>CM051346.1:41314064-43816079 GCA_028015215.1 Gynostemma pentaphyllum | reverse complement strand
ATTTGAGTTAGGTTTGAGACGTGAGAAAGAGGGGAAGATAGACAAGAATATTTTTATCTTTTCATAGTGCAATGACATAAACATAAGGTCACTAACATAAAAAATGGTGAGGGGAGGGTCAATAAACTTAGATTGGTTTTTTAGAGGTTCATTTTCCCAATTTCCCATGGCATGCCTCTCTCAATTTTCATTTATATGAACCAAATAAAAAAAAAACTTACAAATTTGATAAAAATTCAAAATTCTGACAGGGCCAACAATACACTAAGACAATGAGAGTGGACCCAATAGGCCAATCAATTGAACAGCCCATCGATTCAAGAAAATGCACATTTGCGTGCTCATTTGTTATTCTAGAAGTAGAACAATAAAGTCACTGATTTTATATTTACTTGTATTAACATACAATTGATACGATTATAATCTTCAAATTCTCTCACTTTCAATTTTTAAGATGTGTCAACTCATATTTTTTTTCTTTCTTTTTCCCAATTATTTTCACTATTTCACATGTTTTTACTTTATATATATATATATATATATATATATATCATATTCTATTATCCAACTACAAACTCGACCTATATAAACTCAGTATTGAATAATGAAAAATAGTATCACATAATTTTTTTGTTAAAAAAATAGATAAAGAGACATTGTGAATGAACAAAAATAGAATGTAATGTAAAGTTTTGAAAACCAAAGAAGAATTCTCGAAAGTTCAACAATTAAAATCGATTTTTAATTTTATCCTTTCTATCAAATACATGCTGGAATTTCTTAACTAATTTTATAATACCACCCAAAATAACTATTAACAAACTATAATTTTTTTTTTAATAAAGATATACTTACATTAAAAAAAAAGCAAAATTATAATTAGACTTAATAGCCTTCTTAGCAAAGCTATGAGCTTTAAAATTGAGCTCCCTACTAATAAAAGAAAAAACGACCAAATCAAAGGAAGAACTAAGATTCTTAACATCATCTAAAATACATAAAAATCAGAGAGACAAGAAGAATCCCCCATAAAAATATCAACAACATTCTTTGAATCTGAAAAGATTTTGATCCTCTTGAATCTACAAGCCCTTGCATGATCCAAAGTTGCTAAAATGCATCTAAGTGTGGAGAGTATTGAGACTAGGGGTGAACAATGGATTGGTTTGGTTTGGATTTTACTAAAATTTAAGAACCGATTGGATTTTATTTTCAGAATATACGAACCAAACCAAACCGTTCACTATAAAGAAGCCGAACCGAACCAAACCGGTTTGGATTGGTTTGGTTCGGTTTGGTCTTGCATTTTTTTTCTTCTCTCTATCCTTCTTAAATACTTAATTTACATCATGAAAAAAATCAACAAAATCTAAAAACTGGCTTCCACAAGTTTTAGAATGACTAATTTCAATTCATCAAAAAGTACAATATAACAAATTAAACAAAATTAGAAACATGGTCATAATAAAATTCATAAAATCTTATTATAATTACACAATAGGGTTGGAAATCTTTTCTATTTTTTCATTTTATAAGGTTTTAGTGAATATTTAAAAATTATATTATACTATATATATAGTATAATATGTATTGGATTGGATTGGTTTGGATCGCTATAAAAATCTGTAAAACCGAACCAAACCGTTTATTTATTGGTTTGGGTTGGTTTGGACAAATTACAGTTTAAAAACCAATCCAAACCAATTTGGATTGGTTTGGTTCAGTTTGGACAGCTGGATTGGTTTGGATTTGTTCACCTCTAATTGAGACAATGAATTCCAACCAGACTAGTAGAAGAAAGAAAAATATTGTCCTTTAGAATAAAGGTCCAGCCATAACCTGAAAGAAATGTATGTGAATTCCATGCAGCATCACAATGGATTGAGAGACCATCAAAGACATCTTGGACTAAAAGTGCAGAAATAACCACTGGATGAGGCAACAAAGCATCGCATGAATAAAACTCCTTGAAATCTTTAATAGCAAGAGAAAGACCTTTAAGAATGTTGACCTCACAGCCTCTAAAAGATTTTTCATTTTTCATTTTCCACAACCTCCATGCTTCAGTCATGAAAAAAGCAAGCATAGTTCTATCCCCAGAATTATCAAGAAGAAGAAAACAAATAATATCCCAACAAAAAGTGAAACTACAATTCTCAAATCTGCTAGATTCTAAAGAAATAGGGGAGGCAAACCAAATTTTTTTAGCAACCTCACAAGTGAAGATAATATGGGAGATGGATTCTAAATGATTGGAACAAAGCTCACAGTGAAGATTAATAGGAATACCTTGTTTGGACAGATTTAATTTAGAAGCCAAAACGTCTCTACAAGCTTTCCAAATAATTTTTTTTAAAACTTTTGAGGTTGTTTAGCTTTCCAAACGAGATTCTGATTTCTAGAAGATAAGTCAGAATTACTAGTTTCTCCATAAATGGAATTAGAGCTCTGAAAATTGATAAGCTTCAGAGCTTATTTATAGCCTTGATTTGACAGTGTAAAGACCAGAGTAATTAAAATTCCGTAATCAAACAATCAGACAAGTTGTTTTCACTAATCGGGATATAAAGAATTAAGGAGCATCCACCTGATTGTAAGTAAGATTTATCAAAGATACATTCTAATTCTTCTTATCAGAAGAAAAAAAATTAGCAACTAAAACATTAGTTCTAATAGTAGGAGAAAAATAAAAAAAATAAAAAAAATAAAAAAGTAACAATTAATTAAACCAAACCTAAATCAAAATCAAAATCAAAGTGATAAGAAAGATATTCTAATTAAATATATAGTAGACACTACTTAAAAAATAAGCACATTTTTTATCTTCATTTTGAGATAATATATCAAATTGAGAGATGAATTACTCGAAACTTCGACCTTATAAAAAAAAACAAGTGTCTAACAAATTGAGTTATACTCAAATTAGCGCCATTCTAGATAATTTTAATATTTATTATGCGCATGTAGTTTGTATATAAACCTAGTTTTCACCTTCAAACATACCATTTTGAATAAACAAAATAATAAATATTAAAAAAAGAAAAGAAAAAAAGAAGGCAAATCCTTCAAATATTTAATTCACAAAACCCATGAAGAATAAAGCGATTACGTGATGAGCCAGTTCAAGAAACAATCAACAACCCATATTCCTTTCTTTCTCCTTTCAAAAACACCAAAGATATTCCTTCCCTTCACCTTTATCATATCTTAACCTCTTACAAAATAATGCTTCTTCTGTTCATCCCCACCGTTTTTCCTCCTCCCATCACCAAATCATGAATAGTCCAAGCCATTTACCCGTTCACCACACCAACACACCCGAACCCGAAACTCGACCGATAAAACGCCACCACACCGCACGTTATTACGCCCGCCGTGTCAAGGAAAGCCTCACCACGCGCCTCTCTAAACTCATTTGCTCCATCTTCTTAAGCTTACTTCTAATCGTCGGTGTCATTACCTTCATATTATGGCTCAGTCTTCGCCCGCACCGACCCAGGTTCCATATCCATGAATTCTCAATTCCGGGTTTGGGTCAGGATAACGGGTTTGAGAATGCTGAGATCATCTTCAACGTCACGGCCCGGAACTCGAACCAGAATATTGGGATTTATTATGACTCGATTGTCGGTTCGGTTTTTTATAAAGACCAGAAAATTGGGTCGACGGCGTTACTGACGACGTCGTATTATCAAGCGCCAAAGACAACGAAGATTCTAACGGGGGTTTTGAGTGGGGCCACGTTAAATGTGAATAGTCAACGGTGGATGGAGTTTAGAAATGACCGGTCTAGGGGAACCGTGGTTTTTCGGTTGGAAATTAAGTCCATGATCCGGTTCAAGGTGTCCACGTGGGATAGCAAACGGCATGGAATGCATGCTAATTGTGACGTGGCAGTTGGCCCTGATGGAATGATCTTGCCCACTTCAAAAGATTTGAGATGTCCGGTTTATTTTACTTGATTTATGCACTAACCCAAATTGTAATGTGTTTATTGAAATCTTTGATTAGAATTTAGGTTTTCGTGATTGTGAATTTTTCTTGGTTGTATTAATTTTTTTATTGACTATTTTAAGGGCGATGAATATTAAGGTTCTTATGGATTATGATTTTATTGTTAATTTTTAGTTTTTAATAATTAGATTACTATTTTTTAACCATTTCTTTTTTTTATTGAAAAAAAAATAAACGCTTTTGAAATTAACTAAATTATTATTTTTAAATATGAAAATTACTGCTTTTTTTTTTGTGTATAAATTTTGGGTTGGATTTTAAATCATATTTCAAAGGTAGATTATAAATAAATAAATAAAAGTAAATTAGTAAACAAGCTAAAACACAATAAAAAAAATTGTTTTTAAGAGGTCATATTTTTTTTTTTTTTTGTCTTCAACTCTATTTTTTAATGTTTAAACACTAATTAACTTATAGAAAAAGAGAGAATTCGTTAGAATAATAAAATTGAAACTTTAAAGGGTTGAATTGTAAATATCCCATGGTACATAGAATGATGAGAATAAAAGTAGTTTTATGCAAAGTTTAGAGACTTATATAGAACATTTTAAAAATTGGGATCAAAACATAACATTTGAAAATCGAAACAGAATAAAAATAAAAGTTTATGAATCCAAAAGATTTAAACTATATCACAATTGGTATTATTTTTAAATTACAAATTAAACTTTAAAATCTTGAAGAATTAAAAAAAATACATATTTCTTAAAGTAAAAAACTTCTTCGCACCAAACCAATTAAATGTAGTCAAAGTGTAAAAACAATTAAACATTTTTTTTTACAAATTTATTATGCTTAGCTATACCCAATTAGTTTGTTGCAGTCAAGGCTACACAATTTTATACACCAAAATATTCTGTACATTTCTTTTACTATTTTTTTTTTATTATCAAATAATCAAAATGACACAAAAGTCTAGACTTTACACCATAGGTTATTCCCTTTTTAATGTCACAATGGATCACAAATGAAATGCATATGACATGTAAAAAAACAACACCCACAACTCATGTTCCTCCAAAACCATGTCATAAAAGCAAAAAAGTAATTAAAAAGCAACCCACAAAATTGCTTTAAGCTTTTCTTCTTCACAAAGAAAACACAGTAATATGATCTATATAGCCTTCACATAATGAAAATAATGATGACCCCTTTCATAACAAGCTCTCTAAAATGGCTGACAAAAAGTTGTCCAAATATGAAACTTCCATTTTCATATGGTTTGTGCAAGTAATTATAGTTTTGGGTCTGACTTCTCTATTAATATGGGCGATTCTAATTCCCAAGACTCCCATTTTCACCATCTCCAATCAAAACAATAGCGGTTTGATTTCAAGAAACGACTCTTCTTTAGCCTTCAATGTCACCATCTCAAATCCCAACAAAAGGTTTGGTATCTTCTTTGATGATCTTAATGTAACATTTCATTGCGAAAACGACACGGTTCGGTCCAAGTTCATCCCGGGATTTTATCTTGGGCATAAAATCATTGTAGAAGAGATTGAGTTGCCTGTGAATGTTCATGATAATCAGTTGAAGGTGAGGTTGGAGACGATGGTGAGATATAAGAATAAGATTTTGTGCTACAAGACGAAGCGTCGTAGTTTGGTTTTTAAAGATTATGTACAAATTGGTTCCGATGGAAGAATGTTGGGAATAAAATATATGAAACTAGCTAACTAAGTTTATTAACTTCTCGTTTGAGATAGTTTTTAAAAATATTTTTTAATGGTTAGTAAAAATATTTTCTTTATTTAAAAACACAATATATATACCTATAATTTGTCTTTTCCATAGCAATTTTTGGTTTTGGGAGGAATTTTTGCTCATTGAATTCCGCCTTCTCCATTTGTATTTTCTTTCTTTAAAATATTAAATTAAACAGGATGAGGGGAAAATTGAAACCACAAATGAAAACATCTATGGAATTATACTTCAGTTGAGCCCTTAGTCCACTCTACTAAATGAATAAAACTTACTTCCACATTAGTTAGGAGTATTTTTTCTCATTTATATACGTGTAATAATTTTGTTAGACAAAATAAATTAATAGAACCCAAATATTTATTAGTGAGACTTACATATTTATTAACTAAAATATAAACGAGACGATAGAATTATTATATGTAGGGAAGTGAGTAGAAACCTTTCAAATTAGTGAGGATACAAGTTTATTCCTACTCAACTTTATTTTGTTATATTCTTAATTATACGTATACCAATTATTAAGTTTTATGCATTTAAAATTTGGTTCAAAGTTATTCTACTCTACGTATTTTAGTCCTTATATATTTTAATCCATGTGCTATTGTTGTAATTTACTTTTATGTATTCTAAAATATAACAAAAACTATAAGGTCTCTATTATTAAAAGTCTCATTATTTATAGTTGTGTGCATACATCGTTATACAATTGGACTAAAAAAGGATTTGAAAAGTAAGAGATGGGATGTTTTCCTTTCACTTGACTTAACTTCATACCTCTAGAGTTTCTTTCTTTTTTCTTTCTTTTTTTTTTAATTCTAAATAAAAAACACTTACCTTCAAACCAATTTAGAGGAGTTTTTATATACTAGAATTTTCACACGTACCATGCACGAGGGCACGTGGTTTGTCTTTCAAATTTTATAATAAAAATGTCAATATTATTATGAAGTTATTTTCTTAACTAATATTTTGAAAATTCAAATTTTATAATGAAATGGAAGAAATTAACGTAACCCATATTAAAAAATATCTTTGAGATGAAAAAAACTTAAATTTCCTGATTTTATATCATCTTGTTACTCATGGATGATAGATACACGTAGATGACTAAAGATTAATAATGATTTTATATCATCTTGTTACTTATACCCTAATATTCATTTCCTTTCCATAACTCTATCCTCAAACATCTAGGTTTTTATTTTTTAAATTGTGTGTTAGTTCATCTCTATTTACATGTATATATATAGTAAATTAAAAGTGAAAACTTCAATAAATTTTTAATTCAATTAGTGAGTTACAAAACTTTTCTACTACTCATTAATTTGGAGTGTTACAAGATGGTATGCTATATCCTTTAGTTTTTTTTCTTTTAAAAAATAATCACACTAACGTAAACCTTAAACCCTAAACCTATAATATTATTTTGTGTTATAATTTTTAAATCTTTGATTGAACACCTACTGTTTGTATAAATATTTTTTATCTCTTTTGATTTTTTAGATATAGTAAAGATTTAGATAAAAATATGAAAGGTGGTCCAATGTTTTTTATTTTATTTTTATGAGACATCTATATTTAAATAGATTTTAGATTTTAAGTGCATTGGATTTTATGAGATATATAGTATAACATGTACTACTTGCATATTTGTGGTGATCATTCCTTAGAAAAAAAAAGTTTAAAATCATGACCTTTCAAATATAGATTTTGTTTACAATAGAAATAGACATAGAGGATCATTAGTTTATTAAATCATTAAAATCAAATGTGAGAGAAATAACAATTATATAAAATGAATTAAGTGAAACAATATTATTGAAGTCGTTATATTTTTACTCTAAACTATTGTTTGCAATAATAATAATGGAGAGAGATCAACCGTCTTTTAGAGATTTACTAAAATGGTGAGGGTGTGTTAGGCCCTGTTTGGTTTGCAATCCAGATTCAGTTTTATGAATCTGGATTGAATGAATAAAAGGAATCTGCTTTGTTTTGTGTTTGGTTTACAATCCAGAAAAAAGCAATTTGGATTCAATTTCTTTTTTAGGCTAAAAAATGAATTCAACTAAAACAAGAATCCAAAATATCCAACTCAAAACTGAAAAACACAGATTGACCTCACCCACACAATTTAATCCACAGGTTTCAACACATGAGATAAAGATACGAGTCAGACCCATTTTGCAGATTTGGGTCGGGTCTGGCCATTTTTTCGAGGTTGACCCGGTCCGTTCTAGCCTTTATTTATTTAAATTTTTAATTGCATGTTTTTAAGCTGATTTTTAACTTTTTAAACTTAAACTTAATTTTAAAGTGATGGAAAAAAAGTTAATTTATTTTTTCATTATATCCTATTTTTTATTTATACTTTGTTTTTATAATTATATATAAGATTAATTTAAATATAAAAAATAAAATTATATATATATATATATATATATATATATATATATATATATATATATATATATATATATGTGTGTGTGTGTGTGTGTGTGTGTGTGTTTTGGAGGTTGTTGCTCACATTTTTCTCTGCTTCTTGTTTACTAATGTATGTAGTACTATTTGAATAACGCTATTGGAGGTTTTCAATGCCCAAATGGTCTCTCCATTCAGTGTGAAAATATTTTTTCAGATTCTCTTTTTTGAGAAATTCTCTCTTTGGTTGCACTAGGGTTCTTATGAATTTTAGAATGGATCTCATTGTGTCTTGTATAGTTCTCCTTTTGGAAAAAATTGAGTTGTTTTAATCTAAAGAGTTTATTTGATAGACTTGCAATGCTTCTATTATCTTTATTATAATTTTTTTTAAATGAAAAATTTATCCTAAGAATGAGAATAGTTATAGTTGATGCGGATAAAGATGTTTCTAATTTATAAGTTATGAATTATTAGTTTTTTCAAACTTAAAAATGAATGATTTAAAGTTGGAAGTATTATTTTTATGAGTGAGTGACCCAAAATTTGGATTATGATCTAAATACATATTATGATTCACAATCTGATTTTAAATTTTTTGAGTAACCAACCAAACACATATTTCAAATTTCTGAATCTCAATTATAAATTCTGGATCTGTTACCAAACACAGTTTTAGAACCAACAAATTCACAGAATACAACTCTGAATTAATTAGAATCCACTAAATTCAAATTCTGCTTTTGAGATTGCATACCAAACAGGGCCTTAATTTTTTCCCCTCCATATCCATATTTTTATGACGTGCATTGCACATATATTTTTTTTTCCAATATCTCAATTCTTAATAATTAGTATTTTTTCTTTTTTATAATTCTTATTAATCTTTTTAAATTCAAATAAATTAAAAATATTATTAAGGATTTTATTTTCTCTCTCAATTTTAAGAATAAAATAAACTATTTAAAGTTTTGTTAACAATTAAAACAATGATTATCTATTTTTATGTCAATCACCAACTGACTATCATTTATTTTACCTTTAATATATAATTTTTATGGATCGTTATTTTATTTTGATTTACAATAAACAATTATTAATTATCGTTCACTCTTTTAATCTCAATAAGAAATTAATTTAAAATTATGTGTATTTTCAAGAAATTAGATTGATTAAGAGAATAATTAAGCCTCCAAGTTATAAAATGGGAAAAGTTTTGAACTAATGGCAATGATTTGCTTGTTAAGAATAAAAGATTACAAAATAATATATGTCATATATGTTGAAATTATACACCAAAAAAACATATCAATGATTAACATAGAAACAGCTTCTTCCGGTTGAATTGGATGACCCTTGGAAGCCCCTCACCAATGCTTTTCCCTCAATAGGTAATGAATTCGAGCTCTTTCCTCCTCCAATGCTTCAACAACCCAATCCACATCAACGAAGAAAAAAACAAAACCCATCCCAAGCCGCATAAAAAACTCCTACACTTCTCGCCTACCCTCTCAAACAAATCCTATTTATAAGGCTGTTTTAATTTCAATTTAATGTCCATCAATCAATGCTTTATATTATGAGTGGCAATTTTAAAAGACCATGACTTATAAACTTCTCTAATTCCTTGGAAACCGATGATTGTAAAGGTAAACGTAAGATGTTATATGTTGCTATAAAACATCCTATTTAATTAATTGGTATTGTATTTAATTAATTGGTAATAAAATGATTATTTAAAGAAAGTATATTTAGAAAAATTTAGATAGTATAAAATTTGTTTATTGTATTTAATTAATTGGTAATAAAATGATTATTAATTTTGAATGATGGCATTATAGAAATTTAAATGAATTATAAGGGTAAAAATAGAAATAAAAAGTTTTTCCTCTAAACCACTTTTTAGATAGTATAGATATAAATGTTTTATTTTTATTCCATAAAATTAATGGACCCATATATTCATTAAATATAAAAATATTTAATAGATTTAACCGATTAAAAATATAAGAATATAGAAACCCTTCTAAGGTAATTTGGACACAAGTATTATCTTAATTAAATTAAAGAATTGTTAACATGAGCATAACTCGGCTGGTTAGACACCTACTCATTTCTCATGAGGTCGAAGGAGGATTAAAATATCTAGGGCCACACAACGCGGTTTGATTGTCTCTCTTTTCCATTCATTACACATTTAGACTTTTCTTCCACATTTAATTCTAAAAAAGATAAAAGTTTTGAGGTTGACTTGCTCATTGCTCATTCCGTCGTAGCTAGGCTAGTGACTGTAACTTGAAGATGAAAGTAATAAATTTAGGGAAAATTTTATTTCATTTTTTTTATTTATATATTAAACCCACAAATCTTAAACAAAACTATTTTGTAGGTGCTAATTTATGGGGGAATAGTTGAACATTTTATCGGATATAAATTTTTTTACAGTTTAATTTTATAGTGGAGATTAGATGTTTTAAAGTTGATTTTTTGGTTTGTTTTTAGGGTAAATTTTATAGTTTCATTCTAGGAAGGGTATTGATGTAACTGTTTATTTAATTTCAGAGCTTATTTATAAGAAAAAAATATAATATAATTTAATGAAATTACAAATTCTTGGAAAATGAAACAAAAATGTGTTTGGTATTCTTTCAAGTGAAACACAATTTATACCACTACGCTTTCTAGTTTATGCATTTTTACCCCTACACTATTAAAATGACTTAAATTATCCCTACACTTTTCAAAATCGTTCAACAGCATCCTTATGTTAATATTTTTGTTTACTGAGATTGAACCACTCTTTTAAGGGTGAAACTATATTGCCTTATTTTTGTTTACTTTTAAAGCTTTATCCTTAAAAAAAACTAATATTTTAATAAATAAACTTTATGTTTTTTAAGAATAAAACTTGTCACCTAGCATAGACCCCTCCTTACTTTCTTATGTGAATTAACTATATTGGCTCATTTCTATTAGTTAATAACTATGTAAGTCCCATTAATAAATATATGAGTTCTACTTAGTTCAGAGGGAAGTATTTTCCTTCTACTTATACACTTGGTCCGATAGAATTATTAGTAAGTAGGAGCTCTTCCTGATTAGTTAGAAAACAAATTTTATTCTTTTTTTAATACATAAAAGTTATTTCATTTAAAATGAAAACTCTAACCACCTTAAAAAAAGAAAGACCGGTTGAATTCCTCCTGACTTTTTCTACGTGTTCGAGATAAAGATTATCCACATGTCATCACGTGATATGTTACAATATAACTTCTGAACGGTTATGAGGAGCTCCTCCTGACTATCCTATGTGCTCCCACTCTATTGGATAAAATATAATAAGGGATGATAAATTTATTTTTTTATTAAATATATGGGACGACCCGTTGATTTGTTTTAACCAATAGAAATAATAAGACCCATAGGAAAGTTAGGAGAAGCTCCTCTTGACGGGCGAGGAAGCAAGTATTTTTTTCATAAATGAATACTTTCTAGGGTAAAATGCAAATGACACCTCGGTGGTTTTATTCAAATGTATGAACACCCCCTGTGGTTTAAAAATGACAAATCACACTCCTGTAGTTTCATATTGTGCCAATGAGACGCCCTCCTTCCAACACCGCTAACTTTGTTTTTGTCATTACTTCTTCATTTGAACTATGATAATTATATGATTCAAGATGTTTTGAAATCCTCATCTCTAGCTCTACGTTACGGTTATTTCAAAGCTTTTAAATCATCAATAAATAAAAGAGTTTATTAATAACAAAATATTAGCTATGATTGAAACCATTGACTCTTTTGTTTATGGGTGATTTAGAAGTTTCGAAGTGACCATAATGTAGAGCTTGATATGAGAATTGGAAAACATTTTGAATAATTCAAATCGGAATTCAAACGAAAAAGTTATGAATAAAACAAAGTTAATGACGCTCGAGGGAGAGGGTCTCATTGACAAAATATGGAAACAACTTGATTTCCATTTTAACTCCAGAGGGAATATTTATGCATTTGACTAAAACCATGAGGATTTTATTTGCAGGTTACCCTACTTTCTACCTAATATTTTCATCATCTCTTTCTCTAACGTATAAGGGGACACAAAGACTAAAGAGCGAGAAAATCAAGTGCTTCTTCTTCTTTGATATGCTCAAGTTTCTTCCGTTTCTCGTCCTCTTTAGTTTTTCCATCCATGGAAACGCTCAAACTCCAGTTTCATACCCATACAGAAGTTGCTCTGGCGCCAATTTCACCCCAAATAGCAACCATCTGATCAACCTCAATAGTCTTTTTTCAGATCTTTCCGCCAACGCGCCCGGAATAAATGGTTTCTATAATACATCGATCAGCCAAACAAATTCTAACGAAACAATTTACGGTCTTTTCCAGTGCCGTGGAGATCAAACAACAAACAACACCTGCCGAAACTGCGTGGTCGACGGTACTAGAGAGATAGGCATGTTATATTGTCCCTTAAGAAAAGCCGCCGTGGTTTGGTATGACGAATGCACAATACGTTATTCCGACCAATATATCTTTTCCGTCTTGTCCACACAGCCAAGTTTGCAGTTACTTAACACGGGAGATATAGACTCCGACCAGCCTCGTTTTAACCGACTGGTTTTATCGACATTGAATAGCACGGCGGCAGATGCAGCTGAAGTTGCCGAAAAGTTTGACCCTTTGATTTTATAAACAATTTTTGATCCCTTCACTTTACAGTTATCAAGCCAAGTTTGAAGATCCTAACAGATTTTTAAATTGAACAGAAACAGGGGATACCCGATTATCGACGTCGACGGTGATAATAATAGCCATCACGGCACCAATTACTGTCTGTATACTGCTTTTTATTGTTGGTTGTTATCTCTTGCGCAGAAGGGCAAAGAAGAACCACGCTCATATTATGAGAAAAGACATAAGTTATTGTGTGTTTGTTTGTTTTTTAAATTTTAAATTATTGAATTTGGAACGTCAAGTGATTTACTTTTTAATTCATTTTGGGATATGGGTATTGTGCAGTTGGTGATGAAATGACGACGGTTGAATCGTTGCAATTTGATTTCAGTACAATTGAGGCGGCTACCAATATGTTTTCTGAGGAAAACAAGTTGGGAGAAGGTGGATTTGGAATAGTCTACAAGGTACGTCCTGTGTTATCTCTTCATCCAAAATTTCCATTTTCATCGTATCATAACCAATCATTCATGATTGACCAAATCATTGACGTAAATAATATCCAAATACCAAATTTGCCCCCTATATACCCTGCTCTTGGAAAGATTAAAGAAATAACAAAGAATTTTTCCAATAATTTCGAAAGTTTTATATAACTCATTTAAATTAATTCTTCCATTTTCTAATTCAGTCTTCTATTTTTTAAAAAGTTTTATATAAGTCATTTAAATTTTTTAAAAGTTTGAAATCAAATCCTTACCATTAAGATTTAAAAAATAAATGATACAATTAATTTAATTACTGAAAATATCTATGTATCTAACTAAAACATACATTCTATGAATTGATATTTTCAAAAAATTTAAAAATATAATATTTCTCGTCAGTCTAAGAAAATATCATTTTGAAATATTTCAAAATATTTTCTATTTTCAAATTACTCGTAAAAAAGTGTTATCTATTGGAATTTCCCATTTCAGACAAAGATTGAATTTTGAACTTATTAAACTTAAGGATTAAAATAGGGCATTTTATAAGTTAAGGGACCAAATTATAAATAACGTTTAACCATCTGAGCTTACGTATGACCTAAAATAAAATACACAACTTTGTAACATGTGAAAGTATAATTGATTTCAGGGTAGGCTTGATGATGGACGAGAAATAGCAGTGAAAAGACTATCAAGAGGGTCAATGCAAGGATCCGAAGAGTTCAAGAACGAGGTGCTATTAGTGGCTAAGCTTCAACACAAGAATTTGGTTACACTCTTAGGATTTTGTTTGGAGGGTGAAGAAAAGATACTTGTCTACGAATATATCCCCAACAAAAGCCTTGACTATTTCTTATTCGGTATATGTATATTTAAAAATATAACACTATCTTCCACATAAATTATTTTGATTCTTCTCCTTTCATCTTAATTGGGTTATATATCTGCTAATTTTAGACCCCAAAAGACAGAAAGAGTTAGATTGGTCAAGACGGTATAGAATCATCAGTGATGTTGCCCGAGGCGTTTTATATCTTCACGAAGATTCTCGATTAAGAGTTATACATCGTGATCTTAAAGCTAGCAACATCCTACTCGATAACGATATGAATCCAAAAATTTCAGATTTTGGTATGGCCAGGATTATCCGAGTTGATCAAATTCAAGGAAATACGAGCAGAATCGTTGGTACCTAGTAAGTTCCCAAAATTTCCGAGATATTTTCTAATCTAATATATCATCTAAATATGATATTATAAATAAGAAAAAGAAATAGTAATTGACAATATTTTTAAGTGCCCTTAAAAGTTTATCCCATTAAGAGAAAAATGACAACTCTTTTTCAAGATTTTATTATAATGTAACAATCCAAGTATTGAGAATCCTTTATATTAAATAACTTTTCATTTTAACTTCTTTTAGAAACTCCATGGCTTTTCATTATTAACCGTGTTTATATATTTAGTGGCTACATGTCTCCAGAGTATGCAATGCAAGGACACTTCTCGATAAAATCTGATGTGTATAGTTTCGGAGTCTTAACCCTAGAGATAATAAGTGGAAAGAGAAATAGCACGTTCTATCGATCAGATATCGCCGAGGACATCTTGAACTATGTAAGTCCATAAAATGGAGCTTTTTAATCATATTCATAACCATGTGATTTGGACATTGCTGTTTAAAGAAAATAATGCTTAGCCAAATGACTTGATTTTCCCTTTTTTATTTTTATTTTTTAAAACAGGCTTGGAAATTATGGAGAGATGGAACTCCTCTAGATTTGCTAGATCCCAATTTGAGAGATTCTTATTCAAATACTGAAGTACTTAGATGCATCCATATTGGTTTACTATGTGTTCAAGAGGATCCTTCTCTTAGACCTTCAATGGCATCCATTGCTCTTATGCTTAACAGGTATTCTGTTACTCTGCCATTACCTAGACAGCCAGCTTTCCTTATCCGTGATGAACATCATAGCATTATGACAAGAGGGGCTGAGTCCAGTCAATCTTTGAACAAGTTAATATCATGTTCCAAAAATGAATTATCTATTACTCAATCACACCCTCGATAAGTTGCATCATTAGTTGAGTTTCCTATCTTTTTTTTTAATGGAGAGGGAACGGTGAGGGTGAGATCCCGTTGTAAAGAAATCGAAAAGATTTGTGTTCATGTTATATATGGACCCAAACATCAATCCTCTTATGGGAATAGGCCATACATGGCCTTTTTTTTAAATTAGAAAAATACTTGTATACTTAGCTGTAAGTACAAACTTATACTAATCGACATACGTATGGGTGAAATCGGTATGGTTAAGACCGGTTCGGTTTTTTCGGGGTTTCCGATTTATTTAGGAATTAATCATATTATATTGGACTGGGCTGAACCTACTGTATTGGGCTGGAAATGAATGGGATGGGCCGGGCCCACTTTCATTCTATTAAGTAATAATGAAAGTGGATGAACAAATGCCTTACCAGGGATCCAAACCTGGGTATGGGAGGGGGAGATCAGCGCCTTGACCAATTGATCCCCACCATCGACTATGAATATTTAGTAGATTATTTAAAATATATACTATTACAGGTTTCCGGTTTTAAACCGAACCAAAATTATTAAAACTGAAAACCGAACCTATTTTTCGGGTTTGGTTCGGTTTTCGGTTTCTATTAAGAGAAAACCGAAAAGTTCGGTTTTTACGGCTTGGTTCGATTATGTTTTCCGGTTTTTTCGGTTTCTCGATTTGAATTTTCACCCCTAGACATACGTGTCATATTTTGATTGTATCGATACATTCTTCATTTTATTATATATATTATTCAATTTTCCTTTCTTTCCATTGGATGAAACAATATTTGAATCCATGCTCGAGTTCAACTAGATCTTTTCTTAAAGAAAAATATTTACGGATAAAATAATATTTTAGTCACTGAACTTTTACTCAGATTTTATTTTCGTCTACAAACTTTCAAAAGTTACATTTTTCGTCCCTGAATTTTACGATTTGTTCCGTTTTATTGCTTGATAGATAGACCTCTTTTTTTACCCATATGCTTTATGAATTGAAATTTTAGACCACATCGCTTGACTGAAGTTAAAATCTAACCCCAAAAAAAAAATAACAGATTTTGATGCAATATTTATAAAAATGTTAATTCTAAAAAATATTTGTAAATATAATAATTTTTACTATGTTAATCAGTGACTAACAATGAAAAATGTATCAGTGATAAATAAAATATGTATTTTATTGTTTATCACTTATTCACATTATCAAAATTTGCTATATTTACAAATATTTTTTTAGAACTACTATTTTTATAAATATTACTAAGAAAATTACTAGATTTATAAATGCCCCGGTACGACTCATTTGTCTACAATGTTGACCCGGAACCATTCTAATTGACCCTGTTGATTAACAAGGATTAATCATGAAGCCATCCTCAAAAAAGGGAAAGCAAAAGATGAGGAAATGGCTGATTGATCTGTTTCTTTTTTCCCGTTGCTCTTCCAAATTCAAGCCTCCTTAACCGACATCACACCGATATTTCTTACGACTTTCCTTTCTTTTTACACTGAGTCATACCTTTGACCGTCAGCACGATCTATTCCAATATTACTCGTCAACCACTATAAGTAATTTTTTTTCAAAGTCAAACGTGTCAGACAGAATGATTTTCATGGCATAAAGACGCCCTGCCAATGAACGCAACACAACCATATTTAGAAAAACAAAAATTCAAAATCAAACACTTTGTTCAGTATTGAAATAATGTTCCATTTCCTCACTTTCCTCTTCCTTCTTTCAAGATTCATCATCCATGGAAGCACTCAAGGAGTTTCATACCCTTATCGTTATTGCTTAGAACCTGAAAAATTCACCCAAAACAGCACTTATCAATCAAACCTTAATCTCCTCTTCTCAATTCTCACTTCCTCCGCCCCGGGACTTCATGGCTTTCATAATGCTTCAATCAACCAACCACTCGACAACGCCGTATACGGCCTTTTCCAATGCCGTGGCGATAAAAACATCGATGAATGTCGAAGATGTGTTGCCGGTGTCACACTAGATGCACCTCAACCATACTGTCCGTTCAGTAAAACAGCCATTATTTGGCATGATGACTGCACGGTGCGTTATTCCAATCACAATTTTTTCTCCACCGTCGCCGTAGAACCGAGTCTCAGATTAAACAATACGGCTGATATCGAGTTTGACGTAGCATGTTTTTATGGACTAGTTCTCAATACCTTGAGAACCACGGCTTCTAAGGCCTCATCAAAGCGTGGAGAAATGTTTGCCACGCAAGAAGCCTTTACTACAAATCAAACAATTTACACTCTAGCTCAATGTACCGGCGATATGTCGAATTCGAGTTGTGAAGAATGTTTAAGACAAGCGATCAGCAGAATTCCGGGTTGTTGCTTTGGGAAACAAGGTGGGAGAGTTTTGTTTCCTAGCTGTTATGTTCGTTACGAAATTTATCCGTTTTACGGGGACCTGATGCCGGTTCCTGTTCCCCCTCCGCGTCCTTCAGGTTCGAGATATTGTCTTTTCTTATAAATTTGTGATCATTTTATCTTATAAATTTATGATCGTCTTCAATTTTAACCGATATGAGACTTCGATATATTAATTTCGAACAGGGGAAAGCAGAGTTTTAACGGTGATGGTGGTAGCTATAGTGGCTCTAATTACTGTCTCAATACTGCTGTTTGTTGTGTGCTGGTGTTTGCTGCTTAGAAGATTAAAGGAAAATTACACTGCTGCTGCTGTGAAGGAAGACAGTGGTATGTATACATCCATAGTTCTTAAATTTAGTCGAGCTGCGTGTAAACTGACTCGGACATTCATGAATATAAAAAGAAGTTGATTGAATCATGAAATATGTTGAATCAATTTAATTTAATTTAATTGAATCTAATTTGGTTTTAATTGTGGGTTGATGGTATGTTTAGTTGATGAAATGACTACGGATGAATCTCTGCAATTTGATTTTGGAACAATTGATGCTGCTACAAATCAGTTTTCAGAGGAAAATAATTTGGGTGAAGGTGGATTTGGTGTAGTCTACAAGGTAAATTTTGTTAAAAAAAAAGTTATTGATAGATAAGAGTAAATTTTGAAGATTAAAAATAATGGGGAATTGAAAACAATAGAGAAATGGATATTTTCAAACAATATTGAAGTAATTGATTTTGAAATATTAAATATGATTGCCAATGTTTTCAATGTATTAATTAGGTTAAATTATATAAAATCCACCTAAATTTATCGGTTTGTTTCAATTTTGCTCTGAATGTTTTTAAAAACTATCTTTTAATTTGTTTCAAAAATATATTTTATTAGAGATTTCTATAGAGTTTAACAAAAAATTTAAACGCTACAAGTAAAATTGAAACTTTTAAAACATATAAGGGCAAATTGAAACATACTACATTTAATATATTTTACTTCTATTATATAAATGTTAAAGCGGTAAACAAAAAATGTTAACAAAAAGCGTTTTTCAAATGTTAGGGGCAAAATTGAAACTAGGTTGACAGGTATTTTATATAATTGAACCTATTAAATATTTCAGGGTAGACTTAATAATGGACAAGAGATAGCAGTGAAAAGGCTATCGAGAGGATCTTTGCAAGGTTCTAAAGAGTTCAAGAATGAGGTTGTGTTGGTTGCTAAGCTTCAACATAGGAATTTAGTAAGGCTATTGGGATTTTGCTTTGAGGGTAAAGAAAATATTCTCATCTATGAATTTATTCCCAACAAAAGCCTTGACTATTTCCTCAATGGTAATTTTTTTTTTGAGCTCTTGTTATCTTATGAATGCATTTTATTTTTCAATTTGTTTTGTTTGAATTTCCACTTTCTTGTTTGTACTCAATTGTCTCTATTAATGAGCAGACCCTGTGAAACAAAGAGAGTTGGATTGGTCGAAGCGGTATAAGATCATCAATGGGATTGCTCGAGGAATGCTTTATCTACATGAAGATTCTCGAATTCGAATTATTCATCGTGATCTCAAAGCTAGTAACATCTTGTTAGATAGAGATATGAATGCAAAAATTTCAGATTTTGGCATGGCGAGGATGATCCAAATTGATCAATCTCGAGGAAATACAAATAGAATCGTTGGTACCTAGTAAGTTTTTTTTTGTTCAATTCTATAGTATTCCTCTTATGGTGCTTTTAATGCTCAAAGGAAAATGATTAGATTGGTTATTTCTAAGAGTTAAACTTATATTATTAACTGTGTTTGTGTTTTAGTGGTTACATGTCTCCAGAATATGCAATGCACGGGAACTTCTCAATAAAATCCGATGTATATAGTTTTGGAGTCTTAATCTTGGAGATTATAAGTGGCAAGAAAAACAATACTTTTTATCAATCAGATCTTGCCGAGGACCTCTTGACCTACGTAAGTTCTTAAACCTTTTATTAGTCGATAATTAAAGCAAACGATTCACTACAAAGTTGAATTTTTTGATTTTCTTTTTCGTTTCAGGCATGGAAATTATGGAATGACGGAACACCATTAGAATTATTAGATCCCGTTTTGAGGGATTCTTATTCAAAAAACGAGGTCATAAGATGCATACATATTGCTTTACTATGTATTCAAGAGGATCCATCCCATAGACCTTTGATGGCTTCAATTGTTCTCATGCTCAATAGTTATTCGGTTTCTTTGCCATTACATGAAGATAATGACATGATTATTGGAACAGATAGTGATCAATCTACGACCAGGTCAAGGTTGCGGTCTGCTAATGAAACGTTATCTTGTGGTTTGCTAATGAAACATCCATAACTGAGTTTTATACCCTTGCTTGATCAATATTATTGAATTCATGAAGAAAGATTTGTATGTTTAGGGTCTTAAAGGTGTTTTTTAAAAGTAGTCAAAGGTCAATGTTGGGTTTTTATTGACTTTTGTATTCTCCCATTAATGGTGCGTTGGGTTTTTATTGACTTTTGTATTATCGCATTAATGATGCTTCCACTTTTCCAAGGCCCTTTGATTGAATTGATAAATTCTCCTCTTCATTGATGCAAGTATATATTTATTCATCAAATAGGAAAGGTTCGAGCTACAACTCCATAGAATTGAGGGCTTGTTTGGAAGTGTTTATAAAATTAGCGTTTTTAATCAAAATACTTTTTTTTATAAGTAATCTATATCTATATTTATACTATCTAAAAAATGACTTAGAGGAAAAACTTTTGATTTCCATTTTTACCCTTATAATTCATTTAAATTTCTATAATGCCATCATTCAAAATTATTAATCATTTTATTACTAATTAATTAAATACAATACCAATTAATTAAATACAATAAACTAAATTTGTCTTCGTTCAATAAATATTTCAAATATATTTTATCATAAGCTTATTTCAAAAATTAATTTAGTTATAATTTATTGGTCATATTTATAAAATAAATAATTTCATAGACTTATTAAATTTAAAATCAAACCCAACAATCAAATTAATTTTTAATAACTTTTTGTCTACTATTTTTTCTAACAAACCTTTCCCTTCATAATTCCTTTTTTTTTTAATTATATTAAGACTAGATCAATAAGGGGAAAACACACACTAAAACAATTATCTCTCTAATTTAAATATATAATTACGTTAATGTGATTTTTTTTAAAAGATCAAAACCAAAGGACATAGCATACCATCTTGTAACACCCCAAATAAATGAGTAGTAGAAAAGTTTTGTAACTCACTAATTGAATTAAAAATTTATTGAAATTTTCACTTTTAATTTACTATATATATACATGTAAATAGAGATGAACTAACACACCAATTTAAAAAACAAAAAACTAGATGTTTGAGGATAGAGTTATGGAAAGGAAATGAATATTTAGGTATGAGTAACAAGATGATATAAAATCATTATTAATCTTTAGTCATCTACATGTATCCAGGGGAGGATCTAGGAATTTATTTTAGGGGGGGCAAAAACTATATAAAATTATTTTAAAAAAATTTGGGGGGGGGGGGGGGCAAAATATATAAAATACATTAAAAAAATCAAATTTTTACTTATATTTTTTCATTTTTACATTAGAAAAATAATAAAATAAAAAATTTAGGGGGGGGCAACTGCCCCCACCCACTAAGGTAGATCCGCCCCTGCATGTATCCATCATCCATGAGTAACAAGATGATATAAAATCATGAAATTTAAGTTTTTTTTTTTATCTTAAAGATATTTTTTAATATGGGTTACGTTAATTTCTTCCATTTCATTATAAAATTTGAATTTTCAAAATATTAGTTAAGAAAATAACTTCATAATAATATTGAAATTTTTATTATAAAATTTGAAAGACAAACCATGTGCCCCACGTGCATGGCACATGTGAAAAACCTAGTATGATAAAAAGTGTCTAGTAGTATGTTATTTTAGGGCAAAATATAAATAACGCCCCTGTGATTTTGGTCACATGCAAACACACTCCATCTAGTTTAAAATCAATATTTATACTCCTATAGTTTCAAAATTGTGCAGGCCCATCTCCGCTGTACCCTTACTTTTCTTTTAGCCATAATTTTTTCTTTTGAACTCCAATTTGAATGATTCAAAATGTTATGGAATCTTCGTTTCGAGCTCTACGTTATAGTCACAAAAAATTCTAAATCATTAATATATAAAAGTGTTTATGATTTCAACCCGATCAAATATTTTGATGATGATAACTCTTTAATATACTGATGATTTCTAAGTTTTTAAGTGACCATAATGTAGAGTTCAAAACAACGATTCTAGAACATCTTGAATCATTTAAATCGAAATTCAAACGAAAAAATTATGGCTAAAAGAAAATTAACGGCATAGCTGGGAATGGTCAATTTGCACAATTTTGAAACTATAGGGGTATAAATATTCATTTTTAAATTACAGGGGATGTCTTTGCATTTGACCAAAACCACAAAGGTGTTATTTGCATATTGGCCATTATTTTATTGTTTGGATCTAATATTTAAAAAGTGCTATGAATCTTGTTTAGAGTTCTTGTCAGAGAACATGTGTGTAGAAAAGAAAATTTGTAGAAATAAATTAGAGAGAGGAAGTGTATAATGAGAAGTTAGAGAGAGTGTGGAAAAATAAGTTAGAGAGAGAGAATGTTTGGAGAGAATTTAGATAGAGAAAATGCATGGAGAGAAGTTTAGAGAGAGAAAGTGTGAGGGGGGGGGGGGTTTAAAGAGAAAGTGTGTAGAGAGAGGTTAGAGAGATAAAATGTCTAGAGAGAAGTTAGAGAGATAAAATGTGTAAAAGAAGTTAGAAATATAGGGTTTAGAAAATGAAAAACATTTATTACATACTTTTTCAAAAAGCACTTTGAAATGCTTTTGACTTCTACAAAAATTGCTTCTAAAATGTTGTCAAACATAAAAATTGTATCTAGGAAGTGCTTTTGTTCATTTAAAAGCACTTTTAACTTGACCAAGAGCACTCTCAAACACACCCAGAGTGTTGATGCTTAATGGGTTAAACTACGTTGTGGTAATTTAAATAATGAACAAATTAATATTGCTGATTTCAGAAACAACGATATTTTATATATATATACTAGTTATATGCCACGTGCTTTGCACATAAAATACCAGTTATCAATTGAAAAATTCATTGAATAATATGATTTCAGATATTTTAATTAGAAATATTTTTATAAAAAATTGAAATTAAAGCATTTTCTTTTATATATATAGTTGTGTAGAGCAAGTATATATATTGTTATTAAAAAGATATGTGCATGAATTCAAAGTTCATATGGTTACATAAAAAAATTATCATACAAATATCAATTTTTAAATTAATAATAATGAAAACTAAATACTTAAACGTCATATTGATTGTCTGGATATATAAAAATAAGAATACTCCTTAGATTTGATATAAATTCATCGTTTTTTACACACTAATTCAATGAATAGTTATCTTAAAAAAATCAATGTATAATTAAGTAAAAAAAATTGTACATGTAGACACCATATTTGGTCTGGCCTATTTAATTAAATTATTTATTTTAAAAAATTATTTAATTTTATTTATAATCATAATAAAATAAAATAAAAGCTTATATCATAAACTAAGTTGAATGAATTATTACAATTAAAACCCATAGAATTGTGGTGTATAAAAAGCCACCCCTAAATTAATTGTGGTTTTCAAAATCATTCCAATCAATTTGATATTTTGCTTTAGTTCATAATAATTAATAATAAGAGGGTATTTTTACCCTAAAACATTAATTTGATATTTTGTTTTAGTTCATAATAATTATCATTTTTATTTAATCATAAGGTAGTTGGATTGTTATCTGCTCGGAAGTGTGAGATTTCGGCGAAAAATATCATCATTCAGCACGCATAGCCCTTATTAGATCCTATTTATTTTAAAGATCAAACAAAGAAAAGAAAATCAAATAAAACAAAAAAAAATGAAGATGAAAATGAAAACGAAAACGAAAACGAAAAACATGAAAATTTGGGTTGCCTCCCAAAAAGCGCCTTTTATTTAACGTCTTTGGCTAGACCGGGTTGCTTTTTTTTTTAATGCACATCCCAAACCGACTTGACATATTTCCGGATTATGGCTCGCAATTCTCCAATTTTGGGTTTCTTTATAGAAGCAACCTGCATGTCATCCTTCTCAAACAATTTTAGAATATCATTAGTCAAAGGATCGATCGACAAAATCAATCATCGCAAAAATTGAAGATTTAGCATCAGAATGTTGTTAGGAATGGTGTCCTAGAACTTGTAATTATTTAATAATAATAATTTATTATGAATAAATTAAATAAATAAACATAAGTTCTTTATATTATCTAGATTGATTCAATTAATGATATTAGGAATATATGGAAATATATAAATATCAAACATTCAAATAGTAAACCCTAAGTTACTCTTATGAAATCACGACTTAGTATGTGAGTCATACGAGAGGATTAAAGTCGAGATGAGTAACTTAAACGTGTCTACAGTAAACGGATAACGTTTGGGAACCTTATCCTGGTAACATTGTTGATAGCTTCGCATTTTGTTTATAAACAAATGATCTAATCCTGATCATTCATGTGGGAGACATGAAATGGAAGTATCATATGAAATGTTGATTGTATAAGACAGGACCACGATGTTCGATCAAATTTCTCATTAGTACCGGTTTACGAGAAATGATCGAATATCAAACTAAGTTTATCAACCGTGATAGATCTCAATCCTGAGTGAAATGCGGACTCCTATTTGTGGAGTTATGTTCTTTGATTCACATAGTTGAGAAGCGATCTGTAAGAACGCTCAATACACTCCTGTTTTGGGAACATGACTAGATAAGTAGCTGGGAACTCATTTTCACGAGATGGAATTCATAACTTTCCTATAAATTAACAGTATCGGTGCGATACCTAAACATTTTAGGAACTTTAGGAAACTCCCTTGATGTCTTGATTCGAGACATGAACAAGTGGCGCCACGACTTCTATTGATCACGAAGTACCTTATCTCTAGTTCGACTAAAGATAAAGTTCATTGGAGAATCAGCGGGAACACAAGGATAAAGCGGTAATTACAGGGGCAAAACAAGAAATTTATCCGCTTTGTAATTATGAGGGTTCCACGTGAAGGATATATCACAGATATAAATAAAAGATAAACTAAATGGACATAACTCATCTATAGTGAGGGGAGTTCAGCTATGAATCTATAGTGGAATTATTCATAGTTAGATAATAAGTAATTAACTGATTATGTGTTAATCACTTAATTGACTAATTATTAAGCCCATGATCTATAGGTCCATCGGGTCCCTATGCTAGCCCAAATATCGTAGTCGCGAAATCAAGTAGAAGAAATGGAAATTTTTAAGTGAAGTGAATTACTTAAAATAGGCAATATTAATTGTTTAAATATTGAGTATATTTAAACCAGGTAATTAATATAAACATTATTAATTGTTTAAATAATGAGTTTATTTAAACATGAAATTAATAATGAAATATTATTAATTAGATATTATTAATTATTTAAATATTGAGTATATTTAAATGGTAATTAATAATTTGAAATTAATTAACAATTATTAATTGTTTAAATAATAAATTTTATTTGAACGGAATTAATAATTAATAATTAATTAATTAATAATAAAATGTTATCAATAAAATTATTAATTAAATAATGAGTTTATTTAATGGAAATTAATAATTAAAATATTTATTATTAATTATTTAAATAATGAAAATTATTTAAATGGAAATTAATAATTAAATATAATTTGATAATATTTAGTCGGGAGAAAATATTAATACTATTAATTGTTTAAATAAAATATTTTATTTAAATGGTAATTAATAAATTAATTAATTAAGTTGGACTTATTAATTTAAGAGAGAGTTTCAAGCCCAATTGGATTAATGAACCCAATTGAAATTGGCCCAAAATAATTAATTAAATAAATTTGATTTATTATTAATTTTGGCCTTCATAGATAATTTGTAGGAGATAATTATTTGAATTATATCCTATAATAATTATATAGATTTATTTACCCAAGATAAATAAAATAAAGAAAAGAAAATAATCTCCTATTTATCTATGGCATTTTTGAAATTGCAAGATAAAGGAAGAGATAATCTTTTTTCTTTTTGTATTTATCTCTATAGATTAATCCTAATGGGATTAGGATTCCTATTTTTCTATAAATAGGAGGGTTGGGTCATTCATAAATCACACAATTAAATTCCTTAGAAATTCGGAATTCTCTCTTCCTTCTCCCTCCCCCCTTAGCCGATTTTCCCTAGTCCATTGGGAAGAAAATATTTTTTCTTCTTCCCAATTTCTTCTAAAGTTCGATCCCACAATCGGGTTTCGTTTGATCGATCGGGATATAACGTAGAAGATCCGGTGTTGCTGAGGATTTGATGCTGTAAAGAAACCTCCAACCGATTCTCCATTTATTACTCAATGTAAGTTTTGATTTTAATTTTCGAAATTTAAAGCATGAATCTACATGTTTTTCACAAATTGCATGATATTTTAGTTTAGTAAATCATCCCTTCAATTGGTATCAGAGCTAATTTTAATTATCATGCAAAATTGTGAGTTTTCGAAAATTTTGGTGGGTTGCATAAAAATCGTTTTATGTATGTTTATATAAATTGTGCTATATAAATTGTGGAGGTTTGCTAATTGACTGTTTAGGTATTCTTGAGGCACTTAGGATTTTAAATTTTAGTAGAAAATTTGTAAACCCAAATTTTAGGGTATAGGAAAAGGTTGTAATTTTCCCATACCAAAGAGGAGCAAAATCGGCTACACCAGGGAGGAAGAGAAGAAAATTCATCTCCAACAATCCATGTGGTCCACGCCCAGGAGGAGATTTTTTCAAGATATGGTAAGATATTTTATCATAATTATCTTGTTATCTCAATTTAAAAATTTAAATATTTAAGATAAGGATAAAATCTTTTTAAAGATTATATCCCTATCTCAAATTATGAATTTAGAAATTGATATAAGATTACATGGAAAATATTTTTCTTTATTTTTTCCATTTAATTAAAAGATAATTATTTTAAAACAAGTATTTATGGAAATATTAAGGAGATAATATTTACCCCATAAATACCCATGCCCACGCCTACACCATGGAGGAGAGAGAAAGTTGAAGCCTCAAAATTCTACAATGGAAGATATAAATTAAGTTGTAATTTAATTTTCCGTTTTAGAAATAGTGCCAAGAATACCGGTCAATTTAGCTATTTATTATTTAAATTTTTATATGTATGATATAATTGTTTTTAAATAATATTCATGCATAAGAGTATGTCATGTAGAAAATCCCACCATAGGTTGTATGATTTTAATTAATTGTACATACATGCATCATGATATAATATGTGTTATTATATGCTAATGTATGTGAAGCATGCTATAATTTTATTTTATAAATGTTATTATCGAAAATTATATAATTTTATTCTAATTGTTTTAGAATTAAAAGCATGCTTATTTATTTAAAATTCAAAAGTTAAATCTAGTTTAAAAGTTGAATAGAAACTAAATGAATTATTTGTAATATGGAATTATTGTTTAAACAATTGGGCCAAAATCCATATA
Source organism: Gynostemma pentaphyllum (assembly GCA_028015215.1). Lineage (NCBI taxonomy): Eukaryota > Viridiplantae > Streptophyta > Magnoliopsida > Cucurbitales > Cucurbitaceae > Gynostemma > Gynostemma pentaphyllum. The sequence continues at coordinate 43,788,611 of CM051346.1, read as the reverse complement.
AGATAAACAAATAGAAACTTTTAATTAAGGGTTAATTAAAAATTAATAATTGAGATTAATTAAATTGAACGGATCTCTGGCGAGAAAGCTCGCCTGGCGATGAGGTTTCATAAAGTTCCCTTAACACGGAGCGCCTCTAGCGGGAGCGATCCTGGGAGAAAAGTTCAAATTAATAAATCAAAATTATTAAGACGGCTCATAATGTGATTAGTTTTAATTAGGAAAACTTGAACAATCACTTTATAAAATTAATCTAACCAATTTAAGAGTTAAAGTTGATTAGGTTAATTAAAACTTGGATTAATGAGTTAGCCTATATTAGTCTAAGTTATGAAACCCTAACTCAAAATATTAAGTGGGAGAAGGAAACATGTCAATGTATCCTATGGTCTCCACTAATGGGCTCGAAACGCGAGATTTATACATGGCCTCTGTAACACTGCTGCAGGTGTTCATTCCCATAGGAAGGTTTATTGTATAAATCAATATCAAGTTGGGTCTCCCGAAAGGGATAAAGAATTTTAAATGAGATTGATTGAAGACTGAATCTACACTTCGTAGACACTCTTCAATTTTATTTAAAAGACTAAATTGGTGGGTCACACTTAAAAAGAAATTTGATAAAGTTTGTTATCGAAATTCTTGACCAAATACACGGTAAACAATGACATAGGAATATGAGTTATTCTGGAGTTGTCAATTGTTCGAGTGGCATCTCGTTTTAATGATGGTAACTGACCTATCATTCGACGGCACTTCACTGGTATCATTAAAATATCGTGACATAGTAACATGTTTTAGGGCTTTTCTGTTCATTAATATGTTCGCATTCATGCATCATATTTAATTATATGTCGAAACTTTGGGTATTTGAATGTTGAATGCATATTAGATTACTAAGATAAGGTTTATTTAAATTTCAGTAATATAGCATCTGTTTTAGTCACTATACTTGGAAAGAACAAACCGAACTATGAGAACTATGTTTCCTAGAAAAGGAAATGAATAATTTAAGTAAAGCAGTTTACTTAAATAAACTGACAATATTAATTATTTAAATAATGAGTTTATTTAAATGGAAATTAATATCATTGTTATTAATTATTTAAATAATGTGTTTATTTAAATGGAAATTAATAATAAAATATTATTGATAAATAATTATTAATTATTTAGGTAATGTGTTTACCTAAATGGAAATTAATAATTAACATTTATTATTAATTTTAAATAACAGTGATTATTTAAAAGGATAATAGTAAATAACATATTTATTATTAATTTAAATAAAGTCGATTATTTAAATAGAAAATAATAAATATTTATATACAAAATCGGAATATGATATTTTATTTAAATAATTGATTTATTGAAATAAATATCAAGAGTTAATAAATAAGATTTATTAATAAGGAAGAACCTATAATTGAATTAATGAATTCAATGGATTTTGGTTCAAATTATTTGAATTATTAAATACCAAAATCGACTCATATATAATATTTTAGGAAATAATTGTTGAATTATTTTGTCTAAAATAAATATATAAAAGAATGTTCAACCAAAGACAAATTAAACAAAGAAAAATTAGTTTTTCTTATTGATTTTATACACATAAAATCGGCACGTAAGATAAATAAGGAATAAAATTTGATTTTATTCTTGGCATTTATCTTGTATTTATTTTCATAGTATTTCCTAATTCGATTGGAAAACTGTTTTGCGTATAAATACAAACGTCTTGGTTGTTCATTCAAAAGCTTCTAATTTCAATTTTCGAAATTGAAAACTCTTCTTCTTCCTATTCTCCTCGTAACCGATTTTACAATAGTCTAAAAGGGAAGAAAATATTTCTCTTCTCAAAACCATAGTTTTCTAATTTAGTTTAGTTATCAATTTGTTTTTTATTTTGAATTATGTAATAACTATTGGTTCTCATTTCGTATGAACCAAGTTTGGGAATATTTTAAATAACAGTTATTTAGGTAGATATTCCTTTACAATTATATTACAAAGTTCCAAAGTGTGATTGGATGGTTATTCAAAATACTTAGTATAAAACAAATAAATTCCAAATCCAAATTCTAAACTCTGAAATATCTAAATGAGTTATAAAGGTTTAAAAATGTTTAAATACTTAAGTCTAAAATTACTTAAATAAGTTAGAGGGATTAATCTCTTAAAGATGGTTCTCAAGGAATTTGAGATGATAACCATATTAATCCACGAACTTATGGGATAAGTAAAATCGAATATCCTTGATTTATCAAAGATAATTAGACTTAAATATCACTAAAACTTGAACATTCAGATGTTAGAACTTAAGTGATAAGTAAACATTAAATCGATTTCTTATATTCTAAACATTCAGTTATTTAAAAGGATGTTTTAAAGGTAATAACTGATATGGAATAAACATAATAGAAATTGAAAAGTAATAATTAGTGGATAATTGAATTCACAAATTATTAAAGAAAAGTTCAGTAAATCAGTGATACTGAAAGTTTTAAACCTTACTTAAGATAGATAAGAATTACAATGATTTTATTTCACAATAAAAACAAGTAGTTATTTAAAAGTTTAAATTGTTAAACTACTTGTAGAACTTTATTTGAGTGGGAGCGTCATAATACGAACCAAAGGACTTTCGAAGTCCAAGTGAAACTCATTGACTTCAAAATCAATGAATAAAGTTCAAAAATAAGTGAAATAAAACCGACACGAATTTTCAGTAGTAGAGTTGAAAAGAGTCACTTATACTTATACATTATTTTTGAAATAATAACAAGTATAAAATTGTAATCATTAAACAAATGAAAGTAATGGAGAATTACTTTGTAGTGGGAGCTTAAGAATTTCGAGAATCCTAGAACCAATGTGACTAAAATAAAATTTACAAATAGTATGTTAGTGCACATAGATAAAATGGGAGATTTTATGAGTTGCACGGGCTCAAATTCGAACATGAATTTAATTCCATGTAAGAATTTGACAATAGTTAATAGAGTTTATTTTATGGCGATAAAATATGGAATCTATTACACTTAATGAAACTAACATCAGACAAAAGAAATACATACTAAACAGATGAAAACGTTACTGATAAAGTATTAAAATGACTACCATGGCTAAATAGTTGATAGTCATCCAGTTTGACTGGAATTACAAGTCAAATCTCCAAAGATCTAGGACAAGTGGGAGATTGTTAGGAATGGTGTCCTAGAACTTGTAATTATTTAATAATAATAATTTATTATGAATAAATTAAATAAATAAACATAAGTTCTTTATATTATCTAGATTGATTCAATTAATGATATTAGGAATATATGGAAATATATAAATATCAAACATTCAAATAGTAAACCCTAAGTTACTCTTATGAAATCACGACTTAGTATGTGAGTCATACGAGAGGATTAAAGTCGAGATGAGTAACTTAAACGTGTCTACGAAGAAACGGATAACGTTTGGGAACCTTATCCTGGTAACACTTGTTGATAGCTTCGCATTTTGTTTATAGACAAATGATCTAATCCTGATCATTCATGTGGGAGACATGAAATGGAAGTATCATATGCAATGTTGATTGTATAAGACAGGACCACGGTGTTCGATCAAATTTCTCATTAGTACCGTTTTACGAGAAATGATCGAATATCAAACTAAGTTTATCAACCGTGATAGATCTCAATCCTGAGTGAAATGCGGACTCCTATTTGTGGAGTTATGTTCTTTGATTCACATAGTTGAGAGCGATCTGTAAGAACGCTCAATACACTTCTGTTTTGGGAACATGACTAGATAAGTAGCTGGGAACTCATTTTCACGAGATGGAATTCATAACTTTCCTATAAATTAACGGTATCAGTGCGATACCTAAACATTTTAGGAACTTTAGGAAACTCCTTGATGTCTTGATTCGAGACATGAACAAGTGGCGCCACGACTTCTATTGATCACGAAGTACCTTATCTCTAGTTCGACTAAAGATAAAGTTCATTGGAGAATCAGCGGGAACACAAGGATAAAGCGGTAATTACAGGGGCAAAACAAGAAATTTATCCTTTGTAATTATGAGGGTTCCACGTGAAGGATATATCACGAGATATAAATAAAAGATAAACTAAATGGACATAACTCATCTATAGTGAGGGGAGTTCACTATGAATCTATAGTGGAATTATTCATAGTTAGATAATAAGTAATTAACTGATTATGTGTTAATCACTTAATTGACTAATTATTAAGCCCATGATCTATAGGTCCATCGGGTCCCTATGCTAGCCCAAATATCGTAGTCGCGAAATCAAGTAGAAGAAATGGAAATTTTTAAGTGAAGTGAATTACTTAAAATAGGCAATATTAATTGTTTAAATATTGAGTATATTTAAACGGTAATTAATATAAACATTATTAATTGTTTAAATAATGAGTTTATTTAAACATGAAATTAATAATGAAATATTATTAATTAGATATTATTAATTATTTAAATATTGAGTATATTTAAATGGTAATTAATAATTTGAAATTAATTAACAATTATTAATTGTTTAAATAATAAATTTTATTTGAACGGAATTAATAATTAATAATTAATTAATTAATAATAAAATGTTATCAATAAAATTATTAATTAAATAATGAGTTTATTTAATGGAAATTAATAATTAAAATATTTATTATTAATTATTTAAATAATGAAAATTATTTAAATGGAAATTAATAATTAAATATAATTTGATAATATTTAGTCAGGAGAAAATATTAATACTATTAATTGTTTAAATAAAATATTTTATTTAAATGGTAATTAATAAATTAATTAATTAAGTTGGACTTATTAATTTAAGAGAGAGTTTCAAGCCCAATTGGATTAATGAACCCAATTGAAATTGGCCCAAAATAATTAATTAAATAAATTTGATTTATTATTAATTTTGGCCTTCATAGATAATTTGTAGGAGATAATTATTTGAATTATATCCTATAATAATTATATAGATTTATTTACCCAAGATAAATAAAATAAAGAAAAGAAAATAATCTCCTATTTATCTATGGCATTTTTGAAATTGCAAGATAAAGGAAGAGATAATCTTTTTCTTTTTGTATTTATCTCTATAGATTAATCCTAATGGGATTAGGATTCCTATTTTTCTATAAATAGGAGGGTTGGGTCATTCATAAATCACACAATTAAATTCCTTAGAAATTCGAATTCTCTCTTCCTTCTCCCTCCCCCTTAGCCGATTTTCCCTAGTCCATTGGGAAGAAAATATTTTTTCTTCTTCCCAATTTCTTCTAAAGTTCGATCCCACAATCGGGTTTCGTTTGATCGATCGGGATATAACGTAGAAGATCCAGGTGTTCTTGAGGATTTGATGCCCGTAAAGAAACCTCCAACCGATTCTCCATTTATTACTCAATGTAAGTTTTGATTTTAATTTTCGAAATTTAAAGCATGAATCTACATGTTTTTCACAAATTGCATGATATTAATAGATCCATAATTAAATGTTAATTAGTTTACTAAATCAAATTCCTTTAGTTTAGTAAATCATCCCTTCAAATGTTTCATGGAGTCATGTATATTAAATTTTATAACTTCACCATCGAACTCCATAGTAATTATACCAACATGCACATCGATTATTGTTTTAGAGGTATACAAGAATGGTCTTCCTAATAGAACTAAAGAGCAGGTAAAAGCATCATCTCCCATATCTAGAACATAAAAATCAGCAGGAAATACCAAACCATTAACTTGTACTAGTACGTCCTCTAAAATTCCTTCAGGATAAGCATTGGATCTATCAGCAAGTTGGAGGATTACACCCGTTTCTCGTTGAGATATTGTCAATTAAAACTCAATAACTTTTCTAATTAGGTTAGGGTTTATAATTTTGAAACTTTCATTAAAATTAATGAATGTTCTTATTATTTTAATGAAAGGGTTATTTTTGAATTTTTTTTTGCTAATTTTAAAATTTTAAATTTTAAAAATGTCATTATTTAAAATCCTCGTCCACTTCAAGTAGGGGTGAGATATTGGTTTCAGTTTTGGACCAAAACTAAAACCGAAACCTATTTTCGGTTTGTTATTTTTTCAGACCGAACAGATAAGAATTCGGTTTTTTTTTTTTTTTCTCTTGCACCACCAATTAGGCATGTTCTATTATATATACTTAACATTTTTAAAAAATCGTTCTTATTTTAATATTATGAGATTTATGTAAAATTTGTATTTAAAAAAACACTACATTATTGATGATTCATATAGAACTCCAATAGGACGCGTTCGCCCTACTCGTAATACGAGACGACCGCCCTGTGGGACGGGAGGGCATCGATGATGTTGTTTATTTTATATATTTTAATTTGTCCAAAAAATTTGTTTAGACTTTCAATTATATTTGAATTTGGGATGATCCATTAATATTGTATATATATTTTTATATTTATAATTCTTCAAATGAAAGTTCAAAAATTATCATATAAATCTAATTGTAAATTAAATTGAAAAAAGTAGGTTGGTTTTAATTTAATTGAAAGTTGCTAAAAGTTAAACAAAATTTGAAGGTTTGAAAGGGCTTATAGGGCTGTCTCTGCCTTAAAATCACATACCAAGCAGATATAAAATCGCATACCAAGTATGCGATTTACAATATTGTTAAGAATATTTTTAAAACTACAATATTCTTAGAATTATTTATTAAAAATACAATATTTCAATCTTAAGCCCCTAGGTTGTGGGTGGGTGGGTGGGTCGGTGGGGGTGGGTGGGGCTATGGGCTGTGAGTGGGTAGGTGGGGGAAGGTATATATATATATATATATATATAAAAGTATCGGTTCGATTTCAGTTTGAGTGTGGTTTCATTACTATGGGACCGAAACCGAATCAATTATAATCGGTTTAGAAAAATCTCGAACCGAACTGAATTGATATTGATAATTTCAATCGGTTTTGTGGTTTCAATTCTCACCCCTAACTTAAAGTAAAGAATTGACGTTAAATAATATGAATATATTTTTTTAATCAAAATTGAGTTATTATTCTATTTAAAAATGTTTTGGGGGGCTAAGGTTCAAACCTCAGTGATGTACAGTGATTTTTAAGCATTTGACCAGGTCAACTCTCGACTTTCAATTAGGCGCGTCGATATTTGTATAGCTCGATTAGACATTAATACTAAATTCCTTAAGGTCGACGAAGAAAAAATCAATCAATCCTTATCTTGCATTTCAAAATAAAAAGAGCAATTTCATATATTTTAAAATTTGTATAATATTTTATAAATTTATCAGAATTTTTTTTATACAAAAATATTAGAATTTCAAATATTTTGAGTATATCAATCAATCTTTATTAGTACCAGTTTAATATAATTTTCCTTCAAAAAAATTGTGTTTTATCTTAAAACACTTGAGTAAAATTATTTAAGTAAAATACTTGTTTATACACTTATTTAAGTATTTTATCTAAAAACACATTTAGTATATTCAAGTTTTGATGAAATACTTAACTAATATTTACTCTAAAATGTTTCACTCAAAACACTTTTTTTGGAGAAGTTATACCAAATAGACCATTTATATATTAGTGAACTATAATTAGTATATCAATAATAGTTTATCAGTCGATCAATAATAGTCTATCACTCATATACTATATAATACATCACTGATATACTTTTGTTATTAACTGATATATTGATATACTAATAGTAATTAATTAATATACTCAACTTTTAAAATTCTAATATTTTTGTAAATATTTTTTTTTCCTAACTAATTTGTAAATATTCTACCCAATTACAACATTCATCTAAGTTTTCCAAAATAAACACTCATTTATGACGGACTGAAATTTGAGGCTGTTTTATTAATTATTCTGAAGAACTTATGAGGACAAGTCTTGCAGCAGGCACAGGCAGCAATGTTTTTCTCAAGATCTCTTTATATCATCTCTCTCAGTTTCTTCTTGATACTAATTGGCCACAGCCTAACCATATTTGCACAGCCAGATTTCCTCAACTATTTTTGTGTAGATAAAAATGGAAACTACACAGCCAACAGCACCTACAAAGCTAATCTCAATCACCTCCTTTCTACTCTCACCACTGACCATCAAAACATAGACTATGGCTTTTACAACTTCTCTTATGGACAAGATCACAACAAAGCTAACGTAATCGGATAAAAAAGACAAGATGAAGAAAGGGGAAAGAAGATGATGAGAAGATAAAAAAAATATTATAAAGATTTTATGGGATTGTGAGATGATCAATAAATCTTAAAATGAGATGAAAGGTCAATAAACCAGAGTTTCTAAATTTGGAGGTAAAAAACGGAAAATTTCCTATTGCTATATGGATTTAGATAAAATAATATTTTACCAAAAATGACACGTGTCATAAGATTTAACTAGCGAGCTCATTGCTATCAGAGTCTCAATACATTGAATAATATCTTCATAAAGTGAATGTTATTGGGTAGGTTTTGACATTAATACTGTCGACGTAGACAAAAACTCAATTATGACGGACTGAAATTTGAGGCCATTTTATTAATTTTTCTGAAAGAACTTATGAGGACAAGTCTTGCAGCGGGCAGCAATGTTTTTCTCAAGATCTCTTTATTCCATCTCTCTCAGTTTCTTCTTCATATTAATTGGCCAAAGTCTTATATTTGCACAGCCAGATTTCCTCAACTATTTTTGTGTAGATACAAATGGAAACTACACAGCCAACAGCACTTACAAAGCTAATCTCAATCACCTCCTTTCTACTCTCACCACTGACCATCCAAACATAGACTATGGCTTTTACAACTTCTCTTATGGACAAGATCACAACAAAGCTAACGTAATCGGACTATGTCGAGGAGACGTTACAACGGAAATTTGTCGTCGTTGTCTCAACGATTCCATAAACCTTCTAACCGGCCATCTTTGTCCAAATCAGAAAGAAGCCATTGGATGGTACAACTATTGTATGCTACGTTATTCAGACCGTTCCTTATTCGGCTTCATGGAAGATTTTCCTGGAGGATATTTCTCGTACGGGGATAACGTGACGGATCCGGTTCGTTTTATTGAGGTAGCTGAGAATTTAATTGGAAGTCTTATTGTAGAAGCTGCATCAGGTAGTTCACGTCTAAAGTTCGCAACGGGAAATAGATTGGCCGATGATCCAAACTTGCCAAGAGTGTATGGAGCTGTGCAGTGCACGCCCGATTTGTCCGAGAAAGAATGTAGTGATTGCTTGAAGAGTTGTCTTAAAGCTATTCAAACATGTTGTGATGGGGATGGTGGAAATGTTTTGGCACCAAGTTGTAATTTTGTATATGGCGCTGCTTCCTACTTTGGATCTATGCTTCCTCCACAACCAGAAGGTACTAACTGCTACTCTCCATTCTTTTTTTTTTTCTTTTTCTTTTTTGGGGTTATCTCTGTTTTTACTATAAGGTATAATGTAAATAATACTCTATATGATTTTGGTCAATTGTAAAACACATTCTCTATAGTTAAAAAATGAATATTTATATCTTCGTAGTTTTAAAATTATGCAATTTGACCCTTTTTTTATTAACGTTGTCAACTATAACTTTTTCACTTGAACTCCGATTTGGATGATTGAAAGATGTTTTGAAATTATCGTTTCAAGATTTATGTAATGGTCACTTTAAAAAATTCCAACTAATCGGTAAATTAAAGGGGTTGATAACTTCAATCATACCTAATGTTTTAATGATAATAATTTTTTCATTTATTAATGATTTTGAAGTGATCATAATGTAGAGAATGAAACTAGGACTCCAAACATCTTGAATCATTTAAATTGAAGATTAAACGATAAGATTATGACTAAAAAATTAACTGTATTAGCTAGTAGGGGTCAAATTGTATAACTTTGGAACTAGAAAAGTATAAATATTCATTTTCTAACTTTAGAGAGTATGTTTGTATTTGATCAAAACCATAAGGGTGTTATTTAAGTTTTCCTCTTTACTATATCTAAGTTTCACACGGTTTTATCTGACAGGAAACAAAAGTAAAAAATCTGGAAGAGTGGTCATCATAGTGGTGTCTATTGTGGTTTCTTTAGTAACATTACTAATAATCAGCATTTGTGTCTTTAAAAGAACCAGAAAGCCGAGGACCGAAACAGGTAAAGGCGCTAAAAACTCCCTTTTGATATTGAAGTAGTATTTCTTTTCCAAATGGCTCTGCCTCATTATTGATTAATGGAAAATAATTTGGTTACTCACCATTAAGGAAAATACTTAGATACTAATCGATAAGTATGAGTAATTGAAAGTATAATGTTGAATTTATTCTGATCTAATAGTATTTTAAATTTTTAAATTTCTGTCTAGTATTTGATTTAAATTAAAAAAAAAGGGTTAAGCTTCCATCTAGAATGCTAATTAACTGCCTGGCTAAGACATGTAGAATCGTTGTTGTGTTAGCTTACCAAAATTTGAGCTCCCATCTAAATTAGAATGCTAATTTTTTTATTATTATGTTTTTACTACAGGTCTTTTCGATGATGAAATTATGAATGTAGATTCGTTGCAGTACGATATTAACACAATTAGAATTGCAACAAATATGTTCTCGGATGCAAATAAACTTGGGCAAGGAGGTTTCGGGGCTGTTTACAAGGTACGATTAAAAAAAGGGTATTCAATTTGATAGTAGTACGAATTTGAAATGATCTTGTAACTTGTAAACATTTCATTACAATATAGGGTAGGCTTCCCGATGGACGAGATATAGCTGTAAAACGGCTCTCTCAATTCTCCACTCAGGGAGATGCTGAATTTAAGAATGAAGTTTTATTGGTAGCTAAACTTCAACATAGGAATTTAGTTCAACTCTTGGGATTCTGCTTGAAAGAAAATGAAAAACTTCTCATATATGAGTTCGTACAAAACTGCAGTCTTGAAAAAATCATATTTGGTATGACTTCACTTTGCTACTTCTTTTTACCAAATTTTTTTTAAATGTATGTATATTCACCCCTCAAAAAGTTCTCAAATCTTAATTTTAACATATACAGATCCTGTTAAACGTATCAGTTTGGATTGGGAAAGACGCTATAAAATTATCGGTGATATTGTTCGAGGACTCGTTTACCTTCACCAGGACTCCCGACTTAGAATTATTCACCGAGATCTCAAAACTAGTAACATTTTAGTAGATATGGAGATGAATGCTAAAATATCAGATTTTGGTACAGCCAGGTTAATTGTACCTGATCAAACACATGGAGATACAAGTAGAATAATCGGTACTTTGTAAGTATAAGAGATCAGCCAATATGATATTTTTTTACCCACTATATTTTGTTTTTTTACTTAGTAAAACACAAAATAATTTTTCACAATTTTCTTTTTACAAATATAGTTCATTCACTAATTTCTACACAAACATATTAACTTCCTTACTTTTGTTTATATAAAATTTAGGGGATATATGGCTCCAGAGTATTTAATACATGGAAAGTTTTCAGTCAAGTCAGATGTTTTTAGTTTTGGCGTTCTATTGTTGGAGATTGTGAGTGGTCAGAAAAATAACCGTGTCCACAACGGTGAAGAGTTAGAAGATCTTGTAAGCAATGTAAGTTTGTTTCTCTTAATTTTTCCCAAAAGGAAAATTCCAAGATCTCCTTTTTATAAATAGCAATTAATCTTCATTGTAGGTATGGAAAAATTGGCAGAGGGGAAATGAGTTAAACAATATTGTAGATCCGTCTTTGAAAAGCGGTTCAAGAACTGAAATGGAAAGATGCATTCATATAGGATTGCTGTGTGTTCAGCAAGATTTTAATAAAAGACCAACCATGGCTGAAATACTTTTGATGCTTAACAACATTTCCATCACTCTACCAATACCCTCTCAGCCTGCTTTCCTTATCAACAGTCAAACCGGCCAATCCAACACCGACACGGGTCGGCAAAAGTCCTCCATCTATTCTTCTGGAGAAGAAGGCAATTCAATTCAAATGTCCTCAAATAATGGATCAACTGAGCTTTATCCTCGTTAGTGATATCGGAATGCTAAAATTATGTAGCTTTGTAAAAAATAAATGTCTAAGAAACATAAAATACTCTCATACTCACCAATAAATATGAGTTCATTCTCATAATTTTACGTGTCATTTTTTTATTCGATAAAACATATAGTGTAACTAATATATTTATTAAAAAAATCTTTTATTGGTTACAACAAATATATTTTATTTAATAGAGATGATGATGAACTCGTACTCAAAGTATATTATCTAAAAATCTCATTACCAAATGAGGATGTAATTTTTTTTCTAATTTATTGTATATTTCTTTTCTGGGTGGGGATTGATAAGACTGAATTTTCCCTACTTGTAATCATCATGAAATCATGTATTTATACAGCTCAATAATTATATAACTACTCATTTAACAGGATACCTAACTCTCAACAATATAAATGTATAGTGATGTAGAGGATAAATAGTCTATTTTAGCACTATTACTTTTCACTTTATATTTGTTATTTGTCATAAACAATTATGTAATGACACACATGTAATTATATTGAGATTTAGGACTAAAATATGTTAAAATAACATATTTTAGCATGTGGTCGGGGAAACAGCTCTCACGACTGTGACTGCACTGTAGGCTTTTTGATAATTTCTAGGCTAAAAAATCGAGAGTGGTCGCCGTAACCACCAGGCTCATGGCCGCGGCGACCAAAGCGGTGTTTTGCAAAAAACTGTCTAGTGGTCGCACTGCGGGATCCCCACGGCCACTGGCCACAGTGTAATTTTTAAAAATATTATGTTATTCTAATTTCTTTCATAGTTTATCTTTGCATAGTGGTTTATCTTTTGTAACCTAGATATCTTTGTATAAATTTGGGCTATTAACCATCAATCGATAAGAAATATCATTTTTAAAATTTTACATCGCATCAGAGCGGGTTAACGATTCATATCGCAAATGAATAATATCAATGGAAAATTGATGGATCTAAATCCAATCCATATAATAACTCATTCTGATGGAATAAACGCTTATATTGCAATGATAGGCAACGTTTCTTGATTGGAAACGAACATGGAGTGATTACACACGCTACATCGACTTCTAAAATTCACATTGATACAGGTTCTTCTTCAGCAACTATAAGAGAGTCGGATCAAAACGGGGTAATTGGCCTTGAAGATGAGCAATGGACTATTATTGCAAATTTGATTAACACACCGAAGAAGATGAAATCTTCAACAACTAATCTGGATGGTGATTTTGAAAAATATGATATTTATCCTCAATGGATCATCGATTCAGGATGTTCAAATCACATGGCTGGTAATGCTAAATTATTTAACAATTTAACTGATTTAGGTCCCATTTCAATTGCCTTCCCTAACGGTAAACAAAGTTTCTCGCATAAGGAAGGCACAATAATACTAAGTAACAATCTGGTGATGCATCATGTATTATTTGTCCAAATCTTACTTGCAACCTTATTTCTGTCTCCCACTTGCTTGCCGAATAGTAATATATTGCTATTTTTACTAATAAACTTTGTATAATACAAGATCGTACTTCTAGGACTCTAATTGGAGCAGGGTGAACAATGTGATGGCTTCATCCTCTTCTTTAATATTGAGCTTATCGAACAACTATGGAGGTTAATCGATATTTGTGGCATCAGCGGCTAGGACACCTATCAAGAAAAGTGGATTTCTTCTTATCTGGAGAACTTAATAGTGGTAAGAAAAGTAATCTTCCAACTTTGAATAATTCATATTTGGTACGACTATTTTTTTACTTGTGAATCATCAGTGTTTACGACTTCAACTCAATCTAATATTTTGATGATGATAAATCTTTTATATACTGATGATTCTATGTTTCTAAGTGACTATAATGTAGAGCTCCAAACGAGGATTCCATAACATCTTGAATCAATCAAATCGGAGTTCAAACGAAAAAATTACGGCTAAAAGAAAATCAACGACGTAGAGGTGATGTGTCAATTTGCATAATTTTGAAACTATAAGGGTATAAATAATCATTTTCAAACTAGGTGTGTTTGTATTTGACCAAAACCACATGGGTGTTATTTACATTTTGCCTAAAAAATATTATAGAGTTTTTATGGATTGTGGGATCATCAAATGGTCAATAAATCTTAAAATAAGATGAAAGGTCAATAAATGAAAGTTTCTAAATTTGGAAATCAAAACGGAAATTTTCCTATTGCTATATGGATTTGGATAAAAAAAATTTTTACCAAAAATGACACGTCATAAAATTTAACTAGCGGGCTCATTGCTATCAGAGTCTAAATACATTGAATAATATCTCCATAAAGTGATCGTTTACGTAGTTATTCTTATTTTAAAGGTGGGTTTCAGATGATTTTAAGGAAAGTGTTAAAAAATTATTTCTATACATATTTTTAGGGAAAACACTAATTAAATATTTTTTGTTTCCAATTTTTTTTTTAATTTTAAAATCATTTTTATGATGAAATCAACCATCATAAAAAAATTAAAAAGTGTTTTTAATAGATGAAAAACACTTAAAAAAAATCATATTAAACTCACCCTAAATTAGCATTAAAAAGTGGGGTCTCTGATCTTGCTGGTAGGTTTTGAATTTAAGATTATTGGACTATTGCAGAGACAATGGCAACAATTGGGAAGTATCTTTCCTTAGACTTCTTCAAAGACGAGGAAAAAAAAAACGAAGATACTTTTTATTTTTAAATTATTGGAAAATTTTCAAACTAAGACATAATTTTTGAAAATTTTTATAAGTTATGGCTAAAAGAAAATTAAGTGTATCGAAGGCGAGGAGGCTCATTGGAATAATTTGGAATTATAAAAGTATAAGTTGTCATTTTCAAACCATATGAGGTGTTCACTCATACATTTGACAAAAATCATCGAGGTTTTATTTGCATTTTATCATTTTAAGATTATATTTATAGATTGTTAGAATATATTTAGGATAGAATTAAGGTGATTTATGTTTGCCATATTTACTTTCGTGATTGTCTCTAATTTGCTTAATTAGCTCGTTTACCTTATTTGTCTAGGTCTGTCGTTTCTATATAAACCAATGTAATACTCTCAATATTAACACCGATTCAATACAATGTAACCTTTCCGCTAACACAAATATTTTAAAAAAAATTTCTAAATTTGTAATCTGCCTTCAAATATTCATGGTTATTATACTTTATATTGCTTCATTTGTCTCAATGTGATATACATGTATTTCAACATTTTATTACAGTCCTTCTATTTCACTTGAGAGAAATTCCACGTATGGCATATTTTCAATTGCTATTTTAAAAAATAACAAAAGCTTTGAAAGTTTTAAAAAAGGAGAATACTTGTTTGAGGATCTCCTCCTCATCTCTATTCCTATTGGTTGAAATTTATAAAAAGATAATTAAGATATATATATTAATTATATGGGGTCCACTATTTTACTTTTAACCAATATAAATCGAATATAGGAGGATTTTAATGCATTCGACCAGGTCAACTCCCGACTTTATTTGCATAGCGCAATTGGACATTGATACAAACTTCCTTAAGGTCGACGAAGACAAAATCAATCAATCCTTATCTTGCATTTAAAAATAAAATGGACAATTTTTTAAAATTTTGTATAATATTTACAAATTTATTATAAAAAAATTACAAAAATATTAGAATTTCAAAGATTGTGAGTATATCCGTCAATCTCTATTAGTATATGAGTGAACAGTTTTCATATATTATAACACATCACTAATATATTATTAGTTATTGACTGATATACTAATAATAATTGATATACTCAAATTTTGAAATTCTAACATTTTCTAAGTATTTTACCCAATAATAACATTCATGTAAATTTTCCAAAATAAAAACATTCATGACGGGCGAAAATTTGGGGCTATTTTATTAATTTTTCTGAAGAACTTATTATGACAAGTCTTGCAGCAGCAATGTTTTACTTGAGATCTCTCCGTCCCCTCTGTCTTAGTTTCTTGTTCATACTAATCAGCAACCATCTGACATTTGCTCAGCGAGATTTCCTCGGCTATTTTTGTGTAGATGACAATGGAAACTACACAGCCAACAGCACTTACAAAGCTAATCTCAATCACCTCCTTTCCACTCTCACCACCGATCATCCAAACATAGACTATGGCTTTTACAACTTCTCTTATGGACAAGATCACGACAAAGCTAACGCAATCGGACTATGCCGAGTAGACCAAACGCTCGAAACTTGCCTCCGTTGTCTCAACGATTCTATAAGTCTTCTAACCTATCGATGTCCGAATCAAAAAGAAGCCATTGGATGGTATGATTATTGTATGCTACGTTATTCATCCCACACCTTATTCGGCTTCATGGAAGATTCTCCTAGATACTATGTGTGGGCCGTGAATAACGCTTCGGATCCGGTTCATTTTACTCAGGTTGCTGAGGATTTTATTCGAAATCTTATTGTGGAAGCTGCATCAGGCAGTTCACGTCTGAAGTTCGCAACGGGAAATAAATTGGCTCCGAATTTGCCGATGATGTATGGAGTTGTGCAGTGCACGCCTGATTTGTCCGAGAAAGAATGTGGTGATTGCTTAAACAGTTGTCTTGGAGATATTAGAACATATAGTGATGGGAAACTAGGGGGAAATGTTATGACACCTAGTTGTAATTTTGTATATGGTGCTGCTTCCTACTTTGGATCAACGTTGCCTCCACAACCACCTCCACCGCCACCGACATCGACATCGACACCGATACCGACACGGCCTCCTCTTGTATCAAATAGATCAAGTGTAGATGCAGAAGGTACTGACTGCCCTTTTTTCATTTTTTTTTGTTTCTCTGTTTTATTATTAAAGGGCTTGACATGTTTTTATCTCAGGAAACGGAAGTAACAAATCTCGAACCGTCGTCGTCATAGTGGTGTCTATAATTGTATCATTAGTTGCAGTGGGATTAGTAATCAGTATCTACGTCTTTCTAAGATCCAGAAAGCCGTGGACCGACAAAGCTAAAGGTAAACTAAAATTCCCTTTTTCACATTGAAGTAGTCTTAATTTCGATTAATTATTGAAAAGATTAAATATATCTTAACCGAACTACTTAAGTTTTTGTCTAGAATTGCAAATTAACACCAAGGCTAAAATTTGTAAGTGTTATGTTTTTTTGACACAGATCTTACCGATGATCATATTACGAATGTAGAATCGTTGCATTTCGATATTAACACAATTAGAAATGCAACTAATATGTTCTCAAATGCCAATAAACTTGGGCAAGGTGGTTTTGGAGCTGTTTACAAGGTATAATGAAATTTTTTGTATAGCTTTTGTAATAGCACAAATTTTTAAAGGATCTTGTAAACTTCTAATCGATTCGCTTCGTTGTGTTTTTTTTAATAATATAGGGAAGGCTTCCCAACGGACGAGATATAGCTGTGAAACGTCTCTCTCAATTTTCAACTCAAGGAGATGCTGAATTTAAGAATGAAGTTTTATTGGTAGCTAAACTTCAACACAGAAATTTAGTTCAACTCTTGGGATTCTGCTTGAAAGAAAATGAAAAACTTCTCATATATGAGTTCGTACAGAACTCCAGTCTTGAAAAAATCATATTTGGTACCACCTTACCTTTGCTTTTTTTTTTTTTTACTTTTTCTTCCCCGTTTATTTATTTATTTTTTTAAATGAAGGTATCTTCTTCATCTCTCAAAAAATTCTCGAAACCCTAAATTTAATATGTACAGATCCTGTTAAACGGATAGATTTGGATTGGGAAAGACGCTACAAAATTATTGAAGATATTGTTCGAGGACTTGTTTATCTACATCAAGACTCGCGACTTAGAATTATTCATCGAGATCTCAAAACTAGCAACATTTTATTAGATGGGAAGATGAATGCTAAAATTTCAGATTTTGGCACTGCAAAGTTAATTGTAGCAGATCAGACACGAGGAGATACAAGTAGAATTATTGGAACTTTGTAAGTGTAAAAGATCAACTAACTTGATATATTTTTTTTACCATCTATCTTTTATTAAGAAGCAATGTAGCCAATTATCCTTTTTATTGAAAAAATAAATCTGTTTTTCTTTTAACTTAAAAAAAAAATATGACAATTTTTTTTAAAAAAATTGCTAACTAAATAAATTTGCACAAAACTTTTAAAAAGTAGAGTTCATTCATTTCCTACACCAACATATAACCTAATAACTATCTAATTTTGTTCCTATGAAATTCAGTGGGTATATGGCTCCAGAGTATGTAATAAATGGTCAGTTTTCAGTCAAATCAGATGTTTATAGTTTTGGTGTAATAGTATTGGAGATTGTGAGCGGCCAGAGAAATAACCGTGTCTACAATGGTGAAGATTTAGAAGATCTCGTAAGCAATGTAAGTATGATATTCTTTCTCTCTTTTCTTTTTTTTCCTAAAAGAAAATTCCAACATCTCCTTTATAAATAGAGCAATCTCTATTATAATAGGTATGGCGAAATTGGCAAGAGGGAAGTGGACTAAATATTGTAGATCCCTCTTTGACAAGTGGTTCAAAAATTGAAATGGAAAGATGCATCCATATAGGATTACTATGTGTTCAAGAAGATTCATATAAAAGACCAACAATGGCTGAAATACTTTTGATGCTTAATAGCAACTCCTTCACACTTCCAAGACCCTCTAAACCTGCTTTCATGATCAACAATCAAACCCAATCCAACATGTCTTTGCAATGGACAGATAATTCAAGAGGGAAAAAGTCTTAGATTTATTTTTCTTTACAAGAAGGCAATTCAGTTCAAATGTCCTTGAACGATTACTCATCCAAACTTTATCCTCGTTAGTGATTTACAGTTGGAAAGATTAGATCTTTCGATTTGTGAAGAAAAAAAAACTTATTAGTGAGAAGGTAAGTATTTTCTTAATTTATTATATTTTTGTTTTCTGGGTGGGAAATAAGGGGCTCTTGTAAGGAGGGAGGGAGGGAGGGAGGGAGAGAAGAAGATGAAGAACGAGAATTAAAAATTGTAATATCAATATCTCAGTAATGAAGTACTGTACACTATTTATTACAAGAGTTGTTAGCTCAACAACCTTTAACCAATCCAATAACTGATTACAATTTGATAACTAATTTAACCATTCAATTAATGAGCTGGCTTTATATTCCCCCTCAAACCCAAATCTGCTAAACTAAGAACAATAAGCTTCTCCCTCGATTTGCAGAATGTTTGAGCAGAAAAGGGTTTGGTAAGAGCATTAGCTACTTGATCCGTGGCAGGTAAATGTTGAATGACAAGTTGTTGATTTCGTACTAAATCACGCACAAAATAGGTCAAGCTCCATATGCTTGGTGCGAGAATGGAGGACTGGATTAGCGTTGAGATGAACAGCTCCCAAGTTGTCACACCAAAGAATTGGAGCTCGTGGGAAGACTGATTTTCATCTCATGAAAAAGGGATTGCAGCCATAAAATCTCAGTTGAAGCAAGGGCTAAGGATCTGTACTTTGCCTCCGTGCTTGATGGGTGTCGAAACCACCAAAAATAAATACTTACTCTCGGGATTTAGAATTTTGTAGTAGTGGTGAGTAAGGTCGATCTCCACAGGGAAAAGGGAATTAAATTAAAGTTAGTAAAAACGGGGGGTTTTGAATTTTGGAAATAAAACGAAAAATAAATTAAAAAGAAAGAAATCAATAGAGAAAAGCTTCCAACTAAAGGTTTGATCTCAGTTATGATTCATGGATTTGATCATCGATTACTAAACATGCATTCCTAAATTCTTCTCTAAATTGGTTGAAAGTCGTCAAAACCAATCAACAACTTATAAGTATTCTTCCTTAATTTTTCGATAGCCAAGATACGATCTAATGACTACTTCCCTAATTAACAGATAACCTTAGAATACGATAATAAGATTTAACCCGTTAACGCATTAAGAAGAGAAGAACCCAATTCTAACTAACAAACACAAGATCTGACAGGTTCATTTAAGTTAGATCATAAATTCTCATAACATAAATCAAAAAGTGTCAATAATCAATTTATGCTAACATGCTACTTGTATTAGAAATAATTAAACAATTACGGATTCAATCATTCTAACTAGCAATATGAAAATCAATCAATGAACAAGTGGCCAATTTGAACAAGAATTAATCAACAATAAAATATTCGAAGAGAAATTACGAATAAAGAGAAAATAGGAATTAAATTAAAGTACAAAACCTCACAAAATCATGAATCAAACCTCGATAATCCTTTAGTTGGAATAAATAAACTAGCTAGAAAACATAACTAAAATAGTCTAAAAGTCCTAAAGAAATTAGGGGAAGAAGAGATCTTTGAATTAGGGTTCAAAGGGTGCTTTATATAGGCAAGAAAAGGCTAAAAACGGATAAAAACAATAAAATCTGCTATTAAATCTCTTCAAGCCGTCGGATGAAGCCGTGGAGCCGCGCCAGCCGCTGCGCCACCTGCTGATCTGTCTCACGAGCCGAACGGAAGCCGCACAAGCCGAGCCGTCAGCTGGAGCAAGCCGCACGCGCGTCCCTCCTTGTTTGCTGAGGGGCGACGTGTCGCCAATGAAGGAGCGACACGTCGCTCCGTTTCTTTGCTGCCAGCACTAGCGCTGACGTCATCGTGACGTCAGCCGCTTCTTCTCCTTTGCTTTGCTGACGTCAGCACAGATAAAAAATCAATATTTTTCCTTTTTCTTGTCGCCGCGGCGACGGGTCTCACCGCCGCTGCGCCCACTCTCGGGTTTTTGGCCCGGAATTCGATTTTGGTCACCGCCGAGGCCGCGGATCCCACCGCCGCGGCGGTGGGTCTTTTCCAATAATAAAATGGGCATAACTTCTTCATTTTAAGTCCGAATTGAGCGCCGTTTTCGCCTACGTCCATGAAATTCAATGATTAATAATATTATGGACATTTAAATCAATTATCATTCATATTTTAATTATTTTGGAGATAAAACCACTTATAAATATGCGGAATTTACGAGTTATCAAATACCCCCAAACTTAGACAATTGCTAGTCCCTTAGCAATTCTAGCATTAAGCACAATTAAAAATCAATCATGAAAATTCTCAAAAATTATGTAACCATCAAGCTTGTAAACAATCAATACCTAAGCAATCAAAGCTTCATGCTAACCCCAAATGTGTGCGATCAATCATACTTTTAAGCAAATTTTTATAAAACCATGAAGAACATCACATGCAATCTCAATTTCACAAGCCATATCAAGAATATAAACCTAAACAAACTTCTCAAAATCAAAGTATACAGGAATAGATACCCTCACGAGATATTCACTCAAATCGCTCAAAGTATTTACAGGAGTCAAAGAATATCACTCAAGTCAAAACATGGAAGAAATTTACCATAAGCTTGCAAATATATCAAATCAAAACCGTAAATGCAAGAAATTGAAACACATGAATCCAAGGGTCTTTAAAGGTTGTAATGGGGCTTAGGAAAAGGGTAGATGGAAGACATTTGGGCTAAAAGAATTGAGAGATTACTATGAGCATATTCAATAAATTCAATCAAAACTCATATTTTTCATTTGAATCACAACCTCTCACATTTAAGCAAACAACTTCTTCCCAACTTTCTTTTCTCCACTTTCTACTTTCTTTTTCGGATTTTCAATGACAAACTTTTTCTTTTTCTTTGCACTTTTCTTTTTCCTCATTTTTTTTTTCAATCAACTCATGACACAATTTCCTCACTTTTACCAACTTTTTCAAATGAGACATCAATCTATCTAAATCAATAGCAACCTCTCAATTGGGTGAAAAAGGAGACAAAAAGAATGGGAAAGTGTTATTTATATGTGGCTAAATATCAAAGAAAAGGGCTAAGGCTCAAAAATTGGCATCTAAGGAATTAAGTTCGGTTGGCCTTTAGAAAGCTAGAATTGGTTCCCTAATTTGCCCTTATAGATTTCAAGCATTCAAATTCAAACAAAAACAATCTTAACATGCATAACAGAGCAAGTTCTAGAAATAAACAACCATGAATGACAAACTCTCAGCAAAGAATAATATAGAGCATTTGTTATGATAATTGCTCAAAAGGCTCAAAATCTCACAAAAAGAGGCTAAATGGTATCACATCCTATAAACTTCTCAATCAATTAGAAAGCAAGATCAATACTCAAAATGTGACAAGTGAAAAAGGAAGCATGCTTTAAACAAAAACAAAAAATTTCAATGCAAAAAGCGTGACCGAAAATGTACAAGAAGCATGGGATTAAGCATGAAACAAAGATTGCAAAAAGCATCAAAAGTAAACAAGCCCAACCATTGTACAATTTCTAGAATTTTCAGAAAGCATATTAAGCACAAAAATATGAAATTCTACCCCCAAACTTAAACTAAGCATTGTCCTCAATGATTTAAAATTAAAAACCAGGTGGTAGAAAAAAAAAACTTCCCTGAATGAGCAATCCTCAGCAATCGGATCACTATCAACTCGGGAATGTGAGAAAATTCGGCGAAAACTTCATGCTTAAGCATGCAAATCCGCTCTTTGATCCTAATTTCCTTTTTCCTTAAAAAAAATAAAAACAAAGAAAAGTAAACAAGTAAAATAGACTAAAACTAAAAACTAAAAACTAAAAACTAAAAACTAAAAATTGAAACAAAAAGCGTAGAAATTTAGGTTGCCTCCCAAAAAGCGCCTTTTCTTTAACGTCTTTAAGCTAGACGGTGTTGCTTCTTCTGGTCAAAACACATCCCAAATTACTTTGACAAACTTCCTAATCATTACTTGTAATCCTGAAACAGTGAAAATTTCAAATAAAGCATCATTGAATTCATCAGTATTTAAAATTTTGAAATTTTCACAAGTTAGAGGATCAACTATGTCAGGTATAATAAAATATGAAAGTTTATCAGCAGAATTTATCATGGAGTCATGGATATTTAATTTGTTGATTTCTCCATCAAACTCAATTGTGTAGGTTTCATCATCTCCTTTTTCTGTTTCATCCTGAAAAGATTTGACAATGTTAGAAGAAAAATCAGGAATTTCTATTACCGCCATTATTTGCTCATTTTCAACCACTTTAGGATGATTATCAGTTAAAGTTGGAGAGACAACTTCCTCATCATCCTCTTCTAAGATGTATCCACACCTGTCTCATTGAAAACTAGTTCCTCTTCATCTATCAAAGTAATTGCACTAGGGTATTGAATTGATTCATCGAAAGTTTGAGATTGCAAATTACCTTGAGATGTCGTTAAATTTACTGTAGCTTCTAATTCATCTAGTTGAGCTTGCAACTTTTTGCTTCTTTTCAAACTTACCTGTTCGGTGTACTCTTGGAACTCTTGAGTGTTCTGCTGAAGTTGTTCAATAAGCTCTTCTAGAGTTGGACTTACCAGATAGGTGGAATGTTGAGGTGGATCATATGCTATTGGTTGATGATATTCAGGAACTCTTGGAGCATAATTCAAATCAGAATGATCCCGCCAACGTACTCTTGTTTGTTGTGACTTTTGTGCAACTAACTGATGTACAAGAGTAGTAAGGTGGGCCATTTGATTTTCAAGAGATGAATTGAAAGGGGATTGTTGAGGTGGATTGAGATGTGGCGGTTGAAATTCTTGGTAATATGGCGTTGATCCATAGTTGTAAGTTGGATGATCTCTCCATCCGGAATCATAAGTATTTGAATATGGATCGTAATACATTTGTTGGCCTAAGGATCTGAAACACTAAACAAACAATTAAAAATAAAAAGATAAAATAAAAAAATAAAAAAAAAAAAAAAAACGATAATTTAATTAACACCAATTCCCCGGCAACGGCGCCAAAATTTGATGGGTGTCGAAACCACCAAAAATAAATACTTACTCTCGGGATTTAGAATTTTGTAGTAGTGGTGAGTAAGGTCGATCTCCACAGGGAAAAGGGAATTAAATTAAAGTTAGTAAAAACGGGGGGTTTTGAGTTGTAGAAATAAAACGGAAAATAAATTAAAAAGAAAGAAATCAAAAGAGAAAAGCTTCCAACTAAAGGTTTGATCTCAGTTATGATTCATGGTTTTGATCATCGATTACTAAACATGCATTCCTAAATTCTTCTCTAAATTGGTTGGAAGTCGTCAAAACCAATTAACAACTTATAAGTATTCTTCCTCAAATTCTTGATAGCCAAGATACGATCTAATGACTATTTCCCTAATTAACGGATAATCCTAGAATACGATAATAAGATTTAACCCATTAACAGCAATAAGAAGAGAAGAACCCAATTCTAACTAACAAACACAGTACGACAGGTTCATTTAAGTTAGATCATAAATTCTCATAACATGAATTGAAAAGTGTCCTTAATCAATTTATGTTATCGTGCTACTTGTATTAGAAATAATTAAACAATTACGGATTCAATCATTCTAACTAGCAATATGAAAATCAATCAATGAACAAGTGGCCAATTTGAACAAGAATTAATCAACAATAAAATATGCGAAGAGAAAGCATGAATAAAGAGAAAATAGGAATTAAATTGAAGAACAAAACCTCACAAAATCATGAATCAAACCTCGATAATCCTCTAGTTGGAATAAATAAACTAGCTAGAAAACATAACTAAAATAGTCTAAAAGTCCTAAAGAAATTAGGGGAAGGAGGGATCTTTGAATTAGGGTTCAAAGGGTGCTTTATATAGGCAAGAAAAGGCTAAAAACGGATAAAAACAATAAAATCTGCTATTAAATCTCTTCAAGCCGTCGGATGAAGCCGTGGAGCCGCGCCAGCTGCTGCGCCACGTGCTGATCTGTCTCACGAGCCGAACGGAAGCCGCACAAGCCGAGCCGTCAGCTGGAACAAGCCGCACGCGCGTCCCTCCTTGTTTGCTGAGGGGCGACGTGTCGCCAATGAAGGAGCGACACGTCGCTCCATTTCTTTGCTGCCAGCACTAGCGCTGACGTCATCGTGACGTCAGCCGCTTCTTCTCCTTTGCTTTGATGACGTCAGCACAGATAAAAAATCAATATTTTTCCTTTTTCTTGTCGCTGCGGCGACGGGTCTCACCGCCGCTGCGCCCACTCTCGGGTTTTTGGCCCGGAATTCGATTTTGGTCACCGCCGAGGCCGTGGATCCCACCGCCAGGGGTGGGTCTTTTCCAATAATAAAATGGGCATAACTTCTTCATTTTAAGTCCGAATTGAGCGCCGTTTTCGCCTACGTCCATGAAATTCAATGATTAATAATATTATAGACATTTAAATCAATTATCATTCATATTTTAATTATTTTGGAGATAAAACCACTTATAAATATGCGGAATTTACGAGTTATCAGTGCTAGATCTAGAAACTATTTGTTGTTTCTTCGAACTCCATGATATTAAATTGCCCCCAAAGAAGATACTTAACCCAGAAGTGGATCTTCTGTCATCAGGGTCAAATGCTTAGTCTGAATCAGCAAAAGCTTGGAGTTGGAGTGATGATGGCTTCTTGAATAAGAGACCATGTGATAAAGTACCCTTGACATATCTAAGAATGCGTTTCACAGCTTTCCGGTGATTTAATGTTGGAGAATGCATGAATTGGCACGCCTTATTAATTGAATATGCCAATTCTGGTCGGGTCAGTGTAGCATATTGCAAAGCTCCAACAACTTGTCTGTATTGTTGTACATCAGAGAATGATTCACTTTGAAATCCAGATAAAATGGTTCCACTGATCATAGGAGTAGAAATGGGATTAGCCTCTGTCATGTCTGTCTTTCTTAAAAGATCAGACAAATACTTGGATTGAGAAAGATGAATACTTCCATTTGACAGATAGGATACCTCAATACCAAGAAAATAAGTTAGTTGTCCCATATCTTTCAAAGCAAAAGTTTGATGAAGAATATCAATGAGTGACTGAATGGCTAAAGAAGAATTTCCTGTGATTAGGATATCATCAACATAGATAAGTATATAGAGACTGATTGTAGAATCAACTTTGACAAAGAGAGAGTGATCTGCTTTAGCTTGAACAAAGGATTGAGAAATTGAAAAATGGTCGAGTCTTTCAAACCAAGCCCTTGGGGCCTGTTTTAAACCATATATTGCTCTTTGGAGTTTACATACCAATGGAACAGAGCCTGATGAAGTTGTAAAGCCAGGGGCTGATCCATGAAAACCTTTTCTTTCAAAATGCCATGAAGAAAGGCATTGTTAATGTCTAACTGTCTTATAGACCAGTTATGAGCTAGAGCAAGAGTAATCATTGTCCGAATTGTAGCTGCCTTCACAACTGGACTAAAAGTCTCAGTGTAGTCTATATCTTGTTGTTGATGATACCCTTTTGCAACTAATCTTGCTTTGTATCTTGCCACAGAACCATCAGAATTCCTCTTGATTTTGAATACCCATTTGCATCCTATTGTTTTGTGATCAGCTTCCTGGGGAACTAATTGCCAAGTTTCATTCTTATGTAAGGCATCAATCTCAGATTTCATAGCTTGAACCCAGTGAGAAGATTGAAGAGCCTGCTTCACTTTTGTGGATTCTACTTCAGTATAGTCAACAACAAGAATCTTGGGTTTGGTGATCCCATTTTTACCTCTTGTAACCATATGATGATTGTTAGGTAGATGACTAGCTGGAGCAATAGAATTCAATTGAGTATCTCAAATTGGTAGGAATAAATCACATGCAGGTTCAATTGGTTGAAGAGAGACTGGAGAATTTGGAGTAGTATGTGATGTAGAATTTGAGGCTGACTGATATGGATAAGGACCAAGAATAGAAGGTAGGGAAGAAGAAGGGGCTGGATATGAGTATACTAAAGGTATTGGAGACATAGAAACAAAAGGAGAGACAGGGTACTGGTAGGCTGAAAAAGAGACATATATGGAAAAGAGGTTTCATTAAACTGGACATGCCTTGAGATATAAATTCTGCCAGAAGGAGCTAAACATTGATATCCCTTATGTTGAGAGCTATATCCAAGAAAAACACAGTGACTAGATCTAGGGTCAAGTTTATGAGAATTAAATGGTCGTAAGAGAGGATAACAAGAGCAGCCAAATACTTTTAGAGTAGAATAGTCAAATTGAGATGAAAATAATGGATTGAAAGGAATCTTACCTTGGAGAGCTTTAGTAGGCAGCCTTTTTATCACAAAGACAGCAGTATTGAAAGCATCATCCCAGAATGAAAGAGGCATTCCAGCTTGATCAAGAAGTGATAAGCCAAATTCTACAATCTGCCTATGTTTTCTCTCTATAAGGCCATTTTGAGCTGAAGTATGTGGGCATGGGACTCTATGAACTATTCCTTGTTTTTGAAAATATGTAGACAGTTATCTGAATTCCCCTCCGCAGTCAGTTTGAATTGATTTAATAGTAGTATTAAAGAGGTTTTCAACTTGTGTCTTGAAAAGAAGAAAAGTGTTGTAAACATCATATTTGGTTCTTAAGAAATATATCCATGTATGCCTAGAATAAGCATAAACAAGACTAAGATAATACCGATAGCCATTTCTTGATAAGCAAGAGGATGGTCCCCAGACATCAGTTACAACAAGTTCTAATGGATGATTATAAACAGTAGTTGAAGCAGAAAATGGAAGTTTGTGAGACTTTGAGATTTGACAGGAATGGCAGAATGTAAAGTCTTTATTATTTGGAATTTGAATATAACAAAGATGTAACACTTGCTTAACAGTAGATAGGTTGGCATGGCCTAATCTCCTATGCCACAAATCTAAAATTGAACTAGATTTAGAAATGGTACAAGTGAAAGCTGAAGCAGTAGAACTGTCTTTAGCATAATTTAAATGAATACTAGTCTTATGATGATTCTTGAGCTGCAGCCTATAAAGCCCTCCATGTAATTGTCCTTCAAGCAAAATTTTGTCGGTAGCCTGATCTTTCACCAAACAATGGTTAGGATAAAAGACAAAGTAAACATTGTTATCTTTTGTAAATTGATGAACACTTAATAGGTTTTGAGTGATTTGAGGAACATGAAACATATTATCAAGTGTAAAAGAATGATGGGTTTTTGGACAGAAAACTAAAGAGATACCTGTATGAGAAATGTTAAACCCAAATCCATTACCCATTTTGAATTCTATTTGGACCATGATATTCACTTCCCAGATTCAGATTGCTCAAATCATTGGTGACATAATGTGATGCCCCTAAGTCTGGACACCAGTTGGAGTCTGAAGGTAAATCATTATAGGCTAAATAAGTAGCAGCAGCAGGACCAGATTGTGAAGATGATGGTTGATTAAGATGATATGATCTGCCAGTGATTGGATAATGTGAAAAATTTCCATAAGAAGTCTGTGTATTTCCGGAATAGGATTGATTCGAATTACCATTTCCATTGTGATTTGGACCATGGTAATTAGGATTAAATCTTTAGTAATATTTGAGACTTATGTGGCCCATTTTACCGCTCATTTGACATTGAGGGCGATTCCCATTTCCATATCTTCCTCCACGAAAATTCTTTCCTTTTCCTCTTTTAAATTGATTGCCTTGATTCGGACCAGATTGAGAAAAATTACTTTTTTGTTTATTTTGAACAGAAAGATTCACAGAGGGCAATGTGGATTCTGAAGTTGGGAATTTTCTCTGAATGCGACCTTCATGAGACAGTAGTAGAGCCGAAATTTCTTTGAAAGAAGAAAGCATTGAACTTGCGATGATTACTGAAACTATATGGAATCATATTCTGTTCCAAGACCTTCAAGAACATTCATGATTAAATCTTCTTCTGTAATCATGTGTTTGACAGAAGATAGAGCATTGGAGTATACTTTCATTTTGCTGAGGTAGTCTTTCATGGAGAGGCCTTCCTTCTTTTGAGTTTGAATTTTAGATTTGTATTGCATTATGTGTGTCATATTTTGTGAAAAAAAGAGATTCAAGATACAACTCCAAACTTCACTGGACGATTCACATTCTGTAATTTCTGCCAGGATTGATTCAGACATAGATCCACCAAGCCAGGAGGAGAGAAGACGATCTTGTCTTTTCCATTTCAAGAACGCTGGATTTGGAGAAGATGTCGTCTGATCAGATCCAATTATAGTCTGCGAAGGTATATTTAGAGAAGAAGAGATGAAATCTTCAACTCCATATCCTTCAATTGCAGATAAAACCTGGAATTTCCATGAAAGAAAGTTCTCATCATTGAGCTTCACAATAGATGATTGATTTCCAAAGGTAACGATTTGTTCAGAGTTGGTTTGAAATGCGGAATTCTCAGTGGTAGAAGATGAAGACGCCATTGTTGGCTTGAAGAAACTTCAGGATCGAAGAGGTAGTTAGCCTAAAGAAAAATCTGATACCATGTAAGGATGGAGAGAGAGAGAGAGAGAGAAGAAGATGAAGAACGAGAATTAAAAATTGTATTCTCAATATCTCAGTAATGAAGTACTGTACACTATTTATTACAAGAGTTGTTAGCTCAACAACCTTTAACCAATCCAATAACTTATTACAATTTGATAACTAATTTAACCATTCAATTAATAAGTTGGCTTTATAGCTCTTACAAAAATAGCAGAATTATATCCAATATTTGTAAAAATAGCAGCCCAATAACTTATTTGTAAAAATAGCAAAAAACTCAAATCCATACCTAAAATATTACAAAATTGCCATTACTTTCGTGCAAGTAATCAGTAATTTCTGCACAAATAATCACTGATTTCCACTCAAGTAAATTGACTAATACACAATATCGAGTGATATTTTTTGATGAATCACTTATTACCTTATGGTTATCACCGATTACCTTATAAGTTATCATTGATTTTTTTTATTCACATAAATGAGAGTTTTTAAAAAATTGCTATATTTGCAAATTCTCTTTTTTTGATACCATGAGTATCCGGGCCAGCTTACGCGCACCACGAGTAATCTCACGGGAAAACCTCATGACCCCACAACACTCAGCGTCGGTTTAATCGTAGGATAAATCCTAGGTAGGTGGCCACCATGGTTTGAACTCATGACCTCAAGGTTGGAAATCAACCCCGAGAAATTATGAATATATATATCTTCTTGTCTTGAAGAAAGACATTATTATTGGTGTCAAGAATATTTATTGGTAATTAGTGGGACTTATGTAATTATTACTAATCTATATGTTTGATCAAATAGAAATTTAACATGTATGAAGTCGGGAAGAGTTTCTACTCATCATTTGGTACACAAGTATTTTCCTTATAAATGCAATTTGTAACTTGTCATCATGTAAATTGAAAAGGAAAAGACTTTGGATCCTGACTGATGATGTTCCTTCGGACTTTTCTACGTGGTTTATTTCTATCAGATGAAGCATAACAACAAATACATCTAATAACAATTCATCGATGCACTGTTAACACAGAAATTAGAGTAAACTTATTGCTATGGAAAATTTCTGTTTTTGACATCCAAATTTAGAAACTAAGGTTTAATTGACCTCACATTTCATTTTAAGCTTTGATGATGTCACAATCCCCATGAAAGTCTATAATATTCTTTTTTATCTTCTTTTTTCTTAAGTACTGAAACCATAAATCATCTTCAATTATTTTTATCTTCATGTATATGGATTAAAGCTCATTTTTATCTTCATGTATACCAGTTTTCGTTTATTTTCAAATGCTTTTTCATTAAAAAAATTCGATATATAGATTTAAGTAAATTGTTAAAAAAAAAGGTCTTGATCTTGGGCCGAGTTTGGAAAAAGATTGGAATCTCGGTCCAAAACACATATTGATCTCGGTCTAAGATTTGAATTTTTTTTTTAAATTTTACAAAATACTTATAAATATATGTCAAATTTGTTAATGAAAAAAAATTTTGAAACTAAATAAAAAAAACTTCTATTACGTTTTTTTAACATTATGATTTGAAAAAATGAGTTTTTTCAATCCATATGCATGAAGATAAATTTAAAAAATATATATGAAAATGATTTGTGGTTTTAGTAGTTAAGAAAGAAAAAGAAAGAGAAATAAAAAAGAAAAAGATAAAGAAAGGGAAAAGAAGATGATGAGAAGATAAAAAAAATATATTATAGAGTTTTTATGGGATTGTGAGATAATCAAATGGTTAATAAATCTTAAAATGAGATGAAAGGTCAATAAACCAGAGTTTCTAAATTTAGAGGTCAAAAACAAAAAAATTATTATTGCTATATGGATTGGATAAAAAAATATTTTACCAAAAATGACATGTGTCATAAAATTTAACTAGGGAGCTCATCGCTATCAAAGTCTCAATACATTGAATAATATCTCCATAAAATGAACATTTATGTAGTTATTCTTATTTTAAGGGTGGGTTTCAGATGATTTTTGAGGAAAGTGTCTTTGGCAACTATCTTTTAGAGAAAATACTACTTAAGTATTTTCTGTTTCCAAGTATTTTTAAAATTTTCAAAAACATTTTTATGATAAAGTCAAACATCATATAAATATTAAAAAGTATTTTTAATGGATGGAAAACACTTAAAAAAAACCAAATTAAACTCACCCTAAATCAGCATTAAAAAAGTGGGGTCTCTAATCTTGCTGGTAGGTTTTGTATTTAAGATTATTGGACTATTGCAGCGACAATGGCAAGACGGGAGAAGTATCTTTCCTTAGACTTCTTCAAAGACAAGAAAAAAAAAAAAAAATCAAAGATACTGTTTATTTATAAATTATTGGAAAATTTTCAAACTTAGCATAATTTTTGGAAAAATTTGTAAGTTATGGCTAAAAAATATTTATGGTATTGAAAGGGGAGTCTCATTAGAATAATTTAGAATTATAAGAGTATAATTTATCATTTTTAAATCACAGGTGGGTATTCATACATTTAACAAAAATCACAGGTGTCTTATTTACATTTTATTTTTAAAATATATATCTACAGATATTTTAGAAAATTATGCTAGATTTGTAATCAACCTTCAAATATTCATTGTTATTATACTCTTTCTATCTATATTTCTTCATGTGTGTCAATTTGATATGCAAGTATTTCAACATTTTATTACAGTCTTTTTATTTCACACAAGAGAAATTCTACCATATGATATTGAATTGCTATTTTAAAAAATAACTTTCATTAAATTTAATGAAAGATTGTTTACATTATTATTTTTCTCCTCTATTATTGAATGATCAATATTATTATTGTATTTTATGTTTTCATTTGAAATACTGTCAATTAAAAGACAATAACTTTTCTAATTAGACCAGGGTATATAATTTTAAAACTTTCATAAAAATTAATGAAACACTACAAAAAAACTGTCAATTTGCGACCAGAAAATTGCGACCAAATGGTCGTTTTTTACCTAAATTGCGACCAAAAATGCGACCAACTGAGTGGTTGCTAAAAAGCTGGTCGGATTTCAATTGTGCGACTGCATGGTCACAAAAATTCGACCATATGGTCGCAAAAAATTTTGGTAGCAAAAAAGTCAAACTTTTGAAAATGCGACCAAATGGTCGCATTAAAAGGGACCATATGGTCGCATTTTATCTTCAATAGAAGTGACCATTTGGTCACATAAAAAGTGACCAAATGGTCGCATTTTATGCGACCAAATGGTCACTTTTTATGCGACCAAATGGTCACTTTTAGGCTCAGTTAAAATGCGACCAGATGGTCACCTAAAAAGTGACCATCTGGTCGCATTTTATGTGAAAGATAAGTGACCAATTGGTCACATAAAAAAGTGACCAAATGGTCGCATTTTATGCGACCAAATGGTCACTTTTAGGCTCAGTTAAAATGCGACCAGATGGTCACCTAAAAAGTGACCATCTGGTCGCATTTTATGTGAAAGATAAGTGACCAATTGGTCACATAAAAAAGTGACCAAATGGTCGCATTTTATGCGACCAAATGGTCACTTTTAGGCTCAGTTAAAATGCGACCAGATGGTCGCCTAAAAAGTGACCATCTGGTCGCATTTAAGAATTTTTTTTTAAATTTAAATTTCAATAATTAGTTAATTAATTATTAATTATTAATTATTTATTTAATTATATTAATTGAACTAAAATTAATTGAATTAAACTCAAATTAATTTTAGTTTCAATTAATCTAATTTTAATTTACTTTATTTCAAATTAATTGATTAGAATACTTAAACAAAATTATTCTAATTAATTAATCTAATTGTACTTTACTTTAATCAAATTTTAACTAAAATTAAGTAATTAAACAATTTTTATTTATTCATTAAATTAAAATTAATTAATTAAATTAGTGTAATTAATTAATTTAAACTACTTAAGTATAATTGAAGTTAAACTATTTGAATTAATTACCCTACTTTAAATTAATTGATTTAATTAAAGTAATCTAAATTACATTAATTAAACTAAAATTAAAATTTAAACTAGTGTAATTATAAATTAATTTAGTTTAATTTTATTAAATTAAAGTAAACTATCTTAAATAAACTAAATTAGATTAAGTAATTAAATTAATTACTACTTAAATTGAATTAAAGTAAACTAAGTTAGATTAATTAAACTATTAGATTAATTAAACTAAAATTACTTAAAGTAACAAAATTAAACTAAACTAATTAATTAGTTAATGTAAACTAAAATGCTATGAATTAAACAAAAGTAAACTAAGTAATTGATTACACAAATTTAGATTCATTAAACTAAAACTAATTAAATTAACAAAACTAAACTAAACTACTTAATTGAAAACTAAAAACTAAAACTAAGTAAAATAAATTCTTAAACTAAACTTCAATTTTATACGAAAACTAACCTCGTAATAGAAACCTGGGATTGGGGTTTGAGGGTTTTAGATTTAGAGTAAGAACGGAACGGAACGGGAAGAAATAACGGGGAACGGGAGAGGGGAAAGAGAGAAAAGAACAAAAAGAGAGGAAGAAAAAGAGAAAGGAAGAAAAGAGAAACTGGGGGGAAAGGAAAAACGATGGGAATTTAAATCGATTTTTGCGACCAAATGGTCGCAAATATGTAATTATGACAAGAAACGAAAGGTCGCGCGTCTTTGGGGAAAATGGCGACCAACCGGTCGCATTTCTTGAGATATTTGCGACCATATGGTAGCATTTCATGAAAAGCGACCATATGGTCACCACTTTACCATGATCCATAACATTGTCATATCACGAGTCCCATCAATAATTGCGACCTATCCGGTCGCAATAATGAAATTCACCGCCAAATATTGCGACCAGGATGGTCATAATCTTTAAATTCACCGCCATAAATTTCATGGAAATTTAAATTTACCGCTTCTTTTTGCGACCATATGGTAGCCCGCCAAATATTGCGACCAGGATGGTCGTAATATTTAAATTCACCGCCATAAATTTCATGGAAATTTAAATTTACCGCTCATTTTTGCGACCATATGGTAGCCATTTTACTTATATTTTTTAAAAATATAATTATAAAATGCGACCAACCTGGTCGCATTTCACTTCTAAATTACTACCATGTGGTCACCTTTTGTGTGAAATTGCGACCACTTGGTAGCAAATATAAATTTTTTTTTTAATCTTTCCTTAAAAGAAATAGTTTTAATTAATTAAACACATACACACACATTTGAATAATCAAGTTAACGAAATATCTCATTCATCATCGTCTCCAAGAAGTCCGTCACATACGTCTTCTTCTTCTGCTTTCTTCATCGATTCATCGTCTCGAATAAATTCAAGATCAATGTCACGTGCGTGAGAAGTGGAAGCATGTATATCATCATCATCATGCAATGTTATCGTTCCATCGTTCAAAGGACGAACAGATTTTGCATCCCTGACCATCGTCGATTGCACGAGATCGTATCTCATCTTCTTGAAAAGCAACGACTTCCTCTGCGTGGTCGTCTTTCTCGGACAAGTTTTCTTCTACCTGGCGTGGTTTAACTTTACAAACAACTAACCAACTGCCCGGATCTCGTCTATTAATCGGATAGTTCAGGTAATAAACTTGAATCGCTTGTGAAGCCAGGACGAACCTATCAACGGTGCGCATATGCTTAGACTTCTTTACCTCAACGATTTGTAAATGATCAATCTTACGGACTCCGCCTCGTCTGGTTGTCTCGAACCAAGTGCAGTTGAACAGAACAATGCGTTTTAGCGTCGGACTTGCGTATTGAATCTCAAGAATCTCATCGATTACTCCGAATGGGTACATCCAGCGGTAATGTACGGGACCCCCTAAGAATGCCTCGTATGGAAGATGCACTGGAAGATGCTCCATGGAGTCAAAAAAGCCAGGTGGGAACATTCGCTCCAACTTACAAATAATAACGGCGATCTCCGAACTCATTGAAGCGACAGTAGCTTCCGTCAGCTCTGTACATGTCAAGTCCCTGAAAAAAACACTCAACTGGGCAAGCGGCTCCCAATGTCTATTCTCTAGAACGGTCTGAACGCGACGGGCATCAATCGTTGCATGAATATATGACAGTCGTGGCTTTTCATCCCGAACATGATATGTTTTTGACTGTCTATACACCGACTCAAATTCGAAACGTATCCGTCCGGGAATTTGATGGATTTGATCCACTCAAATAATGTTTTCTTTTCATCCGTCGTCAACATGTACTTTGCTTTTGCGTAATTATCATTGTCGTCAGGCTCCAACTCAGGACGGTCACATATCTCCCGTATATCATAACGTGCCTTCAGATTGTCCTTCGTTTTTCCTGGAACGTTCAAAATCGTATTGAAAATGTTGTCAAAGAAATTCTTCTCGATATGCATTACATCAAGATTGTGTCTAATCAGTAGATCTTCCCAATACCGGTAGATCCCAAAAAATACTTCGTTTCTTCCAACCCGTGTTTTTTCCGGTCGCATTATTTGCACTCTCTGCACCTTCCACCGGTAATCTTCCGCATCCCTATAGTATCTATACCGTGCGAGAACTGTCTTCCACTATACATGGTCGGGGGGGTTTGTTTTCTTACTCGTCGAACCCTTCTTCCAATCCACCGCCGTTTGAACGGAAAGTGTGATTCAAAGGCAAGAATCAACCTGGTGACAGCCAAACCAACAAGTTTTCCGACCAGTTTCTGAGATAAAATGCATCCGTGTCTAGCATGCAATGCGGACATGCGTATGTCCTCGCCGTACTCCATCCTTTAAGAGGAGGAGATTGAGGTTCACACAATTAACTACAATGACTAAGGAAAGCAATAACAAAAGCTAAACACCGACTCAAAAATGTATATGAAAGCAATTAAATATCAACATACCTGGACAAGATTGAATACGCAGGGAAGTCACCGATCGTCCGGATTAACGCGCGCGCGCATCAAGAAATTTTGTTTCTTCGAAATGTCGGACGTCATAACACCGTCACTCCACAACCTTTTCAACTCGCAATAAGTGGTTGCAAATACACATCCAGTTTCGTTTTGGACTTTTCGGCCTAGGTACGATCACCGTTAGAAAAATCACCTGGTCTCGCATGCACATCGAGGGAGGCAAGTTATACGGGGTTAACATGGTGGCCAAACTGAATATTGTGCCCGGATGCCCCGAACGGGTTGAAGCCATCTGTGCATAAGCCCAATCGGCGTTTTCGGATCTTGTGCAAAATCCGGATGACAATTATTTAAATGCTTCCATGCCGCTGCATCTGAGGGATGTCTCATAACACCTTCATCCTGAGAATGCTCGTGATGCCATCTCATGTGCGAGGCTGTCACATCCGATGCATACAACCGTTGCAGACGTGGGGTCAGCGGTAAATAGAACATGCGGGCATTCGGAATCAGGCTGCGTTTCCCTTGTTTGTATCTTGGAAGAAAACAGGATTTGCAATGATGCAGGTCCTCATCCACATCCCAGTAAATCATGCATCCGTTTTGACACGAATCTATTTTCTCCACGGGTAATCCAAGTCCCTCCACTAGCTTTTTCGTGTCGTACAAACTGTGGGGCATATTATTTTCTTCTGGAGCGCATCGACGAAACCACGATGCAATCGCATCAAATCCTCTACCCGGTATGTTGTACTGCGCCTTTATATTTAAAAGTTCTGTAGCAGCAGCAAGTTGACTTACCTCACACCCATCGTACAATGGTCTACTGGGTTGTCTTTAGCATCTCGTGCATCTTACGTGCTTCAGGATTCATTTCCTCTTCTACAACCCGTTCATCTTCGCTTCACGTTTAAACTTTCACGGAAATTTTCATTGCCCCCATACCCCGCACCATCAATTATCATTTGTCGCATCGACAATATCGTTGTTCATCATTCCGTTCTTCATCAACAACCTCTACATTCGAGCCGCTACCTTCGTATCGTCTCGATTCCGTAATGCACGTCGAACATTTCCTGTGTTTCCCCCGAAACACCCAGGTGATAATAATTCCGCACAAACCCCCAGTATAAAGATGCACCTTCAACTCGAACCTAGGTATGATTCTCCTATTGTCGCATTTCCTCGCTGGCAGGCGTAGCTTTCCACCATACTTTTCATAATAAACGGTTGTCATGCAAAACTCAACAAACTGTTCAACCCCCAACTACGAACTCATCGTTCAAATACCCGTCTATCAAACGAACATACATCCACTCTCTCATTTTCTTTTTACTTAATGCTAAGAAACAATGGGTGGAGGGGTTTTTATAATGGACTCCTCTGCTCATTTGCGACCAGGATGGTAGTATTTTTGCTACCACCTGGTCAGCGTTTCCGCCAAATTTTCCCGCTATTTTCCTCACTGCCCGAGTCACATCAAGTCAGAATTTACGACCACATGGTCACTTTTTGGGTGACCACTTGGTAGCTTTTATCCCACCAAATTCTTTATCAATTATTGGTCCCATAAAAATCACATAATTTGCGACCATCTGGTCACTTTTTATTGCGACCACTTGGTAGCTTTCTTCCCTCCAATTATAAGCTACCCTTGCTCACTTTTGGTCACCAAAATTGCGACCATCCTGGTCACTTTTTATTGCGACCACTTGGTAGCTTTCTTCCCTCCAATTATAAGCTACCATCGCTCACTTTTGGTCACAAAATTGCGACCATCCTGGTCACTTTTTATTGCGACCATTTGGTAGCTTTCTTCCCTCCAATTATAAGCTACCACCGCTCACTTTTGGTCACCAAAATTGCGACCATCCTGGTCACTTTTTATTGCGACCATTTGGTAGCTTTCTTCCCTCCAATTATAAGCTACCACCGCTCACTTTTGGTCACCAAAATTGCGACCATCCTGGTCACTTTTTATTGCGACCATTTGGTAGCTTTCTTCCCTCCAATTATAAGCTACCACCGCTCACTTTTGGTCACCAAAATTGCGACCACCTGGTCACTTTTTATTGCGACCATTTGGTAGCTTTCTTCCCTCCAAAATTACGCGCCATTTTTTGCTACCAAGGAACATTTTAGTCACAAAAATGCGACCATATGGTCGCAAAAAACACTTTTTATTGTGACCATTTGGTAGCTTTCTTCCCTCCAAAATTACGCGCCATTTTTTTGCTACCAAGGAACATTTTAGTCACAAAAATGCGACCATATGGTCATGAAAAAAAGTGACCAAATGGTCACTTAGAGTCAACCTTCAAAGAAAGTGACCAGTTGGTCACCAGAAAGCTACCATATTTTTTTGGTCGCAAATTTCTGGTCGCATTTTGACAGTTTTTTTGTAGTGAAAGTTCTCATTATTTTAATGAAAAGGCTATTTATGAATTTTTTTACTAATTATGAAATTTAAAATTAAAAAAATGTCATTTTTGAAAATCCTCCTCTACTTCAAAATTTAGAATAATACATATTGTTTGTAAATAATATTAATTTTGACTAAAAATTGATGTTAAAAAAGTTATGAAGTTCAAGTCAGATTTAATAATTAAACAATGGGTAACCATGCGAACAAGGCAAGACAACTTGTGGTTTTGATCCAATGCGCAAAAACCGTTAAATAATATGAATATTTTTTTTAATCAAAATTGAGTTATTATTCTATTTAATTTTTTTGGGAGGCTAAGGTTCAAACCTGAGTGATGGAGAGTGATTTTTAAGCATTCGACCAAGTCAACTTTCAATAAGGCATGTCGATATTTGCATAGCTCAATTAGACAGACGTAAATACTCATTTCCTTAAGGTCGACGAAGACGAAATCAATAAATCCTTATCTTGCATTTAAAAATAAAAACTCATTTATGACGGATTGAAATTTTGAGGCTATTTTATTAATTTTTCTGAAAAGCTTATGATGACAAGTCTTGCAGAAGGCAGCAATGTTTTTCTCAAGATCTCTTTATACCTTCTGTCTCAGTTTCTTGTTCATACTAATTGGCCACAGCCTAACCATATTTGCGGGTTAATTAGTAAAAGCATCCGAATTTTAAAAAAATTTGGCAAAAACACCTACCCTAGAAAGTATTTAGTAAAACCATCCTGTTTTGACCGGTCAAAGTTTGAATACGCGTTCTTTGACCGCGTATCCGACGTGGCATCTGGATCGGGCGCTTGGGCGCACGGATTGGCTGAAGGCGGGCGACACGTAAGGTGCGTAGTCCTTGATCTGCGTATTCATTACATGGAATGCGTAGTCAAGGACTACGATTCAAAACAAAAAAAAAAAAAAAAAAAGAAAAGACTGCTCGTTGGCAGGCGTGCAGACTGGCTAACATAATGGGTTTTGACAGATTGAGAAAAAAATAATAATAATAATATTAAAATTTTGAAATTGCAAAGCTTCTTTTATTTCTTACATTAGTAAAATTAAAATAAAAAAATAATGAGAATAGATTTGAGGAGCACCGAACCAAATAATTTTGACGTAAATTTGAATTCCACAAATTCCAGTTGTCTATTTCACATTTTAAACCCATGCTCTCGTCTTAGTCCCTCCAAATATTTTATTCTTTTCATTAATTTAATGCAAATTATATTTTCTCTTAAGGAAAATATAAATAAAAGAAGGAAAAGAATTTGATTTTATAGATGACTTCATTATACAAATAAAATTAACATTAATCTCCTTGATTAATTAGGATTTTTATTTATTGTTGCGAGTTGAGTAATTAATGGAAATCAATGAGTAATTGAGGTCCTATTTGTTCTTAGTTCCCTATTTTTAAACACATTTTTAAATTTTTTGACCAATCAGAGAAATTGTTTTTGCTGTAATTAATTTAAAATAATAATAATTTATCAGAACAATAATAAACTTCATCCAATATTAAACATCTAATTTCGGTTTTAAAAAATAATTTATTTTATAATATAATCTATAATTGCATTTTTAACTAATTTTCAAATATTACAAAATTAGATTTCAAAACATGTTTTTTTTTAAATCAACATAGATTTCAAGAGTATTTTTGAAATAAGTGAAAATCAATTTTTTTTTATTTTTTTGGTAAAACTGTTGAAGATGATTAAAAAAACAAGTTTACTAATTTTAAATAGAAAAGAAAAAATAGAATCTCTATTAACTAGTTGAAGTCCCAGGTTATCAATTTTAACTTAATATATATAAGAAGTCTCAGGTTTAACCTTTTTATTAACAAGTTTATGATTAGTTCACCAAATCTATTCTCATTATTTTTTCGTATGGGGTATCCGAGTTGAGCAATGACTGGGTAGATGGTGCCACGTTGGATGCGTAGTCCATGACTACGCATCCAATTTTGATATATTTTTTTTTAAATTTCCAACGTGCGGGCAGCAGGTGGCAGGTGCATAATCTTCACAACAATTTTTTCTTGCCTTATTTTCAAAATTACAAAAATTTAACTCATTTCCATATGGTAAAATAATAAAAACTATTAAATTTAACACAATAGTTTCATTAATTTAAATTTAATGAAACTATTAAATTTATTAAAATAATAAAAACTAAGTAATTTTGAGGAAGAGATTTTTAGTGTAATTTTTTTTTAATTTACAATTAAAAATATCGTTTTGAAAAATATCTTCCTAAAAATATATTTTTAGTGTAATATTTTGTTTTAATTTTCTTTAATTTACAATTAAAAATAACGTTTTATATGATAAAAAAATCAACTTCTAATTTTATATGATAAATGTGACGACCGTCACTTTTAATTAAATTAAATCAGAGAACACAGTGGAAGTCTTTTATTTTAAGAAAAATTGGCATGGTTATGTTTGAAAATTTGTTAGCCAAAACCTGTTTACATCCTAATTTCAAAATCTAATAAAACATAAGGAACATCAAGTCCCATTTCAGGAGTTCAATACTCAAAATCATAAAGTAAACAGGTAGAATAAAAACAAGAAAGACTAATGATGACCACCAGTTCCACAACGGGGACGACGCCGGTTACGAGGAGGTTGCTCTCGCCTCACGATTTGTCCACGATTACCACGACCTCTTACACTAGCGAAGGTTCCCCAATATCGGTATGAACATCACCGGACTAATGCGAAAGAGGTTCAAAATGAACCTGGGATGATGATTCTCCCAAGAAAAAAGGATCAAAATGAACTTGAGACGATGATTCCCCAAGCATAAAGATGTTCAAAATGAACCTGAGATGATGATTCTCCTGGCATAAGGTGTAGAAGAACTAGGATGGAACCGACTAGACGACCCAGGAGTGGGGAGCGTATACATCATCGGCGTATAGGGTGTATCCTGAAGGAGGTGGAGAATCATGTCCGCCATTGTAAGGATCCTCATGAATAGGAGAACCTGGTTGTGCGGGTGTACATCGGCCTCGGTTATATGTCTGAGTGGGAACTTGTCCATGTTCATGTCGAACACGATACATACCGCCTATAGTATCCATACAGGCAAGTGAAGTGTCACATATAACTCTTCTTTGTTCAATATCATCCTCTATAACTAGACGAGGATATGAGTTGGC
The DNA here is from genome assembly GCA_028015215.1 of Gynostemma pentaphyllum. Taxonomy (NCBI): domain Eukaryota; kingdom Viridiplantae; phylum Streptophyta; class Magnoliopsida; order Cucurbitales; family Cucurbitaceae; genus Gynostemma; species Gynostemma pentaphyllum. Next base: position 43,746,716 of record CM051346.1, on the reverse strand, counting down.
CTGAAAAAAGAAATTAGGATTAAACATTTTAATTAATTAAAATTATGAATAAAACTATAATAGTACCTACCACGTAGTAAAATGATGCTCCGACTTGCGTGATGAACCGTCGTGTGATGCGGTTGTACCAAGTAATGTAATGATCATCAACATCACAACCATTACCTATGAACTCGCCTTGAATGAGATAATTCATACGAGTTGCCCACAATGCAAGTTCTGGTTGTAGTGTTAGGAGCCAATGTTCTTCTTGTCGTCCACGAAGGTCAATGACATGCAATCGTCTATCAGTATTGCATATTTCTGGAATAGTCTGACGGATCCCAAATTGACGTGTTACACGATCTGGGTAATGCCACTCAGCAACAAAAACACAAATGAGTGGACATCTAGCTGTCCAAATCGCTTGACCCGATAAACAATAATATGGTAGACTATCCATGACAGACTGATATGGCTCCCATATGATCTATTAAAGAAATAATTATATTAACAACAAAAAAAGTCTATATTAATACAAATATACATTACGATACCTCATCACACATAAGTCGATCGAGCATGTAACGATACTGCAGCAAGACGTGTGCGGTTGTCTCTATGGTGGTCTTCGGTCCAGTCCATCTATAAATACAGACAAGATAATGTCAATTTATGATATTTATTTTATTAAAGCAAGTGAACAAGGTTAATTTAGTGTAAACTTACCGAACACCTAATGGTCCCCCAGCAAGATCTATTTCCTTCAATCGACGAGGTGCAATGGTTGGAAATCGATCCCATGCCCATAATTGTAATAAAATAAGAGACCCAAGGAATATTAGCAAGATCAATCACAGAGGCTTTACACAACTCTCTGTATAACCATGCAAGGCAAGCACCTCCCCAGCTATACTCGCCAGCTACATAAAAGTCTTCTAGTAATGCGAGATACATCAAGTGCACTGCATTCCCAGACTTGTCTGGCATAACGACGCCTCCAATAAGGGTAAGAATGTATGCTCTAGCATACCGAACTAAAGCCTCCTCGGATGCATTGTCTGGCAGTGGAGTGAAGGCATTAAAAGCATCACTTAACTCGTTGAGGTTAAGTCGAGCTCCCTTCAAGTCATTACTAGTGGGTGTCCATCCTAATAACCGAGTACACAACCCAGTCCAACCCTGGCTAGTACTCGCCATCACTGCATGTCCATCCACAGGCAGCCCTAATTGAATAGCCACATCCTGTAATGTAATAGTACACTCCCCGTGTGGCATGTGAAAAGTATGTGTTTCTTGCCTCCATCGCTCCACAAATGCAGTAATTAAATGCCAATCTAACTGAATAAATTTAATACGAGACACACCGTAGAATCCTGCAGCCCGTAGATATGGCTCGATACGTACATCAATAACCTTCGATACTTTCTGTAAAACTGCCTGGCGCCGTCTACACTGAAGGGCACCTGAATACTCGTCATCCCAAACCGTCTGCGACCGATGGTTAGGCTGGAAATATAAAACAGTAGGATCTATCGGCCCAGGCTGAATAGGGTCCATGTCCTATAAAATTTGTAAACATTATGACAGTAATACAAAATATCATAATAATAGTATAAAACATCATAGCAAGAATATTCAAAACTATCATGAAAAAAACATTCAAAACATTAAATGTCTAGTAGCTTTAACTGCATTGAAAGCTCATCATAACAATATTACAAAATGTCTTAATAATATTATCCAGAATGACATTGTATTGCATTAAGTATTTTACATAAACTACTAATGATAATCTAAGGCCTACTAGCTTTAACTGCATCAGGACAAGTTCGACGATTATGGCCATCTCGATGGCAGATACCACACCTTCCTTTAACTACTGCTATCCTCTCATCCATCTCATTTCTAATCCGAGATGTACGAGGTCTTCCCGGTGGTCTTACTAAAGTAGGATCAGGATGTAAAATAGGAAAGTCTGGTTCTGGCCAATAATCCTCATGTGGTATGGGCTCAAAGTTGGGTGCATAACTTTCTTGATAAGATTCCAGTAGGTAGCACGACTCAACGAATTGCATGTAGTCGATACGACAATGCTTACATGCAGCTATTACATGCGAGCAAGGAATCTCAAACCCTTGCCATTTGTTACATGTACATGTGCCCTTAGATAGTTTCACTACATGCGTATTTCCACCTCGACCGGTCGTTTTCGAACAATTGTGACTACCTCGAACACACCTTTCGCTTTATTGAAACCGGTCACGTGATGTCTATTCGCTCGTGCATCCCACTCGGTAATTTTATCAAGTGCCAACTTGACACATTAATAACATTATAATGTTTTAAAAATTAAAATGACTGCAAAATAAAAAAATCAATACAACTCATCTTTAATACCTCGTATACTCCTCTCCACTCCTAAATGCAGCACGTATCTCCTTTTTCCTTTCTTCAAAATATTTCACAGTCCGATAAAAGGTTAATTGCACCAACCCAGTTATCGGTAATCTTCTTCCACCCCTTAACACACCATTGATACATTCAGCCACATTAGTTGTACACCACCCATATCGATGACCACCGTTGTGGGATAATGTCCACTGTCTAAGCTGAAGAGAAGCAAAAAAGCGTAAACAATTGGGATTTATATCTTTGATCTCATTCATACATGCCTCAAACTTACGGACTTGGTGTTGTGCTCCAGCTGCATACACCATACTTTTCAATTGCTTATTTTTATACTTGTGATTAAAATTGCTCGAAATATGATGTAGGCAAAATCTATGATGTCTTTGTTGGCTCCATCCAACCATTATCTGCATCATTCACGCAGCCTATAATTCCCTTGTGCCTATCGGATATCAAACATATACCCTCCCTATCGGTAACACTATGTCACAAATGCCATAAAAACCAACCCCATGAATCGGCACTCTCCTCCTTAACAATTGCAAAAGCGAGTGGAAAGATGTGTCCATTCGAATCAATAGTCGAGCAACCAACAATTTCCCCTTATATTTTCCTGTTCAAAATGTTCCATCAATTTGTATAATCGGTCTACAATGTTTGAAACCTTCTATCATCGCACCAAATGACCAGGATACCATTTCAAACATCCTATCTCCCCTTTCTTCCATTCTTCCAAGCCTCCATTTAACCACCTGGTACGAGTTTGTCATTTTCTGAATATTCATCCACTTTGGTAACAATCTATAAGAATCCTCGAAATTCCCATACAACATTTCTTCTGCCTTTCTCTTCCCATCCCACACCTTCCAATAATTCACATTATACTCGAAAAGTTTGTTCAAAATTTCTTGTAAAGAAACTATTTTAATACTTGGGTCGTTCTTGACAAGTTGTTTCACTTCATTGGCAATGAATTTCGAATCAATTTGTTCATGGTCTTGTGAATAACTCTGATAAATACAAGTATGGACACCATAATATTGTGTTATTTCCCACTTTCCATGAGATTTTCGAGGTATTGCACGAAGCCTCCATTCACACCCATCTCCATATTTCTTACATTGAACGACCCATAGCTTTTTGTTTGATTGCACTACATCAAAATGATGGTGCCCAAGTATGGCATGCCTCTTTACAACATTTTTAACATCCTGTTTCGAGACAAAAGTCTTTCCTTTTTTCAACTCATCAGACATTCCTCCTTCTACATTTAGAAGACCCATGGCAGTCATTGAGTTTATGTAATCCATATCTAGTTCAGACATGGAAGTTGAAGGAACCTCATGTAAACGCCCATCGCCCTCATCAATTTCTTCTTCATCAGAAAACATGTCTATTTCAACATTTTCAGCATTTGATGCTGGTATTGAACAAAAACGTCCAAATGGTTCACATACCCCCGTTACACTATTATCTCTTCCAACATCATCATCATCATCATCATTATCTTCTACCTCTTCACTCTCACTCACTACATTTCTAGAACTACCTAACATTTGACTCCCAACACTTGGTTTTGTAATGAACAATTCTATTAGGTGTTGTGGAGAAGGTGAGCAGTTCATCATAAAAGTGAGATCATCTTCACTACGAATAAATAGAGGCATAAACCAGACATTACCCGAAGGTGTTCTTGACCCATATCTATAAACAAATTCCAACCCAGGTAAACTTCTATCTAAGTTAAGATTTTGGCATACATACTCAATGAATGAATCAAACCCAATACTACTACGAACATTCAACACTCGACTTGCCGGTTTATCATATTCAATCCCATTATTTCCTTCAATTATACTTCCATTCATATAACACAATAATGACACCAATCTATCATCCATTAAATCAATCCAAAACCTAAACACACAATAATAAATAAATTCAATAAACATACAAATTTACTAAATCACATTTTATATCACACTCTTCTATCAAAAATTTCAAATTCCTAAATAACAATTTCTATAAAAAAAATTGACAAAAATTCTAATATATTAATCTAAATAATATTTGAAAATCACACTTTTCTATCAAATATTTTAATTTCCTAAAAAGCATTTTCTATCAAAATCATGCTAAAAATTATAATATATTAATTCTAAATAACATTTTCTATCATAATTTTCAAATCCCTAAATAATATTTTCTATCAAAATCATAGCAAAAATTAAATATATTACACAAAACTTACCAATATTCTTGAAATCGATTGAGATTGAAGAATAGTTCTTAGAAATAAGATGAATCGCCGTCGGAAACGAACAAAATCGACCTACAAATTGTATATCAAAATATCTCAAAATCTCAACTAAATTCAAGTTTGAGAGAAATAAATACAAAATAACTACCTACATTGTCAAAATACATGAAAAACTTACCTTTATCACTTGAAATCAGTCCAGGATCTGAAGGAGAAAATTCGATTTCGAGAGAAAAGTTGAGAGAAAAAATCGTCCTCTCTCTTTTTTTTTTTTCAGTGAAGTGAATGAACGCCTGCATTGCAGGCGTTTCGTATGTTGAAGTGAATGCGTAGTCGTTGACTACGCATTCACTATAGATGCGTAGTCAACGACTACGCATCCGCGATCGGGCGCTCTTTGCCCATCTCTGCACCGCACCGCACGCGGCCGATGCCACCTACGGTGCTGCCTTTTTTTTTTTAAAATTTATCAAAGAATGCGTAGTCTTTGACTACGCATCCTACGTGTACCCAATCTGGCCAGCCAACCTGCCACGTCGGATACGTGGTCTTTGACTACGTATTCGAAGTCTGACCAGTCAAAACAGGATGTTTTTACTAAATACTTTCTAGGGTAGATGTTTTTGCCAAATTTTTTTAAAAACCGGATGCTTTTACTAATTAATCCCCATATTTGCACAACCAGATTTCCTCAACTATTTTTGTGTAGATAAAAATGGAAACTACACAGCCAACAACACTTACAAAGCTAATCTCAATCACCTCATTTCCACTCTCACCACTGATCATCCAAACATCGACTATGGCTTTTACAACTTCTCTTATGGACAAGATCACGACAAAGCTAACGTAATCGGACTATGCCAAGGAGACCAAACGCTCGAAATTTGCCGCAGTTGTCTCAACGATTCTATAAGCCTTCTAACCTCTCTTTGTCCGAATGAAAAAGAAGCCATTGGATGGTATGATTATTGTATGCTACGTTATTCAGACCGTTTCATATTCGGCTTCATTGAAGACTATCCTTCTTTCACTTTGTCCTCCTGGGATAACGCGTCGGGTCCGGTTCGTTTTACTCAGGTTGCCGAAAATTTTATTGGAAATCTTATTGTAAAAGCTGCATCAGGTAGTTCCCGTATAAAGTTTGCAACTGGACATAGATTGGATCCAAATTTGCCGATGATGTATGGACTTGTTCAGTGCACGCCTGATTTGTCTGAGAGAGAATGCAGTCAATGCTTGAACAGTGCTCTTAGGGATATTAGAACATGTTGTGATGGGCTGCTAGGGGGAAATGTTATGAGACCTAGTTGTAATTTTGTATATGGCGTTGCTTCCTACTTTGGATCAACGCTGCCTCCGCAACCACCTCCACCGACACCGATACACCTACCTCCTCCTCTTGTATCAAACAGAAGTGTAGATGCAGAAGGTACTGATTGCCACGGTTCTCTGTTTTTTCAGTATAATTGATTGGATCTTTTCCTATTATACACTGTGACAAGTTTTTCTTTCAGGAAAGAGAAGTAACAAATCTTGTACCGTGGTCGTCATAGTGGTGTCTATAATTGTTTCATTAGTTGCAGTGGGATTAATAATCAGTATCTGCTTCTTTCTAAGATCCAAAGAGCCGCGGACCGACACAGCCAAAAGTAAACTAAATATCCCCTTTTCACATTGAAGTAGTCTTAATTTCTAAAATATATCGAAAAGATTAAATTTATCCTGATCTTATAGTGATTTAATATAAGAATCATCTATTAAGTTCAAAATCTCTACATTATTATTACTTTTCTGTTTATTAGTAGCTTATACAATGGATATCTCACGTTCTTATAAGAATGAAAATATATCTTAACCCAACAACTTAAGTTTTTATCTAGGACTGCAAATTAACACCAAGACTAAAATTTGTAAGTGTTATGTTTTTGACACAGATCTTTCAGATGATGAAATTACGAATGTAGAATCGTTGCATTTCGATATTAACACAATTAGAAATGCAACTAATATGTTCTCAGATGCCAATAAACTTGGGCAAGGTGGTTTTGGAGCTGTTTACAAGGTATAATGAAAAAATTTGGATAACTTTTCTCATAGTACAAAATTTTAAAGGATCTTGTAAACTTCTAATTAATTTGCATTTCATCGTGTTTTTTTTTTATAAATAATATAGGGAAGGCTTCCAGACGGACGAGATATAGCTGTGAAACTACTCTCTCAGTTTTCAACTCAAGGAGATGCTGAATTTAAGAATGAAGTTTTGTTGGTAGCTAAACTTCAACACAGAAATTTAGCTCAACTCTTGGGATTCTCCTTGAAAGGAAATGAAAAGCTTCTCATATATGAGTTCGTACAAAACTCGAGTCTTGAAAAAATCATATTTGGTACCACTTTACTTTGCTTTTTTTTTTTTTTAACTTGTTCTTCCCAATTATTATTTTTTTCGTTTAATGAAGGTATGTTTTTCTTCACTCAAAAAATTCTCTAAATCCTAATTTTAATATGTACAGATCCTGTTAAACGGATAGATTTGGATTGGGATAGACGCTACAAAATTATTGACGACATTGTTCGAGGACTTGTTTATCTACATTAGGACTCCCGACTTAGAATTATTCATCGAGATCTCAAAACTAGCAACATTTTATTAGATGCAAAGATGAATGCTAAAATTTCAGATTTTGGCACTGCGAAGTTAATTGTAGCAGATCAGACACGAGGAGATACAAGTAGAATTATTGGAACTTTGTAAGTATAAAAGATCAACTTAACTTGATATATTTTTTTTGCCATCTATCTTCTGTTAAGAAGCAAAGCAACCAAGTATTATTCTTTTCATTTGTTTTAAAATGAAAAAAAATAAAACTGTTTTTCTTTCAACTTAGAAAAATAAAAATGTCAACATTTAAAAAAAATGCTAACTGAATAAATATTCACAAAACTTTTAAAAAGTACACTTCATTCATTTTCTACACCAACATATTACTTAATATCTAACTAACTTTTGTTCATATTAAATTCAGTGGGTATATGGCTCCAGAGTATGTAATACATGGTCAGTTTTCAGTCAAATCAGATGTTTATAGCTTTGGTGTAATAGTATTGGAGATTGTGAGCGGCCAGAGAAATAACCGTGTCCACAATGATGAAGATGTAGAAGATCTCGTAAGCAATGTAAGGAAGAGATTCTTTGTTTTTTTTTTTTCCAAAAAAAAAATCAACATCTCTTTTTTAAATAGCAATCTCTATTGTAGGTATGGAGAAGTTGGCAAGAGGGAAGTGTACTAAATATTGTAGATCCCTCTTTGAAAAGTGGTTCAAAAATTGAAATGGAAAGATGCATCCATATAGGATTACTATGTGTTCAAGAAGATTCAAATAAAAGACCAACAATGGCTCAAATACTTTTGATGCTTAGTAGCAACACCATCACTCTTCAAAAACCCTCTAAACCTGCTTTCTTGATCAACAATCAAACCAAATCCAACATGTCTTTGCAATGGACCGATAATTCAAGAGGGGGAAAGTCTTTGATTTATTCTTCTTTACAAGAAGGCAATTCAATTCAAATTTCCTGGAATGATGACTCATCCGAGCTTTATCCTCGTTAGTGATTCACAATTGGAAAGATTAGATCTTTCGATTTGTGAAAAGAAAAAAAAAACTTATTAGTGAGAAGGTAAGTATTTTTTATTTATTTATTATATTTTTGTTTTCTGGGTGGGAAATAATGAATATAGATATCTTCCTTGATTTTTTCTTTTCTTGAAGAAAGACGTTATTAGTACTACTATATTTATTAATGGGACTTGTGTAATTATTACAAACCTCTATGTTTGATCAAATAAAATTTTGACATATATAAAAGTTCGGAGGAGTTTTTACTCATCTGGTAGACAAGTATTGTCCTTAATAAACATACTTTGTAACGAGAAATTATTCTTGGATACCGATGTTCCTCTTGACTCTTATAGCTCATTTCTATCAGATAAATTATTAGTAGACAACAAGTATACATCTAACAACATTCATTGCTGCACTGTTAACACAAAAAATAGAGTAAACTCATGGCTATATAGTTTTTCAACAGCTTGTCCACTTTTTCAAAACGAGTCTTTGAAATATTTAATATCTTCAACAACCAAAATTAAAGACAAAACCAACTAACCCATTTGTTTCCGATTCAATGTTATTGAATATTGAATGAAATTTTCAAAGACAAAAACAGGACTCTGATGACGATCGGCAGAAAGAAATATTTGTAGGTTTGAAGAGAGTTCCGTATTAGACTCATTCAAAGTTATTAAATGTTTATATGGGTATTCGCATTTTTCTCTTTCCAATCTTGTCTCTTTTTAGTTTACTTAAATTATACAAAATACCTCAATGATTAAAATTTATTTTTAACTTATTAAAAGTTTTTTCTTTTTTTATAAAAAAATTCATGTCTGTATTCAATCCGTCCTCATCTATTCACCTTCTTTTCAAGATATATAATAAGATAATATTATAGTTTGTAACAATATGAACATAAAATGGCTCTTTTGTAATTAAAAGAAAACATAAAGGGTTTAGAGGTCTAAAAATGTTTCTAAAAAATCCCCTTTTTATATCGTAGAGATAGAGATTTAACTTTTAAGAGAGTAATTTACTTCACTAGGTTTTTCACGTGCGTCTGCACACGCGCGCAAGACGCGATTGTCTTTCAAATTTTATAATAAAAATGTCAATATTATTATGAAGTTATTTTCTTAACTAATATTTTGAAAATTCAAATTTTATAATGAAATGGAAGAAATTAACGTAACTCATATTAAAAAATATCTTTTAAGATGAAAAAAAAAACTTAAATTTCTTGATTTTATATCATCTTGTTACTCATGGATGATGGATACATGTAGATGACTAAAGATTAATAATAATTTTATATTATCTTGTTACTCATACCTAATATTTATTTCCTTTCCATAACTCTATCATCAAACATCTAGTCTTTTGTTTTTTAAATTGGTGTGTTAATTCATCTCTATTTACATGTATATATATATTAAATTAAAAGTGAAAATTTCAATAAATTTTTAATTCAATTAGTGAGTTACAAAATTTTTCTACTACTCATTTATTTGGGGTGTTACAAGATGGTATGCTATGTCCTTTGGTTTTGATCTTTTAAAACATAATCGCACTAACGTAATTATATATTTAAATTAGAGAGAATTGTTTTAGTGTATGTTTTCCTCTGCTTAACCTAGTCTTAATATAATAAAAAAAAAGAATTAGGAAGGGAAAGGTTTGTTAGAGAAAATAGTAGACGAAAAGTAATTAAAAATTAATTTGATTGTTGGGTTTGATTTTAAATTTAATAAGTGTATGAAATTATTTATTTTATAAATATGACCAATAAATTATTACTAAATGAATTTTTGAAATAAGCTCATGATAAAATATATTTGTAGTTTATTGTATTTAATTAATTTAATAATAAGAAAATATATTTGGAAAAATTTAGATAGTATAAAATTTGTTTATTGTATTTACTTAATTGATAATAATATTAAGTTATTAATAATAAGAAAGTATATTTAGAAAATTTTAGATAGTATAAAATTTGTTTATTGTATTTAATTAATTGATAATAATATTCAATTATTAATAATAAGAAAGTATATTTAGAAAATTTTAGATAGTATAAAATTTGTTTATTGTATTTAATTAATTTAATAATAAGAAAGTATATTTAGAAAATTTTAGATAGTATAAAATTTGTTTATTGTATTTAATTAATTGGTAATAAAATGATTATTAACTTTGAATGATGGTATTATAGAAATTTAAATGAATTATAAGGGTAAAAATGAAAATCAAAAGTTTTTCCTCTAAGCTACTTTTTAGATAGTATAGATTAAAAGTTTGAGAATCCAAATTATATATATATATATATTTATATATATATATATGAGGGACCAATTTCTATAATTAAAATTTGAAGAACGCAATTATCAGGGTGATTTCAAGGCTTAACAAATTTTATTTTAAGACAAAATACAAAAAACACCCATGTTGTTTTGGTCAAATGCAAACACACCCTCTATAGTTTGAAAATGAATATTTATACTCCTATAGTTTCAAAATTGTGCAAATTGACCCCTCCCCTTTAAACTAATGATTTTTTTATAATTATTGTGAGCCAATATTTAAGTCAAAAATTGAATTATATAAATCAACGATTATCATCTGAAATAACTAGTATTTATCACAATCACGAAGGGATAATTTATTAAAATAGCGGAAATTTATTTAGTAAATTTATTAACATTTAATAACGGATCTATTAACATCATGCAATTTGTGATAAAACATGTAGATTCATGCTTAATTTCGAAAATTAAAACCCTTTTACTTACATTGAGTAATTAATGGAGAATCGGTTGGAGGTTTCTTTACAGCATCAAATCCTCAGCAACACCGGATCTTCTACGCTATATCCCGATCGATCAAACGAAACCCGATTGTGGGATCGAACTTTAGAAGAAATTGGGAAGAAGAACAATATTTTCTTCCCAATTTTGAATAGGGAAAATCGGCACTCAAGGGGGGAGAAGGAGAAAGAGAGAATTCCAAATTTCTTATGAATTGAATTGTGTGATTTATGAATGACCCAAGCCTCCTATTTATAGGAAAATAGGAATCCTAATCACATTAGGATTAATCCATGGAGATAAATACAAAAAGAAAAAAGAATTATCTCTTTCCTTTATCTTGGTATTTCTAAAATGCCATAGATAAATAAGAGAATATTTTCTTTTCTTTATTTTATTTATCTTGGGTAAATAAATCTATATAATTATTATAGGATATAATTCAAATAATTATCTCCTACAAATTATCTATGATGGCCAAAATTAATAATAAATCAAATTTATTAAATTAATTATTTTGGGCCAATTTCAATTGGGTTCATTAATCCAATTGGGCTTGAAACTCTCTCTTAAATTAATAAGTCCAACTTAATTAATTAATTAATTAATTACCATTTAAATAAAATATTTTATTTAAACAATTAATAATATTAATATTTTCTCCCGACTAAATATTATCAAATTATATTATTAATTTCCATTTAAATAATTTTCATTATTTAAATAATTAATAATAAATATTTTAATTATTAATTTCCATTAAATAATCTCATTATTTAATTGATAACTTTATTGATAATATTTTATTATTAATTAATTAATTTTAATTATTAATTTCCGTTCAAATAAAATTAATTATTTAAACAATTAATAATTGTCAATTAATTTCCAATTATTAATTACCATTTAAATATACTCAATATTTAAATAATTAATAATGTCTAATTAATAATATTTCATTATTAATTTTCTGTTCAAATAAACTCATTATTTAAATAATTAATAATGTTTATATTAATTACCATTTAAATATACTCAATATTTAAACAATTAATATTGCCTATTTAAGTAATTCACTTTACTTAAACTTTCCATTTCTTCTACTTGATTTCGTGACTACGATATTTGGGCTAGCATAGGGACCCGATGGACCTATAGATCATGGGCTTAATAATTAGTCAATTAAGTGATTAACACATAATCAGTTAATTACTTATTATCTAACTATGAATAATTCCACTATAGATTCATAGCTGAACTCCCCTCACTATAGATGAGTTATTGTCCATTTAGTTTATCTTTATTTATATCTGTGATATTATCCTTCACGTGGAACACTCATAATTACAGATGGATAAGATTTACCGTTTTGCCCCTGTAATTACCGCTTTATCCTTGTGTTCCCTTTGATTCTCCAATGAACATTATCTTTAGTCGAACTATAGATAATATACTTCTGTGATCAATAGAAGTCGTGGCGCCACTTGTTCATGTCTCGAATCAGTACATCAAGGGAGCTTCCTAAAGTTCCTAGAATGGTTAGGTATCGCACTGATACCGTTAATTCTTTAGGAAAGTTATGAATTCCATCTCGTGTAAATGAGTTCTCGACTACTTATCTAGCCATGTTCCCAAAAGAAGTGTATTGAGCGTTCTTACGGATCGCTCTCAACCATGTGAATCAAAGAACATAACTCCATAAATAGGAGTCCGCATTTCACTCGGGATTGAGATCTATCACGGTTGATAAACTTAGTTTGATATTCGATCATTTCTCGTAAACCAGGTACTAATGAGAAATTTGATCGAACATCGTGGTCCTGTCTTATACAATCAACATTGCATATGATACTTCCATTTTATGTCTCCCACATGAATGATCAGGATTAGATCATTTGTCTATAAACAAAATGCGAAGCTATCAACAGTGTTACCAGGATAAGGTTCCCAAACGTTATCCATTTACTGTAGACACTTTTAAGTTACTCATCTCGACTTTAATCCTCTCGTATGACTCACATACTAAGTCGTGATTTCATAAGAGTAACTTAGGGTTTACTATTTGAATGTTTGATATTAATATATTTCCATATATTCCTAATATCGTCAATTGAATCAATCTAGATAATATAAAGAACTTATGTTTATTTATTTAATTTATTCTAAATAAATTATTATTATTAAATAATTACAAGTTCTAGGACACCATTCCTAACAAATCAATCAATTAACTAATTTTGTTTGTAAGAGTTAAATGTAAAAGTACACTCCGGTATTATGAATTATTGTTAAATCATACCTCTACATTTTATTTTTGTATTAAAATACCCATACACTCTGATAAAATTACAAATGACACCCTCATATTGCTTAGTTTTAAATAAATTGAGACACATTCATATTCTATATGCATGCCTCGTATTCCAAAAATGTTAAAAATAATGAAAATTTTGAACATTTGAGTGTGGTTTATAGATTTTACATTTTATTAACATAACAGTTTATTTTAAATTCTATACATATGTCAATTTTACTAAAGTGAATGAGTTTTTAAACAAAAATAAAGTGTAGGGGTATGATTTAATAATAATCCAAAGTGAAAGGGTGTATTTTACAATTAACTCTTTTTTTTAAAATACCATATCCATAAATAATTTTATAAATATTATATTTATAATATAAAAAGAAAAAAAAATTAGTGCCAATAAAATTTTCGAGGTGTTTGGTAGGGGGTTTTGGAATCGAATTCTCAGGCTTCTAAATCTCACAGTTACTATTTGCATTGGCATACCAAACCCACCATAAATAAATATTAAATAATAAATTTAGTTTCTTTTATTTTAAATATTTATTTTTTAATTAAAAAAATATTTTAAAATTTATTATAATATGATTTTTAAGTAAAATATTATTGTAAATTTTTATTTACTTTTACATCATTATTTTATTTTTTAAAATAAAACAAGTTGATTAAATAAAAAACTAAACCACTTTTCTATTCTCATTCATGTCTACCAAATATAGGCTTCACATTCCCATTTCCATGCACCAAACATTACCTAAAAAATTTATCCTATAAAACTCAACATTGGCCAATGGAAAATGGGGAAAGGCAAGGCTAAACCGTTGAACGGCTTCCCTTCCTTTGGTAATAAATTTCAATTAAATATAAAAAAACAAAAAATAAAACATTATTTACACTTCATCTAAACCTGCGACGGTTTCTTGCGGGCGGTTGTCACACTCTTTTCTGAATTACGAGTCTTTTTTTGTCATTCCTGATAGGAGTGTGGATAGATTATGTGAATTTGGGTTAAGATATTTTTTTTAACTCAATCTAATTCTTTACAGAAAACATTTTTTTTAATCAATTAATCATTGTAGGGGAAGAAAACTACACTTGAGCACGTGAAGACACGTTATATCTTTTTATTAGTGGCTTACTTGTAAAGAGAATAAAAGATCTACTGGAAAGGTACATGTGTGTTATTGGCCAAAGACTCTCTGATACGATTGAGTTAGTTATGGCGTAAGAGAATAAATGTAGCAGTGCAACAACGTAGAATTAGGATATTTATTTCAGTGCATGTACATGATTTGGCTAACATCTAGCTCTATATAGTCACCTAATAATATTGTGGGTCGTGGAGGTCTTGGACAGTGCTAGTATGGCCTAGACTTAATTAATTAAGCGGTTTGATATTCTGCTTTGATGGACCTAGGGGTGAATATTGGATTGGTTTGGTTTGGATTTTGTAAAATTTTCACATTCGATTGGATTTTTGTTTTTGATTATATGAACCAAACCGAACCGTTCAACATGAAGAAACCAAACCAAACTAAAATGGTTTGGTTTGGATCGGTTTGGTTCTTACAATTTTTTGTTTTTCTCAAATATTCATAAATACTTAATTTGCAGCATAATAAGTGTAACAAAAGCTCAAAAAATAACTTCCAAAAGTTGTAAAACTAATTTCATTTCATCTAAAAGTTCAATAAAAGACCAATTATAAATACAAACATAACAAATTTGTAAAATCTTGTTATAATTATACTACCATAGCACATATATTTTTCATTTTATTAAGTTTTATTGATATTTAAATATTCAAATATATCTTATATATCTTATATTATGTATTGGTTTGGTTTGGTTTGGATCGCTGTAAAAATCTAGCAAACCGAACCAAACCGTTATTAATTGGTTTAGATTGGGTTTGGGTAAATGAAGGTTTAAAAACCGAACCAAACCGGTTTGGCTTGGTTTGGTTTAGTTTGGATATGTTTTGGGTTGGATTTGTCCCCTAGATGGACCTACACATTATACATATAGATTATTTATCCGGATTGGGCTCTCGTGGCTAACAAAAGTCCTTGACACATGAAGCTCATGTCCATCGTAGTACCTGGTACAAACTTTGCCCTCTACAATTATTTTTAGGGTAAATTGTAAATAACACCCCTGCGGTTTTGGCCAAATTTATTAACAGTTTCTGTAGTTTAAATACGATAAATCACACCTTTGTAGTTCCAAATTATATCAATAAGACCCCTCACCTCCAACATTGTAAACTTTTTTTTAGCCATAAATTTTCTTCGGTTGAATTTTGATTTGAATGATTTAACATGTTTTGAAATCCTCATTTCTAGCTCTACTTATGGTCACTTCAAAACTTCAAAATCATCAATAAATAAAAAGAGCTTATTATCATCAAAATATTAGTTATGATTGAAGCCACTAACCCTTTTGTTTCCTAATGATTTGGAAGTTTTCAAGTGAACATAATGTAGATCTTGAAATGAGAATTCCCAAACATTTTAAATCGTCAAAATCAAAGTTCAAACGAAAAAGTTATGGTTAAAAGAAAGTTTTTAGCGTTGAACTGAAGGGGTCTTATGAACATAATTTGGAACTACAAGGGTGTGATTTTTCATTTTTAAACTACATGGGTTGTTCATGAATTTGACCGAACTCACATAGGTGTTATTTTCAATTCACTCTTATTTTTATTAAATAAATCAATTTATTATCATTAATTTTATTGTTCTTAATAATCAATCTTATTGTATTTTTATGTTTCTAAATTCAAATTTTTTGCCTTTACAATAGTGATTATTTATTAATATAATGAAATTTTAAAATAACTTTTTTTTATTTGATAAGTTCTGTTATTTTTAAAATTTTTAAAATAAAAAATAACATTTTTAAAAATATCATAAATTTTAACAATTGAAGTTATATAGAATTAACATATAAAAAGTGATGGGAATCATAAATGTTTATACATGAGTTATTATTAGGATATTAGTTTAGTTTGATGTATTTAATTAGTATAATTAAATAGTATTAGTTTCTAGTTAAATTAGGGGTTTCTCTGGTAAGAAGAGTTTCATTTGTAGTCATCTTATCTTTTATCCAATTGATGAAATAGAGAGCATATCTCCTCTTAGGATTCCCCTAGTTCTTGAGATGGATTTCCTTCAAGTATGAACATGCTTTGTTGAGGCCGAGTTCATCGAGGTGGTCGAATTTAAAGAATCAAAATCGGAGATGGATTTAGCCATGACGGTTTGTTATTTGTTCATCAGTATATTAGTAAGTTGCCCATTCTATCATTTATTCCATCCCCATCATTTTTCTTCTCTAGTCGATAGAGTTCCATAACAGTTAAAAAAAACATCGTCAACCCATTTTCAACATTAAAACCATCCACCCCTCATCTCTTTGTTACAGTTCTTTCAAAAAAAAAAAAGAGAAATCGTTTGAGGTCCAAACAACCCCAAAACATCACAGCAACCCAGTTTCAACTTTCAACAACCCATCTCTCCTTCATACCTCCCTTCTTTTGGGATAATTA
This sequence comes from Gynostemma pentaphyllum, assembly GCA_028015215.1. Classification (NCBI taxonomy): domain Eukaryota; kingdom Viridiplantae; phylum Streptophyta; class Magnoliopsida; order Cucurbitales; family Cucurbitaceae; genus Gynostemma; species Gynostemma pentaphyllum. The sequence continues at coordinate 43,729,785 of CM051346.1, read as the reverse complement.
AGTAGATAGCCAGATTTGGTTACTCTCTTTCAATAAATAGTCATATATCTTAATTTATTAGTATTTAGCCACCTCCATGATTTCATTCTTTATTAATACCATTTCTGCTCTTGCATCATCTGTCTTCATTAATTGCATCACTATCTTTGGTGGCTGTTTTATTGAATCTTCCCAGATTTATGGCAATTCCAAGATGGGCTCTTCACATTTTTTCAATAATTATTTTTGTTTCTCTCTCATCATTTTTTGAATTTACGTTTCCCTTCTTTTTTTAGTTAATTAATTTGATAGCCACATGTCACTACTCTCTATTATTAAATAGCCACATAATTTTTAAATGTATAGCCACATCTAGGATTCTCTTATTTTTAAATTCCATATCTATCCTTTTCCCTTATTAATTGCATTAGTTGTCATTTATGGCTCTTTCAAGATTTTTGTTAACTCCAAGACAGACTTCCCATATTCTTTCTCTTTCTATTTTTGAATTTAATCTTCTTTCTATATTTTAATTTCTCACATTCTTCATAATTATTAATTTAATTTTCAATTTTTTTTTTCGTTTTTTAAGAACACCATCCATCACTTTCTTAATTTTTTTAATACATATCCAGATTTTATAGTTTATATGGTATATTTTGTACATTATTTATAGTCTTATCTTTGTAATGTATCAAACATATATTTTTTCTTTCTTTTTTAAAAAACACTAAAATGTCACTTTTTTTCTCCGTTTTTAGTATATCATTTTCTAGATTTTATAATACTTTATAGTTTTTAAATTTTGTAATGTAATGTATATTTTTTTCCATGATTTCATTTTTTAAATGGTATCTCATGATTTATAGAACTTTTGGTTTAATTTTCTATGATTATCTCTTTTAGTCTTCTGATTTTCAATTCAATTTATAATGCATTTTTGTAACAACCCGAAAATCCCAAAATACATATAAACCAATAATCAACAGCAGAAGCATTGAAAACAAATCACATCTAGTCTTTTTATTTAAAAATCAAGTTCAATAACAATTCTAAACCGATCGGTTTAACTTTAAAAAAAAAACTCAAAACATCAAACAAAACAATCTCGAATCATTGTTTAGAAATTCTCAAATAAAAGTATATTCAATATACTTATTTAAAAACAAAACAAAACATGAAGTCAAAAGACATTATCCCCGAAAATAAATAATAAAGAACAAGACTTTGCCGGCGTTGCAAATCCATGCGAACCGATCACTCGCCTCGAACATCATCAGCCACCGAGTTTCTTCTTTTCTTTACCTGAAAAAAATAAGTGTAGCATCATGAGGCTACGCCCAGTGAATAGAAAATTGTTAAAAGAAAGAATCATGCCAATGAGAGGTTTCCTAAGACTTTAAGTCCATAAACATCCTTACCGACTTTCAATGAGTCACTCACTCCCAAAGAAGTCACAAATCCTATCTCAACAAATTAAAAGTTATCTCTATTCGAATTAGTTTTAAACATAATTTTTCTACAATTTAAAACTAATCGAATCCTTTCCCGTTTAATACCTTTAATCTCCTCTTTATTCCCAAACAAAGAGAGACTACGCCCATAAGGAATTTAAACATAATTTTTCTACAATTTAAATCCTTTAGGGATATTCTTTTCCCGTTTAATACCTTTAATCTCCTCTTTATTCACAAACAAAGAGAGACTACGCCCATAAGGAGTTTAAACATAATTTTTCTACAATTTAAATCCTTTAGGGATATTCTTTTCCATTGCACCAGGATGGAATGAACTCCGCCAGTTAGGTGTTATTTAAGTTATGCACACTAAATAACCTCCCCTAACAGCTATTCTTCATTAGACAAGGTCTTGCCTAATGCGAACCTACAACCGTATTACCCAAGGTATTTTAAAGTAATACGATTCACACAACATCAACCATGACGCTCCAACAAGCCAAAAACCTCGCTTTCCTCAACTAACCCAACCGAAAGGTTAAAAATTTCCTAAATTACAACTTTTAGAGCTTAACCTTAATCTAGCCTGAAAACAGCCCAAAAATATCCAACTAAACACTTTGGGTCATTTTCAATCACTTCCAACATTGTTACCAATCTAGAGGCGAAACTAGCCTAGGTCTACGCCATTTCGTCCCTTAATCGAAACTTAGAATCTAATAATTTCTAAAGAAAAACCGGTGGCATAAAGGCTATATTTTTAACTCCCAAATAGCCCTACCACTACAAAAAAACTGCCAATTTGCGACCAGCAAATTGCGACCAACTGGTCGTTTTTAACCTAAAATGCGACCCACTGAGTGGTCGCTAAAAAGCTGGTCGGTTTTGTATTTGTGCGACTGCATGGTCACAAAAATTCGACCATATGGTCGCAAAAAATATTGGTCGCAAAAAAGTCAAACTTTTGAAAATGCGACCATATGGTCGCATTAAAAGGGACCATATGGTCGCATTTTATCTTCAATAGAAGTGACCATTTGGTCACATAAAAAGTGACCAAATGGTCGTAATTTTTGTGACCAAATGGTCACTTATTGGCTCGATTAAAACGACCGACCGGATGGTCGCTAAAAAGCGACCATCCGGGTCGTAATTTATGTGAAAGATAAGTGACCAATTGGTCACATAAAAAAGTGACCAAATGGTCGCATTTTATGCGACCAAATGGTCACTTTTAGTCTCGATTAAAATGCGACCAGGATGGTCGTTAAAAAGCCACCATCCTGGTCGCATTTAAGAATTTTTTTTAATTTAAATTTCAATAATTAGTTAATTAATTATTAATTAATTATTAATTATTAATTATTAATTATTTATTTAATTAATAATAAAATTTCATAAAAAAAAATTGGAATTCAAATAAAAAATATATATATAAAATATTAAAAAAACGTTTTATACAATCGAAAGAATCCTAGAACTACTGCGGAGGGGCGGGGGGTGACTCGTGCCTCTATGTCGGCCTCAATAGTAGTGACACGAGTAACGAAGTCCTCCCGCATAGCCTCCATGTCCGCGCGCAGCTGCTGCTCACCCGGACAAGGGCCGGAGCTAGTGCTCGCTCCGCTTCGCTAAGGCCGGGGCACATCTGCATAAAGGCGTCGCCCGTATGAGCCGAGCCCAGGAACTGACCCATCAGGCCGAACCCCTCCAGCAGCCTCCAAGAACGCCTCTATACGGTCCTCCTGAGTCGGGCCATGAGTCCGGTGTGGGCAAACCGCCGAGTCAAGGACTCGTGAAACGTTCCTAAACATTTAAAATTTGGAAAATAAAATGGTTAATATATAATGTATGAAAAATTTTAAAGAAAAAATAATAATTGAAAAAAATATTAAATACGAACTTCTTTTGCCTTATCGTCGATTAACGCCCCGTCCTTCTTTGTGTGAAGAACTCAGGTGAAGCTCATCGGGCAGGACCGGGGCGCCGTGCTTCGCTTCCTAAAAAATCAAAGAGTGAAGAATAAAACATAATAAAGTAATAAGTAATTGAAAAAAGAAAACGAGAAAAAAGAAAACGAGAAAGAAAACGAGAAAAAAAAACATACCAACCGACGATGGTGCTCGTCGTGGGTTCGCGCCCATTGTGTGTTTCCTGGATTCTTGCGCGGTTGGCCTTATTCCTGCTTGACCTGCCTTGCCCTCAGGAGTGCTCAAGCTGCGCGGCCGCGCGTGGTCCTCTGGGCTCATCCACACGGGGCGGTTCGTCGCTTGCTTTCTGCGCGCGACGGAACATGAGGTCCTTGAATCGATCCCGGACGTGACTGTCCCATAGGGGGAACAATCTACCTGTCGGTGATATCGGGATCGATAACAGGAAACTTGCCCTGAAAAAATTGAAATAAAAAATTGTTAAAGTAATAAATTTATTTCTATAAATTTCAAAATTAATTAATTATGAAAATAAATTATGTTTTTACCTTCCAAGCGTCGTACATCCGACGTTTCTCCGTCGGAATCTTCGCCCAGCCAAGGTCGCCTGGTAGAGGCATGCTCTGGAGGACCTCGTGAAACCGTTTTGAAACGGTCAGTATCGGCACATACTCTGCAAAATCACAAAAAATTATTGTGCTATATATTAGAAGCTATTAGTTAAAAAGAATAAAAAAACTTTTTGAAAAATAGTAAACAAAATTACTTACGTATCCCCTTCAATCCAGAAGGGTGGAGTCTGCGCCGGAGACGGCTGCGTGCATGAAGTCGAGGGGCCAGTGATCCGACCCGATGCACACTCCGACGCCGACCGGACTCATACCCTGATGCTAAGCCCGGAGGCGTGGCAAGGGAGTCCTGCGGCAGCCGTGGTGTCGCAGACTCGGTCTCAGGGACTCCATCATCGAGCGTGGCAGCAAGTCCCGTCTCGTAACTGAAGAGGATGTCCAACTCCTCCGTAGTCAGGTCCGCATCGGGGCAACGCCCGATGGCGTCTGCGGAGACCCCTCATCACCCGCGTCGTCAGGCTCGCCTCGACCTGGGGAGGACGTCGTCGCCTGGTCATAATCCTACAACCAAAATAAACTAATTTAATACTAATTACGTAAGTAAAATATTGATTAGTTTATTTAATTAATTAATTAATGAAATAATGTAAATTAAACTAACATAAATTAAGTAAATAATTTAAAATAAACTAATCAAATTAATTTGAATAAAAGTAAATTAAAATTAGATTAATTGAACTAAAAGTAATTCAATTAAACTTAAGATTAATTAAGTAAAACTAAAATAAACTAATCATTTAATTTGAAATAAAGTAAAGTAAAATTAGATTAATTGAACTAAAATTCAATTAATTTTAGTTTCAATTAATCTAATTTTACTTTACTTTAATTCAAATTAATTGATTAGTTAATTTTAGTTTTAATTAATTAATCTTATGTTTAATTGAATTAATTTTAGTTCAATTAATCTAATTTATATTTACTTTAATTCAAATTAATTGATTAGTTATAACTAATCAATTCAATTAAACTTAATTAATTCAATTAAACTAAAATTAATTCAATTAAACTTAAGATTAATTAATTAAAACTAAAATTAATTAATTTTAGTTTTAATTAATTAATCTTAAGTTTAATTGAATTAATTTTAGTTCAATTAACCTAATTGTACTTTACTTTAATCAAATGTAACTAAAATTAAGTAATTAAACAATTTTTATTTAATAATTAAACTAAAATTAATTAATTAAATTAGTGTAACTCATTAATTTAAACTACTTAAGTATAATTGAAGTTAAACTATTTGAATTAATTACCCTACTTTAAATTAATTGATTTAATTAAAGTAATCTAAATTACATTAATTAAACTAAAATTAAGTAAAACTAAAATAAACTAATCATTTTGTTTGAAATAAAGTAAAGTAAAATTAGATTAATTGAACTAAAATTAATTGAATTAAACTAAAATTCAATTAATTTTAGTTTCAATTAATCTAATTTTAATTTACTTTAATTCAAAGTAATTGATTAGTTAATTTTAGTTTTAATTAATTAATCTTAAGTTTAATTGAATTAATTTTAGTTCAATTAAGCTAATTTATATTTACTTTAATTCCAAGTAATTGATTAGTTAATTTTAGTTTTAATTAATTAATCTTAAGTTTAATTGAATTAATTTTAGTTCAATTAACCTAATTTTAATTTACTTTAATTCAAATTAATTGATTAGTTAATTTTAGTTTTAATTAATTAATCTTAAGTTTAATTGAATTAATTAATCTCAAGTTTAATTGAATTAATTTTAGTTCAATTAACCTAATTATACTTTACTTTAATCAAATGTAACTAAAATTAAGTAATTAAACAATTTTTATTTAATAATTAAACTAAACTATTTGAATTAATTACCCTACTTTAAATTAATTGATTTAATTAAAGTAATCTAAATTACATTAATTAAACTAAAATTAACTAATCAATTCTAGTGTAATTATAAATTAATTTAGTTTAATTTTATTAAATTAAAGTAAACTATCTTAAATAAACTAAATAAGTAATTAAACTAAATTAGATTAAGTAATTAAATTAATTACTACTTAAATTGAATTAAAAGTAAACTAAGTTAGATTAATTAAACCATTAGATTAATTAAACTAAAATTACTTAAAGTAATAAAATTAAAGTAAACTAATTAATTAGTTAATGCTAAACTAATTAAATTAAACTACTTAAACTAAAACTAAAACTAATTAAATTAACAAAACTAAATTAAACTAAAACTAATTAAATTAACAAAACAAAACTAAACTACATAATTAAAAACTAAAAACTAAAACTAAGTAAACTCTAAATTCTTAAACTAAACTTCAATTTGTTACGAAAACTAACCTCGTGTAATCGAAACCTGGGATTGGTGGTTGAGGGTTTTCGGTTTAGAGGAAGAATGGGAACGGAACGGGAAGAAATAACGGGGAACGGATAGGGGAAAGAGAGAAACGAACAAAAAGAGAGGAAGAAAAAAGAGAGAGCGAAGAAGAAGAGAAAAGAAGAAAAGAAGAGAAAGCGAAACGGGAAAAGAGAAAAAGAAACGGGGAAAGGAAAGGGATGGAAATTTAAATCATATTTTGCGACCAACCTGGTCGCAAATATGTAATTATGACGAGAAATGAACAATCACGCGTCTTTGGGAAATTGCGACCATATGGTCGCATTTCCAAATACAAATGCTACCATTTGGTCGCATTTATAGAAAAAGCGACCAAATGGTCGCCCAGTTGCCATTACCAAGAATAGCTGTCATTTCACGAGTCCCCATCAACGATTGCGACCATCTGGTCGCAATTATGAGATTCACCGCCAAATATTGCGACCAAATGGTCGCATTACTTAAATTCACCGCCATAAATTTCATGAAAATTTAAAGTTCAGCCTATAATTGCGACCATATGGTCGCAATTCCAATTGTATTTTTAAAAAAATATTATTATACTTTTGCAAAAATGCGACCATTTGGTCGCTTTTCCCCCCAAAACCCTAAACCCTAAACAACCCTAAACCCTAAACCCTAAACCCTAAATCCTAAACGACCATTTGGTCGCTTTTCCCTTCTAAATTACTACCATGTGGTCACTTTTTTTGTAAAATTGCGATCACTTGGTCGCAAATATTAATATTTATATACTTTTTTTTTATATTGGGTTACTTTATGATATTTACATATGACGGGAACTCTTGTTGTTAGCTTTTTGGGCTTCAATCATACCTAATGTTTTGATGATAACAAACCAACTTTATACTGATGGTTTCGAAGCTTTTAAGTGTCTATGTTGTAGAGCTCGAAACAAGGATTCCAACGCATTTTGAATCGGCTAAATCGGAGTCCAAACGAAGAAGTTATGGACAAAAGAAGTTTGGAATCAAATACACATCTCGGATGACATCATCACGTGACATGGATAAAGAGGGCGAACCAGAATTTGACACGTGGCAACATTGATGATGTGGCAAAGTCAACGGTCAAATATTGATGACGTGGCATATGACGTGGCACTTCAAACGGTCATATTTTGGATGACGTGGCAGTACACGTGGACGATGACGTGGCAATGGAAACCAAATCATATGAAGACACGTGGACAAGAGAGATGATGGGGCGTTGACTAGACTAACAAAAGCTGACGCTGACGCACGCAATTGGACGAATCAGAAGGCGACACGTGGATTGCATTTAAATTTTGAATATTAAACCCGGACGAACAGGGAGGCGACACGTGGCAGATGAATTTTAAATTAAAAAAAAAAAAAAAGAAAAAAAAACTGGCTGGCTGTCACTGACTGCAGACGTACGACGCGCCTGAAGACCGCGTGTGCTACACGCGCCTGCTGTGTCTCTTCCGGATTGGCTGAAGCGCGAGTAGCGCTCATTTTCCTACTCTCGCGACTGGCCGTGGACGAATCTGAAGCAATCTGCGTTTTTGGGTCATTTTTTACCGTTTTCATCATCTATTTTCAGCCATTGGATCCTATATTGCTCTATCAACGGCCCAGATCAGTTCTGAAGCTCAAACACGTTTTTGGCTATCTTTTAACCCTATTTTCAGATCAAAAAAACAGTAACTAATGCTCAAAAATCTGCTCCATCTTGCTGCCAAATAATTCCCAAGTGCTCCATCATTCAAATCTCTCATTTAATCATAATTTGCTTGTTACTTGTGTGAGTGATTTAATTGTGTGAGGAATTTGTAATTTTTCGAACGGTACAAAATTTGTTTATCTCCTATTTGAGAGGATTTGTGAGGTTTCTTTTTAATTCAAATTCATTGGGATTTGTATTAAGGTGTGGGAACACCTTGGGGTGTGAAAAAGAAATTGGTTAGATCCTGAACCAAGTGAAAAGGATCGGGGTTTTCTCTTTTTCCTGTGAAATTAAAGAGGGAGATTGTACCGGTTTGATTCTCACCCGCAAGAGAATTGGTGATAGTGAAATTCTCAAGGAGGAGCCTTGGGGAGTGGACGTAGGCTTGCCGAACCACTATAAAAATCTTCGGTGTCTTCTTTCCCTAAACTTTTTAAATTTCCGCACGTTCTATTTTATTGTCTTGTGTTAATTGTTGTGTGATGATTATTGCTTGCATCGTTCCTTTGAAAATAGTATCAGTTTAACAATTCATTAATTTACATCTTGTTTACTTTAAAAATCAATTTAGTTGATCATTTTGAAAAAGGTTCTTGTTTTAAAATTGGATTTTTAAATTCATAATTTTTTAAAGCAACCCTATTCACCCCCCCTCTAGTGTTGCCATTCGGTCCTACAATTGGTATCAAAGCGGGTGCTCAAACTTTTGGAAAACACTTTTGTCAAAAATATTTTTTTTCATCGTTTTAAGTGAAAAATCATTTCCGAAAAATTATTTTTTGTTAATTTTCAATTCTGATTTTTTAATTTATTTTTGAGAAAAGTTGTGAAAAATATTTTGATTTGAATTTTAACTTTTGGAATTTAATTATTTTGAGCAATGGCAAACACCGGGAGCTAACGGTTTTTTCGAGGGTCAATCTACTACTAGGCCACCATACTTTGATGGAAATAACTTCTCTTATTGGAAAACTAGGATGAAAATTTATTTAATATCTGTTGATTATAATCTATGGGAAATTGTTTCAAAAGGTCCTATAATTCCAACTAAGAAGGTAGAAAATGAAGTTGTGCCTAAGAGTGAAAATGAGTTTAATGAAGATGATAAGAAAAAGATGTCCTTCAATGCTAAAGCCATAAATTGTTTGTATTGTGCTTTATGTCCTAGCGAATTTAATAGGGTGTCTGCATGTAATAGTGCAAAAGAAATTTGGGACAAACTTGAAGTTACGCATGAAGGAACAAATCAAGTTAAAGAATCTAAGATTAGCATGCTTGTGCATAATTATGAACTGTTTAAAGTTGAGCCTAATGAATCTATTACTGAGATGTTTACCAGGTTCACAAGCATCATAAATTCTTTGAAAAGCTTGGGAAAGGAATACACTACTTGGAGAATGTGAGAAAGATTTGGAGGTCACTACCGAAAGCATGGGAAGCTAAAGTGACGGCGATACAGGAAGCAAAAGATCTCACTAAAGCGCCTTTGGAGGAGCTTATTGGTTCACTCATGACACACGAGATCACTATGAAGGAGAATATGGAGGATGAAACTAAAAAGAAGAAAAGCTTGGCATTAAAGTCAACATCCTTTCAAGATGACTCTGATGATGATATAAATCTGAATGAAGAAGAAATGGCATATCTCACGAGGAAATTCAAGAATCATTTCAGAAAGAAAAATTTTGCAAGGAAATACAATAATCAGGAATTCAAAGGCGAAAAGAGCAACAGGGACAACATCATATGCTATGAGTGCAAGAAACCAGGACATGTGAAGTATGATTGCCCATAGTTGAAATCGTCATCAAAGAAGAATAAGAAGAAAACAATGAAAGCTACTTGGGATGAAAGTGATGAAAGTGACTCTGAAAGTGAGGAAGAAGTAGCAAACCTATGTTTCATGGCTTTCGAGGATGAAGATGACAACGATGATGAGGTATGTAACGAAAACACCACTTTTGATGAATTGATGGATGCCTATAATGAGATAAAGTATGAATTCGAAAAATTAGGCATGAAATATGTTACATTGAAAAAGAAAACTAGTAAAATTGCTCTTGAAAATAATGATCTATTAAATAAGCATGATAAATTGATGGAAGAGTGTGAGATGTTAAAGAATGATTTAATTGTAGGGATGATTTACTAAATTAGCGGAAATTTATTTAGTAAACTTATTAACATTTAATAACGGATCTATTAACATCATGCAATTTGTGATAAAAACATGTAGATTCATGCTTGATTTCGAAAATTAAAACCCTTTTTACTTACATTGAGTAATTAATGGAGAATCGGTTGGAGGTTTCTTTGCAGCATCAAATCCTCAGCAACACCAGATCTTCTATGCTATATCCCGATCGAAAGCAAAACCGACTTGTGGGAATCGAACCGGAAGAACAAAAGAAGAATAAATTTCTTCTAAATTTTTTCCTAAGGAAAATTGGCAATTGGGCAAAAACTTGAGAGAGAATTTTCACTTTTCTAATTAAAGTGAGAAGTATATTTAATATGAATCACAATGGTCATATTTATAGGAAAATATGATATCTAATCTAATTAGATAAAGCTTATCTCCAAATTATTAAATAAACAGAAAAATTAAATAAAAATTATATATATAAAAACTATTTCGACTTGCGTGCGCCACCATTATGTTATATATATATATATATATATAAACTTTATATGAGTTTTGCATGCTTGTCGACATTGCATATTTATATATATATATTTTATATTAACTTTTCTTTATATAATAATTCTATATATATATATATATATATATATATATATATAATTAGAAAGAATTCAAATAATAATTTCTAATTAAATATATTTAGCCAAAAATTAATATATTAATTACCATTGAATCATATTCAATTAATTAATTATTTTGGGTCAATACCAATTTGTTTCTTAAACCAATTGAATTTAATTCTCTCTAGTATTTATTATTAAATTAAATAAACTCATTATTTAATTAATAATATTAATTATTAATTTCCATTTAAATAAACTCATTATTTAAATAATTAATAATATTAACATTAATTCCCGTTTAAATAATTTATTTATTTAAACAATTAATTTTGCCTTATAATATTATAATTGATATGTTATATTAATTTCCATTTAAATAAGCTCTTTATTTAAACAATTAATATTGTATCAATATTAATAATATTTATATTAATTATCATTTAAATAATCTCATTATTTAAATAATTAATATTGCCTAATTTTAAGTAAATTCAATTACTTAAATTATTTATTCTTCGAGGTTAAATTAATAACTTAGTTTTGCTACAACGATATTTGGGCTAGCATAGGGACCCGATGGACCTATAGATCATGGGCTTAACAATTAGTCAATTAAGTGATTAACTCATAATCGATTAATTACGTATTATCTAACTATGAATAATTCCACTATAGATTCATAGCTGAACTCCCCTCACTATAGATGAGTTATGTCCATTTAGTTTATCTTTATTTATATCGTGATATATCCTTCACGTGGAACCCTCATAATTACAAGCGGATAAATTTACCGTTTTGCCCCTGTAATTACCGCTTTATCCTTGTGTTCCCGCTGATTCTCCAATGAACATTATCTTTAGTCGAACTAGAGATAATATATACTGTGATCAATAGAAGTCGTGGCGCCACTTGTTCATGTCTCGAATCAGGCACATCAAGGAGTTTCCTAAAGTTCCTAAAATATTTAGGTATCGCACTGATACCGTTAATTTATAGGAAAGTTATGAATTCCATCTTGTGAAAATGAGTTCCCAGCTACTTATCTAGTCATATTCCCAAAACAGAAGTATATTGAGCGTTCTTACAGATCGCTCTCAACTATGTGAATCAAAGAACATAACTCCACAAATAGGAGTCCGCATTTCACTCAGGATTGAGATCTATCACGGTTGATAAACTTAGTTTGATATTCGATCATTTCTCGTAAACGGTACTAATGAGAAATTTGATCGAACATCGTGGTCCTGTCTTATACAATCAACATTGCATATGATACTTCCATTTCATGTCTCCCACATGAATGATCAGGATTCAATCATTTGTCTATAAACAAAATACGAAGCTATCAACAGTGTTACCAGGATAAGGTTCCCAAACGTTATCCGTTTACTGTAGACACGTTTAAGTTACTCATCTCGACTTTAATCCTCTCGTATGACTCACATACTAAGTCGTGATTTCATAAGAGTAACTTAGGGTTTACTATTTGAATGTTTGATATTTATATATTTCCATATATTCCTAATATCTTCAATTGAATCAATATAGATAATAAAGAACTTATGTTTATTTATTTAATTTATTCGAAATAAATTATTTTTATTAAATAATTACAAGTTCTAGGACACCATTCCTAACAATCTCCCACTTGTCCTAGATCTTTGGAGATTTGACTTGTAATTCAGTCAAACTAGATGACTATCAACTATTTAGCCATGGTAGTCATTTTAATACTTTATCGATAACGTTTTCATCTATTTAGTATGTATTTCTTTTGTCTCGATGTTAGTTTCATTAAGTGTAATAGATTCCATATTTTATCGCCATAAAATAAACTCTATTAACTATTGATTTGAAACCATCATGCTCAACCACCTTTTCATTTACTAACAACTTAGTAACCACGCGAATCTAGAGTTTAGTTAGTAAAAACTCATTTTACTTATACTTAACTCATTTGATGTTTAATTCGCAAAGGTCTTTTGTCGAATGCTTACATGGAAGTAAATTCATGTTCGAATTTGAGCCCGTGCAACTCATAAAATCTCCCATTTTATGTATGTGCACTAACATACTATTTGTTATTTTAGTCACATTGGTTCTAGGATTCTCGAAATTCTTAAGCTCCCACTACAAAGTAATTCTCCATTACTTTCATTTGTTCAATGATTACAATTCTATACTTCTTATTATTTCCAAAATAATGTATAAGTATAAGTGACCCTTTTCAACTCAACTATTGAAAATTCATGTCATTTTTATTTCACTTATTTTGAACTTTATTCATTGATTTTGAAGTCAATGAGTTTCACTTGGACTTCGAAAGTCCTTTGGTTCGTACTATGACGCTCCCACTCAAATAAAGTTCTACAAGTAGTTTAACAATTTAAACTTTTAAATAACTACTTGTTTTTATTGTGAAATAAAATCATTGTAATTCTTTTATATCTTAAGTAAGGTTTAAAGCCTTCAAGTACCAGCGATTTCTTGAGCTTTTCTTTAATAATTTATGAATTCAATTACTCACTAATTATTACTTTCGATTTCCGTTTTGTTTATTCCATATCAGTTATTACCTTTAAAACATCCTTTTAAATAACTGAATGTTTGGAATATAAGAAATCGATTTAATGTTTACTTATCACTTGAGTTCTAACATCTAAATGTCCAATTTTAGTGATGTTTAAGTCTAGTTATCTTTGATAAATCAACAGATATTCGATTTTACTTATCCCATAAGTTCGTGGATTAATATGGTTATCATCTCAAATTCTTGAGAACCATCTTTAAGAGGTTAATCCTTTTAACTTATTTAAGTAATTCTAGACTTAAGTATTTAAACATTTTTAAACCTTATAACTTATTTAGATATTTCGGAGTTTAGAATTTGGTTTTGGAATTTATTTGTTTTATACTAAGTATTTTGAATAACCATCCAATCACACTTTGGAACTTTGTAATATAGTTGTAGAGGAATATCTACCTAAATAACTCTTATTTAAAATATTCCCAAACTTGGTTCATACGAAATGAGAACCAATAGTTATTACATAATTCAAAATAAAAACAAATTGATAACTAAACTAAACTAGAAAACTATGGTTTAGGAAGAGAAATATTTTCTTCCCTTTTATACTATTGTAAAATCGGTTACGAGGAGAATAGGAAGAAGAAGAGTTTTCAATTTCGAAAATTGAAATTAGAAGCTTTTGAATGAACAACCAAGACGTTTGTATTTATACGCAAAAGCAGTTTTCCAATCGAATTCGGAAATACTATTAAAATAAATACAAGATAAATGCCAAGAATAAAATCAAATTTTATTCCTTATTTATCTTACGTCCGATTTTATGTGTACAAAATCAATAAGAAAAACTAATTTTCTTTTGTTTAATTTGTCTTTGGTTGAACATTCTTTTATTTATTTTAGACAAAATAATTCAACAATTATTTCCTAAAATATTATATATGAGTCGATTTTGGTATTTAATAATTCAAATAATTTGAACCAAAATCCATTGAATTCATTAATTCAATTATAGGTTCTTCCTTATTAATAAATCTTATTTATTAACTCTTGATATTTATTTAAATAAATCAATTATTCAAATAAAACATCATATTCCGATTTTGTATTTTATTATTAATAAATATTTATTATTTTCTATTTAAATAATCGACATTATTTAAATTAATAATAAATATGTTATTTACTATTATCCTCTTTAAATAATCGCTATTATTTAAAATTAATAATAAATGTTTAATTATTAATTTCCATTTAGGTAAACACATTACCTAAATAATTAATAATTATTTATTAATAATACTTTATTATTAATTTCCATTTAAATAAACACATTATTTAAATAATTAATAATAATATTAATTTCCATTTAAATAAACTCATTATTTAAATAATTAATATTGTCACTTATTTAAGTAAACCTACTTTACTTAAATCATTCATTTTCTTTTCTAGGAAACATGGTTTCATCGTTTAGTTATTTCTTTCCAAGTATAGTGACTAAAACAGATGCTATATTATCGAAATTTAAATAAACTTTATCTTAATAATCTAACATGCATTCAACATTCAAATACTCAAAGTTTCGACATATAATTAAATATGATGCATGAATGCGAACATATTAATGAACAGAAAAGCCCTAAAACATGTTACTATGTCACGATATTTTAATGATACCTAGGTGAAGTGCTTTCGAATGATAGGTCGGTTACCATCATTAAAACGAGATGCCACTCGAACAATTGACAAACTCGAATAACTCATATTCCTATGTCATTGTTTACCGTGTATTTGGTCAAGAATTTTGATAACAAACTTTATCAAATTTCCTTTTAAGTGTGACCCACTAATTTAGTCTTTTAAATAAAATTGAAGAGTGTCTACGAAGTGTAGATTCAGTCTTCAATCAATCTCATTTAAAATTCTTTATCCCCTTTCGGGAGACCCAACTTGATATTGATTTATACAATAAACCTTCCTATGGGAATGAACACCTGCAGCAGTGTTACAGAGGCCATGTATAAATCTCACGTTTCGAGCCCATTAGTGGAGACCATAGGATTCATTGACATGTTTCCTTCTCCCACTTAATATTTTGAGTTAGGGTTTCATAACTTAGACTAATTCAGGCTAACTCATTAATCCAAGTTTTAATTAACCTAATCAACTTTAACTCTTAAATTGGTTAGATTAATTTTATAAAGTGATTGTTCAAGTTTTCCTAATTTAAACTAATCACATTATGCGCCGTCTTAATAATTTTGATTTATTAATTTGAACTTTTCTCCCAGATCGCTCCCGGTTAGAGGCGCCGGTGTTAGGGGAACTTTATGAAACCTCATCGCCAGGCGAGCTTTCGCGTGGAGATCCGTTCAATTTAATTAATCTCAATTATTAATTTTTAATTAACCCTTAATTAAAAGTTTCTATTTGTTTATCTTATATGGATTTTGGCCCAATTGTTTAAACAATAATTCCATATTACAAATAATTCATTTAGTTTCTATTCAACTTTTAAACTAGATTTAACTTTTGAATTTTAACTAAATAAGCATGCTTTTAATTCTAAAACAATTAGAATGTAATTTTCGATAATAACATTTATAAAATAAAATTATAGCATGCTTCACATACATTAGCATATAATAACACATATTATATCATGATGCATGTATGTACAATTGATTAAAATCATACAACCTATGGTGGGATTTTCTACATGACATACTCTTATGCATGAATATTATTTAAAAACAATTATATCACACATATAAACAATTTAAATAATAAATAGCTAAATTGACCGGTATTCTTGGCACTATTTCTAAAACGGAAAATTAAATTACAACTTAATTAAATCTTCCATTGTAGATCTTGAGGCTTCATCTTTCTCTCTCCTCCATGGTGTAGGCGTGGGCATGGGTATTTATGGGGCAAATATTATCTCCTTAATATTTCCATAAATACTTGTTTTAAAATAATTATCTTTTAATTATATGGAAAAATAAAGAAAATATTTTCCATGTAATCTTATCTCAATTTCTAAATTTATAATTTAAGATAGGGAGATAATCTTAAAAGATTTTATCCTTATCTTAAATATTTAAATTTTTAAATTGAGATAACAAGATAATTATGATAAAATATCTTACCATATCTTTACCTTATCTCATCCTTGGGCGTGGGCATCATGAATGATGGGGAAAAATTTTCTTCTCTTCCTTCCTCCCTTGGTGTAGCCGATTTTACCATCAATGGGTATGGGAAAATTACAAATTTTTCCTATACCCTAAAATTTAGGGTTTACAAATTTTCTACTAAAATTTAAAAATCCTAAATGCCTCAAGAATACCTAAACAGTCAATAAGCAAACCTCCACAATTTATATAAACATACATAAAACAACTTTTTATGCAACCCACCAAATTTTCGAAAAACACAAATTTGCATGATAATTAAAATTAGCTCTGATACCAATTGTAGGGATGATTTACTAAATTAGCGGAAATTTATTTAGTAAACTTATTAACATTTAATAACGGATCTATTAACATCATGCAATTTGTGATAAAAACATGTAGATTCATGCTTGATTTCGAAAATTAAAACCCTTTTTACTTACATTGAGTAATTAATGGAGAATCGGTTGGAGGTTTCTTTGCAAGATCAAATCCTCAAGAACACCTGGATCTTCTATGCTATATCCCGATCGAAAGCAAAACCGACTTGTGGGAATCGAACCGGAAGAACAAAAGAAGAATAAATTTCTTCTAAATTTTTTCCTAAGGAAAATTGGCAATTGGGCAAAAACTTGAGAGAGAATTTTCACTTTTCTAATTAAAGTGAGAAGTATATTTAATATGAATCACAATGGTCATATTTATAGGAAAATATGATATCTAATCTAATTAGATAAAGCTTATCTCCAAATTATTAAATAAACAGAAAAATTAAATAAAAATTATATATATAAAAACTATTTCGACTTGCGTGCGCCACCATTATGTTATATATATATATATATATATAAACTTTATATGAGTTTTGCATGCTGTCGACATTGCATATTTATATATATATATTTTATATTAACTTTTCTTTATATAATAATTCTATATATATATATATATATATATATATATATATAATTAGAAAGAATTCAAATAATAATTTCTAATTAAATATATTTAGCCAAAAATTAATATATTAATTACCATTGAATCATATTCAATTAATTAATTATTTTGGGTCAATACCAATTTGTTTCTTAAACCAATTGAATTTAATTCTCTCTAGTATTTATTATTAAATTAAATAAACTCATTATTTAATTAATAATATTAATTATTAATTTCCATTTAAATAAACTCATTATTTAAATAATTAATAATATTAACATTAATTCCCGTTTAAATAATTTATTTATTTAAACAATTAATTTTGCCTTATAATATTATAATTGATATGTTATATTAATTTCCATTTAAATAAGCTCTTTATTTAAACAATTAATATTGTATCAATATTAATAATATTTATATTAATTATCATTTAAATAATCTCATTATTTAAATAATTAATATTGCCTAATTTTAAGTAAATTCAATTACTTAAATTATTTATTCTTCCGAAGTTAAATTAATAACTTAGTTTTGCTACAACGATATTTGGGCTAGCATAGGGACCCGATGGACCTATAGATCATGGGCTTAACAATTAGTCAATTAAGTGATTAACTCATAATCGATTAATTACGTATTATCTAACTATGAATAATTCCACTATAGATTCATAGTTGAACTCCCCTCACTATAGATGAGTTATGTCCATTTAGTTTATCTTTATTTATATCTCGTGATATATCCTTCACGTGGAACCCTCATAATTACAAGCGGATAAATTTACCGTTTTGCCCCTGTAATTACCGCTTTATCCTTGTGTTCCCGCTGATTCTCCAATGAACATTATCTTTAGTCGAACTAGAGATAATATACTTGTGATCAATAGAAGTCGTGGCGCCACTTGTTCATGTCTCGAATCAGGACATCAAGGGAGTTTCCTAAAGTTCCTAAAATATTTAGGTATCGACCGATACTAGTTAATTTATAGGAAAGTTATGAATTCCATCTTGTGAAAATGAGTTCCCACTACTTATCTAGTCATATTCCCCAAAAGCAAGTATATTGAGCGTTCTTACAGATCGCTCTCAACTATGTGAATCAAAGAACATAACTCCACAAATAGGAGTCCGCATTTCACTCGGGATTGAGATCTATCACGGTTGATAAACTTAGTTTGATATTCGATCATTTCTCGTAAACCAGGTACTAATGAGAAATTTGATCGAACATCGTGGTCCTGTCTTATACAATCAACATTGCATATGATACTTCCATTTCATGTCTCCCACATGAATGATCAGGATTCAATCATTTGTCTATAAACAAAATACGAAGCTATCAACAGTGTTACCAGGATAAGGTTCCCAAACGTTATCCGTTTACTGTAGACACGTTTAAGTTACTCATCTCGACTTTAATCCTCTCGTATGACTCACATACTAAGTCTTGATTTCATAAGAGTAACTTAGGGTTTACTATTTGAATGTTTGATATTTATATATTTCCATATATTCCTAATATCTTCAATTGAATCAATATAGATAATAAAGAACTTATGTTTATTTATTTAATTTATTCGAAATAAATTATTTTTATTAAATAATTACAAGTTCTAGGACACCATTCCTAACATTAATGACATCTGATTCAAAGTTGCATGCATTAAAAGAAGAGTATGAGATCTTAGAAAAGAAAAATGAAAATTTGAATTCTACTCTTTTAAAATTCACAGATGGTCAAAAGCTTCTAGATATCATGATGGGTAAACAACAGGGTGCTTTAGACAAAAGTGGTATAGGATATAAACCTCATTTAATGCAAAAGAAATTTTCAAACTTCTTTGTAAAAGAAAGCACTACATCTTCTATTGTTTGTAATGCATGTGGAAAACTTGGTCATAAAATATATGCATGCAAGTTTAGAAAATCGAGTGCATTAAATGGAAGTAAAATGAAATGGATTCCTAAATCTTTGCTTACTAACTCTCAAGGACCCAAGCAAGTATGGGTACCAAAAACTTTATTCGAGATTTCTTATTTAGGTGTGTTTGAGGACTATAAAGAACAAGTGGTACTTGGACAAGTGGTCGCTCAAGGCACATGACCGGGGACCCAAATAAATTCTCACACCTAGAAAGGAAAGATGGAGGTCACGTGACATTTGGTGACAATAAAAGAGGCAAGATCATCGGCAAGGGTAAAATCGGTAACGATTCAAATTTTCTTATTGAAAATGTTTTACTTGTTGATGGTTTAAAACATGATCTTTGAGCATTAGTCAATTGTGTGATAAAGGATATCAAGTCGTATTTAATGATAAAAACTGCATTGTTGAGAATGTTACTGATAGGAAAATATTGTTTGTTGGAAATAGAAATCATAATGTCTACACAATTGATTTAAATGATTATCCTCTTTGTGAGTGATAAATGTTTTTCGCTTTACATGATGACTCTTGGTTGTGGCATAGAAGATTAGGTCATGCTAGCATGTTTTTAATTTCGAGATATTTCTAAGAAATCACTTGTAAGAGGTCTTCCTAAATTGAATTTTGAAAAAGACAAAATCTGTGATGCATGTCAAATGGGTAAACAAACTAAGTCTTCTTTTAAATCAAAGAAAATAATTTCTACTTCTAGACCGTTACAACTTTTGCATATAGATTTGTTTGGCCCTACTAGAGTGGCAAGTTTAAATGGAAATAATTATGCATTTGTTATTGTTGATGATTTTTCAAGATATACATGGGTTTTATTTTTAAAACATAAAGATGAGGCTTTGAAAAATTTTGTGAGTTTTTCAAAAAGGGTTCAAAATGAAAAAGGTTTTATGATTTCTAAAATTAGAAGTGATCATGGGGGAGAGTTTGAAAATGATGCTTTTGAAAAGTTTTGTGATGAAAATGGATATACACATATTTATTCTGCTCCAAGAACTCCACAACAAAACGGAGTTGTTGAACGGAAAAATAGGTCTTTACAAGAGTTAGCTACTTCTATGTTAAATGAATACAACTTACCAAAAATATTTTTGGCCAGAGGCGATTAATCTGACTTGTTATGTGATGAACCGTGTTTTAATAAGGCCTACTTTGAATAAAACCCCCTATGAGTTGTTTAATAATAAAACTCCCAATATTGGTTATTTTAAAGTCTTTGGGTGTAAATGCTTTATCTTGAAAAATAAGGGAAATTTAGGGAAGTTTGAATCAAAATCTGACATTGGCATATTTTTGGGATATTCTTCATCTAGCAAAGCATATAGGGTTTTTAATAAAAGATCACTTGTTGTTGAAGAATCAATGCATGTTGTTTTTTATGAGTCTGTTGTTGTTACTTCTAATGAGATTAATGCTAGTGATGAGATAGATCAATCTTTGGAGGATTTAAGTCTCAAAGATAAGGTTGTGGATGTTACACCAAATGAGACGCCCCTTGAAGGTGAAAATGAACTCCCTAAGGAGTGGAGGTATGTTTCTAACCATCCTATGGAATTAATTATAGGTGATCCTTCTTCGGGTGTTAGAACTCGTTCTTCTTTAAATGCATTGAATAATATTGCTTTTGTGTCTAAAATTGAACCAAAGTCTTTTAAAGAAGCTGAAAATGATGAGTTTTGGATTAATGCAATGCAAGAAGAATTAAATCAGTTTGAAATAAATGAAGTTTGGGAATTAGTCCCTCGTCCTACTAATCATCCTGTTATTGGAACAAAATGGGTTTTTAGAAATAAAATGGATGAATCTGGTAATATTGTTAGAAATAAAGCTAGGTTAGTTGCACAAGGTTATAGTCAAGAAGAATGAATAGATTATGAAGAAACCTTTGCACTTGTAGCTAGACTTGAATCAATTCGAATGTTACTTGCATTTGCATCTCATAAAAACTTTGTCTTAAATCAAATGGATGTCAAAAGTGCATTTTTAAATGGTTTCATAATAGAGGAAGTCTATGTTGAACAACCCCTTGGTTTTGAAAGTTTTGATCATCCAAGTCATGTTTTTAAATTAAAGAAAGCACTTTATGGTTTGAAACAAGCTCCTAGAGCTTGGTATGATAGATTGAGTAATTTTTTGCTTGATAATGGATTTAAAATGGGAATAGTGGATAACACTTTATTTATTAAAACTAAAGATAATGATTTACTTTTAGTTCAAATATATGTAGATGATATTATCTTTGGTGCCACTAACCCTTCACTTTGTGAAGATTTCTCTAAGTGTATGCATACGAATTTGAAATGAGCATGATGGGAGAACTCAAATTTTTCCTCAGGCTTCAAATCAAACAACTTGATGATGGAATCTTCATAAACCAAGAAAAGTACACTAAGGATCTACTCAAAAGATTCAAGCTTGATAATGCAAAGGTAGCAAAAACTCCGATGAGTACAACTACAAAGCTTGATAAGGATGAAAAAGGTAAAGAAGTAGATATTAAATCATATCGAGGTATGATCGGATCTCTACTTTATTTAATCGCGAGTAGACCTGGATATCATGTTTAGTGTATGCATGTGTGCTAGATTTCAGTCTTGTCCAAAAGAGTCACATTTACATGCTGTTAAGAGAATTTTTAAATATTTACTTGGAACTTGTGATTTAGGCCTATGGTATCCTAAAAATGCATCGTTAGATTTAATTGCTTATTCTGATGCTGATTTTGCTGGTAGTTTAACTGATAGAAAAAGTACTAGTGGAACTTGTCATTTTCTTGGAAGTTCGTTAGTATCTTGGTATAGTAAAAAGCAAAATTCTGTTGCATTATCTACTACTGAGGCTGAATATATTGCACTTGCTAGTTGTTGTGCTCAAGTTTTATGGATGAGACAAACTTTGCGTGATTTTAATTTAAACTTTGAACACGTGCACATTCATTGTGATAATTCTAGCACGATATGTTTGACTAAAAATCCCATTCAACACTCTAGGACAAAGCATATAGATATTCGACATCACTTTCTTAGAGAGCATGTACAGAATGGAAATATTGTTGTTGATTTTGTTAATACGGAAAAC
The DNA here is from genome assembly GCA_028015215.1 of Gynostemma pentaphyllum. Lineage (NCBI taxonomy): Eukaryota > Viridiplantae > Streptophyta > Magnoliopsida > Cucurbitales > Cucurbitaceae > Gynostemma > Gynostemma pentaphyllum. Next base: position 43,707,279 of record CM051346.1, on the reverse strand, counting down.
CAAGTAGCGGATATACTTACTAAGCCATTAAATGAAGATTTATTATGTAAGAACCGACTTGCACTTGGTATTATCCGTCTTTAATTGCATTTGTTAGGGGGAGCGATCTTGTATATATTTATTTTTATTGGCATAATTTTGTTTGTTGTTTAAATTGATTTTTGCATAAATTCCGTTATTGAGGGGGAGCTTTAGTATTGTTTTGATGTTACAAAGGGGGAGAATTTGTCTAGAAAAATATTTGCATGATATTATCAATTTTTCATGAGCCACTTGATTATTTTTCTTGAGTGGTTTGTAATCATCAAAAAGGGGGAGATTGTTAGCTTTTTGGGCTTCAATCATACCTAATGTTTTGATGATAACAAACCAACTTTATACTGATGGTTTCGAAGCTTTTAAGTGTCTATGTTGTAGAGCTCGAAACAAGGATTCCAACGCATTTTGAATCGGCTAAATCGGAGTCCAAACGAAGAAGTTATGGACAAAAGAAGTTTGGAATCAAATACACATCTCGGATGACATCATCACGTGACATGGATAAAGAGGGCGAACCAGAATTTGACACGTGGCAACATTGATGATGTGGCAAAGTCAACGGTCAAATATTGATGACGTGGCACTTCAAACGGTCATATTTTGGATGACGTGGCAGTACACGTGGACGATGACGTGGCAATGGAAACCGAATCATATGAAGACACGTGGACAAGAGAGATGATGGGGCGTTGACTAGACTAACAAAAGCTGACGCTGACGCACGCAATTGGACGAATCAGAAGGCGACACGTGGATTGCATTTAAATTTTGAATATTAAACCCGGACGAACAGGGAGGCGACACGTGGCAGATGAATTTTAAATTAAAAAAAAAAAGAAAAAAGAAAAAAAAACTGGCCGGTCATATCATGCGCACGAGCGACGACGCGCCTGAAGACCGCGTGTGCTACACGCGCCTGCTGTGTCTCTTCCGGATTGGCTGAAGCGCGAGTAGCGCTCATTTTCCTACTCTCGCGACTGGCCGTGGACGAATCTGCGTTTTTGGGTCATTTTTTACCGTTTTTCATCATCTATTTTCAGCCATTGGATCCTATATTGCTCTATCAACGGCCCAGATCAGTTCTGAAGCTCAAACACGTTTTTGGCTATCTTTTAACCCTATTTTCAGATCAAAAAAACAGTAACTAATGCTCAAAAATCTGCTCCATCTTGCTGCCAAATAATTCCCAAGTGCTCCATCATTCAAATCTCTCATTTAATCATAATTTGCTTGTTACTTGTGTGAGTGATTTAATTGTGTGAGGAATTTGTAATTTTTCGAACCGGTACAAAATTTGTTTATCTCCTATTTGAGAGGATTTGTGAGGTTTCTTTTTAATTCAAATTCATTGGGATTTGTATTAAGGTGTGGGAACACCTTGGGGTGTGAAAAAGAAATTGGTTAGATCCTGAACCAGTGAAAAGGATCGGGGTTTTCTTTTTCTGTGAAATTAAAGAGGAGATTGTACCTGGTTTGATTCTCACCCGCAAGAGAATTGGTGATAGTGAAATTCTCAAGGAGGAGCCTTGGGGAGTGGACGTAGGCTTGCCGAACCACTATAAAAATCTTCGGTGTCTTCTTTCCCTAAACTTTTTAAATTTCCGCACGTTCTATTTTATTGTCTTGTGTTAATTGTTGTGTGATGATTATTGCTTGCATCGTTCCTTTGAAAATAGTATCAGTTTAACAATTCATTAATTTACATCTTGTTTACTTTAAAAATCAATTTAGTTGATCATTTTGAAAAAGGTTCTTGTTTTAAAATTGGATTTTTAAATTCATAATTTTTTAAAGCAACCCTATTCACCCCCCCTCTAGTGTTGCCATTCGGTCCTACACTTGTTTCCATGTTGTTATATTCATTGATATGTTTCTTCATGATTTTCGAGATAAATTTTTGTAATTCTTGATTTGGAACTATTTGATTCTAATTAAGAGTTTTTTTTAATACGATATAGATAATTTTATTCTTGTTTTTCAAGATAGAGAGTGCTAGAAGAGAACCAAATAGACTATTGAAGATGTACATATTTATATATAATTAATTTGCATCCACATATTCATTGGAAGCAATTCCAACTGCAGAATTCGATATAAACATGTCAAAGTTGAAATCAAGAGGAATCTTTCTTATAATAAAAAAAAAAAAGTTAATTTCATTTTCATCGTATTTCGTCATCTTTTGATTTTAAGTTTGGTCTATTGCTTTATTCATAATTGTAAATGCTTTACTTGAACAAAAAAGAGTCACACGACTATATTCAACTAGAGGTTTAAGGAAAATATAATTATTCTCTGTACAATATTATTGTTCTCTCTTTGTATGGAAATTCAGATATTTTCAAGACGAGGTTAAATATTATTATTTACTCTACACAAATTTTAGAACAATCTAAAGGCGTTTAGATAGCTTATTGATCTTGAAGAGTTTTTATATTAATTGAAAGTGAATAATTTTTATTTAATTGACATTATTATTATTGTTAAGAAACGCAATCAATAAAATTAACCACATCAAGAAATTTTGGAATTATTGGTAATTTTTTCAATCATCTATTCTTATTTTTATTTTTTCTTTTCTAAAAGCTTATAATGTAATTTTATTTTATGAACAAATAAAATATTTAATATTTGTTGATTTTTTCTCACTGTATTTATGGGGTAAAATAGATAAAGTAAAAGGAAATTACCCCATAAATACAGTGGGAAAAAATCAACAAATATTAAATATTTTATTTGTTCATAAAATAAATATAATTTAAAAATTGATTAACAAACATTTTAACTAATACACATAAAACTCTTAAGTATACAATTATTGAATTGTAAAATAAGACAAAAAATTCCACGTGCATCTCGCACGTGTTAAAAAATAGTTATTTATAAATTATTGGTCATATAAAATCACATAATTTGCGACCATCCCAGGTCACTTTCTAATGTGACCATATGGTAGCTTAATCCCGGGCAAAATTTTAAGCTACCACTCCCCAAAAAAGGTCACAAAATTGCGACCAGATGGTCACTTTTAATTGTGACCACTTGGTAGCTTTTTTCCCTCCAAAATTACGCGCCATTTTTTGCTACCAAGACATATTTTAGTCACAAAAATTGCGACCAGGTGGTCACTTTTAATTGTGACCACGTGGTAGCTTTTTTCCCTCCAATTTTAAGCTACCACTCCCCAAAAAAGGTCACAAAATTGCGACCAGGTGGTCACTTTCAATTGTGACCACTTGGTAGCTTTTTCCCTCCAAAATTACGCGCCATTTTTTCTACCAAGACATACTTTAGTCACAACAATTGCGACCAAGTGGTCACTTTTAATTGTGACCACTTGGTAGCTTTTTTCCCTCCAAAATTACGCGCCATTTTTTGCTACCAAGGCATATTTTAGTCACAAAAATGCGACCAAATGGTCGTTTTTATAGGTGACCAAGTGGTCGCTTTTTTTGCCCCATAATTTCGCGCCATTTTTTATGACTACATCTACTTTTGGTCGCAATCTGGTCGCAAAAAAAGTGACCAGATGGTCACTTAAAGTCAACCTTCAAATAAAGTGACCAATTTAAAGCTACCACTTTTTTTGGTCGCAAATTTTTGGTCGCATTTTGGCAGTTTTTTTTGTAGTGTACACATCTAAATAAATATCACAACGTAAAATAATAAATCCAGCATCAGTTTCTAACTAGCCGCCTAAGCCTAAATTCTCCTAGTTTGGCACTATGATGCAAAAACGGCATTTTATAACTTAACAATAATCATTAAGATTTACCCAAGAACAGTCCTAAACATCCAAAAATCATCCAAAAAGAAAAAGAAAATTATAAAACTGCCAAACAACACAATTCGTTATCGATAAAACTTTTCGTATTAAACCCAATATTTTAAAGTATGCTTCTCATTAATTTTTCCAAGTTCTTAATTCCGCCCAAATAACCTCATTTCATACTTATAAACATCCAAGGTCAATGCCAAAAATTAAGAGGTTATTCTATTAAAGAAAAAGGAAAACAAATATGGAAAAATTCTAGTCTTAACAACTTCTACTCACCTTGTACACAGCAATAATTTTTCCAAATTCTTTTCCTTTCACAACACAACTACGACCGGAAACATAAGTTACAATCTAAAATAAATTAAACCTAACTTTATGCTAAGATAAACATTAAACTGAATGTAGGATGGAGGGATTACGGGGTAGGACAGTGGTAGGACACTTAGGACAGTATTAGGACGATGAGTGACAGGTTTGACTTCGGGTTAGGACAGATGGCTACGGGTTTGGCTTCGGGTTAGGACAATTATGACAGAGGGCTTCGGATGTAGGACGGACGTAGGACGGTTATGACGGAGGGCTACGGGTGTAGGACGGACGTAGGACAGACGTAGGACAGACGTAGGACGGTTATAACGGGGGAATAATTTCGGGGTTTCGATTCGTTCGTTATCTATCAATTCTACATTAGGTTGACGAATTGTTTGGCTTAGAACAAAAATTAAACGTTACGGTTCAAGAATTGGGAATCAATAAATAAAAATTTGGGGCTTTTGAATCAAATACCCTTAATTTCAGAAATTAAAAAGGGAAAAAATCATTACCTTGAATCTGATTTGTGATGGAAACCTAACCGATCTCTACCAATCTCTTACCGAAGGAGAACTACCACAATCTACACCTAAGAACACAAGGAATACGTGAAACGATCAACCAGGGATCTCAAAGATTGATGACAAGAAGAAGAAGATGTAAAAGGGAGAAAGCCCCACCTTGAAGTCTTTGTACTTTCTTTTTACGTGAAGATGAGAAGATGGAAACCTTTTTTTTTTCTTTTTCCTTTATCTCCAAATAAGGAAAATAATTATATTAAATTCCTAAAAAAGGAATTTAAATATTAATTACCATCATTTACCTTAAATCCAATAAATATTATGATAAAAATTAAATATCACTTATTTAATTTAAAACTTACCGAAAACACGGGACGTTACAATTTTCATTCAATAGATACATTTTGTACATTTATTTTTTACATAATATAATTGTCTCCCGCTTCGTTACTAAATTTGAGAAAAAATGGTACATTATGTACATAATGTATGATAGTATAACTGCTTTTAATCTGCATTGAAAAAAAATAAATTAACAAACTTTATAAGGTGGCTATTTGTCTTGCATACATAATGTACAAAATATACTTGTTATAGACACATCACATTATAATAAATGCCAGAAAAAACACCAGAAAATTTTATGGGAATAAATCAATTTATAATTTATACAGTACGTATAATGTGTAACATAAAAATTAAAACTTTTTATAACGTGACTATTTTGTATTACATACATAATGTACAAAATATACTTAATCAGGATATATCAAATTACAATATATTAAAAAAAACAGAAAAATTTATGAGAGAAAAAACTAGGAAATATCAAACAAAAAACCATATAAATAAATAAAATAAAAAAAACCAATTTTTTTAGCAAGCTTTGAAAAAAAAAATACCTTTCATAGATTTTAGTTTTTTTATGCTTCATATCTTCAAGATTCTTGAGATTTTACTTAAAAAAAAATTCCCAAAAATCATTCATATGTGGAAAGAAAATGGAGATGAAGATGGAGCTTGGGAGAGAAGAGAGAATAAAAGAGAGAGAGAGAGAGAGAAATGCAATACGGTGGAATGGTAAAATGAGGAGATGGAAAAGAAAAGAGATTGTGGGAGAAATAAATGCATGGAAGTTGTAAATTGTGCCTACAATCTAGCATTAAAGTCTAAAAAAAAAAGAATAAGGTTTTTTAAGTAATTTCATTATATTTTCTCTCTCCATATTTTAAAATTGTGGCTATTTGCTCTAAATTGAGAGTATGTGACTAGCTACTCTTATTTAACCCCTATTAGTGACTATTCTAATACATGTCCCTTCTTTTTTTTTTTTAATTCTTTTTCATATATTATCACTTTACATTTGTATCTTTCTCTTTCTCCTTTTTAATTTAATATTCCTTCTTTCTTTTTTGTTTTTAATATTTGAAATTTATATTCATTTTATCTCTTTCATTTTTTGTTTCTCTCTGCTTGAATATTTCTCAACCAATTCATATATTATTTCCAGATTTATATAATTTTATACGGTACATTTTGTATGTTTTTATTATTTTATATTCGGATGTTATAGTACATATAATACATTTTATCATCGTCTTTATATTCTTAATATACCAAACATATTTTTTTATGATTTCTCTTTTTTCTTGTTATATGGTATCTCATGATTTATGCACTTGGTTTTAATTTCTATGTTTATCTCATTTAGTTATTTTAATAATTTGATTTTTATTCAATTTATATTGCATTTCCATTCAGCTATATATACATTTGGTGTATTTATTTACTACATAATATATGTATTCAATTTTTTTTTATTATCATTCAATGGTTCAAGTTTGTATATTTGGTAATTTTGTTTTCTACGTACATAATATACGTAACATATTCGTCCTTTCTTTCGTTATTGCATTTGAGCAAAAAAAAAGATACATAATATACGTAGTATAAATGCCTTTAATCTGCATTTGAAAAAAAAGTGTTAACAACATTATAATTGAAATATAACAAAATATACATAATATACGTAGTATAATCAAATTCAATGTACAAAATATACCTAATTCGGACACATGACATTACAGAACTTACAAGGTGACTATTACGTCTTGTACTTAATGTACAAAATATACTAAATCTGGACATACCGCAATATTGTAAAAACCAGAAAAAATCAACGATAAAAACTTGTGGGAATATGAATAAAAACATAAAATTTTATTTATAAAAAATGAAAAAAAAAATCCAAAAATTTCATATCATGAATAGATGGAAGAAGTTTTTGTCTTAGTTGTGATTTGTTTTGAAATCGTCAACAAACTGAATAGTTCTTTTTCCCTTAAGGATCTTGGATCACTCAACTATTTCCTTTGTATTCAAGCCACGTTTCATCTTAATGGTCTTCATTTGTCTCAAGCTAAATATGTCAGTGATCTCCTTGTTAGATTGAATATGCATCAGGCCAGCCCTATTGCAACACCCATGGCAAGTAGTGAACGTTTGTGTAAACATGGTGGCGTTTCCTTTGATGATGTGCAACTATACATTTGTCATCAAGTAAATTGAAAAGGAAAAGACTTGGGTTCTGACTGATGATGTTCCTCCTTATTTTTCTACATGGCTTATTTCTATTGGATGAAGCATATTAGTAGAACAACAAATATACATCTAATAACAATTCATCGATGCACTGTTAACACAGAAATTAGAGTAAACTCAGCTATGGAAAATTGCCATTTTTGACATCCAAATATAAAAACTAAGGTTTAATTGACCTCACATCTCATTTTAAGGTTTATTGAACATTTGATGATGTAACAATCCCCTATTTTTTTTTTATCTTCTCCTCATCGTCTTTCCCTCTTCTTTTTTTCTTAAGTACTAAAACCATAAATCAACTTCATTTTTTTTTATCTTCACGTATATGGATTAAAGCTCATTTTTTTAAAATAGGAATGTTAGGAAAAAATAAGTAATACCAGTTTTTCATTTATTTTCAAATGATTTTTTCATTAACAAAATTCAACATATATTTAATTAAATTGTAAAAAAAAAGGTCCGAATCTCGGGCCGAGTTTAGATAAAGATTGGAATCTCAGTCCAAAACACATACCAATCTCGGTCCAAGGTTCGGATTTTTTTTTAAATTTTACAAAATACTTACAAATCTATGTCAAATTTGTTAATGAAATAACATTTGAAACTAAATGAAAAACTTGTATTACTTTTTTTTAACATCCTGATTTAAAAAAACGAGTTTTTCCAATCCATATGCGTGAAGATAAATTAAAAAATATATATGAAAATGATTTATGGTTTTAGTAGTTAAGAAAGAAAAAGAAAGAGAATTAAAAAGAAAAAGATGAAGAAAGGGGAAAGAAGATGATGAGAAAATAAAAAAAATATTTAGAGTTTTTATGGGATTGTGAGATAATCAAATGATCAATAAATCTTAAAATGGGATGAAAGGTCAATAAACCAGAGTTTCTAAATTTGGAGGTCAAAAATGGAAAATTTGCTATTGCTATATGGATTGGATAAAAAAATATTTTACCACAAATGACACATGTCATAAAATTTAACTAGCGACCTCATTGCTATCAGAGTCTCAATACATTGTATAATATCTCCATAAAGTGAACGTTTACGTAGTTATTCTTATTTTAAGGGTGAGTTTGGGATAATTTTTTAGAAAAGTGTTTTTTGGCAAAATATTTTTTCTATAAACACTTTTAGAGTCTATTTCCAAGTGTTTTTAAAAATTTCAAAAACATTTATATGATGTAGCCAAACAACATACAAAAATTAAAAAGTGTTTTTAGGGGATGAAAAACACTTTGAAAAAACCAACTAAACTTACCCCAAAGGTCCGTTTGGTATAACTTCCCCTAAAAATGTTTTGAGTTAAACATTTGTAAAGAAATATTAATTAAGTGTTTCATCTAAAAACACTTGAGTGAAATATTTTAATTGAAATACTTGTTTATAAACTTTTTTTTTGAAGAATCACAAATCAAATATTTTCTCTAAAAACACCTTTTAGTATACCCAAGTGTTTTTAGATGAAACACTTAATTAATATTTATTCTAAATGTTTCACTCAAAACACTTTTAGGGGAAGTTGTACCAAACGGACCCTAAGTCAGCTTTAAAAAAGTGTGGTCTCTGATCTTGCTGGGTAGGTTTTGTATTGAAGATTATTCGACTATTGCAAAGACCATGGCAAGACTTGGAGAAGTATCTTTCCTTAGACTTCTTCAAAGACAAAGACAGACAAAATAATAATAATAATAATAATAATAATAAATAAATAAATAAATAAATTTCAAAGATACTGTTTATTTATAAATTATTGGAAAATTTTCAAACTTAGCATAATTTTTGAAAATTTTTGTAAGCTATGGCTATAAGAAAATTAATGGTATTGAAGGGGAAGAGCCTCATTGAAATAATTAGGAACTACAAGGGTATGATTTGTCATTTTCAAACCACAAGATGTGTTCATACATTTGACAAAAAACATCGGGGTCTTATTTTCATTTTACCCTTATTTTAAAAATAAATATTTTCAGATATTTTAAAAAATTATGCTAGATTTGTAATCAGCCTTCAAATATTCATGGTTATTATACTCTTTATATCTATATTCCTTCATTTGTCTCAATTTGATATGCATGTATTTCAAAAAAAATTACAGTCCTTCTATTGCACTTAAGAGAAATTCCACCATATGATATATTTTGAATTGCTATTTTAAAAAATAACAAAAGCTTTTAAAAATGACATTTTTTTCCATTCATTAAATTTTAATGAAAGTTCGTTTACATTATTATTTTTTCTCCTCTATTATTGAATGATCAATATTATTATTGTATTTTATATTTCTATTTGGGATACTGTCAATTAAACTCAATAACTTTTTTAATTAGGTTAGAGTTTATAATTTTTGAACTATTATCATTATTTTAATGAACGGGCTATTTTTGAATTTTTTTTTGCTAATTTTGAAATATATAATTAAAAAAATGTCATTTTTGAAAATCCTCCTCTACTTCAAGATTAAGAATAATTCATATTGTTTGTAAATAATATTAATTTTGACTAAAAATTGACGTTAAAAAAGTTATGAAGTTCATGTCAGATTTTATAATTAAATGATGGTAACAATACCAACAAGACACTTGTGGTTTTGGTCCAATACACAAAAACCGATAAATAATATGAATATTATTTTTTTAATCAAAATTGAGTTATATATTCTTCTTTTTAAAAAGTTTTTTTGGTAGGCTAAGGTTCAACTTCAAACGTCAGTGATGGAGAGTGATTTTAAAGCATTCGACCAGGTCAACTCTCTACTGTCAATTAGGCACGTCGATATTTACATAGCTCAATTAAACATTAATACTGAAGGTCGACGAAGACAAAATCAATCAATCCTTATCTTGCATTTAAAAATAAAAACTCATTTGAGGCTATTTTATTAATTTTTCTGAAGAGCTTATGATGACAAGTCTTGCAGCAGGCAGCAATGTTTTTCTCAAGATCTCTTTATCCCCTTTGTCTCAGTTTCTTGTTCATACTAATTGGCCACAGCCTAACCATATTTGCACAGCCTGATTTCCTCAACTATTTTTGTGTAGATACAAATGGAAACTACACAGCCAACAGCACTTACAAAGCTAATCTCAATCACCTCCTTTCCACTCTCACCACTGATCATCCAAACATAGACTATGGCTTTTACAACTTCTCTTATGGACAAGATCACGATAAAGCTAACGCAATCGGACTATGCAGAGTAGACCAAACGCTGGAAACTTGCCGCCGTTGTCTCAACGATTCCATAAACCTTCTAACACATATTTGTCCTAATCAGAAAGAAGCCATTGGTTGGTACAATTATTGTATGCTACGTTATTCATCCCGCTCCTTATTCGGCTTCATGGAAGATTTTCCTGGAGCATATATGTGGGCCGTGAATAACGCTTCGGATCCGGTTCGTTTTACTCAGGTTGCTGAGGATTTTATTGGAAATCTTATTGTGGAAGCTGCATCAGGCAGTTCACGTCTGAAGTTCGCAATGGGAAATAGATTGGATCCGGATTTGCCGATGATGTATGGAGTTGTGCAGTGCACGCCTGATTTGTCCGAGAAAGAATGTAGTGATTGCTTAAACAGTTGTCTTAGAGATATTAGAACATGTTGTGATGGGAAACTAGGGGGAAATGTTATGACACCTAGTTGTAATTTTGTATATGGTGTCGCTTCCTACTTTGGATCAACGTTGCCTCCACAACCACCTCCACCGCCACCGACTACGGCACCGACACTGACACCGACACCGACACGGCCTCCTCTTGTATCAAAGAGATCAAGTGTAGATGCAGAAGGTACTGACAGCCCTCTTTTTCATTTTTTTCGTTTCTCTGTTTTTACTATAATTGGCTTGACATGTTTTTCTTTCAGGAAACGGAAGTAGCAAATCTCGAACCATCGTCGTCATAGTGGTGTCTATAATTGTATCATTAGTTGCACTGGGATTATTAATCAGTATCTATGTCTTTCTAAGATCCAGAAAGCCGTGGACCGACACAGCTAAAGGTAAACTAAAATTCCCTTTCTTAATTTCTAAAATTTATTGAAAAGATTAAATATATCTTAACCCAATGACTCAAGTTTTTGTCAAGAATTGCAAATTAACACCAAGGCTAAAATTTGTAAGTGTTATGTTTTTGACACAGATCTTACCGATGATGAAATTACGAATGTAGAATCATTGCATTTCGATATTAACACAATTAGAAATGCAACTAATATGTTCTCAGATGCCAATAAACTTGGACAAGGTGGTTTTGGAGCTGTTTACAAGGTATAATGAAAATTTTTGGATAACTTTTGTAATAGTACAATTTTTTAAAGGATCTTGTAAACATCTAATCGTCGTTGTGTTTTTTTTCTCTTTTCAATAATACAGGGAAGGCTTCCCGATGGACGAGACATAGCTGTGAAACGACTCTCTCAATTTTCAATTCACGGAGATGCTGAATTTAAGAATGAAGTTTTATTGGTAGCTAAACTTCAACACAGGAATTTAGCTCAACTCTTGGGATTCTGCTTGAAAGGAAATGAAAAACTTCTCATATATGAGTTCGTACAGAACTCCAGTCTTGAAAAATTCATATTTGGTACCACTTTACTTTTCTTTGCTTTTTTTTTTTTTTTTGGAACTTGTTTTTCCCAATTTATTATTATTATTTTTTTAAATGAAAGCTATCTTCTTCATATCTCAAAAAGTTCCCTAAATCCCAATTTTAATATGTACAGGTCCTGAACGGATATATTTGGATTGGGAAAGTCGCTACAAAATTATTGATGACATTGTTCGAGGACTTGTTTATCTACATCAAGACTCCCGATTTAGAATTATTCATCGAGATCTCAAAACTAGCAACATTTTATTAGATGGGAAGATGAATGCTAAAATTTCAGATTTTGGCACTGCAAAGTTAATTTTAGCAGATCAGACACAAGGAGATACAAGTAGAATTATTGGAACTTTGTAAGTGTCGGTATATTTTTTACCATCTATATTTTATTAAGAGTACGTTTGGTATAACTTCCCCCAAAAATGTTTTTGAGTTAAACATTTTAAAATAAATACTAATTAAGTGTTTCATCTAAAAACACTTTCGTGAAGTATTTCAAGTGAAATACTTGTTTATAAATATTTTTGGAAGAATCACAAATCAAGTATTTTATCCAAAAACACATTTTAGTAGGCTCAAGTGTTTTTAGATGAAATACTTAATTAATATTCTAAAAAGTTTCACTCAAAATATTTTTAGGAAAAGTTGTACCAAACGGACCCTAAGGAAGCAATCCAGCCAAGTATTATCCTTTTTATTAGTTTTAAAATGTAAAATAAAATTGTTTTTCTAACTTAGAAAAACTTAGTGGGAAGGATAATTTTTTTAAAAACATTTTATTGTAAAATTTCTAATTTAAAAAATAAATGATAGCAAACGTTTAAAAAAAAGTACAGATCATTCATTTTCTACACCAACATATTACATAATACCTAACTAACTTTTGTTCATATTCAATTCAGTGGGTATATGGCTCCAGAGTATGTAATACACGGTCAGTTTTCAATAAAATCAGATGTTTTTAGCTTTGGCATAATAGTTTTGGAGATTGTGAGCGGCCAGAGAAATAACCGTGTCCACAATGGTGAAGATATAGAAGATCTCATAAGCAATGTAAGTAAAAGATTCTTTGTTTCTTTTTTTTTCCCCTAAAAGAAAATTTCATCATCTCCCTTTTTAAATATCAACTTCTATTGTAGGTATGGAGATGTTGGCAAGAGGGAAGTGTACTAAATATTGTAGATCCCTCTTTGAAAAGTGGTTCAAAAATTGAAATGGAAAGATGCATCCATATAGGATTACTATGTGTTCAAGAAGATTCAAATAAAAGACCAACAATGGCTGAAATACTTTTGATGCTTAATAGCAACACCATCACTCTTCCAAGACCCTCTAAACCTGCTTTCTTGATCAACAATCAAACCAAATCCAACATGTCTTTGCAATGGACGGATAATTCAAGAGGGAAAAATTCATTGATTTATTCTTCTTTACAAGAAGGCAATTCAATTCAAATGTCCTTCAACGATGACTTATCCGAGCTTTATCCTCGTTAATGATTCGCAATTGAAAATATTAGATCTTTCGATTTGTGAAAAGAAAAAAAAACTTACTAGTGAGGATGTAAGTATTTTTTTTTTTTTTTAGTAATGGGACTTATGTAATTATTACAAACCTATATGTTTGATCAAATAAAAATTTGACATGTATAAAAGTCTGGAAGAGTTTCTACTCATCTGGTAGACAAGTATTGTTTTTAATAAACACACTTTGTAATGAGAAATTATTCTTGGGTATTGCATGGCTCATTTCTATTAGATAAAGCATATTAGTAGACGACAAATATAGGAGAATACTTCCATACTCATTCACCAATGAGGTGGTTGAATAACTTTTTGACATGTGATACATTAACATCTTTTTTCATTATTACTTTTTAATCTCAATTTCTCATCAAAATCTCTTTATTTTCTCAATCACACCAAATATAAAACAGACAAGTCCTTTTGCAAAAAAAAAAACAGACAAGTCTTTTTATATTATTTTCTCTCTCTTCATTCTACCAAAAATAAATCTCTAACACTTTTTCTCTCTCCATTCCAAAGATTAAGCAAAATTCATAACTCTTTAATCTATTTTTTTTCTTATTAATGATCTTCACTTAAACCTGTATCTTCAAGATTATACAAGGAATTTTAGGATTCTTAAACTTCTTAATTTTTAAAAACAAAATTCCCTCTCAAATTGTTTAATTCTTCAAGATCCCCAAATTTTATTTTGAAACGTTTACTCTATTCTCATATCTTTTGTGTTTCATTTTTCTTAATATTTAATTTTTAATTTTTAATCATTTATTTGAATCTTCTTTTTATTGTAAAAAAAACTCCTTTTAAATTGCTTCATAAAAAAAGTAACGATATCTTCAAAGTCTCATTTGAAACTCAATAGTAATAAATCATTTAAATATGTTCCAAAATGCCACAAGTATAAACTTCAAATTTTAAAATTTTAATTGTTCATGTAAAAATACCATGATAATAGAATAAGTTCAAAAAAATAAAACCAACAAATTAATGCTCTATATTTTCATTATATTCTATTAAAACCTCTAAAAGAATATGATGTTGTGATGAAATCATTTGAAAAAAAATATGGAAAATTATGCCTGGTAGCCAATTTTTGAGTTTTGTTTTCACATATGCCACACTTTCATGTTTATATCAGATTTACCCATTTTTATATATTCTATTAATTTAATGATATATCATTGATGTAATTTTACAACAATAATTTATCAGTAATGTAAATTCTAGTATTAAATTTATATCAATAATATAAATTTACAAAAATAATATATCAATTATAATCAAATTTTCATAAAAAAATTCTGGGTTAATTATGTGTTGGGTAATTTTGATATTTTTCAATGTTTGTGGTTTTTTTGAAAACTGAGACTCGATATTGGGTATATGTGATAATAGCCCAAAAAATATTTAGGAGAATAAGTGAAATAAATTAATTAGCTTTATAAGAGATTTTTTTTGGAGAAATAAACAGTTACAAATTTTAAAATTTATGTGAAAGTAGAGAGAGTATATAAGATGACTATGTTTGCCAACATGAACATAGCTCAACTGGTTAGGCATATACTCTCTTCCCTTTGAGGTCCCCCCTCCTTCACTTGAGATTAATGGGGAGATTTTAATGAGAAATTGGTATTATCAGTAATAATGAAGAGGGAAGTTTTTATCGCTGCACTATTAACACGGAAACTAGAGTAAACTCATGGCTATATAGTTTTTCAAGCTTGTCCACTTTTCCAAAACGAGTCTTTGAAATTTATTTAATATCTTCAACAACCAAAATTAAAGACAAAACCAACCTTGAAGCATTTGTTTCCGAATCAATGTTATTGAATAAAATTTTCAAAGACAATAACAGGACTCTGATGAGGATCGGAAGAAGGAAATATTTGTAGGTTTGAAGAGAGATCCCCATCAGACTCGTTCAAGGTTATTAAATGTTTAAATCCGTATTCCCATTTCTCTTTCAAATCTTGTCTATTTTTAGTTTGGTTAAATTATACAAAATACTCATGTGATAAATATTTCAATTTTTACCCCACGACGTTTTAAAAGTTTTAATTCTTAATTCAAATATTTTAATTTGTTTTTATACTCGTGCACTTCGGTTTCGGTCCTAGGTCGGTTCATCGGTCCAAAATTGAAATTGAACCAAAACTGCTAAGGCGATTCGATTTCGTTGGTTCTGTCAGTCTTGTCACTTTAGTTCTTAGCCTTAGTCGGGGGATCGAAGCCCCACCCTCTCGTATACAATGAAGTGGCTTATGTCAATCTAACTAACGGTTTTCGAACACTCTTAATTAGAGATAGGCGTAATGTAACAACCTGGTTTTTCACTTAAAGACATTTTAGCCATGTCATCAATTTTGATATAAACGACTATATTTTTAGTGGAAAGATGCATCCATATAGGATTACAATATGTTCAAGAACATTCAAATAAAAAACCAACAATGGCTGAAATACTTTTGATGCTCAATAGCAACACCATCACTCTTCCAAGACCCTCTAAACCTGCTTTCTTGATCAACATTATTCAAACCAAATCCAACATGACTTTGCAATGGACCGATAATTCAAGAGGGAGAAAGTCTTTGATTTATTCTTCTTTACAAGAAGGCAATTCGATTCAAATGTCCTGGAACGATGACTCATCCGAGCTTTATCCTCGTTAGTGATTTACAATTAGAAAGATTAGATCTTTTGATTTGTGAAAGGAAAAAAAAAAAAAAACTTACTGGTGAGAAGGTAAGTATTTTTCTTAATTTATTATATTTTTGTTTTCTAAGTGGGAAATAATGAAGGAAAATTATGCGTGATAGCCAATTTTTGAGTCTTATTTTCATATATGCCACACTTTATTGTTTATATCAGATTTACCACCCATTTTTAGATATTATATTAATTTAATGATATATCATAGATGTAATTTTACAATAATAATTAATCAGTAATGTAAATTCTAGTATTAAATTTATATTAGTAATGTAAATTTACAAAAATAATATATCAATTATAATCAAATTTTCATAAAAAAATTATGTGTGGGGTAATTTTGATATTTTTAAATGTTTGTGGTTTTTTTGAAAATTGAGACTCAATATTGGGTATATGTGATAATAGCCCAATAATTTATATAGATGTCTTCTTATCTTGAAGAAAGATATTATTATGGTCAACAACATTATTGGTAATTAGTGGGACATATGTAATTATTCCAAATCTATATGTTTGATCAAATAAAAATTTGACATATATGAAAGTCGAGAGGAGTTTCTACTCATCATCTAGTAGTCAAGTATTCTCCTTATAAACGCACTTTGTAACTTGTCATCAAGTAAATTGAAAAGGAAAAGACTTGGGTTCTGATTGATGATGTTCCTCCTGATTTTCCTACGTGACTTATTTCTATCGGATGAAGCATATTAGCAGAACAACAAATATACATCTAATAACAATTCATCGATGCACTGTTAACACAGAAATTAGAGCAGACTCGTTGCTATGGAAAATTTCCGTTTTTGACATCCAAATTTAGAAACTACGGTTTAATTGACCTCACATCTCATTTTAAGGTTTATTGATCCTTTGAAGATGTCACAATCCCCATGAAAGTCTATAATAATATTTTTTATCTTCTCCTCATCTTCTTTCCCCTTCTTTTTTCGTAAGTACTAAAACCATAAATCATCGTCATTTATTTTTATCTTCACGTATATGGATTAAAACTCTTTTTTTTTGGGGAAATTTCATTGGGTAGCAATTTTTTTTAGCAATATTTATAAATATATCAGTTTTAAAAAGTATTTGCAAATATAGCAGATTTTTAAAAAAACCCTCCATTCATGTGATCAGAGATATCAGCGATAACTTATAAAATAATCAGTGATTGCTATTAGGTAATTAATGATTCCTGCACAAAAATCAGGATATCAGTAAATCAGTGATTACTTGTGAACATATCACTGATTACTAGTGGCAATTTTGTAATATTTTAGGTGTGAATTTAATTTTTCTACTATTTTTGGAAATATGTTTTTTTACTGCTATTTTTACAAATATTAGACCTATTTTTGCTATTTTCGCAAGAGCCCCCTTTTCTTTTTGTAAATCGGAATGTTAGGAAAAAAAAAGCAAATACCAGTTTTCGTTTATTTTCAAATGCTTTTTCATTATCAAATTCGACAAAGATTTAAGTATTTTGTAAAAAAAAAAAAAAAAAAAAAAAAAAAGGTCCAGAGTTTGGACAAAGATTGGAATCTCGGTCCAAAACACATACCAATATCGGTCCAAGATTCGGATTTTTTTTTAAATTTACAAAATACTTATAAATATATGTCAAATTTGTTAATGAAAAACATTTGAAACTAAATGAAAAACTTGTATTACTTTTATTAACATTCAGATTTAAAATTTTGAGTTATTTTCAATCCATATGCGTGAAGATAAATTTAAAAAAAATATGAAAATTATTTGTGGTTTTAGTAGTTAAGAAAGAAAAAGAAAGAGAAATAAAAATAAAAATGAAAAAATGAAAAAGGGGAAAGAAGATGATGAGAAGATGAAAAAATATTATAGAGTTTTTATGGGATTGTGAGATCATCAAATGATCAATAAATCTTAAAATGAGATAAAAGGTTAATAAACCAGAGTTTTCAAATTTGGAGGTTTATGAGAATTGGATAAAAAAATATTTTACCAAAAATGATACATGTCATAAAATCTAACCAGAGAGCTCATTGCTATAAGAGTCTCATTACATTGAATAAGATCTCCATAAAGTTAACGTTTACGTAGTTTTATTCTTATTTTAAGGGTGAGTTTGAATTTTGAAATAATTTTTCAGAAAGTGTTTTTGGTTTTTGGCAAAACATTTTTTATATAAACAGATTCCTTTGATATAACTTCCCTTAAAAGTGTTTTGAGTGAAACTTTTTAAAATAAATATTGATTAAATATTTCATCCAAAAATACTTGAGTATATTAAAATGTGTTTTTGGAGAAAATACTTGATTTGTGATTTTTCCAAAAATATTTATAAATAAGTATTTCACTTAAAATAATCCACTCAAGTGTTTTTTTTATGAAACAATTAATTAGTATTTTTTTTTCCTCCATTTCCTCTCTTCATCACTTCGACTCCCTCCCATATTTGGCCAAAAAACATCATTTGAAGGTAAGTTTTCAATGTTTTCTTTCGATTTTATGCTTTTATGCATTATTAGATAGTTTTTTTTAGTGTTTTTATGAATGAATTTGAGTTTTTTTCCCCTTATTTTAGATTTGGTTAGTCTTAGGGTTTATTTGAAAAAAATTGGGGCTTGTTTTATGTTCTAATTGAATGTTTAATTGATGTTTTTTAGTTATGAAAGATGTTGTTTGATGAGATTTGATACAATATTGGCTTATTTTAACTCATGAGTTTTGTATTTTTTTTTTCTTCAGTTTGATTGTGGTAGAACTAATTTTAAATATTATGATTTTTGTTTATTTTTTAAAGGGACTATCACACTTGAAAGCTATTGAAGGTAAGATTTTTTTTTTTTTCAATTTTGAGTTTTTGCCCTGAATTTACAATTTCTACATGTTAGGGTTTTTTGTTTTTTAAATTACAATTTCTATATTAATTTATTTTATGTTATAATTTTATATTCATTGATGTTTTTTTAGTTAGAAAGTTGGGATTTTTTGTTTCACGTTGTAGTTCCAACTCTCAAATTTTCGATTTAGATTTGATGATTAAATTTTGGATAAAATGTAATTAAGTACTTTTTTTCTGCTTGTGCCGTGGCGCCAGGCAAAATAAAAATAAAAATAAAGAATCACGATTTTTGTGCCATGGCGACGAGAAATCTGTGCTACGGCGCTGAGCTCTCTGGAATTTTGGCTTGGATTCAGACTTTTCCTTGTGGCCGCGGCCACTGAAAGTTGTTGCCATGGCACTGAAGCATCAAGAAAGGTCCAAAATGCAATTTTAACCCCTTTTTCATCCTATCTTCTCCAACCTAGCACATAAACACAAATCATAGACAATTAATTAGTTTTTAGGCTATTTAATCATCAAAATATGAACAAAAATCTCAAGTTTATGTGCTAAAATAACGACTTAATCACTCCTTGATAAAGTAAAATTGTTATTATTGTTTGGTACTAACTAAATATGTATGTTTATTTTAGGAGGTGATGTTCGAATTCTGCGGCGTTTTTGGCCATTTACTGTGAGTTTCGTCTTTTTTCTACCTATATTACTTCTTCTTCAATTTCTTTGTTTTCTTGTGAATATGTGTTATTTATGATTGAAAGATGTTAATGAATTTGTTTTAAGCATTACTTAGATATTCTTGGTTTCTCATTATTGAACTTTTTATACACATTTTAAGGCTATTTTTATGCAACTTAAAATTGGGTGAGCTATGATCTAAGTTATCATGTTTAGAGCACCTTACACTTTTATTTTTTTTTACAAATGAAGATTCGTAAGCTCAAAAAATGGTAGAGCACTCAAAATTCAATTCAGTTTTGAGAGGTTAGTGGTTCGAGTCCACCCGAATCTATTAATACAAAGTACATGGTTTTAATGTTTCGAAAAAAAATAATAATAAGGGCTAATAACAAGTATATCCATATTAGACATCTTAATTACAAAAAAAAAAACAAAATGTGAGAATTAATTACAATTTTAGACGCCTACCACCTGCCAGAGTAATAAATGTACAACAATGCCCTTGCACGTGTAAAGGAATAACGGAAAAGGAAATGAAACCACCTCCCACGATTTCAGCTCATTAATTGGGGATTTTAAAAATAAAAAGCGGATAGGTTTGGGAATTTCAAAATCGAGGGAGATTCAAAAACTAAAAATTAAAACTCAAATCCAAAACTGATTTTATTCAAAATCGTGAGAAACAAAACATAAGATTTACATTAAACAATGATAACGAAGAAGGAATGCTTGGATGCGAGGAAGAAATTATTTGAAGAATCGAAGAAAGAAGAAATGGGAAATCTGGAGAAAAAAAGGGGGAGTTAAGTGACTACGAAGATAATCAAGAAATCAGAGGAGAAAATGTAGAGACAAGAGATGATCAACATGCAAAGGTATGAACTTTATCTAATCACTAAAATAAAACTCAAATTAATTTGTCTTTAACATAATTTTGAACAAAATAAACTGGATTTTTGAAAGAAAACGAAGAAATTGAAGAAGAAGAATATACCGAAGAAGATGTTGATAGTGAAAATGAAGAAGAAATCAAGGAGGAAAATTTGGAAGAAGATGAATCAACATGGACCAAATCCGATTGTTGATCATCAAGAAGAAGAAGAATATACGGAAGAAGATGTTGATAGTGAAAATGAAGAAGAAATCGAGGAGGAAAATTTGGAAGAAGATGAATTTTTGAAAGAAAACGAAGAAATTGAAGAAGAAACGAAAAGCAAAAAGGAAGCTGTAACAAGTAAACCGGGAAAAACAGAGGAATGATAAAGAAAGCAGAAGAAAAGATCGATGATAAACAAAGTGAACAATGCAACACCAAAAAGACATCAAAAGGTAAATATGGATATGAACAAAAAAAACATTTAATAATATGCAATAAGTAAATATTCCTGATAATGAATCTGAAACAAAAGAGCATTTGATAATATGCAATATATATGTTTAAATTGCATGATGTTAAATATTTCTGACTAGTGGGTCTAAATAAAAAAAAGCATTTGATAATATGCAATATGTATGTTTAAATTTCATGATGTTAAATATTCCTGAATAATAGATCTGAACAAAAAAAGCATTTGATAATATGCGATATGTATATTTAAATTGCACAATGTTAAAAATTCCTGAATATTGATAAAACACAGGGGCCTCCTTGGTGAGAAAAAAAACTCAAGAAAGAGGAAGGTGATAGAAGTAATGAAAGTCAGTAAAGAAAATGAACAAGCTGAAGCTGGAAATAAGAAAAACAAGAAGAAACAGACAAGGGTAATATGTATATTAAAAATTTAATAATGTTAAATTTTCTGAAATATTTAATTTTATACAATACTAAAAAAATAATGAAAAACAGGTCATGACTACAAGAGCAAAGTCACTGAGGCCCAAGATAAAATCAAGAACAACCAAAGATACTTACACAGAGGAATTTGGATTGAAGGAAAACCGATTACATTGACTCAAGAATTGAAAAGATCAACACCAACATTTCACATACTCACTCAGGAGTGAAATAAGGATTTGATGTAACTGTTTGATTCATGTTAAAGTTTATTTTTTGAATTCTGTATTTTGCAAGGATTATATATTTTGTTTTAGTTATATTTTGAAATTTATAGATAGGAAGGGATTATATATTTTGGCAAGATCCACTACAGAAAAACTGTCAAAATGTGACCAGAAATTTGCGACAAAAAAAAAGTGGCAGTTTTTTGGTGACCACTTGGTCACTTTCTTTGAAGGTTGACTCTAAGTGACCATGTGGTCACTTTTGTTGCGACCAGATTGCGACCAAAAGCAGAAGTAGTCATAAAAAATGGCGCGAAATTATGGGGCGAAAGAAGCGACTAATTAGTCACCTAAAAAAACGACCAGTTGGTCGCATTTATGTGACTAAAATATGCCTTGGTAGCAAAAAATGGCGCGTAATTTTGGAGGGGAAAAAAGCTACCAAGTGGTCACAATTAAAAGTGACTACCTGGTCGCAATTTTTGTGACCTTTATTTAGCGATGGTAGCTTAAAATTGGAGGGAAAAAAGCTACCAAGTGGTCACAATTAAAAGTGACTAACCGGTCGCAATTGTTGTGACCTTTATTGAGCGATGGTAGCTTAAAATTTTGGCGGGAATTAAGCTACCACATGGTCACATTAAGAAGTACTGGATGGTCGCAAATTTCGTGATTTTATATGACTAATAATTTATAAATAACTAGTTTTTTTAACACGTGCGATGCACGTGGAATTTTTAGTCTTATTTTACAATTCAATTTTATATTTTAAGAGTTTTATGTGTATTAGTTAAATGTTTGTTAATCAATTTTTAAATTATATTTATTTTATGAACAAATAAAATCTTTATTGATTGTTGATTTTTTCCCACTGTATTTATGGGGTAAAATAGATAAAGTAAAAGGAAAATTACATTATAAACTTACGAAAGAAAAAATAAAAATAAGAATAGATGATTGAAAAAATTACCAATAATTCCAAAATTGCAAGATGTGGTTAATTTTATTGATTGCATTTCTAACAATAATAATAATGTCAATTAAATAAAAATTATTCACTTTCAATTAATATAAAGCTCTTCAAGCTCAAGAAGCTATCTAAACGCCTTTAGATTTTTCTAAAATTTGTGTAGAGTAAATAATAATATTTAACCTCGTCTTGAAATATCTGAATTTCATACAAAGAGAACAATAATATTGTACAGAGAAGAATTATATTTTCCTTAAACCTCTAGTTGAATCTAGTCCTTTTGACTCTTTTTTGTTCAAGTAAAGCATTTACAATTATGAATAAAGCAATACACCAAATTTAAAATCAAAAGATGATGAAATACGATGAAAATGAAATTAACTTTTTTTTATTATAAGAAAGATTCCTCTTGATTTCAACTTTGACATGTTTATATCGAATTCTGCAGTGGAATTGCTTCAAATGAATATGTGGATGAAAATTATATATAAATATGTACATCTTCAATAGTCTATTTGGTTCCCTTCTAGCACTTTCTATCTTGAAAAACAAGAATAAAATTATCTATATCTATTAAAAAAAACTCTTAAATAGAATCAAATAGTTCCAAATCAAGAATTACAAAAATTTATCTCGAAAATCATGAAGAAAAATATCAATAAATATAACAACATGGAAACAAGAGTTCCCTTCATATGTAAATATCATAAAGTAACCCAATATAAAAAAAAGTATATAAATATTAATATTTGCGACCAGGTGGTCGCAATTTCACACAAAAGGTGACCACATGGTAGTAATTTAGAAGGGAAAGGCGACCAAATGGTCGCATTTTAGGGTTTAGGGTTTAGGGTTTTTTAGGGTTTAGGGTAGTAATTTTGGAGAGAAAGGCGACCAAATGGTCGCATTTTTGGAAAAGTATAATTATTTTTTTTTTTAAAATATAAGTGAAATTGCGACCATATGGTCGCAAATCTGGGCGGTAAGTTTAAATTTTCATGAAATTTATGGCGGTGAATTTAAACAATACGACCATCTGGTCGCAATATTTGGCAGTGAATTTCATTATTGCGACCAGATGGTCGTAATTTTTGATGGGACTCGTGATATGACAGCTGTTCTTGATAATGGTTTTAGTCTAATGAATCTAAATTTGTGTAATCAATTACTTAGTTTACTTTTGTTTAATTCATAGCATTTTAGTTTACATTAACTAATTAATTAGTTTAGTTTAATTTTGTTACTTTAAGTAATTTTAGTTTAATTAATCTAACTTAGTTTACTTTAATTCAATTTAAGTAGTAATTAATTTATTTACTTAATCTAATTTAGTTTACTTTAAGATAGTTTACTTTAATTTAATAAAATTAAACTAAATTAATTTATAATTACACTAGTTTAACTTTTAATTTTAGTTTAATTAATGTAATTTAGATTACTTTAATTAAATCAATTAATTTAAAGTAGGGTAATTAATTCAAATAGTTTAACTTCGATTATACTTAAGTAGTTTAAATTAATGAATTACACTAATTTAATTAATTAATTTTATTTTAATTATTAAATAAAAATTGTTTAATTACTTAATTTTAGTTAAATTTGATTAAAGTAAAGTACAATTAGATTAATTAATTAGAATAATTTTGTTTAAGTATTCTAATCAATTAATTTGAAATAAAGTAAATTAAAATTAGATTAATTGAAACTAAAATTAATTCAATTAAACTTATGATTGATTAATTAAAACTAACATAAACTAATCATTTAATTTGAATTAAAGTAAATTAAAATTAGATTAATTGAAGGAATATTTACTCATTAAATCAAATCGGAGCACGTATTTACAAAAATATTAGTGTTTCAATTTTAATTACGACAATATCCATTGTATGCCATTTTTGGTGGTTTTTCAATTTTTACTTCCTAGTTTACCCTTTGTTTTCTCTCTCTTTAATTATTTGAATAATAAATGAATTTGACATTGATTTATCCTAATTTGTTGTTTTTGATTTATGATTTCGTTTTATTTATTGTTTCCAAATCTTGATCATTAATTTCCAATTAATATTATTAATTTGTTTTTCAAATCGTTTCAGATTTGGTATTTTTTTTTTTTAAAAAATAAAAATTTTATTTTCAAAATTTCCATATCTCTCATTAAGTTACGTATTGATTCATTTTTTTCTCTTTTCTTCCTTGTTTTGTTACGTTTCTTCCTTCTTCTTCTTCTTCTTTTTTTTTTTTTTTTTTTTTTTTTAGAGTTAGGGTTTTGCTATCCATATTTTGATAATTTAATTTTGTCCAACATTTTTAATTATATAGCTACTTTACATTTATCTATTGTATATTATCAAATAGTTCGATAATTTAATTTTGTCCAACTGTTTAAGTTACATAGATTCTCTATTTTTTTTAAACTCATGTTTATTTTGAACTAACTATGTTATGATGTTAGTTGTATAAAATCAAATTGTTCTCTTTTATATTTTTGTCCAACATTTAGAGTTGTTAATATGTATACCATTTATAGTCGTCAATATGTATATCATTTAGAGTTGTCAAACTTTTAAAAAGATCAATTTGATCATTGCCAGATTTTGCCAAAATATATAATCCCCTCATATCTATAAATTTCAAAATATAACTAAAACAAAATATATAATCCTTTCCAAATACATAATTCATAAGTTAAACTTTAGCATGAATCAAACAGCTACATCGAATCCTTATTTCACTCTTGAATGAGTATGTGAAATGTTGGTGTTGATCTTTTCAATTCTTGAGTCAATGTAATCGGTTTTTCCTTCGATCCAAATTCCTCTGTGCAAAGATCTTTGGTTGATCTTGATTTTATCCTGGGCCCCAGTGACTTTGCTCTTGTAGTCATGACCTATTTTTTCATTATTTTCAAGTATTGTATAAAATTAAATATTTCAGAAAATTTAACATTATTAAAATTTTAATATACATATTACCCTTGTTTGTTTCTTCTTGTTTTTCTTATTTCCAGCATCAGCTTGTTCCTTTTCTTTATTGACTTCCATTTTTCAAGCGTTACAATGAAAGGAGGCCCCTGTGTTTTTATCAATATTCAGGAATTTTTAACATTGTGCAATTTAAATATGCATATTGCATATTATCAAATGCTTTTTTTGTTCAGATCCATTATTCAGGAATATTTAACATCATGAAATTTAAACATACATATTGCATATTATCAAATGCTTTTTTTGTTCAGATCCAGTATTCAGGAATATTTAACATCATGAAATTTAAACATACATATTGCATATTATCAAATGCTTTTTTTGTTCAGATCCACTATTCATAAATATTTAACATCATGCAATTTAAACTTATATATTGCATATTATCAAATGCTCTTTTGGTTCAAATTCATTATTCAGGAATATTTACCTATTGCATATTATTAAATGTTTTTTTTTGTTCAGATCCATATTTACCTTTTGATGTCTTTTTTGTGTTGCATTGTTCACTTTTTTCATCATCAAACTTTTCTTTTGCTTTCTTTGTCCTTCCTATGTTTTTCCCTGCTTACTTGTTGAAGCTTCCTTTTTGCTTTTCGTTTCTTCTTCAATTTCTTTGTTTTCTTTCAAAAATTCATCTTCTTCCAAACTTTCCTCCTCGATTTCTTCTTCTTTTTCACTATCAACATCTTCTTCGGTATACTCTTCTTCTTCTTCTTGATGATCATCAATCGGATTTGGTCCCTGTTTATTTTTATATAACTAATTAGAAAAGTTAATTTTTTTCGATTTTTATATTTCATTGATGGGATGAATTTCATACCTTTGCATGTCGATCATCTCTCTTCTCTTCACTTCCTTGTCTGATTTCTTGATTTTCTTTGTATTCGCTAGTTTCCTCCTTTCTCTCCAGATTTCTCAATTATCCTTTTTTTGAATCTTCAAATAAGTTCTTTTTCACCTCCATTATCTCCTTCTTCGTTATCTTTGTGCTTTGTGGAGCTATCGTTTTCTCTAGGGTTTCTCTCCAGAACCAAATCAGTTTTTGATTTGGAGTCTACTTTTTTGTTTTTGAACTTCCCTAGATTTCGAAAATACCAAATCTATCCGCCTCTTTTTTTAAAAAATCCTTAATTAATGAGCTGAAATCGTGGGAGGTAGTTTTCAATTCCTTTTCCGTTTTTCCTTTACATGTGCAGGGGCATGGCTGTCTTTTGCTTAATCCGGCAGGTGGCAGGCGTCCAAACTTGTAATTAATTATCACATCTTGTTTTTTTTGTAATAGGCTGACTTATATGAATATTGGTGTTATTCGCCCTTAATTGAAACTAAAATTAATTCAATTAAACTTAAGATTAATTAATTACAACTAAAATAAACTAATCAATTAATTTGAATAAAAGTAAATTAAAATTAGATTAATTGAACTAAAATTAATTCAATTAAACTTAAGATTGATTAATTAAAACTAAAATAAACTAATCAATTAATTTGAATTAAAGTAAATTAAAATTAGATTAATTGAAACTAAAATTAATTGAATTAAATTAATTTTAGTTTAATTCAATTAATTTTAGTTCAATTAATCTAATTTTACTTTACTTTATTTCAAATTAAATGATTAGTTTATTTTAGTTTTAATTAATTAATCTTAAGTTTAATTGAATTAATTTTAGTTCAATTAATCTAATTTTAATTTACTTTTATTCAAATTAATTTGATTAGTTTATTTTAAATTATTTACTTAATTTATGTTAGTTTAATTTACATTATTTCATTAATTAATTAATTAAATTTATTTCAATATTTTACTTACGTATAATTAGTATTAAATTAGTTTATTTTGGTTGTAGGATTATGACGGGCAGACGACATCCTCTCCAGTCAGACGAGCCTGACGACGCGGGTGACGAGGGGTCTCCGCAGACGCCTACTGGCGCTGCCTCTAATGCGGACCTGACTACGGAGGAGTTGGACATCCTCTTTAGTTACGAGACGAGACTTGCTGCCACGCTCGATGATGTAGTCCCTGAGACCGAGTCTGCGACACCACGACTGCCGCAGGACTCCCTGGCCACGACTTCTGGCTTAGCATCAGGGTATGCGTCCGGGTCTGCATCAGGGTCGGATCCAGCTGGCCCCTCCACTTCATGCACGCAGCCGTCTCGGGCCGCAGACTCTACCCTTCGGATTGAAGGGGATACGTAAGTAATTTTGTTTATTATTTTTCAAAGTGTTTTTTATTCCTGTTAACTAATAGTTTCTAATAGCACAATAATTTTTTATGATTTTGCAGAGTACAGCCGCATACAACCGTTTCAAAACGGTTTCGCGAGGTCCTCCAGAGCATGCCTCTACCCAGCGACCTTCGCTGGCAGAAGATTCCGACGACGGAGAAACGTCGGATGTACGACAATTGGAAGGTAAAAAACATCATTTATTTTCATAATTAATTAATTTTGAAATTTATAGAAATAAATTTATTACTTTAACAATTTTTTATTTCATTTTTTTCAGGGCAAGTTTCCTGTTATCGTTCCCGATATCACCGACGGTAGATTGTTCCCCCTATGGGACAGTCACGTCCGGGATCGATTCAAGGACCTCATGTACCAGGCGCGCAGAAAGCAAGCAGCAAACCGCCCCGTGTGGATGAGCCCGGAGGACCACGTGTGGCTTCTCGCGAGCTTGAGCACTCCTGAGGGCAAGGCAGTGTCAAGCAGGAATAAGGCCAACCGCGCGAAGAATCCCACCAAACACACAGCGGGGGCGTGGACCCACGACAAGCACCATCGTCGATTGGTATGTTTTTTTTTTCGTCGTTTTCTTACTTACGTACTTTTTTCTCGTTTTCTTTTTTCAATTACTTATTAATTTATTATGTTTTATTCTTCACTCTTTAATTTTTTAGGAAGCAAAGCACGGGCGCCCCGTCCCGCCCGATGAGCTTCACCGCGTTCTTCACACGAAGAAGGACGGGACGTTCGTCGACGATAAGGCGAAAGCAGTTCAGGTATTTAATAATTTTTTCAATTATTATTTTTTCTTTAAAATTTTTCCTACCTTATATATTAACCATTTTATTTTCTGAATTTGAAATGTTTAGGAACGTTTCACGGAGTCCTTGACTCAGCGGTTGCTCACACCAGACTCAGAACCGACTCGGGGGAGGACCGTAGAGAGGCGTTCTTGGAGGTCCTGGAGGGGTTCGGCTGATGGGTCGGTTCCTGGGCACGGCTCAGACGGGCGACGCTTTATGCGGATGTGCCCGGCCTCACGGAGAATGAGCGAGCAAGAAGCTCGGCCGCCTTCTCCTGGTTGAAAGAAGAATCGCGCGCGGACATGGAGGCTATGCGCGAGGACTTCGTTACTCGAGTCGCCGCTATTGAGGCCGACATGCAGGCACGAGTCAAGGCCCAGGTCGCATCCGCTTTGGCCGCGGACTTGGATCTCTAGGCGGCGGCCCTTCATCATCGACGCCTCCTCCCGCCCTCCGCGAGTAGTCTAGGATTCTTTCGACTGTATAAAACGTTTTTTGAATATTTGATATATATATTTTTTATTTTAATTCCAATTTTTTTTTTATTAAATTTTAATATTAATTAAATAAATAATTAACATTTAATAAATAATTAATAATTAATAATTAATAATTAATAATTAATTAATAATTAATAATTAATTAACTAATTATTGAAATTTAAATTTAAAAAAAAAAATTCTTGAATGCGACCAGATGGTCACTTTTAAAGCGACCATCTGGTCGTATTTTTACTTAGTCTAAAAGTGACCATTTGGCACATAACATACGACCATTTGGTCACTTTTGTATGTGACCAATTGGTCACTTATTTTTCACATAAATTACGACCAGATGGTCAGTTTTTAGGCGACCATCTGGTTGTATTTTAACTGAGTCTAAAAGTGACCATTTGGTCACATAAAATACGACCATTTGGTCACTTTTTTATGTGACTAGTTGGTCACTTTTAAGGTGACCATATGGTCGTATTTTCAAAAGGTTGACTTTTTTGCGACCAAAAATTTTTGGTCGTATATTTGTGACTATCCAGTCGCACAAGTTATGGACCGACCAGCTTTTTGGCCACCACTTATTTTGTGGCTTTTTTGGTCGCATTTTAGGCAAAAAACGACCATTTGGTCGCAATTTTGTGGTCGCAAATTGACAGTTTTTTTGTAGTGATCTGGTAATGATCAAATCGATCTTTTTTAAAGTTTGACAACTCTAAATGATATACATATTGACGACTATAAATGGTATACATATTAACAACTCTAAATGTTGGACAAAAATATAAAAGAGAACAATTTGATTTTATACAACTAACTACTTGAATTAAAAAGTATTTAACAATATACATCGATAAAAAGATGATAAAATTATAAATCGTAATAGAACAAAATCTAATTCAATAAAACATCAGAATATAGTAAGTTCAAAATAAACATGAGTTTAAAAAAAATGTAACTTAAACAGTTGGACAAAATTAAATTATCGAACTATTTAACAATATACAATAGAGAATGTAAAGTAGCTATAAAATTAAAAATGTTGGATAAAATTAAATTATCCAAATATGGATAGCAAAACCCTAACTCTACCAAAAAAAAAAAGAAAAAGAAAAAAGAAACGTAACAAAACAAAACAAGGAAGAAAGAGAAAAAAAATGAATCAATACGTAAATTAATGAGAAGATATGGAGATTTTGAAAATAAAAATAAAAATTTTTAAAAACAAAATACCAAATCTGAAATGATTTGAAAAAACAAATCCATAATATTAATTGGAAATTAATGATCAAGATTCGGAAACAATAATTAAAACGAAATCATAAATCAAAAACAACAAATCATACATCAAATAATTAAAGAGAGAGAAAACAAAGGGTAAACTAGGAAGTAAAAATTGAAAAACCGCCAAAAGTGGCCTAGAATGGATACTATCGTAATTAAAATCCAAACACCAATATACTTGTAAATAAGTACTCCGATTTGATTTAATGAGTAAATATTCCAATTAATAATGGGGCATTGCCGGCGAGGCAAAATTCACCGGCAATAGTGGAAAAAAAATTAATATGTTTTTTTTAATGGCTATGCCAGCGATTTCTCCGGCATAGCCTAAAAAATGGGGCTGCCCTCCATTTAGGCTATGCCGGCGAATCTAAGATTTTCGCCGGGATAGCCTATGCCCACAAAATGGCTATTTCGCTGGTATAACCTTTCTCAATAGAGCTTTAACCGCGGAATTTTCCGGTGAAATTTTTTCGCCTAGAAAGGCTATGCCATCAAAAATTTTCCTTTCAATTCACTCTTTTCTCCTTCCAATCTCTCATTTCTATACAAATCATGTTTCACTAGCATGGAAGACATGAAAACAAAATTAATACTAATTGACGTTTATGATAACAACTCTCTTACTTATGTAGCTATATATGAGCATAACAAAGTAAGAAACTTAAAACAGATTCCCACAATGGGGATGTTAATCAACGAATCAGAAATTGCCTATCAAACCAAAATTGCTATAAATGAGGGTTTAGTAAAATAATCAAATATCATTAGCATCCCAAAGGCTTGATTTATGACTAAAAAACATCAATGTCCAAGAAGTATAAATTTACATACATTTATTAAACAAAACCAACTACTATTTGATCAAATACAAGCCTCCAGAATGCTCCCACAATGACCAAACTCTCTTGACTCATATTTTGGTCTCCACCAGTGTTGAGAAAATAGTGAATGCTAGTCTAACATTCCACCTCCAAAAGTATTTTACCATATAAACATATCAAGAAGTTGAAAGTAATCCCACTGTGAATCAGACAGCATTTAAAAAAAAAAAAAACTAGCAAGTTAAAGAGCATTTTTCCCTGTTGTTCTCTTTCCTGCAAGGTTTCATCAACAACTATTTTAGTATAATTAAAATTAAAAAGGAACTTAATTACACAATAACTCTATTTGATCTTTCCATCAAAGAATGAAAACAGAGGATGGACAATCAAATTTGTAAAAAGAATATTATTATAAAATTATGCATTTTGGCATCTGATTTTCTTTAAAAAAAAAAACATTTAAATAGTCAATTTTACAAATATTGAAGTGATTTGTTTTCAAGAAGCCAATTATTACTGATTTCAATGGACATTTGTTCAACATAATATGATATTTCATATTAACATTTGAGACATTTGAACTAAGGGAAAAACTAATCCAGAGAAAGAAAGGAAATCCTCTCACCTTTGAAGTCTATGATTTATAGAAATCTAGAGGTAGAGGACCTAACGGGGACGGGGGCGCCGACCTCATTCCCCGATTAAATCCCCAAAAATAATATATATTTAGAGATTATTTTAAAATATCCTTATATTTAAGCTCAATCTCTATTAATCCAATTATTTTATTACTTTTATTAAACTCAAATTTCCTATTAGTTTTATTAAGCCCAACTCAATCTATTTAAATTTAAAAATAAAAACTCAAATATTGTTAATTTATTTTATTTTTTATTTTTTTTAGCGGGGAAAATCCCCCCCTAAATTCCCCATTCCCCGTTAAATTCCCCGCGGGGAATCCCCATCCCCGACCTCTTTGAACTGAGAATTTACCGAGGACGGGGACGGGGACGGAAAAATTAGAAAATAAGATTGAGGGGGAAATGCAATCTAAAAACCATAATAATAAAAAGGAAATTGTTGGTGTAGTTCACTTCCCCGTAACCAAAATGATGTGTCTGACGTGAATAGCTTGTAGGATGGGCCCTCTTCGATTTGATGGTTACTTTTCAGACTACAAAGGGCATAGACGGTATTCCGCATCAATTTCTCTTACCTGACCCAATAAATGTGGCCATCCACATTAATTTTTTTAAGCATGGCTACCTACTCTTATTTACACTTAAAAGAGGCTATTTGGATGGTTACCCCTATTTTTTCGAAGAAGGCGTTTTTTTTATACGAATTGACGGGATTGCGTTGCAATCTTGTGTTTTCATTTTTGTGAGAGGGTGGAATGGATCGTTAGGATTCATATAAAAGAAGAATCCAAATTTTAGCCTAGAAAATGAATAGCATCTGAATCCAACTTTCAATAATTGTCAACCAAACATCAATCCATTCTATTCCTTGAATCCAGATCCATGGCCAATAATTAGTATTTTTTTTTTAAATGTTTAACTCAAAATATTTTTAGGAGAAGTTATACCAAATGAACCCTAATTAAGAGTTTCATCTAAAAACACTCGACTGAATTATTTTGAGTGAAATACTTGTTTTTAAACATTTTTGGAAGATTCACAGATCAAGTATTTTCTCCAAAAACAACTTTTAGTATACTCAAGTGTTTTTAGATGAAGCATTAATTAAACTAACCCTAATTAAGTGCTTTCTATTTCTAAGTGTTTTTAAAAAATTAAAATTTTTTATATGATCTAGCTAAACATCATACAAAAATTAAAAAGTGTATAAGGGGATGAAAAACACTTAATAAAAACCATACTAAATTCACCCAAAGTGAGCTTTAAAAAAGTGGGGTCTCTGATCATGGTGGGTAGGTTATGTATTTATGATTATTGGACTATTGAGGAGACAATGGCAAGACTGGAGAAGTATCTTTCCTTAGACTTATTCAAAGACAAACACCTCTTGAATTATGTGACTTATTCAAAGATACTGTTTTATTTATAAACTATTGGAAAATTTTCAAACGTAGCATAATTTTTGGAAAATTTTGTAATTTGGTCAAAAAAACTGACAACTATCTCCTCAAATATTCTCTAAGCCAAAGACCTCTTGAATTACGTGGGTTATGATAAATACTCCTTCAAAGTTTTTTTTTTAAAGCAAATACCTCAACTTTTATAAATGTTCACCTTTTTAATTTTTTTTTAATTTTTCTTACTAATCGTATAACTAAAGTGTTTATTTTAAACAATTATATAATTTCACATAATAATTATTGATCAACGTGATTAAGTTATGAACTTAGGAATTAGTTAACAATAATCATAGTAATCACTAATTAGTGTAATTGATAATTTACTATATTTATATAATTATTTTAAGGGGAATTTCACCATATGACATATTTTGAATTGCTATTTTAAAAAATAACAATTTTTTTGAAAGTTCTCAAAAATGACATTTTTTTTTTCTTTCACACGTTTTTTTTAAGCATTTGGCAAGGTCAAGTCTCAACTTTCAATAAGGTAGGTCGATAGTTGCATAGCTCAATTAGACATTAATACTAACTTCCCTAAGGTCGACGAAGAAAAAATCAATCAATCCTTATCTTTCATTTAAAACTAAAAACTCATTTATGTAATTTTTATGACGGACGGAAATTTGAGGCTATTTTTATTAATTTTTCTGAAGAACTTATGATGACAAGTTTTGCAGCAAGATCTCTTTATCCCCTCTGTCTCAGTTTCTTCTTCATACTAATTGGCCACAGCCTAACCATAATTGCACAGCCAGATTTCCTCAACTATTTTTGTGTAGATACATATGGAAACTACACAGCCAACAGCACTTACAAAGCCAATCTCAATCACCTCCTTTCCATTCTCACCACTCATCATCCAAACATTGACTATGGCTTTTACAACTTCTCTTATGGACAAGATCACGACAAAGCTAACGCAATCGGACTATGCCGAGGAGACCAAACGCTCGAAACTTGCCTCCGTTGTCTCAACGATTCTATAAGTCTTCTAACCTATCGTTGTCCGAATCAAAAAGAAGCCATTGGATGGTATGATTATTGTATGCTACGTTATTCAGACCGTTTCATATTCGGCTTCATTGAAGATTCTCCGTCTTTCACTTTGTCCTCCTGGGAAAACGCATCGGATCCGGTTCGTTTTACTCAGGTTGCTGAAAATTTTATTGGAAATCTTATTGTAGAAGCTGCATCAGGTAGTTCCCGAATGAAGTTTGCAACTGGACATAGATTCGATCCAAATTTGCCGATGATGTATGGACTTGTTCAGTGCACGCCTGATTTGTCCGAGAGAGAATGCAGTCAATGCTTGAACAGTGCTCTTAGGGATATTAGAACATGTTGTGATGGGCTGCTAGGGGGAAATGTTATGAAACCTAGTTGTAATTTTGTATATGGCGTTGCTTCCTACTTTGGATCAACGCTGCCTCCGCAACCACCTCCACCGCCACCAACACCGACATCGACACCGATACACGTACCTCCTCGTCTTGTATCAAACAGAAGTGTAGATGCAGAAGGTACTGATTGCCACGGTTCTCTGTTTTTTCAGTATAATTGATTGGATCTTTTCCTATTATACACTGTGACAAGTTTTTCTTTCAGGAAAGAGAAGTAACAAATCTCGAACCGTGGTCGTCATAGTGGTGTCTATAATTGTTTCATTAGTTGCAGTGGGATTAATAATCAGTATCTACGTCTTTCTAAGATCCAGAAAGCCTCGGACCAACACAGCCAAAAGTAAACTAAATATCCCCTTTTCATATTGAAGTAGTCTTAATTTCTAAAATATATCGAAAAGATTAAATTTATCCTGATCTTATAGTGATTTAATATAAGAATCATCTATTAAGTTCAAAATCTCTACATTATTATTACTTTTCTGTTTATTAGTAGCTTATACAATGGATATCTCACGTTCTTATAAGAATGAAAATATATCTTAACCCAACAACTTAAGTTTTTATCTAGGACTGCAAATTAACACCAAGACTAAAATTTGTAAGTGTTATGTTTTTGACACAGATCTTTCAGATGATGAAATTACGAATGTAGAATCGTTGCATTTCGATATTAACACAATTAGAAATGCAACTAATATGTTCTCAGATGCCAATAAACTTGGGCAAGGTGGTTTTGGAGCTGTTTACAAGGTATAATGAAAAAATTTGGATAACTTTTCTCATAGTACAAAATTTTAAAGGATCTTGTAAACTTCTAATTAATTCGCATTTCATCGTGTTTTTTTTTTATAAATAATACAGGGAAGGCTTCCAGACGGACGAGATATAGCTGTGAAACGACTCTCTCAGTTTTCAACTCAAGGAGATGCTGAATTTAAGAATGAAGTTTTGTTGGTAGCTAAACTTCAACACAGAAATTTAGCTCAACTCTTGGGATTCTGCTTGAAAGAAAATGAAAAGCTTCTCATATATGAGTTCGTACAAAACTCGAGTCTTGAAAAAATCATATTTGGTACCACTTTACTTTGCTTTTTTTTTTTTACTTGTTCTTCCCAATTATTATTTTTTTCGTTTAATGA
Source organism: Gynostemma pentaphyllum (assembly GCA_028015215.1). Classification (NCBI taxonomy): domain Eukaryota; kingdom Viridiplantae; phylum Streptophyta; class Magnoliopsida; order Cucurbitales; family Cucurbitaceae; genus Gynostemma; species Gynostemma pentaphyllum. The sequence goes on along the minus strand of CM051346.1, from coordinate 43,671,432 downwards.
AGGTATGTTTTTCATCACTCAAAAAATTCTCTAAATCCTAATTTTAATATGTACAGATCCTGTTAAACGGATAGATTTGGATTGGGATAGACGCTACAAAATTATTGACGACATTGTTCGAGGACTTGTTTATCTACATCAGGACTCCCGACTTAGAATTATTCATCGAGATCTCAAAACTAGCAACATTTTATTAGATGCAAAGATGAATGCTAAAATTTCAGATTTTGGCACTGCGAAGTTAATTGTAGCAGATCAGACACGAGGAGATACAAGTAGAATTATTGGAACTTTGTAAGTATAAAAGATCAACTTAACTTGATATATTTTTTTTGCCATCTATCTTCTGTTAAGAAGCAAAGCAACCAAGTATTATTCTTTTCATTTGTTTTAAAATGAAAAAAAATAAAACTGTTTTTCTTTCAACTTAGAAAAATAAAAATGTCAACATTTAAAAAAAATGCTAACTGAATAAATATTCACAAAACTTTTAAAAAGTACACTTCATTCATTTTCTACACCAACATATTACCTAATATCTAACTAACTTTTGTTCATATTAAATTCAGTGGGTATATGGCTCCAGAGTATGTAATACATGGTCAATTTTCAGTCAAATCAGATGTTTATAGCTTTGGTGTAATAGTATTGGAGATTGTGAGCGGCCAGAGAAATAACCGTGTCCACAATGATGAAGATGTAGAAGATCTCGTAAGCAATGTAAGGAAAAGATTCTTTGTTTTTTTTTTCCAAAAAAAAAAATCAACATCTCCTTTTTAAATAGCTATCTCTATTGTAGGTATGGAGAAGTTGGCAAGAGGGAAGTGTACTAAATATTGTAGATCCCTCTTTGAAAAGTGGTTCAAAAATTGAAATGGAAAGATGCATCCATATAGGATTACTATGTGTTCAAGAAGATTCAAATAAAAGACCAACAATGGCTCAAATACTTTTGATGCTTAGTAGCAACACCATCACTCTTCAAAAACCCTCTAAACCTGCTTTCTTGATCAACAATCAAACCAAATCCAACATGTCTTTGCAATGGACCGATAATTCAAGAGGGGGAAAGTCTTTGATTTATTCTTCTTTACAAGAAGGCAATTCAATTCAAATGTCCTTGAATGATGACTCATCCGAGCTTTATCCTCGTTAGTGATTCACAATTGAGATTAGATCTTTCGATTTGTGAAAAGAAAAAAAAACTTATTAGTGAGAAGGTAAGTATTTTTTATTTATTTATTATATTTTTGTTTTCTGGGTGGGAAATAATGAATATAGATATCTTCCTTGATTTCTTCTTTTCTTGAAGAAAGACGTTATTAGTAATACTATATTTATTAATGGGACTTGTGTAATTATTACAAACCTCTATGTTTGATCAAATAAAATTTTGACATATATAAAAGTTCGGAGGAGTTTCTACTCATCTGGTAGACAAGTATTGTCCTTAATAAACGTACTTTATAACGAGAAATTATTCTTGGATACCGATGTTCCTCTTGACTCTTATAGCTCATTTCTATCAAATAAATTATTAGTGGACAACAAGTATACATCTAATAACATTCATTGCTGCACTGTTAACACAAAAATTAGAGTAAACTCATGGCTATATAGTTTTTCAACAGCTTGTCCACTTTTTCAAAACGAGTCTTTGAAATATTTAATATCTTCAACAACCAAAATTAAAGACAAAACCAACTAACCCATTTGTTTCCGATTCAATGTTATTGAATATTGAATGAAATTTTCAAAGACAAAAACAGGACTCTGATGACGATCGGCAGAAAGAAATATTTGTAGGTTTGAAGAGAGTTCCGTATTAGACTCATTCAAAGTTATTAAATGTTTATATGGGTATTCGCATTTTTCTCTTTCCAATCTTGTCTCTTTTTAGTTTACTTAAATTATACAAAATACCTCAATGATTAAAATTTATTTTTAACTTATTAAAAGTTTTTTTTTTTTTATAAAAAAACTCATGTCTGTATTCAATCCGTCCTCATCTATTCACCTTCTTTTCAAGATATATAATAAGATAATATTATAGTTTGTAACAATATGAACATAAAATGGCTCTTTTGTAATTAAAAGAAAACATAAAGGGTTTAGAGGTCTAAAAATGTTTCTAAAAAATCCACTTTTTATATCCTAGAGATAGAGATTTAACTTTTAAGAGAGTAATTTACTTCACTAGGTTTTTCACACGTGCATGGCACGTGTGGCACGTGGATTGTCTTTCAAATTTTATAATAAAAATGTCAATATTATTATGAAGTTATTTTCTTAACTAATATTTTGAAAATTCAAATTTTATAATGAAATGGAAGAAATTAACGTAACTCATATTAAAAAATATCTTTAAGATGAAAAAAAACGTAAATTTCCTGATTTTATATCATCTTGTTACTCATGGATGATGGATACATGTAGATGACTAAAAATTAATAATAATTTTATATTATCTTGTTACTCATACCTAATATTTATTTCCTTTCCATAACTCTATCATCAAACATCTAGTCTTTTGTTTTTTAAATTGGTGTGTTAATTCATCTCTATTTACATGTATATATATATTAAATTAAAAGTGAAAATTTCAATAAATTTTTAATTCAATTAGTGAGTTACAAAATTTTTCTACTACTCATTTATTTGGGGTGTTACAAGATGGTATGCTATGTCCTTTGATTTTGATCTTTTAAAACATAATCGCACTAACGTAATTATATATTTAAACTAGAGAGAATTGTTTTAGTGTGTGTTTTCCTCTGCTTAACCTAGTCTTAATATAATTAAAAAAAAAAGAATTAGGAAGGGAAAGGTTTGTTAGAGAAAATAGTAGACGAAAAGTAATTAAAAATTAATTTGATTGTTGAGTTTGATTTTAAATTTAATAAGTGTATGAAATTATTTATTTTATAAATATGACCAATAAATTATTACTAAATGAATTTTTGAAATAAGCTCATGATAAAATATATATTTAGTTTATTGTATTTAATTAATTTAATAATAAGAAAATATATTTAGAAAAATTTAGATAGTATAAAATTTGTTTATTGTATTTAATTAATTGATAATAATATTAAGTTATTAATAATAAGAAAGTATATTTAGAAAATTTTAGATAGTATAAAATTTGTTTATTGTATTTAATTAATTGATAATAATATTCAATTATTAATAATAAGAAAGTATATTTAGAAAATTTTAGATAGTATAAAATTTGTTTATTGTATTTAATTAATTTAATAATAAGAAAGTATATTTAGAAAAATTTAGATAGTATAAAATTTGTTTATTGTATTTAATTAATTGGTAATAAAATGATTATTAACTTTGAATGATGGCATTATAGAAATTTAAATGAATTATAAGGGTAAAAATGAAAATCAAAAGTTTTTCCTCTAAGCTACTTTTTAGATAGTATAGATTAAAAGTTTGAGAATCCAAATTATATATATATATGAGGGACCAATTTCTATAATTAAAATTTGAAGAACGCAATTATCAGGGTGATTTCAAGGCTTAACAAATTTTATTTTAAAACAAAATACAAAAAACACCCACGTTGTTTTGGTCAAATGCAAACACACTCTCTATAGTTTGAAAATGAATATTTATACTCCAATAGTTTCAAAATTGTGCAAATTGACCCCTCCTCTTTACATTGTTGATTTTCTTTTAGCCATAACTTTTTCGCTTGAACTCCGATTTGAATAATTCAAGATGTTATAGAATCCTCGTTTTGAGCTCTACATTATGGTCACTTAAAAACTCAGAAATCATCATTATATAAAAGAACTATAATCATCAAAATATTAAATTGGGTTGAAGTCATAAATACTTTTATATACTTATGATTCAGAATTTTTTTTTACCACTACAACATAGAGCTCGAAACGAGAATTCTATAACATCTTTAATCATTCAAATCGGAGTTCAAACGAAAAAGTTATGGCTAAAAGAAAATCAACAACGTAGAAGGGAGGGGTCAATTTGCACAATTTTGAAACTATAGGGGTATAAATATTCATTTTCAAACTACAGAGGGTGTGTTTGCATTTGACCAAAACTACAGGGCTGTCTTTTGCATTTTGCCCTTTATTTTATGATATTTATAAATATATTATTTTTATTTAACACATTAACTAATGATTTTTTATAATTATTGTGAGCCAATATTTAAGTCAACAATTGAATTATATAAATCAACGATTATCATATGAAATAACTAATATTTATCACAATCAATCAATTAACTAATTTTGTTTGTAAGAGTTAAATGTAAAAGTACACTCCGGTATTATGAATTATTGTTAAATCATACCTCTACATTTTATTTTTGTATTAAAATACCCATACACTCTGATAAAATTACAAATGACACCCTCATATTTCTTAGTTTTAAAGAAATTGAGACACATTCATATTCTATATGCATGCCTCGTATTCCAAAAAAGTTAAAAATAATGAAAAATTTGAACATTTGAGTGTGGTTTATAGATTTTACATTTTATTAACATAACAGTTTATTTTAAAATTCTATACATATGTCAATTTTACTAAAGTGAATGAGTATTTTTAAACAAAAATAAAGTGTAGGGGTATGATTTAATAATAATCCAAAGTGAAAGGGTGTACTTTACAATTAACTCTTTTTTTAAAATACCATATCCATAAATAATTTTATAAATATTATATTTATAATATAAAAAGAAAAAAAAATTAGTGCCAATAAAATTTTCGAGGTGTTTGGTAGGGGGTTTTGGAATCGAATTCTCAGGCTTCTAAATCTCACAGTTACTATTTGCATTGGCATACCAAACCCACCATAAATAAATATTAAATAATAAAAGTTCCTTTTATTTTAAATATTTATTTTTTAATTAAAAAATATTTTAAAATTTATTATAATATGATTTTTTTAAGTAAAATATTATTGTAAATTTTTATTTACTTTTACATCATTATTTTATTTTTTTAAAATAAAACAAGTTGATTAAATAAAAAACTAAACCACTTTTTCTATTCTCATTCATGTCTACCAAATATAGGCTTCACATTCCCATTTCCATGCACCAAACATTACCTAAAAAATTTATCCTATAAAACTCAACATTGGCCAGTGGAAAATGGGGAAAGGCAAGGCTAAACCGTTGAACGGCTTCCCTTCCTTTGGTAATAAATTTCAATTAAAAATAAAAAAACAAAAAATAAAACATTATTTACACTTCATCTAAACCTGCGATGGTTTCTTGCGGGCGGTTGTCACACTCTTTTCTGAATTACGAGTCTTTTTTTGTCATTTCTGATAGGAGTGTGGATAGATTATGTGAATTTGGGTTAAGATATTTTTTTTAACTTAATCTAATTCTTTACAGAAAACATTTTTTTTTAATCAATTAATCATTGTAGGGGAAGAAAACTACACTTGAGCACGTGAAGACACGTTATATCTTTTTATTAGTGGCTTACTTGTAAAGAGAATAAAAGATCTACTGAAAAGGTACATGTGTGTTATTGGCCAAAGACTCTCTGATACGATCGAGTTAGTTATGGCGTAAGAGAATAAATGTAGCAGTGCAACAACGTAGAATTAGGATATTTATTTCAGTGCATGTACATGATTTGGCTAACATCTAGCTCTATATAGTCACCTAATAATATTGTGGGTCGTGGAGGTCTTGGACAGTGCTAGTATGGCCTAGACTTAATTAATTAAGCGGTTTGATATCCTGCTTTGATGGACCTAGGGGTGAATATTGGATTGGTTTGATTTGGATTTTGTAAAATTTCACATCCGATTGGATTTTTGTTTTTGATTATATGAACCAAACCGAACCATTCAACATGAAGAAACCAAACCAAACTAAAATGGTTTGGTTTGAATCGGTTTGGTTCTTACAATTTTTTGTTTTTCTCAAATATTCATAAATACTTAATTTGCAGCATGATAAGTGTAACAAAAGTTCAAAAAATAACTTCCAAAAGTTGTAAAACTAATTTCATTTAATCTAAAAGTTCAATAAAAGACCAATTATAAATACAAACATAACAAATTTATAAAACCTTGTTATAATTATACTACCATAGCACATATATTTTTCATTTTATTAAGTTTTATTGATATTTAAATATTCAAATATATCTTATATATCTTATATTATGTATTGGTTTGGTTTGGTTTGGATCGCTGTAAAAATCTAGCAAACCGAACCAAACCGTTATTAATTGGTTTAGATTGGGTTTGGGTAAATGAAGGTTTAAAAACCGAACCAAACCGGTTTGGCTTGGTTTGGTTTAGTTTGGATATGTTTTGGGTTGGATTTGTCCCCTAGATGGACCTACACATTATACATATAGATTATTTATCCGGATTGGGGTCTCGTGGCTAACAAAAGTCCTTGACACATGAAGCTCATGTCCATCATAGTACCTGGTACAAACTTTGCCCTCTACACTTATTTTTAGGGTAAATTGTAAATAACACCCCTGCAGTTTTGGTCAAATTTATTAACAGTCTCTGTAGTTTAAATACGACAAATCACACCTTTGTAGTTCCAAATTATATCAATAAGACCCCTCACCTCCAACATTGTAAACTTTTTTTTAGCCATAAATTTTCTTCAGTTGAATTTTGATTTGAATGATTTAACATGTTTTGAAATCCTCATTTCTAGCTCTACTTATGGTCACTTCAAAACTTCAAAATCATCAATAAATAAAAAGATCTTATTATCATCAAAATATTAGTTATGATTGAAGCCACTAACCCTTTTGTTTCCTAATGATTTAGAAGTTTTCAAGTGAACATAATGTAGATCTTGAAATGAGAATTCCCAAACATTTTAAATCGTCAAAATCAAAGTTCAAACGAAGAAGTTATGGTTAAAAGAAAGTTTTTAGCGTTGGACTGAAGGGGTCTTATGAACATAATTTGGAACTACAAGGGTGTGATTTTTCATTTTTAAACTACATGGGTTGTTCATGAATTTGACCGAACTCACATAGGTGTTATTTTCAATTCACTCTTATTTTTATTAAATAAATCAATTTATTATCATTAATTTTATTGTTCTTAATAATCAATCTTATTGTATTTTTATGTTTCTAAATTCAAATTTTTTGCCTTTACAATAGTGATTATTTATTAATATAATGAAATTTTAAAATAACTTTTTTTTATTTGATAAGTTCTGTTATTTTTAAAATTTTTAAAATAAAAAATAACATTTTTAAAAATATCATAAATTTTAACAATTGAAGTTATATAGAATTAACATATAAAAAGTGATGGGAATCATAAATGTTTATACATGAGGTTATTATTAGGATATTAGTTTAGTTTGATGTATTTAATTAGTATAATTAAATAGTATTAGTTTCTAGTTATATTAGGGGTTTCTCTGGTAAGTAGAGTTTCATTTGTAGTCATCTTATCTTTTATCCAATTGATGAAATATAGAGTATATCTTCTCTTAGGATTCCCCTAGTTCTTGAGATGGATTTCCTTCAAGTATGAACATGCTTTGTTGAGGCCGAGTTCATCGAGGTGGTCGAATTTAAAGAATCAAAATCAGAGATGGATTTAGCCATGACGGTTTGTTATTTGTTCATCAGTATATTAGTAAGTTGCCCATTCTATCATTTATTCCATCCCCATCATTTTTCTTCTCTAGTCAATAGAGTTCCATAACAGTTAAAAAAAAACATCGTCAACCCATTTTCAACATTAAAACCATCCACCCCTCATCTCTTTGTTACAGTTCTTTCAAAAAAAAAAAAAACAGAGAGAGAGAAATCGTTTGAGGTCCAAACAACCCCAAAACATCACAGCAACCCAGTTTCAACTTTCAACAACCCATCTCTCCTTCATACCTCCCTTCTTTTGGGATAATTAAGTAGATAGCCAGATTTGGTTACCCTCTTTCAATAAATAGTCATATATCTTAATTTATTAGTATTTAGCCACCTCCATGATTTCATTCTTTATTAATACCATTTCTGCCCTTGCATCATCTGTCTTCATTAATTGCATCACTATCTTTGGTGGCTGTTTTATTGAATCTTCCCAGATTTATGGCAATTTCAAGATGGGCTCTTCACATTTTTTCAATAATTATTTTTGTTTCTCTCTCATCATTTTTTGAATTTACGTTTCCCTTCTTTTTTGAGTTAATTAATTTGATAGCCACATGTCACTACTCTCTATTATTAAATAGCCACATATCTCAATTTTTAAATGTATAGCCACATATAGGATTCTCTTATTTTTAAATTCCATATCTATCCTTTTCCCTTATTAATTGCATTAGTTGTCATTTATGGCTCTTTCAAGATTTTTGTTAACTCCAAGACATACTTCCCATATTCTTTCTCTTTCTATTTTTGAATTTAATCTTCCTTCAATATTTTAACTTCTCACATTCTTCATAATTATTAATTTAATTTTCAATTTTTTTTTTCGTTTTTTAAGAACATCATCCATCACTTTCTTAATTTTTTTAATACATATCCAGATTTTATAGTTTATATGGTATATTTTGTACATTATTTATAGTCTTATCTTTGTAATGTATCAAACATATATTTTTTCTTTCTTTTTTAAAAAACACTAAAATGTCACTTTTTTCTCTGTTTTTAGTATATCATTTTCTAGATTTTATAATACGTATAGTACATTTTGTACATTTTTTATAGTTTTTAAATTTTGTAATGTAATGTATATTTTTTCCATGATTTCATTTTTTAAATGGTACCTCATGATTTATGGAACTTTTGGTTTAATTTTCTATGATTATCTCTTTTAGTCTTCTGATTTTCAATTCAATTTATAATGCATTTTTGTAACAACCCGAAAATCTCAAAATACATATAAACCAATAATCAACAGCGGAAGCATTGAAAACAAATCACATCCAGTCTTTTTATTTAAAAATCAAGTTCAATAACAATTCTAAACCGATCGGTTTAACTTTAAAAAAAAAAACTCAAAACATCAAACAAAACAATCTCGAATCATTGTTTAGAAATTCTCAAATAAAAGTATATTCAATATACTTATTTAAAAACAAAACAAAACATGAAGTCAAAAGACATTATCCCCAAAAATAAATAATAAAGAACAAGACTTCGACGGCGTTGCAAATCCATGCCAACCGATCACTCGTCTCGAACATCATCAGCCACCGAGTTTCTTCTTTCCTTTACCTGAAAAAAATAAGTGTAGCATCAATGAGGCTACTCCCAGTGAATAGAAAATTGTTAAAGAAAGTGCCAATGAGAGGTTTCCTAAGACTTTAAGTCCATAAACGTCCTTACCGACTTTCAATGAGTCACTCACTCCCAAAGAAGTCACAAATCTTATCTCAACAAATTAAAAGTTATCTCTATTCGAATTAGTTTTAAACATAATTTTTCTACAATTTAAAACTAATCAAATCCTTTCCCGTTTAATACCTTTAATCTTCTATTTATTCCCAAACAAAGAGAGACTACGCCCATAAGGAATTTAAACATAATTTTTCTACAATTTAAATCCTTTAGGGATATTCTTTTCCCGTTTAATACCTTTAATCTCCTCTTTATTCACAAACAAAGAGAGACTACGCCCATAAGGAGTTTAAACATAATTTTTCAACAATTTAAATCCTTTAGGGATATTCTTTTCCATTGTACGGATGGAATGAACCTGCCCCGTTAGGTGTTATTTAAGTTGTGCACACTAAATAACCTCCCCTAACAGCTATTCTTCATTAGACAAGGTCTTGCCTAATGCGAACCTACAACCGTATTACCCAAGGTATTTTAAAGTAATACGATTCACACAACGTCAACCATGACGCTCCAACAAGCCAAAAACCTCGCTTTCCTCAATTAACCCAACCGAAAGGTTAAAAATTTCTTAAATTACAACTTTTAGAGTTTAACCTTAATCTAGCCTCAAAACAGCCCAAAAATATCCAACTAAACACTTTGGGTCATTTTCAATCACTTCCAACATTGTTACCAATCTAGAGGCGAAACTAGCCTAGGTCTACGCCATTTCGTCCCTTAATCGAAACTTAGAGTCTAATAATTTCTAAAGAAAAACCGGCGGCATAACAGCTATATTTTTAACTCCCAAATAGCCCTACACATCCAAATAAATATCACAACATAAAATAACAAATCCAGCATCGGTTTCTAACTAGCCGCCTAAGCCTAAATTCTCCTAGTTGGGCACTATGATGCAAAAACGGCATTTTATAACTTAACAATAATCATTAAAATTTACCCAAGAACAGTCCTTAACATCCAAAATTCATCCAAAAAGAAAAAGAAAATTATAAAACTGCCAAACAACACAATTCGATATCGATAAAACTTTTCGTATTAAACCCAATATTTTAAAGTATGCTTCTCATTAATTTTTCCAAGTTCTTAATTCCGCCCAAATAACCTCATTTCATACTTATAAACATCCAAGGTCAATGCCAAAAATTAAGAGGTTATTCTATTAAAGAAAAAGGAAAACAAATATGGAAAAATTCTAGCCTTAACAACTTCTACTCATCTTGTACACAGCAATAATTTTTCCAAATTCTTTTCCTTTCACAACACAACTACGACCTGAAACATAAGTTACAATCTAAAATAAATTAAACCTAATTTTATGCTAAGATAAACATTAAACTGAACCTAGGATGGAGGGATTACGGGGTAGGACAGTGGTAGGACAATTAGGACAGTATTAGGACGATGAGTGACGCGTTTGACTTCGGGTTAGGACGGTTAGGACAGATGGCTACGGGTTTGGCTTCGGGTTAGGACAATTATGACAGAGGGCTTCGGATGTAGGACGGACGTAGGACGGTTATGACGGAGGGCTACGGGTGTAGGACGGACGTAGGCCGGTTATAACGGGGGAAGAATTTCGGGGTTTCGATTCGTTCGTTATCTATCAATTCTACATTAGGTTGACGATTGGTTTGGCTTAGAACAAAAATTAAACGTTAGGGTTCAAGAATTGGGAATCAATAAATAAAAATTTGGGGCTTTTGAATCAAATAACCTTAATTTCATAAATTAAAAAGGGAAAAGATCATTACCTTGAATCTGATTTGTGATGGAAACCTAACCGATCTCTACCAATCTCTTACCGAAGGAGAACTACCACAATCTACACCTAAGAACACAAGGAATACGTGAAACGATCAACCAGGGATCTCAAAGATTGATGACAAGAAGAAGAAGATGTAAAAGGGAGAAAGCCCTACCTTGAAGTCTCTGTACTTTCTTTTTACGTGAAGATGAGAAGATGGAAACCTTTTTTTTTTCTTTTTCCTTTATCTCCAAATAAGGAAAATAATTATATTAAATTCCTAAAAAAGGAATTTAAATTTTAATTACCATCATTTACCTTAAATCCAATAAATATTATGATAACAATTAAATATCACTTATTTAATTTAAAACTTACCGAAAATACGGGACGTTACAATTTTCATTCAATAGATACATTTTGTACATTTATTTTTTACATAATATAATTGTTTCCGGCTTCGTTACTAAATTTGAGAAAAAATGGTACATTATGTACATAATGTATGATAGTATAACTGCTTTTAATCTGCATTGAAAAAAAATAAATTAACAAACTTTATAAGGTGGCTATTTGTCTTGCATACATAATGTACAAAATATACTTGTTATAGACACATCACATTATAATAAATGCCAGAAAAAACACCAGGAAATTTTATGGGAATAAATCAATTTATAATTTATACAGTACGTATAATATGTAACATAAAAATTAAAACTTTTTATAACGTGACTATTTTGTATTACATACATAATGTTCAAAATATACTTAATCAGGATATATCAAATTACAATATATTAAAAAAAACAGAAAAATTTATGAGAGAGAAAAAACTAGGAAATATCAAACAAAAAACCATATAAATAAATAAAATAAAATAAAAAACCAATTTTTTAGCAAGCTTTGAAAAAAAAAATACCTTTCATAGATTTTAGTTTTTTTATGCTTCATATCTTCAAGATTCTTGAGATTTTACTTAAAAAAGATTCCCAAAAATCATTCATATGTGAAAAGAAAATGGAGATGAAGATGGAGCTTGGGAGAGAAGAGAGAATAAAAGAGAGAGAGAGAGAGAGAGAGAGAGAGAGAGAGAGAGAGAGAGAAATGCAATATGGTGGAATGGTAAAATGAGGAGATGGAAAAGAAAAGAGATTGTGGGAAAAATAAATGCATGGAACTTGTAAATTGTGCCTACAATCTAGCATTAAAGTCTAAAAAAAAAAAAAGAATAAGGTTTTTTAAGTAATTTCATTATATTTTCTCTCTCCATATTTTAAAATTGTGGCTATTTGCTCTAAATTGAGAGTATGTGACTAGCTACTCTTATTTAACCCCTATTAGTGACTATTCTAATACATATCCCTTCTTTTTTTTTTTTTTTTTTAATTCTTTTTCATATATTATCACTTTACATTTGTATCTTTCTCTTTCTATTTTTTAATTTAATATTCCTTCTTTCTTTTTTGTTTCTAATATTTGAAATTTATATTCATTTTATCTCTTTCATTTTTTGTTTCTCTCTGCTTGAATATTTCTCAACCAATTCATATATTATTTCCAGATTTATATAATTTTATACGGTACATTTTGTATGTTTTTATTATTTTATATTCGGATGTTATAGTACATATAATACATTTTATCATCGTCTTTATATTCTTAATATACCAAACATATTTTTTTATGATTTCTCTTTTTTCTTTTTATATGGTATCTCATGATTTATGCACTTTGTTTTAATTTCTATGTTTATCTCATTTAGTTATTTTAATAATTTGATTTTTATTCAATTTATATTGCATTTCCATTCAGCTATATATACATTTGGTGTATTTATTTACTACATAATATATGTATTCAATTTTTTTTATTATCATTCAATGGTTCAAGTTTGTATATTTGGTACTTTTGTTTTCTACGTACATAATATACGTAACATATTCGTCCTTTCTTTCGTTATTGCATTTGAGCAAAAAAAAAAAAAGTACATAATATACGTAGTATAAATGCCTTCAATCTGCGTTTGAAAAAAAAAAGTGTTAACAACATTATAATTGAAATATAACAAAATGTACATAATATACCTAGTATAATCAAATTCAATGTACAAAATATACCTGATTCAGACACATGACATTACAGAACTTACACGGCGACTATTACTTCTTGTACTTAATGTTCAAAATATACTAAATCTGGACATACCGCAATATTGTAAAAACAAAAAAAAATCAACGATAAAAACTTGTGGGAATATGAATAAAAACATAAAATTTTATTCATAAAAAATGAAAAAAAAAATAAAAAAATTTCATATCATGAATAGATGGAAGAAGTTTTTGTCTTAGTTGTGATTTGTTTTGAAATCATCAACAAACTAAATAGTTCTTTTTCCCTTAAGGATCTTGGATCACTCAACTATTTCCTTTGTATTCAAGCCACGTTTCATCCTAATGGTCTTCATTTGTCTCAAGCTAAATATGTCAGTGATCTCCTTGTTAGATTGAATATGCATCAGGCCAGCCCTATTGCAACACCCATGGCAAGTAGTGAATGTTTGTGTAAACATGGTGGCGTTTCCTTTGATGATGTGCAACTATACATTTGTCATCAAGTAAATTGAAAAGGAAAAGACTTGGGTTCTGACTGATGATGTTCCTCCTTATTTTTCTACATGGCTTATTTCTATTGGATGAAGCATATTAGTAGAACAACAAATATACATCTAATAACAATTCATCGATTCACTGTTAACACAGAAATTAGAGTAAACTCAGCTATGGAAAATTGCCATTTTTGACATCCAAATATAAAAACTAAGGTTTAATTGAACTCACATCTCATTTTAAGGTTTATTGAACATTTGATGATGTAACAATCCCCTATTTTTTTTTTTATCTTCTCCTCATCGTCTTTCCCTCTTCTTTTTTTCTTAAGTACTAAAACCATAAATCAACTTCATTTTTTTTATCTTCACGTATATGGATTAAAGCTCATTTTTTTAAAATAGGAATGTTAGGAAAAAATAAGTAATACCAGTTTTTCATTTATTTTCAAATGATTTTTTCATTAACAAAATTCAACATATATTTAATTAAATTGTAAAAAAAAAAGGTCCGAATCTCGGGCCAAGTTTAGATAAAGATTGGAATCTCAGTCCAAAACACATACCAATCTCGGTCCAAGGTTCGGATTTTTTTTTAAATTTTACAAAATACTTACAAATCTATGTCAAATTTGTTAATGAAATAACATTTGAAACTAAATGAAAAACTTGTATTACTTTTTTTTAACATCCTAATTTAAAAAAACGAGTTTTTCCAATCCATATGCGTGAAGATAAATTAAAAAAAATATATGAAAATGATTTATGGTTTTAGTAGTTAAGAAAGAAAAAGAAAGAGAATTAAAAAGAAAAAGATGAAGAAAGGGGAAAGAAGATGATGAGAAAATAAAAAAAAAATATTTAGAGTTTTTATGGGATTGTGAGATAATCAAATGATCCATAAATCTTAAAATGGGATGAAAGGTCAATAAACCAGAGTTTCTAAATTTGGAGGTCAAAAATGGAAAATTTGCTATTGCTATATGGATTGGATAAAAAAATATTTTACCACAAATGACACATGTCATAAAATTTAACTAGCGACCTCATTGCTATCAGAGTCTCAATACATTGTATAATATCTCCATAAAGTGAACGTTTACGTAGTTATTCTTATTTTAAGGGTGAGTTTGGGATAATTTTTTAGAAAAGTGTTTTTTGGCAAAATATTTTTTCTATAAACACTTTTAGAGTCTATTTCCAAGTGTTTTTAAAAATTTCAAAAACATTTATATGATGTAGCCAAACAACATACAAAAATTAAAAAGTGTTTTTAGGGGATGAAAAACACTTTGAAAAAACCATACTAAACTTACCCCAAAGGTCCGTTTGGTATAACTTCCCCTAAAAATGTTTTGAGTTAAACATTTGTAAAGAAATATTAATTAAGTGTTTCATCGAAAAACACTTGAGTGAAATATTTTAAGTGAAATACTTGTTTATAAACTTTTTTTTTGAAGAATCACAAATCAAATATTTTCTTTAAAAACACCTTTTAGTATACCCAAGTGTTTTTAGATGAAACACTTAATTAATATTTATTCTAAATGTTTCACTCAAAACACTTTTAGGGGAAGTTGTACCAAACAGACCCTAAGTCAGCTTTAAAAAAGTGTGGTCTCTGATCTTGCTGGGTAGGTTTTGCATTGGAGATTATTCGACTATTGCAAAGACCATGGCAAGACTTGGAGAAGTATCTTTCCTTAGACTTCTTCAAAGACAAAGACAAAGACAAAATAATAATAATAATAATAATAAATAAATTTCAAAGATACTGTTTATTTATAAATTACTGAAAAATTTTCAAACTTAGCATAATTTTTGAAAATTTTTGTAAGCTATGGCTATAAGAAAATTAATGGTATTGAAGGGGAGGAGCCTCATTGAAATAATTTGGAACTACAAGGGTATGATTTGCCATTTTCAAACCACAAGATGTGTTCATACATTTGACAAAAAACATCGGGGTCTTATTTTCATTTTACCCTTATTTTAAAAATAAATATTTTCAGATATTTTAGAAAATTATGCTAGATTTGTAATCAGCCTTCAAATATTCATGGTTATTATACTCTTTATATCTATATTCCTTCATTTGTCTCAATTTGATATGCATGTATTTCAAAAAAAAAATTGCAGTCCTTCTATTGCACATAAGAGAAATTCCACCATATGATATATTTTGAATTGCTATTTTAAAAAATAACAAAAGCTTTTAAAAATGACATTTTTTTTTCCATTCATTAAATTTTAATGAAAGTTCGTGTACATTATTATTTTTTCTCCTCTATTATTGAATGATCAATATTATTATTGTATTTTATATTTCTATTTGGGATACTGTCAATTAAACTCAATAACTTTTTAATTAGGTTAGAGTTTATAATTTTTGAACTATTATCATTATTTTAATGAACGGGCTATTTTTGAAATATATAATTAAAAAAATGTCATTTTTGAAAATCCTCCTCTACTCCAAGATTAAGAATAATTCATATTGTTTGTAAATAATATTAATTTTGACTAAAAATTGACGTTAAAAAAGTTATGAAGTTGAAGTCAGATTTTATAATTAAATGATGGTAACTGTTGTGGGGTGAAATTGGATTACACGTGGAATTTTACAACTTGACAAAATTTGTCTACGCATCTCGTCTGACCGCAGTACTAGAGCACCTAGTCTACCGTGGTACTTAGGCACCTGGTCTACTATGGTACTTAATTAGGCACCTGGTCCAAAGCACCTCTACCTGGTCCAAAGCACCTGATCTAAAGCACTTAGTCCAAAGCACCTGGTCTAAAGCACCTGGTCCAAAGCACCTGGTCCAAGGCACCTCGTCTGACCGTGGTACCTAGGCATAGAGTCCATGCACCTGAAAAGACCTGGCTACGCAGTCTCCGACATAGACTTACATACTTAAGATTAAATACAAGTATCCACTTGGGAAACGACACGTGGAGCAACCCGCAAGCGACACGTAATTAAAAAGCAACACATGGCCCAATCCCGACGCGACACGTGGCACGATGATGTCATCAACCTAATCTCCTATAAATAGGAGAAGAAATTCATTCATTAGGTAACTGATTTCTACTACAATTCTACTCGAATTCTCTCTGGCACACTAGCTCTGACTTAAGCATCGGAGGGTGTTAGGCCGGCACCACACCGGTGCTCTTTTCCTTCCTGTGCAGGTACCTACGTAGCACGTCATCGAAGCAGCGCAATACCTCCGACTCTTCCCATAATTAAGTTTGTTGCCTACGTGGAAGCTCTCCATTTTTACGCAACAACATTTGGCGCCGTCTGTGGGAAGGAGTACATAACTAAGTGCTCTACCATTAAGGATGAGTCGTAGAAGTCAGCAACACGGTGATGATATAGATGACGGTGAAAACCGTAACCCCCGTAATATGAGATATCAAACTCGTAGCACTAGAGAACGACAACAACAACAAGCTGATGAAAATCAAGAAGTAGTAAGAGTTGTGCCAATGCCAGACGGAAGGGTAGATGCTCTCGAAGAGCAAGTTCGAGGGGTGAATCGAGATCTTGCTAAAGTACTCAAAATTCTTACACAAAAAGCTGATCACCAAGCCCCTGCTCACAACCAGAAAGTGCAATCCAAGAAAAACAAAGAACATATAGAACGTATAGGTGAATCACGAAATCATGAGAATAGTGGTTCAAAGGGGAAGTCAAAGTTAAATATCCAGGACAGTTCCTCTTCCTCTCATAACTCTTCTCGCAACAAACAACCTAGTAAACAACGAAAGTCCGACCTCAGAGAAATTCTCAATCAAAAGAGAAAAGAACATTCAGATGTTGTAAAGTCTACTGCAGAAAGTATCCAGCCTTGGGCGCCAGAGTTGAAAAAACTCCAAGATCAACTTGGTCATATGAAGAAAGAGTATAGAGGAAAGACTACTCTTGCACTAGAAGATCTACTTGAGCAAACTGAGCCGCCATTCACCGATGATATAATAGAGGTGGTGCTTCCCACCAAATTCAAAATGTCAACTATGACCACATATGACGGTTCAAAGGATCCACTCGAGCACATCGATACGTTCCGGACCTGGATGGAGCTCCAGGGAGTCCGAGATGCTATCAAGTGTAGGGCTTTCCCCCTTACATTAGGAGGCCCTGCTCACGGTTGGTACAGATAGCTCAAGTCAATGTCTATCTCTTTATTTAAAGACCTCACTCGATCTTTTGTAACTCAGTTCCTGGGTGGAAGAGATCATAAGAAACCGACCACGCACCTTTTGACCGTGCGTCAGAAGTCAAAGGAGAGTCTCCGAAACTATATAGTAAGATTCAACAGCGAGGCATTGAATGTGGAAGGTTACAGTGACGACATAGCTCTAACTGCTATGATGGCTTGGCTTGAAAGATGAAAAACTTTTATGGTCTTTAGGTAAGAAAACACCTGCTACATACACAGAGCTACTTGCCCGAGCGCAGAAATACATGGGCGCTAGAGAGTTACTAAATGCAAGAGAAACTCCAGATGAAGGAGGTAGTAGTAGAAATTCTGAGTATAAAAGAAAAGGCTCAACAAATGACCTCACTTGGAGGACTGTCCGTCACGAGGATGACAAGAGACATAAGTCGAGAGACCAACTTGATAAGCTGAGTCTTCCTCCTAGTAAGTTTAAAAAATACACTCAGACCACAGTTCCGATCGAACAACTACTCTTGGAGATCAAAGACAAGAACTTGGTAAGGTGGCCGTCTAGGATGATAACGGGGTCAAACAAGAGGAACAAAGACAAGTATTGCCTCTTCCATAAAGACCACGGGCATACCACCTCTGATTGCTTCGATCTCAAGGAAGAAATTGAGACCCTAATTCAAAAAGGGTACTTGAAGGAATTTGTGAGAAGTAAAAGAGATGAAGAAGATCAGGACCGTGATAATCAAAATTTTCCAATTGGAGAATTAATAACCATCTTTGGGGGCCCGACTATTGAAAATGAACCCAAGCTCTAGAAAGGACCATGCTGGGTCACTAGGGTATTGGTCAAGGCATCAACACATTGATCAAACTCATCTAAAAGGCTCTATAATACCTATGAAAATGTCAAGCAACTTAGATTTTATTTCAGCCATTTTATTTATTGTAGTTTTCATTTCCAATAAAGTCTTTTATTGTAAGAAGTTGGAAAATAAAATGAATAAGACCGTACTTTTTCTACTTATTTCATTTATGAGAGTTAAATCATTCAGATAACTCTTAGACTCGAGAAGATTCCAAGACGTAAAACTCTACTCGAGTGGGGGCCAACTACGTGAACCTACTACAAAAAGTTCTAAGTCTGCCACGGTGGAAGAGCTAAATAAATAAATAAAAATCTAAATCTACTAGGAAGTGCAGGGCTTGTAAGAGCCGCGCCTAGTAGAAGAATTTAAAATGACTAATAAATTCTAAGTCTACCAGGGAGTGCAGGCCTCGCACGAGCCGCACCTGGTAGAAGAATTTAAAACGACTAAAAAGTTCTAAGTCCGCCACAGTGGAAGAGCTAAATAAAAAAATTTCTAAATCTACTAGGGAGTGCAAGGCTCGTAAGAGCCGCACCTAGTAGAAGAATTTAAAACGACTAATAAATTCTAAGTCTACCAGGGAGTGCAGGCCTCGCACGAGCCGCACCTGGTAGAAGAATTTAAAACGACTAAAAAGTTCTAAGTCCGCCACAGTGGAAGAGCTAAATAAAAAAAATTCTAAATCTACTAGGGAGTATAGGGCTCGTAAGAGCCGCACCTAGTAGAAGAATTTAAAATGACTAATAAATTCTAAGCCTACCAGGGAGTGCAGGGCTCGCACGAGCCGCACCTGGTAGAAGAATTTAAAACGACTAAAAAGTTCTAAGTCCGCCATGGTGGAAGAGCTAAATAAAAAATTTTCTAAGTCTACTAGAGAGTGCATGGCTTGTAGAAGGATCACGCTCGTGCTAAGGCTCAACAAAAAATCAACTCCTAAAAACCAAATTAAATTTAAAAAAAAAAAAAAAAGTCAACCAGTTGACCGTTTATACGAGTTAGTCAAAAAATGACTCGTGGGTTAATATGAGGGTCGGCATAAAATCTATGAGTTTTTACTCTTGAAAAAAAAAAAAGGGAGAAAGAGAAGGAAGGAAGAAAAAAAAATGAAAAGAAAAGAAAAATGAAAAACTGCTGAAAGAAAAGAAAAAAAAAATTTGTGAGCGCGGGTCAAAACCTGACCCACGCCCATGCCCGCGGGTCAGGTTTCGACCCGCGGGCAAAAGAACCAGCAGGTTCTTATTCTTTAAAAAAAAAATTAAGTGGAGCGCGGGTCATTGCCTGACCCGCTGGTCTGGGAAACCCTCCCATCATTTTTTTTCCCTTTTTCTTACTCCTTTCTCTCTACACTTGTTATTAATTCATTTTTCTTTCAAATTTTGTAATCTTTTCTTCAATGAAAGATAGACAATTTTAATATATTTGATTTCAAGAGAATTTTTACTCTTAAAATCAAAGGGGGCGAAGTATGAGATGATTAAACGTGATGACTTGGGCATACAACCCAACTCCAAAACGACCAGAGACAGAAAATTCAAGTTACAGAGGAGAAAATTCAAGCTACAAACTTTCAAAATTTTGACGAGTGCAACGGTAGAAAATTCAAGGTACAAAATTCAACACTTAGAATATTTTCAGAAATATCACCGAAGAAAAATTCTATTTTGAAAGAATACTCCCAAGCAGCATTGAACTCACATCTCAACTCAGCTCGGGAGTAGGGGGCCTCTGTTGTGGGGTGAAATTGGATTACACGTGGAATTTTACAACTTGACAAAATTTGTCTACGCACCTCGTCTGACCGCAGTACCAGAGCACCTAGTCTACCATGGTACTTAGACACCTGGTCTACTGTGGTACTTAGGCACCTTGTCCAAAGCACCTCTACCTGGTCCAAACCACCTCTACCTGGTCCAAAGCACCTGATCTAAAACACCTAGTTCAAAGCACCTGGTCTAAAGCACCTAGTCCAAGGCACCTGGTCTGACCGTGGTACCTAGGCATAAAGTCCATGCACCTGAAAAGACCTGGCTACGCAGTCTCCGACATAGACCTACATACTTAAGATTGAATACAAGTATCCACTTGGGAAACGACACGTGGAGCAACCCGCAAGCGACACGTAATTGAGAAGCAACACATGGCCCAATCCTGACGCGACACGTGGTACGATGATGTCATCAACCTAATCTCGTATAAATAGGAGAAGAAATTCATTCATTAGGTAAATAATTTCTACTACAATTCTACTCGAATTTTCTCTGGCACACTAACTCTGACTTAAGCATCGGAGGGTGTTAGGCCGGCACCACACCGGTGCTCTTTTCCTTTCCTGTGCAGGTACCTACGTAGCACGTCATCGAAGCAGCGCACTACCTCCGACTCGTCCCATAATTAAGTTTGTTGCCTACGTGGAAGCACTCCATTTTTACGCAACAACAGTAACAATACGAACAAGACACTTGTGGTTTTGGTCCAATACACAAAAACCGATAAATAATATGAATATTATTTTTTTAATCAAAATTGAGTTATATATTCTTCTTTTTAAAAAGTTTTTTTGGGAGGCTAAGGTTCAACTTCAAACGTCAGTGATGGAGAGTGATTTTAAAGCATTCGACCAGGTCAACTCTCTACTGTCAATTAGGCACGTCGATATTTACATAGCTCAATTAGACATTAATACTGAAGGTCGACGAAGACAAAATCAATCAATCCTTATCATGCATTTAAAAATAAAAACTCATTTGAGGCTATTTTATTAATTTTTCTGAAGAGCTTATGATGACAAGTCTTGCAGCAGGCGGCAATGTTTTACTCAAGATCTCTTTATCCCCTTTGTCTCAGTTTCTTGTTCATACTAATTGGCCACAGCCTAACCATATTTGCACAGCCTGATTTCCTCAACTATTTTTGTGTAGATAAAAATGGAAACTACACAGCCAACAGCACTTACAAAGCTAATCTCAATCACCTCCTTTCCACTCTCACCACTGATCATCCAAACATAGACTATGGCTTTTACAACTTCTCTTATGGACAAGATCACGATAAAGCTAACGCAATCGGACTATGCAGAGTAGACCAAACGCTGGAAACTTGCCGCCGTTGTCTCAACGATTCCATAAACCTTCTAACACATATTTGTCCTAATCAGAAAGAAGCCATTGGTTGGTACAATCATTGTATGCTACGTTATTCATCCCGCTCCTTATTCGGCTTCATGGAAGATTTTCCTGGAGCATATATGTGGGCGTATTATAACGCGTCGGATCCGGTTCGTTTCACTCAGGTTGCTGAGGATTTTATTGGAAATCTTATTGTGGAAGCTGCATCAGGAAGTTCACGTCTGAAGTTCGCAATGGGAAATAGATTGGATCCGGATTTGCCGATGATGTATGGACTAGTGCAGTGCACGCCTGATTTGTCCGAGAAAGAATGTAGTGATTGCTTGAATAGTTGTCTTACAGATATTAGAACATGTTGTGATGGGAAACTAGGGGGAAATGTTATGACCCCTAGTTGTAATTTTGTATATGGGGTCCCTTCCTACTTTGGATCAACGTTGACTCCACAACCACCTCCACCACCGCCGACGTCGATATTGACAACGACATCGATACAACCTCCTCTTGTATCAAATAAAAGTTTAGATGCACAAGGTACTGACTGCCCTTTCTTACATTTTTTTGGTTCTCTGTTTTTACAATAAATTGACTTGACATGTTTTTCTTTCAGGAGACAGAAGTAACAAATCTCGAACCGTCGTCGTCATAGTTGTGTCGATAATTGTTTCATTAGTTGCAGTGGGATTAATAATCAGTTTCTACGTCTTTCTAAGATCCAGAAAGCTGTTTACCGACACAGCTAAAGGTAAACTAAAATACCCTTTTTCATATTGAAGTAGTCTTAATTTCTAAAATATATGGAAAAGATTAAATTTATCCTGATCTTATAATAATTTAATATAAGAATCATTTATTAAGTTCAAAACCTCTACATTATTATTAACTTTTTGTTTATTAATAGCTTATACAATTGGATATCTCATGTTCTTATAAGAATGAAAATATATCTTAACCCAGTGACAAGTTTTGGTCTAAAATTGCGAATGGCTTAAATTTGAAAGTGTTATGTTTTTTACACAGATCTTTACGATGATGAATTTACGAATGTAGAATCGTTGCATTTCGATATTAACACGATTAGAAATGCAACTAATATGTTCTCAGATGCAAATATACTTGGGCAAGGTGGTTTTGGAGCTGTTTACAAGGTAGAATTAAATTTTTTTGGATAAGTTTTGTAATAGTACAAATTATTAAAGGATCTTGTAGACTTGTTATCGTTTTTTTTTAATAATACAGGGAAGGCTTCCCGACGGAAGAGATATAGCTGTGAAACAGCTCTCTCACTTTTCAACTCAAGGAGATGCTGAATTTAAGAATGAAGTTTTATTGGTAGGTAAACTTCAACACAGGAATTTAGCGCAACTCTTGGGATTCTGCTTGAAAGAAAATGAAAAGCTTCTCATATATGAGTTCGTACAGAACTCCAGTCTTGAAAAATTCATATTTGGTACCACTTTAATTTGCTTATTTTTTTACATTTTCTTCCCAATTTATTTCTCTTTTTTTTAAATGAAGGTATCTTCTTCATCTCTCAAAAAAATTTCTAAATCCTAATTTTAATATGTACAGATCCTATTAAACGGATAGATTTTGATTGGGAAAGACTACAAAATTGTTGATGATATTGTTTGAGGACTTGCTTTTCTACATCAAGACTCCCGACTTAGAATTATTCATCGAGATCTTAAAACTAGCAACATTTTATTAGATGGGAAGATGAATGCTAAAATTTCAGATTTTGACACTGCGAAGTTAATTGTAGCAGATCAGACACGGGGAGATACAAGTAGAATTATTGGAACTTTGTAAGTGTAAAAAGATCAACTAACTTGATATATATATATTTTTTTACCATCTAGCTTCTATTAAGAAGAGTATTATCCTTTTTATTTGTTTTAGAATGAAAAAATAAAACTGTTTTTCTTTTAACTTGGAAAAATAAAAGATGGCAACATTAAAAAAAAATTGCTAACTACATAAATTTTCATATAAAACTTTTAAAAAGTACAGTTCATTCATTTTATACACCAACATATTACCAAATACCTAACTAACATTTGTTCATATTAAATTTAGTGGGTATATGGCTCCAGAATATGTAATACATGGTCAGTTCTCAGTCAAATCAGATGTTTATAGCTTTGGTGTAATAGTATTGGCGATTGTGAGCGGCCAGAGAAATAACTGTGTCCACAATAGTGAAGATGTAGAAGATCTCGTAAGCAATGTAAGTTAGAGATTCTTTCTTTCTTTTTTTTTCTAAAAAAAAAATCAACATCTCCTTTTTAAATAGCAATCTCTATTGTAGGTATGGAGAAGTTGGCAAGAGGGAAGTGTACTAAATATTGTAGATCCTTGTTTGAAAAGTGGTTCAAAAATTGAAATGGAAAGATGCATCCATATAGGATTACTATGTGTTCAAGAAGATTCAAATAAAAGACCAACAATGGCTCAAATACTTTTGACTTCCAAGACCCTTTAAACTTGCTTTCTTGATCAACAATCAAACCAAGTCCAACATGTCTTTGCAATGGACCGATAATTCAAGAGGTAAAAAGTCATTGATTTATTCTTCTTTACAAGAAGGCAATTCAATTCAAATGTCCTTGAACGATGACTCGTCTGAGCTTTATCCTCGTTAGTAATTCACAATTGGAAAGATTAGATCTTTTGATTTGTGAAAGGAAAAGAAAAAAGGGGCTCTTGCGAAAATAGAAAAAATAGGTCCAATATTTATAAAAATAGCAGTAAAAAAACATATTTACAAAAATAGCAGAAAAATTAAATTCGTGCCTAAAAATTACAAAATTGCCACTAGTAATCAGTGATATCTTCACAAGTAATCACTGATAAGTAATCACTAATTTACTGATATTCTAATATTTTGTGCAGGAATCATTGACACGATAGTAATCACTGATTCTTTTATAAGTTATCACTGATTTCTCTGATCACATGAATGAGAGTTTTTAAAAATCCGCTATATTTGTAAATACTTTTTAAAAATGCTATATTTTTAAATATTGCTAAAAATTCTGCTACCCAATGAAATTTTCCAAGAAAAAACTTACTAGTGAGGAGGTAAGTATTTTTTTTTTTTTATATTTTTGTTTTCTGATTGGGAAATAATGAACATAAATATCTTCCTTGATTTCTTCTTTTCTTGAAGGAAGACATTATTTGTAAGGGTAAAGTACTCATTTGGTCTCTGAGTTTTAGATGTCGTGTCTATTTAGTCCCTACATTTTCAATTTGTGTCTAAGTGGTTCCTGAGTTTTGGATATTGTGTCTATTTGGTCCCTGCATTTCAATTTGTGTCTATTTGGTCCCCGAGTTTTAAATATTATATCTATTTGGTCCTTGAATTTTTCAATTTGTGTCTAAATGGTCCCTAGTTTATTAGAAATAAGTTTAATTGTTTCTTAATTTGTTAACCCATTAACATCATATCGATAATTGACCAAAATAATGACATGATATTATTTATTATATCAAATTTTAGGCCTAGATTAATGAAAGATTTGAAATAATATTTAATCGTATCTTCATATTTTGACCAATCAAATATGATATGTCAGCGTTAAGTCAATAATATGGTAAGAAGTTAACTAATACGTTAAATTAAGGACCAATTAAACTTATTTATAATAGTTCTTGAAAATCTAGGGACCAAACAGACACAATTTCCAAAATTCAGGGACCACTTAAACACAAATTGAAAACGCAGGGACCAAATAGACACAACATCCAAAACTCATGGACCACTTAGACACCAATTGAAAACGTAAGGACCAAGTAGACACGACCTCTATAACTCAGGGACTAAAGGGGTACTTTACCCTATTAGTAATAATATATTTATTAGTGGGACTTGTGGTAATTATTACAAATGTAAATGTTTTATCAAATAAAAATTTGATATGTATAAAAGTCCGAAGCAGTTTCTACTCATGTGGTAGACAAGTATTGTCCTTAATAAACATACTTTGTAACGAGAAATTATTCTTGGGTACTGACCGGTGGTCCTCTTGACTTTTATACGTGGCTCATTTCTATCCGATAAAGCATATTAGTAAACAACAAATATACATCTAATAACATTCATCGCAGCACTGTTAACACAAAAATTAGAGTAAACCCATGGCTATATAGTTTTCCAACAGCTTGTCCACTTTTTCAAAACGAGTCTTTGAAATATTTAATATCTTTCAACCACCAAAATTAAAGACAAAACCAACTAACCCTGATGAAGCATTTGTTTCCGATTCAACGTTATTGAATAAATTTTTTGTTGAACTAAACGAACTAGAAAACAAAGAATGGAGAAGAGAAGACACGAGAATTTATAATGGTTTAGTCAAAATGACCTACATCCAATCGCTGAAGAAGACCTCTTCAACCATATGCGCTAATAACTTTCAATTCCTGCAAGCCAAAATACAATCTCAGCAAAAGCGGAAATCTCACCGGAAACTTTCATTTATAATTACTCTCTAGAACAAGAGTTACAAAGCAAAACCAAAAGCAAATGATACAACTATGTGAAGAAAACTACTGAAAAACATTTTTTATCAATTAATTATTGTAGGGGAAGAAAACTAGAGTTGAGCACGTGGAGACACACGTTGTCACCTTACTGGGTGGCTTACCTGTAAAGAGAATAAAAGATCTACTGATGTGTTATCAGTCAAAGACTCTCTGATGATCAAGTTAGGTTATGACTTATGGCATAAGAGAATAAATGTAGCAGTGCAACAAGGTAAAATTAGGATATTGATTTCAGTGCATGTACATGATTTGGCTAACATCTAGCTCTATATAGTTACCTAATAATATTGTGGGTCATGGAGGTCTTGGACGGTGCTATGGACTAGAGACTTAATTCTTTAAACGGTTTGATATTCTGCTTTGATGGACCTACACATAATACATGTAGATTGTTATTGTTTATCCAGATTGGGGCCTCGTGGCTAACAAACGTCCTTGACACATGAAGCCCATGCCCATCGCAGTACTTGGTACAAACTTTACCCTCTACAATTATTTTTAGGGTAAATTTCAAATAGCATCCTAGTGGTTTTAGTCAAATTTATAAACAATATCTGTAGTTTAAAAATGATAAATCATACCTTTCTAGTTCCAAATTATATCAATCAAACAACTCCCTTCCAACATTGTAAACTTTTTTCACCCATCACTTTTTCATTTGAATTTCGATTTGAATGATTTAAAATGTTTTGAAATCATCATTTATAGTTCTACTTATGATCACTTCAAAACTTCAAAATCATCAATAAATAAAAAGGGGTGTTTATCATCAAAATATTAGGTATAGTTGAAGCCCCTGCCCTTTTGTTTCCTAATGATTTAGAAGTTTTTAAGTGGTCATTACATAGAGCCTGAAATTAGAATTCTAAAACATCTTGAATAATCAAAAATCAAAGTTCAAACAAAAAAATTATGGATAAAAGAAAGTTTATAATGTTGAGGGGGGGGTCTTATGACATAATTTGGAACTACAAGGGTGTGATTTGTCATTTTTAAATTACAGTGGTTGTTCATGAATTTGACCAAAACCACATGGATGTTATTTGTAATTTACCCTTATATTTATTATCAATAATTTTTTTTATTCTTAATAATCAATCTTATTGTATTTTTTATGTTTCTCATTTAAATTTTTGCGTTTACAATAGTGATTATTTATTAATATAATGAAATTTTAAAATCTTTTCTTCTTTTTTTAATTTGATAAGTTCTGTCAATTTTTAAATTTTCAAAACAAAAAATAACATTTTTAAAAATATCCTAAAATTTAACAATTGAAGTTATATAGAATTAACATATAAAAAGTATTTTGATAATTTTATAAATTAATAAATGAGGCACTTACAAAAATAGAAAAATTAGGTCCAATATTTATAAAAATAGCAGTAAAAAAAGTTATTTACAAAAATAGCAAAAAACTTAAATTCACACATAAAATATTACAAAATTGTCACTAGTCTTGCTTGAGTAATCACAAGTAATCATTGATTTCCACACAAATCATCAATGATTTTACTGATAGCCTAATATTTTGTGCATGAATTACTGATTACCTAATAGTTATCACTGATTATTTTATAAATTATTATTGATTTCTCTGATTCACAGAATGAGGGTTTTTTAAAAAACTGCTATATTTGCAAATACTTTTTAAAAATGATATATTCATAAATATTACAGAAAATTCAGCTACCCAATAAAATTTCCCTTAATAAATTTAGGTCGTTGGATTCAACTTAAATTAATTAGAGAATTTATAAATTTAATCAAAAGTTTATAACTCGACTCAAATATAAATGGGTTAGAATTGATTGCTCTGTTTCAAACACCCGACCCATCACTTGACTTTTCTCTTAGCATTTTCGAACCGGACAGAGAAACTGTTGGGTTTTTTTTTTGAAGCCAAATCTAATTATTAAAGAAGTCTTGGCCCATTCATTGTTTAAAGCTCACTAAATGACAAAAAGAGTAAAAGCCAAATTGAATTGGTTCACTGTGGGTTTGTTTATCAATTGGGCCATTAAGGCTTTTTGACTTTATCTCACATAGAATTATGTGATTAAAAGAATAGGGCAGCAGATTTTTGTAGGCAATGAGGCGGTGGGTGTTTGATTTAAAAGGACTTCTTTTTTTGACGCCGTGTGACAAGTCAAGCCGAGAGAGAAGAATAAAATAGTCGACAATTTTTCTTCTTGTTTTCGTCGGTGAGTTTGACAGTAGAGAGAGTTGATGTGAGTTTGAGAGAAATATTGTAAAAGAAAGGGTTTTCTTTCTTGGGGGCTTTCGAGCGGTTAATACACGGTTTAGTGTATTGAGAATATTTCTCTATTGTAACTCTGTTTCATCATAGTGAATTCTGCAGCGGTAGCAACTGGACGTAGCCAATTTGGGTGAACCAGTTTTAATTCTTGTGTCTTCTCTGATTGTGTTTATTCTTTAATTTCTCGATTATTTTTTTATTCCTAACGGTAAATGTGGGAAGGTGATTTTTCCCAACAACTGGTATCAGAGCTTTAGGTTATAATTGTCCGCATATTCAAGTTAGGAGTGAAAGTATGTCAAACTTTATGAGTCCGGTGAAGTTTGATGTGGAGGAATTTGATAGGATGATCAATTTTGGCTTGTGGCAAGTGCAAGTCAAGGATGTATTGATACAATCTGGGTTACACAAGGCTTTGAAAGGAAGACCGAGCGGTGATACTCTCAATCAGTCAAGCGATGATGGTGATTCAATGAAATCAGATGGCAGTGGTTCTAGTAGAGGTGCTAAGAAGTCTAGTTCGAATGATGAAGATTGGGAGGAAATGGATTTGAGGGCGGCGAGCGCAATAAGACTATGTTTGGCTAAAAATGTTCTTGCAAATGTGCATGGAATTTTGACAGCCAAAGAACTTTGGGAGAAGCTTGAAACCTTGTATCAAGCTAAGGGTATCTCAAATCGGTTGTACCTAAAGGAGCGGTTTCACACACTGCGAATGGATGAAGGTACAAAAATCTCAGAACACTTGAGTGTTCTCAATGGCATCGTTTCAGAATTGGAAGCAATTGAAGTGGATGTAGATGAAGAGGATAAGGCTCTTAGACTTATCTTGTCTCTTCCAAAATCATATGAGCACATGAAGACGGTTCTAATGTATGGAAAAGATTCTTTGGATTTTGCAGAAACTACAAGTAAACTCTTATCAGAGGAGAGGAGGTTGAAGAGTGAAGGGCGTGATTCACATAACAACTCTATGTTGGTAGTTGGCAATGGGAAGAAGAAGAATTTCATACAAAAGAAAGGCTGCTGGGAATGTGGATTATCTGGTCACCTGAAAAGAGATTGTCCAAACAGAGCAGGTTCGGCAAAGGGTTCTGGGTTGGAAGCTAACATTGTCTCTCTTGTAAAGGGAGACGACGACTTTGTTTGAAGAAAGAGGAAATTCATCCTCATGGTATGACCGCTTTACCATGATAAAGGATGTGTTGTTAGCGGATGCACGCGGGCATTGGCTTGACGGTTATGCAAGGCGTGTGGAATGATGTCGATGGTTGAAGAACTTCCGGGGAAGTCAAGTAGGTGGAAGTTGCACCATAATTTCACCAAGGTTTATCGATATGTGCCGAAAAAGGGGAAATCTTGAAAGGTGATATTTCAAGTGGGTCTACTTATATGGTGGAGTAGGATAGCTCTCAAATTGGAGAACTATGATTGTCGGTGAAGACAATGATTGTAGCAGATGCTATGGTTTATTCTATCTTGTCTAGGTGGAATTGGAATCGCTACCGCTGCAGTGAAGACATGGTATTTTGATGTTGTCTTCAAGGTGGAATTTGTTGGGTTTTTTTTGTGAAGCCAAATCTAATTATTAAAGAAGTCTTGGCCCATTCATTGTTTAAAGCTCACTAAATGACAAAAAGAGTAAAAGCCAAATTGAATTTGTTCACTGTGGGTTTGTTTATCAATTGGGCCATTAAGGCTTTTTGACTTTATCTCACATAGAATTATGTGATTAAAAGAATAGGGCAGCAACTTTTTGTAGGCAATGAGGCGGTGGGTGTTTGATTTAAAAGGACTTCTTTTTTTGACGCCGTGTGACAAGTCAAGCCGAGAGAGAAGAATAAAATAGTCGACAATTTTTCTTCTTGTTTTCGTCGGTGAGTTTGGCAGTAGAGAGAGTTGATGTGAGTTTGAGAGAAATATTGTAAAAGAAAGGGTTTTCTTTCTTGGGGGCTTTCGAGCGGTTAATACACGGTTTAGTGTATTGAGAATATTTCTCTATTGTAACTCTGTTTCATCATAGTGAATTCCGCAGCGGTAGCAACTGGACGTAGCCAATTTGGGTGAACCAGTATAAATTCTTGTGTCTTCTCTGATTGTGTTTATTCTTTAATTTCTCGATTATTTTTTTATTCCTAACGGTGAATGTAGGAAGGCGATTTTTCCCAACAGAAACAGCCATCGTTCTGTTGCCCAAGACTTGTCCCATTGCTTGACTTCCCCGTTTACTTTAAATTCCTGTCCTTTTCCTTACCGACTGTTTCCATCCAAAGAAAAATCTTGCTTATATTTTATTTATTTTTCTGTAACCATAATTATTGAACAATTATTTAGAACACATTATTTGATGAGGTTGTTTTTGTAAGAATGGTAAAAGAAATTATGATGTTGCCACTTGAAGTGCACTTTTGAGTTTCATAGTTCCTAACTGTTGAGAATCCTACATCGGAAAGATGCAGGGAACTCATAACATTTATAAACTCTAAGGGTTACTTATCTCATTACCAATTGGTTTTGAGATGAATGCCCACATTATTAATATTAACATATGTAATTATTTTAATTTATGAAAATTATTTTAAATATTATAATATAGTTAAAATTGAGAACTGAAACTGCTACACTACGCAAGCTGATTTGATGAGGATTCTAACTTGTTTTTTAGTTTAATTTTCTTCCTCAAGTGTTTGGTCTTCTTGATCTTTGGATCAAATAGTAATTTACTTGTACGAGAAGAACGGGGCATCAAATAGAACAAAACAAAAAAAATAAAATAAAAACTAAAATTTAATTAACATCGATTACCGGCAACGGTGCCAAAATTTGATGGATACATCGAAACCACCAAAAATAATAAACTTACTGTAACGTCCTTATTTTGAAATGAAATTTTATTTATTTATTTATTTTATTTATTTATTTTATTTTATTTAATGTTATTTAGTTATTGATTTATTTCAATTTACATATTTAGTTTAATTATTATTTTTGTAATTTAGAATTTAGTAGTTAATTTCGCCCGAAATTCTTTTTAATCGTTTTAATACTTTTAAATTCACTTCCGTGACATTAATAATTATTAATAGGCCAATTAATAATTATTAATCACCTTTAGATTTATTTAAGAGCTTCAGGTTTTGATTGATAAGTCAAAAGTCATAAAAGGACGCAACCGTCATTTCCAATTTTTTAAAAATACAAAAACACTATTCATCCATCTTTAAAAACTCATCTTGACTAAGTTTGACTCATTTTTGCTCATCTTTTTCTTCCCAAAACCGTGGGTATCAATGGGAGGGGAGAAATATTCAGGTTTTGCTCGTTTCTCAGCGGATCGACTCGATTTCGGTTGCATCAGAAAGCCCTCGGGTCAAGGATTCTTTTCCACCCAACCATCGTTCCTTTCTCCAGTGATCCACGGAGTTCTCGGTAAGTTTATTTTCAAACCCTAAGCTCTAAATAGTGTTTTAATGGAGTTTTCTCTTTGATTCTTCGATTTCTTGTCGGGAAACTCGATGTTGTTAAGGGGACAATCGGGCCACCACAACTCCACATTGGTATGATATTGTCCACTTTGGGACTAAGCCCGCATGGCTTTGCTTTTGGTTTCACCCAAAAGGCCTCATACTAATGGAGTTGTGTCCTTTCCCTTACACACCCATAATCATCCCTTTCCCTATCCGATGTGGGATTTTGTTCGCCCTCAACAATCCTCCCCTCGAACAAATCCACCGAGCCTCCCCTCCATCCGTCCACTCTATCCAGGCCAACTCTCTCTCTGGAGCTCACCGTCTGTCCAATAGAGCCCACCATGGATCGGGTTTTCGAGACTCATCTTGTTCGGCACTTGAGGATTCCACCCACATCGTTAGGGTCGGGGCATGGCTCTGATACCACTTGTTAAGGGGACAACCGGGCCACCACAACTCCACATTGGTATGATATTGTCCACTTTGGGCCTAGGCCCGCATGGCTTTGTTTTTGGTTTCACCCAAAAGGCCTCATACTAATGGAGTTGTGTCCTTTCCC
Source organism: Gynostemma pentaphyllum (assembly GCA_028015215.1). Taxonomy (NCBI): domain Eukaryota; kingdom Viridiplantae; phylum Streptophyta; class Magnoliopsida; order Cucurbitales; family Cucurbitaceae; genus Gynostemma; species Gynostemma pentaphyllum. The sequence continues at coordinate 43,638,720 of CM051346.1, read as the reverse complement.
TTATACACCCATGATCATCCATTTCCCTAACCGATGTGGGATTTTGTTCGCCCTCAACAGATGTTTGTAAATACGAGAGTTGTTTTAAGAGTTTTTGAAAACTTTCCCATAACCCTAAAACCGAGTTTCAGTCGAAGCCCTTCCCGTTTGAATTTTACCTTTTTGGGTTTGATTATGGGTTATTTATTATTGAAATAATGTTTATTGTAATTCAATTCGGGAAATTACATATTGTTCAAAAACCCTATTATCGATACCCATTGAAATCGGGAATATTGAAATTGTTTGAAACCAACTCGAAACACATCTAAATTGCCTAAAAGCCGGAAAACCAAAACCGAAACCTTTTTTATGAAAGGGGGGCCGAGAGCCTCTTAATGGGGTTTGTTGAGTTTTTCGTCGTTTTGTATGCTTAGATGTTGTTTGATCGATATGTGGTAATTTATTGATTGTTAGATGTAATTCTAATTGTAGGTGGTTTGAACTTTGCTTGATCGCTCTAACGGAGGTTGGGAGCGAAATCTTATTTGGCTAAGGTGAGAATAGTTAGGATTTAAAGTAACTATAGAAAGCAAATAAGTATGATGGTTTGTAGAATTAGAAACTAAGACTAGAATTCGAATCTAAGAATAGAGGGAAGTGAGTTAGTGCCCTTAGGATTAGAAGTTAATCCTTTAAGTGAGAACTTAGGAGTTCTCGAGGAAAGCATTAAATCTTAGGATTTTCTAAGTTAGATTCGTTTCGAAGCTTAGGTTGGATCATTGGAAGTTAAAAGATCCAAACTTTTTTTTTTATAAAACGATTAATAGAACCTCGGATTATATTGGAAGTTAGAATCCTTGAAGGTATAGGTTAATCATTGAAGATAGAATTTATTTTTACTAATGTAGCGAAGTTCGATTTACATATTGTTCTTCCGGGATTTCCTATCTATTTTACTTTATGTCTTTACTTTATGCCCTTTACTTTATGTTTGTTTTAGTTACTTTAATACTCATACTTTACCTTCATTTACTTTTGCAAGCATACGCAAGCATAACCATAACATCTCGCACCATAATATATTGCACCATAACATCTCGCATCATTGAAAGAAAGTGAAAAAGAAAAGAAAGTGAAAAAGAAAAGAAAGTGAAAGGAGAAAAGAAAGTGAAAAAGAAAGGAAAGTGAGAAAGAAAATGAAAGGTTTATGGTGGATGCTACGGGAAATGTCCATGTTACCTTCATCATGCATAAGGTTGAATGGTGGATGCTACGAGAAATGTCCACGTTACCTTCATTTCATGCATAAAGGGCGAATGCGTATCCTACGGGATGTTCTCATTACCTTCATGCATCTGATCGATGGAATAGAGAATCGAGATGTTATATTTATGCAAAGTTTATTTACTTTTGTTATTTATGTCGTAACAAGTTAATGGATGAGGATTTGACTACGAGTGTTAGTAATATCATCCTTTGGAGAGTTTAGAATGAAATTACTTAAAGTTTAGAGAACTTTAGGATTGATTGTGTAAGATTGATCGGACATGAATCGAAATATGAGTTTGAGGTCTATCTTTACTTTTTATTCTTATTATTCTCATTGGGCTTAAGTTGTTAGCTCATGATATTACAAAATTTCAGGTAATGCCCTGGCTAGAGGTCGAGGGAGAGGAGATGGTGCTGCAAGATCAAAGGATAATGACCTCGAGATGGACTAGGTTTATTTAAAGTCCATGGACTATGTTTTGTGAATTTTATACATACTTTGTAGTTGTATATTTGTATATAGCTCTTAAAAGCTTTTCGTTTTACTTTTATGATAAAAATCTCTTTGAACTCCTGATTAGGAACTTGAAGTTCCTTGTGTTTTTAGATTTCATAATTTAAGATGTAAACCGGTTTTGGCTAGCCAATTTTCAAACATAACCACGCCAATTTTCTTAAAATATAAAGACTTCCGATGTATATTTCTAATTTTAATTATTTAAAAGTGACGGGTCGTCACACTTACTCTTGGAATTTAAAAATATGTAGTAGTGGTGAGTATGGTCGACCTCCACAGGGAAAAGGGAATTAAATTAAAGTTAACTAAAAAGGGGGGATTTTGAGTTTTGAAAATAAAATGAAAAAGAAAACAAAATTAAAAAGAATAAGAAATCAATAGAGAAAGCTTCCAACTAACGATTAATCTTGATATGGTTCATTAATTTGATCATCGATTACTAAACATGCATTCCTAAATTCTTCTCTAAATTGGTTGGAAGTCGTCAAAACCAATCAACAACTTATAAGTGCTCTTCTTTAACTTTTCGATAACCAAGATATGATCATTGATTATTCCCTAATTAACGGATAACCCTAGAATACGATAATAAGATTTAACCTATCAATAACATTAAGAAGAGAAGAACTCAATTCTAACTAACAAACACAGTACGACCGATTCATTTAAGTTAGATAATAAATTCCCATAATATAAACCAAAAAGTGTCCTTAATCAATTTATGCTAATATGCTACTTGTATTAGAGCAATTAAATAATTACAGATTCAACGTTCTAATTAGCAATATGATAAATTAACAATTGAACAACGGGACCTATTACACAAGAATTAACTAACAATAAAATATGCAAAGAGAAAGCATGAATAAAGAGAAAATAGGAATAAAATTAAGAACAAAATCTCACAAATTCATAAACCAAACCTCGATAATCCTCTAGTTGGAATAAATAAATTAGCTAGAAAAAATATTAAAAACTAACTAAAAGTCCTAAGAAAAATAGAGGAATAAGGGATGTTAAATTAGGGTTCAAAAGGGTCTTTAAATAGGTAAAAATAAAGCCAAAATCGTACAAAATCTGCTCCTTATCTCTTCCAGCCACGTAAGCCAGCCAAATAATCTTGTTTTTTTTTCCTTGTTGCAGCGATGTCCAGATCCCATCGCTGCGGCGATGGGCCTTTTTCAACACTAAAATGGACACAACTTCTTCGTTTTGAGTCTGATTTGAGCGCTGTTTTCGCCTACGTTCATGAAATTCAACGATTAACAGTATTATGGACATTTCAATCAATTAACATTTATATTTTAATTATTTTGAAGATATTATTACTAATAAATACGTGTAATTGGCGAGTTATCACGAGCTGACAATGACGTTGTAGTGGAGTAGGGGGTGTAGGGTTAAATGCACTAATGACCCATACACTTTCAGGTTTTGTCAAGTTACACCCATGGACTATCAATTTAGTAATTTTCACACTTACACATTAAAAAAAATCCAACTTCAGTTTGAAATTCTATCAAAATGTAATAGCACTTGAGATATTTTTATGAGCTTTTATCAAAACATAGAAACTAAATTGAAACTTTAAAATCATAATAATTAGAACACAAACTGTAGAGATTAAATTAAATATTTTTAAACCATAAAATTTAATTGAAACAAATTTCAAATCATAAGTACTACATTTCTAATTAAACCAAAAATCGACACACTTAGTAAAGAAAAGGGTTAACAGGCCAAATAGCCACTTTTAGTCCGAAAATAAGAGTACATGGCCACTATGATATAAATTAGAGTAAATGGCCTTAAGTGATTTGTCAGCACGCTTGAATTTACAAAGATACCCCTCCATGTGACGTACGACGTGTGCACTGCAGGACACTTTCTTTCAACTGCTATGACGTGATTGGTGGTGTACGACGTGTGCAATGGAGGCCATCATTACGCATTTTGGGAACGTAACCGCTGACTTCATGTCTTATCAACATCAATAACCGTGCGAATTTCCCCTATTTCTTAAGGCAAAATTTTTGAAAAACGCTTTTTTTTCATTTCCATTTTCAGTCATACCAAAAGCTTTAGAAGTCTATTCTTGCAATCTCATCTTCTTCCTCTTCCATCTCAGGTTGGTGTTCAAATTCAGTTGCTTTTTTTAGATTCCATCGATTTGATTTGGGTGGTTAACCATAGTTTACTCGCATGCATGTGAAACTCATCATCTTCCTTCGTTCATTATATTACAGTTAGGGTTTTTTTGTTTCCGAATCAACGGCGAAATCAGGGGGCAAAGGAGACCATGCACAGGACGACATTAAAGATGTGACAGAGGCAGTGTTTACTTTTCAATATAGATGTTGTAATCTCTACCAGTCTTATGCTCAGTCTTACCTATTATGTTTTATGTATTGTCTGTCAAGAAAACAAGAGGAGCCACTACTCCACTAGGGCGTTGTGTGAAGCAGATTGCTGTAAAAAATGGAGGAAGAGGGCGGGTCAACCAGACTAGTATGGGTGCAGGTACATCAGGTCAGTACATTACATATCATATGTATAATCTGTGCTGTTGAAACAATCACCAACCTTGAATGTATCTATTATTGTACTCGTTGTATGTTATCTATGACTAATCGGAATTAACTGATATTGATTTACCATTGGTTCTGGCTTAATTTTTCATGTTGAATGTCATGTCGTGAAACCAGTATACTTATTGTACGTACGAAATAAACGATATTTTGTTGATATACCTCTTATGTTGTGTATGTTTCCGTATACTTAGTATAATATGTATAATAATGTAAACTAATTATGATAGGGCCCAGATCCGATTATTCCTAAAGAGGCTTGGTTACGTGACGAACGTGTAACATCCACAGTAAAAACCAAGATCATAGAAACCCTTATGCAAAAAATGACAGGTAGGCAAAAGAAATTATTGGGGAAGTTCTTCATAAGTCATTTCCTTAACCTACCTACCACAATTTTCCCAACACAGTGGCTGCTCTAGGTGATACAATGACGGTTGAGAGCAACAACAAAAAAGTTCTTAGGTTCAACCTTGAGGGACAATGGTAGATTTCATAATTTGTGACTTCAAGTTGCTAACGGGCCTTAATTGTGGGAAAGTGAAGTATGTTAGCATAGATAGGCTCCCAAAAAGTACAATAGAAATAAAGATCTTAAAAAACTACACAGCCCCCAAGTTTGTGAACCTTAAGAATAAGGTTGAGGAATACGACTTCAGTGACGACATTATATCCGTTAAGTTAGCAAAACTAGATATTCTAGAAAGCATTATTGTGGCAAGGCTTCCAGGTAATAAGATGGACATCCTTCACTTGCGCTTACTAGAGGACACGAAACTATTTGAGTCATATCCTTGGGGGCGAGTGGCGTACAATCATCTCATTGCAGGTATCGAAAACTTAGTTAACAACCAAAAGTCCTCTTCTATGACAGTGACAAGGTTCGCATATGCTATAATTTATTGGACATATGAAATACTCTCGAGATTATCAGAAAATGAACGCTACGAAAAATGGATAGGGACTGACATACCACAGATTAAGAATTGGGATATCTATAACATCACTGACGGTAAGAAACTGGAACAAGATATTTTTAATGACGAGGTAAACTATCGACAACAGCTATTTATTGCACTTTGTATAAGCCTTAAATGATGTATTGTATAATGTACTCTATATACAGATTGTAGTCATACTCATTAAACCAACCGAAGAGGAGCTGGCTTACATAGCGTTGACACCTAAGATGCCTGAAGGAAAGGGAAAGGATAAGGTTTTGGAGGAAGATAGCGATGAAGATGATAATGGATCTGACAATGAAAATGAGGACAATCATGACATGTCAAAAAGAAAACATCTGAGCGACCAAATGAGTAAGGAAGAGGAGCCTTCAAGTCGTAGAGGTAGGGGATCTGCGGCGTTACAAGAGATTAGGGGGCTTCTCATTGAAGGATTTGCATCCATTACTGAGAAGATACGAGATCTGACAGACAAGCTTGACATGTATTTGCAACATGTATGTGACGCACGTAGCACACACCATGGACCGCCCCCAACCCACGTTGGTACCCCGTACTAACCACCCATAAGCATCATATGAACAAGCAAGGTATACTCTGGAATAGTTTGAGCGGATAACACTGAACTGAAAGTGGTTTTTTTGTGCCAACACTTTAATAGCCATCTTCAATAACCTCTTTGTTACATCTATATCCTTCACAAATATGTTGAAATTCAAACGATACTCATGTAAGTCAAGACTATCCACAAATTGAAACCCATCAGGGATATATACACCATCAGATTCACCATTATATTCAGCTTCAGGAACTTCCACGCCAACATCCATACCGTCTTTATCGTCAAACTCGCACCCACCGACATCCCCATCTGACCCATTATGCACATCGTCTTCCATGACGGTATTTGATACCTTCAGAATTGTAAGTATAGATGGTATGTGTATAAGATGTACATAATTTACGGAATTAGTTTCTACGGCCTTCAGTACACAACCATCAACCTCCATGGTGCTTACCCCCAACATCATAGCTGGATCCTTCAAATGTATTCACTTCAGGTAAAGATGTCGGTTCATCAACATCATCAACTACCATATCACTTACCCCATGCTCAACGATGACAGCACAAGATAGTTGATTGGTACTGATGCAAGTTAAAAGATAATGAAAATCTTCTACATTGTCGAAAGGCATGTACTTAGCAACGTTGCAATCCGATACAAGTTCAATAAACATACGGAACACATTGATCCCATCCAAAATACAATTCTTCACTTCAAGGTAGTCCACAAACCCTTCGTAGTCAAAGAACTCGTTAATGTTGGCAAGCGCTCATGAAAAACCAACGAACTCTTTGTCCGAGTTCCATGACCCACCGTACTTGATAGGAATGACACTCGTGCCTGAATTATATATCAAACGTTAACACATAAACGAAAAGAACATAAACAAACGTACGAATAATACAATAAATGTGGCAATTTTTTTTAATAAAACATGAATTTTAGCAACAACGTTAGAAGTCGTTAAAATAAACAAGTAAAAAGTATTCACCTCCACCCATTCTTTATCTTCGTCTTCCAAGCAAAATAAACTATATAAATCAAATAACAAGAAGTAGATGTTCAGACTCCAAAACCTATTTCTAAGACAGAGAGTATATTATCAAATCTTGTGTATATAAAATATTGTCTGGAAAAAAAAGGAGGAGAAACAGATTTAAAAAAAATTGGGGGGATGTGCAAAGCTTCCTATAGAAGCTTCCCCAACTACCTATGAAATGACGATGACACACGTACCCAGCAGATCTCGAAATCTGAAACCATCAGCTATCAGCCCCCAAACACTGTTTGCGTACCCCAACTTCCATGTGATAATGATTACCCTCAATGGGGGTATAATAGGTATAAAACTTGAAGAAAAGACATCTCGGTTGCCATCTACTATAAAATACAATCTAGTGGCTATATAATGATAAGTATGACTAAAAAGTGGCCATTAGCTCCATTATCTCTAAAAAGGGTACAAATGATTTTTTTTCCAAAATATATGTATATAACACAATTATTTTTCATTAAAAATCCAATCCCATAATCGAAAAGGAAAAGACTTGAAGTCCATCGTAAGTAGGGGTGTTCAGAGAAACCGAAAAACCGATGAACCGAACCGAACCGAATTGAACCGACCGATTTATTGTCTAAATATTTAAACCAATGGTTCTTTTGGTTTGTAATAGGAAAAAACCGTGGGAATTGGTTTTGGTCCGGTTTTTATATTAAAAAACGTATAAAACCGAACCAAACCATATATGTAATTAATGCTTAAAAACTCCCAAGTATATTAGCTTTTTTACCTCTTAATCACTTGGCTATTGTGCAACCTTAGCCAAACCATCTATGTAAGTAATGATTTTTGTCGCTACATAATCGCGACGCGGAAAAAAAAAAGGGGAGTCGCCAATAATCATTAGTTTTCTAAATTGGGTGTGATTAGTCACCTATTCATTAACTAAGGATGGTCTACTAACTTTTGACTATGGGTTCGGGAGTTCATTCACACATAGGGAAGGTATTAGCACCCTATTATGTTCGTTTAAAAACGATTATTGTTTTTTATTTTATTTTATTTGGTGTATTATTGGAGAAAGCCTTTATCTATAAAACAAAAATTATTTTTTGGTTATTTTTAAATGTCTCATGTTTTATTAATCAATACTTTAGTAATAAAGCATGATTAAATAAGTATGAGTGGCGTAAAGCCATTAGAAAAAATATTGTTGGGAATTTTAGCTAAGTATTCCGGGAAAAAATATTGTAGGGAATTTTAGCTAAGTATTCCGAGAAAAAATTCCTTACCTCAAGAATATTTAGGAGCATGGTATTCCAACGCCCTCATATTCCGTCGTCGGAGTTTTCGAAAACGATTTGTTTGTTTGTTTTTTTATGTTTAAGTTTTAAAGAATATTTTAATTAATTATGAATTTTTATCTTTGTTATTAAAATTATTTAGCTCAATATTAGGTTTAGGGTAAGTTTCATTTTTAGCCCCTAGGTTTTAAATAGGAAAATTTTATTTGACAAATCTTTTATTTATGGCATAAATGGACAATTATTATCCGAATAAATTTTAATTTTTATTTAAGGCTTATATTATTAATCTTTGTATTTTTGGAAAGTTAGTAGGTTTATACCCTAGTAAATTCGAATTAATATTTAAAATTTTATTGTTAATATTTATGATTTGAAAAATTAGTATCCTAATTAATCCCAATTTCTATATTTAAATTGTTAATTTTTATGCTTTGGAAAATTAGTATCCTAATTAATTCCAATTACTATATTTAAATTGTTAATTTTTATGCTTTGAAAAATTAGTATCCTAATTAATTCCAATTACTATATTTAAATTGTTAATTTTTTATGCTTTGGAAAACTAGTATCCTAATTAATTCCAGTTACTATATAAAATTTTATTTTTAGTTTTTTAATTTCTAACTTAAATTTTCAATCTTTATTTATTATTTTATTTTCAATTTCATTCCTTATCTATTAACCTAATCAAAAATCAATACTTGATATAAAGAAAGTAAAATCACAAGAGAAAAAAAATATAAATCGAATTTACAAAATATCAAGTATATTAATTAAAATATTTTAAACCCATTATAATAGAAATTTATTCAAACAGCCATGTTGATTATATAAATATACCATATTCATTCATTAAATTACAAACTAACTAATAGCAAAATTGATGTAAATATGTTTGTGAAATCAATGCTACAAAATTTAAAAAAAAAAAATATATATATATATATATATATATATACCATAACATGATAATTGAGTTAAACATGAATTAAATAAATAGCAAAAAACTAGTTAACAAGATGAAAAAGCATGTTTACAATTTTTTTTGATATACAGATACAAAATAATCAAATTAAAATCCTAATGATGAAATATAATCAAAAAGAGAATAAATATCATAGAAATTAAATTATTTGTTTACTGTTAAGGCTAGATGAATAGGTCAAACATAAGAAGAAGATAAAAATAAGAAAATTCCAATATAATGAATGAATAAACAAATATCAAAGGTCATGTCTTTTTTAAAAAAATATTAAAAATATTATACAAACTTGAAACATGGAATGTAATGATAGGAAAAATAACAAACAAAAATAAGATGTTGGACCTTATGAACGGTGGAGTTTTTTGGCAGTGTCAGACGAGAGAGATATCGATGGGTAGCGGCCAAGGTATAAAATATCGCCGACAAAGGTGATATATCGCTCGACATTTCGCTCAATCTGACATGCGATATGTCGGGGGGGTAAAGAATATCTTCCTGGAAATCGACGATAAATTGGCAATGTCGTCGAAATCTACATATCGAACGACTTATCGCTCACTTATTGCAAATATTTCGCTCGCGTAAGTTAATAATAATAATAAAATAAATAAAATAAATAAACTTACAAAACGGGCTCCCATATTACTGGGGTTGGCCACCGCTTCCTAACTGTTGAGGAGAAACCTTCAATTTATAGTTTCTTCAATACCCTTTGACTATTAAACTTTTCGATGTGGGAATAAGATAACACTTTTAGTTTTTCAAACTTATTTTATCTATAACATATATAAAAGTGGGGAAATAAGGAGAAACATTCACTTCCCATTTTATCCCTACTTATTTAAAATATTCCATTTGTATCATTTTGTTTTTTTTTTTTATTTTAAATTAAATTTACTTAATTATAAAAAAAACAATGGCCACTATGTATAGTTGTGTCTTTTCCACTAAAAGGCATAACTATATAAAAATTATTATAAATTAAATCGACTTATGATTATATAATGACAATAGTCATAATGTATGATTGTGTCTTTTCCATCAAAAGACACTCATATAAAATTTATTTTAAATTATATTGACTATTATAAAAAGACGATAATCACCAAAGGTTATGTCTTTTTCAAAGAAAATTTAAATTCATTTATAATTTAGTATTTTAATTTGTATATCCTTTCACCTACGATATTTGTGCAACCATGCATTTGGTATAAATGATTTTATTGATCTCAATTAAATCAAGATGTTTATATTTATACGTACTTTTTTCAATAAAAATCAAAATCAAAATAGCATTTTAAAATATGTCAAACAACAACTCATCAAAATGATGGGGTTCGTATATACAAATCTGGTTGAAATCTTCATTTACATGCCCTTTATTTTGATTTGTTTTCGATTAAGGTTGGTTTATTCTGCTTTCAGTTTCAAACAGAGATGACTAACCATTAAGACTATTTTTGAGGTTATTATAATAAAATCTATCTCATCTAATTAATTGATTATTTTATGTTTTTAATTATTTGAATTGCTTTCTTTCTTTCTTGCACCTACCTTTCTTACGGTATTATTGTGAGATAGATGTGTTGACATTATTTATGAACAGAAATCCAAACAATCACCCTGTGTGACTACCCGTCACTTTTAAATAAATTAAATCAGAGAAAAACAGTGGAAGTCTTTTATTTTAAGAAAATTGGCGTGATTATGTTTGAAAATAAGCTAGCCAAAACCTGTTTACATCTTAAATTCAAATATCTAAAAACACAAGGAACATTAAGTTCCTATCAGGAGTTCAAAATGATTTATAAACATAAAAGTAAAGACAAAAGCTCTTAAGAGCCATTTACAAATATACAACTCCAAAATTATATAAAATTCACAAAACCATGTACATGGATTTTACAAGTACTTAGTCCATCTCGAAATCATCACCCTCTCAATCAAGCGCGCACCAGCTCCTCTCCCACGATCCCAAAAATTACTTGAAATGTTTGTAATATCATGAGCTAACAAACTAAGCCCATTGAGAATAATAAGAATAAAAAGTAAAAATAGACCTCAAACTTGCATTCCGATTTGTGTCCAATTAATCTGACACAATTCACTCCTAAAATCCTCCAACTCTGGTAATTTCATTCTTAACTTTCCAAAGGATGATATTACTACACTCTTGGTCAATCCTCATCCATTAAACTTGTTATGACATAGAATAAGTAAAGTAAATAAACTTTGTACAAAATATAACATCTCAATTCTCTATATCATCAATCATATGCAATGTAGGGTTCGCATATACCCTTATGCATGAATGAAGTAATGCGTCAATCCCGTAGGATACCATTCACTCCTTTTTCATCTAGAGTAATGAGCAAATCCCGTAGGATCCCATTCGTCTCTTTTTCACTTAGAGTAATGAGCAAATCCCGTAGGATCCCATTTGTCTCTTTTTCACTTTCGTTTCTTTTTCACTTGCTTTCTCTTTTTCATTTCTTTTTCATGAATGATGCGATAATGGTATGGTGTAAATGATAAGCATATGCTTGCATATCTTGTAAAAGTAAATAAATGAAGTGCGGAATTAAAACAAGTAAAATAAATGAGCATCTCGGACGAACGATATGTCTATCGAACTCCGGTATCAATAATAAGAGTAGAATCATAACGTAAACAATTAACCTAACCTTCAAGGATTCTAAACTTCCAATATAATCCGAGGTTCTTTTAATCGTTCTAAATACAAGTTTGGATCTTTTAACCTCCAATGATCCAACCTAAGCTTTGAAACGAATCTAACTTAGAACTTTCTAAGGTTCAATGCTTTCCTCGAGAACTCCTAAGTTCTCACTTAAAGAACTAGCTCCTAATCCTAGGGTACTAGCTCATTCCCTCTATTCTTAGATTCGGTTTCTAGTCTTAGTTTCAAATGCTACAAACCTTCATACTCATTCGTTTCTCATAGTTACTTTAAATCCTAACTATTCTCACCTTAGCCAAATAAGAGTTCGCTCCAAGTTTCAGAAAGCACGATCAAACAATGATCCGAAACACCTACAATTAATAAATAAACATACATCGATCAATTAACATCTAAAAGCTCAAAACAACGAACAACCCCATAAACCCCACTATGAGGCTCTCGGCCCCCCCCATAAAAAGTGGGTCTCAGGTTTGGTTTTCTGGTTTTTAGGTACTTTAGAGGTGTTTCGAGTTGGTTTTAAGCAAATTCGATATTCCCGATTTCAATGGGTATCGATAATTAGGGTTTTGAACATTATGCCCTTTCCCGAATTGAATTTAAATAAACATTATTTCATTAATTTATAACCCATAATTAAACCCAAAAAGGTAAATTTCAAACGGAAAGGGTTTCGACTGAAACTCGGTTTTAGGGTTAAGGGAAAGTTTCCAAAAGCTCTTAAAACTACTCCCGTATTTACAAACACCGAGTTTCACGGCAAGAAATCGAAAGGAAACAAAGAAAACTCCATTAAAACACTATTTGGAGCTTAGGGTTTCAAGAGAAACTTACCGAGAACTCCTTGGATCTCGAGAGAAACAGACGATGGTTAGGTGGAAAAGGATCCTAGACTCGAGGGCTTTCCGATGCAACCAAAATCGAGCCGATCCGCCGAGAAACGAGCAAAAACCCAAAAATCCTTTTCCCCCTTTGAACCCACAGCCTTGGGAGAGAAATATGAAGTTTGGTGGTCAACTTTGGTCAAATGGGCATTTTAAAGATGAAGTGAATAGTGTTTTTGATATTTTTAAGAAATTGGAAATGACGGATGCGTCCTTTTATGACTTTTGACTTATGAATCGAAACCCGAAGCTCTTAAATAAATCTAAAGGCGATTAATAATTATTAATTGGCCTATTAATAATTATTAATGTCACCGAAACGAAATTTAAAGTATTAAAACTATTAAAAAGAATTTCGGGCGAAATTAACTACTAAAATAGAAATTACAAAAATAATAATTAATCTAAATACTTAAATTGAAATAAATAAATAACATTAAATAAATAATAAAATAAAATAAATAAATAATAAAATAAAAAAAAATTCACTTCAAAATAACGGGGCGTTACACCCTGGTAGAGTGGCAATTGTAAAAAAATGTGGTTTATAATAAATTCAAGTGAAACTGTATTTGGAAATGATAAAATCTTAAGTCTTTTTCTTCTAAATAAAAAGCGATAAAATTTTCAAATCGTATTATAAAATTTAATATTTTATGTACTAATTTATTATAATCGGAAGTACAAATGAATTTTAGATTTATAATTTAAATTGAATATAATAGTTGAGGATTTCAAAATCAATTTACCAATTTATTGAAAATGATTTTTTTGTATTAATATTTAAAGGAGAATATATATCCATTGATGTTAATAATATTTCATATCTATGCATTGATTCTAATAATCAAAATTTAAGATTTATGTTAAATGAAATTAATTCTGAATAATTTCTTATAATAAACATTTTAAATTTATAATTAAAAAAATCACAAGATACGTGCATCGCACGTGCTGCTTAACTAGTTCATATCAAATATCCAGATTTTATCTATAAAAAAAATCCAATCGATGTGGAATTACCAATTATCTTACCCTTTTTTGGCAGCTTGCAAAATAATATCTATTTATATTCATATGATTAATTATATATTCATGTTAATACTATTTTATCACTTAAATTTTAGTTAATAAATTTTAATCATAATATTATTTTGATTATTACTTTTAGTCATAATGTTATTTTGATTATAAGTTTTAATTAAGGTTAATACTAATTTTAATTTGATTATATAATCAAGTTTTTAATTTGTTTGAAATTTGATTACCATTTCTACGTGTTTAATAGTGTTAAATATTTTTAAAAATTCTCATTCAATATAACATATTAAAGTCTTCATGTCATTTTTATTATTATCTTTTGAAAAATTTTAATGTAATAAACATATTTTAATATTATATTTTGATATATTTTATTGTACTTTTTTATATTTTGTTTTGTTTATCATCATTTGTAAGTGAATAATTCTAATATATGATAGATTATGATTTAATTAAGTTAGTATGAAAGTTTTATCTAAAAGTAAAAAAAAATCATCTAAGTTTCTGTAGTTTCCATGATTTTTCAAGGAATGTCCGTCGACATCGACATTTCCGAGAAAGAAAATAATAAAATGATAGGGTTTTTTTTTGTGTCTTTTAGGGTTGAATGAGGGTCCTTTTTATAGCCAAATGAAGGATAAAAATTAGGAAAGTAATAAATGAGAATAAAATCAAATAAAATCAATTTTTAATTCACCCCAAATCATGCAAAAATTTTATTTTAATTTATTTGACAACTCATAAAAAATAATTTCTCATTCATCTTTTCCATGTTTAAATTGATTCTCATTTAAAACTTATTTTCCAAATCTTTTTATTTCTAAACAAAATTAATTCAAATAAAATTAAACAAATTTGGCACATTATTATTTTTATTTTTTATTCTTGCTAATAAAACACTAGAACAATAAAAAAAAATGTAATTACATTTATCCTAAAAATCTATTTACTAATTTTAAAATAAACATAAAATAAAAATTCTTCTTTTTTTTTTTCTTGTTCTTTTTTTAATACTTAAAATTAAATTAAAATCATACCAGACGAAAATGGGTGTCTACAATTTTCATCACCATTTACATCTCCTCTCTAATCTCTCTCTATAATTATGTTTTAAATTTATATTTTTGGGTTCTAAACTTCTTTATTTATTGTAAAACTCTTGTTAAACCTTCAATTCCATTTTTAGGTATTCTTTAAAAATTATTGAAAAATGTTTTTTTTGCTTATGTTTGATCTTTACCCTCAATTTTGGTGGACACAAGTTGAAAAACTTTAATATTTTCATCTATTCCCTCTCAATATTTATAATTAAAACTTATTGCCTAAAACCGACAAACCGAACCAACGGCTCGGTTCAAGAACCAGTTCGATATATTTCATTGGACGGTTTGGTTCCATTTTAGACAAAACCGATATGCTCGGTTCAGTTCACTAACTATGGAAAAACCGACCAAACCAAACTGTGCACACCCCTAATCGTAAGCATGGATTGAAGCATCTTTTCCCCCAATAGTAGATGGTCATCATTTTTTTTTAATTTTTGGGTAAAATACACTTTTAGTCCCTATAGTTTGAGTTTGGTTTCTATTTGGTCCTTGTAGTTTAAAATCCAACACTTTAACCCCTGTAGTTTGGATTTGGTTTCTATTTAGTCCTTTTAATTTGAATTGAGATATTTTAATCCCTATAGTTTAGAATAATCTTGATTTTGGTCCTTGAATTGGTAAAAGTATTGCTGACTGGGATTTTAAAATGATAAAAAATTACTGACATGGATTAATAAATACTTAATCTAATTTAACCTATTTAATAATTTAAATGTTTATTTCTCTCTCCTCATTCTCTTAATCCCAAACCATCCTCTCATCGCCACCTCTCATCGTCGTTCTTGTACCATCAGTGTTGTAAGAGAATTTTTAATGCTAATATTTTTGACACGTATACTATGACGGGGCACAAAACACCTCGGTACTGTTACCTCGGTACTGTTGACACGTGTGCTATGATGTGGCACAAAACACCTCGGTACTGCACATATATCGAGGTAGCTGAGAATGACATAACGGCACAGATATCGAGATACAAAGAACTGTATAGAGGATGCAGAGTACAACGCACTACACAGCACAGATATCGAGATACAAAGAACTACTAGCTTTCAGCTATGCAGTACATAGGATACAGAATACAAGGCACTACACAGCACAGATATCGAGATCCAGAGAACTACTAACTATAACACAAGTTTCAACTACAACACACAGCCCACAACCTGTTGGGCCTAAGCCCAGTAGGACGCTACATGTTGAGTGTTGAGCCCGATTAATTGAGTCGCGAGGCCATCAGCCCACCAAGCTACTGAGTTCAAGAAGCCCAACTTCAGGAAACGTGCCAGATACGATTGGCCTAGACATCATAATTAGCTAGAGATAGGTTGAGGCGTTGCAGAGTAGCTCGGTGACGAGACGCTGTGGCAGCTGACTCGACATGTGGCAGGTCCACTTGTAAATGGGCGGGAGATTAACCAAAGAAAGATCGGGAAACCACAAACTCGCCTCTATAAATACGGGCGCTCCGAAAGATATAGGTACGCTCTTCCACCATACTAAAACTCTGCAAAAATTCCGACTGACTTGATCGTCGGAGTGGAGAGGCCGGTACCACACTGATGCTGTTTCATTCTCATTTTCAGGTGATACGCTCTCTGTCTACAACCGTTAGAGCTTACGTGGAGCTGACGTGTCAACCTAGTCAGCCAGACAAAAAACAAGCAACAACATTTAGCGCCGTCTGTGGGAACGACTGAAAGTCGTATTACCGAAAATGAGTCGAAGTCAGCACAGTGATAACCACGACGATGAAGAGGAGCGAGAGGAGGCTCCAAGACGAAGGAAAAATCCCCCAAGAGATTGTCAAACCCAAGTGGATCCCCAACCACCTAAACGATATCCAAAACAGGGTGAAAGGATCACAGAGTTGGAAGCCCAAGTGCAAGGCTTCAACAGAGATATGGCTAAGATGCTGGATATCTTAACTCGACAGAATAATGCTAAAGGAAAGACACCTTTAGAGCAGGAAGGAGAGTCTCGATTTCACAGGGAGGGTGGTTCGAAGAGAAAGAACACCCATCCAATGGACTCTCGTGACCACGAGCGTTCTCGCCATCCAGGTGGAACAGATTTACGAAACATCCTCGAGCAAAAGAGGAAAGCTCGACAAGATATGGAGAAGTCAACTTCTGAAAGCCAACAACCACCGTGGGCACCGGAGATAAGGAAGCTGCAGGACCAACTAGGCAGTATGCAGAAAGAGTATAAAGGCAAAGCTCCACTGACGTTGGAATATTTATTAGAACAGACAGAACCACCATTCACAGAAGACATCATGGAGGCTGAGTTACCCTCTAAATTTAAGATGTCTGCTATCACACTTTACGATGAATCACTCGATCCCCTGGAGAATGTGGAGACGTTTCGAACCTGGATGGAGCTCCAGGGAGTCTGAGACGCGATAAAGTGCCGAGATTTCCCCCTCACCCTGGCTGGCCCAGCTAGAGGATGGTATAGGCAGTTGAAGCCACGTTCAATCCCTTCTTTTAAGGAGTTGACTAAGGCTTTTGTGACGCAGTTCTTAGGAGGAAGAGATCATAAAAAACCAGCGACGCAACTCCTGACGGTGCGTCAAAGATCAGAAGAAAGCCTTAGAGATTACGTGATGAGGTTCAATAATGAGGCCCTTAAGGTTGAAGGCTATAGTGATGATATAGCCCTCACTGCCATGATGGCTGGGATCAAAGACGAAAAAATGCTCTGGTCCCTCGGGAAAAAAACCCCAACCACTTATACGGAACTCTTCTCAAGAACAAAGAAGTACATGAGTGATGGGGAGCTACTCAGTTCAAGGAAAGTTCCTGATGAAGGGAGCAGTAGACAGCACCAATCCAGGAGCAAAGGTCCTGAAGATCGATAATTCGACAATAAGAGGAAGAAAGTGGAGGACCAACCTGAACGTCATGGCCTGCCCCTCTGAGCAAATTTAAAAGGTACACACCTACTACTGTTCCTCTTGAACAACTTCTGATGGAGATTAGAGATAAGAATTTGCTGAGATGGCCTGCTAGGATGAAAACAGGGTCAAATAAAAGAAACAAAGATAAGTATTGTTTGTTTAATAAAGATCATGGTCATACAACTGGAGAATGTTTCGACCTTAAAGAAGAAATTGAGTATTTGATCCAGCGTGGATACATGAAAGAGTTTGTGAGAAGGAATGATCATAGGGAGGATAGAAATGAGAACACAAAGCAAAAGGAGAGTGGTAAGAAGGATGCTGGTGAGATCAAAACCATATTTGGGGGCCCAGCTGGTGGAGAATCCAATCGAAAAAGAAAAGTGAGCGCCCGTGAGGCAAGGCTCGCTCCATCTCGTTTAGAAGTGTTTTCTACTAGTAAAGTAGAGCTTCCTGCCCTAATGTTCACTGAAGAAGAGACAAATGAAATTCACCAGCCGCACAATGATGCATTGGTGGTGGTCATCAGAGTGGCCAAGAAAAAAGTGCATAGAGTTCTTGTTGATGGAGGTAGCTCAGCAGACATCTTATCCTTTAAGGCATTTAAGGAATGAGACTAGGGATATAAGAGTTGAGAAGAAAGCACAACGCCTTTAGTTGGATTTAGAGGTAATCAGGTTATCCCGGAAGGCAGCATTGAGCTACCAGTTACTATTAGAGAGGAACTAAACCACGTTACCAAGATGGTGGAGTTCTTAGTCGTAGATTGCACTTCAGCTTATAATATTATCCTTGGAAGGCCCTCTATCCACGCGATGAAAGCAGTCCCGTCCACTTACCATCAGCTAATGAAGTTCCCTACCCCTTGCGGAGTGGGAATGGTTAGGGGCGATCATAAATCCTCTCGAGAGTGTTGTCGAACAACCATGAAAGACGTTTTGGTGCACGTACTTAGAACATGCCAAAAGAATCAATCAAGGCAGATGGTGCAGCCTGCATTAGCGGTAGAGAGGATAGGGAAACCTACCCCGATTATACCAGAAAAAACTGAGCAGAGGGCAACCCCCACCGAAGACTTAGAGTCTGTTCCACTCCTGAGTGAAGATCAACGTGTCAGCATTGGAACAAGACTGGGGGCCGAGCAGAGAGGTAAGTTGATAGAATTTTTGAAGCAAAATTCAGATGTGTTTGCTTGGACTCATGAGAATATGCCTGGTATAGACCCAAAGATTGTGGTGCATAAGTTGAACGTGGACTCCAACTTTCGACCAATCAGACAAAAGCGCAGGGTGTTTGACCAGAATAGAAATGATGTTATAGCTGAAGAAGTAGAGAAGTTGTTAAAGGCTAAATTTGTTCATGAAGTACACTACCCTGACTGGCTTTCTAATGTGGTGTTAGTGAAGAAGGAAAATGGAAAATGGAGGGTGTGTATAGACTTCACATCTTAACAAAGCATGTCCAAAAGATAGTTTCCCTCTACCTCGAATTGACCAACTTGTAGACGCCACAGCTGGGCATGAAATGTTGACTTTTATGGATTCCTATTCAGGGTATAACCAGATCAGGATGCACGGACCTGATCAAGAGAAGACATCATTTGTTACTAGTCAAGGCCTTTATTGCTATGAGGTCATGCCATTTGGGTTGAAAAATGTAGGCGCAACGTATCAGAGGATGGTCAATAAGATGTTTGAGAAGCAGATAGGTAAAAACATGGAAGTTTATGTGGATGACATGCTAGTCAAAAGTCCACAAGCTGAACGACATACTGCAGACTTAGAAGAAGCCTTTGGTGTCTTAAGGAAGTACCAAATGAAGCTCAACCCTGAAAAATGTGCATTCGGACTAACTTCAGGAAAGTTCCTTGGGTTTATGGTTCACCAGCGAGGCATTGAAGCAAAAATCCTGATAAAGTGAAAGTTGTGCTGGAGATGGAGTCCCCAAAGAATCTCAAGCAACTGCAAAGCTTAAATGGGAAAATTGCGGCTCTCAACAGGTTTGTCTCTAGAGCCACTGATAAATGTCTTCCATTTTTTAAATTCCTGAGAAAAAATAATAAGTTTGAATGGACCGAGGAATGTGAGAAAGCCTTCTTACAGCTCAAAGAATATTTGGCCTCTACACCCTTACTCTCTAAGCCTACTATGGGCGAAGAATTGTTTATGTATTTGGCTGTCTCAGAGACAGCAGTGAGTTCAGTGCTAGTAAGAGAAGAGGGTCAAGCCCAACTGCCTGTTTACTATATAAGCAAAGCAATGGTGGATGCAGAGACCTGGTATCCTCAAATGGAAAAGCTGGGGTTAGCGTTGGTGACTTCAGGCCGAAGATTAAGACCTTATTTTCAAGCTCATAAGGTGGTGGTGCTAACTAACCATCCGTTAAGGCAAGTGCTCCAAAAACCTGAAGCGTCTAGTCGATTAATGCAGTGGGCGGTAGAGCTCAATGAATACGACATCCAGTATAAGCTGAAGACAGCTATGAAGGGTCAAGCAGTGGTAGACTTTATTGCTGAACTCACACCTGAGAAAGAGGAGTCGACACCAAGACCCAACCATGAAGGAGAGCTCGTTCCACCATGTAAAGGAGAGTCCACCTGGACTCTTTATGTGGATGGATCATCCAATGCGCAGGGTTGTGGTGCTGGACTCATATTGGTTTCGCCTGAGCAGACGCATATTGAATATGCCTTAAGGTTTGGCTTCAAAACTTCCAACAATGAAGCTGAGTACGAAGCACTATTGGCTGGATTGAGGTTGGCAAAGAAAGTAGGAGCGAACCAACTTATAATCCTTAGCGATTCTCAGTTGGTAGTGAATCAAGTCACTGGAGAGTACCATGCCAAAGAAGAACGAATGGCGGTCTACTTGAGTAAAGTAAAAGAGATGCTCAGTGGATTGGATAAATTGGAGGTAAGACAAATAACCCGTTCTGAGAATGCTAATGCTGATTCACTGGCACGCTTGGCCTCTGCATACCAGACGGAATTGAAAAGGATGGTGCCTGTGGAGTTTCTCCCCAATTCAAGTATAGTTGAAGTGAGAGTCTTAGACGTTGATCAAGCAGAAAAATCTACGTGGATGGAGCCGATCATTCAGTTCTTAAAAAATGGTGAACTCCCTCCTGATAAAATGGAAGCACGAAGACTTCGATATCAAGCTAGTCGTTACATTCTGCAGGATGATGTATTGTACAGGAGAGGTTACTCTTTACCCCTTCTCAGGTGTCTCGGCCCACAGGAAGCCAATTACGTGATGAGAGAAGTGCATGAAGGGGTTTGTGGAAATCACTCTGGGGCCAGTCGTTGCTCCACAAAATCATCAGGCAAGGATACTACTGGCCCACATTACATGAAGATGCCAAACAGTTCACTAAACGATGTGATCAATGTCAGCGTTATGCTGTCATACCCAGGCAACTAGCTGAACTGCTAGCCAGTATCACAAGCCTGTGGCCTTTTGCACAATGGGGAGTTGACCTTATTGGACCCCTACCTCAAGGGAAAGGTCAAACAAAATTTGCTATAGTAGCTGTGGATTACTTCACCAAATGGGCTGAAGCTAAGGCCCTGGCCACCATAACTGAGCACAAAACCACTGAGTTCATATGAAGGAACTTGGTGTGCAGGTTTGGCATCCCTTATGCCATAATTACTGATAATGGAAGACAATTCGATAATGAGAGGTTTGAGTCATGGTGCTCAGACTGAATATCAAGCACCTCAAATCCACCCCAGCCCATCCGCAAACAAATGGCCAAGTAGAGGCAGTCAACAAAATCATCAAGAAGAACTTAAAGACCAAGCTTGAAGGACTTAAGGGACTGGGTGGAAGAGCTTCCTAATGTTCTATGGGCATACAGGACCATAGCCAGGACATCTACAAGCGAGACCTCGTTCTCCTTAGCGTTTGGCACTGAGGCTGTAGTTCCTGTTGAGATAGGGCTCCCGTCTTCGAGAATTCAACATTTTAACGCAGACATTAATGATGAATGTCTTAAACTGAACTTAGACCTATTGGAAGAGTGTCGAGAAATGTGTCGCCTTCGTGTGGCAGAATACAAGAACAGGGTGGCACGGTACTATAATTCTCGTGTAAAACCACGCAGCTTCAAGGTGGGCGACATTGTCCTGAAAAAAGTGTTACCAAGCACTGGAGCACTGGGTGCGACATGGGAGGGGCCCTACACGGTCATAAAAGTAATTGGGTCTGGTGCATATCAGTTAGCAGACATGGAGAACAAGTCCTTCCCTCACCCGTGGAACATTGAACATTTGAAAGCATACTACCAGTAGGCTTCTTCAAGATAGTTCACATTAATTCCGCTTATTTTTTGTATCAAAATGATGAACTTTAATATATTTTGAGACGACAGTATAATTTTGTTGCTACATAATTTTGTTGTTTTTATTTACTCGTGCTACTATTACAACTTGAGATGAGTCAACACACCTGAGCGGGGACAAGATCAACCAGCCACAAGTCAATGTAGAAAGCCTTTATAAAAGGACTACTTGAAATAGTGAAAAATTCCAACAAAATAGAATATGGCTGAGACAGGAAAGACTTGTACAGCCTGCTGAGATTAGCAGGAACAAGTTCACCTCAGTTGGGTCAATCTAGGACTTGAGTTAAGTTAGAAACCCAAAGCATGAATATCCCATGCTAGACCACGCTAAGATATCATAAAATGAGAATGAGATCAGAGCTATATTTTATTTTCATAAAGATCTAAGTTCAAGAAGGTAATATGGAAGCAACAAAGAAAACTACATTCGAACTCAGTATACTAATTCTTCTACACAGACCTAAGAGAAAAGGAAAAAACACAAAAAGCTTAGGACCTATCGCCTGTGTCATCAGGTCTTGCCCCAGCATCACTAGGTTCTGCTGCTTCTGAGTAAGTCATTTGCCTTACGAAGTCTATATCCCATTCAGGATGAGCTTCCTGAATCTTACTACATGCGTAATCAAACCCGTACCCCCACAGCTCACGTTCAAGTGGCTGGAAATGTGAAGAAATCTTAAACTCCTTCCTCAGAAAAGCGGCATCCTTCAATTGATCTTGAAGTTGTTGTTTCTCAGCCTGTAAAGCGGAGGACGATCGGTTGTGCTCCTCTGTTAATTGACTCATATGTGCATTAGATGTTTCTCTAGCAGCAACAGTTTGTTGGGTTATTTCGTTCGACCTTCTGAGCTTTTCTGAGAGTCGCACTATCTCTCGTGATTGCCGTGAAGCAGCAAGACCAAGTGTGGCACTACACTGTAATAGAGAGAAAATTATTAACTTCAAGTCTACGAAGGTACACGAAAGTTAAACTTACCCTATGCTGTTCTTCCAGGGAGATATCTCGATTACCACCTCCAAGTACCACACCGCGCATGTCACGCATAACAGACTCTACCTTTGCCTCGAAAGGAGGGGGGAAAGTAATACTAGCCGGTGTTAGAGCAACTGGTCCCACCACTCGTTGGCGTTGACTTGAAGGTTCGTCTCGAGTAGCTTGAGGATGAGTCGTTCGACGTCGACGAATGTCCTCATCAATACGTGGCGGCATGCCTGGGAAGAGAATAAAGTAAAATAAAATTTAAAAAAAAGGGGGAGAGAGAGACATATAAGTATATATTTTCTAGCCTTACTTGGAAGACAACCGAGCCCAGAGTTACGTAAGTTGTTTTCACGGATCAGAACGGAAGCAGATCTATCTCTTTCAGAAAGACGCCAGATGTGTCGAAGAGATAAGGCTTGGAGTCCTAAATTTACACCCAACTGCTCTCCAACTGAAAAATGGAAAAAATAATTATACGTGACAGACGTTAACGTATAGAGTGAGAAGTTTAAAAATCCAAAGCTTAACAGACCAAGCACACTAAAATACGTGGGAGTAGGATATGCGCAACTCTGACCAAGGGTGCGCCTTAACCAGTCACCTCCTGCGAAAAACCATCTACTTTTCCAGCCCCTCGCTGGAGCCGAACCAACCACTAAGGGCCTGTCTCGCGCGGTTAGATAATAGATATAGTCGAATCCAGGAAGCGATTTTAAGGAGTAGAGTGCGTAAAGAGTCTGAGTAAGAAAGAGATCTTCATTTCCGACCATGCTCCAAAGCACCCAACACCCCAACAGTACGCTCCAAGCACTAGGGGCTAATTGACAAGGAGCAATACCTACTTCGTGTAAGAACCTCTGCGGATATGGATGAAGAGGAAGCCGGAACCCACATTCAAACATTTTGATATTGAGAGCGACCTCCCCAAGTGGAGGACGGAGTAATGATTCGTCACTGCCTGGAACTCTCAAAGTGATGGAGGCAGGGATATGATACTTTTTTCTCAAAGCGTTGAGGTCACTCCTACTCACGTCGGACGAAGGGAATTCAAAAAACGGAACAGGGGAGCGACTCGGTATTGACAAATCGGGATGGTGAAGAATACTGATCAAACAAACGTGATCAAGGTTAGTCGTCGAGGAAGAAGAAGTTTGGGTGACTTCCGGTGTATGACTTATGAGAGCCATAGAACCAGGAACCTGCTAATGACGAAACTGTTGGTTGTCGGCTGAATCAGACGTAGTATCCTCAGACTCGTTAGTATAACTCTCCTCTTCACTAGACATGGTTAATTAGTTGAAACTAATGACTAAACAGGCCTCGAGAAGAATAACCCTATAAAAAAAATTATAAATAAAAAAAAAATTAAAAAAAAATGGGGGGGGACTGACAGGTTGGCCCACAAGTGGGCCAGCCCAAAAGGAGCACCTGACCCATTGGGTCAGGCGCAACCCGACAGGGTCAGAATTGACCCGGTCGGGTCAACAGCCAGGCGTTAGAAATGCCTGGCAGGCTGGGCCACCAAGTGGGCCAGCCTAAAAAAAAAAAGCCAGGCGTGCCTCAAAAAAAGAAAAAGCCAGGCGTCTCAAAGCCTGGCAAGCTGGCCCACTTGGTGGGCCAGCCCAAATGAAAAAACAAAAACAAAAACAAAAAGAAGAGAGAAAAGAGAAACTAACCTCATAATTTCCTCTTCAGCATGTATGAAATTGTGAGAAAGCTTCTCACTATTTATAGAAAAACGTAACCGACTTATTATTCAGATAAGTTTTACAACTGTCATAAATATTATTGAATACTCCCTACTTTGTAAAACTCCACGTGGATAGTAAAAACTACTCAGCAAACCTACCAAGCTAGGGAGTAGGGGGGCCACTGTTGTAGGAGAATTTTTAATGCTAATATTTTTGACACGTGTACTATGACGGGGCACAAAACACCTCGGTACTGTTACCTCGGTACTGTTGACACGTGTGCTATGACGTGGCACAAAACACCTCGGTACTGCACATATATTGAGATAGTTGAGAATGACATAGCGGCACAGATATCGAGATACAAAGAACTGTACAGAGGATGCAGAGTACAACGCACTACACAGCACAGATATCGAGATACAAAGAACTACTAACTTTTAGCTACGCAGTACATAGGATACAGAGTACAAGGCACTACACAACACAGATATCGAGATACAGAGAACTACTAACTACAACACATGTTTCAACTACGTGTTTCAACTACAACACACAGCTCACAGCCTATTGGGCCTAAGCGCAGCAGGACGCTACATGTTGAGCGTTGAGCCCGGTTAATTGAGTCGCGAGGCCATCAGCCCACCAAGCTACTGATTTCAAGAAGCCCAACTTCAGGAAACGTGCCTGATACAATTGGCCTAGACATCAT
Organism: Gynostemma pentaphyllum; assembly: GCA_028015215.1. Taxonomy (NCBI): domain Eukaryota; kingdom Viridiplantae; phylum Streptophyta; class Magnoliopsida; order Cucurbitales; family Cucurbitaceae; genus Gynostemma; species Gynostemma pentaphyllum. The sequence continues at coordinate 43,613,181 of CM051346.1, read as the reverse complement.
AATTAGCTAGAGATAGGTTGAGGCGTTGCAGAGTAGCTCGGTGACGAGACGCTGTGGCAGCTGACTCGACATGTGGCAGGTCCACTTGTAAATGGGCGGGAGATTAACCAAAGAAAGGGCGGGAAACCACGAACTCGCCTCTATAAATACTTGCGCTCCGAACGATTGAGGTACGCTCTTCCACCAGACTAAAACTCTTCCAAAATTCCTACTGACTTGATCGTCGGAATGGAGAGGCCGGTACCACACCAGTGCTGTTTCATTCTCATTTTCAGGTGATACGCTCTCTGTCCACAACCGTTGGAGCTTACGTGGAGCTGACGTGTCAACCCAGTCAGCCAGACGAAAAACAAGCAACAACAATCGGCACCATCACACTTCACCATCACCATCGTCTGTTCAAGAACCAAGTGAGGAATTTTATTCATAACTAAACAAATTTTGTAGGGTGGTCAATAATGGAATTGATAGTCAATATAAGAGAAAAAGAGAGAAAAAAAATGGGATCTCAAATTTTCAGGGTGAGAAAAAAGAGGAGATCCAAATAAAGAGAGTGATTTTAATTTCTCAATATCAATAATCAATTTCTTTGGCTACCAATGGATGGTTTCATTTAATCTCTCTTTCATTCTCTCTGCTATATTTCTCAAGTTAAGAGAGAGTTTTATTTCTCAATATTTGAAATTTGGGGGCATGTGAAGGAAGCCAGTCAGGGAGTTGTTTGGATATGAAATTTGAGAACCTTATTATATGAAATTGTTTCCTATTCTCCTCCATTCAAACTGCCCCTCTCATCTCATGGCTTCCCTCGTTCATGTCTCTGAAATCCAAATCTTTGATTGCTTTTCTCGAGAATGAACCTTATACATTTGTTGGTGTTGAATCGATAAGGATGTCGGTAGCGAAAACATTTGAGCTTTTTGGGATGTTCTTGAATCGTTAGTGGTGGTGGTATAGGGAATGACGGAGGAGGTGATGAGAGGGGCCGATTGAGATCGAAAGATAGAGGAAGATTAAAATTATTAAATAGGTTAAATTATATTAAGTATTCATTAAAAACCCATGGCAATAATTTTTTATCATCATAAAATCCAAGTCATGAATATCCTTACCATCTCAAGGATCAAAATCAAGATTATTCTAAACTATATAGGGATTAAAATGTCTTATTTTAAACTAAAGGGACTAAATAGAAACCATATCCAAACTATAGGGTTCAAAGTGTTGGATTTTAAACTACAAGGACCAAAAATAGAAACCAAACTCAAACTATAGGGACTAAAAATTCATTTTACCCTTAATTTTTTTAATTTTTGTTTCAAATTATATCCTCCATATTGGGGAACAGATGCATTCGTCAGCATTGATGACGAACACGGGCTACACTAGAAATAGTGAGTCAAATTTGTCCGTTTCATCCAAGTTAGAACCAGTCTTCAAGTAATTCATATAATATCTTCAGCCAGATTCCCAAAGTGGGACCTCTGATCTTCTAGTCTGTGGCTACGTACGTTTCATATTGAAAAATGGGATAATTTCTTAGATTTTAGGAATATAAAATATTTATAATTATAGACCATTTAGTGATGTCATTAGAGTATTCTTACGAAAATACTTTTATTTAATGGATAATACTTACCATCAAATTATTTTGGAGGAGCTTCTACGTCCTCTAATTTCTATTGGTCAATTTCAATTAAACATTATTACATTCAATAAATATGTGGGTCCAGCTAACTTTTATAAACCGGTAGAAAGAAAACAAATATGAAAGTATGAAACTAGGATGGAGGCAAGTATTTTCCTTTATGTATTACATTTTTATTAAATGATATTCATTATAGTTAATAAATATGTAGTCCTCATTAGTAAGTGTTATAAGTAGGGAAAATACTTGCCTCCATCCTAGTTTGAAGGAGCTCCTTCATACTTTCATATTTGTTTTCTTTCTACTGGTTTATAAAAGTTAGCGGGACCCATATATTTATTAAATGTAATAATATTTAATTGAAATTGACCAATAAAAATTAGAGGATGTAGAAGCTCCTCCAAATTAGTTCGGAGGTAAGTATTATCCTATAAGTAGTAGTGAGAAATAACGAGTGAGAAGAGAATTTGTGACGCAAGTTAGGTTCAAGGAATCTTCGACCAGTAAAATCAGTTGGACTTTTCAAATGTTTAGAAGATAAGATGAGAGTAGAAATTTAGTCCTTATATAATTAAACGAGATCGGAAAAAACTTCATTCTGTAGAAAGAAAAAAAAATGGCAGCGGCGGTCGTAATTGGTTCAAAATTTGTTTGTTTCCTCATTCTCTGTTTCTTCTTCGGCCATCGCGAGGCACATGCTCAGCCGACCTTCACAGCTCGTGTATGTTTAAATCGCAGAGGTAATTATACAGATAACAGCATTTACAAGGATAATCTCGATCACCTCCTCTCCAGTTTCATCAACAATCAAAACGATTATGGCTTTTACAACTCCTCTTATGGCGAAAACTCCGAAAAAGTTAATGCAATTGGCTTCTGCAGAGGTGATATTAAAGCAGACAATTGTCGTAGTTGCCTCAACGATGCCGTAGGTGTTTTAACAAAGGTTTGTCCCAATCAGAAGGAAGCAATTGGATGGTACGAGAACTGTATGTTACGTTACTCGAATCGATCTTTTTTTGGCATGGTGGAAGAATCTCCTTATTTCAATATGTCCAATGCTCTTAACGTTTCGGATAATAATGGTTTTAATAAGATTGTTAGGAACTTACTTGACAACCTCACTAGTGATGCTGCAGCTGGTGATTCTCGCATGAAGTTTTCGACGAGTAATATATCGGTGCCGGAATTCCCAAGTTTGTATGGACTTGTCCAGTGTACGCCTGATTTGTCTGAGATTCAGTGTAGAAACTGCTTGACTGATGCTACTAGTTTACTTCTAGAGTGTTGTGATGGGAAACAAGGATGTCGTGTTGTTTTACCCAGTTGTAATTTTAGGTATGAGAGCTACCATTTCTTTGAATCAACAGCGCCGCCACTGTCTCCTCCTTCACTTGTCTCAAATAGAACCACTGACACGGGAGGTACTTACTCCATCTTTGTCTCTCTTAATAAACACGAGTTTCCGTCTTAAAACTAATCCTTCATGACCCCTGTAAACTATGTTATTTTTTATGTGGAATCCTTAACATGTCGTTCAAGACGATACCATTTTTGGGATCTGCTGGATCCCATTTTTGGAGCGAAAGTTCATTTAAGTTTTGTTGGGAGCTGATACCATCTTAATAAACATAAGCTTCCATTTTAAAACAAATGAGTGACTATTAGTACTTACTCCGTCTTTGTCTCTCTTAATAAACACGAGCCTCTATCTTAAAACTAATTGTTTTTTACAGAAAGTGACCTAGTTCCGTTCATTTTTCTGACGTGGAATTCTTATAATTCTTATGCTGGATCCCATTTTTGGAGCGGAAGTTCATTTGAGTTTTGTTGGGATCTGATACCATCTTAATAAACATAAGCTTCCATCTCAAAACTGACTATTAGTATTTGTTAATTATGTTTTGTCCCTTCATCTTTCTTGTAATTAGATTCTTAACAAAAAAATTCTTCTTCTTTAAGAATTCTGCCATGTGGTTACTGAATAAGTTTCACATCGGTTAAGAGTGTCATGAATTATAAGAGAGTACAACTTCTCAATTGCTGTGAAACATACAGACTGAGGTTCCAAAAAATAGATACTATCACACCAATATATAAATCGTGGAGAACTCGTTGTTTCTAATAATTAAGATCGGGGTTGAGGATGCTAATCAATCTTGACATGTTCTTTTAACAGGGGGAAGGAGATCATCGAGGGTGATAATTATAGCCATTTCGGTAGCGGCTCCAATTTCCGTCTCTATACTTCTTTTCCTCGTGGGCTGCTGTTACCTGCGCAGAAGATCAGCAGCAAAGAAGAAATACTCTGCTGTTAAGGAAGATAGTGGTATGTCTTGTATTTTGAAATTTAAGTAGATTGATTTCTTAAAAATAATTAAATCAATTTGGATATATCATTTTGGTCTTAATTGTTTGCAGTTGTTAATGAGATGAGCACAGTGGAATCTTTACAATATGATTTCAATACAATTGATGTTGCTACTAATAATTTCTCACTAGAAAACAAATTGGGTGAAGGTGGATTTGGTGATGTCTACAAGGTATCAAACAAATATTATATATTGTTTTGTTTCTTTAAAAAATATTGTCTTTTTCATTTACTATTTCTTATCCTTCTGAAATGTTGTAGAATTTTTGTTTATAGTTGAAGATTGGACAACAGCCTTTGAAAGCCCGACTTACGGTTTTAGTTCCCAGGTTTTGAAAACCCACAAATTTGGTCATACATTTTGCACTACTCACGGTTTTAGTCTCTTCGTTTTAAAAACCCACGAATTTGATCCCTACGGTTGGGTAAGGACAAATTTAATCATATATTTGAACGTATATGTATATATATTATTTCAGGGTATACTTGAAAATGGACAAGAGATAGCTGTGAAAAGATTATCAAGAGGATCTTTGCAAGGTTCTGAAGAATTCAAGAATGAGGTTATGTTGGTTGCTAAGCTTCAACATAGAAATTTAGTGAGGCTATTGGGATTTTGCTTGGAGGGTCAAGAGAAGATTCTCATTTATGAATATATTCCTAACAAAAGCCTTGACTATTTCCTATATGGTTTGTTTCAGATAGCCTCAGTGTATTTTATTTATTCACTCTGTATTATATTTTAAACTTGATCAATCAATTAATGTGCAGATCCTGATAGACAGAGAGAGTTGGATTGGATGAGACGTTATAAGATCATCGGCGGGATTGCTCGAGGAATTCTATATCTACATGAAGATTCTCGACTTCGAATCATTCATCGTGATCTTAAAGCTAGCAACATCTTGTTAGATGAAGATATGAATGCAAAAATTTCAGATTTTGGTATGGCGAGGATTATCCAAATTGATCAAACTCAGGGAAATACCACTAGAATCGTCGGTACCTAGTAAGTTTTTCTTTCATTTATATAGCATCTTTTTTAGTGCTTAAATGCTAAAAAGAAAATGATCAATTTGTTTGTCATCGGACTCATTTTATCATAGTCATCAATGTATTAAATCTCAATTTAACTTTTAATTTCTAATATTGTTTTTATTTATTAAAATTTGTGTTCAGTGGTTATATGTCTCCAGAATATGCAATGCACGGGAACTTCTCTATGAAATCTGATGTGTATAGCTTTGGAGTCTTAATCTTGGAGATTCTAAGTGGCAAGAAAAACAATACCTTTTATATGTCGGATCTTGCCGAAGACCTCTTGACCTACGTAAGTTGAGGATGAAGCTTTTTATTTTCTTTTTCGAGTTCTTTCCCATTATGGTTGAAATAAAGCAAATGATTCATTACAAAGGCTGAATATTGGATAAAAAATAATTTCAGGCTTGGAATTTATGGAAGGAAGGAAAGCCAGTAGAATTATTGGATCCCATTTTGAGAGATTCTCATTCAAGAAACGAGGTCACAAGATGCATTCATATTGCTTTATTATGTGTTCAAGAGGATCCTGCCCGCAGACCTTCTATGGCTTCCATTGTTCTTATGCTCAATAGTCATTCTGTTACTATGCCTTTACCTGAACAGCCAGCTTTCTTCTTACGCAGTAAAGATAATGGCATGATTATAGGAATAGATAGTGATCAATCTATCAGCAGATCTGTGGTGTTGTCGGTCAATGAAACATCTATTTCTGAGTTATACCCACGATAAAATGGCGGAGGGCCACGAACCTATACCACGTGGGAGGGAACACTCATGTCTAATCAGTTATACTTCGATTCTCAATATTTGTATAATTGAAGTATTGTTTGGTAACAATTTTAATTTTCATGATTTAGATGTATGGTATTGGTCAAGGATGGATGCACCTTTGGTGTGCCCGACCTTTACCTCAACTTAAATATATACGATTTATATTATATAATGTATAATTTCTCATACATTATATTGGACAAATTAATGTTGTTTATTTCAAAAAAACACAATCTTTTATATATATTGGACAAATAAGCTTTCACTTTGGATAATGTCACAATCTCCATTAAAATACATTGAGTCTTACTGTTAAAACGAACCTTACATTTGAGTTTGTTCTGCAAATCTTCAAATTTTGTGTTCTGAAATAACATCATACTCTTCATTTCATATCGTTCATAGTTGTTAGCTTCATCCCACGATCCGCCATATATAATATCAATGGAAGTGGTACGCATTTTGAAAGATTTCGGATAACAGAGAAATGAAGAAAACAAAACATAAACCCTAAAAACAAGAAACACAAAAACATACAGACAAAATTGAAATAGAAACTGTAATAAACAAAAAAGGAGAGATAAACGGTGTATTCCACAAATCATGGAGCAAATTAAAAAAACATTTAAGGAATATGAAACGTATTTAAAACACCAACTAAAAAAGGAAGTAGAATAAGGGCATTTTGGTAAACATTTAAAATGGAAGATCAAAAGTAACCACCAAAAAAGGTGTTTCTTGGGCAAATTTGAAATTAACAAATCTCAGCCGATATTATTGAAAAAATGATAATTAATGTGGATATTGTTGCTAATATCACAAAAAATTATTACTTTCAGTTTTACTTTTTATTTATTTAAAAAAAAAACTAACTAATAATCTATATTTAAAATTAAGCAAACTAAATCAAATTCAATTATCTAATTAGTTTATTATTATTATTATTTCACCAAACCGAAACATTCATTTCTCAACTACACCGACATAAGGAAATATGAAATTTAGATTTTCTAACTGAAAAATAAATAATTAAACTTCCAATTCAAAATGTCAAGAGATTATTTTTAATTTCAATTTTCAAATTAACTCAAAAATCCGGGTTGTTACAGTCATGCATATATAGTCTTTTTTTTTTAATGTTAAAATCTGAGAATGACTACTTTAACAATACAAAATTTGAGAATGTTTCTTGAAAATTTCTTTTTAGGAAAATGTCTGATATAAAGGGAAAATGACCAGATGTACAGGAACATGAGGTAACATCTAAAACCTTAATGGCCATGCATAGTTTGGTCTTTAGTCAGCAACCATGATTTTGGAGTGGAAATTATGTTTTTTAAGCAAATCTGTACTAATATACTATTTATACAATGCGTATTAAGCTTCGTACTGAGGATGGAAGAATACGTATTTATGAATGGTGTACGAACTGTATTAGTTGTACTAAAGAACGTTCTATATGCTTGCTATTGTGTTCTTGTACGAACTGTATGAAATGTATTTATATACTCACCGAATATATGTTGGTTTCTGTCTACAACATATATATTCATTTGTGTACGCGTTGTATTGTAATGCAATTAATATATGCTGGTTTCTGTCTACGACATATATATTCATTTGTGTACGTGTTGTACTGTAATGCAATTAATACTTGCTGGTATATTTGTTATCAATAGAGGCCCGCGTTGATACTCCCAAAGGAAGCGTGGTTGGCCGACCAAAAGGTCAATATCTATTGCAAAACAAGTGTTTTAAAGACACTAAGACAAAAATGACTTCTAGGCAGAAGAAGATGTTGAGCAAATCTGTCATGAGTCATTTACTTGAACTACCAACATCGAACTTCCCAACCCAATTGTTACTTCGAAGATGTGTCGCAAACAGTAATAAAAAGGTCCTAAGTTTCAACATTTAAGGGGCTAAAATAGACTTCACATGAAAGACTTCGCATTGCTTACGAGACTTAATTGTGAGGAGGAAAAGTACATAGCTGTTGAACAAATGCCCCCTGGCTCAATAGAACGAGATTTCCTGCAAAATTATGCATCGCCAAGGCTGGTGAACTTATTGGAAAAAATTAAACAGTATGATTTTAAGGATGATGATCTCTCAGTCAAGGTTGCAAAACTAGCTATCTTGGAAAGCATAGTAGTAAAATCAAGAATTCCCCAAAATAAGATTGATACACTACACTTGCGATTAGTGGATGATGATGACCTGTTTAAGACGTATCCATGGGGGCGGATTGCTTATGAACAGCTAGTAAAGATTGTCAAAAACTCCATAACTAGCCAACGTTCTACATTGATGACAGTGACAGGTTTTGTGTATACTTTCGTATATTGGGCATATGAGATCATTCCAAAATTGACTGTCAGTGAACAGTACGAGAAAAGAATAGGGCACGGAGTACCAAGGATCAAAAACTGGGATGTTTACCACATAACTAACAGTCGGAAGCTGCAGCGAGACGTTTTCAATGATAAGGTGATTGTGCATAAGACTATAAACTATTTATATTATAACTAGCATATGTTGTATGATGAATAATCCTATTTAGCAGATTGTTGTTGAACATATGCATCCAACTGATGCTGAGTTGAATCTGGATTGTCTTGCACCCATTCTGACAAGTGAAAATAGCATGTTTGATGATGAAGACGATTATGCTTATCGTGAAAGGCATAACCACAATGAAGGAGTTCAATACATGCATGATAGAAATCAAGAGAGAGGCAAGGGTTCAGCAGCGGGGGGAGTGCAAGGGCCACTAATTTCACAGCTCTAAACGGGATTCAAGACATCATTCTTGCAGGATTTGCATCCATCAATGAGAAACTAACTTCTCTAATGGACAGAATGGACAAGCTTGATTCCGGGGGGGCGTGGAGGCAATAGTGAAGACCAACAAAATGACCCTTCCCCCCCACGCGACACATTCATTCCGGTTGGTATAATCTGTAGCTTACATACAATTTATATACGATTTATGCAATAAAAAAACACCATGTGCGTACCGTTGTAGGTGGAAACAAACATTTGGCCATCTTGGGTTCTTCCGGAGAATGTTGTGCCTACATAACCAACCAAAGATGGAGCTGATAGACATGTGCGTACTAAGTTAATGTTGCATATATTAAATTACATATGAACTCTTATATATTTTACAAACATGGATATTTTTTTGAAACGGTAGACTGTTGACATCGAGACTGATCTAACACAAGGTATAGTTGGCAACATCTCAGTATATGAAACACTTGATCATATTGCCAATGACACTCGGGTACGTTTCTTTAAAAAATTATCATTCGCATCGCTCCACGATTCGTACTAACAGTATACTGTGTATTCTATTAACTTTCGTACCTACAGGAAGATCATGCTAATATATTCCGTCTATCTGATTATGAAATGCCAAAAGATGATGAGGCTGTCTCTGATGATGCAACCGACGCTAGAGAAAACCTGCCAGAGGTGATTGAATTCCATGCCATGATTTATTGTTTGGTGTTCATACAATAAATGATCACTATTGTAAACTAATGTGAACGATCTATGACATAGGTAATAAGGGAGCCAAGACCATTCTGATCAACAAAACCCGACCTTTACAAGCAGGAGCCATACATTATTGTGTTTGGGTCAAGCAGTGCGAAAGTGAAAAAACGTACGCGTGCTGATACAAGGGCTTCAGGCATAAAAGGAGTGAGAGGTGGAAGGGGTGCAAAAGGTAGCAAAAGGGGGGGAAAGAATCCAACGCCGTGACTTAAACTTCAAAACTAATATTTGTAATATTGACTTCTGTTTGCATTTTTTAACTTTGTTCTCAAGTCTTTCATTATAATTGGTCAGACCTATCTCTGTTCGTACAACAATCATAGTATGCGTCTATGCCTTATGTTTCAAATTGTATGACTAATGTTACACATTTTATACTACTCGTACCATGTGTATAAAAAATACCTAATGTTACATCTTATATACTTATCGTACCATTCGTATAAATATGACCGACATTACGTATTGTATACTATTCGTACCATACGTATAACAATCATAAAATGCTTTACACACGCTTCAATTGTGTACTATGTGTACTTGTAAACTATTAGGTACTTTTTGTACATGATATCTGTATTTCACTCAATCGTAACTTCTCTAATGACCCATATGTACAATCTGTACAAATTAATTGATACCGCCTTGCTACTATGTTTAAAGTGTCATTAGTTCACAATATTTTACCATGCATTAGTTGAAACTAAAACAAATTAAGACTGAAATTATATAATAGAATGTGACTTCACAACGCATAAAATACTTGATAAATTAGTAATATGTCATCACCCAAATATTTCCATCAGTGAATACATCATCAAAAACACAAAAAAATTCTACACAATGTATGCAATATCATAAAGACAAATAGAAATAGGCCAACTGGGCTAGATTGCATAAAAAACACAAATCTAAAGTTCATCAAAAAATGAAAATCCTAAAAAGGATATGCATTCTAAACTGAACTTCAACAAAAGAACATGCGAATATATTTATTTCGGCCTGTTTCTAGCAAATAATGGGACAATCGGGAGAGGGTTCTGGCAAGTCTTTCTGTTATGACCCGCACCATTGCAACGCCCGCATTTCAGAATTTTCTTGAACTCGCCTTTGGAATGGATCCTTCTTTTCGTAGGCCTACCGGCAGCTCACCGCGAGCTGGAAGGCAACATATGTATAAATAATTGATCATTAATAACAGGCCAATTGTTCCTCTTACCGGTAGGGCATACCGAACCCTCATATGTCCTTCGCAATGCATCATTTGAATAGTAGTAGTCAACAAATGATAACAACGGGATGCTTGTGTAGCAAAGGACGACATAAGCATGTGGACAAGGGAATATCTCCAATTGCCACTGCCAGCAAGAACACTCACGTTTTACACAGTCAACGAAAAAATCTTTTTCCTGGTCACTAACCATAAACTTCGCAAAATCCGATGGTAACACCTGAAAAATCAGATCATGTGTATCAAAAACACAGTGTATAATACGCGCAGTACAAAAAGTATCATGTGTATAAATTGTATATTACATACGCTATATATATTACCTTCAATCGACGCCCAATATTGATTCGTATTCCAAGTTCATGTGACGCCCGGTCAGATAACGTGTGTTTGGACCTCGCAGCAGCCGCCTTACGTCTTACAAACCATTTTTGGAGTTTCAATAACAATTCCTCCATGAAAAAAATAAGCGGCAACTCTCGATAAGGAGTCATAACATTGTAAAAACTCTCCGATATATTCGTTGTCATAATATTGAATCGCATTCCATCAAAAAATGCACACGACCATCTTGATAACCCGACACCTTCTAGATATCCTTCCAATCGAGGTTCTATATTATACATCTCATTCTTGTGACGCTCAAACTCTTCAACCGAGAACGAACATGCAGCTCATTTAAAACATCGGTTAACCCCTTTTTCCGAAATCTACTCTTAATGTTGTTTGAGAGATGGAACATGCGCATGCCATAATCAGCTCTCGGGAATACCTTCTCCACAGCTTTCTTAATGCTGCCATGTCGGTTCGAAATTATCGCAAGCCTACGCTCTTCATCACCAAGCGCTTCCTTGAGATTAACAAAGAACCATTCCTATGAAAGGTCATTCTCAGAATCCACAATGGCGACACATATGGGAAATATTTGATTGTTAGCGTCCATGCACATGGCCGCAAGTATTGTACCACCGTACTTGTTTTTAAGAAAGGTTCCGTCGACAGACAACACGGGTCTACAATGTGCAAACCCTTTGATCATCCAACACCATGAACAAATATTTGAACCGGAAGTCTTCGTCATGCTCGTATCTTATGTATGTCCCTATGCAAAATCAGAAGCATGAAATTAAATACGTACAGATTGTGTGCGTTAATAAAGACACTGTATATGAAGTATTATTAATACGCGTTGTACTAACTACACAACTCGTATTAATAAAGAAAAATTACGTTAAATATACAGCTCGTACACACAAAAATAAAAACGGGTTTTACAACTTGCAAAACACTAACTAGGGTTCCTCTCGATAGCTTCATGGAAAAATCTCATCAAATGAGTGAATGATGCTTCGGGACTGCCACGTATCTCATCAAAAACCATCTCCCTCGCAGTTTGGGCCTTCGCATAACTAATTGATATGTCATGGTTACATCGCATCATTTCTATAAGGTCATACAACTTCATGATTTTACCATTAACTGGTGGGTAGAATTGTTTGATAAACTCAGCTACAATATCTGATGTTGCCTGCCTATGATCGTTCCTAACAAAGTCGATTAGGCATGAGTGAGTTTCGTACAAAGTATGTACTTTAAAACCAGTAGACTTCTTGAACCTAGATGCACGTAAGTGCCAACTGCATTTGATATGCGAACATTCAATGTAAACTCTAGACGAGTTTGAACCGACAACGCTTATTTGAAATTGTTTTTCAACGCAAACACCTTCATAGCTTGCTTTAGCAACTTCTTCGAGGCGTATACATCGTTGATAAACACGTTGAAGTTAACACGATAGTCTCATAACTCAAGTCTATCTATATATCGGTACTCATCAGGTATATACAAACCATCAGGCTCGTGCATGTTATTACCATAAACCACGTTCACCCTGTACACTTCATTCTCTCCATCATATCGTACCTCATCCTCTTGATAGTCATCGTAACGTATCTCATCCTCTTCAGTAATCGTCGGTAAATTTGTTGAATACGGTATATTCCGCACGACTGGTACAGTTTCGACGCTCTCATCATCCGTATCCATCTCCTCATGCTCTCCGGTGTTACTGTCCGTATCCATCTCCTCAGGCTTTCCGGTGTTTTCAAGCGAACGGGCACTACAACAAATAACCTTATTTATAGCTTTTAGTTATAACGTTTAGTGTAAACCGTTATAAAAAGAATTGGAAAAAAAGTCACGGGTTTATTTATTTTGGGTTGCCGCTTTTTTATTCATGCTAATCTCTCTCTTTTCACTTAGATCTCCATCTCCCTCTCTCAAGAACAAAGGCAACGAAGATAACACAAGCGATCAAAAATTGAGACGAACGAAGCAGATTTTAGGGCTTTTCAATTTTAGGGCTTTCCAGATTTTCCCAAACAATAATCACTCTCTCAATCTTTAAGACAAGACGAGGATATCAAGATGATGATCGAAAAGGAGAAGTACAAAGCCAGACGAACGAAGGCGATTTTGTGGCTTTCAGTTTTTTCTCAAATCAGACTCACTCTCTCAATCTCGAAGACAAGATAATGATATCAAACCAGGCAATGATCGAAAACTAAGACAGACAAAGGAGATTTTGGTGCTTTCGATTTTGGGACTTAATTTTTTTTTCCAAATCAGACTCTCTCTCAATCTCGAAGACAAAACAAGGATATCTAACTAGATGACGATTGATAGAAATTTGATTCAGGATGGAGTCCAAAGAGGTTAGTTAATGGTTTCTAGGTTTGTTTTGTAAATTTGATTCTACTGTGAAGTTTTGTTCTAATTTGTGTTTTTTCCTTCCTCTATTCCCTTTGTTTTTTTTTCTTATATTAGTCTATCTGGTTTGGTCTTAGCCTGGATGTGAAAAATCTTTAGGGCTTGCAAAATTTGTACTGATCTAAGTTTTCTTGTAATCATACTTTTAAAAATTCCATTATGTTTCTATATATGTTTGATCAAGTTGTGTTAGTTTGTAGTTGTTATACATTTTCTAGATAAAGCTAGTTTTAAGGGATTTATATATGGACGTAATCGGATAAAGATGATGTTTTGAATTTCATATGATAGATTATGATTGTTTTTTATTCAACATTGGGATTTTTTGTGTAGGGATATTAGGGCGAATAGTCTTTCTGGGAAAATTCCTGATCAGAATGGTGACTGTTCATTTTTGACCAAATATAAAATATTCATAGTGTCTAAGATTCTACAAGTTTATGATACTTCAAAAGATACTGAAAATTAAAGTGGTTTATTTGAGTTGTATTTTAGAAGCAGGAGATCTCACAACTGATTCACAATTCCATTACTAGGAGCTTCAATTTCTTCTTATATAGTCTAAAACCTTCATTTCATAATTTGGAACCTTTTCAACTATCTTGATGAAGCAAAAAATTGTGCTTGTTTTCAATGTGTTCAGAAGATCATTTATATTCTTTAAGAAACAAGAACATAATCTAGATATAGCTTTATAAATGTAACATTTCCTTTGGGTAAATTTATTTATCATATTCTTAGAATTTCTATTAATCCAAAGGGCGTGGACAATATTAATTGATGAAAGGAATGGAAATATAAAAATATTTTATTTAAGCATATTATAATTGTTTATTGTTCATACTGGTATGGCCTGGAAAATTTGTAAATTGTCTTGTGCCTATTTATAGTCACTTTATAATTTGTTTATTAAATATGTGTAATTGACTAGTTTTACAATGTTAAAGTTTGTACAAATAAGTTCTTATTTAGATTTGTTTTTATACAAATTTTGAAAATGAAAGTCAATAACCTCTATTTATCAGTTTTGAAGGTTAATTAATTAAGCCAAACACCCATTGACATAACTCAAATCAATCCAACGCTTCAAAACTTGAAAAAAAATTGAAGTTATTTGCATGCTCTGTTTTTTCATTTTCATTTTTTCTCTAATTTCCAGAATTTCTTCCGAACTCCGACCGAGTCAAATTGAAAGATGAGAAGAAAAATCGTTCAAAAAAATTGGTTTTTGGAAGAGAATGAGAAGTTGTGCTTATTATGAATGATGATTTGGGTCAAATTTGGAGCACTTTTAAAAATGCTATATACATACATACATATACATACATACATATACATACATACATATACATACATACATATACATACATACATATATATACATACATACATACATACATATATATACATACATACATACATATACATACATACATACATATACATACATACATATACATACATACATACATATATATATATATTTAGAAAAAAAATCCAGATTTACTCTAAGTCACGTGGATCGATCGTTGCTTAGATCGAGAAAAAATCTGGAAATTTTTCAAAAAAAATTATCTAGGCAGCGAATCAGCGATAATCGTTTTGTTTCATCTAAGCTAAAAATCTTTCCTTGGTTTTATTATTTATTATTTTAATAATTGTTTCGTTCAAAAACCTTACCTTGGCCTTGGTTTGGATGGAAATGAAAATAGAATCGGAAAGGAAAGGAAAACCAAATCTAATCAGTCAGGTCTCCTTGTCAAACGCCAAGTCTGGAATTTTTATTCTAGCACATCAAACACTCCCTAAATTAAAAAATTTAAAATCATACACATTGAAATATTGAATGACTATTGATAAATATATGATTAAATTTATTTTTATTTATTGACTTAAGTTTTTAAGTATGATGGGTGATTTAACATATTTAATATGGTATTAAAGTGAGTGTCTCAAATTCGAATCTCGATTGTATCATATGCTCTTATTTTCTTCTTATTTAAATTTCACATGTTTAGGTCTTGTGCAATTATCCAAATCTAAGCCCACATGTAAGGGGTGTTGAGATATTTATGATTAAATTTACCTTTATTCATTGACTTAAACTTTTGAATATAGTGAGTGGTTTAACATATTTAATAATAACTACAAACGGATAAACTAAATTAATATTTTTAAATCAAGAATTAATTACACCAATAACCACTATAATTCACCCAATTACAATAATGCTGGTAGTTATGATTTTATTTCTTTTTTACCCAAAAAAACATCATTTATGGTGGTGATCTGGTGGTTTCCGATTTATTTTTTACTATCTTACTCTTTTATCTCTCCTCATAACCATATCTTATTAATTGCAAATCATTTAAATTTATAATTTATTTAATTATTTATTTTGAATTTAAATCAATTGAATTCTTATTTAATGAAAAAGATCTTTAACCTAAATATCTCTCGTCATCTTCTTCTTCCTCCTCCTTATTCGATCACAACCATCAATGAAGATATTTTTTCACCGTTTCTATACTTCAGATCCTCGTTTATAAATAAAACAATGGTGAAGTTATGGTCGTCACAATCAAATAAATTTTCAATTGTGATTTCCTTCTTGAGTATTGAAAGATCCTACTAATCTCCTCCTTATTCGTCGTCACAATCAAAGAAATATACTCGAAATCAATGGAGTTGTGATTGTGATTTTCTGGATTCTTCACAATCTTCTTCTTTGTTCAGATCCTCATTTTTCCTTCTTCGATTTTGTCGATTCCAAAACGAAATCAACCTTCTCTGTATCTGAGAAATCGATGAAGGCGATCGTTATTGTGGCTCGTGTTACTGTTCAATCAATGAAGAAAGCAGTAGTAGAAGATACTTTTAAGTAAATGTTTATTTTTGTTCAACATTTATTTTTATTTTCTATTTACATATCTATAGAAACTTTGACCTATTTTTCATCTTCAATTTTGTGCCTTTGCTTTATCTCTGAATGAATATTTTTCTCTTTCGTTTTTATTTCAGTTTCTATTTGTTTTTCGATCTTGCTAGTGATTTTTCTTGCAAATGAGTCGGATCTAGGGTTTTGGTGATAGATCTATCGTTTATTCGCTTATATATTTATGATTTTTTTAATCCAGATTTGAAGGATTTTATTAAAATGTTTATTTTTGTTCAATATTTATTTTAATTTTCTATTTACACATCTTTAGAAAATGTTACTTCTTTTTCATCTTCAATTTTTGTGCCTTCTATCAATTTTGAGTACACATCAATAAATGTTTACTAAAAGTAAACAGTTTATAAAAATGTGTATATTTCAATTCTCCGGCGAACTCGCTTTCTCTGTATTTTGTAGAATAAATTTCTTTTAATTAAATGTTTATTTTTTATCACTCTATTTTGTAGGATAACGAACAAGAAAAACATTCGAATTTTCCTGGAAGAATAAGTAAGAAGTTTGAAGATTTTTCTTTTATTTTTTGTAATAGTTTTATTTTTGTTTAGATTTGATTTTTCCATTAATTTTGTAAAATTTAAGGAATTTTAAAATTTCCTTAAATTTTGCACAAATTAAGGAGAAATTAAAACGGGGGTATGTTTTGTCTTTTCACAATGTAATTTAATTTGGCCGACTGCACCTTTTGGATAGTTTTGATATTTAATAAAAACGTATGGTATATTTGATATATTCATATTTATTTTGATTATTAGTGAAATTAACTCTTAAATCAAAGGAAATAAATTAATAAAATTCATTGGTGAGGTGCAGCACGTCCTATTCTTACCCAACCTTAATATAAACAAACAATACATAATTTGAATTATTGAAGTGCTTCTTTGATCTTTTTCTTCAATATGCTCAATTTTCTTCCTTTCTTCCTCTTCCTCAGTTTCTCTATCCATGGAAACGCTCAGCCAGTTTCATACCCATATCGCAGTTGCTTACCTGCCAACTTCACCCCAAATAGCTCCTATCAATCCAGCCTTAATCTCCTCTTCTCAAATCTTTCCACCAACGCCCCCGGAAACAATGGTTTCTACAATATCTCGGTCGGCCGATCACCGAACGACACCACCTACGGTCTCTTCCAGTGCCGTGGTGATCAAACCAACGACACATGCAAAACTTGCGTGGCCGATGGTACTAAAGACATGCCCCAACAATACTGTCCCTTAAGTAAAGCCGCCGTTGTTTGGTATGACGAATGCATAATACGTTATTCGGACCAACCTTTCTCCTCTGTCGTGTCCCAACAACCTAGATTGCAATTACGTAACACAGGAAATATAGGCTCTGACTTGGCTCGTTTTAACCAATTGGTTTTATCGACGTTGAATAGCGCGGCGGCGGACGCTTCTTCGACGGGAATAATGTATGCAACGCGGGAAGCTAATTTTACCGTAAATCAAACGCTCTATACACAAGCACAGTGCACGGGCGACTTGTCGAATGCTGGTTGTGGAACATGCTTAAGAGAAGCAATTAAGGATATTCCGGCTTGTTGTACTAATAAACAAGGTGGGAGAATTTTGTTTCCCAGCTGTTTCATTCGCTATGAAGTCTATTCCTTTTATAGCATGCCGACGATGAACCCGGTACCGTCTCCGGCGACTCCCGAGCCCTCTTCGAGAACTCCTCCACCACCACCAGGTTATCATCATTCAACATGGTATCGGGTTTAAAAACAATGTTAGGTCTCTTTTATCCTAATTTTAGACCATAAGTTCGTTTAAGCCTGTTGAGCTCAGAAATCAATTGACAAGAAGAGAAGTGTATCTTTAGACTCTATAAACTATATGTTAGGTTCTTTCATCTTTCCGATGTGTGATCATTGACAAACTTAACCAAATAACTAAACTTTCGACCTTGACGGATGACACGAAATTAACATGGAGATGTTACTTTGAATTACAGTGGGAACTGGAAGCAGATCATCAACGGTGATTATATTCGCGATTGTGGCTCCAATTACTGTCTCTATACTACTTTTCATTGTGGGCTGCTGTTTCCTGCGTAGAAGAGCGGCAAAGAAAAAATACTCTGCTGTTAAGGAAGATAGTGGTATATATTATTTTTGAAATTCAATATTAGATTGATTTCTTAAAAATAATTGAATCAATTTGGATACATCATTTTGGTGGTTTGCAGTTGTTAATGAGATGAGCACAGTGGAATCTTTGCAATATGATTTCAATACAATTGGTGCTGCCACTAATAATTTCTCACTGGAAAACAAGCTGGGTGAAGGTGGATTTGGTGATGTCTACAAGGTATTAAACATATATTGTTTTGAGATCAAAAAAAGTTGTAGTAATTTTGTCTCAGTTGATGATTGGAAAACGGTCTCTAAAACAATATGACTGGGATTTGAACTCGAGATAGACCCAAAAGGTTACCTGTTCGGTTTAAGACAAATTTAATCATATATCTGATTGTATATGTTTATATATTATTTCAGGGTATACTTGAAAATGGACAAGTGATAGCAGTGAAACGATTATCAAAAGGATCTTTGCAAGGTTCTGAAGAATTCAAGAATGAGGTTATGTTGGTTGCTAAGCTTCAACATAGAAATTTAGTGAGGCTATTGGGATTTTGCTTGGAGGGTCAAGAGAAAATTCTCATTTATGAATATATTCCTAACAAAAGCCTTGACCATTTCCTATATGGTCTGTTTTCACTTAGTCCTCAGTTTTATATTCATTCACTTTTGTATTCTATTTTTAATTTGATTGATCAATAATTAATGTACAGATCCTGAGAGACAGAGAGAGTTGGATTGGATGAGACGATATAAGATCATCAGCGGGATTGCTCGAGGAATTCTTTACCTACATGAAGATTCTCGGCTTCGTATCATTCATCGTGATCTTAAAGCTAGTAACATCTTGTTAGATGAAGATATGAATGCAAAAATTTCAGATTTTGGTATGGCGAGGATCATCCAAATGGATCAGACTCAAGGAAATACAAGTAGAATCGTCGGTACCTAGTAAGTTTTTCCATCGTATATCATCATTGCGATCAATTTATTAAATCTCAACCTAGTGTTTGATGAAGTTTATGTCCGTCCCCGGAGTTAAACTATCATTATTAATGACACTTTTAATTCCAGTGGTTACATGTCTCCGGAATATGCAATGCACGGGAACTTCTCAATGAAATCCGACATATATAGTTTTGGAGTCTTAATATTAGAGATTATAAGTGGCAAGAAAAACAACACTTTTTATCTATCAGATCTTGCCGAAGACCTCTTGACCTACGTAAGTTCTTTAAACTCTTATTAGTCGATAATTAAAGCAAATAATTCGTTAACGATATCAAATTTTCGATTTTTCCTTTTTGCGTTTCAGGCATGGAAATTATGGAATGACGGAACACCGTTAGAATTATTAGATCCGATTTTGAGAGATTCATATTCAAGAAACGAGGTGATAAGATGCATACACATTGCTTTACTAAGTGTTCAAGAGGATCCTGCCGATAGACCTTCAATGGCTTCAATTGTTCTTATGCTTAATAGTTTTTCGGTTACTTTGCCATTACCAAAACAGCCAGCATTCTTCTTACGCAGTAAAGATAATGGCATGATTGTTGGAACAGACAGTGATCAATCTGCGAGTAGAACTATGTGGTCTGTAAATGAAACATCCATAACTGAGCTACACCCACGATGATTTAAAAAAAGAGTAAAAAAAAAGGTGTCTCAATAATTGTAATAAAAAGACTCTTTGTTTTTTTTCTTTTTTTGCTATTTTAAAAATATTATATTAGAATAAAGGAGAGGGGAAGCTCAAACTTACAATCAAAAGGGAGGAAATACTAGCGTGTATGTTGATTTGAACTAGTTAAGTCATTTTTAATAAAGAAAGGAGATTTTACATGTGTTTATATCTTTAAAGACGTCTCTCCTAAGTAGTAATCTCAATTAATGAAATTTCAATATTGGATTAGGTGATTCTAAGAGAACGTTCAAATAAACAATTTTCTAATAGGATGTTGTCACATATATAAAGAAAATGGTGAAATTTTGTCCATAGTTTTTGTTCCACCAATAAAATAATATGAGGGGTGGAAAAGAGGGATATCTATGAGAGTTTTCTAGAAAAATAAAGGCGTGGAAGGAGGGATGAGAGTTTTCTAAAAGAATAAAAAAAAAAAAGGATAATACTTACCTTCAAATTTGTTTTTAGACGTTTATACATTCTCTAATTTTCATTAGCCAATTTCAATTAAATATTATCAAATTGAATAAATATGTGAGTTCCGCTAACTTTTATAAACAAAACAAATATGAAAGTATGAAAGAGCTCTTTTACATTAATATAGAGGCAAGTATTTTCCATAAAAAAAAAACCGTGAAAGAAAAGGTGTGGAAAAAAAAAGGACAATATGAACACAAGTGTGTACTGTTTACAATAGAAAATATTATATGGTGGAAAAAGGAGAATTTAAACAGTCAGTCAAGGTCTTTGGTCATATGGTCTTTCTTTGTCTCTTTTGAATAATGAATGGAAATGCACATGCCTGAATGAAAATTCCAAAACAAACAGAACAAAGATTGTTCATTCATTTTCAGCTACCTCGTTTAATGTCTGTCCCCATTCATTTTACGACTACTCTTTTTCCATGAACACTTTCCTCTTTTTTCACGTTTTACGACTTTTCTAATAAAGTAGATAAAGAAAAAAGTGAAGCAGGGATTGACTTGGCCATTGACCTTATCCTCACGTTACCAACTGCCCCAATTAGGCATTGATTATTTCTTCCATTGATATGATTAGAGATCTATGTAAATCCATAATTTTTGTTTTTCCATATCAAATATTTTATTGTTTAACACGGTCATATGATTATTTGGTTAGATTAGATAGTACGATAGTTTGGACACTCACACTGTTGAGATATATGATTAAATTTACCTTGAACCATTGGCTTAAGCTTTTGGTTCAATTGGTGATTTAACATATTCAATATGGTATCAGAGCTAATAGATTCTGGAACCTTCTCTAGAAATTTTCTCCAAATTCTCCTCCTTCGACGATTGTTACTCCAAATTCTCAAGTTCAGAAACAGGTTACTTTTTCGCATCCTCTTTCTGTGAAATTAGATCAATCTAATTTCTTGTTATGGCGCCAGCAAGTTGAAGCTGCAATCCGAGGTCATCGTCTTCAGAAATTTGTGTTTGAGAAGGATAGGTTTGTTCCTAAGAAATTTTCTTCACCTGATGATGAAAATTTGGGGAATTTCACTTCAGATTATCTTGATTGGGAAGCTCAAGACAATCTAATTGTCTCATGGTTGCTTTCGTCCATAACTCCTACAATTCTTACTAAACTTGTTGGTTGTTCGACTGCTGCGAAGATTTGGACTACTCTCCTAGCCTATTTTGCCTCGAAGACTAAAGCCAAAGCCTCTCAGTTCAAAGATCTACTCAAAGAAACGAAGAAAGGTTCGTTATCTATCAATGAGTATTTGTTGAAAATCAAGCATGCTGTTGATCAATTGGCTTCTATTGGACATTTTATAACTGAATCTGAGCATATCGATGCAATTTTTGATGGTCTTACAGAGGAATATGATCCATTTATTATCTCTGTTAGTTCTAGAAAGGATGAATATATCGTTGAGGAGATTGAATCTTTACTTCTTGCTCAAGAGAATCGAATTGAAAAACGTTCTAAGGAAACAGATCCTATGTCTATCAATCTTGCTAATTTCTCTTCTCAGAACAAGAAGAATTCTTTCCATACTCAGACAAATCAGTCCAATCAGAATTCCAGAGGACAATCCTCTAATTATCGAGGAAATGGGAATAACAGTAATAATAAAGGGAACAATCGAGGGTATGGCCGTGGAAAGAATCATTGGCACAATAATAATCGACCTCAGTGTCAATTATGTGGTCGATTTGGACATTTAAGTGGCAAGTGTTATGGCAGATTTGATCCAAATTTTGTTGGTTTGGGATCCAATCCATCTGGTTCATTCAATGGAAATACTGGAAATTCTGTGCCTAGCAATTTTTCTACCTTTAATGGTACTTTTGGCAATCCGCATCAATCTTCTCCACTTCAAATGTCTGCTCAACTAGCCTCTTATATGGCTACTCCTGCATCTGTAAGTGATTCAGTCTGGTACCCTGACTCTGGAGCGACTAATCATGTTACTGCTGATGCTCAAAATTTGACCAACCGTATGAATTATCAAGGCCAAGACAATATCCATATGGGTAATGGTTCTCCACTTTCAATACAACATATTGGCAATTCTACTTTTTCAACTCCTTTAACTTCCAAATTGTTTGAACTCAATAACTTGCTGCATGTTCCTTCAATAACAAAGAACCTAATTAGTGTTTCCTCTTTTGCAAAAGATAATAAAGTGTTCTTTGAGTTTCACCCTGATGTTTGTTTTGTCAAAGATCAGGATTCCAAAGTCATCCTAATGCAAGGGAAGCTTAAGGGAGGTCTATATGCCTTTGATTCTTCATCTGTCCGTTTCAACAGTCCATCTCAACTCAGTTCCCCAGTTTATTTTTCTTCAAATAAACAGGCAAATGTTTTACATTCTGTCTCAACTGATAGTTCTACTGTTTCACATTGTTCCCTTTCCCCTTTTTCTCTTTGGCACTGTAGGTTAGGGCATCTTGCTGCATCTACAGTGAATAATGTTCTTCATTCTTGTAATGTTTCTTTTTCAAATAAAATTGTTTCTGATTTTTGCTCAGCTTGTTGTTTAGGGAAAGTTCATAAACTTCCTTTTTCCAAGTCTAACACTCAATATACTGAGCCCTTGCAACTTGTTCATACTGATTTGTGGGGGCCATCCCCAATGCTTTCTTTTGGTGGTTTTAGGTACTATATTCATTTCATCGATGCATATTCTAGATTTACTTGGGTTTATTTTCTTAAGCACAAATCGGAGGCTTTTTCTTGTTTTTTGAAATTCAAAAGTCTTGTTGAACTTCAATTAGGATTTAAGATCAAGGCTATCCAATCGATTGGGGTGGGGAGTATAGGGTTTTCACAAATTTCCTTCAAAGTAATGGTATTATTCATAGGAGATCTTGTCCTCATACACATGAACGGAATGGACTTGCAGAGAGGAAACATAGGCATTTAATCAAACTGACTTTGACACTTTTAGCAATCGCCTCTCTACCTTTGTCCTTTTGGGATGAAGCTGTCAACACAAGTACCTATCTTATAAATAGACTACCTACTTCAGTTCTTAATCATATCTCTCCTTTTGAATGTCTCTTCAAAGATAAGCCAAATTATTCAACTCTAAAGGTTTTTGGCTGTTCCTGTTTTCCAAATTTAAGACCATATAATAAACACAAATTTAACTACAAGTCTCATTCTTGTGTCTTTTTAGGATATAGTCCTCATCACAAGGGCTATAGATGTCTTGATTCTAGTGGCAAAGTGTTTATTTCAAGAGATGTTCTCTTCAATGAATATTCTTTTCCCTATAAAACTATGTTCTTATCTTCTCCTGAGTCTCCTATTTCTTCCTTTTTACCTTCAGCTATACCACCTATGCTAGATAAACAACTTAGTTCTCCTTCACCTATATCTTCTTCATCTTCTCAATCTTGTCCTTCTGTTCAAAATGTTGATGTTGGAGTGGAAAATCAGAATCCTGATATTATTTCTCCAGTGTTGGTTAATGATCACTCTACTGACCAGAATGTTATATCTTCTTCTACTCAGACTACTTCTTTACAGCCCTCAAATACTAATAACTCTGTTATAGTTCCTGTTGATAATCACCATCCTATGCTCACAAGAGCAAAGGCAGGAATTTATAAACCAAAGGTTCTTTTAGTCTCTAAAGAGCCTTCCTCTGTTAAACAAGCATTAGAATGTCCTTTGTGGAAAGATGCTATGAGTGAAGAGTTTTTGGCTTTAGCTAGAAATGACACTTGAACTCTTGTTCCATGTCCCTTAGACAGGAAGATAATTGGATGTAAATGGGTTTTCAGAGTTAAGGAGAATCCTGATGGGACAGTGAATAAATACAAGGCAAGGCTTGTTGCCAAAGGGTATCATCAAATTGCCGGTTTTGATTTTAATGAGACGTTTAGCCCGGTAGTTAAGCCAACTACAATTCGGATTATCTTAACCATAGCTTTATCTTACAAATGGAGTATAAAGCAACTTGATGTTAATAATGCCTTCTTAAATGGCAATCTTACAGAGGAAGTATATATGTCTCAACCCACTGGTTTCATCGATTCTCAGCATCCTAATTTTGTTTGCAAGCTAAATAAGGCATTATATGGTCTTAAGCAAGCTCCACGGGCTTGGTTTGATAAATTGAGTGCTGTTTTATTGCAAATTGGTTTCAAGTCAGCTAAGTCCGATCAATCCCTCTTTATATATTCTGCAAATGGCTGTATTACTTTTGCATTGGTTTATGTTGATGACATCTTGCTTACTAGAAATAACTCTTCTTTTATGACATCTTTGATTTCTACTCTTAATAATGCTTTTGCACTCAAGGATCTTGGGAATTTGAGTTATTTTTTGGGTGTTCAAACAACTTTTACACAGACAGGGCTTTGTTTGTCTCAGTCCAAGTACATAAATGATTTACTGAGTCGGGTAAATATGAAAGAAGCAAAAGGTATCTCCACTCCTATGGCTGCTTCTGAGAAACTTTCAAAGCATGATGGTAGTGACTTTTCTGATGTACAGTTGTATCGTAGTGTTGTTGGGGCACTTCAGTATGTCACTATAACAAGGCCTGAAATCTCTTTTTCTGTTAACAAAGTTTGTCAGTATATGCAAACACCAAAGTTCTCTCATTGGAAGGCAGTCAAGCGTATTTTACGTTATCTTGCAGGCACTGTTTCATATGGGTTAATTCTGACATCTGCATCTAATTTCCATCTTGTAGCTTTCTGTGATGCAGATTGGGCCTCTGATCCGGACGATCGGAGGTCAACCACAGGGTTTTGTGTATATTTTGGAGGAAACTTGGTTTCATGGAGCTCCAAAAAGCAACCCGTTGTTTCTCGTTCGAACACGGAGGCTGAATATAGAAGTCTTGCAACTGTTGTAGCAGAACTTTCATGGGTTCAGCATCTTCTTAGTGAGTTGAGTTTGTTTTCTATTCCACCTCCTATAGTTTGGTGTGATAATCTAAGTACGGTTCTTCTTGCTGCCAACCCGATCCAACATGCTCGTACTAAACATATAGAACTTGATCTTTATTTTGTTCGGGAAAAGGTTGTTCGCAAACAACTTGATGTTCGGCATGTTCCTTCGTTAGCTCAAAATGCGGATATTTTGACTAAAGCTCTATCTACCTCTCGGTTTCTGCTATTACGAGACAAATTGTTGGTTGGGGTTTGTTCACCATCAATTTGAGGGGGGGTGTTAGAGTTAGTTATGCAATGTAATTAGTTGAGAGTTAGTTTAGTTTGCTGAGCTGTCACATTATGTGTAATGAGTTAGTTGTTTTTCACACTATATATATTTAATATCTCACTCAGCATTCATTGGCTGAGATGATTCTTTCTTATGTTAATATGGTATCAGAGCAGGAGGTCCCAAGTTCGACTCTCCGTTGTGTCATTTGCTCTAATTTCCTCCCCATTTAAATATTCCACATGTTTGGGTCTTGTGCAAATATCCAAGCCCACATGTGAGGGGGAGTGTTGAGATATATGATTAAATTTACCTTGAACCATGGCTTAAGCTTTTGGTTCAATTGGTGATTTAACATATTCAATACACACATATTAACAAAAATACTATAATATAATAGATGTTTCAAAAAATTGGACTTTGATCCCATAAGATTTTTTCTTTTATTTATTTTTATTGTTGAGAATTGAACACAGTGAAAATTAAGGAATGTTTGACAATGTGTTTAAAAATAATTTTCAATTTTTAAAATTTGAGAACTATTTGTTTGATTGAATAGTTTTTAAAAAACATTTTTTTTGAAATCGAAAACAATCGAAAATGAAATAGCAATTTTTTATTTTTCATGTGTTTAATTTCTTTATTATTTTCTATTGTGATTATTCTTATATAATTACTAAGTATGTTTTTCATTATAACTTAATTTAAATACTTATTATTTTTAATTCAAAATTTAAAAGACATAAATGAATAAAATTATCGTTAAAACTATTAATAATGTTAGTTGTTAATTGCTAAAAAATGAGAAATTTCAATTAACAGATTTTGATACAGTATTTATAAATAACATGATGACTTATAACTATTTATAAATTAATATAATAAATTTTTCTTGTCAATCAGTTATTAATATGTAAATTAGTTATTCATTTACTATATTTTTATAAATAATGCTAGATTTATAATCATCCAATAAGAATCTGATATATAGTAGCTTGTTTGATTTCAATAATAAGCTTCCATGAACACGAAACAATTATATTTCTTCAATATGCATAATTTTCCAATCTTCATATTCTTCCTTCTCTGCCTCTTTATCCATGGAAGCCCTCAAATTACATATCCCTTCCGCGCATGCTCCAACTCCACATTCTCCCCAAAAAGCTCCTACTCATCAAATCTCAATCTCCTTTCTTCAGCTCTTTCCTCCAATTCTTCTCATAGACTATATTTTAACACATCTTTTGGTCGACCACCGGATCACCCTGTTTACGGCCACTTTCAATGCCGTGGAGATTCCAATTCCTCGGCCTGCCACGACTGCATGACCACGGCTACATCCCAACAATATTGTCCCCTCAGCATTGATGCTGTGATTTGGTTCGACGATTGCTTACTACGCTACTCCAATCAATCTTTCTTCTCTATCGTTGCCAAACAGCCGTCGTTGATTTTGATCAGTTCCGAAGATATCGAGGCCGATGTGGATGGCTTCGACAAATTAGTCGTCTCGACGTTGAGAGGCGTGGCGGGGAATGCGTCGAAGGCATTAATGTTTGCGACAGAGGAAGCGGAATTCAAAAAAAGAAACGGTTTACACTTTGGCACAGTGCACGGGTGACTTGTCGAGATCGGATTGTGGAGACTGCTTGAAAGAGGCTGTTAAAAATTTCCCAAGCTGTTGTAGTGGAAAGAAAGGAGGGAGAGTTTTGTTTCCTAGTTGTACTGTTCGTTATGAACTTTATCCGTTTTACAATAGCTTTACTCCGACGTTGTCTCCAGAATCCGCTCCTTCTCCGCTACCCGTACAGACACCGACACCGACACCAGTACGGATACCAGCATCGACACCAACATCGACATCGGCATCGGCACCGCCACCATCTCCTTCCACAGCGAGTTCGCTTTCAGGTTATATGACTAAAAATATTATTTACAGATATTTTCAAAATTAATAAAAGTTATGAAATTCTTTTAGAATTGATAATTTTTTTTAAAAGAGGTGTGTCAGTTGGGTTCCATGCCTTTTTTTTTTTTTTTTTTAGTTCTATTGTTGAAGACATTATTGAAAACCCAAATTGATCATAAATGTTAATTACGGGATAAAATTTTAACAAAGATTCGTGTTTGTTGGGACAGGAAAAGGCAGAATGAGAAGCGTGATTGTTATTGGTATTGTTGCAGCCTCGTTGTTGGGTTAAGAGTGTTTTAAGTTCATTTGCAATTCGGCATCACACTTAAAATAGCAGTATTAATGTAAGAGAGAAATCAGTTGTTTTTGTTAATAAAACTTTATTAATTCACTTAATAATTATTATTGTGCTGTAATCTTTTTTTAGGTACGTAGCTAATTTTGAATTGGAATTGGAATTTGTTTTTGTTTTTTTCATTTTAGTCTTAGGCTAATCAATATAATTATTTTCAGCTGCGTATATATCTTTCCAATTCTTATCCCATTCACATAAATTATTCCGTACCCTGAGTTTTGTTTCATAAATGATCTGAAATAGGATATCACTAATAATTAAAAAACTTTGTAGGCAAAAAAATTCGCCGGTAAGGGTTATATCGGAAAAAAATTATCGCCGGTCATATTCACTATAAAAATATTGTTGAGATAGCCTTTGCTGATGAATTATGAAATTCACCGGCATAGCCTAATTTTACATTTTAACTTAACATAAGGCTATATCAGAGAAATAAAATTTCGTCGACAGAGTTGCAAGGCAATGCCAACGAATGTCGCATGCATTTCTCCCACAAACATTTTTTTTCATTTTGCGAGCGAATCACCGACAATGCTACCAATTTTAATTACTAAAGGAGAAAACAAAAAAAACAAATTACTTACATTTTATCCACAATTAAATCACCAAATCCACAATTAAAAAAAACTATGTCAAAATCTTACAAATCACTTCAAATCAAACACACACATCAATTAAATCAAATATCATAACATCAACAAAAAAAACCTCAATTTTTATCCAAACCCTAACAATCAATTTTATGGAAATCGAACATAACTTTTCAAATTAAATCGATAAAACACTACAGTACCATCAAATTATATTGATTCAAACTCTAAAACATCATTTGAGTCCACTATTAAAAGCATAAAACTAAAAAAAATCCAATTTTCATCTAAAGCCCTAATTTATCAAAACAAAGTAACTTGGACATAAAACCTCAAAATAAAGAATACAAACACTAAAATATTATCCAATAATGAAATGTAGGGAAATTTTTTGAAGAAAACGAGCCAAAACTCACCGGAAATGTCCGAAAATCACCGGAGAACTCAAAGGGCCTGAGTGAAAAAGAGAAAGGTAAAGGGAAAGAAAAACAAAGAAATCGTCTTTAAAGGTAAAGGCGGCGAAATCTTGAATTGCCTAAGAAAATTGTTATATTTATGTGTGAATTAGTGATTCACTTTGTGTAAAAATGTAATTTAATGTTTATTACTAATTCATTTGATCAAAATTTACTATATCTATAAAAAAAATTTAAGAGTTAATATTTTTATAAATATTATTAAAATAAATTGCTACATTTGCAACTACCCCAAAATAATTTTACAGAAATTGCCATTTAATTATTTACTTAAATAGTAGTTTATTAATTTAGTGAATTAGAAGCAATATAAAATATTATACGTTTTCATATATATAAATTTAATAAAAGAAATTAAAATTAATGTTCTTGCAAATGTGCACGGAATTGACAGCTAAAGAGCTTTGGGAGAAGCTTGAACCCTTGTATCAAGCTAAGGGTATCTCAAATCGGTTGTACCTGAAGGAGCGGTTTCACACACTGCGAATGGATGAAGGTACAAAAATCTCAGATCACTTGAGTGTTCTCAATGGTATCGTTTCAGAACTGGAGGCAATTGAAGTGGATGTAGATGAAGAGGATAAGGCTCTTAGGCTTATCTTGTCTCTTCCAAAATCATATGAGCACATGAAGACGGTTCTAATGTATGGAAAAGATTCTTTAGATTTTGCAGAAACTACAAGTAAACTCTTATCAGAGGAGAGGAGGTTGAAGAGTGAAGGGCGTGATTCACATAACAACTCTATGTTGATAGTTAGCAATGGGAAGAAGAAGAATTTCATACAAAAGAAAGGCTGCTGGGAATGTGGATTATCTGGTCACCTGAAAAGAGATTGTCCAAACAGAGCAGGTTCGGCAAAGGGTTCTTGGTTGGAAGCTAACATTGTCTCTCTTGTAAAGGGAGACGACGACTTTGTTTGAAGAAAGAGGAAATTCATCCTCATGGTATGACCGCTTTACCATGATAGAGGATGTGTTGTTAGCGGATGCACGTGGGCATTGACTTAGCAGTTATGCAAGGCGTGTGGAATGATGTTGATGGCTGAAGAACTTCCGGGGAAGCCAAGTAGGTGGAAGTTGCACCATAATTTCAGCAAGTTTTATCGACATGTGCCGGAAAAGGGGAAATCTTGAAAAGTGATATTTCAAGTGGTCCACTTATATGGTGGAGTAGGATAGCTCTCTAGTTTGAGAACTATGATTGTCGGTGAAGACAATGATTGTAGCAGATGCTATGGTTTATTCTATCTTGCCAAGGTGGAATTGAAGGAGTCGCTATCGCTGTAGTGAAGACATGGTGTTTGATGTTGTCTTCAAGGTGGAATTTGTTGTATTTGTGAAGACAAATCAAAATCATTCTTAAAGCCCAAATTGTTATAATATATGAAGCCCAATATTTAAAGTCTAGTTAATTCTTACTTTGACTTTGAATAAGTACATCATGTGGGCTGTAGGTAAAAATTGGCTTTGGTATTTTCTTGCTTAGTAAAGCGTGATGATAAAATAATAGGGCATAACTTGTTATTGAATTTGGTCAGGACATATATATAGAATCGGAAGCAGTGAATGGTTGGTCTTGGTAGTGGGAGTCAATTCAAGGGAAGAAAAATTACATGAGTTTTTCTTCGCGGTGTGTTGATTCGATGTTGAGCGATTGAGGGTTGGTGAGAGTTTGTGAGAAATATTGTAAAAGAAAGAGTTTTCTTTCTTGAGGGCTTTTGGCGGTTAATACACGGTTTAGTGTATTGGATATTTCTCTATTGTAACTCCGATTCATCATAGTGGAATCCGCGATAGAGAAAAATGGACGTAGCCAATTTGGGTGAACCAGTATAAATTCCCGTGTCTCTCTGATTGTGTTTTATTCTTTAATTTCTCGTTTATCTATTTTTTATTCCTAACGGTGAATGTGGGAATGTGATTTTTCCCAACAATTAAAACGAATTAATTAGTTTAATGCATAACTACCAGCCAGACCTAAATGCAATATCGTTACTCACAAATATGAAAAATGATGTAATGTATCTAAAAAATTAAATTGAATTCGAGAGAGCTTTTATTTCAAGTAACAAAATAGAGTGTGAACGAATCAAATAGTTTTTAGAGATTTCAAAAATATTAAATAAAACATGATAATTGAAAAGGTGAATATCAATAATAATAATAATAAAAAACATCAAATCGATAGAGTTAGACTATGATGTCATAGCCCAAAACAACTGTAAAATGTGAATGACCCAACTGCCTCCTAATAATTGCATCCTCCATGTCTCATATCTAAAGTATTAAAAACCTTGAGTTTATGAAAATTTAGCTAATAATCACTCTACAATGGGGTATACTACACAAATTAATAAGCAAATCTCAAAGATAATTGGATGGATGTTTGGTCCGCTAATGATGGTCATAATGATACAAAACTAAATTACCTCATGAAACTATATTGTCCCCTATAATGACCAAAATGTCGTTGCATAATGAAAACCAAACGGGTTGTTTATTAAAATAAAATAAATTTTATTGTTAGACCAAAACTTTTTTTTTTTGTTCAAAATCAACAAAAAAATTTAGGGGCTAACTTTTACAAGTGTTTAAAATAAACTATTTCATCTACACCCGTTAAATTTTATGTTCCTCTTACCACCCGTGTGACTCGTCTTCTAAAGATAAACTTTTAATGTTAAATCAAAACTTTTATTTATTATGTCATCAAATTAAACCAGTTTAAACAAAAAATGTCTATTTTAAACACTTCTAAAAGTTTAGGGGATTATTTGTCACAAAAATAATAGTCCAGGGGGTTATTTGTCACAATTCACATAGTTCAGGTTTTTTTTTTACTTAAGTCAATAGCTAGTGGGTATTTGTCACAATTTGCATAGTTTAGGGGGGTATTTGCTTCAAAAAAAATAGTTTAGGGGGTAATTGTCACAAGTTGTTGATAACTAGTAATTTACGCATGTTTATAAGTGGTTTTATCTCCAATATAATTAAAATATGAATTTTAATTAATTTAAATGTCCATAATATTATTAATCGTTGAATTTCATGAACGTAGGCGAAAACAGCGCTCGATTCGGACTTAAAACGAAAAAGTTATGCCCATTTTATTATTGAAAAATACCCATCGCCGCGGCGGTGGGATCCACGGCCGCGACCTAGACCAAAATAAAATTCCGGGCCAAAAACCCGAGGGTGGTCGCTGCGGCGACAAGAAAATATTAAAAATGACTTAATTTCGGACGCTGACATCATCTAAAGAAGGAAGAAAGTGGAAGCTGACGACATGATGACGTCAGCATGCAATAGGGACTGCGCTGGCAGCAAATGGACGGAGCGACGTGTCGCTCCGTGATTAGTGACACGTCGCTCCTCAGCGAACAAGCAGATCAGCGTGCGGCTTCCCAGGCTCCGCTCGGCTCGATCGTGCGGCTCCTCTCACAGACGCAGGCAGACGCGGACGACTTCAAGCAGCTGACGTGGCTTGAACAGATTTGATAGCAGATTTTCTTTGTATTTTATCCGATTTTATCTCTTTTTGGCCTATTTAAAGCCCATTTGAACCCTAATTGAAAATCCCTTCTTCCCCTATTTTTCTTAGGACTCTTAGATAGTTTTTTATATGTTTTCTAGCTAATTTCTTTATTCCAACTAAAGGATTATCGAGGTTTGGTTCATAAATTTGTGAGGTTTTATTCTTTATTTAATTCCTATTTTCTCTTTATTCATTATATCTCTTCGCATATTTTATTGTTAGTTAATTGTTGTGCATAGTGGCCATATGTTCAATTGTTAATTTTTCATATTGCTAGTTAGAACTTTAAATCCGTAATTGTTTAATTGTTCTAATACAAGTAGCATGATAGCATAAATTGATTAAGGACACTTTTTAATTTATGTTATGAGAATTTATGATCTAACTTAAATGAATCTGTCGTACTGTGTTTGTTAGTTAGAATTGAGTTCTTCTCATCTTAATGTTGTTAAAGGGTTAAATTTTATTATCGTATTCTAGGGTTATCCGTTAATTAGGGAAGTAGTCATTAGATCGTATCTTGGCTATCGAGAATTTAAGGAAGAGCACCTGTTGTTCCGGCAACTCCCAACTAATTTAGAGAATAATTTAGAAATGCATGTTTAGTAATCGATGATCAAATGAATGAACCATAACGGAGATTAACCTTTAGTTGGAAGCTTTCTTATTGAATTTCTTATTCTTTTTAATTTTGTTTTCTTTTTCGTTTTATTTCCAAAATTCAAAACCCCCCTTTTTGTTAACTTCAATTTAATTCCCTTTTCCCTATGGAGATCGACCTTACTCACCACTACTACAAAATTCTAAATCCCGAGAGTAAGTATTTATTTTTGGTGGTTTCGACACCCATCAGTTGTATAGTTCATGGGTGATTTTTACCTTTTTCCGTTTGATTTATTAAAAACAAAACCATTCTAAACCTAAATCAATTTTAATTCTTGTCCCGTTATAAGTGTAATCAACTTTAATGGTAACAATACTTTATAGGTAATATTTATAAATATATCATATTTAAAAAATATTTACCAATATATTAAAAAAAAAAAAACAAAACAAAACAATTTAATTCAATAAATTATTAGTTGAGTGTGTTATATTTATTAATGGATCTACACATTTCAATGATTGATTTAAATATTGATTAATAATATATCAAGTAAATTATTGATGATCGTATTTAATAAAAAATACATATTTATAATTATGATAAAAAAAATTACTAGATTTATAATCATTCTTTTAAAAATCACATTGCAAAGTTTTCTAGTTGACCAATCACCCGTTATATGATATAGTTATATACCAGTTCTTTTAAAATGATTCAATATTGGTAATTCACGATAAACTCGTTATTCATAACTACTATATCTACCTAAATTATTATTCTTTAAAATAAAACTGTATATTTTTATATATAATTATAATATGAGCAGTTGAAAATCTAGCAAAAAATGTAGTAATGTTTATAAAAATATCAACTCTTTAAAATATTTATAAATATAACAAATTTTAATCTGGTTGAATCATTGAAAAATATTAAATTACATATTTTTACACTAAATTTATCATTGATTAATCATTGTTAATTATTGATTAACATAATAAAAATTGTTATATTTATAAATATGGTAAAAGTGATATATAATTATAAATATGGTAAAATACAAATGAGCTCACGTGTTTTTTGTCAAATGCATTAGCACCACCCATGTAATTCCAAATTATTTCAATGAGATTCTCCCCTCCAACGCCATTAACTTTATTTTAGCCATAACTTTTTTCGTTTGAACTTTGATTTGGGTGATTCAAGATGTTTTGGAATACTAATTTTGAGTTCTATACGTTACGGTCAATTAAAAACTTTTAAATTATCAGTAACCAAAAAGGTTAATGGCTTCAATCATATCTAGTATTTTGATGATAATAAACTCTTTCTTTTGCTAATGACATTGAAGGAGAAATGTTTCATTGAAATAATTTGAAATTATAAAGGTGTGATTTGTCATTTTCAAACCACAAAATATGTTTATGCATTTGGCAAAAACATGAGTGTTATTTGTATTTTACCATGCCCTTGTTTGGTTAGTTGTAATCTAAGATACCTCCAATAATCTAATCACTGAGAATCTGATGTCAATACTGGAGATCTTAGATTGCTGTGTTTGTTTAACTTATAATAATATGAGGATCTCTGGTAATTTGACCTGACACGACTTTTCACAATGATTCATTTATATAATAGGTTACAAAATTTATCCACAATCTATAAATAGAGATAATCCTTAATAAAATGTGAAAAAAGAGTGCAATTTCAATAATAATATGATTTAGCTCAAGTGAAATTTGGGGTCTATCAAATATAGGGGAAAACAAAATCAAAATATCATAAACACAAAATAGTTTTTTTTTTACTATCAAATTTAGTAAAATGACCAGCACAAAAAATTCTAATTATTGAGAAATGATCTTGATCAAAATTATTGTATAAAAAAATTTGATTAATTAATAATACAAATAGGAATCTGGATAACCATAGAATATGAAGAATAAGTAAAAACGTGTGTAGATTTTTTTTCCTTTTTTTTTTTGGCAACTTTTTAAAATTAAATAGGTTAAAATTGTAAAAAGAAGATTACTTTCTCATAGGAATTAAGGCTATTTCCGGTTCGGTTCTTACCGGGTTTTTGGTGAAAACCGGAACCGAACCGGTAAGGATTGAAGAAGATTTGAAGAACCGGAATCAGAATCGGTAAGGATAAGAATTGGATACAAACCAGACCGGTTTTTCGGCTCGGTTTCGGTTCCTTATCGTTCCCTTAATTTTTTTTTCTTCCTTTCAAAAAGTACTTCTTGGTTAAGTAAAACAACATAGTGAAGTACAATTTGGAAAGAAGCTCCATGAAATTAAAAGCAGTATGCTTCTCACAAAGAAAATTCAAGAGAGTAAATTGAGTATATTTGGTTGGACTGAATTATGAACTATAAAGTCTATATTCAAGACAAGAGATAAAAAAAAAATCAAAACCTCAGAATCCTCTTCTTATCCTTTGCAATTCACACTCTAAGAAGCCTCTTCTTTTCCTTATTTTGCAAATCTCATAATTCAAACCTCAAAGTCGTCTTCTTCTTCTTCTTCTTCTTCTCAACGTCGTCTTCTTCTTCTTCGCAACGTCGTCTTCTTCTTCGCAGTGTCTTCTTCTCCTTTTTCGCATGGTATCCTTCGCGTTCGCAGCAGCCCTAAATCTTTCTTTTTTTTAATTGAAATTTTACTGAAATCAAATTAAATGAGGGATAGAAAATGGGCCTGCTGAGTGTTGTAGGCGATGTGAACGAGGAAGGGTTTAGGAATATGGGCCTGCTGATGTGCTTATATTTATTTTTTTTAATTTAAAACTTAACCGGTTCGGTTCAGGTTTTCTTACCTGTTCTTTGTAAGGAATTGGAACCGAACCGAAATGGTTATCTGTTTTAAAATTAAAAACCAAACCGGAACCGTATGAATCGGTTCCGGTTCGGTTTCTCCTGGTTCCGATTTTGCCGGTTCTGCTTACAGCCCTAATAGGAATCATAGAAAACGCCCGATTTTAAAAGTAATCAAATACCCTCATATATGAAAAAATATAGATGCCAGAAATCTTAGATTATCATGATATTATTTAACTAACACCCAAACAAACAATGTAATTAAATGTCCCTTATAAGAGAATTTAAGATTATCCCAAACTATACGAGGCTTATAAATATTACATTTAAAATTTGTGAAATTTCCCATTATAATATTACATTCTTAATAGATATACGTAAGGGTGAAATATAAGAATAGCCACCTAATGGACTAAAAATCTCAAAATAGCCACATTCATTGAAGATCACATTGGTAGTGTGACGACCCGACCCTAAATACAACAATAAACATGCTAAAACATCATAAAGCAGCGGAAGACATGTTTTAAATATTTCATTCTTTAAATTCATTTCAATCGAATTCCGTAATTCGTTTAGTTAAATAAAAACATCCATCAAAACATTAATGGAAAAGTATCTAAAAATATAAGATGTTTACAAAACATGGTTCGAAAGAAAACTAAACATCCTAAACAATATATGTCGTAATAAGCCCATCGACTCGCCACGCCGATAATCATCAAGGACCGGTCTCCTCGCCAAAACCTGAAATGTTTTGGTGTGTAACACCATTAGCTAAACTCGCCAAGTGAGAAAAGAAATAGAAAATGAGTAGTTATTCAAAAACGGACACAACAACTCACTTGAGAGTTTTAAAACATTCTTTTCTCATTTTTGAAATCAAGTGTATCATTTATAAACCTCTTGTATCAAACAGAACTACCTCACCGTTGAGATAGCTAACATCAAACAATTTTTTTAGAATGTAGCCTTATGTGCCCTTTTCTTGCTTGGATCCAATAGACTAAGTACGCAAGTTAGAATATGGTCCAATTCTCAAGTAACAAGTAAGACTTGGCTTACATAGCCAAAGTGCTTACTAGGTGATCGCGGGTACACAACCCTAAGCTATAGTACGTAAGTATAGCCTCAACTTATCTAGGGACCATAGCTACGCCCTTCGATCGTAGCGACAAGATAAAGACACCAACGCTACATTCTCACAAACATGAAATGAAATCCTAATCTCTTTACTTGTTTGGAGCCAATAGACTAAGTACACAAGTTAGAATATGGTCCAATAGGTGATCGCGAGTCGAAACCCTAAGCTATAGTACGCAAGTATAGCCTCACCTTCTCATAGAGACAAGCAAAGGGAAAAAGATTTCATTTCTACAATCACATGCAATTCTTGTTCATTCTTGGCAACACATGCCTAATTTCTCAATATTACCATAATGTCTCTCAATCCGTATGGTTCATTTCCTTCTCATTATCCACTCTTAAACATAAACAGAGAATTTCCACATAACAAAATTTGAGCATAAAACCAGAAAATTCATATAACAATAAACATATATAAATTCAGAAAATTCCCATGATGACAGTTAAATCATGAATGATGACATATATTTGAATGAAATGCTCGTCCCACTAATTGGGAGCTCTCTACCTAGATGGCATTCATGAACAATATGTAAGATGACAATATGCTAGAAGATCTATAATGCAAATTCATACTTAAAATATAATATAAAATAAAGCTTGCGATTAATTGACATTTGTTAAATAATTTAAGATGCAATTCCATGATTAGAGCATATTATATAATTAAGCAATCAATTGACCTTGAAGGTCCATTTCTAAATACCCAACCATTTTCCATCTCTTAACTCACCTTTCTCTACTACTTCCAAACAACCAAAAACACCACGAATGAGTTTCCGGGTTCTCAACTGTTGGGAATTAAAAGGGTTTGTTAAACCCTAAACTCCCTAATCCCAAGAACGATAATAGCAATATAAGAATAATAAAAGTAAAAGCGAGAAAATAACGACACCAGATATTTTTATACAGGTTCCCAATTGGTACGTCCTGTCTTCTGCAGACTCTGCAGGTTCCACTATGAAGTTGAAGATTACATCAATGAGATAACAATAAAGAGTGTATAATTACTCACAATTATACATAACCCCGAGAGTCACTCTGACGGTTGCCCCCTCTCTATTTTCTCTCAATATGAACAAACCCTAATTAACCCAATTGAAAGTCGTCGAATCGACTCTCATAGAATTGACACCACAATTCCCTCGGTGAAGAAGAAACAAAAAAAGGGCCGCCGGCTTTTTTCTTTCTTCTCACACTCGGTTGGTCAAACGGCTGCAACATATATATATATATATATATGTCAAACAAAATTCCCACCGCTTCAATGTGATGAAACCCACTCCTGAAGGCTTTTTCAATTTTGTACAGGTGAGACCAAGCCATTATTATAAACCCATGTTGAGGCCAACAAAACATGTTAATTTGGGCTTTACAAATAATAGGCCTTAATTTTAATTATTTGATTTGGGTCCATAACCCAACATCAACCACCACCTATAATTCATAAACAAACACATTTTTTAAAAGTTATCCAACAAAGTGTTTAATTTAACAAACGAATACGTCACGAAGCGTCACGTCCCCGGGTTCAAAAGTGAATGGTTTAGTGGGAATTTCAAATCAAAAGCTAATGTGTGTGTGTGTGTATATATATATATATATATATATATATATACACACATTTTAGAAGGCCAAAGAAAACCCCAGGCGTGGACATCCAAGGCAGGGGAGTCAAAAGCTAAAGCCATATGTATATATATATATAACAAAATTCAAGTACAAGTTTTTATATATATGTGTGCAAAGGTATCAGCTTTTTATTTTAATAATATATATTATATATGTATAACAGACAAAAGCACAACCAAGGCAAAATTGACAATTTCGAAAGTAAAGGGGGTCTATGGCCACACCATTCTTTTTGGAGAAAACAAATTTTAAATTGGCTAAAATATTTCTAAGAGAAATAAAATCAAAGAATCTATTTGGTATAGAAGAAAAGCCGAAGTTCAACCACGTAAATTTACCTCCTCTTCTTCAAGATGAAGGAAAGACGAGAAAAGGTAACCCCAATCACGAATTTGAACAGTAAATTCGGGTAGGAGCATATTTTGAGTATTTTTGGTTAATGATGGGAAAATTAAGGGAAATACTAAAAGGTAAAGCATAAAAGTCTAGCATAATAAAATTTTGGTTTGGTTATCTCCTTCCAAAATCTGAAACTACAAAATTTACTCCATGGAAATGGTGGCTTGAATAAAGGACAACAAGAACTTCAAAAATGGAGGAAAATGGTCTTAGTGTTTACCTTAAATCTTCAAGGAAAATATATTAAAGGGTGTCCAAAGGACTTGATAAAGCATTTACCAAAACAAATCCACAACACCCAAGATTTTTTGACAAGGAAAAAGAAGAAGGGGATGAACCATCAATGGGATAAGTCCCCCCCCCCCCCTACTGGCGGCTGTGATTTGAAAAAGAGGTCTGCTATCTCTTTTTTTTTTTTTTAATCAATTTGGCTCAAAAGACTACAACCCTAAAAAGTTGGAAAAAAAAAGGGTAGTGTGGATAAGATCAAATATTACACTTGGGCCCACCCCTCAATACTTCCTCTTAAAGGAAAAATATCCCACTTAAAATACAATTAATTTTTTTCTTTCCAATTTAACTAAATTGCTATACATTTTGTATTAGCCTTGCTCTTAAATAAAACAACATCAAAACAACTTCCTAAATATATATATATATATATATATACTCATTTAGGCAATTCAACTTTAGAATACTATTTTACTAAAAAAAATCAAGAGCCAGAGGAACCAAATTAATAATAATAATAATAATAAATATTAAAAAAATTTCTTTTTCTTCGTTACCTGAAAAGTCCGGGTTGTTACAGATAGCCATGTCCATTTAGCCTTTTAGTGTGATTTTACGTAAATGCCCTCAACATTTATGCATTGTAAATGGTGATTAGACAGAGGCACTGTCTGACATACACACTATACGGAGCTATCTTTTCAGTTATTATGATGGAAAAAATATATATACACTACAAAAAAACTGTCAATTTGCGACCAGGAAATTGCGACCAAATGGTCGTTTTTTACCTAAATTGCGACCAAAAATGCGACCAACTGAGTGGTTGCTAAAAAGTCTGGTCGGATTTCAATTGTCTGATCGCATGGTCACAAAAATTCGACCATATGGTCGCAAAAATTTTGGTAGCAAAAAAGTCAAACTTTTGAAAATGCGACCAAATGGTCGCATTAAGAGGACTATATGGTCGCATTTTATCTTCATATAAGTGACCATTTGGTCACATAAAAAGTGACCAAATGGTCGCATTTTTGCGACCAAATGGTCACTTTTAGGCTCGATTAAAAATGCGACCAGGATGGTCACCTAAAAAGTGACCATCCGGTCGCATTTCATGTGAAAGATAAGTGACCAATTGGTCACATAAAAAAGTGACCAAATGGTCGCATTTTTGCGACCAAATGGTCACTTTTATTCTCAGTTAAAATGCGACCAGATGGTCACCTAAAAAGTGACCATCTGGTCGCATTTTATGTGAAAGATAAGTGACCATTTAAGAATTTTTTTTTTAAATTTAAATTTCAATAATTAGTTAATTAATTATTAATTATTAATTATTTATTAATTATTTATTTAATTATATTAATTGAACTAAAATTAATTGAATTAAACTCAAATTAATTTTAGTTTCAATTAATCTAATTTTAATTTACTTTATTTCAAATTAATTGATTAGAATACTTAAACAAAATTATTCTAATTAATTAATCTAATTGTACTTTACTTTAATCAAATTTTAACTAAAATTAAGTAATTAAACAATTTTTATTTATTCATTAAATTAAAATTAATTAATTAAATTAGTGTAATTAATTAATTTAAACTACTTAAGTATAATTGAAGTTAAACTATTTGAATTAATTACCCTACTTTAAATTAATTGATTTAATTAAAGTAATCTAAATTACATTAATTAAACTAAAATTAAAATTTAAACTAGTGTAATTATAAATTAATTTAGTTTAATTTTATTAAATTAAAGTAAACTATCTTAAATAAACTAAATTAGATTAAGTAATTAAATTA
Organism: Gynostemma pentaphyllum; assembly: GCA_028015215.1. Classification (NCBI taxonomy): domain Eukaryota; kingdom Viridiplantae; phylum Streptophyta; class Magnoliopsida; order Cucurbitales; family Cucurbitaceae; genus Gynostemma; species Gynostemma pentaphyllum. Next base: position 43,571,897 of record CM051346.1, on the reverse strand, counting down.
ATTACTACTTAAATTGAATTAAAGTAAACTAAGTTAGATTAATTAAACTATTAGATTAATTAAACTAAAATTACTTAAAGTAACAAAATTAAACTAAACTAATTAATTAGTTAATGTAAACTAAAATGCTATGAATTAAACAAAAGTAAACTAAGTAATTGATTACACAAATTTAGATTCATTAAACTAAAACTAATTAAATTAACAAAACTAAACTAAACTACTAAATTGAAAACTAAAAACTAAAACTAAGTAAAATAAATTCTTAAACTAAACTTCAATTTTATACGAAAACTAACCTCGTAATAGAAACCGGGATTGGGGTTTGAGGGTTTTAGATTTAGAGTAAGAACGGGAACGGGAAGAAATAACGGGGAACGGGAGAGGGGAAAGAGAGAAAAGAACAAAAAGAAAGGAAGAAAAAGAGAAAGGAAGAAAAGCATAAACGGGGGGGAAAGGAAAACTGATGGGAATTTAAATCAGATTTTGCGACCAAATGGTCGCAAATATGTAATTATGACAAAAACGAAAGGTCGCGCGTCTTGGGAAAATGGCGACCAACCGGTCGCATTTCTTGAGATATTTGCGACCATATGGTAGCATTTCATGAAAAGCGACCATATGGTCACCACTTTACCATGATCCATAACAATTGTCATATCACGAGTCCCATCAATAATTGCGACCATCCTGGTCGCAATAATGAAATTCACCGCCAAATATTGCGACCTGGATGGTCGTAATCTTTAAATTCACCGCCATAAATTTCATGGAAATTTAAATTTACCGCTTCTTTTTTGCGACCATATGGTAGCCCATCACAAATATTGCGACCGGATGGTCGTAATCTTTAAATTCACCGCCATAAATTTCATGGAAATTTAAATTTACCGCTTCATTTTTGCGACCATATGGTAGCCATTTTACTTATATTTTTTAAAAATATAATTATAAAATGCGACCAACTGGTCGCATTTCACTTCTAAATTACTACCATGTGGTCACCTTTTTGTGTGAAATTGCGACCACTTGGTCGCAAATATAATTTTTTTTTTTTTTTTTTTTTTTTTTTTTTTTAATCTTTCCTTAAAAGAAATAGTTTTAATTAATTAAACACATACACACACATTTGAATAATCAAGTTAACGAAATATCTCATTCATCATCGTCTCTAAGAAGTCCGTCACATACGCTTCTTCTTCTTCTGTTTCTTCATCGATTCATCGTCTCGAATAAATTCAAGATCAATGTCACGTGCGTGAGAAGTGGAAGCATGTATATCATCATCATCATGCAATGTTATCGTTCCATCGTTCAAAGGACGAACAAGATCTTGCATCCTGACCATCGTCGATTGCACGAGATCGTATCTCATCTTCTTGAAAAGCAACGACTTCCTCTGCGTGGTCGTCTTTCTCGGACATGTTTTCTTCTACCTGGCGTGGTTTAACTTTACAAACAACTAACCAATGCCAGGATCTCGTCTATTAATCGGATAGTTCAGGTAATAAACTTGAATCGCTTGTGAAGCCAGGACGAACCTATCAACGGTGCGCATATGCTTAGACTTCTTTACCTCAACGATTTGTAAATGATCAATCTTACGGACTCGCCTCGCCTGGTTGTCTCGAACCAAGTGCGGTGGAACGGAACAATGCGTTTTAGCGTCGGACTTGCGTATTGAATCTCAAGAATCTCATCGATTACTCAAGTAATCGTCTTCGTTTGTCAGGCGAACACGTGACCTTTTATGCAAACACCACTTGTTGTTTGTTGCCCTGCTTCACGAATGCGCCTTCGTTTGAAATCAGAATCGCTTCCGACGTATCCACCATACGACCTTGCTATCCGCCCAGGTCCCTTTGCTAAAGAAATGATGCGAGGATCATCCACCCGGTAATGTAGGGAGTCAACCTGTGTCATTGTCCACATACGAGAATGTTAGGAAGATAGTAATTGTTTCAACATAATGCAACGGTTGTTTGACAATTTATAATAACTCACGTATGCCTGAACCAAGAACGAAACTCTTTGTCGATTATTGACCCCTCCTCGGCCTGTAAGACCAACTCGTGTCATTCGAACGTATACGTTTAGAAATAATCAGTATGTTACAAAAATAGTTAGCAAATAGTTTGTACTTGTTTATGCGATGGAATAATGTTAAGTTACAAACTCACTCTATGTAAGGCTCGATCTCTGTCAGTTGCATAACACGTATGTCTGCATTACGTGATACTCAAATCGGTCAACGGCCTTGACCGATCTTCCAACTGTCATGCCAGGTTCGGTAAAAATCGGCAAGTCGTTCATGTCAACACCTTCAAGTAAATTTTCGACAATGTTTCGTTTTGCCGGTCGAAACTGCTCTGCAATGTGTTGATCAAAGTAGTATGAACAAAATGTGGTAGTCTCTTGCGTCAGGTACGCACTACAGATAGATCCTTCTACTCGTGATCTATTTCCAACCATCTTTTTCAACCGACGTAAGTACTGTGGGTACAAAACATTATTATTATTCGATGATCATGCATCTTGATTCATACGCGTACATTAGAAAATAAGCGTGCTTACCTTTCAAATGGGTACATCCAGTGGTAATGTACGGGACCCCCTAAGAATGCCTCGTATGGAAGATGCCCTGGAAGATGCTCCATGGAGTCAAAAAAGCCAGGTGGGAACATTCGCTCCAACTTACAAATAATAACGGCGATCTCCTGAACTCATTGAAGCGACAGTAGCTTCCGTCATTTCCGTACATGTCAAGTCCCTGAAAAAAACACTCAACCGGGCAAGCGGCTCCCAATGTCTATTCTCTAGGAACGGTCAACGCGACGGGCATCAATCGTTGCATGAATATATGATGGTCGTGGCTTTTCATCCCGAACATGATATGTTTTTTGACTGTCTATACACCGACTCAAATTAAACGATCGTCCGTCGGAATTTGATGGATTTGATCCACTCAAATAATGTTTTCTTTTCATCCGTCGTCAACATGTACTTTGCTTTTGCGTAATTATCATTGTCGTCCAGGCTCCAACTCAGGACGGTCACATATCTCCCGTATATCATAACGTGCCTTGATTGTCCTTCGCTTTTCCCTGGAACGTTCAAAATCGTATTGAAAATGTTGTCAAAGAAATTCTTCTCGATATGCATTACATCAAGATTGTGTCTAATCGGTATATCTTCCCAATACGGTAGATCCCAAAAAATACTTCGTTTCTTCCAACCCGTGTTTTTTCAGCCGCATTGTTTGCACTCTCTGCACCTTCCACCGGTAATCTTCCGCATCCCTATAGTATCTATACCGTGCGTAACTGTCTTCCACTATACATGGTCGAGGGGGTTTGTTTTCTTACTCGTCGACACCTTCTTCCAGTCCTGTGTTTGAACGGAAAGTGTGATTCAAAGGCAAGAATCGACGGTGGCAGTCAAACCAACAAGTTTTCCGACCGTTTCTGAGATAAAATGCATCTGTGTCTAGCATGCAATGCGGACATGCGTATGTCCCCACCGTACTCCATCCTTTAAGAAGAGGAGATTGAGGTTCACACAATTAACTACAATGACTAAGGAAAGCAATAACAAAAGCTAAACACCGACTCAAAAATGTATATGAAATCAATTAAATATCAACATACCTTGACAGATTGAATACGCAGGGAAGTCACCGATCGTCCAGATTAACGCGGCGCGCATCAAGAAATTTTGTTTCTTGAAATGTCGTGCGTCATAACACCGCGTACCCACAACCTCTTCAACTCGCAATAAGTGGTTGCAAATACACATCCAATTTGCTTTTGGACTTTTCGGCCCAGTGCACGATCAACGTTAGAAAAATCACGGTCTCGCATGCACATCGAGGGAGGCAAGTTATACGGGGTTACCATGATCGGCCAAACTGAATATTGTGCCCTGGATGCCCCGAACGGGTTGAAGCCATCTGTGCATAAGCCCAATCTAACGTTTCTCGGATCTTGTGCAAAATCCAGGATGACAATTATTTAAATGCTTCCATGCCGCAAAGATCTCGAGGGATGTCTCATAACACCTTCATCCTGGTGAATGCTCGTGATGCCATCTCGTATGCGAGGTGTCACATCCGATGCATACAACCGGTTGCCAGCACGTGGGGTCGTGGTAAATAGAACATCCTGGCATTCGAATCAGTGCGTTTCCCTTGTTTGTATCTTGGAAGAAAACAGGATTTGCAATGATGCAGGTCCTCATCCACATCCCAGAAATCATGCATCCGTTTTGACACGAATCTATTTTCTCCACGGGTAATCCAAGTCCCTCCACTAGCTTTTTCGTGTCGTACAAACCGCGTGGGGCATATTATTTTCTTCTGGAGCGCATCGACGAAACCACGATGCAATCGCATCAAATCCTCTACCCGGTATGTTGTCATCGCGCCTTTATATTTAAAAGTTCTCGTAGCAAGAACAAGTTGACTTACCTCACACCCATCGTACAATGGTCTACTGGTTGTCTTTAGCATCTCGTGCATCTTACGTGCTCGGGATTCATTTCCTCTTCTACAACCCGTTCATCTTCGCTTCACGTTTAAACTTTCACGGAAATTTTCATTGCCCCCATACCCCGCACCATCAATTATCATTTCGTGCATCGACAATCTTGTTGTTCATCATTCCGTTCTTCGTCAACAACCTCTACATTCGAGCCGCTACCTTCGTATCGTCTCGATTCCTGTAATCTGTGTCGAACATTTCCTGTGTTTCCCCCCAAACACCCAGGTGATAATAATTCGCACAAACCCCCAGGTATAAAGATGCACCTTCAACTCAGAACCAGGTATGATTCTCCTATTGTCGCATTTCCTCGCAGCGGCGTAGCTTTCCACCATACTTTTCATAATAGACGGTTGTCATGCAAAACTCAACAAACTGTTCAACCCCAAGCCCACGAACTCATCGTTCAAATACCCGTCTATCAAACGAACATACATCCACTCTCTCATTTTCTTTTTACTTAATGCTAAGAAACAATGGGTGGAGGGGTTTTTATAATGGACTCCTCTGCTCATTTGCGACCAGATGGTAGTATTTTTGCTACCACCTGGTCGCAGCTTTCCGCCAAATTTTCCCGCTTATTTTCCTCACCGCCCGGGTCACATCAAGTCAAAATTTACGACCACATGGTCACTTTTTGGGTGACCACTTGGTAGCTTTTATCCCACCAAATTCTTTATCAATTATTGGTCCCATAAAAATCACATAATTTGCGACCATCTGGTCACTTTTTATTGCGACCATCCTGGTCACTTTTTATTGCGACCACTTGGTAGCTTTCTTCCTCCAATTATAAGCTACCACCGCTCACTTTTGGTCACCAAAATTGCGACCATCCTGGTCACTTTTTATTGCGACCATTTGGTAGCTTTCTTCCCTCCAATTATAAGCTACCACCGCTCACTTTTGGTCACCAAAATTGCGACCATCCTGGTCACTTTTTATTGCGACCATTTGGTAGCTTTCTTCCCTCCAATTATAAGCTACCACCGCTCACTTTTGGTCACCAAAATTGCGACCATCTGGTCACTTTTTATTGCGACCATTTGGTAGCTTTCTTCCCTCCAATTATAAGCTACCACTGCTCACTTTTGGTCACCAAAATTGCGACCATCTGGTCACTTTTTATTGTGACCATTTGGTAGCTTTCTTCCCTCCAAAATTACGCGCCATTTTTTGCTACCAAGGAACATTTTAGTCACAAAAATGCGACCATATGGTCGCAAAAAACCACTTTTTATTGTGACCATTTGGTAGCTTTCTTCCCTCCAAAATTACGCGCCATTTTTTGCTACCAAGGAACATTTTAGTCACAAAAATGCGACCATATGGTCGCAAAAAAAGTGACCAAATGGTCACTTAGAGTCAACCTTCAAAGAAAGTGACCAGGTGGTCACCAGAAAGCTACCATATTTTTTTGGTCGCAAATTTCTGGTCGCATTTTGACAGTTTTTTTGTAGTGATAAATGCTTGCAATAAGTCTTCCTTCACACGCCTCCTTATTTTTCACTCTCCATTTCTCAAATTCTAACTTCTGGAATTCGCCATTGGAGATAAAATTTAACCGCAAACACACATAAAACAATTATTTTTCTTATGATTATGAACTTTTCAAACATTTCATCCTGTATATACTAACTGCATAACATGTCTAATATATATGCTATACAAACTATACAAGTTACTAGCATAACAGTGGACATGTTTCCCTGCGTCTATACATATCATGTACTTTAGCTATACCAACTATACGTAATATGTTGACTTAGCACTATCTGGATGTGGCCGATAGTATAGTATGATATGTATAACATGTACAATATGTATAGCAGGGGCCGGACCTGATCCAACCAGTTAATTAGTACTCTTAAACTAGTACTACTGTTTTGGGTGATACATATCACATGGAAAATGATGTTGTACTATATGAACTATATACGCTATACGTGTTTATGCAAAGCTAAGTTGTCATATTAACTAGGTACATTCTGAATACGAAAACAAATATAAGTTAAGTTACAACGTAAAGTTATGGTAAATTAACTTACTATATACGATATATGCGTTTATGTGGAATTAAGTTATCATAATGGTTAGGTCAATTATGATTTCTACAAAGAATGTAAATTAATGCGCTTACTATACAAGTCAAGAACTATGCTATTTTATGTGTATTATACACTTTGTATAATTTGTATGTGCGTCGTACCTAAACATGAAAACTATTTGATGTGCAACTAGTTGTTATACTCATATATGTATTGTACAGTCTATACTCTAAACCATGAAGCCCCTAAAAAAGTAATATACGTCCTTTGTATACTATATGTGTTGGTACGAGGTTAAATTAACATATTGGTTAGGTGTGTTCTTGCTTAAGAAATAGTATAATGTTAACGTAGAACGTGTGATTCATAATTGATTTAACTTAATAATGTGTGTTTGTTGATATGAATGACAATGGACATAAAGACACGTACTATACAACCTTCATAATATTGTATACATATTATGTACGCAATACACTCACCTTGGACGTATAACTGCTTATACATACGTATATGTTTCCCTGGGTGATATGAGTGCTAGTCGTGCATGGATTTAGTGTGTTTGTTAAAATGAATGACTAAGACATAGATACACGTACTATACAATATATATAATATTGTATACGAATTATGCTAGCTATTAAATTTTTATGTTGATTTGCACGTATACGCGGTAGAGTATGTATAGTGTTACAAGTCCCCATTCTACGTATCGTTTCTCTTCGTTTCCACGTTTCATAACTCCATTAACAACTAGAAAACTAAATGAATCAAAAATAGAAAAACCTCTTTTACTGTTTTTGTTTGGTCTGACTATGGGTGTAAAGAATAAAAAAGGCTTCTATTGTAAGCTAACCGTAGTGCATATCAACCACAAGTATGAGGCGAATTAAAAAAAAACAAATCAGACTAGGAGAAAGTTGAAACTTCTATGTGAAGAAACTTTACCCTATATAATTGTAATCATTAGCTATTCATCCTTGGGTCTCGTGCACAGCTGGTAGACCGTAGAAGAAACACAAAAAATCATGTGCACTTACACATCATCACAGCAAGGGTAGAATAGGGATGATAAAAAAATAGTATAAGATTGGTGGCTAAAAAAATATATATAAAAAACTATGATTATTAGGAAAAAAATGAAGCTCAAATGTGACTATTTTGGCATTTTGACTCTATACGTAAAAAGTACGTTTAGGGGGTGTTTTGGTTGGGGGTTTAGGAAATGGAAGCCTGGGTTTGTGATGCCTGGGATATTAAATGATGGGTTTGTGATGCCTGGGTTTGTGAAGCCTATGTTTGAAATGTGTGAGAATGAGAATGAATAGTAGAAATAGTGTGAGTATGTTGGAATGAGATGTCAAATCCAATAGTAAACATGAGAATAGGATGCCAATGCCAATTGAAAATATAGTGTGAAACAAACATGGGAATGGGTTTATGAAACCTGAAAGGACCTAATTCTCGTGTAATTAATAATGAAATTCGTTTTTCACGCTTTACTTGCAAAAATCAGATTTAATACGTTCGATTAAAAGTTCATCAATAGAAGCACAGTTGCAATAGTGATCGTGAAAGTTGGTAACTGTCGGCAGATTGTAAAATGAACAAAAACAAAACTTTAAAGATCAATGGGGAGGGGATTTACGCAAGGATTGATTAACGTGGGAAACCAATCGGTGAAAACCCACGGAGGCCATGCCTAGAGAAAAATCCACTAGAAAATCAATGTACATCGAAACAAGAAATTTAAAGCAAATAACAAAAACACAAATGAAAAACTCCCTTTTTATTTGTCTTTGATTGCTCCTTGTTGATGACGATCTTCAAGTCGGATTATCCACAAGTCCCCTTGCGGATCTCGATCTAAGGAACTCCCTTCCTTGTAATGAACGAAGCAAACCGAACTCCCTCCGGAATGTGTTAGCCTTTTCTCAAGACTTTTTGAATTTGTATATTTGAAATAAACTAAACAAAAACTCTCTCAACAATAAAAATCTCACAAGAGATAATAAAATAAAAGAGAGAAAATATATAACACTCTATGATAATTTTCTTGAAGCTTTGAGTGATTAGAAGAGGTTTCTTCCATTCTTATTACCATGTCCTTTTATAAGAGGTAAGATGAGAGACATAATATTCTAATAGTTTGACAATAACCATAAATCAAGGAAGACCAATTATCATGATAAAGTCCAACGACAATAAAAAAGCTGGAGTATTTGAATAGCCAATTTTTCCTAAATAAAAGACAACACCACCTATAAAATTGTAAAAAAAAAAAAAAGGCTCCAATTAAAGCCTAAATAAAATCAAAGTTTCAAGCAAATCCCAAATTTGATAAAAAGAAAGAGACGTTGGAATGTGTGTTCAGCATTATAAAAATCAAAACAAAATCAATCATTTAATTTAACTTACCAAAAATGAAATTAAGCCATGGATGGCCATTTTGACCAAGTTTAAATAAGAGGATCAAATGTTTAATATATATATATTGAATATCACCCATAAATAATAATTAACAATTGCAATAATATAAAAAAAGATTAGTAACCATAAATAATATGATAGCATGAATAAAAGTGTTTTTGACAAAATAATTGACAATCCAAAATTTATTCTAACAAAACCTATTCTCATCCACAAACCCATTCCCAAACACCCCCTTGATGATTTTTCCTTCGCTACATTCCTAACACGTTAACGAACTTCTCCCAAAAAAAAAAAAAAAAACATTGACGAGCACAGATATTTAATTTCATATAATTATTCAAAGTAAGATTTCGTAAGCATTGCTGACGCACAAAAGTATTTATCACGTGTAGATAGAAATAGTGAGTCAATTTTGTCCCTTTCATCCAAAACAGTGAGTCAATTTTCCAAAAGTTTACCAGTTTTCATGGAAATTGTATTGAAGCCTTACGTAAGCACTAGGGTAGGGTGGGGTGGGGTTTGGGTTGGGTTTAGCATTTTTAAACTCAATTCAAATATTTGGAATATACATTTCCTTTTTTTTTTTTTTTTTTTTTTTTAAGCCGGAGAAATGTATAACCCGAACTAAACGATGGACCTAACTTCATTAAATTTTGGATTGATTTTATTAGAGTTATTTTATTTTAAAAAATAAATGATAAAATAAAAATAATTAAAGTATTTAATTACCTAATTTTATATGTTAAATTTTAGGGAAAAATTAAATAAAACCCTAACCTCTTTAGGTAGTATCAATTTAAACCCTAACATTTTAATTATATAAAAAAAAAAACATCTTAAACTTCTTAAAATGTTGCAACAGTCTACCACCATTAGTTTTTGTTTAACTCTATTATATTACATGTGTGAGTAATTAAAATTAACTTTGTTTTTATCTAACTCTATTTTTGTTTCAACAATTAAAAGTCAGTTGTCATATGATTTTATATTAGTAATAAATAAAAGGAAAGTGAGATGAATTGAATCGACTCATATTGCTAAAGAATGAGAAGTAATTGAAGAGAAAGTGAAAGGATTTGTTAAGACCCACGTGTATTTAAGTCAGATATTGCTAATGATAGTTTAACGTGTAAAATCTAATTTGAATCTTGCAGCATACGACCTATATTTCTCGATAAGTTTTTCTCTTTAAATTAAATATTGTTTATTTTAATATTTAATTTAGAGAATTAAAAAAATTATATTTAATAATTAAATTCTTAAATGTTTTGGGAATTTAATTATTTTAAATATTAATTTTTATTTCGTCTTAAGGGAAAAAAAAGAAGAAGAAGACTTTAATTTTAAAAAAGGGGGGGCGTGAAAGGAACTGTTAATTTGAGATTTTGGGTGATTTTAGATCATCTTAAGGTTAGGAAAGAGCCTAATTTTTCAGAAATTAAAAATTCTAAGCTAAGCCTCGTAAAAGTCGGTTTTGAGTAGAAACGATAATTCTAAGCTAGAAACAGAACTTAGGCTTGTCAAGCATTCTGGTAGTGATGCTTTTAGATTAATCATATTTTTTTGGTGCCTTAAACAATATGGTTGGAGGTTCACATTAAGTAGGATCATACTTAATGAAAAATATGCCGTTAGGGGGAAAATTACTATTGCGCATGACGCAATTTCACTTAACGGGGCAGGTTCATCCCATTTGATCAATGAGAAAGAATATATAAAGTAGGTTTGCTTATGTGTTTGAGGATACATAAGAAGAATACCTCAGAACATTGAATTGTAAAAATATGAGTTCGATGCTTTTGGGGATGAAACTCACTTTTGTTTTCAAACATTAGTTGAGAAAGGCATTGTGTAGAAATTTGATATCACTTAAGTTGAGAGAACTTGTTGGGTGATGTGAGATCGATATGGACTTAAAGGATTTAGAAAAACATCTTATGACATTACTTAACTTTAAACATTTCTACTCATTGGGCGTAGCCTCATGATGCTACATTTATTTTATTTTTTAGCTAAAAAGAAGAAGAAAGCTGGCAACTGACCAATGCTTCGTGATCGGTGGCTCGGTTGGGAAGGATTTACATCGCCGACAAAATTTATTCTTTTCTTAGTTGTTAGTTTGGTGGGATTAGATTTTAAAATTGTGTTTCACTTTTAAAGTGAAGTCTTTATGTTATTTTATTTGAATATCATCGTTTTAGTTTAAACGTTACTTGAATTTATGGATTTATTTTGAAATAAGATCGATCGAATCATAAAATTATTTTGATTTGAAATTCAATGCATAAAAAAGGGATTTTTCGATGTTTTATATTGCTTCGGCCGCTGTTGTATGTTTTAAATTCCATATATTTAGGATTTTAGGGATGTTACAATGCTACTATAACTTTTTAATAATATATTTGTTTGAAATTTGGGCATATCATTAATTATATAAAAAATACACATATGAGTAAAATTTAAAATTTAATTCCCTAAATAAACCATTTGAGTATCTACAATATTCAAAATGTGATGTCATTGCATTCCTACCTATATGTATATATCATCGGTTAAGAGTTAGGGTTTTAATTGCTCACACGTGTAGTATAACAGAGTTAAACTAAATCGAATCCAAACATATTTATAACCCAACTTAACCTACATGGTTCGAGTTGGGCTGATGATATTTTTCTAGTCAACACCTTGCTTGTATTTGATAAAAATAAAAGTTAAAATATAATTTTTATTTTTATTTAATAATTATTTAAAATATTATTATACTTTTATAATTAAATAATCATATAAATTAAATTAAATTCATCAAAAATATTAATTTAAAGGTTAATTTAAAATAATAATTAAAATCAAAGAAGTGATTTATTTGTTAAAACTTGTCTTCATGAGAAGTTCTCCTTCTTAATTTTATATATGTAAAAAATTATATTGAACTAAATATATTAAGTAAATTCATATATTTATTAACAATATTTACTAACTAAATATAAATGTCAATACAATTTATAAATAAATGTATGTATGTGAAAGTAAGAAAGAGCTAGGTAATGAAGAGGAAACAAAGTTTTAATCTTGAAATCTGACTTCAGTATTCGCGCACCAAACATCACCTAATAAATAAATAAAAAAAATTCATTCTTGATACAATATTTATAAAAATAGCAACTCTAAACACTATTTGTAAATATAATAATTTTTATTATGTTAACAAGTGATTAATATGAATGTAAAAATATGTAAGTCAATGTTTATTACTGAATCATTTGATCAAAATTTTTCATATTTACAGATATCTTTTAGAGTTTTCTATTAAAAAATTGTTAGATTTACAAAATTGCCCCAATCTTTTAACTAATTTCTTGCGCTTCCTATCAAGTATATTGGACTTTTCAAAGACAATGACATTACTGGAGAAATAAATTGCCGTGTGAAAGACTTGCCAAACTTTTTCAAAGTAGTTGGTATAAAAACAAAATATTCAATGTTCAATTATACTTCTCTTATTTATATTTTATCAATTTATATCTATGTATGTATATTTTTAAATTTTCATTATAGTCCTTTTAAAATTAAAAAATTATATATTCCTCCTCATTTTCACATCATTATATAATTAACAGTTGCACCGATTATTTAATTTAATTTGTATTCTCTCACCCTCTCTCCAATTTGCCCTAACGTTTGTGGGAAAGAGAGAGGCGGAAGTGAATAAAATTAAAAACAAAAAATTTATAAATGAGCCCAACTTTTAACTATTTAATGGTGTTAATGAATATCAGTGTGCCAACACGAGCATAACTTAAGTGGTTAGACACCTACTTTCTTCCTTTGAAATCGAAAGTTCGAGTCTCTTCTCCCCTAATTTGATGTAATCTCAAAAAATAAAATAAAATGAATATCAGTGTAATTTAATAATTTTGTAAATATAAATATATATTGTTTCGTTTCATAGCATCTATTTGCATTTGATGGAAACCACGAATGTCTTAAATTAAAACCTAGTCCCCAAATTTAACACTTTTTACATTTTAGTCACCCGAAGGTTTAGTCAAATTAGGCTTAAAACCAAAGCTTAATTTTAGGGTAAAATGCAAATAACACCCTTATAGTTTCGGTCAAAAACATGAAAAGTCCATGTAGTTTAAAAATGGCAAATTACACCCCCGTACTTCCAAATTATATCAATATGACCCCTCCCCTTCAATGGTGTAAATTTTCTTTTAGCCATAACTTTTTCGTTTGAACTTCGATTTTGATGATTCAAGATGTTTTGGAATTCTCATTCCGGGCTCTACTTTATGGTCACTTGAAAACTTCTAAATCATCAGTAAACATCGGGGTTAATTACTGTAATCATACCAAATATTTTGACGATAATAAAACTCTGTTATTTATTGAAAATTTTGAATGTTTCAGATAACCATGACGTAGAGCCCGAAAAGAGGATTCCAAAACATCTTGAATCATCAAAATCGGAGTTCAAACGAAAAAGTTATGGCTAAAAGAAAATTTACACCATGAAAGAGGTCATATTGATATAATTTGGAAGACAGTGTGTGATTTGCCATTTTTAAACTACAAGGACTTTTCATGAATTTGACCGAAACCACAGGGGTGTTATTTGCAGTTTACCCTTAATTTTATTAAGAAAAGTAGTTGCATACTCACGGTTGATTGAGTAGGAGCTTATTTTCATAAGTGTTTATTATTAATTTGCCTCAAAGAGAATGACAAGTCTTGGAGGAGCAACAATGTTTTCCTCAAGATTTGTTGGTTCCCTCTGTCTCGGTTTCATCTTCATAATGCTAGGCCACCGCCTGGCATTCGCTCAACGAAATTTCCTCTTCCATTTTTGTATCGAAAGCTTTGGAAACTACACAGATAATAGCAACTACGGTTCTAATCTGAATCACCTCCTTTCCACTCTCACCACTGATCATCAAAATATCGACTACGGCTTTTACAACTTCTCTTACGGCCAAGTCGACCGCGCTAACGCCATCGGAATGTGCCGAGGAGACGTTACACCGGACGATTGCCGCACTTGTCTAGAAGACTCCGCAAATCTTCTCCCCGTAACTTGTCCAAATCGAAAGGAAGCCATTGGCTGGTATGATAATTGTACGCTACGTTATTCAGCCCGCTCCTTATCCGGCTTTATGGAAGATAAACCTGCTTTCTTTATGTGGAACATGAATAACGCATCAGATCAGGTTCGTTTTACTCAAACGGCCAAAGATTTTCTTGGAAATCTTTCGGAGGAAGCTGCATCAGGTAGTTCCAGACGAAAGTTCGCAACGGGAAACATGTCGGTTTCGAACTTGCCGAGGATATTTGGACTTGTGCAGTGCACGCCTGATTTATCCGAGAGAGAATGTAGTGATTGCTTGAATGGTGCTGTTGGAGATATTCGAACTTGTTGTGATGGGAAGGAAGGGGGTAGAGTTATTAGGCCTAGCTGTAATTTAAGATTTGAGATCAATTCATTTTTTGGATCAACACCCCCTTTATCACCGCTTTCACCACCACCGCCACCATCACCACCACCGTCACCGCCACCTTCTCTTGTATCAAACAGAACTGCAGATACAGAAGGTACATATATTGGATACACTGAATCTTCCTTTTCATAGCAACTTCTCTCGTTCTCTGTGATTAATTTATTTAATTGCAACACTTTTGACATATTTTCTTTCAGGAAACACAAGTAACAAATCTCGAACGGTCGTTATCGTAGTCGTGACGATTGTTGTTTCTATTGTTCTAGCAATCAGTATCTGCGTTTTTCTAAGGAGGAAGCGAAGGACTCACACAGCTATAACTCAGAGTAAGATAAAACCTTATATCAAGTCAGCACACGATAGTAATGTAATTTTTTTTTAAACCTCATTGGTCATCGATCAACTTTGGTAATACTAATCGTAATAGTAATAAATTCATTCTATTTTTATGATAATCATTGATTTACATAATCCAACATTCGGATCTAGATGACAGTAATTATATTAATTTTCATAATAATTCTATATCAATTTCGTTGCATTTTGCATTTATCCCTTTACAAAACTAAGTTGAAGTATCCATCTAGAATACTAATTAACATGTAGTGAATTTGTTATCAACATATAGGTGTTTCCGAGGATGAAATAACGAATGTAGAATCGTTGCATTTCAATATTAACACAATTAGAAATGCAACGGATATGTTCTCAGATGCAAATAAACTCGGGCAAGGTGGTTTCGGAGTTGTTTACAAGGTATTCAAGAAAAATTCGGACAACTTTTTATAATAATACGAATGAAAGATCTTGTAAATTATTATAAGCAATTCGTTTCATTTTTTTTATAAATAATACAGGGTAGGCTTCCTGATGGACGAGATATAGCTGTGAAACGGCTCACTCAATCTTCAATTCAAGGAGATGTTGAATTTAAGAATGAAGTTTTGTTGGTAGCTAAGCTTCAACATAGGAACTTAGTTCAACTCTTGGGATTTTGCTTGAAAGAAAATGAGAAACTTCTCATTTATGAGTTCGTAGAGAACTCGAGTCTTGAAAAATTCATATTTGGTATGACTTTACTACGCTATTTTTAGCTGTTTTAATTTCCTTAATTTTAATGAAGGTATCTTGCTATCTCAATACAGACCCCGTTAAACGTGCAAGTTTGGATTGGGAAAGACGTTATAAAATTATTAGTGGTATAACTCGTGGCTTAGTTTACCTTCATGAAGACTCTCGACTTAGAATTATTCACCGTGATCTGAAAGCTAGCAACATTTTATTAGACGCGGAGATGAATGCTAAAATTGCAGATTTTGGCACTGCAAAATTATTTGTACCTGATCAAACACAGGGAGATACAAGCAGAATTATCGGTACTTTGTAAGTATAAAAGATGCATATAATGATGTGTGTAGTTGATAGAGAATTTTTTAGAGGTACATTCTAATTGTTAAAGAAATATTTAGAAAGGTACCTTAAGCTTTTAGAAGTAAAATAAAATAAAATGCTCTTGTATGTAAATCATTGACCATATTTTTAAGTATTAATTGGTTGAGTTTAATTTTAATAATAACATAGATTTAAATACAAGAACAAAAGATATTGTTTCCACAAAAGTTTTAATATTTTATATCTTGAAATATAGTTCATTCATTTAAAAAGTTTAAATGTTGTCTAATACTAAATTGTTTATGAAGTGAAACCTTCAAACTTCATGTTATCCAACTAATTTTTGTTCATATAATTTCTAGTGGATACATGGCTCCAGAATATGTAGTACGTGGGCAGTTTTCAGTGAAGTCAGACGTTTTTAGTTTTGGCGTTCTGGTATTGGAGATTTTGAGCGGCCAGAAAAATAACCGTGTCACGAGTGGCTCACATGTAGAAGATCTTATAAGCTACGTAAGTATGAAATTTCACTATATCCCTTTTACAAGAGAGAATATGAAATCTGTCACTAAAAACTAGTTATAATGCATGTCTCTATTGAAGGTATGGAGAAATTGGCAAGATGGAAGTGGATTAAATATTGTAGATCCATGTTTGAAAAGTGGTTCAAATACTGAAATGGCAAGATGCATTCATATAGGATTACTATGTGTTCAGGAAGATTTAAATAAAAGACCAACAATGGCTGAAATACTTTTGATGCTTAATAGCAATTCCATCACTCTTCCAAGACCTTCTCAACCTGCTTTCTTTGTGAATAGTCAAACTCAATCCAACATATCTTGGCAATGGATGGATAATTCAAGAGGGACAGAGATTGAGTCAGATCAATCTAAAGGCAATTCAATTCACAAGTCCTTGAATGATGTGTCAATTACCGAGCTTTACCCTCGTTAAGTGATGGAAGATATAAAGTATGATGTTGTTTATTTAAAAATTTGTTAGTTATATTAAAAAAAAAACTTTGTTAATTAATTTATATTTATATGTTTTTCTTGAGTTCTATTTTATGATTTTCTCTTGTAGGGAAACAATAAAGAATAATGTGTGTAATTGATTTGAAGTGTGTTTAGGATAACTTTAGAAATAGTATTTGAGATAATTAGGTAATAGCAAGTTTTTGAAGTTCATTTTATTTTTTAGCCACTACTTTTTTTTTGAGTTGGTGGATCTGTGATTTTGGGTTTCAAGCGATGAAGATCAGCGTACAATATGTTGATAATGTACGTAACGCTAGTAAGACTGCAAAAACGAAGGGGGAAGAGGTTTTTGTAGATTTGTATTGTACATTTGTTTTGTACAGTAAGGTACGATGAAGATGTTTCTACAGTACATTGATGAACAACGATACAAAATGTACGATTAATGTTGTTGATTTGCCTGAAAAAATGGTAAAAGTTTCAACCGGGTTTGAGAAGAAAGAGTATGGATTTTGTGTATATCTATTAATATTTTGTTTTTTTATGGGTAAAATGCAAGAATGACCTCTGCACTTTCACCTAATTTTAAATATGACCCTTACATTTTATTTTATTTCAAAATACACCCATGCACTTATCAAGAAGCCTTCATTTATTAAAAAAATCATCCATCTTTACATCGAGTTACAATTTTATTCTTTATTTTTTTATATTTTAATAGAATATTAATATTTATTAACCTTTTCAATTAATATTGGGTCAAAAAGTTAGGACCCACAATTTTCTAAAGTTTCGTACTGAAGTTTGTGTCTGATTCGTGGTTCGATTCTTACCTGACTTCATTTGTAGTAGAATGAAAGGCATAGGTCAAATGCTATTGTAAAATTTTTTATTGAGAAGATTGTTATTTTTGAAAGAGATGGTAATTTTTCTTAAGTAAAGGATGACTAAATACTTATGTAAATATTGGGGGTCTCGGTTCTTTTTTCCCAAGGTTAGTCATAAAGGTTAAGAAATATTAATATTCTGTTAAAATGTATAAAAAAAAAAGAATGAAATAATATTTCAATGTTAAAATGAATGATTTTTTTAATAGATTATGACTTTTTGATAAGTGCATGAGTGTATTTTGAAAAAAATAAAGTGCGGGGGTCATACTTGAAATTGGTTGAAAGTGCAAGGGTCATTCTTGCATTTTACCCTTTTTTTTATTTGTATTTTTATTAGATGTAATCTCCCAGATTTGCTCATATTTATTAAATTATTTTTCCTTAACTATTGATGGTCTTTTTAGTATTTTTACTATAGATTTCTATGTCCTAATGGCTATTTGCTTAAAAAAATATTCATCTGGCTAAAAACTAAAATTGGCCAATTTAATGGCTATATACTTAAATCACCATATTTGATAATTAAGTAAATATCAAGTTTTTGAGGTTCATTTTATTTTTTAGCCACTATTTTTTTTCCATTCTTTATTTTCTATTTAAACAAATCCTAAACTTTCAATTTTAATATTTTTTCTTTTTTACTTTTCACTTCTTACAAAACCTAACTCTAAGTTTCTTCTTCTTTTTCCATAGCATCTGTCGCCGTCCTCTGCCAATGCCACCTCGCTTCCCCAGTCTAGATCTAATCGAAATCGAGACCGCTGTTGTTGAACTACCGCCATTGTATTATAAAATACATCTCTAGTGGAGCATTGTTTCCCGTGGCTTCGAACGTGCTTCAACGCCGATAGATTCGACATGTTGGCTTCAGATTGAGGCTTCTACGAACTGAAGACGAACGACGGTGGGGCTTTGAGTGGATGAATCCGCAAGAAATCTGGAATAGAGCGATGTTGAAGGGTGACTGGAACACTTTGCAACTACGACGGTGAAAATAGATCTTTCGAGTTGGTGGGGTCTGTGATTTTGGGTTTCAAGCGATGAAGATGAACATAATCCGTCGGCGTACAATACATTTGTATGTAAAGTACAATACATTGACAAGGCTGGAGAAGGAGAAATAGGTATTTTTTATAGACATTATCAAATGTACGTACATTACGTAAGGCTAGTATGGCTGCAAGAACGAAGGAGAAGAGGTTTTTGTCATACATTTGTTTTGTACAATATGGTACGATGAAGATTTTTCTGCAGATTTGGTCTCAATAGTTTGATGAACGACGATGCAAAATGTACGAGTAATGTTGTTGATTTATCAAAAGAAATGGTAGAAGTTTCAACCAGGTTTGAAAAGAAAAAGTATGTTTTGTTATTTTTAAAGGATTTTGTGTATATCAATTAATATTTTGTTTTTTGTTTGTATTTTTATTAGATGTAATCTCTCAGATTTGCTCATTTTTATTATATTTGAGGGTCTTTTTAGTATTGTTACTATAGATTTCTCTCTCCTAATGGCTATTTGTTTAAAAGAATATTCAACTCGCTAAAAACTAAAAAATGGCCAATTTAATGGTTATATACTTAAATCACCCATGGTATTTTTTAGTAAAATACTTGTTTTATAAACCCCTCCTAAAAAAACTAATTAAATGCTTCCTTCTTTTTAAAAAAATAATCAAATATAATGTAAAAAAAAATTTAAAAAAATAAAAATATGAAAATTCATTTTTCAAATAAATTATTTGTAATCTTATTATGAGATTAGACATGGATCTCAATTGAGAAATATCATTTTTGAAATTTTTAAAAATATCAATCCTTAAAGGGTTAATCTCAGTAATAACCATTTAATAAATGAAAATTTCAAGAAAACCGTATCTTTTATATCTATATCAAAACTACCCAAAAACCGCCGCCGGCTAAATTAATTAGATTGTGAAAAGACAAAACATACCCTCGATTTAATTTCTCATTAATTTATGCAAAATTTAAGGAAAATTTTAAAATCCCTTAAATTTTACAAAATTAATGGAAAAATCAAATCTAAACATAAATAAAACTATAAAAAACAAAATCTTCAAGCTTCTGACTTTCTTCCAATAAATATCGAATTGCTTTCTTTTTCGATCATCCTCTAACCGTCACTGTGTATAATTGATAAACAAAAAAAAAAGTAATAAGTATTTATTTTCTTTTAAAAAAAGTAGAACAAAAGTAAACCAAATACAAATGTTAAATTGAAAAAAAGAACATAAAAAAACATTTTTGAAGAACAAAATCATAAATCGTTAAACATG
Organism: Gynostemma pentaphyllum; assembly: GCA_028015215.1. Classification (NCBI taxonomy): domain Eukaryota; kingdom Viridiplantae; phylum Streptophyta; class Magnoliopsida; order Cucurbitales; family Cucurbitaceae; genus Gynostemma; species Gynostemma pentaphyllum. The sequence continues at coordinate 43,551,821 of CM051346.1, read as the reverse complement.
TTTATATAAACATTGTATAATTGAAAAATCAGTAAAACCGCCTGGAAACTGTATATATTTAATAAACAGTTTATTATTGATAAACAAACATATAATAGCAACCATTAACATTTGTAGCAGATAGCAGCAGCAATATATAAAAAATGTTTATATTTAATAAATAGTTTACTATATATCAACAAACCATAAAAAATGGAAAAACAAAACAAACAAAAAGTTACAATCCAATCCTGCTCAAATTTTAATATTATCAGAATGAAAAGAACACAAGGCAAGAAACGAAATCAGTTTCAGACCTCAGACTTCACAAATGATTGCGATGAGATGGAAACTCGAGACACCGATCGGTCCCGTCGTTCACCGCCAAATCTCGATAAGCTCCGGCCACCAATTTTCCTACTTCCCGAAACATTACTACCCGAATCACAATTTCTCGACACCGTTTGTCCTCTACTGTCCTCAACACCACCATAACTCATATAAAGCACGAAGAGTAAGATTACGGAAGAGATAAAAACGGTGAAGAAGAATACGATGAAAGAATTGGAATAGGAAAAAATAAAAAAAATAAAAAAGAAAGAGAAGAATACGGAGAAGGATTGATAGAAAAATGAATAATGAGAAAATCATAACAAGGCAGTTACAAATCCCTCAATTAAAGGCAATTGTAAATTAAATCGAAAAGGAAAATATCATTAATGGTTTGGTCTCACAAAAAGCGAACGAAAATAACAGAGGGCAAATCCGTAAACTGTTATTTCGGAAACAACCGTGATCTCCTCTAATTCTGGTGGTTATTGGGTATATATGAAATAAAAAAGAAACCACCATTAAAAGTGGATTATGATGAATTATTGTGGTTATGTTTGCAATTATTTCATCCTTAAAATGTATTTTTTGAAAGAAAAAAAAAACCCAAATAAAATGTAGACTAATTGCCGACCATAGTTTCTATTTTGAAATAAAACTTCCTTCTTACCACCGGGGCACCGATTGAAACTTCCTTCTTGCCTCGACAGAGAAAAAAAAAATCTTCTTTTTGTAGCGGGATTTTGACCAAGTCAAAGACTCAAAATCCAGCCCTTTTTTTCGCTTTCATAAAGTATAAGCATGTGAGTGTAGGAAGTGGGCTTGGCTCCTGCCGAGTCAAGTCTTTTTGTTTACTAGTAAATAGTTAATTAAATTTAGTTTTTATGTCTTCAAATTAAAAATCATATTGATATAGCATATTCAATGAATTGAAATTTGAAACAATTACAGGACTGAATCGGAGAAAGAAATTTCTGTAGGTGAGAGACTTCCTTATTAGACACGTTCAAAATTTATTAATGTTACGTATTTGAAACTTTTGATTTTTAATTCAATGAGTACATACTGGATGGCATGCAGCATACCGTTGTAAAATGAGTTTCAAAGTCAACAATCAACCGTGTTATATTTTTCTCCCTTCTCATGCATTTTCACATTCCTTGTTGTTTTCCCGATGTTCTCGAACCATTCCTTTTCTATTCATATCAGCATTGCAAATAGAGGAGCCGAAATAGGGGTATTCAACGTTGACCGACTTGATGTGAATAATTGTTTTTCTTAAATGAACCTCCCAGTAAGTTTATTAAATAAGGGTAAAATATCATTTTATTCTCTGAACTTTCACTCAAGTTTCAAAGTCATGCTATATTTATTAGTGTCCTAAAATATTAATTAATAAATTTATCAAAATAGTGAAAATTAACAAAAACTTGAAGAACTTTTTTAGGGAAATTTCATTTGGTAGTTGATTTTGATGCAATATTGATATATATATATATATATATCATTGCTTAAAACTATTTGTAAATATAATATTTTTTACTGTGTTAATCAATAATTAACATTGATTTATATGTGAATAAGTGATTTATTATAAAAATATGTGATTCAATATTAATCACTGATTTTCAAGCTTAAAATTTACTATAATTACAAATATTTTTAAACGGATATTATTATAAATTATCTCAAAATTTTGGTCTATTTGTAAACATCCCTAAATTTTAATGGATAGCATCTCAATAACAAAACTATAATAGAAATATAGGAAAGTCAATGTAGGCTAATTATAAATTCACTTTGAACTAAAATGACCTCCCAATTTTATCATAGGAAGAAAAAAAGGAAGGTAAGTCTCATAAGCAAAAATGCTTTCCTCAAAATCATTTCTTTCCTCACTCTTCTTCAGTTTCAGCTTCTTCTTTCTACTGATTCTTGACAGTCACATGGCAATAGCTCAACAAAATTTCACACACTATATTTGTGCTTATGATCAAGGTAACATCACTTCTAATAGTACTTATAAAGCCAATCTTCATCACCTCCTCTCCACATTCACCACTGACCATAAAATCGACTACGGCTTTTACAACTCCTCTTATGGCCAACACAACAAAGCTAATGCAATTGGCTTGTGCAGAGGAGACCTTTTTCCCGACGCTTGTCGCCGTTGCCTCAATGACTCCATATATCTTCTCACTAATCTATGTCCTAACCAATCCGAAGCGATAGGATGGTACGACGATTGTATGCTTCGATACTCCGACCGTTCCTTCCTCGGTTTAATGGAGCCTAGTCCTGCTTTCTATATGTGGAATCGTAATAATGCTTCGGACCAGGATTGGCATATTCAGGTGGCTAGGAATTTACTTGAAAAACTCACAGTTGAAGCTGCATCAGGTGATTCTCGTTTAAAGTTCGCGACTGGAGATATTGCGGCTCCAAACTTGCCGACGATTTATGGACTTGTGCAGTGCACACCTGATTTGTCTCATCAGGATTGCTCAGACTGCTTGCTTAGTGCTCTTGCACAAATTCGACAATGTTGTTATGGAAAGAATGGTGGTAGAATCGGTAGACCCAGTTGTACTTTTAGATATCATATTTCCCGCTTCTTTCAATCAAGGCCGGATTCAACGCCGCCGCTATCGCCACCACCTCTTCTTCCATCAAACAGAACTAAAGAAGGTATTGACTGCAACTCTTAAATAATTCAAAATTGTAAGATTTTCAACTCAAGACTTCCTACTCTATTACCATGTTAAAATTACCGCTACACAATAATCCTAAGTTTCAATACATAATCTTCGCTTTCAGAAATATTTTTAAGCTTATTTTCACTCTCTCTCTCTCTCTCTTTAGTTTTTTCAGGTAACAAAACAAACATTATTGTAGTTGTTCCGATTGCTGTGGTTGTTGCAGTTGCTATAGTACTAATAATCAGTATCTGCATCTTCTTATGGACAAGAAACAAGGATGATAAAAGTAAGCTAAAACTCTGTTACATTTAAAATAGCAGTTATATTTCAACCAGGGGGCTAAATTTCACTAATGTAATTATGTATTGTTATATTTCAACTCACAGGTTTACCTGAGGATGAAATTACGAATGTAGAATCGTTGCAATTCGATTTTAACACCATTAGAATTGCAACCAATGAATTCTCAGATGCAAATAAACTTGGGGAAGGTGGCTTTGGGGTTGTTTACAAGGTAAATAGGGTACTTACAAATATAAGAATTTAAATACAAACTTATTGAGCCATAAAGACTTTTCATTTTGTGCCTTTTTTTTAATGTATTGACAGGGTAGACTACCTGATGGACAAGATATAGCTGTCAAACGACTCTCGAAAGTTTCGAGTCAAGGAGATGCTGAATTTAAGAATGAGATATTAGTTGTAGCTAAGCTTCAACACCGAAACTTAGTAGAGCTCTTGGGATTCTGCTTGAAAGAAAATGAAAAGCTTCTCATTTATGAGTTTGTTCAAAACTCGAGTCTTGAAAAATTCATATTTGGTATGACTGCTCTGCTCCATTTGCTTGATTTTTTTTTCCCATTTCAACACTTTCATCTTAAAACAAAAAAAATATATATTGATAAGTTACATCCTAATTTTAACTATGCATATATAGATCCTCTTAAACGTGACAGTTTAGATTGGGAATGCCGCTACAAAATTATAGAAGGCATTGTTCGAGGACTTGTCTACCTTCATGAAGACTCACAATGTAAAATTATTCATCGAGATCTCAAAGCTAGTAACATTTTATTAGATGCAGAGATGAATGCTAAAATTTCTGATTTCGGTACTGCAAAGTTGTTTATTTCTAATCAAACACAAGGAGATACACGTAGAATCGTTGGCACTTAGTAAGTAAAAAACATCTGCTTGATACAATGTTTTACTTGGTACAAGTATGATAAACAATGCTACTCTATATTAGATACTGAAGTCTAACTAATTCCATGTAGTGGATATATGGCTCCCGAGTATGTAATAAAAGGTCATTTCTCAGTCAAGTCAGACGTCTTCAGTTTTGGTGTTTTAATTTTGGAGATCGTAACGGGACTGAAAAATAACCGAGCTCAAAACAGTGAGAATATGGAAGGTCTTATAAGCTATGTAAGTATCAAGCACTAGACTTATTTTTTCGACCATTTGAAAATTCCAATGAATGCTTTTCATTCTTAAGTGAATTCTGTTGTAGGCATGGAAAAATTGGCGAGAGGGAAAAGCTCTAAATATTGTGGATCCCTCTTTGAGATCAAGAGGTTCAAGAACTGAAATGGCGAGATGCATCCATATTGGATTACTTTGTGTTCAAGAAAATTTAGCCGAGAGACCGACAATGGTGACCGTACTTATGATGCTAAATGGCTACTCAATCACTCTCCCAAGACCTTCTCAACCTGCCTTCTTTTTAAACAGTAATTCTCAGTATTCCAATACATCTTCTATTCAAGAGTCCTCAAATGACATATCAATTACTGAGCTTCATCCTCGTTAGTGATGGAAGAAGAAAGATACCATTTTCTTATGTTTCTTTTAAATTACTACTTGTATCTTCTTATTTTCACATAGAACATGATGTACAAATTGATTCTTCTTTCACTTAGAAATGTGGTTTCATCATCAATCTATGAGCCCTGAATTTAATTGTTTTATACTGAATTTTATTACTATTTTCTATTTATTTGTGAGCAAATGGCACGATCACAACCTCCTCATTTCACCTTTTTATCGTTGAGAAGCCTATTATTGTGATTTGTGATGTCTCATTAGACCACTAAAAAATAAAATACACCTTGATAGTATGGATAGTACCGATCAAATTTTTAAAATTTTTCTCAACTATACTATCCCATACAAGCACAGTCTCAAAATCCCCCCTCATTCCGGTATAGGGTCGGTTCATCTATGTGCCCCACTGCATGTAAAGATTTTTATCATCTACAAGTAATATTTTCTAACCTATAAAAAGATGTTCATGCTACTAAAAAATCTTAATTAATTTAATAATAATAATTTTTTTAAAGGGTAAAATACAAATAAGACCCTTGTGGTTTCTCCCAAATGCATGAACACCCCTTGTGGTTTGAAAATGACAAATCATACCCATGTAGTTTCAAATTATTCCAATGAGACCCCTCTCCTTCAACACCTTTAATTTTCTTTTAGCCACAACTTCTTTGTTTGAACTTCGATTTGGATGAATCGGGATGTTTGGAATCCTCATTTCAAACTCTACGTTATGGTCAATTCAAAACTTCTAAATTATCAGTAACCACAAGCATTAATGGTGTAAATCATATCTAGTATTTTAATGATAATAAACTCTTTTATTTATTAATGATTTTGAAATGATCATGATGTAGAGCTCGAATCGAAGATTCCAAAACATCTTGAATCATCCAAATCGGAGTTCAAATAAAGAAATTTTGGCTAAAAGAAAAGTGTTGAAGGGGAGGAGTCTCATTAGAATAATTTAAAACTACGAGGGTGTGATTTGCTATTTTCAAAACACAAAGGTGTTTTTACATCTTTCAAACTACAAGGAGAGAGGTCTTATTTACCTTTTTACCTCTGTTTATTTATTTTTTTAATGAATGTTATTTTATAACAAGGTAAAAAGCTCACAAGTCTCTTCTTCTCCCTGCTCCCATCCTTACATAATACATATTATGCATATTCTTAAAGGACATTTTTTTCCACGGATTAGCACAGAGGAGAGGGAGAGGGTCAATCAGGCTTAGAAAAAAAAGTCTTTTTGATGTTTCATTTAAGGTCTCTTCAAATTTCAAAAGTTGTGTTATCAAACTTTCCTTATTAGACTTTTCAACTGGAAAATGATAGCACGGGAAAAGTAAGGAAACTTCTCAATCAGCGTTTCTCACGGGGCATTCCACTGGCACTGATTTTTTAAAAAAATATTCTAACAATCATGATAAAAAAAAATCCCCCATTTTTAATGGTTATAAGTCCAACAAATAACCATTAGATATGTAATTTTTTTCTCGTTATTATATTAAAACTAAATATCTAATGGTTATGAATAGATAAAAAAATCCGCAAACCTCACTCTCATCAAAATCTCTTCCCCTCTATCAATTGGTAGCAAAACTAATTTAGAGAGCAGAGAAGAAGAGAATAGCAATTACTCCTGAATCAATCATGAGTTCTTCAAGCTTTGTTCTTCCTCTCTCTCTCAGTTTCTTCTTTATGATATTCATTGATCACCCTCTAGCATTTGCTCAACCGAGATTCTTACGCTACGGCTGCATTAACAGAGGCAACGACACGGTCGACAGCTCCTACGATGCCAATCTCAATCACCTTTTCTCCATCCTCAGTCTCACCAATGCCCATGATCAAATTAACTATGGCTTTTACAACATATCTTATGGACTAAACAACACAGCTTACGTAATTGGCTTGTGCAGAGGAGACATTATTCCAGAGGCTTGTCACAGATGCCTCAACGACTCCGTAACTCTTCTTAGCATGCGTTGTCCGAACCAGAAAGAAGCAATCGGATGGTACAACGATTGTATGCTTCGTTATTCCGACCGGTATTTATTTGGTGTCAAGGAAGATGAACCTTCTTTCCATCTGTGGAATGTGAATGATGCATCAGACCAACAACGCTTTAACAGAGCGGTGCGGAATCTGATTCAGGAACTCATAGGGAAAGCTGCATTAGGTGATTCTCGACTGAAGTTCGCGATCGGAAACTCGACAGCTCCGGACTTGCCGACTATATATGGAGTAGCGCAGTGCACACCTGATTTGTCTCAAAAAGATTGCAATGACTGCTTGCTTGGGGCTTTTTCACAAATTGGACAATGTTGCGATGGAAAACAAGGAGGGAGAGTTCTTTTGCCTAGTTGTAATTTTAGATATGAGAGCTATCCCCTCATTCAATCACCACCGCCGTCACAACCACCACCGACATCACCGCTTCCACCTTCACCTTCACTTATACCAAACACAACTACGGACTCGGAAGGTGACTTCCCCTTTTCATGTCTCTTCTTCGATATATTCTTAACGCTCTCCCTCACGTGCAAGTTTAGTTATTCTACAAAAATTCAGCTGATGAACCTTCAAAACAAAATTATGTGTATCAGATGACAATGTAGTGGATTTGAGACTTTTGAATACTATATTAAATCTTCACTAGACTTAAAAATTTAACTTGTTAGTTTAAGGTAAATTTAATCTCTTCAAAATATTTTCGAATGCGAGATAATTTCATACACTTAACCTTGTTTTCTCAGGAAACAGAAGTAACAGTTCTTCTCGCACAACCATCGTCCTAGTTGTGCCAATTGCTCTTTTTACAGTTGGGATACTGATGATCAGCATCTGCAGCTTCTCAAGAAGAAGAAGAAGAAGAAGAAACCAAAATATAAATAGCTCAGATAAATGTAAGCTAAAAATTCCTTATGAATTTCAATATCGTTTCGCAGTAAACGGTTATTATTAGAAAAGTAGTGGGAAATAACAACATGAAAAGAAACATAAATCACACACAAATACAAGATTCAACTTAATTTTTGATTCATCCTGAATCTTAATGTCACTAATGTATATGCAACCATTATACTTTGACCCAACAGGTTCACCTGAGCTAGATGAAATCACAAATGTCGAATTTTCGCTATTCGATTTCAACACCATTAGAATGGCAACTAATGAATTTTCAGATACAAATAAGCTTGGGGAAGGTGGTTTTGGAGTTGTTTACAAGGTAATTTGATAATTATCTTGCAAAAGGGGATCATTTCATTTTAATTATGTCCCTTTTTTTTCAAAACAGGGTACACTTTCCAATGGACAAAACATAGCAGTGAAAAGACTCTCTCAAGTTTCAATTCAGGGAGATGTTGAATTTAAGAATGAAGTCCGATTGGTAGCGAAGCTTCACCACCGGAATTTAGTTCGGCTATTAGGTTTCTGCTTGAAAGATGATGAAAAGCTTCTCATTTATGAGTTTGTACAAAATTCTAGTCTTGAAAAATTCATATTCGGTATAACTACTTCCTTCTTTCTTGACAATGTCTTTTTTTTTTTTAAACTTCCACTCTTTGATATTTAGTTTATATTCTTATAGATCCCCTTAAACGTGTGAGTTTGGATTGGGAAATACGCTACAAAATTATTGTAGGTATTGTACGGGCACTCGTTTACCTTCATGAGGACTCTCGATTTAGAATTATTCATCGAGATCTCAAAGCTAGCAACATTTTACTGGACGAGGAGATGAATGCTAAAATTTCTGATTTTGGCACTGCAAGGTTATTTGTACTCGATCAAACACAAGGAGATACAAGTACAATCATCGGCACTTGGTAAGTAGAAAAGAGCTAACATTTTAAATATTTTACTTGGTAATGAAAGATATGATAATGATTCACTATTAATTTATATCAAATTCAGTGGGTATATGGCTCCAGAATATGTGAAGCATGGTCGTTTTTCAGCAAAGTCAGACGTCTTTAGTTTTGGTATTTTGGTTTTAGAGATTGTGAGCGGTCAGAAAAATAACCGTGCCCATAATAACGAGGATATAGAAGATCATCTTATAAGCAATGTAAGTACAATTATTTCTTGCTAAAGCTTTGTAAAAATGAATAATGCTAACTAAATGAAGCTTGATTCTTGTAGGCATGGAGAAATTGGAGGGAGGGGACACCATTAAAAATGGTAGATCCCTCAATTAAAAATGGTTCAAGAACTGAAATGAGAAAATGCATCCATATTGGATTACTTTGTATTCAGGAAAATGTGGTTGAAAGACCAACCATGGCTACAGTACTTCTCATGCTTAATAGCTACTCAATCAGTCTTCCAATACCCTCTCAGCTAGGGGTGTGCAACAAAACCGACAAACCGAACCAAACCGATCGGTTTTTGACTTAAATATTTAAACCAATGGTTCTTTTGGTTTGCAATTGTAAAAAACCGTATAGATTGGTTTTGGTTCGGTTTTTATATTTAAAAACCGAATAAAACCGAACCGAACCATATATATAAATAATCATAAAAAATCATAAGTATAATAGTTTTTTTTACATCTTCTTCCTTGGTCACTATGCAACCTTAATGAATAATTAAAAAAAAACTTCAATCTCTCGATTCACTTTGCAAATTCACCCCTCAATCGTGTAGCTTACTTCCCATTTGTTTCTTTAACCTTAATTTTAGTGGACAAAAGTTTGAATATTTTAATATTTTCATCTATTTTATCTCTGTTTGTTTGTTTAAATTTTGTTTCACAAAACCGAAAAACCGAACCAATATAAACCGAACCATTGGTTCGGTTCAAGAATCGGATTTCTATTTTCTATTGGACGGTTTGGATCCCTCTTTATCAAAACCGATATGTTCGGTTCGGTTCGATAATTATGACAAATCGAACCAAACCGAACCGTGCTCACCCCTACTCTCAGCCTTCTTTCTTTATGGATAGAACTAAGTACCCAATCTAATATGTCTTGTCAAGGGAAGGATGATTAAAAGGTCATTTAAGACTTAATTATGGTATATTTTAATAATTAATTTGTTTATCTTGATTTACTTGTAAAGTTTTGAAATGAGCACAAAACAACATTTATATTAAATCAAAGTTTTAAGTTTAATCATATATCTCAACAATCTCCCGCACATGTGAGTTTGTATATTTACACAAAACCCAAGCATAAGAAACTATTCAACACAGGGGTTCGAACTCAGGACTTGTTGCTCTAATACCATATTAAATATGTTAAATCACCACGAGACGCAAAAGCTTAAGGTAATAGGTAACGGTAAATTTAATCATATATTTCAACAACAAAGTAGTAAAACCCCAAATGGGGAGAAAAAAACCAACCATGGCTAATGTATTTTTGAAGATTAGCGGCTACTCGATCAATCTACCAAGACCATCTCAACCTAAAGACAGAATCAGATCAATTTTCAGCTGAAAAGTCCTTAAATGATGCCGCGATATCAGAACTTTGTCCTTGTTTGTATAAAATAACCTTTAAAATGTGATGTAGGTGAAGGAAGAAATAATCGATGGTATGAATGATGCATCACATCTCTACAAACGAAATCTTTTTTTTTTTTTTTTTTGGGTTATCGCCAGTCAAGTTTAGTCCGTGATTCAAATACCATTTTTTTTAATAGAATAAATTTATGGGAAAATATCTATAAATATAGTGAATTTTTTAACATGTACATAGTGAAATATTTACGAGGTTAGGCTTTTTAGGCTTTAATCCTCGAGCCCACATCAAAGAAAAAAATGGAAGTATTTATAAATATAACAGTTTTTTAAAAACGTTAATTCATATGAATTAAGGAAATCAGTGATATTATAAGGTAATCAATAATAATTTATTAGATAATCAATTATTATATGCACGAAATATCAGTTGATACAATGAATCCGTAAATGTGTGATTACTTATGTGCCGAATCAGTGATTATTTAGATAAAATCAGTGATCACTTACGCGACACTAGTGGCAATTTTGTAATATTTTATTGATAACTCGTAATTTACGCCTATTTATAAGTGGTTTTATCTCCAAAATAATTAAAATATGATTGTTAATTGATTCAAATGTCCATAATATTATTAATCGTTGAATTTCATGAATGTAGGCGAAAATGGCGCTCAAATCGAACTTAAAACGAAGAAGTTATGCCCATTTTAGTGTTCAAAAAGGCCTTTCGCAACGGCGACGGGATTTGGTGGCCACGGCCTGCAGAAAATCATAATCCGGGCCAAAAACCCGAGAGTGGTCACTGCGGCGATGAGAAAAAAATAAAATAATGAATAAAAGTTGCCGATGACGTCAACAATGTAAAGGAAAAGGTGGGCGATGACGTTAGAGCGCAATAAAGGCTTCGTCAAATCATGCGGCTCCACGGCTCGGCTTCACGGCTCCCTTGCAACTTCTGTTCGGCTCCATACACACACACACGCTTGGCTCCGGACGGCTCAACTCACGGCTTGGGCAGATTTATTAGCATATTTTAAGCGATTTCATCTTATTTTTGCCTATTTAAAGCCACAATTGAACCCTAATTCAAAAATCTTTTCTTCCCCTATTTTTCTTAGGACTCTTAGATAGTTTTTAATATGTTTTCTTAGCTAAATTATTTATTCCAACTAGAGAATTATCAAGGTTTGGTTCATAATTTTGTGAGGTTTTGTTCTTAATTTTATTCCTATTTTCTCTTTACTCATGCTTTCTCTTTGCATATTTTATTGTTGATTAATTATTGTGCAAATTGGCCACTTATTCTTTGATTAATTTTCATATTGTTAGTTAGAACGTTAAATCCGTAATTGTTTAATTGTTCTAATACAAGTAGCATAATAACGTAAATTGATTAGGGATATTTATTTGATCATGTTATGAGAATTTATGATCTAACTTAAATGAGTCGGTTGTACTGTGTTTGTTAGTTAGAATTAGGGTTCTTCTCTTCTTAATGTTCTTAATGGGTTAAATCTTATTATCGTATTCTAAGGTTATCTGTTAATTAGAGAAGTAGTCATTAGATCGTATCTTAGCTATCGAGAAATTAAGGAAGATCACTTGTTGTTCCGGCAACTCCCAACTAATTTAGAGAATGATTTAGGAATGCAATGCATGTTTAGTAATCGATGATCAAATTAATGAACCATAACCAAGATTAATTTTTAGTTGAAAGCTATCTCTATTGATTTTCTTTCTTTTTAATTTATTTTCCGTTTTTTATAAACAACAACTCAAACCCCCCCCCCCCCTTTTTGTTAACTTTAATTTAATTCTCTTTTCCCTGTGGAGATCGACCTTACTCACCACTACTACAAAATTCTAAATTCTAAGAGTAAGTATTTATTTTTGGTGGTTTCAACACTCATCCAATTTTGATAAGCGAATTTGAGTTTTTTTGTTAGTTTTGTAAATAAGTTTTTGGGCTGCTATTTTTATAAATATTGAACGTGATTATGCTATATGTAAAAATAAAATTGCCCCCAAAGAAATTTCACTATAGTTAACTAAATAAATTTTGGGATCAATGCATTCTTTTCCTTTGTCTTGGGTGTAAATATCCTTTTTTTGCCTACATGTCGTATATTTATATTTAACCAAAATCATACTAGTCTTATTTACATGAGTACAAAAAATTAACTGATCCGATCTTATATTCTCTCAGACTACAACAATTTTTAATTTTTTTTCCTATCTAATTAATTAAAAATAAGGGTAAAATACGTTTTTGGTCCCTATAGTTTCACTTTGGTTTCATTTTCGTCCCTGTACTTTCAAAACTGACTTTTTTCGTCTCTGTACTTTCCAAAACCCACTTTTTTAGTCCTTCTGTTAACTTTTCTGTTAGTTGACTGTTAGTCATTGGTGACATGGTATTTTTAATGACGTGGCAGGTTTACTTGATTTTTTTATCAATATTTTTAAATGATGTGGCATTTTAGTTTCCTCCTCTCTCTTTCCTTAAGACATCTCTCTCATCTGCAATTTCTCTCTCTCCCTTTCTTTCAAAAATGGAAACAAGATCCATGGAAATCAAAATCGTCTCAGCAAGAGACCTCAACAGCCGCCGCCACCCCATTTCCTTCCTCCCCTTGTTTATTTTTATGTTTTGTGTTTCTGGGTTTTGTTCTATCTTTTAATTTGATTCTTGTGGTTCATTTATGAGGTTAGATTGTTGTTAATTTTTCTTATACTTGGTAATCTCTTTCTGGGTCGTTGAAATATTGGAGGATTTTTGTTGTCTGTTTGCTTACTTTTAGTTCTTATCTTACTAGACGATCTATTGACCTCATACATCTGGTTATTATCTTGATTGATTTTTTAGGCCCTGTTTGGTATGCAATCTGAAAAGCAGAATTTGAATTTAGTGGATTTTAATGAATTCAGAGTTGTATTCTGTGAATTTGTTGATTCTGAAACTGTGTTTAGTAACAGATCCAAAATTTATAATTGAGATTCAGAAATTTGAAATATGTGTTTGGTTGGTGACTCAAAAAATTTAAAATCAGATTGTGAATCAGAATATGTGTTTAGATCATAATCCAAATTTTGGGTGACCTACTCATAAAAATAATACTTCCAACTTTAAATCATTCATTTTTAAGTTTGAAAAAACTAATAATTCATAACTTATAAATTAGAAACATCTTTATCCGCATCAACTATAACTATTCTCATTCTTAGGATAAATTTTTCTTTTAAAAAAAATTATAATAAAGATAATAGAAGCATTGCAAGTCTATCAAATAAACTCTTTAGATTAAAACAACTCAATTTTTTTCAAAAGGAGAACTATACAAGACACAATGAGATCCATTCTAAAATTCATAAGAAACTAGTGCAACCAAAGAGAGAATTTCTCAATAAAAGAGAATTTGAAAAAATATTTTCACACTGAATGGAGAAACCATTTGGGCATTGAAAACCTCCAATAGCGTTATTCAAATAGTACTACATACATTAGTAAACAAGAAGCAGAGAAAAATGTGAGCAACAACCTCCAAAACATATATATATATATATATATATATATAATTTTATTTTTTATATTTAAATTAATCTTATATATAATTATAAAAACAAAGTATAAATAAAAAATGGATATAATGAAAAAATAAATTAACTTTTTTTCTATCACTTTAGAATTAAGTTTAAGTTTAAAAAGTTAAAAATCAGCTTAAAAATATGCAATTAAAATTTTAATTAAATAAATAAAAGCTAGAACGGACCGGGTCAACCTCGAAAAACGGGCCCGACCCGACCCAAATCTGCAAAACGGGCCCGACTCGTATTTTTATCTCATGTGTTGAAACCCGTGGATTAAATTGTGTGGGTGAGGTCAATCTGTGTTTTTCAGTTTTTAAGTTGGATATTTTGGATTCTTGTTTTAGTTGAATTCATTTTTTAGCCTAAAAAAGAAACTGAATCCAAATTGCTTTTTTCTGGATTGTAAACCAAACACAAAACAACGCAGATTCCTTTTATTCATTCAATCCAAATTCATAAAACTGAATCTGAATTACATACCAAACAGGGCCTTAGCTTTTTAAAAAAAAAGATGTCTTCTTGTTTTATTTGAATTTTGTAAAGCATAAATGAGGTTAGAATGCTTATGATTTTACTTGTACTTGATAATCTCTTCCTGGGTAGTTCAAATGTTGGTTGACTTTTGCTTTTGAGTTCAAAGTTGAGGCAGAAATTCGTGTTCCTTCATCTTTTATCAAAGTTCAATGTCATTTTCTGTTGTTTGGTTTCCGTTCCTTTGCCTTCGTGGTCAGTTCTAAAAAGTAGTTTTTGTGTTTTTTTTTTTATTTGGTTTTGTGCTTTTGAATGTTAGTTGTAGATTTATCATAAACCATTACGAGACTTTAGTTTTCTTGGTGTGTTCCTTAGTTTATAGCAAGACATTATGTTGTTAGATCCGTCACATACTTTTTCCTGTCATCAAAACTTGTTGTGCAGGATGTATTCTACTTTTTCCTGTCGTCAAAACTTCTGACGCCGTTGCTTCGTTCAAGGGGAGGAAGGAAATGGGGCGGCGGCGGCTGTTGAGGTCTCTTGCTTAGACGATTTTGATTTCCATGGATCTTGTTTCCATTTTTGAAAGAAAATGAGAGAGAGAAATTGCAGATGAGAGAGAGATGTCTTAAGGAAAGAGAGAGGAGGAAACTAAAATGCCACATCATGTAAATATATTGATAAAAAAATCAAGCAAACCTGCCACGTCATTAAAAATACCATGTCACCAATGACTAACATTCAACTAACAGAAAAGTTAACAGAATGACTAAAAAAGTGGGTTTTAGAAAGTAAAGGACGAAAAAAGTCAGTTTTGAAAGTACAAGGACGAAAATGAAACCAAAGTGAAACTTTAGGGACCAAAAACGTATTTTACCCTAAAAATAAATATAAATAAACCGGTATTTAAATGGACTAAAATTCCCTTCTATTTGACATTTCTGGAAACGTCTCCATAAACATGACAGTCTGCAGGGAATGAACAGAGAATGAAATATAGTCAACTCAACAATCTAAATTCCATGTTTTCAGTTTTTATAGTTATAAGACAACTTTATCATTTTCAAAAACAAAAAACAAATCTTAAAAATGGTAGAAACAGGACACATGTTTTCCATCTCTCTCAGTTTGTTAATCATATTCATCAGCCAAGCTATTTCTCAGCCCAGTAATTTTGCTTACTCCTGTTCCAATAACAAAGGAAATTACACAACTAACAGCAAATACAAAGCCAATCTCCATCACCTCCTTTCCTCTCTCCCAACAATCAATTCTTTCAACAATGGCTTTTACAACATCTCTTATGGTAAAGACTTCGACACCGTTAACGTTATTGGTCTCTGCAGAGGACACGTATTGCCCGACGTTTGTCGCAGTTGCCTCAGAAAGAAGCAATCTTATGGTACGATAACTGCATGTTACGTTATTCTAATCAATCAATCTTCGGCATTTTGGAAATTAACCCGATTCGTGCGTTTTCGAATGTTCGTAATGCGACGGAGCCACTACAATTCGATCAGGCTGTGCAAAACTAGTTTGGTAAACTGACAGATGAAGCTGCTTCAGGCGGTCCTCGGCTGAAGTTCGCAGCTGGTGATGCCGTGACTCCAGCTTCGGAAAGATATATGCGCTTGTGCAGTGCACGCCTGATTTGACGAAGCAACAATGCATCAATTGCTTATTTGATGTTATTGGATATATTCCAAAATGTTGCTCTGGGAAGCAAGGAATTAGAGTTCTTAGACCGAGTTGTAATCTTAGGTATGAGATGTACAGTTTCTTTCACTCTTCATTGCCGCCGCCCCCACCGTCATTCCTATCTCCCTCTCCTCCGCCAGATGGAATCACAAACACGGAAGGTATAATGAAGATGTTGTCTTCTCTTATAAACTCATGACCATCCCAGTTTTAATCGTTCATGTGAGACTTTGTTTGCACCCGACATTAGCAGTTTGTTATATGTTAGTTTCTCTTTATGATGATGTTATGGAAAGAAGAGAATTCCATTAAAATTCATCAATCACTGCTTAATGCTTCGGCTACTAATCTTATTCTGCAGGAAATAAGCCAAAGACATCAAAGGCTGTCACGGCCATCATCGTTCTGTCTTTCGTCGTTGTAATTATCTTGGTGATAGTAATCGTTGGCATATTCATCTTCTTAAGAGTGAAAAACAAAGGATTAATGGAGTTGAAAGTAAGAATCCATTTCTTCCCTATTAGATTTTTTCAAAAGGATATGCAATTCTAGTGTATGCATCACACATGAAATTCATCTCTGCGAATGATTGAAAAGAAAATTAATTCAATTTTTAGATTTGACTTGTTCAAAGATGTAGAGAAATTTGCTCACCACCTCATTAGACTCCATAAGTTCTTAATTTACACATTACTTGCTTAATCCACAGGTGCAGAACTGGATGAAACTACGAATCCGGAAACGTTAGCATTTGATATTGGTACTATAAGAACTGCGACGGATAACTTTTCGGACGCAAATAATATTGGACAAGGTGGTTTTGGGGCTGTTCACAAGGTAATAGAGATGATCAGTTGCAATAGATACAAATCTCTTTCAGGGACTAAATACATTTTGTATATTTTTTTCGACAGGGAAGGCTTGTCAATGGACTTGATATAGCAGTAAAAAGGCTCTCTCAAAATTCATCACAAGGAGATGAAGAATTCAAGAATGAAGTCTTGTTAGTAGCTAAACTTCAGCACAGGAATTTAGTTAGGCTTTTAGGTTTCTGTATCAACGAAAATGAAAAGCTTCTCGTATATGAGTTGCTACAGAACTCAAGTCTTGATAAATTTATATTTGGTAAGTCTGCCACTGCATTTCTGTTTTCTTTCTCTCTTTGAACATTTCAATACTCTGTTTAAAAAAAAAAGGCCATACGTTCTGATTTACAAAATTCGTGTTTTAATATGTAGATCCATTAAAACATGAGTATTTGATGTGGGAAAAGCGCTACAAAATCATTTAGGGAATCGCTCGAGGCCTTGTTTATCTTCATGAAGATTCTCAAATTAAAGTTATTCATCGAGATCTTAAGGCTGCTAACATTTTATTAGATGCAGAAATGAACCCTAAGATATCAGATTTTGGCATGGCAAGGCTATTTGAACAAGATCAAACACGAGTAGCTACGAGTCGAATTGTTGGAACCTAGTAAGTATGGTAGATCATAAATCACTAGCATATACTTTTGTAGAAGATGCATATTATACACTTTTATTGACATATTTCTTACAATCTAACTAATCTTGTTAATACCTAAATTAGTGGATATATGGCTCCAGAATATGCAATGTATGGTAACTTCTCGGTCAATCGGATGTGTATAGTTTTGGTATATTAGTTCTAGAGATTGTGAGCGGCCAAAAAAACAGTTGTTTTCGGCACAAGGAAAATAGAGATGATCATGTAAGCTATGTAAGTAAGAACATATCATTCAGAACATTCAATCATCTAAAGCTTGTGGGGAAAAAATTTGCTCATTGAAATGAATTGGTGTTGGCATGGAGAAACTGGAGGGAGAGAACATCTCTAAATATTGTGGATCCCATTTTGCGAGGTGGTTCAAGTTGTGAAATGAAGAGATGCATTCTTATTGGATTACTTTGTGTTCAAGAAAATTCAGCTGACAGACCAACTATGGATAATGTACTTCTCATGCTTAGCAGCGACTCAGTCAGTTACCCAACTTTTGTTATGAACACCAAATCAGACATGTCTTCACAAGGGAGGTCTAGTTCCCAATAGTATCTGATCCATCTCGAAGCAACTCGGTCCGAGTCTCAGGACTTGAGCTACTGCCACTGCCCTGGATAGGAGCCAAGTCTTGTCCTAATCGACTGTAAAAATGTTTTTGGAATTTTTAATAAATGTGAAGGAAATATCATTACATGGGTTCAAACTCGAGACCTTCTACTGATACCATATTAAATATGTTTAAATCACCACGAGACCAAAAACTTAAGTTAATAGGTAAAAGACAAATATCTCAACAATATCAATCACTAAATGATATTGTTACAATACTGAAGACAAAATACAGTAAACAAGCTAGATTCAACAAGCAAGAAATCTCAAGAATTGGACAGCAATGGAGGAATATCATGAATGAAAGGAACTTTTCTTTATTGCTTGAAAATGGTTTCTTTTCGAGAGAAGATTACAATGGAAGACTGAACTAGAGAGAACTAAACTTTACAATCAGATCTAGCCTATTTATACAAGCATTTAACAGTTAACTAATTCAGTTAACTAATTCTAACAAACTCTGATTTCTAACTAAAGCTTAACCACTTGACAGCTTCCTCTTCTTTTCTCTTTTAGACCACTTCCAGCTCACTTATATTTCCTTGCAGCTGATCAACAACTTCAGATATGTAGATGAATTTTATATATTTATAAATAAATACACTTTTAAAAGTGCAATCCACATTTTTTCTTAAAAAATTGGTATGTTTGATCTCTTCTCCCATTCATTTTTATAGAATAGATGGATAGATACTTTTATGATTATAAATAATAAACATAATTCCACACCCAAGACCAAGAATAACAGGATCCGAATCAGGATCCTGTCAACATTCTTACAGATTGCAACAAGATTTTGTTTCATTTCTAATTAATTAATTTTAAAAAAAAATTAACAAAATAATCGGTGTTTTAATTGACCAAATGATTGCATATAAAATAATTGAACAAAGTCTTGGTCAACTATCCAAGTTTCAGTTTTTATAGTTATAATAAGCTAGTTTTCAAGGAGCAAGGCATAACAATGGCAGCAATAAGACACATTTTTTCCATGTCTTTCAGTTTGTTAATGATATTAATTAGCCAAGCCATTGCTCAGTCAAGTAATTTTGCTTACACTTGTTCCAATGACAAAGGAAACTACACTACAAACAGCAAATACAAAGCCAATCTCCATCACCTCCTTTCCTCTCTCCTAACCAACAACTATTTCAACAATAGCTTCTACAACATCTCTTATGGTGAAAACCTCGACAGAGTTAACGTTATCGGTCTATGCAGAGGAGACGTCACGCCTGACGTTTGTCGTACTTGCCTCAATGACTCTGTAACAGTTCTTCCACAATATTGTCCCAATCAAAAAGATGCATTCGTATGGTACCCAACCTGCATGTTACGTTATTCTAATCGATCAATCTTCAGCGTTTTGGAAATCGATCCTTATCTTGAGCATTGGAATCCTCGTGATGCGACGGATGTTCAAACGTTCAATCAAGCTGTGAAAAGCCTGCTGGGAAACCTCACAGATGAAGCTGCTTCAGGCGATTCTCGGCTGAAGTTCGCTTCCGGAGTTACTGCAACTCGAGCTTCTGGGAGAATATTTGCGCTGGTGCAGTGCACGCCTGATTTGACAGAGCAGCAATGCCTGGAGTGCTTAGATGGTGCTCTTGAATCTATTCAATTATGTTGTGCAGGGAAGCAAGGAGCTAAAATTTTTATACCAAGTTGTAATGTTAGGTATGAGTTGTACTTGTTCTTCAATTCTACAAAAGTTTTGAGTATTTCACCACCGTTGCCGCCACCGCTGCCGCCGCCACAGTTTCATCCACGACTATCTCCCTTTCCTTTGCCAAATAGAACCACAAACACAGAAGGTATGTGATTCTGATCTCATAATAAATCTTTTTTTTTTATATATTTTTAGTTGTGTTGGGATAGGGTTATGGTTCTATTGGTATAAGACTCGGTAAAATCATGCATTTTTAGCCTCGGAGTGGACAATATCAATCATACTAATATCGAGATTTTAAACTGTTTTTTATATATTAGCTTCTATTTATGACGATGACTTGGGAAGAAGAATTTCATTAGAATTCATATCAATGCTGCTTGATGCTTGCTAGTAATCTGCTTCTGCAGGAAAAAAGCCTTTGATGTCACAGACTTTCGCCAAGATCGTTATGCCAATTGTCGTTGTCTTTTTCTTGGTGATACTAATCATCAGCATCTTCATCTTCTTAAGCGCGAGAAAACAAAGAATTAATGAAGTTGAAAGTAAGAACTTATTGTGTAGAAGTTTGGTCACCACCTCCTTAGGCTCTCAATTAGTTATACAGAAATGAATTCTTTAGTTTACACATTTGCTGATTCTACAGGTGCAGATATGGATGAAATTACAGATGTTGAGACATTGACATTTGATATCAGTACTCTACGAGCTGCGACGGATAATTTTTCAGATGCAAATAATATCGGACAAGGTGGTTTCGGAGCTGTGTTCAAGGTAATGAATGATAGAAATGATCAGTGGCTTGTGGTAGATGCAAATGCTAGTTTTGCTTTCTTTTTATTTTTGAATTAGTGTAGATGAAAATCTCTTTCGGGGACTGAAGACGTTTTGAATATTTTCTTACAGGGAAGGCTTGTCAATGGACTATATATTGCAGTGAAAAGGCTCTCTCAAAATTCATTACAAGGAGATGATGAATTCAAGAATGAAGTTCTGTTAGTAGCTAAACTTCAACACAGGAATTTAGTTAGGCTTTTAGGTTTCTGTCTCCACGAAAATGAAAAGCTTCTCGTATATGAGTTGCTACAGAACTCGAGTCTTGATAAATTTATATTTGGTAAGTCTGCCACTTCATCTCTGTTTTCTTTCCCTCTTTTAACATTTCAATACTCTGTATAGATTAAGTCATACATCCTAATTAACAAAATTCGTGGTTTCATTCTGAAGATCCATTAAAACGTGCGGATTTGATCTGGGAAAAGCGTTACAAAATCATAGAAGGCATAGCTCGAGGCCTTGTTTATCTTCATGAAGATTCTCAAATCAAAGTTATTCATCGAGATCTCAAGGCAGCTAACATTTTATTAGATGCAGAATTGAACCCTAAGATTTCAGATTTTGGCATGGCAAGGCTATTTGAACAAGATCAAACACGAGGAGATACGAGTCGAATTGTTGGTACCCAGTAAGTATGGTAGAGCATAACTCATTCATTTTCTTTGTGGGAGAGTATCATAAACTTTCTTGACATCTTTCTTACCATCTAACTAATCTAATCTGTCTAAATCTAGTGGATATATGGCTCCAGAATATGCGATGCACGGTAACTTCTCAGTCAAGTCGGATGTGTTTAGTTTTGGTGTACTAGTTCTAGAGATTGTGAGCGGCCAGAAAAACAATTGTTTTCGTCACGGGGAGTATAGAGATGATCTTGTAAACTATGTAAGTATGAACAAATCATTCAGTACATTGAGAGACCTAAAACATGTGAAAAAAATAACGCTCAATGAAATGAATTGGTGTAGGCATGGAGAAACTGGAGGGATGGGGCACCTCTAAATATTGTAGATCCCATTTTGGGAGATGGTTCAAGTTGTGAAATGAAGAGATGCATCCTTATTGGATTACTTTGTGTTCAACAAAATTCAGCTGATAGACCAACCATGGATACTGTAGTTCTGATGCTTAATAGCCACTCAGTCACTTACCCAATACTTTCTCCACCAGCTCTGGTTATGAACAGGAACACCCAATCAGACATGTCTTCACAAGGGAGGTCTAGTTCCGAGGTGACAGAGGTAGAATTGGATCGATCTGGAGACGACTCAGTCCAAGAATCCGTGAATGAGGCGTCAATTACTGAACTATATCCTCGTTAATTCAACGGTTCATTTCAACATACAAACAGAAATCTCTCATATTTTGTATGCTTAAGTATCATCTGACTTTTTTGGCCAAAAGAACCACTGCTCCAATCAGAGAATGAGATATGATATAAGCCTGCAATTAATCAAGTGTGTATTTGCATTTTAAGGAGAATGAGAATAAGAAATGTTCTCTTCCAATTTTAATGAGATATTATTTCTATACACTCAATTTATGCCATTGCCAATTTGCAAGTTGATTTTGATTCCGATCTCTTACTTTCTTAAATCAGTTATCAATTTGAACTCAGATATCAGAAAATTAAAGTTGATTCTACATTCTTAAACATGGCTCTCTTTAGGAGTAATTGAGAACTTCAAAAAGCAGCACTTCTCTTGAGCAAAACTAAAGTGCCTCACCAATGTACAAAGACATACAGCACGTTCGTGTCGTTTTCATACACTGAAACATCTCTGAATGCAATTAATGAAATATAACCAAGACCAAGTTCAGAAAGACAGAATGAGTAAAAGAAATAAAAGAAACTTCCCTCCTAAAAGAGATGAACTTTAGCTAGCTTTACAAGTTAAATACATGTAGGGTTTCACATGAAGAATAGAATGAAAAAAAGGTGCAAACCAAGAAGTAAAAGAGATTTCAAGTTGCAGATTCTCGACTTTCATTTCCTCCCGCGAAGAAAAAATGTGGCAGCTTTCAGCAGCTAGAGAATTATTAGAAGCATCAACACTGCAATAGGTATGAAACTTGTTTTGCCACCCTCTGGAACAGTCCATCTAGTACCTGCAATGCGAAAGAAAACCGTTTATACGATTAAAATTTCCGAAAGACCGAGACTTTTTAGCAGTTTTGTATTTGAACTCACCTGCACTTGTTGAAATATTGTAGTTGAAGTAAAACTGATGATCATGATACCACATAAAGCAGCTTAATCCATATATTTCCCAATCTTTCTTACTCCCAATTGTTGTCCTGAATGTATCTAATTGAGAATTCAGACACTGATCGCAATCTCTCCTACCGATATCTCGAGTGCACTGAGCCATAGCATACCTCTTCCCTTTCTCTCCAGCATCCAAGATATTAGTTTGAAACATCAGAGGCTCATTTGGGGCAGAGGAAGCCAGACCACTCACTAAAGAAAGTCCATTTGAAACCACTGATGGATCATCATAATTGGTTTCATTTGTGATGGCCACAGCAGTTTGACTCAAAACGGCAATGAAGTTTTCGGTCGAAAACCGAAGAAAACACCATGTATACCAAACAGCAACGTCTTTGCTCTGAGGACACTCAGACAAGGCAAACTCGGTAGAATTCTTGATGCAGACAGCACAATTATTGGTAGAAAGATCACCTCTACATTGCATGAGACCATAGATATGGCTCGACCCCTCTCCGATAGTATCGGTGTAGAATCCGTTGAGAAGAGGCCCTTTCTGAGCAAGGGAATCCAAAAGATTCTTTAGATTAAACTGGAAATCACTCTCAATTGTAGAGTTATCAGATTTTGAGCACAGCTGACCATTATTCATGTTAATATCACCATAGCAATAGCAAGAGGTGAATACTAACAGCATAGTCACAAACCGAAATAACGGTTTTAAATGCTTCCATTTCATTCGCGTAGTTTTTTCGCTTTGGAATGACTGAAAGAAACTCAGGAAGGAAAGCTACAGAT
This sequence comes from Gynostemma pentaphyllum, assembly GCA_028015215.1. Lineage (NCBI taxonomy): Eukaryota > Viridiplantae > Streptophyta > Magnoliopsida > Cucurbitales > Cucurbitaceae > Gynostemma > Gynostemma pentaphyllum. The sequence continues at coordinate 43,528,113 of CM051346.1, read as the reverse complement.
TACTTCAATTTTTGAAATGGAACACTCAAAAACAAGAAAGTCAAGGCTTCTTTTTTTTTATCAGATGTCTTGAATGTATAAAAAGTCAACTTCATTACTATGATGAATGATATAATTATAAATCAACTTGCCTAAAAGTCAACTCCATTTCATCCTATTTTTGGTAAATGATAGTGGCCTTTACATTTTTTTCAGGAGGCAGATTAATAACTAACCAATTGCTTAACATGTCATTTGATTGATAAGAAGAGAACTATTAAATTAAACATCAGTTCCCCTTTGACTTATGGGAAAAACCCAACTTTAAAGGCTGCTTGAAAGGCTATGATTGCAACCCAAAAATTTCTATGGCCCAATGAAATCATTACAAATTGAAATTATTGTGCTTGAGCTGCAATATGATGCAACCATTTGTTTTTTCCATTAAAAAAATGTGATTTTAATAACAATTTTAGTTTCCTACTGTCATGTAATCACAATTTTAGAATTACCTCACCATATAATGAAAACTAGCTTAAAAACATAAGCATGATTAAAAATAATCCAAACATATCAACTTGTTATTGTTTTTTCAAAAAAAAGTTGTTTATGGTATATTTATCTTAAATTATCATCGGTTATCAAAAATCAGTTGGTAATAAAAGGAGTTATTCATATATTATAAACCTTATTAGGTTTCTTCATTTTTTTAATTAATGTGAGATTATTAACATGTCACTTAAGATGGTGGCTTGGCTTTTTTGACTCATTATTCTCGGACGGATCTCATTATAGACCAAATGCTCATTTGAGTTTTTTAGACCTTGGTGTTTATCTTAATAATCATGAGTATCCATGTAACAATCATTTTATAATAAAAGGAGTTATACGAAAATTTAAATGTTGTCAGGTTTCTTCATCTTTCAATGTGAGTTTAAACCGGAATATAATTAAAAAAAAAAAGTAGCAAAAGATGTATTTATGGAATTACATAGCAAAATTAAATTCTTTTGTTCTAATCCACATAATGATGGCAAGGCAATCAAGACAACAATAAAGCTAATGATGGGTTTGATTGCGTATCTCAAATGGATAAGCTCCAATATCTCCATGTAAAATAACTTGAAAGGGATTGGCCATTACTTTGCAATATTCCTTTTCCTTTTGCACTTTGTTTCAATTTTTCAAATAATGAATATGTATTTTATCTTGTATGTTAAAACTTTTAATAAGCCTCAGCTTTCTCAATACAGACTCTCTCGCAATATTTGCTAAATAAAAAATCTTCTTCCTTATTATCTATATTGTACGTTCAAACTTACACGAAATAATCATATGATTTTATAATAATTGACGTTGGTCAACTCATAATTTAATATTTAAATAAGTGGTCACACATCGTTTAAACTCATGACCTCCAGGCTTAAGAACCTTATTTTTGGTGTGGCATATAATCACTTCCGCATTAAAAATGAAATGACTGAATACCCTACCGATGGCGATGGCTATTATTTGAGGAAAATGAAGAAGTAGAGAAAGTTTGTCCAACGAAGGATTCCAATTGCAGCGGTGAACCAGACAGTTATTCGCGCCTTTTATATCAACCCTCATTATGCCTAATCTAATCACTTCATTTTTCCCTAATGACTTTAATGGGTAAAGTACGTTTTTAGCTCCTGAGTTTTGGAGTTCGTGTTTATTTAGTCTTGCGTTTTTAATTTGTATCTACGTGGTCTCTCAGTTTTAGATGTCGTGCCTATCTGGTCCATGCATTTCCAATTTGTGTTTAATTGGTCCCTGAGTTTTGGATACTGTGTCTATGTGTCTATTTGGTCATAGATTTTCAAAAATTATTAGAAATAAGTTTAATTGGTGTTTAGTTTAACGTATTCGTTGACTTCTTATCATATTATTGACTTAATGTTGACATAACATGTTTAATTGGTCAAAATACGAAGATAGGAATAATTTTTTCATCAATCTAGGCCTAAAATTTGACATAATTATTAATCTCATGTCAGTATTTTGATCAATTAAATATTTTATAGCACCGTTAAGTCGATATTATGTTAATGAGTTAATAAATTAAAAAAGAATTAAATTTATTTCTAATAATCAAGGGACTATTTAGACACAAATTGAAAACTTAGGGACACAATATTTAAAACTCATGGACCAAATAGACACAAATTGAAATGCAGGGACCAAATAGACACAATATCCAAAACTCATGGACCACTTAGACACAAATTAAAAACATGGGGACCAAATATACACGAGCTCCAAAACTCAGGGACCAAATGAGTACTTTACCCCTCTTTAATTATATTTAATTAATTATTACCAGAACTTGTATAATTTATTGTTCGTTTTCTTTTCGCCATATGTTTTATGTTATATAACTGTGTTTTTAATGAATAAAAAATCAAGGAACAAAAAAAAAATTTAATATTAAGAAATGCTGCATAAAGAAACCTAAAGGAAAAAAAATTAACTATTAGGAACGGAAAGACAAAAGCATATATATTTTTTACTTGTAGTGGACTTAAAAAACTAATAATATAAAAATAAATATTACTTCACTAATAATACTATAATAATCCCTCTTTAAAATAAAGGAATTTAAGTCATTTTCATTATTTTGTCTAAAAATTATTGGATAAAAATTACGATTATAAATCTATTTCAATATACTTTAATTATATTTTTGTAATTTTAACTTTTTTAATTCTGTTTATTAATGCATTATTGAAAGAAAGAAAGGGAAAAAAATTACACGAGTTCATGGAATTTCCAACATAAAATCTTATACACAATAATATATGACTCACCATATTTTTAAGAATGTTTTATAGAACACAATATTTTTCGATTTATTTTTAAAATGTGTAATATTAATAATAATAAAAAATGCTTGATTTTACCATGTGTTAAAAATCTGGAAAACTTAAAAATAATGGGAAAAAAAAAACCTAACTTTTAATTATATTGAAAAGACTCCACTAATTACATATAATGCAGAAGATAATGAAGAACCCAAAAACATGAATATGACCTCCTCCAATTTATATAGTATATCTAAAATTAAAAGAAATAATTAAAAAAATTGAAAAATGAAACCATCAAGTTGGACTGATAAAGACTAATAATATATTGTGTTAAAACTTAAAAGTTGGTGGGGTGAAAACAATGTATATAATTAATTTCTTCCAAAAGATATCTTTTTTTTATATATATATTTAAAATCTTCTGCCCAATTCAACTTGATAATTTTCCAATTTTATTCTCCTAATATCCAAATCATTTGGTCAAATTGAGGCCTCTCAATCTCTCTCTCTCCTCCTTTTGTTAATAAAGTAAAATAAAGTTGAAAGGCAATATTATATCACAAATCAATATTTGTCTAGTATTCATTGCTTATTGCCATAAGCATCATCAATTCTTGTATTAAAAGAGAAGATGGTTATCTATAAATGGAGAGATTATCATCCATTATTAAACTAATTAAATCAAACACTTTTGAGTGACTTAAAAAGGAAAGCGCGGGGAACCAACTTAACTCCATTACCCATGTCTGGAAAATAAAACAACAATATTAGGATTGATCATCATGTTAATGTAGTTTAGATTTTATAGAGATTATTAATAAGTTGATCTAGTAATATGGTCTTTGCTGAGTTTCATCCCTTCAAATTGCAGAATATCTCTTACAAAAATTAACCATTGAATTGAGGTAAATTTAATTTTTGGTGAGGCTTAGATTTCATGCTTGCTTTGAGCCAAGGAAGAAAAATGTTAGGCTTGAAAATTTTCAAAATTTAAATATCGATTCGTAAAATAGAATCTTTTAAGGGATTACTTCTAGAAGAAAAAAATATATATTATAATATTTCTAAAAATATAACATGTTTATAATAAATTATAAATTAAATTAAAGTTTTTAAAATATTTATAAATTTATCATTTTTATTAAACCTGTTAATTAGTCATATATCATATCTTATATATCACAGTCAATTAATAGTTATTGCGTGAAGTAATTATTGTATCACATTCAATCACTCATGTATCATAATTAATAAGTAGTATACTTATTTTTAAAAATGACACATTTGAAATGTTTTTTAAGATGAAAATTTGACATCTATAAAAAATTTCTCTTTTTTATAATCCAAACTACATAAATTTATGCTTCAAACATATAAATCAAATGTCCGCAGTTATATAAATTTTAAAATAAAAAGATGGCTGAATTTGATATATATGAAACCTTAATTTGGTTACTGTTAGTACAAACACATTAGATATGTATTATTAATAAGTTTTCTTTGTTATGTAGCTTTTTGATTAAAAAGTTAAAAGTATTTGAAAGCATATGGTTAATTAAATATTCTACCTAATAATTAATTTAATCAACAATAGGGTATATAGAAGTATTTTCACAAAGTCTTATAAATCTCTCCATATGTGATAACATAATGTACTCCAAACTCTTTTTTATTTTCTTTTTGTCATTTTGTAGGGAAAAAAGGATGAGTTCTTCCAACTTGATTGCCTTTTTATATATGTATATGTTATTAATAAAATATTAATGCAACAGCCAAACCTTTATATATATATATATATACTAATAAGCATAAAAGTGAAAAAGTTCACAATATGCAGAAGCAGGCGGCCAGATAGATTGTTTTTAGATAAGATCTCATTATAAAAAATACTACTATACAATAGAAAAGTTATATATATATATATATATATATATAATATGTATCTTCTTTTATGAGGAAGAAAGTTTAGTTTGTGTGAAAAATATTTCACAATGTTTTGTTACTTAAGTCCACTACTATAGCACTTGTCATCTTCTATTTCTTTAAGTCGTTTTCGAGGGTACTAAACGAGATGACTCCTAATAAATGCTCACACATATATATTTAGTTATGTGTTATCAATCGAGTTACTATTTCCATTTATAGGTAGTGTGGAACATGATCGAGATATCTTGGAGTTCATACACTCTTTCATAAAATCTAAATCTTCAACTTCAAAATGAGAAAACAAAATAAATAAGTCATATTTTAATCAAATATCAAAATTCAATTCAATTAATTAACTCAAACTTATTAATTTCACAATTCAAACAAAAATCAAACGAATCTACTCAATCTTCAATCAACCCATAAAACCAAATTTTTTAGTAAAAAAAATTCCACTTTTTAAAATGAAATTGAAGTGAAATCATATACGAGTATAATATTTTTCACATTATTTTTACAAAAATGTAATATTAATAATAAAAAATTCCAGTTTTGGATCTTCTTTTATTTACTAAAAATAATTTACTTTTTTGATAAATTTAAAAACAGCCATATTTGAAATGTTTTAAAATCACATTTTTTTTTCTTAAAAAAAAAACTCATGGAATCTATGAGTAGACTGAAAAATGTGTAGCCTATATTATCGATCCCGTATTGAAAATGATTGGAGGTCAAACAAAATTTATAAAATTATAAATTATTCCTATAAATATAGGATGAAAATCGATAATAAAAAAAAAAAGGGAGAGAAGAAGAAGGGGCAAATGGCAAGGGGTTTCTTCAGAAATATTGTTATTTAAAAAAATAATTCCTAATATATGGGGGGAGCAAAAGTATTTCCAAAACTAAGGTAAAGCGTCTGTTGAACAGACGATTTAGGGCCCAGTCAGCATAAATCGTCTGTTCAACAAACGATTTAATGCCACACGTACAAAACGTCTGTTCAATAGACGTTTTTGAAAAAACGGGTCAAAAACGTCTGTTTAACAGACGTTTTTACTACCTGGCCTAAAAGCGTCTATAGACCAGAGCGTTTTTAAAAAACGTCTATTGAACAGACGCTTTAGACCAGATTTTTTTTTTTTTTTTTTAATTTTCCAAGTAGCCAACATTTTTTTTAATTTGCCCAATATTTCCAAATTAGTCCAACTTTGTACCTTTCCGGCATAAACCGTATATCTCAGAGAGGTCGTATTTCTTTGGGTTGGTAGTAATGAAATGGTTTCATTATCTAAAATGAAGAACATTTTAAGTTCCAAATCATAATATACAAAATTTTAATATAATATATAACTAAATAATGTGATCATAATAAACTAAATAATGTAATTTGAACACAATAATGTATGAATGTTATGTAAAAAAACAAAAATCATATAAATAAGCTAATGAGTGCCGCAGGAGGGAGGTCTTCTATTTCGAGTTGGGTTTCGTCTTTGCTGTGGGCGCCTCTGTCGTTGGTGTCCTCGTGGAGCTCGAACTGTGGAAGGTCCCGCGGAAGATCCTGCCTCATGATCATAACCGCCCCTAATAATGTGAGATCCCGGAGTCGGTATGAAAATGGGTGAAGAAGGTCCTGAAGCGGGAGTCGGTGATGGAGAACGGGGTGGAGTACCACCTGGCATCATGTTATACTCCCGCTCAATGTCATCAGGCATATGGGGGTTTTCTTCAGTACGTCGTCTTACTCTTGGCACAACCGGTGCATTTGGCACTCTATATAATTGTTGCATCTCATCAACCATTCAGGGATCTCACCAATGTCCATCACAGCTCAAATGCGTGTAAATCCAGACGCCTAAGATAGAAATACGAGACATTAGTGATATGTTGAATTACACTAGTGTAAAAGAAATAATAAAATCATTACCATGGAGCCAATAGTTGTCCCCTGACGCATCAAATATCGTCGGGTGATAGTATTATACCATGCCATATATCCCGCATCAATATCTGGGCCGCCATCAACTGGATCACCTCGAAGAAGATGATCCCGACTAGATAATCACTCCTTAACATAGTGAAAATGTTCACTCCTCCAATCTACAGCACAAGTCCGAAGATCCATAGCGTGCAAACCTCCTGGGTTAGTGTTACATGGTTCTGGCACGACCTGTATGAGGCCAAACTGTCGCATGACCCTAGAGGGAAAAATGAACTCGACTATGCTGAAGCATATCAATGGAGCTTCTGCAGACCAACTATCCTGACCGTTACGACAGTATGCAGGAAGACCGTCCAAGATAGTGGTATATGGCTCCCAAATGACCTACATAATCAAAAGGTGATCATCACTTAGTATAAAAAGTGTTGATAAACATTAATGTATTAGTTTAAACTTGCGACTTACCTGCTCTGGCCGTAGAAGATTAAACATATATCGATACTGGACCAAAACATGAGTGGGAAGAGCGGTGACGCAGAAATCATCTGTCCATCTACAGAAAAATATCAAGTTAAGTGTTTGAGATATATAAAAACAAATAAAACTTCTAAAACAACTATACATACCGAGAGCTTGCAGGACGACCAACTAACTCATGATCGCGAGCGTGAGTATGCTGAGGGGCTATCGTAGGAAAACGATCTCATGCCCAAACCTGAAGTAAGACGAGTGGGCCAGCAATGTCCGAAGCATCTGAAAATGAGGCACGACACATCTGTCTATATAGCCATGCCAAACATGCTGACCCCCAACTCAGTCCTCCGGCAGCATCAAAATCCTCTAATAATTGTAGAAACATAAGATGTACTAACGTATTAGATTTGTCAGCAAACATGAATCCACCGATCAGCTCCAAGATGTAAGCACGCGCATATCTAGCTATGGTCACATCGTCTGCATGACGTGGCAAACTCCTGAATGTCGAAGATAGCCATGTCAAACTAAGCCTGGCTCCATGTAAATGTTGAGGAGGTGGTATGACCCCCAATAAACGCTCGCATAACGCCACCCAATTAAGACGCGCTCTACCAGTCACAGGCTCTCCATCTACTGGGAGACCAAACTGGACTGCAACGTCCTGTAGTGTGATAGTGCACTCTCCCACTGGTAAGTGGAATGTGTGAGTCTCAGAACGCCACCTCTCCACTAATGCAGTGATAAGACTCCAATCCAAGTGTGTGAAACCTAAAGTGGCCACACCATAAAAACATGACGCTTGTAGAGGTGGCTCGATACGAGGATCTATAGGTCCAATAACACCCTCCCTACATCTACAATGGAGGCTGGCCCCAGCCTCATTATCCCAAACCAATCGTGAACGATGTGTGGCCTGTAAGTGTAAAACAGACTCATCTTGTGGCCCTTGATCCATATCCTTCAAATATAATAAAAGACATGTATAACTATCAAGATTAATATAATAAAATACATGAATAACTCAAATTTAGATTACAAATACAATCAAATTACAAATACTATGAAATTTAAATTACAAAGACTATCAAATTATATTCTACTATCAAGTAGTTTTAACAATTACATCATAACTAGGGTGGTGCAACAACTTGTCTCGAAGGACATTTTCTTCTATTATGACCTTCTTGCTTGCAAAGGCCACATTGATTCTTCGTGCCTGGTTCTCTCCAATCCATCTCATTTCAAATTCGTGTACTTTTTGGTCTACCAGGTTCACGCAATTTCTTCTTATCAGGATGAATAATGGGAAAGTTAGGATTTGGCCATCTTGCTTCATGTGGAATCGGTTGAAATTGGGGAGTGTAACACTTGCTAAACTCAGATACTAAGTACGTAGGCTCAACATGTGCCCAATAGTCAAGACGCCACTTAGAACACGCGGCAATGACATGTGAACACGGAATGCCATACTCTTGCCACTTTCCACACGTGCAAGTGCGCTCATTCAACCTAATGATTTGTTTGTTCCCTCCTTTTGAATTAAAGTAATGATATCCTGTTCTTACTTCAAACAAACCGCTAACTCTATCAAACATTTCAACATCATGACTTGATGCCCTTGCTTCATTATGCTCTACTTTATCGAGAGCATACCTACAATACAAGACATGTAAATCTCCAACCAATCGATATATTAAAGAAAATTATTGACAACATGACAATGCTTACCTTGTATACGTTTGCCCGTTGTCAACTGCACTTCTCAATACATCTCGTTGTTTGATAAAGTAATACACGCAACGATAGTATGTGAGTTGGACTAGTGCGGTGATAGGTAGCGATCGAGCCCCTTTTAGAACACTATTAATGCATTCTACAACATTGGTGGTCATGTGTCCATACCTATACCCACCGCCATGTGCTTTTCTCCACTTTTGAATTTCGATATTGTTAAACCATGACAAGTAATCCTTGTTCAAAATTTTAACTTCCTCTATCCACTTCTCAAATTTATGAATCTGACTCTGACTCGCAGCACGATAAACTAGATTTTTCAACTGCTTACTTTTGAACTTGTTGTTGAAATTACTGACAACATGTCTCAAGCAAAATCTATGGTGTGTCAAGGGTTCTGCCCAACCATTATTCGGGTCATTCACAGCGGCTATGATACCCGCATGTCGTTCTGAAATCAAACATATTCCCTCTCTTTGTGTAACCCTAGTTCTCAAGTGATACAGAAACCACCCCCATGTGTCCTTACTTTCCTCACCAACAATAGCTCAAGCTAGAGGAAATATGTGGCCATCGGAGTCAATAGACGTTGCAATCAATAATTTCCCCGTATACTTAGCATATAGGTGTGTTCCATCTATGTGAATGACAGGCCGACAAAATTTAAATCCTTCTATAGACGGCCCATATGCCCAAAACACGCATTCAAAAATTTTATGGTCTCTCAAATTAGTGTTCCCGAATCTCCACTCAACCTAAGTCCCGCGGTTTGTTAATTTCAAAATATCCATCCATTTGGGCAACAACTGATACGATTCTTCCCAATTCCCGAACACTCTCTCTATTGCTTTGTTTTTCCCTTCTCACACTCGTCGGTAGTGTACATTATATCCAAAAACACGCTTCAAGTACGCTTGCAATACTACAATTTTTACACTTGTATCTTTTTTCACTATATCACTAATTTCTATGGCAATCAATGTCGAGTCAAGTTGGGGGAGATCTTGAGTTAAACGTGCATAAACACAAGTATGTGGCCCGACATACTGAGTAATCTCAAACAACTGGTGTACCACGAAGTCTCCACGGACACTTGTCAGCCCATTTCTTACACCTAACAGCCCAAATAGCAGGTGTTGACTCCGTTACCTCAAATTCATGATTTTTTTTATGGAGTAACGTTTCACTTTATGTTTTAAATCTTCTTACTTCGACATAAAAATCCTTTATACAACTCTTCATCACTCCCTATTACTCCAGGACAAGCAATCAGGTCGTGTTCGGGGATAGGGTTCATAACAGTCGTATTTAATTCTGAGAATGTAGGTGAGGGGGCTTCATATTCAGGACAGTCTAAATCTATACCCTCAAATTCATCATATGTCAGGGTACTCATATCAATGAACTCGTTTCCGAGACGTATAACTTCAAACTCACCAAAAGGTAACGTATTTTCAACTTCGTTATTCTCACGTAATTCATTTAAGGTCCCTCCAGAGCCACTACAAACAACACTTGGATTGTCATGAATTGAAACTTGAGTATCACGGCCTATTAAGTTCTCATCTCTACTCTTAATGGACACATAAATATCTATCTTATTTGGAGGAGATAAAGCAGTAGCGAAGATGAAATTCAAATTTGCATCATTACGGATTGGGAAAGAAGAGAACTTAGTTGATCCATCCGATAATTGGGTGGGATATCTATACAAAATCTCTACTTGGATGGTTCTAATATCAATAGATATTGTCTCACTCAATAGTTCAACAAAACCATTAAACTTAATCCCATGGTCCATTAAAAATCCTCCACATGGGGGTTGATCGTAATCTATTCCTTCCAAACCATTGACCACATGACCATTGGCATATACGACAATTGCAAGAGTTCTTTCCGTCATTATCTATACAAGAACAATTTTCAAATTTCGAATCAATAAAATTACTCAATTAATTACAAGATCAACCTAACATTGAGAAATAAGATCAAGCTAAATTCATTTAAATCACATTTAACATCATTACAAATGTAACTAATCTCACAAAGTCAAAATGTTCACTATTTACATATATAAGAGATCTTCTTTCAATTTTCAAGTTAAATTGATCTCCTTCAATCAAAGACAACAAACAGCTTAAACAAACCATCTTACATATTCATTCCAAGATCAATTCCAAAACCCAAAACCCAAAGATTTCCAATTCCAACTCAATAAAACAAAAACCTCTTTCCAAAAACCATATCATAGTAATCTTAAAGTTAATCAAGGCATAGACAAGAGATCATAACATTTATAAGCTAACCTCAAGCAATCCAACCAATGCAAAATTTCATAACCATAAAATTCACATACCTTAAATATTCAAGCAAATTCGAAGAAACCCACCGGAAATTGAAACTTGCACCGGCAAAGAGAGCGAGCGAGACGATGAAGAAGAAGAATTAGGGTTGGCTGAAAGAACTATTGCAAAGAAAAATATAATTTCATAAATTTTCAATTTCAATTTACAACCAAACCCACACCACAAAAAGTAACCATTAGAAATCCGTCATTTATGTCAATAGAAGTGTTACCTTCAATATCCAAATAAATTTGAACGAAAACCCGGAAAATATGAGGTTGCGCCGGCGAGGAGAGCTAGGAGGCGAGAGGGAGAGGAGGATTTCGAAAATTAGGGCTGTGAATGAGGAAGAAGAAGGGGGTTTTCCCCCTTTTATTTTCGGATCAAACTCGTCTGTACTACAGACGAGTTTGTATATTTAAGTTAAAACGTCTGTAATATAGACGTTTTATCAATTTCGAATTAAAAACGTCTGTACTACAGACGTTTTATCAATTTTGAATTGAAAACGTCTGTTGTACAAACGATTTAGCGCCACCTACACATCCATGTCACCAATCTACGCCCAGTCATTAAAAACGGCAATACTTTTGGAATTACTTTCACTTTTACAATATTAATATCATTAATTTAAAATAAAGCAATATTCCTAAAAAAAAAATCCAAATGGCAATCACCTCCTCTCTCTTCTTAAATTAAATCCACCCCTTCCATACCTATCGAGACAAGAGCCACAAGTTGCACATAAAAAAAAGTGTCTTTTTTTTAATGAGTTAGAATTGTTTGTCATTGTCTAAACTTTAAATTTGACATAATCGATAGTCAAGTTTCCATTATTTTAAGGAAGAATACGCATACCCCCGGCCAGCTTGATGGAACAAGCCAAAAGCACTCATTCTTAAATTTATAAAAAAAAAAAAAAAGATTTAAAGTCTCTTACATGAGAAATTATTCTATCTTCCAAAATCATAATTATTGGGAATTATTCTTTAATAAAAAAAAATATTATTTATTTAGATTTAATTGTTATACATAAGGGGTATAGCACGCGACCATATTAAATAATTCGAACAATACTTAGGTGCTGACCTGTTAGGCTATTAAGCACTTAAATATACTTACAAATCAATAAAAAAAAACACCATATGGGTAAAAGGGGAAAAAAGTGAAATTATAACTTTTTACCAATGTGGTATTTTTTTTATTGCCTTAAACTTATTTAGGTGCTTAACATGTAACTATCTAAGTATTTTTTTTGAATAATTTCTCTTGTTTCACACCCTTTTTAAAACTTTTTATTTTTATTTTTTAATATATTGATTTAAAACAAACACCCAAAATTACTTTCAATGAAAAGTTGAAAGTAGTTTTCAAACCATGTTTTAAATATCTGTAAAATGTCATTTAGAAGGAAAAATAAATTATTTAATTATAAAAAATATCTGTGCAATTTTATTAAAAAAAATCCGTCAAACATATATTTTTTTATGATTTGTATTCTAAAAAGCAACTTTAAAAACATTATTTTAGAACAGATCTGTCTGGAATGTTTTATAAAGTAATAATTGACAAAGCATATGTATGCTTCACATGGCTGAAAGGGCATTCCACCATGTACAATCGTGTTTAGATGCATGGATTTGGTCAATTGCCACTTGGATTTTTTAATTTCACTATATATAAATATTTATAGATAAATTTATAAATTGTCTTCTTGAATAGATTATTATTTTTTAATTGTTCGAGATGAATTTTTTAAATTACCTCTGTTATTAAAAAAAAAAATCTTAAATTAATCTTCTTATAAAAAATAAATAAAAACACTTATTTTTATAAAATTATATATTTTATAGATTTTTATCTCTGATTTTGTTTATAACATCTCTGACTAACTTGAACATCTAAAACAGTAAAATATTATATATATATAAAAGTTTCATCTACAATAAATGTGCTTATTATAATTAATAGTTAAATTGATATCTATTACTATTTCAAATTTTCACACAAAGCGAACTTCAAATCTTTTTAAAATTTTATCATTTCACATTTATTGTTACATAAGATTAGTTAAATAATTTCATATTTATCAATTATTATATAAAATTGTGAAAATGAATATCTTTTAAATATAAAATATATATCTTAATTACAATTTAGCAAAAACATTTAATTTAAAATCATAAGTTATTTGATTTAAAGCATAAATCAAAGATATATTTCATCTCGAGAAGATTTACCAAATCATAAATTTGAATTAAGAGACAAGAGAATGAACTGATATTTCCCACATACTTAGGTAATTTTTTATAAGAGATTTGAACTAAATCTAACTCTAGATTTTGGATATAATATCATCTTCATTAAATCAGTTTTATTTCAAATGCATATTGCAATAACTTAAATTTAATCAATTCATTCTTATAAAAGTCAAATTATACAAATTAAATTAAATTAAAAAAAAAATGGACTCCATATCTTAAAAAAGCTAAATCTCCTTATCTTTAATGTGGTTGACTCATACATTTATTACGCACTCCTCTATTTTATCTCATAAAATATAACAAGTATATTTGTGAATATAGAACTCTTAAATAAATTAAGTAAAAAACACCTAACCCATAAAAATAAAAGATCCCAAAAGCTTGAGTTGGAAATTGAAGACATACCTATCAAAGTAGAGTGGAGTGCTTCTAGATTCATCATCCAATCCGTCCAATATTCTAATATTTCTTTTTAACATTCCCTTTTTATTTTCTCTTCTTTTCTTTTCTTATCTTGTTGAAAATTGGGAGAACACTTCCCCCTTTAGTCTTCTATATAAAGAACGTAACCTAAAAAAATACATACATCATAATTGACCATAGGACAAATCAAATGAAGAGCCAAATTACCTTCGCCTTATGTTTTTGGGTCCTTTCCCTTACCCTTTTCAACACAATCAATCTTTCTCACGCTAAACGAAACCAACCCTTGTCAGATTTCGTTACAACTTTTAACCACTTTTTCAACAATACCCAACAATGGGTAACAAATCACTATTCTCACTTCCATCAAACTTTATTACTCTTAAATTCACCTACCATTATAATTGCGGCGGTTCTTTGTTTTGTCGCCGCCTCCTTATCGAGCGCGGGTGGGATTGGCGGCGGCGGTCTTTTCATACCGATTTTAACCATCGTGGCCGGTTTCGACCTCAAAACCGCCTCGAGTTTATCGGCTTTCATGGTCACGGGTGGGTCTGTTGCGAATGTGTTGAATAACTTCAAATTTGGGAGGAAAAGTTTGATTGATTTTGATATAACGCTTTTGACTGAACCTTGCATGTTATTGGGAGTGAGTATTGGAGTGATATGTAATCTTGTTTTTCCGGAATGGATTATTACGATACTGTTTGCTGTTTTTCTTGCTTGGTCGACCTTGAAAACTTGTAGGAGTGGGACGGTTTATTGGAAACTGGAAACGGAAGAGATTAAAAACAACCGTTTTGAAAAACTGGAAGATGGAAATTGCTATGAGAATGGGACTGAATCTTTGTTGGAAAAGAAAGGGAATCGAAAAGTGGGATTTCCGTTGATGAAATTGGGGGTTTTGATTCTTGTTTGGTTTTCTTTCTATTTCATCTATCTTCTTCGTGGAAACCGCTATGGACAGGTATGGTTTTGCATATTCAAAGTTAATTTTGAGAATATTTTTTAGGGAAATTCTTTTTATGTCCTAAAAAAATTGAATAATTGAGTTTTTAAAATTGGAGGTAATATAGGTTTTTGTTTTAATTATCAGCTAAATTAACTTTGAATTTCTTGCAAGATTTTATTATTTTTTACTTGGACAAATTAAGCTGTAAACATAATCTTATGGAACCAAATCACATGACTTTTGGAATAACAAATTAAAAGTACTTTACAAAATCTTGGATTGACATAATTTTTTAGAATGTTAATAATGCTTTTAACAAAGTAAAAAACCTTTTCAAAGAATTTCCAACATACTGTTTAGAGTGTTTTTACTTTATGATAATTTTCAACGGTAGTGCTTTTAAGTGAAACATTAATTTCAAGAAAAAAAAAACATTTACTATTCTAAAAGTTGTGTCAAACACTCTTAATTAGTATTTTTTTTTTATTAACTCAAATTAGGAGAGAAGGGACTCGACTTCGTGGGAAAGAAGTGGGTGCCTAACCAGCCACGAATTTGAGTGGTGTGACGGTCGAAAGTTGATTGTGGGGTATATTCTGTCCCACCTTGGTCCCCAAAACTCCTTTTTGATACTTATCAATTCATCCACTAACTTGTTGCCCTTTTTTATTTTTAGGAGGGTCTAAAAGTGTTTTGAGGCAAAAAAAACTCTTAACTTTTTTAAGCCTCTCCTAAAAGCTAATCCAAACGGATCTTATATTCTTTGCTCTTATTTCCTTCCAAAATGTTTCATTGACATTTAGAAAAAAGCTACCACATTAATAAATCGACGGTAGCTGTACAGATGTTTAGGGTGAGTTTTTGTGATGAATTTTGAGAAAGGTGATTTTAGTAAAAACACTTTTTCTACAAATACTCTAAACGTTTTATAAGTATTTTTTCCAAAAAAAAAAAAAAAAGAAACTTAAAATTATTTTTAGTGGATAGAAACACTTCAAAATTTATCCCAAACACCTTTAGTCAAAGAACTCCAAATATGATTATGAATGTTTATGATTTTCTTTATTTATTTTCCTTTTTGGCTATGGCTAACCTTAAACAAGTAAAAGAAAACAGGAAGATTGGATGCAATGGCTTGAACTTGTTGAGGGAGAGACCAACTATTGTGTAAATTGGAGGGAAAAAAAGGAATAGAAATTATAATAGAAAGAAGTGCGTTAAGGATCCCACATCGAAAAAAGTAGAAGAGAACTAACAATCTTTATAAAATCTATGAGTTACCGCTCTTGTTGCCAATTGGTTTTGAGATGGACGTCCGTGATTATTAAAAGACTGCTTTTCTTTTGTGCAGAGTATAATACCAATAGAAACATGTGGAAAGGCTTACTGGATTCTATCATCCCTCCAAGTTCCTGTGGCTGTAATTTTCACTCTCTGGATTCTTTACCAACAAAGGAGCCTTCCTCAATCTGACCCTTCCATCCATAAGGTGCTAACAAATTTTAGAAAGAAACTATATCATATCTCTAATTTTTTGACAATATTTACATTCATTTCTTAATTTTTTTGGTTCATAATTCCTTTTGAAGGACATGGAAGAACAATCAACAGTTGGAGCTGGACCATCAAAGAAACTTATCTTCCCATTAATGTCACTTTTAGCAGGAATTTTGGGTGGCATGTTTGGAATTGGTGGCGGTATGCTAATTAGCCCTTTCCTTCTTCAAGTTGGAATAGCACCTGAGGTTAGTCCTTACCCCACATCGTTTGAACTCGTGATTTCTGTTATCATCTATCCATTGTACTCATTTTTTGACTTGTGTTCGATAAATATAGGTAACCGCTGCAACTTGCTCTTTCATGGTGTTCTTCTCATCTACAATGTCAGCTTGCCAGTATTTGTTGTTAGGGATGGAACACACCGAAATGGCTATCGTCTTCGCCGTCATCTGCTTTGTCGCCTCGGTGCTTGGGTTGGCTGTGGTGCAGAAAGCAATTCGTGAATATGGAAGGGCATCTCTCATCATTTTCTCAGTTAGTATAGTGATGGCTTTGAGTACTGTTTTGATGACCACTTTCGGTGTCCTTGATGTTTTGAGAGATTATAATGCTGGAAAATACATGGGATTTAAATCTCCTTGTTGAAACAAATTTTTGTAAACTCGGTTCTTTGTGAATTTTAATGATGATAGAGAATTTGTATATATTTATAGAATAATGTTATCGAAATTTTTTTGAATCGTCAATTTTGTTTTAAAATCGTAGTTTTGTCCTTAATTTTTAAATGTTCATGACAACAAAAGCAACAATATATGAATGCCATATAAATATTTTGGTATCAATTGACATTTCTCAAAAATTTATATAAATTATAAGAATCAAAAAATAAATTTGCTGAGAAAGTTAAAGGGGTAATTTCATGTATAATCAATAGACCCTATATATTTACATAAATATAGAGAAAGCAAAAAAAATTACAGATTTGGACTACCACCACCGCATGCAGAATAGAAAGGACGGAAATACCCTCACCTGACAAAGGATGTGATGGCACCATCGTTTGAAAACCGTGAATAATTAAAAATTGACCAAAAAAAAAGCGAAATTAAAGGAAATTCGAATTGGAAGAGAGAGGGAATCATAAATCTTAAAAGACTGGGAATTAAATTACATTAACAAAAAAAAAACAGAGAGATAGAAATGGGATTTTGAGAAGAAAAGAAGAAAGGCGAGATGATGAAGATCAAACAACAAATCTTGACGGAGATGAATAAAATCAGGAACATCATGGACATTGATGAAACGAGACAAATAGAAGAAGAGGTATGTTCTAGTTTTTTTTTTTTAAACTATAATCGAAGAATGATTTTTTTTTATTCTTCTAAAAATAATGTTGTTCTTAGTCAGGGATAGATTACTAGATCTGGTCAAAACAGTAAGAATCCAGATGCAAAAGAAAAGATTGGAATGAATTTAGGTGAGATTTCTGGAAATACAACAAGTAATGAAGAACGGACATGGAAAAAAGTGATGATGAACAATCAGAGGAAGAGGATGAAGAAAAAAGAAAACGACGTTAAAAGGAAAAGAAATATTTATATTTGTTAAACATTGCTAAATATCTGTGTACATTGTAAACTGTCGGGAATAATTTAAATAAATATTTACTTTTGTTAAACATAGATAAATATTTAACTACATTTTTGTGTGCTCATAATGAATATTTATTTTTAATAAACATTTAATTCTCATTGATAAATGAAAATCTTGTTGAATTTATATAAGGTAAATATTTAACATTATTTATTTTTAATAAACACGTAAATAATTAAATTTTGTTCATTGCAAATAAATGTGAGAAACCATATCCACTTGTCAATTTCTTGTGCAAGCTTTCGATGTTAATGTTCTTGACACGACGAAAAGAAGAAATTGATAATCAACATAATTTGAATTTTTCATCAAACTGGCCACTGTGTAAAAGTTATGTTTCATTCGAACAAACCATTTTATAATTGAAAAAAAAAACACAATGATGAACAATAGATGAGTGGACGGAAAAATACTAAAGAAAAAAGAAGCGTAAGAACGAAAACTATGAACACTCAAGAAGAAAAATGAACAAAAGAGAACAAATAAAAAAGATACGAATCAAAAAAATTTGAAATTCAAAATGAAAATATAAAACAAAATCTAACGAAAATAAAAAAAATATATATATAAAAATATGGCAATCAAACGTAAATCATGGATTCTACAATTACTTCGTAAATCAAATCTTAAAAATTAATTGCTTAATTTAAGATAATTAAGGAAAACTTCAATTAAAATCATAAATAAGTTTTTTTTATAATTTAAACGGTTTTAAAAAAAGAAGAAGGGTAAATCAGTCTCTAAAAAAATCAATAACCACCACACACGGCCTTAAATGTACAAATTTGTAATTAATATAGAAATCTTAATAAAGATGTAAATATGTAGTCCGATTTGATTTTATAAGTAAAAATTTCAAAGTTAAAATTAAATAAGAAATAAAATGATAGATCCAAATTGCTCATAAATCATAATGTTCTAATAAGAACTCTGGTATTTAAGGTACCACACAAGTACTACAAAGGATTCCACTTGATTATTTCTCTAAGGCTTGAGTGAGATGTCAGTTTCCCAAGAACAATGAGCTGGCCAGAAGTAAAAAAAAAAAACAAAAAAACCAAAAAACAGAAACCAAAAACCAAAAACCAAAATTGGTAACAAGACAAAACCTGTATTGATTAGCTATAAAATCAAAATGTAGAAATCACCAAATTCACTTGCTCAGGCAAAGCCAGTAAGTGGAAGAACTCTGATAGCTAGCTAACTTAGGCAACTGGTGGGTGGAGAACATGATCTTGAGAAGTGTCAATAGCTCCAGGAGGCATGAATTGCCACATGCATAATCCAGGGTAACCCATTAATGGTACCAGTTTTCCCCCAACAACATGGCTTGTAGCAGCCATTGTATGAGACAGGAAACCTTGTTCAGTACTTGATGCCTTCATTTTTTGTTTAAGTTTGTCTTTTGCTTCTTTCAACTTCTGTTTCTCATCTCTCAGTTCATTCTTTTCAGCCTACATGAAGAAAAAAACCTTTACTTATAATAAAGCCCTACTAGACCGAAAAACTTTAAATTATTAGACTAAGTTACATTTAATTTTTAAACAAATTTAAGGTATTTTCCAACACTCTCCCTCATATGGTGGGTTTGAATTTAACTAACGACCAACATGTGAACAAATAATACGAAATAGAAGCAATTGACAGAATAGAGGTTTGAACTTAGAACCTCCCGCTGATACCATGTTAAATCACCATTAAGCCCAAAAAGTTTAAGCAGTTAGCCTAAGGGAAATTTAATCATTTATTTATCCTTAACACTCCTCCCCCAACCCCACATCCAAGCTGAGATATTTGCACAAGAACAAATCATATGGATCGTTAATAAATGAGGAAAAAATGACAATAGAGGGGTTTGAACCCTGGACCTCCCGCTCTCATACCACGTTAAAGCATCATTAGACTCGTAAACTTAAGTTAATAGGTTAAAGCAAAATTAATCATTTATATATTCTTAACCATTTGAACATAATAATGGTAATAAAACAGCAATGAAACATTGAACTGAACTTGATAAGACCTCTGTTTTTTTCTGACACATACAATTCTCAACACAATATCCACAGAAACTTCTGATACAGACCATTAAGAACTTAAGAATTGATAAAACAATTCATAGGCACCTTTGTTTCATTAATCTTCTCCTGAAAATTCTTATTACACTCCTTCAGCTTCTGGGCTTCATCTTTTAATTGTTTTATCATTCGAACTGCATCACCCAAAATAGCAGACTTGTCAATTTTGGAAGTTCTTCCATGATTGAGGATTGAATTCAACTCCAGGAACCTTTAATAAGCAATGAGAAAATATGAGCTGGGGGAGGAGAGAATCACATGGGAACATAGAAAAAAAGATGGATGTAACAGAATTAAAGCATTAATAGATGCCTGTCGTTTAGTCTATCCCGCCGTATTTTCTCTCGTCGTGCTTTCGAACTGAATTCACATGATCCAGAACTCATCCTGTCCACAGGAAGAACACAAATATGCTTGTGTAAGGATATGGTTAATATGCTAAAAACAAGTACTATAGCATTGGAACATAAAGAATGATGTCAATCCCTCCATATATTGCAGGAAGTCATATTGATATCTTCTATTATGATGTAACTAAGAACCATACAAATTGAAAATCAATAGCTGCTTGCCTTTTCCGGGAGCCAGTTTCTTTCGGATCATCTTGCCTCGGCGGTGAGTCATCGTCGTCAAAGTCTGTCCTGAATCACTAATAACAGAACAATGAGTCCTTTCTAAAATCCAACTTCTCTATCACATATATTATATCAAAATCAAAGGGAGTAAATAAATGTAGCTAGATTCATTAACTATCAAAACACTAAGCAAAGGAAGAACAGAAACCTGAAGGTATGAGAAGGCCAAGTGAAAGCAGGAGGATCAAGTGAAGGGAGGTCACCTCCGGGGACAGGAATGTTCTCGAACAAACCGTAATCGAATACCCAATCCGTATTTTCAGATGAACCCATCAGTGATAAGTTGCTAAAGATTCAAAATTTATGTACTGAGATAGATTTCAAACTATACGCCGAGACGTAGCACACCATTACACAGTTGTTGAAAACAAAACAAAAAATATGATTTATATATAATTAACGAATGAATTGTTCAATGGATGAAGTGAATGACAAGATTGAGAAATTTCTGTAGATGATATGATAAAAAGGAATGTAAGAGACGAATCACATGCTGCAATTAGTCCATTACCAGTAGTAGTAGCAGCACAAGAAAAGGTAAAGAAGGGGATGAGCAATATTTGTGATGCATCCTAAGTTGAGGCCCACCACCACTTACCAAATTCGCAAGCATTAAAATTTTGGATTTTAAAACGGACCAATTCCTTTTTCCTTATGCGTTACTTCCATATTAGTAACTGTCATTTTTTTATTTTCTTACTTGTGTATGAAGTAACACTCAAATTATCTGAGCATAGCTCAACTCCTTCGGCACACCTTCATAAGATGGAAGGTTCGAATCTCATATCTTCTATTTTGATGTGATATCTTTACAATCTCCTTGAGATTTGAGTTAGAAGGAGTTGTTACAATATCCCATCGATCCCAAGAGACAATCACAAAATATATATATATATATATTGAGTGTCAGCCATAAAAAGCTGGTAGCATGTAAGTTTTCTTTTCGGCCATTTAATCTTTATATTTTAAAAGCAAGATTAACCTCTAAGGTTTAAGAAATAGATCAAATAAATTTGTGCAAGTTACAATGCGGTCAGTATAATTGATGCAATAGTATGTGATTAGTTTTATAATTCGAGTCATTTGATTAGATCTATAAATTGGGGACTAGTCTTGGATCTTACAATATTTGAAATATTGAATAAAGATTAGAATATCTTGAATACTTTACCAGAGAGAGTTTTCGAGAAGAGAGAAAAATTAAAATATCCATTTTTAAAATGTAGGAATAAGATCTTAATGGAACATAAATCTAACTGATCTTAAAAAATAGAGTATGATATTAAATTATCTACCAGTTTGATAAAAATCTTAAAACAAGTGGTGATATGATGAAATAAAAAATTGATGGTACCAAATTAGGGTCGGTTTGAGATAGCTTTTAAAAGTGTGTTTTTTTATGTTTATCAAAAACACCTTTTTTGTTAAAAACACTTGAACACTTCTAAAAGTTCTCCCAAACGGGCACATAATATAATACAACAAATTTTTTTCATTAAGACAAACTTATATGTATTAAATTTAAAGAGACATAATTAATAATGAAACACAGAAACTAAGATGGATATAAAAAGTTTCAGAAAAAAACTATGAATCCTTCATGGTTAAATTTTATAAGTACTGGAAGACAATATGAACAGGAAATGTAAAACTGTTGAAACTTGAATTTACATGATTTGAGAGACATAAGACCACATAAACAGAAAACAGATGCCAGAATTGCAAATTGTTTTTCAACATTTGTCCAAATGATGCCAAAACCACAGCCATATGTGAAATATATACAACATGATATAAACAATATTATAATTAAAACATTACATGTATGGTCTAAACATATGCTTCTATCCTTTTCCTTATCTCTTCTGGGTTTGCACCCACAATCTTGTCTATCTGAATACCATTCTTCATCAGCAAGAAAGTTGGCATAGCCTTTATCTCCAGTTTAGTAGCCACTTCCTATCATAAAAAATAGAAATCAAAACAATTTTGTTTTTTTTTGGGTAATCTCTCTCGATCTGATGTTTTATCTTCGCATTCCTTAGACGATTAATGAAAATCTATGTTTCTCATTTTAACTTTTTTAAAAGGAAGATTTTACTACTATTCAATATAAATCAGAGTAGAAGGTCATAGAAATTAGTATGGTGAAAAAGCCCAATTGTTACTTGTTTGTCCATCTTATAAAACCCTATGTCCAAAAGCTGCTAATTCATAATGGGAATCCAGGGATAGAAAATTAATCAGCTCAACGACAAAACCATATTTACCTTACATCATGTAGGAGAACTAGATGATCTCTAGGTTAGCACACAAAATGAGCCTATTGTTGGGAACATCTTAAAAGATTAAATTTTCCTTAGCCTCTCAGTTTAAGCTTGTGGGTCTATTGTTTGATTTAACATCATATCGGAGCAAGAGGTCTCGGGTTGTGTCATTTGCTCTGATTTCATATTATTTGTCAATATGTTGGGCCTTTATTAAAAATCAAACCGCCATGTGAAGGAGAGTGTTGGGAATACTTTAAAAGATTAAAGTTGTCAAAGTCTATAAGTTTAAACTTTTGGGTCTATTGATTATTCAACAGTTATGTAGTCCATAAAACTTTCAAAAATAAATTAAATACAATTTGATGACATTCTCAACATTTTAAGATTTTGAAAATTGAAAAAACATAAACCAAATGACTTTCTAATTCTCCAATCTTAAACCATAAAAATTTGAATCATATAACCAAAGCAATGACAAATGAACACCTACATAACCAGTTTAAACCGATCAAGATGATCTTATTAACCTCATCAACATGGTTTTAAAAAGAGTAATAAGAGTTGATATGTTACCTTAACCTCATCAACATCAACAGTGAGAAACAGAGCATCTGGATATCCAAAACTCAGTTCTTCAAAGAATGGATTCATAGCGACTGAAGGCATACACCATGAAGCAGTAAAGTGCACAACAATCTAAAAAAAAAATTGAAACTTCAATAATTCCATCAAATAACGTTTTTTTTTTTTGGGTTTACCCAATCTGCCAAAAAAAAAAAAAAAAGGGTAATTGAGAGCACAGGAAAATACATACAAGGGAGTATTGATTGGTGGGCTGAGTGAAATAGAAGTTCCATGATTCCAAAGATTCAATCTTTACAACCCTTGATTCAATCTGCTGTTCTTGACCTGCCATTTCTCTCCTCCTCTTCTTCTTCTTCTTCTTCAAAGTTTTCTTAATAGAAGATATGATTAGAAGAGAGAGAATAGAAGATGTGAATTGGGCCCATCTCTTAATTTCTGTCTTTATCCAATAATTGGATTTAATCCCTACATTTTGAAAACCTATGGATTTGGCCCTTATGTTTTAAAAAATCCACATTTTTAATCCTTTATTTAACTTAACCGTTTTAATTGTTCATGTGTCATTTTTATTTTTTAGTTTATTTCCACGCCATACTTTCGTTACATTTCTAACGGTTTTAACATAAGGACCAAATTTGTGGGTTTTTAAAACATGGGGACTAAAACCGTGAGTAGCGCAAAACGTATGGACCATATTTGTGGGTTTTCAAAACGTGGGAACTAAAACCGTGAGTAGCGCAAAACGTAGGGACCAAATTTGTGGGTTTTCAAAATGTAGGAACTAAAATCACGAGTAGTGTTAAATGTAGGGACCAAGATTATATTTTACCCTAGTTTTTTCCATTGTTTTCTTTATAATTCCTAATTATTTTCAAATAAGAATCTAAATTTTAGCAAATTTTCCATACATATTTTATGAAAAACAAATCGTGAAAATACGTATATTAAAACAGAATTGGTTCCAGTTTAAATTTTTATTTTTATTTTTGAAGCGAATCCAGGGTAATTCAAACATTGGAAATTCATTAAAATTTATAACTCATGTTGAATTAAATTATAATTCTGAATCCGGTTATATAAAGTCAAGGATCCTTTCTACTAAAAAAAAAGTCGAGCACCCTTTTAGTACAAAATCACAGTATTATTAAAAAAAAAAAAAACAAAAATTTAATTACTTGAACAACTATAGCACAATCATTTGAATTCCTAATTACAATTGAAATGCACTAACAAACAAAAAAAGCAAGTAGGTGAATAAGTTGTTCGTTAATTATGATTCATATACTGTGCTGACAGAGAGAAATGGTAACAATTTAGGAAGAAAAACAATAAAATTACAACTTCACGGGTTAAAACTAGAAACATGAGAGATATTTGTAGTTAGCTTCATAAAAGCATTAACTGTTATACAGAAAAATGAGAAATGATGTTAAAAAAAAAAGAGCAAATACTGATTCTAACCCTGGTATTGATACAAATTAGTAGTAGTAGATTCCCATCAAACATCTACAACACTCTGTGATACAACCCTGTAAGAAATAAGATTTATGTCTGCGGAAATGCAGAATACAATTCAATCTTAACCATAACTCAAGCGCGACTGAGAATCTGAAGGTCGCATGGTTGTTTGCCGACGAGGGATTCCAATTTCACAAGCATTCACTCTGGCAGCAAATCGGAGAGAGCAGAGCGACTCGTTGACAGATGATGGTTCAGGGGAGATATTAACAAACATCAGAGTTTTTGAGTCTCCGCCTAGACATGGCTGTATATATGCATTGAAAATGATGCAGTTAGTGGTATTCAACAAATGGTTTCCAGTAAGTGAAGATGGGAAATCATAGACTTTCAATCGACTAATGTCCAAAATGGAGACATGCTAATTAGAATGTAAGGGGAAGATATCGCATGCCTGAAGAAGATATGTAAGCTTGGAGTTCCTAAACGGAACATGGTCTTCCTTCTTAGCCAAGGAAAAAATGACGTCGCTTAAACACGATAAACTTTTGTTTATAGCCTGATAGACACACAGATGGATGTGAGCAGAATTATCACATAAAAGTGCCGTCACATTGTGAAGGAAATCAAACTTGGCAAGAATGTATGAGAATGTGTGCGTGGGACAAAGAATGAACCTGAGTTTCCTTCAACCGATCCCCCGTTGCCCCACTCTTTGAAAGTCGTTCACTTCCAGCTAGATCAATCAGATTTAAGACCCCCTGAACTTGTTGTTCAGTGCTCTAGAGAAAAATGTAGGAAAACTTCAGCTGATATCTACTACAAAGAGTAGACACAAATAAGCAACAGGTGTGTCCGAATTACAATGAAACATACCTCGTTTACGCCTGATATACGTAGTGTAAATACAAAATGACTTCTTGATGACTGTTCGTTCATTTGAGTCTTACCAACAGACCTGACAATCAAAATCCAACCAAATCAAATTTTATTGTCCACCCAGATTCCCAACTACTGCACATTAACTAAAGAGTAAAAAAAATTCAGCTTTATATAGCTGTCATTTTCAAATGAATGCACCTGCTAAGGGCAGCCTGCTGTAGAAGTGAAGAGATCTCTCTAATACTGCAGACATCAATGATGGTAAGATCTGAAACATACGTGTTCCCGTTCACATCATGTTTAATTGTGTATTGTTTACCAGGAACACCATTTTCCGTCCTCGTTATGTCTAAACCACTTGATCGATTAGTTGACAGCAAATCACGGATGGTCTCGTTATATATTTCTAACATGGAAACCTACAATAAGCATAAGAAGATATTATGAAGTTTCCAGAATCAGAAGTAAACATTTCAGAAACAAAATTAGATGATTTACCTGCATTTTATATTTCCATCCCTGGGATTGAAGAGACTGACTAGTTTGGAATATTTGTTCAAGGGACCGTGGTATCAACCCTTTCTGCTCTGAAGCTTCTGGCCTGCCCATCATTGTATAAGTTTTACCCGATCCAGTTTGACCATAAGCAAATATGCAAACCTGACAAATAAATCATGTTAGCAAGTTATCAAGAAGGCATCAAAGATGGGTGATATTTGAAAAAAAATGCAGAGGAAAGTCATATTTCCAAAGAAAAGAAAAGATAAGATAAAAACTCTATTAACTCGTTTAACATTTTTAAAAACTTCATATGCATATGAAAAAAACTACAGAATTAAAATGGGAAAACAACCCTAAAAAAATGGTCTAAGAGCACTCTGAACGAATAGCAAAACACAAGAAAAAAAGCAATATAACCTTGTAGCCATCAAGTGCACTCTGCACCAGCTGCGATATTTCTACAAAAACATCCTGTTGAGATGCCTCATGAGTAAACACCTTGTCAAATGTGAAGGGATATTTCTGCCCTGTTAACAACATAATTGCATTGAAATACGTGATTAACAACTAGTTGATTCTGATCAAAGTAAAAAAAATAGCATGCTTTGATCTCAAATATACAAGTATGATCCTATCAGGTTGTTGTAAAGACGGATTTCTTCATACCACTTTGTGACAAATCAATACCCCGGCCAAGTGCTTCTGTTGATGTCGGAAAGGAGATGACTGTGGTTTCTGTTCCCACACAATCATCTGGTAGCAAGGGACGTACTCGACAGAAAACACGAATATTCCCTTTTAATTCCTGCCAATTGAGACAACAAAATAAGTTTGAAGCAAACCAATGGCCAATAGAGCTTAGAAGTCAGCACGTCAGCAATACCAGTATAGTGTTGTGAAGCTTTTTCCTTAACTTTTCTCCCTCTGTAAGTTGTACCTCCGCATCTGCCAGGCGGCTTTGTAGCTCACTAATACAACTTCTTTGTTCTTCATATTCTGTCCTGGTTTGATAAACAGATAAATCTGCCATCTGTGAGGAAGAAAGAATATTGAGGTAGGATAAGAAGAAAACATTTTACAAAGATTGGATTTTTTTCCCCATAAAACAACTTGACAGGCAATCATAACTAAATATTAAATAGAACACTCACTTTCAATTTCTCATTTGCAGCTGTTAGTTGGAGCTCAAGCGTACGTATTTGCTCCTTTTGTGAAGAGCATGTCACCTGAGAAAAAAAAAAGTTCACAGTTTAAAAGGGTTGAGATGAAAAGAACTTTAACAAGTATAAATAGTCAGTTCTTTTAAAAGTTCACAGTTTAAAAGGGTTGAGATGAAAAGAACTTTAACAAGTATAAATAGTCATGGCATAAACCTCCAAATTATCAGTTCTTTTTGACAAGGTATCCAACTCCATGCATGATCGACTTTTTATCTCTTTATGTTTCTCCACGTCAGCCGTTAAAGCCACAACCTGATTTTTCTGGCAGTCGCGATCTTTTCTTACTTGGTGTAGCTCTTCACGCAGACAATTGATGTCATTTGTCAACGCGTCTTTCTGCTTCATTGCCTCATCTAACGAAGCCTATGAGAACCAAAAACAAGGTTCTGGTCAAATATGAATATGGAATCCAATCATACTTTTCACTACAAGACAATACCTATCGATCATGTAATATATAGTAATTCTTATTTATTTTGTAATCAAAGTGATAATTGTCACAGAAAATATGGAATTTGAAAATCTAAAGTTCAACAAACCACCGAACTCTGTTATGATAATTAGCCTGCATTTCTTGGGTAAAAAAGAGACGGAAAAAATGTATAAAGAAATAAAAACTTATCAAGCCTTCTTCAGAGTGAACAGTTAGAATATTTGAGCAAGCTGTCAGATTATTGAAACAGACAATAAAGTTCAACGTGCCTAAAAAAAATTCCATTCTTGCAAAAGCTAAAAAGATTTTTAAGTATTTTGCCAAGCCATTCAATGAGTAAGAAGATAAGTGGGGAAAACAACCAAAAGTATAAGACAGCAATCAAGTTAAAAAATAACAAATCATCTTACTTTTAATGATTTTAATTGTTCCTGTAGTGCTTTACTGTGACCCCTTAAATTGCTAAGATTCTCCACGATTGTCAATTTCTCCATTTCTACTCGTTTAAGCGACTCACTGGTTGTATCAAGGTCAGCTTGAAGTTTACTATTGTACTGCTGAAGACTAATATTATACTCCTGGGCTCGCTTGTACAAATCTTCATTAGAGGCAATCTGCACAATTTATTATTTATGAGGGAGGCTAAGAGAATTTGCGTAAATCAAAGTACTATGACAATGTGAAATCCAGAATTTACTATTCTTGAGGAACATACTCTGAAAAAGCAGCTAAGTCTCAATGGAAGCTATATTACTATTCTTGAGGACATACTACTGAAAAAATCAGCTAAATCTCAATGGAAGCTATATTACCCTCTTATCAGCAGTTGACTTCTCTTGCTTAACTCTTTCTAGCTCACATGAAAGAGAAGTTTGCAATTTCTCTGCCACAAGTCGGGCTTCTTGTTCTTTTTGATGACTCTCAATCGCCTCCTAGTTGAAGCATAACATAAAGAAAGGGTAAGAGAAATAAGGAACTATTTGAATATGATAATCCTATATGCAATGAACAAAACTAACAAACTTACCAACTTATCAGATTTCTCCTTAGCAAATTTCTCTTCCAAAGATGCAACACTATTCCTCAGCACAGATATAGTGGAAGAGAGCTCCTCCACTCTATCTTTCATCTCCAACTCTAAAAAAACACATATAACGATATAATATCCATTCCCAATTGTCATTATCTATCAAAATATATAATTCAACCATAAGCACTAGTAGGGCCACAGAAAACCAACACTACACCGTAGAGGTACCTGTAGCAGAACATTTTTCCTCTGCAGATTCCAAAGCCGTTCGAAGCCTTTCCTCCTCAAGAAGACGATTCTCCTCGACTTGTTGAAACCATTTGATGCAAAGCTTGAGCCGCTTATTATGATCAGCCATTTGATCAACTTTCCCCTACCAAATGGATGCCAGGAAAGGTCTAATTACAACATAAACTAAACAACTCCTAACAAGAAGACGCAAAAAAGAATTTGATCATAAAAAAGCTGTTCATTTATTATAAGCTTAGCTTAGTCATCTAACCTTCAGATCAAATTTCTTGCCTTTCATCTTCTCATTTAATAACGCTTCGATTTCTTCTTTCGTGAACTCCAAAGTTCCACATTCAGAATCTTCAGTGCTACATGTATCACTAGCAGAAACTCCTTGCCTATTATTAACATCTAAAAACGGCTGTCTTCCGCGAGCACCAGCTGCCGGCCCTAATATTCTTCCAGCTCCAATCTTCCTCCTTTTATCTAAAGGAACATCATCCGGAACATCTTTTTTCTACACAAACAGTTCAAAAAAAAAAAATACAAAATCTAAGTAACACACCACGAATTCCAACTGTAAAGCTCCAAATTACAATACGGATCAAAAACATAGAAATTTCCTTGAAAAGACACTGATTACTAAACCGTAAAGAAAAACAGCTTTGATTACTCATTTTCCTGTCATTTAAACAGTAAATCAAGAACAGATAAAGAGTAAAACTTACAGCTAACGGACTACGAGGAGGCCGATTCTGGTTGCGAGACGTCATTTTTCTCAAAAATTCAGAAAGAATAAAACTCGGATATGGCGGTTATTCTCGGACTGAACTTGAAGACGGAAGAATTTATCGATCAATTTCTGGAAATTGAAGAAATGAAGAGAGGAATAGGTCTGAAATCGAGAGGAAGGAATGGGAAAATGGAACGTTGAGATCTGAATTCGGGTTTCTCTAGAGTCTCAGTCGA
This sequence comes from Gynostemma pentaphyllum, assembly GCA_028015215.1. NCBI lineage: Eukaryota > Viridiplantae > Streptophyta > Magnoliopsida > Cucurbitales > Cucurbitaceae > Gynostemma > Gynostemma pentaphyllum. The sequence continues at coordinate 43,497,798 of CM051346.1, read as the reverse complement.
AGAGGGGAAAAAAGGGAGTGAAGGATTTTGAATTTTGAATTAGCGGTATGACGATGTCATGTCATGCGCTCCGCAATAGAGACGTTGCTTTCTTTTGGGCTGGGTTCATCGCTTCTCAAGTTGGGCCATACGGTCCATAATGCTTCATCAGCCCAATAAATTCAATAATTTTCTAGGATACTTTAAGAGAGAGAAAAATTAAAATTATCGTATCTACCCTTTAATTACGAATGTTTTTTTAAAAAATACCTATTAAAAATTTTAGGTTTCTTTTTTCCCTTAAGTGACGGTTTTCATGTGAAGCTTTACATATTAATCAATTGTTAGTTTTGAATTTTAGGGTAGTTTTGAAATTCTCGGTAAAATGATGGTAGTTTTGATCATTTGAATGATTAAAAGGGTAGTTAAGAAAAATTCCCTATTTTAGGCCCATAAATATTTTTATTTATTGATTATTTCAAAGTTCCGAAGTGACCATAATGTAGAGCTTGGAATGAGGATTCTGGAACATCTTGTATCATCCAAATTAGAGTTTGAACGAAAAAGTTATGACTAATAGAAAAGTTAACGATGTTAGTGGAAAAATTGTCAAATTACATAATTTGATCAAAATCACAAGGGCCTTATTTACAATTTACTCTAAATATCTTTCTAAAACTGATGTATTTGCTAAAAACCCCTTATAACAAATGAAAATTTTGTGAGTATAACTTTTAATAAAGTATTTAGATTTAATTATATCTATCGTCCCTATACTTTTGGATTCGGGTCAATTTCATCCTTATACTTTCAAAAGGGACTTTTTTGCAACTTAGCCCTTTTTTTGAAAGTATTAAAGTATATGTCCAAACGTTTGAAGTAATTGGGGAAATGTCCTTTTTTTTCTGAAATCGGGGGTTCAAAACCCGTCTTTAGGTGACTGGGCTGAAGGCGGGTGTTCAAAACACGTTTTCTTGCCACGTGGACTGGTTTTTAAGTAAAAAAAAATTTTTGCCTGAAGACGGGTCTTCAAGACCAGACCCGACTTCAGTGTAAATTTTTTTTTTTTTTTTTTTAACTTACTTTAGAAATGTGTTTCGTTAATTATCATATTTATTTGTAAATTGTTTGGATTTAGATGATTTTGGATTGAATATTTAAAAGGCATAATCTTGATAATATTGCATTTACTAATCATTTATGTTATTTCCTTTTTTTAAGGAGTTGGGCAAAATCGTGGGTAGAACCCACGATGTAGTTAACGTGGACACAAATCGTGGGTTTACCCATGTTTTTTTAAAAAAAAATTATAAAATGACTTTAGAAAAATTGTTTCGTTTGATTTTTTTAAAATATATGATCTCCATGTGATACCCACGATTTTGCCCAACTCCTTAAAAAAGGAAATAACATAAATGATTAGTAAATGCAATATTATCAAGATTATGCCTTTTAAATATTCAATCCAAAATCATCTAAATCCAAACAATTTACAAATAAATATGATAATTAACGAAACACATTTCTAAAGTAAGTTAAAAAAAAAAAAAAAAAAATTACACTGAAGTCGGGTCTTGAAGACCCGTCTTCAGGCAAAAAATTTTTTTACTTAAAAACCAGTCCACGTGGCAAGAAAACGTGTTTTGAACACCCGGCTTCAGCCCAGTCACCTAAAGACGGGTTTTGAACCCCCGATTTCAGAAAAAAAAGGACATTTCCCCAATTACTTCAAACGTTTGGACATATACTTTAATACTTTCAAAAAAAGGCTAAGTTGCAAAAAAATCTTTTCAAAAGTGTCAAAAACATCTCTATTGTTTGATATTGTAAATCTAAATCGTCTCTGCTGTGAAAGAAACAAACTAAATGTAACATAATCTTCCACGTTGATTACATTTTTCATTTCTTATTTGTCACGTAGATAAAAACATCACATTATGATGCAGAGTTGGAAGACAAACCTAAAATATAACGGGAAATTAGGTAGTATATAATTAACGTTTATGATAGGAAAATGGGGGAAACAATGAGAAATGTGATATTTTATCTACGTGGCAAATACAAAACCAAAAAACATAGTATAACTGGATAGTTTATGTTATGTTTAACATGTTTTATTCATGACAAGATGATTTAGACTTACAATATCAAACGATATGGACGTTTGTGACACTTTTGAAAGTTTGGAGATGAAATTGACACAAACAAGAAAGGATATGGATGATAGGTATAATAGGTATAATTTAACCAAATATTTACAAATGTAATATTTGTTAAAAACAATTTAATCTTGATTGCTCACAAAAAAGTCCTTATTTAATGGGTGTGTACTCAAGTTTTGCTCTTGAAGCTATAATAATAATTTAGAAGACCTCTATTATATTGTATCCATTGGACGGTGAATGCTTTTGGTTCCAATTTATTTTTCTGTATTTTTATTTACCTCTATTTTTCGTTAAAAATGTATTTACAAACAAAATTTGTTATATTTATAAAAATATCCATTGATTATCTGAAAAATCAAGACTAGGAAATTTGACACAACAGACAAGTTCATGAAGTCAGAATCATCATCAACTTGAAATGTCCACGTGGCAAAACTCAAGTAGCACACGCTGGAACCTATCCAGCTTGTCCAATGAAGAAGAATCGATCGACACGTGTTAATAAACGATTGGCTTGAACCACATCCAACTTATCCAACTAGAAAATGGTAGATAAGGTGGCACCCCTCCTTAACGACTCAGAGTCACATAAACAAAACGAAATCTCGACCAACATTATCTCCCAATTTCTCATTAAAAAAAACTCTAACTTTAGAAACCAATTGAAAAAGAAACTAGCTAATCAAAGGGTTGGTCTAGTATTGGAAGAAATGGCACAAGCTATGGCATCAATGGCTGGCTTATGTGGTTCATCCCAAGCTGTCTTGGAAGGAAGTCTTCAGCTTAGTGGCTCCACTAGATTGAGTGTGGCTGGAAGCAGCAGAGCCATTGTCCCCAGGTCTGGGTTTACTATTAGAGCCCAGCAAGTGTCTGCTGAGCCTGAGACTAGCCGTAGGGCAGTTCTTGGTTTAGTTGCTGCTGGTTTGGCTTCTGGTTCTTTTGTTCAAGCCGTCCTTGCTGAAGCCAAGCCGATTAAGGTCGGCCCCCCACCGCCTCCTTCCGGCGGACTCCGTAAGCAATCATATTCATATAATTAACAAAATTTTGAATTGGAATGTTTAGCTTTATCATTTGTTAACTTCTTTGATAATTGAAGTATCTCATTAATAATTGTATATGAGTAGGCTAGTAAGCTTCTCAAACCCGCAAACCAAACCCGCCTACCCAAATAGAGTCGAAATCCCATATCAATTGTGTGATAGAACTTGTATTGGCTAATTGAAATGGTGAATTTGAGAGATTTTTTTTCCCTGGCAGCTGGGACTCTGAACTCTGATGAGGCAAGAGACTTTGACCTGCCACTTAAAGATAGGTTCTTTCTGCAACCTCTGACTCCAGAGAAGGCAGTAGCGAGGGCAAAAGAGTCAGCCAAGGACATTATTAATGTAAAGGGGTCGATAGACAAGAAGGCTTGGCCGTTTGTCCGGGACGATCTCCGTCTTAAGGCATCGTACCTCCGGTATGACCTTAGAACAATCAGTTCTGCCAAGCCCAAGGAAGAGAAGAAAGCCCTCAACGACCTTACCGAAAAGCTCTTCAAAGACATCGACAATGTGAGTGTTATTTTCTATAATTCAGTAAAGTTTCGCAATTCATCTTCCTTGATGCTGATTTTTTTATTTTTTTTTCCGCCATTGCCGAAACCAATGCAGCTGGACTATGCAGCAAAGATTAAGAGTCCCTCACAAGCAGAGAAGTACTATGCTGAGGCAGTGTCTTCCCTCAACAATGTCCTGGCCAAGATCGGTTAGAAGAGTTTCTGTGTATTGTGATGTAATTTAATGTTTGTGAAGATATGTGAGACTACAATTTGAACCAATGTTATATCAACAAAATTTGGTTTCACTTTCAACCCTCAACTCGTCTCTTTTTATTTCATGTTGCATTGCTTATTTGAATCTTACATCTTCTAATATTAAAGTAAATTACATTTGTATTGACAAATCAAAGAGACCATAGTACAGTTAATAATAAATCATAAAATATTAGAAGATTAAAAAAATTTCTATCTCAAAACAGTACTCAAGCATTAATAAAAAAGATCAAACATGTGAAATTGAGGAATTGTATGATTATATTTGATCTCGTTACCCATAATTAATAGCTCCTGTAAATATTGTTGAGAATTTATTACAAAGATTAAATTTTGTTAATATATCAGTTTAACTTTTTAGGTCTAAATATGTTTTAATATAATGTCATAGCATGCTTTAACTCATAAGGGCCTCCCAATTTCATATCGATCGTTTATTTGATAGTTTTTGTGTTAATATCTAAACCCAGTGGAGAGAGTATTGAGAATATATTGAAAAAATTACTTTTCTTTCTCCTTGTAAAAACAATGAAGATGATGATTCATCTACTTCTTCTATCCAATGGTTAAGTACAGATAAATACCAAGATGGTAATGTGCTTTCAGAGTTTTAGATCACTCTCTTTCCATTACTCAGTTATTTAGTTGTTTAAGTTTGTGTAGAATTTGTGCATACGTAACTATTGCAATTTCTTTTTTTCCAATTACAGAAAATTTATACTTAAACAGAAAATTAAAACCAAAAAGAATAGGAAACCCATGTCTTTACCTATAATGGTGTTAGCCTTTTCACATTGCTAAAAAGCTAGAATAAAAGAATTGATGTTTCCCATGTGAGCTTAGGTGAGGACTCAAAAAAATTCATCAAGAACAAAATAGAAACAATATTGTTACTTATTATTGACAATGAGTCTCGACTGAGTTAAGCATGACGTGCAACAGAAGAATTTTCGTAGGTTTTCCTTTGTTCTTCTTTGTAATTTGCTGTTGCAGAAACGTAGTAAGCAACGGTAATAAGTCCATGAAAGAAACACACAATCCCACCTCCCAAAAATAGGCCATGACTTGATATCTCACAAGAGTATTTCGACTTTGAATTTTCCACTGTCGCGACCATCAACATCGAAAACCCAAGAGCCAATGTTATCCTAATTTAACACCCAAAGCACTTCACATTAGAGACCTAAGGATAACCTCCTATTGTTAAATTTGGTGATCATGACATATGTTTGATCTATTTATTCTACATAAGTAAAAATTCGACAGATTATCATTCTAGATGGTGTATAAACAATTTAATTGTTGAGATAGATTAAATCAGAGAAACCATTTTCCACAAATCTAAAAAGATATCTCTCAATAAAACAAGAAAATTAATTTAGTTATGGCAGAGGCTTACCATGAGAGAATCATAAAAGCGAGTCCCAATCGTTTGTTAGCCGATGCATTTTTGTAATCTTGCTTAGACCAAATGCAAATGCACCTACCAAGTATGTTAGCAATAGCATGAGCAAGGCCAAGCAGAACAGTCGCAGCCAGCCCTCGGCGGAAAGCACGATCTCTCGGCTCTCTGATACACTCACGAAACCACAAGTCCATCGATAATATAACCTGTTAGAGGAAATATATCGAACAGTTAATATGCTATTTAAGACAATTTCTTTTCGCTTTTTTTTTTTCAGTACCATACCTCATTCTGGGCTATTTCAGCTCTAATCCCAAGTACTCCAGCAACAACATCCATTACCATGATCAAGATGCAAACTAGAAAGCCATAATTTTGAGACATTTTTGGTGCAAATTCAGAGCTACCCAAGATTTTGAATTGGGAAAGGTTTATGATTATGAGTTCTAAATTGGAAGGAAGGGAATATGGAATAAAGGAAAGCCAGTCTTGCACTATTACAATGATATAGGAAAGCCTTTCTTTTTTCTGATTGTAATTCTACAGATTGTTTCTTTTTTCTACAGATTCCTTTCATGGGGGACAAGGAACGCAGAGAATCCCAGAAATTTTTTAAAAACGTTTTCTAAATTAACAACATTGGATGGAGTGTGACAATTTTCTCATCTTCATGTCTGGAAAATCATGACTTGGAAAAGAAAGTAAAAAGAAAAAAAGAAAGAGATATTGGAGAAAGATATGTTACCAAGGTTTTTTTTTTTTTTAGCTCTTTCGTGTTTTTTATTTTTCGTTTGATATAAATATTTTTTAAATTGGAAATTTTAGAATCCTTCTTATTTTCAAAGTTTTCAACACGTTAACAAATTATTATACTCAAATATCTAAAATTATTACTAAATATGTTCGTTTAAAATTATAATATTTTCAACTTAATTCTTCTTTTTAAAAGTGATAAAGGATAAAAAGTTATTGAACATATTTCTCTTTCTTTTCTTTTCTTTCAAATAAAAAATGAAAAATGGTTACGAAACATATTTTTGTTTCACCTATATATAAGTGAGAAGATTATCAACCGACCTTTGGCTCATTGGTTAATTTGCCTCTTACAAAGTAAAGGCCTCGTTTATTTAGCGGGAATGAGAATAATAATGAATCGGAATGAAAATCAATCGGAATGAAAAATTATGGAATGAGAATAAGATTTCTTTGTTTATGTTTACTGAAAAAAATTGGAATCGGAATCAAAATGAAAAAAATTACCATTAATGATGTTTACTAGAGTCTTGGAATGAAAATGAAGTATTATTTCGTGTGGGACCCACAAAAAGTAGAGAGAAAAGAAAATTAATAAAATATAAAAGTTGGTGGGACGCACAAAACAAGGAATGAGAATGAGATTGATGAAGTTGTATGAGAGAATGAAATTGTTTGAAAATTGGGAATGAGATTGTCAAATTATGTGGATCCCACACTCCTATTCCCATTTCAAATTGTAAGTTATAAAAAACAATGAAAATAGAATAATCTCATTCACATTCCTTCATTCTCATTCGTTGTAAGTAAACATGGCCAAAGAATAACTTGTTTCCTTTCCTGGCAGACGGCATATGGAGTAGGGAGTAGGGAGTAGGGACAATATGCATTTTTTTAAAAACCTTATAGAAGTTCTCTTGGGCTACTCCAGCTTTTAAAATCAAATTTTTGATTCAATATATTTTTTTTAAAAATCAAACCATTGAGGGGAGGAAGTTTGGATTGGGAGGTTTTTTTTTAATGGATAATTACAATACATCATTTTGTTTTTAAAAAAGTTTTTAATAATAAGAATTTGTCTCAAATAGCATAAATCTTCATACTAATTATTAATATGTCATAACTTTTTAAAAATTACTCAAATAACATAATTAGTTCAATAAATTTATTGAATTATTTTTTATGGGTACTTTAAATGAATTTGTTTGTTTTTTCCTTTTTTTAATTTCAAGTGCAATAATTTATCTAACTATTTGATTATTTTTTATTATTATTTTCAATGAATTTATTAGTTTTTTTACTTTTTTAATTCGATAAATTTATTGAATTATAATTATGCTATTTGAGTCATTTTTAAAAAATTCACACATTTTAATAATTAGTGTGTAAAATTCCGTTATTTCAATAATCGTCCATTTTTATAATACATAAACACATACTTTGTTTTTAGAAAACCAAACTGAACGATTCTAAAGGCTAACTGATTCGGTTTGATCCGGTTAATACTGATTCGGTTTAATCGATTTCCAGATTTTTGGAATAGGTGAGAGGGACTGAGTTGGGCTTGAGTCGCTTGACACATTTTTCATTTCAACATATAATAATTTAAATAATGCCTTAGCCAGAAGTCAAATGCCTTAGCCAGATGTCAAACTTGGCTCTTCTAGGAGTGTGTTGACCAACTTGTCCACGCGCACTTCATATAAACTTTAATAAAGATTAATAAATTAATACACGTTTCCTGGTTTCCCGTTTTAAACCGAACCGGTATAATTGAAACTGAAATCCTAATAGATTTTCCCGATTATATTCGGTTTTCGGTTTTTTTCCGAAACGATTCAGTTTTTACGGTTCAGTTCGATTCGATTTTCCGGTTTAAATTTTCACCCCTAACAAATACAACTAACATATGCTAGCTAAATTCAGATTACACAATCTAAATTTTGATGTCAAGTTTGATTTTTATTTGCCAACATGAGTACAATTCAAATGGTTAGACATCTGCTCCCTTTACATGAGGTCAAAAGTTTGAGTTTTCTCTCTCCCAATTTGATGTAATATCTAAAAAAAATGTTTGATTATTATTTTAGACATTTGATTTTTCTATTAAGGTTGAGTGCTTTTATAGTTGAAATTTAATATTTTTGTGCTTAAATAATAGATATTTTGTTGAATAGTTTCTAGACAATTTATAGTTTTATTTAAAATATAGTATTAATTACGCAGTTAATTAAAGTTCATCATCAAATTAGACGCAATCAAAATTTTAAACAAAATTGAGAAATTTATCCAAATAACCTCCAAATTTTTCTTCTAAGATTGTGTGACCCTCCCCTTACCATTTTCATTTTTTGACCTCATCACCCAATAAAAATACAAAAATTCTAGAGAGTTCTATTACTGTGCCTTAGTTGGCACTTCAAATTTTTGTAGGGTTAATTATACTTAATTTTTTGTAATTATTATTAATTTATTTTAATTGAGAGATGAGATATGGTAATTATTTGTAATGTATACATACGAAAAAACATGATTAGATTATTCATTTGCATTATTATTATTATTATTTTAATGAAATAAATTAAAATAAGGTATAAAATTGGGCTTTAATTTGGACTTTTATCACAACCAGGGGAGGAGTCAGAATTTGTTTTTTTTAGGAGTGGCAAAAATTATATAAAGCTAATTTTAAAATAATAAGGGGGACAAAATAGATGAATTATACTAAAAATTCAATTTATTACCTAAAATATTACTATTTATATATAAAAAAAATATGTTTTCCAAAAATTGAGGGGGCAATTTCCCCCTACCTATAAGTGGCTCTGCGCCTGATCATAATATAAGTCGTACCCTACAAGTTCTAGTATTTAGGCTTTTATGATATGATTAATTAATAATGATAATTTATATGAACCAAATAAAAATATCAAATTGATTTTTAGGTTTCGTATACACCACATCATATATGGTTTTAATTGCGTTTTAATTCTATAGCAAACTATGGTAATTCATTTCAACTTAAGTTATGATGTCAACTTTGTAAAATTAAGAAATTTAATTAAAATAATTCAATCAAATAAATAATTTGATTAAATAGGCGGGGCTAAATACGGGTCTACTATTCTTTTCCAGTCGGCTTTATTATTTTGCGATAAGCAATCAGCTATTTCATAGTGCTTCTAATCCTAAACTTGATTGTCATTTTGTGCTAGAGAAGCTTCTCTTGGTGTTCTCAAATTGTTAATCGGTTCGCACTCAACATCAGCTTATTGATATTTTTACAAAAACTTTTAGATCTTTCTCCTTTTTGTACTCTTTAATCCAAGATGGCCATTCTTAATTTATCTTCATTGTCCATCTTAAAGGGGGAGTATTATAGTAATTAGTTGGAACTTAATTATAGTTGAGTTAGCTTATAATTAGTAAGTTCATGTATATATAAATGAAATAGTACATTTCATTAATGAAGTAAGACTTTCAATTTCATTTCTCCTCTCTCTTAATTAAATAATATGTAATTTAGTAAATGAGTTTTATTAAAGAGCCAAAACATGATAAATATTTCACTATAAATTCATATAATAGAACCAAAGAGGTGAGAAAAAGCCTTTTTTTCTAATGGAAGTGTCAAAACAAGAAGATCCAAAGCCAGTTGTGAAGAGAAAATGGAGGAAGTTAGATAAAGATATTGCTTGTTCCCTTTTCTTTGTGCATATGTTTTGTTTTATGGCACCATTCCAATTTACTTGGGGTGCTATTTGGGTTGCTTTTATATTATACATTATCACAGGTCTTTTTGGGATAAGCCTATCGTACCATAGAAATCTTGCACATAGAAGTTTTAAACTTCCCAAGTGGCTTGAATACTTGTTTGCTTATTGTGGAGCTCATGCACTTCAGGTTTGATCATTTGAATTTCCTATATTTTTTTTATAACGATTTTTTACACATATAGCATAATTAGGCCCAACTTTTTCAAAAACAAAAGCTTAAAAACTTGTTTGTTAATTTAGCATAAAAATGAAATTCGCGCATGGTAATTATTTATTTTACACATGTAATCACTTATTTATCTTAAACGTAGTCACTAATTATCCCCGATTCATAATATTAACTAATATTTTTAATTTTTAGGGTGATCCAATTGACTGGGTGAGTACACATAGGAGTCACCATCGATTTGTTGACACGGAAAGAGATCCTCATAGCCCTCTTCAAGGATTTTGGTTTAGTCATATAACTTGGCTTTTTGATTCATATACTTTGACTCAAAAGGTTTGTCCAAATTATTTTAGAGAGAAAAGAAAGAGAGAAAGAAGTATCTTAATGATATTCTCAAAGCATGGAATTCGGCCGGATAATGTAGGTGACTTGGAGAAGCAAACCTTCTATAGGTTTATTCACAAAACATATTTTATTCATCACATTACTCTTGCTGTTCTACTCTATGCCGTTGGAGGACTTCCTTTTCTTGTCTGGGGAATGGTACAATAAAATTACTCTCTCACATTTGTTATATATATATTTGTTTTGTTATGAGTTTAAGAAATTCGAAAATGTTTTTTTTATATACTATTTATAGAGATATCATTATTTATTAAAAATTATTCAAATAGTAGTCCATTAAATTATTGAACTTTTTTTATTGTTATTTTTAATGAATTATTTGGTTTTGACAATTTTTTGGTTCATTTTATTATTTTTCAATGCATTTGTTCATTTTTTTTCCCCTTTTTTACTTCAATAAATTATTGAATTGCTATTTGGTATTTAAAAAAAAGTTATGACATGTTTCAGTAATTAATATGTAAAAATATGTTATTTAGAAATAGTTTTAAAAAAAATTAACTTTTTTAAAAAAGAAAATGATGTTAACTCATTTAAAGTTTTTTTGTTTTTTGAATTTTTAGCCTAAAGTGTTTATCATAATTACCCAAAAAAAAAAAAAATGCTTCAGGAAGAAAAGAGAAACACTATTGTATGACACTTTTTGAATAACTATTTTAAAAAACGGCAAATGGAATTAAAATTTTCAAAACTAATATTTTCTTAAAAATATGTGTGGACTTGGTTTCACATTTGTTTTGGGTCAGGGAGGAAATGAAAAAAATGTTACGCTTGATTTTATTTTTATAATAACTTTTGCTATTTTTCTTATATATATATAATATCAATTCATAAAAGTGAAGGGTCACTTCTCTCATTATCAATAAATTTTGAGATAGAAACCCATGATTATTAAGAGTTTGAAACTAGACGAAAAACAAACTCTATGTTTTTAGTATATGGTATCGTTTCATATATTCCCATTGTTAGGCCCTGAAAACCGGCTTTCAATGTTGCAGTTTGTAAGGATTGTGGCGCTTTTACATACAACATTTATGGTGAATTCTGTATGCCATATATGGGGGAAGCGACAATGGAATACTAGTGATTTGTCTAGGAACAATTGGTAACATGGCTTTTTTTTTTCAATAAACAAAAATTCGGGTCCCGTTTGATAAAGTACTTTTAAATTTCTGTTTCTTATTTCTTATTTCTGATTGTTTCTAAAATTTCTACACAATTATAGGAAAGGGAAAAAAAGAGAAAAATAAATAATAAGAGTTATTAAACAACTCTATTTCTTAAAAAATGAAAAAGAGATTAAATAAGAAACATAAATCAAGAAGATTACCAAACAAAACCCTTGATATATTGATGTTTTTAGGGGTGTGGCATTGCTTACATTTGGAGAAGGTTGGCACAATAATCACCATGCTTTTGAGTATTCAGCTAGACATGGCTTTGAATGGTGGCAGCTTGATTTTAGTTGGTATGTCATTGTGTTTCTTCATGCTATTGGAATGGCGACCGATGTGAAATTACCCTCGGAAACCCTCATGCAAAAGCACAAGATGGCTATGAACCAAGTATCCAATTAGCTAGCAATGATTTATTCTTAAAAAATATATATTTTTACCATGAAATTATCTATGTTTCTATAATGTGTAAGAATGCGTAGTAAAAATAAAGGCCTAAAATAAAGTGTTATCTACAAGGGATGTATTGCAAATATATCATAGTGAAATCTGCAGCGGTAGCAACGGACGTAGCCAATTTGAGTGAAACAGTATAAATCTTTGTGTCGTTTGATTGTGTTTGTCTCTTTATCTTTCTCGGTTATTTTTCTTTATTCCTAACGGTGAATGTGAGAAGGTATTTTTTTCCCAACTACTTGTTAGAGTGCAAACAAATTCTCATATCGGTTAGAGAAGTGGATGATCATGAGTGTATAAAAGGAAGGGCACGTGTTCATTGGTGTGAGACCTTTTGGATGAAACTAAAAGCAAAGTCATGCAGGCCTAGGCCCAAAGTGGACAATATCATACCAATGTGGAGTTGTTGTGGCCCGTTTTACCCTAACATAGTGTTAATCTATTTTCTAATTTGCGAGAATGGTGTCTAATCCTTTCCCAAACGGAAATTAGTTTGATGGGAAGAAATAAATTCCCACTTCCATAATATTGCATCGGTAAATTCATGACGCTAATTTACCCAAGATGAAAATTAAGTTGAGTTTCATCTAATATATTGTTTTTATAAGGTTTATCATAAATATACAATTATTCATGTGTTTTCTTTATAAGGTATATCATATATATACAATTATTCACGTGTTTTTATAAGGTATATCATATAGATATACAATTATACGTATTTTTTTTATAAAGTATACAATCGATATATAATTATTCGTATGTGTTTTTATAAGGTATATCATGACTATACAATTCATGTATTTTATATAAGTTATATCACAGATATATGACTATAATATATATCCATGATATTGTTAGGAATGGTGTCTTACAACTTGTAATTATTTAATGAAAATAATTTATTTTGAATAAATTAAATAAATAAACTTAAGTTATTTATATTATCTAGATTGATTCAACTAACGATATTAGGAATATATGAAAATATATTAATATCAAACATTCAAATAGTAAAACCCTAAGTCACTCTTATATCACGACTTAGTAAGTGAGTCATACGAGAGGATTAAAGTCGAGATGAATAACTTAAAAGTGTCTACAGTAAATGGATAACGTTTGGGAACCTTATTCTGGTAACACTGTTGATAGCTTCGCATTTTGTTTATAGACAAATGATCTAATCCTGATCATTCATGTGGGAGACATGAAATTGAAGTATCATATGCAATGTTGATTGTATAAGACAGGACCACGATGTTCAATCAAATTCTTACTAGTACCGTTTGCGAGAAATGATCGAATATCAAACTAAGTTTATCAACCGTGATAGATCTCAATCCTGAGTGAAATGCGAACTCCTATTTGTGGAGTTATGTTCTTTGATTCACTTGGTTGACAGCGATCTGTAAGAACGCTCAATACACTCCTGCTTTGGGAACATAGCTAGATAAGTAGCTGGGAACACATCTTCACGAGATGGAATTCATAACTTTTCTATAAATTAACGGTATCAGTGCGATACCTAAAGATTTTTGGAACTTTAGGAAACTCCCTTGATGTACTGATTCGAGACATGAACAAGTGACATCACGATTTCTATTGATTACATAAGTACATTATCTCTAGTTCGACTAAAGATAAAGTTCATTGGAGAATCAGCGGAACCACAAGGATAAAGCGGTAATTACAGGGGCAAAACTGTAAATTTAATCCTCCTGTAATTATGAGGGTTCCACGTGAAGGATAGATCACAGATATAAATAAAGATAAACTAAATGGACATAACTCATTTATAGTGATGAGTAGTTCAGCTATGAATCTATAGTGGAATTATTGATAGTTAGAGAATAAGTAATTAACTGAATATGAGTTAATCACTTAATTGACTAATTATTAAGCCCATGATCTATAGGTCCATCGGGTCCTTATGCTAGCCCAAATATTGTAGTCGTGAAATCAAGTAGAAGAAATTGAAATTTTAAGTAAAGTGAATTACTTAAATAGGCAATATTAATTGTTTAAGTATTGAGTATATTTAAACGATAATTAATATAAACATTATTAATTGTTTAAATAATGAGTTTATTTAAACAGGAAATTAATAATAAAATATTATTAATTAGACATTATTAATTATTTAATTATTGAGTATATTTAAATGGTAATTAATAATTTGAAATTAATTGACAATTATTAATTGTTTAAATAATTAATTTTATTTGAATGGAAATTAATAATTAAAATTAATTAATTAAATGTAACAACCCGAAAAATCCCAAATACATATAAATGTAAAAGAACAAAAGCGGAAGCATTTATTAACCAAATCAGAGTTTTTCCTCAGTTTAAACAAAACATCAAAACATTATTGATCGATCATTTTAATTCAAAACCATAAAACCATTTAAACTAAAACAAATCTCAAAGTATTAATGAGCAATTACTCGAATTAAAAACCGAACTACTAAACTTAGTTCAACAAAATCAAAACATGACAAATCCCCAAATTATTAAGAACAATCAATCTCGCCGGCATGCAAATCTATGCCAACCAATCACCACCGCGAACCACATCAGCCACCGAGTTTCTTCTTTCCTTTACCTGAAAAAAAAAAGTTGTAGCATCATGAGGCTACGCCCAGTGAATAGAAAATTGTTAAAGAAAGAATCATGCCAATAAGAGGTTTCCTAAGACTTTAAGTCCATAAACGTCCTTACCGACTTCTAATAAGTCACTCACTCCCAAAAAAGTCATAAATCTTATCTCAACAAATTAAAAGTTATCTCTATTCGAATTAGTTTTAAACATAATTTTTCTACAATTTAAAACTAATCGAATCCTTTCCCGTTTAACATCTTTAATCTCCTCTTTATTCAAGTTATCTCTATTCGAATTAGTTTTAAACATAATTTTTCTACAATTTAAAACTAATCGAATCATTTCTCGTTTAATACCTTTAATCTCCTCTTTATTCACAAACAAAGAGAGACTACGCCCATAAGAAATTTAAACATAATTTTTCTACAATTTAAATCCTTTAAGGATATTCTTTTCCATTGTACGGATAGAATGAACCTGCCTCGTTAGGTGTTATTCTTCATTAGACAAGGTCTTGCCTAATGCGAACCTACAACCATATTACCCAAGGTATTTTAAAGTAATACGATTTCACACAACATCAACCTTGACGTTCCAACAAGCCAAAAACCTCACTTTTCGCAACTAACCCAACTGAAAGACTAAAATTTCCTAAATTACAACTTTTAGGATTTAACCTTAATCTCACCTCAAAACTGCCCAAAAATATCTAACTAAACACTTTGGGTCATTTTCAGTCACTTCCAACATCGTTACCAATCTAGAGGCGAAACTAGCCTAGGCCTACGTCATTTCGTCCCTTAATCGAAACTTAGAATCTAATAACTTCTAAAGAAAAACCGGCGGCATAACGGCTAAATTTCTAACTCCCAAATAGCCCTACACATCCAAATAATATATTGCAGCACAAAATAATAAATCCAGCATCAGTTTCTAACTAGCCGCCTAAGCCTAAATTCTCCTAAATGGGCACTATCATGCAAAAACGGCATTTCATAACTTAACGACAATTGTTAAAAATTTACCCAAGATAAGTCTTAAACATCCCAATCTTTTAAGCATGCTTTTCATTAATTTTTTCCAAGCTCTTAATTCAACCCAAATAACCTCATTTTATACTTATAAACATCCAAGGTCAATGCCAAAATTTAAGGGGTTATACTGTTAAAGAAAAAAGAAAACAAACATGGAAAAATTCTAGCCTTAACAACTTCTACTCACCTTGTACACAGTAAGAATTTTTCCAAATTCTTTATTCCTTCCACCACACAACTACTACCTGAAAAATAAGTTACAATCTAAAATAAATTAAACCTAACTTTATGCTAAGATAAACATAAAATTTAACGTACGACAGGGATTACAGGGTAGGACGATGGTAGGACAATTAGGACAGCCTTAGGACGAAGGGTGACGGGTTTGACTTCTGGTTAGGATGGTTATGACAGGGGGATTCGGGTTAGGACAGACGTAGGACAGCGTAGGACGGACGTAGGGCAGCGACGGACGGACGTAGGACAGCGAAGGACGGATGTATGACAGCGTAGGATGGAGGAAGAATTTTGGAGTTCTGATTCATTCGTTATCTATCAATTCTACATTAGGTTTTAAAATAGGAATTATTACCTCAATTCAATCTTGAAAGAAGACTCTTCTCAAATTTCTCCGCAACTCCACCAAAGAGAACCCTAAGCAAAACACACCTATAGATCATGAAAATTTTGAATCGATTAACCCGAAATCGATCAATTTCTCGTCCAAACGAAAGAAGAAGAAAGTGAAGAAGGAGAATGCCATACCTCTTTTCTCTGTCTAGGTCTTTCACGTGAAGCAGGATGAATGACATGGCTTTTCCCCTTTTCTTTCTTTTTCCTCCTTTTTACTCCCCCTCATTTATTTTTTTAAAAAAATCATTTAATAAATAAATAAAATCTCTCATTTATCTAAGTCTAAAGTTATTTAAAAATAAATTCTTAATAATAAGAATTAAATTGAAACACTTTATCCTTAAATCATTTAAGAAATTAAATAGAGAAAATATATTTTTTAATTCAAAAACTTACCGAAAACCCAAGACGTTACATTAAATAATTAGTTTATTTAATGGAAATTAATAATTAAAATATTTATTATTAATTGTTTAAATAATGAAAATTATTTAAATGGAAATTAATAATTAAATATAATTTGATAATATTTAGTCGGGAGAAAATATTAATATTATCAATTGTTTAAATAAAATATTTTATTTAAATGGTAATTAATAAATTAATTAATTAAGTTGGATTTATTAATTTAAGAGAGTTTCTAGCCCAATTGGATTAATGAACCCAATTGAAATTGGCCCAAAATAATTAATTAAATAAATTTGATTTATTAATTATTTATCTTCAAATTTTCGGCCATATGTAGTATTTTAGGAGAAATAATTGTTTGAATTATATCCTAAAATAATTACATAGATTTATTTATCCAAGATAAATTAAATAAAAGAAAAGAAAAGAAAATATCCTCGTATCTATCTATAGTATTTTCGAAAAACCAAGATAATGGAAAGAGAATATCTTTTCTCTTTTTGTATTTATCTCTATTGAATAGCTTAATATGATTAGATAATTTCATTAGCCTATAAATTGGAGGCTTGGGTCATTCATAAGTCACACAACTCAATTCATAGAAATTGAAATTCTCTCTTCCTCTCTCCCTTTTGCCTTTACCGATTTTTCTTTTCTTATTGGGAAGAAAAAAAAATTTCTTCCCAATTTCTTCTTAAGTTCGATCCCACAATCGGGTTTCGTTTGATCGATCGGGATAAAGCGTAAAGAAACCTCCAACCAATTCTCTATTTATTACTCAATGTAAGTAAAAGCCTTTTATTTTCGGAAATTAAGCATGAATCTACATGTTCTTCATGTTTTTATCACAAATAACATGATATTAATAGATCTGTAATTAAATGTTAATTAATTTACTAAATAAAATTCCGCTAATTTAGTAAATCACTCCCTTCAGATATAACTTATATAATGGTAATATACAATAATCCTGAAAGAGAAGAACAAGTGGGGAACTTACAGGAGCAAGAACTCCGTCTCATCCTTCTCGAGAATCGCGAGCACAAAGAAGACAAGAATCATTACACTAATCCTTCCGAAAAAAATCAATAATGGTAATTTACTTTAAAATCTCAGTCAAAAGTCAAATACATGCTCACATAAGCATATCATATCCAATATTTACGCATATATTATTGAATTAATTACACTAATAACCAATTTAATTAACCAAATTACAATAATGCTAGAGGTTATGATATTATTTTATTTTTACCCAAAAAAAACACCACTTATGGTGGTGCAATCGTTGGTCTGTGATGATACCAGTTACATATTTACCCTTTATTTCTTTTTATGTTTTAAGTTTGTTTAATATTTCCATGATTTGTGGGATATGTCTTCTCTATTTCAAATCTTTTACCTTTCCACGTTTTCTTCTCCAATTTCTTTTCTGAATTTAATATATTTTTTTAACTTTATTTTAAATGTTTTTCTTAATTATAGAGATTTGATTTATTCGATTCTTATATTAGGGTTTATCTTTATCATAAAAACATCTTAAATTTATGAAACGATATTTAAAACCAGTCAGTGTTATACAAAATTAAAGCTCTAAATCTCGTTCATCGCTGCTCGATCTCCATCCCAGACAGTTGTCGCCAATTCTGTCGTTGATGATCCTCTTCATCCTCCACTTTCTTTTCTTCATTCTGTTTCTTCTTACGTTTCTTTCCGAAAATTTTATGAAATTCTTGTATTGTTCTTCTTAATCATCCACGAGATTTTAGTAATCTGCAAATTACGAAGAAAAATCTTTTAATTGTTTTTCATTATTTTGGGTTTATGGTAATTGATGAAAAAATATAGAGTTGCCGATACAGATGTTCATGACTACTGCTACAGATTTTTAATAGCTACTGTTACAGGTTGGTTTATTTGTAATACACCGTTTATTAAATATAAACATGTTAAATTATGTACGTTTATTTTTATAAATTATTTTGGTTGAACATAAATACTTTGTTTACTAATAATAAACACATTATAAAACTTACAGTTGGTCATTAGGAATGAAAATTAATACGTAATACTATTTGTTTCTTTTTCGATTTTCAAATTATATATAGTTTAAAACTTACAACTGGGCATTAAGAAATTGCAGAACAAAAATGTTCACGGCAACTATGGAGAAGAATGAGGGTTAGAGTTTGAATGTGGGATTCGATTGTAGAACAAGTTACTTTTAATCAAATGTTTATTTTTATTCAATATTATGTTCAATTTCTATTTACATATTTTTCAAAACCGTTACCTCTTTTCATCTTCAATTTTGTGCCTTGTATCAATTTTAATTACACATCAATTAGTGTTTACTAAAAGTAAACGGTTTATAAAAAAAATTACTTTTCAATTCTCGGGGAATTAGCTTTCTTTGTATTTTGTAGAACAAGTTTCTTTTAATCAAATGTTTATTTTTATTCAATATTTATTTTAAATATTTCTATTTAAATATCTTTCTAATTAAATTTCTATTTCTCCAATTTTTCTTTATATATTGTAGGATGACGAAGAAGTCCTGGAAGAAGAATATTCAGAAAGTCTGAAGATTTTTATTTTATTTTTGTTTAGATTTATTTTTTCCATTAATTTTGTAAAATTTAAGGGATTTTATAATTTTCCTTAAATCTTGCATAAATTAAGGAAAATTAAATCGAAGATATGTTTTGTCTTTTCACAATCAAATTTAGTTTGGCCGATGGTGATTTTGGGTAGTTTTGATATATATATATATATATATATATATATATATATAAAATTGTGTTTTTCTGAAATAAGCAATTTTAATTCATACATTATTGAAATTAACCTATAATTTTTTGTAATATTTTAGTGTATTAAATATTTGATCAGATAAAATCTTTTATCAGGTATTGATTTGTGCTTGCAAAAATTAAGGATGATGGGTACCTTAATTGAATTAATGGTTTAATTTTAAAATATAATATAAGGGTAAGGTCATTTCAGTCCAAAAAAAACTGGATGGATAATAAATGCAAAAAAATGACGATAAATGTTAAGATTCTTAAATGGTGGCTATATTATTAAGAAAAAAAAATATAAAAAGTGACTATAACTGAGGTTTTTCCTTGTGTAAGATTATCAAATGGGCTTTTATATTATATTATATAATATTATATTGTACCATATAATATTGATGTGTGTACAGTACCTCTATATATTATATAATGTACATCGAAAGAACTTCTGGAGATTCACTATAAAAAATGATTATCAGTTTTTTTTAGCTTTGATTTTTTTTATCTTTGATTTACTCTCTTGTTTTATTTTATGATTTTTTTCATATTTAATGTTTCGTTGATTTAAGCATCTTCAAAATCTTAATTCTCTTTCTTCTTTAATTTACCCTTAATTTTAGTGAAAGTGGTTTAGGTATCTTACATATCAAATATGCTATTTTGTTTTATTTTTTTAGAATGACCCCTAAACTTTAATTCTTCAATTGATCGGCTATCTACCAATATATCTTTTTTAATTATTGACATTTCTTTGGTCTCAATAAAGGAAGTTAAAAAAATCAAAATTTCATATAGAAAGATAATATTTTCAACCCATATCAATGTCTATGTAAAAAAAAAATCAAAATCAAAATATTTGACCGATTTGTATTAAAAATGTTTTAAAGATCATTTAAAAACGTGATTTAAATGATATTTTTCTAGTGTTATTATTGTCTAGACGTATATTTTATTATAACATTTATATTAAGTATAAAGTGAAATCCCACCCACCCGCAACATTTTGGTTTATTGTTTTAAAATATCGTAGTTACTTGTGATTTTTTTAGAGGAAATACACGTACCTTAAAAAACTTGGAGTAAAAAAAAAATTATGATTTTGTTAAAAAAATTGATATCATACGGTTCAATCTCAAAACTAATTGATAATGTGTGAGTTCCCTTCATCCTCCTGATGTAGGATTTTCAACCAAATACATATACCTTCAAAAACTTGGAGCTAAAAAAAATTATTCTCTTATGTATAGCTTTTGAATTGAATATTTAGAGATATGAGTTTTAATATCTTGAGTTTGATTTTTTTTTTAAATTTATGATTTTCTCTCTGATTTTATTTTATGATTTTTTCATATTTAATTTTTCCTTGATTTAAGCATTTTCAAATCTTAATTCTCTTAATTTTTTTACTTTTTCTTTAATTTTAATAAGGGTGGTGGGTATCTTATATATCAAATAAATACGAAAATTGACATACTTAAACCTTGTATAGATAATATTTTCTTCAATGTTGTACAAACTTGGTTTTTATTTATTATTTTATTAATTTTTACAATTGTAATTTTCCATCACTACCCCTACAAAATTCTAGCTTTATAAAAGATACTAGTTGACAAATACGTGCGAAATCTTTAAGTTTTCTTATTGAACATTTAAAAATAAATAATTTAATTAGTAAAATAATGCATACTTGATTTATATCAATTTATAATTTTCATTACTATATTTTGTTTTTTAAAACGGGCACATGGATTTAAATTTTTTACATCAGTTAGGTCACATTATTTCTTAAACATGAAAGTTTATAGTATTTGCACCATCATTATTATTTCAATAAATTGATATATAAATTTGAAATCTTCAATTGTCACAAGCTTTGGAAAATAGAAATATAAAAATAATTTAATCTAACATGACTTGATCACTTATTCTTTCTGATAACAATTACAAATAATAAGTAATTCAAAAAGTTTCAATTGTAACAATAATAATAATAACAACAACGACAAAATTGTGATAGCAAATTATTATCACAATTATTTAAAGAATTTGACATATCAATCTCTCTAATCCTTCAAAAGAGAGTTTCAGTGCATGAAAATGAGAATGTGATGCCTAAAAATGTGATGTCTGGGAATGTAAAGTTTGTGTTAGTAAGTAGGAATGAAAATAGAAAAGGTGGTTGAGTTTTTTATTTAATTAATTTATTATATTTTTAAAAAAATTAAATAATGATGTAAAAATAAATTAAAATTTGCAATAATTAAAAATAATTTTTTAATTAAAAAATAAATAATTAAAATTAAAAGAAACTAAATTTAATATTTAATATTTATTTGTGGTGATTCTCAAAAAACTTTTTTCACCTTCTAGTCGTAGGAGACCAAATGCTCACCCCCAATTTAATCAACTATTAAAATCTAAAAATCAATATTCATTCCATTTATAATGTTTCCAAGCATTTATAAAATACATATAATCATTATATATATTAGATAGATGAAAACTTTGAAGAAAGATGAACTTTATATCACTTCCCAAGAAGTCGTAAAGATTAAAAGGAGTGAAATCGTAAATTCGATTCATTAAAATGAATCTGATGACATGAGATAGAAAAATATCCTAAAAGTTCTTAAAAAAACATAATTATAAAATAGAAGGAAAAAATACCACACCAAATCAAATCAAATCCTGCAACAAATACATTTTTTTGGCAAATTGAATCCCCAGTTTAATACACCAACGATTTTTGACAGAGGCGGGGTATATGAATTGTAAATTTATAGGAAGTAAGGGTAATTCTCTTCTTTGAATTTTCCCTTTCTTTTGCAATCCCCCCCAAAAAAAAAAAAAAAAAAAAAAAAAAAAACTCTTCATAAATGAGTTTAATTATGAAATGAACAATCCCCAATAAAAAAAACTCTTCATAAATGAGTTTAATTAGGAAATGAATTAACTATGCTTCTAAATTGGCTTTTTATGTCTCAAGGTGAATCGCCCCTATCTTCTCACGAATCAAAGACAAAAAAAAATATAAATAATATATTTAAAAATCCAAAGGTTAAAGAGGGAGGTTTTGGAAGTTGGCTCACAATATCAATGAGGGATATAAATATTTCTTTCTAGCGATTGAAAATTTACATTGTTAAAAGAGGGGTATTTTGAGAAGCTAAAGATTCTCCAAATATGGCACCTTTTAAAGATACTATAGATTGTAAATTTCACTTTAGTCATCCTTTGTTTTAATGGACAATTAACTAATTTCATTTATTGCATTATGGAATTTTATGAGATGTCATACACAATTTTTTGTGATAATTCCTTACATATAATCTGACGATCTCTTATATAACTATAAAAAATATGTATTTTTTCTTATACTTCATATATATTGTTATATATACAATGATATGTGTTTACATTATATATAAATAAAAAATTAGTATCTTTTTAATCTATTTCGTATAGATTATTTATAAAGCTGAAGTTTATTAACCTACTCGTTTCTTAAAAAAAAAAAGTTCATATATAATATTATGTAATATGTACCATATAAATTATTAATTTTACCTTAAGATATTTCAATTTGACGACGATTGGTTAAAATCTTGGAATTTCTATAAATTTATATAATGTTATATTGGTAAAAAGTAGAGCTAAAATCTTTTATACCATTGACTACCTATGATTTGAAAAAAAAAATAATGGGATTAAATGTACATTTAATCTTGGGTAAAATACCGATTTGGTCCCTGAACTTTCAACTTAGTTTCATTTTCGTCCCTGTACTTTAAAAAATGAGTCATTTTCGTCCTTCCGTCAACTTCTCCGTCTGGGGCATTAACGGACCGCTTACCTGGCATTTTATTGTTGATGTGGCGGTGTATGATGTGGCTTATGTGGTTTGAAATGATGAGATCACAGCCATTAATAGGACACTAAAATCTCAACCATCCATTCCTTAAGTTGTATATTGCCATTAAAACAGTAAAGAGGAGTTTACTTCTCTTAAACCAAGAACACACTGCTGAAGGAACGAAGAAGAAGAAGCGTCGTGAAGAAGCTAAACGAAGAAGAGATACGAAGAGTAACGAAGAAGAGAAAATCGTGATTCCCTGAAGATTCACAAAGTAGTGGTAGGAAAATCATGATTTTTGTGTTCATTGTGTGATTCGTTTCCAAAATCGCACGTTTCTTCACTTTATTTCTTAAAAAATTTCCATTTTTACATGTGCTTCGAAAAGCCCTAACTTTTTTGTTTTATACAAAAATGATAGATCTACGAGATTACTGTCACATGGTGATACATTACAAAGAGAGATTAGTGTATAGACCTCACTTTGTATATGTTGGGGGTTTTGAAGAAGTTGTGGCATACGAGGTGGATAGGCTGTCTGTAATGGAGTTGGGAATGATTATGGTTAGGTTGGACGTCTACAATCATGTGTGGTTTCATTATGTGAAACCCGGGATGGACATCAGTGTTGGACTACACTGTATTTTGGTTGATGAAGACATTCCTGAAATGGTTCAGTTGATTCCAGAGGACAAAATGATACATATTTATGTTGAACATAACCCCAATATAAAGTATTATGAAGTTGCTGAATCGATCACTACGTATCGTGATTTACCTCTCCTGGGATGGCATGGCATTAATGATGCATATGGTGATGATGAGTTTGAGGTTGATGATAATGATGGTCAAAAGGTAGATGCTGATGATGAGAAAGGTCAAAAGATAGATGTTGATGATGAGAATGGTTAAAAGGTAGATGTTGATGAGGTTGATGTTCAGACCAATGAATTTGAAATACTTTCACTGGAGTGGCCAGATTCTGCCCTGGACCCAATCCCTACCCATTCTTCCCATTGTTATGACAAAGGAAAACAACCATGGTCCCCACCTTCTTACATTGGATCCCCTCTTTACACTCGATCCCCGTCCCCTTCAACTGACAATGACTTCCCACCCACATTCGACAATGACTTCCCTCCCATACATTCTCCTCCAATTGACAATGACTTCCCTCTCATACATTCTCCTCTAACTGACAATGATTTCCCTACCACACATTCTCCACCATATTCCCCTATGAATATTGCCTTTTGCCCCCTCAACGAACCATATCTTCCACCCTATGTACCTGGAGAAGTTGAAGGTTCCCATGCTAATGAGGTTCCTATTGCTGAAGAAGAAGAGGTTGGTGATCAGAAGGAGTATAATTGGGATTTCTCATATGATGAGTCTAAGAATGAATTTCTTGATGAAGGCGAGGTAGTTTCAGATGCCTCGGTTGAGTCTGTTGTTGACTTGAATGAGTTTATTAATTTCGAAGGGGATGTTGAATCAACGTATGCAGCTTCTGATGAACTGAATACACCTCCTAATTCAAATGGTAAGCAAGGACCGAATTATCCATGTTTTAATGTGAGAGCTGACATGAACAATGTGGTGTTGAAGGTTGGATTGAGGTTTCCAACAAGAAAGAAGTTGAAGACTGCCATAAAGGAATACGCTGTGAATGGAGCATACAATGTGAAGCTTGTAAAGAATGACAAAGAGAGAGTTCGTGTTGTATGTACGGGTGATTGTGGTTGGAAACATCATGCCTCACGATTGAAAGGTGAGCGCGAGACATTCCAGATTAAAACATACTTTAAAGAACACACATGTCCAAGAGAATTCAATAAAAGGAATATGAACTTCTCGTGGATTGCTAAGAAGTACATGAATCGTTTTCGGATACAACCAAGATGGAAACTTAGTGAAATTCAGCAGACTGTTAAAGCTGAATTTTTTGTTATCATATCGAAATCACAAGCATATCGTGCACGAAGAAAGCCTTTAAAGAAATTGAATGGAACTTTAAAGGAACAATTCCGGAGGTTGAGAGATTACTGTGAAGAGCTTCTATGTACAAATGAAGGCTCTACTGTGAAGATTGTGACTGACAGGGTGAATGAAGATAGTCCACCAATTTTTAAAAGGTATATATTTGCTTGAAGTGTGTAAGAATATTTCTCTCACTGTAGACCTCTGATTGCGGTGGATGCTTGCCACTTGATAGGGCCATGTCAAGGTCAATTAATGGCCTCTATGGGAGTAGATGGAAATGATGGCATTTGTCCTATTGCTTGGGCTATTGTTGAAGCAGAAACAAAAGACTCTTGGACTTGGTTTTTGAAGCAGTTAGAGGATGATGTGGGAGGTTTCAGAAATGTTACCTTCATATCAGACAGACAAAAGGTATAACACTCAAACTGCCCTACTATGAAGTTCTGAATGTAAATGTTTCACTTTTAGTCCCTGAAGAGGACTGAATGTGAAAGTTTCATTTTTAGTCCCTAAAGATGACTGAATGTGAAAGTTTCACATTTTACTAACATTTCTTTTTTGCATATTACGGAGACTAGTGCCTACTTTTGAAGATGAATATCCAGATATAGACCATAGGTACTGTGCAAGACATTTGTATGCTAACTATTAGAAACAGTTCAAGAGATTACAACTCAAAAACTGCTTTTGGAACTCTGCTCTGACAACTACTAGGGTTGAATATGATTTATGGATGGAAAGGATTGCAAGATTATATGTCAATGCATTTCAATACCTAAACAATATCCTTCCCAGGTGCTAGTCTAAACATGCTTTCAGAACAGATTTTATGTTCTGATATGTTGTTGAATAATATGTCTGAAAGTTTTAATGCTATCATTAAGGAAGCAAGAGATAAACCTATAATTCAATGCTTGAAAATTGTTCGAAAGCTTGTTAACAGTAGGATATCGAGGAAGCTAGCAGAGTATATGGCCTTGCGTGGACCTTTAGGACCAAGAATCAAAGAAAAATTTGATAAAATCAAGAAGTTGTCTAGGTTTTCAGTGGCAGTTTGGTGTAGGGAAAGGAAGTTTGAAGTTGAAAGGTGAGGGAACAATATGCAGTAGATGTAGCGAGAAGGACTTGTTTTTGTAAATCATGGGACTTGACTGGGATCCCATGTGATCATTCCATTCCATGCATATTATGGCTAAAACTAGTTCCGCAAGATCTAGTTGCCAGCTGCTATCACAGATCTACATTGATCAACACTTATTCATGCTTTATGAACCCTGTAAGTGGTCCAAATGTGTGGCCTAAATCAACCTATGAACCTGTTTTACCTCCTGTCATCAGGCGTCCCCCAGGTAGACCAAAAAGACAGAGAAGGAAGGTTGTGGGTGAGGCATCTTCTTCAACCAACAAGCTGAAGAGGGGGTTTGGATCAGTGATTTGTAGTAGATGCAAACTTAGTGGCCATAACCAAAAATCATGCAAGGGGCCAATACGAAAAAGAGTTCATACCTTCATAGGGTTCAACATACCAAATGTAAGTTCTTACCTATCTTACTTAAAATCAAGTCTACTTATCACTCATACCAATATGTCTACGTAGGATCTACCTCCTTCTGCTTCTTCTAGACATGCTGGATTTGTATTTGATCAAGCTGCTGGATCTGCTTTTGGACATGATGTTGGTGCAACTGGTTCTGCTTCTGGACCTGATGCAACTAGATTTGCAAGGGGCAGAGGACATGGAAGAGGCAAAGGATCTTCAAGAAGAGGACGTGGTCATGTTCAAGGTGATTCTGGAGGTCCTTCATCAGGAGCTGCTATTGTTGAACTTGGAGCTGTTGTTGAGAGTAGATCTGATGGCCAGGGATGGATAAGGACTAGATCTGGAAGAAGAGTTAGTCGCACATATCTAACAAGGCAGAGGGGCAGGGGATGATTGATCTTGGAGCAGATTTTTAAAATCAGTCCTATTTTTTGTGCTGTGAACTTAATATTATGGGCCGTGGCTGTAGTCTGTAAACATATGAAGTTTATGTTTTTTGTGAACATGTTAAGTGAATGGGGTGAATTTTTTTGTTTTGTTTGTTTGTTTAATTAATATGTGGAATGGGACCACATGTCCTCTTTTTGTGTACAAGATTCCTAACTTTAATCGAATTAACTAGTCAATTTGTTCTTATCAAAATATTCTCTTATGCTTCTTAATTTTTCATTGCTCTTAAATTACATGAGAAATTGCAAGCTCATAAGGGACTGATGCTTCAATGTAAACCATTTAATTTGCAAATCTCAATTCATTTAACAATACAAGTTCATTCATTTGAACAAAATGGACTGAACATACAATCAAAATGCTTTTCAGATACATTGGATTGAAATTCATAGTCATTTGCAATAGATTGCACATCTCAGGTACATGTACATACTCAAACATAGACCTAAAACTAGAAAGATATAACAAGCTCTTTTCCATTTCATCACCTTTCTATTCTTCTTCTTCAACTTCTGAACATCATCTTTGAGCTTGTTTATGACTACCATTTCACGATCTGGGAATTCAGCATCGTACCAGAGAAAGAATCCACATTCTGATGAACCTCCCTTTGAACTTTGAAGACATGAATGAAGATCAATTAAAAAGAACCATTAATTAACAAGACATATTAAAGAAACCCTAAAAAGTTCTTTTCGAAATCAGATTCAGAAACGCTAAAAGGAAAAAATCAGTTTAACAAACATTCGTACCTTGTAGTAAGCACAACTAATAAATCTACGCCCTGGATTTGCATTTGTCCATGACGTCTGTAACTTACCCCGAACTCCACAACAACACGAAGCAATGATGCGATTTTGATTAACTTTCTTGGAACCATGATTATAACTCCGATGTGATGAATCAGAACTGATTTCCATCGACATCTGCTATGATTTATATGACTGCTTCACTTCTTCTTCTTCGAATCTCTGAAATCCTTGTTAACGCCCCTGTCCAAGCCATAATTTCTCGTGGAGAAGACGATTAGCTTAGGGGGGGAAAGAAAATATAAGTTAAGCCATATAAACCACATCATACATCGCCACATCAAAAATAAAATGCCAGGTAAGCGGTTCGTTAATACCCCAGACGGAGAAGTTGACGAAAGGACGAAAATGACTCGTTTTTTAAAGTACAGGGACTAAAATCGTCACTTTTAAAAGTACAGGGACGAAAATGAAACTAAGTTGAAAGTTCAGGGACCAAATCGGTATTTTACCCTTTAATCTTTCTAAATTTAATCCCGTAAATATTATCTCTCTCCAATTAAATATCATAATTATATAGAGGATATATTAGTAAAAATACCATAATTACATCATCTATGACATCAACAAATAGTCTACACTTTTAAATATTTTATATTCTCAACATTAAAGAAAATATTATCTACAAAATAATTACATCCATATTTATCCCTATCAATAGGCAATTGTTTTTTATTTTCTTAGAAAGGGTCTTAAGCTTTATTTCTTTAGTTGGTGGGCTATCTACTAATATATCCATTTTCCTTTTACGTAAAGATTATCAAATGGGCTTTTTAAATTAAAAAGAAAAAATGAAGAACTGAACATGGTTTCCTAATATAGATTATCAAATGGGTTTTAAAAAAAATTAAGAACTGAACATATAAAAATTGGTTTTCCCTAATAGATAATCAAATAGGCTATTTAAATAAAAAGAAAAGTAACAATCAGGCCTCAACCCAGCCCAATCATCCACCTGTAAGACATCGGGTCTCTTTTCACCCTGTGAGTCACCACCCACATAGTTGATTTTCCGCAAGAGAGAACGAAAACGAAGAAAAAAGTTCATCCCATTCAGCCCTAACCGCCGCCCCAAGAGGTTTCTGGTGAGATTTTTTTCACTGTTCAAGCTATTTTTATTTTTTTTATCATGGACGAGCCAATTTTCTTTCTTTGCGAAAAAATTTCTAATCGTACTAAGATGTATTGGTACGTTCTGGAAGATGGGAGGAAAATGATTAGGATGAGATTAAAGAAGGAACAAGTGACGAAGGATGTGTTGAGGCTCTCCTTGTGTCTGAGAATAATTCTGATGTCCTTCGAAGTTTTCGTATTCCATATCTCAACCCCCAAATCCGAAATACAAACCTTGTCGTGTAAGGACCCGAAAGTTGGTTATAGGATAATTTGCAAAATTTCCTAACATTGATATGTTTTAATTGATGATTTTAAGTATGGAAAGTTATTTGCTATGTCAATTTTGGGTTAATTAGTAATTAACCATAGTTAATCTAACCATGGATGGAGAAATTGGCAAAAGAAGAAAGCTTAACCATGGTTTAGTTTGAAAAGAGGATTGTTTAGCAAAAGAAAATAGGTGGAAGGGTTTAATTGTAATTGTAGGAGGTGGAGGGCCTTAGTTGCAATTAGATTTTAGTTATTTATTTTAATTTTGGAAATTCAAAAGTATAAATAGTGGATTAAAGAAAAAGAAAAAAAAACAACCAAAAAAACCCTTCATTTTTTTAGCTTGGCCGAGGACCCCCCCCCCATTCTCTCCTCCATTGAAGAATTTTCCTACCTTCATCTAGCTTGCATGGTGGGCAAATCCAAGAGGATTCTTGTTGAATTATGGTGGAATAATCATATTAGGAAGGTTCAAGCAAGATTCAAGAGGAGTTAGACAAGATTAAGGTAAAATCTTCAACTTAGGTTTTGTAGTTTTTATGGTTTTTCCATGGAATTGTTTTGAAGTTTCTTAGTTGGAATTGTAATGGTGATTAAAAGGGTATTCTTCCATGTGTAAATTCTGGAAAGTGGTGATGGAAAATGATGTTATCAATCCTAAGAATTGGTTAAGTTAATGTTCAAGTTTAATTGGGAGTTGGTGAGGAAACTTTGAAATCTCCATTAATGGAGAATTGATAACTTCTAGTTTTGAAAGTTTTTGGGGTTTCCATGACTTGTATGGAAGATTACAAATTCTGGAAGTAAGTGGTGTTGTATGTATTTATTACATAAGGAAAATTAATTGGGAGTTCATTTGGTGGAAATTACGGTTAGGTGCACTTGGTCGAAAATACTGCACTAAAATTTATATAGTTCGGAACTTTTCCTCGTAGTGAATTCGAGACTATGTGTTAATGTTATATGCTGATTGTAATGTTAATATTAACATAATTATGTGTGGATTGACTTGTTGTAGGACAAGGACGAGCGGATACAAAACGGGGCCAATTACGAAAGGTGAAAACATAAAGAATCGGAATGGTGACATGATGTGATTCGTGTTTCCTTGTGTGTTGTTGTGAGAAGGGTTATTTATGATAATGAATGGTTGATATTATGGATTATAACTAGTAAGGGATCAAGGTTCGAGAAGGTGACGAGATGTGGAAATTGAATCAGTCGATGCTAAAAGGATCACATTGAGCTAGATGGCTCGAACCGATATGTGTTTAATTAATTGTTTTTCTTATTTGAGCATGCTTGCTTGCTAATATTCGTACTCGTAGTCCATGATCGAGTCATATACTGAATTGGGGCTAGTTTCATGAATACTCGATATGTTATTGTTAGTGCTTAGTGAATAGCATGGGAATGATTAATAGTTATGCAATCGGTTATGGCTCGATGAAAAGCATGCAAATGAGTTAATTAAAAGTAGTACGTGAAATGTGAATATTGAGCAAGATGAGAATTGAGACTAGAATCATAAACATTTGATATGTTATTTTCGGTGTTTTGTGAATAGCACGTGAATGTGAATGAAAACTGTAATTGTGAAATTATGTCTTACATGTATTATGTGAATATTGAGCAGGATGCGTAGTATGATTGAGTCATACACGCCTTGGAGGAATTGTCCTATTTGTGCCCGTTGAGCAGGGAGTATTGCTCATGATGATTATTGAAAGAAAGCTTGACTATTTTTATTTATATTTCATACCATTTCATTCATGCATTTCATATTCGTTGCATGGCCATGGGGTCGTAACACGTGTAACGGTGAGTGGTTGTTGGACGTTACACGTAGTTACCGTGGCGGGGAATTTGTGTAGCTCTGAGGCGCTGTGTGGAGGATGGCCTGGATGCTAAGTGGCTATTACGATAGCCTGGAAGAATATATGAGCTATGGCTCGAGTGATTATGAGATAATTTGTGAAATGCGCGTAGTGACACGAGGGTATGTGAGTAATGAACCAAATGTGGTTGAATGGGAAAGAGAAAAGTGATAATGGCATGCATTGTTGTTTATGTGAAATCTTAAGCTTGACAATTTATTATTTGCATAGCATTCATGTTTATGTTTTTGAGCATGTCTATGCATCCTTGTTTAGATAAGTTCTTTTCTTTAGATGTGAGTTTTGAGAAACGGAATTGAGTGACATATATATATAGTGAGCTAGAACTATGGCTCGGGTAATTAATTAATGATGTGATGTGTATAGGGAGTAGTGAGACGCCGAGATTGTGAAAGTAGAATTGTGTTGACTAAGAGGAAATGATAGAATGAAAAATGAGGTGAATAAAATTGGCTTGACATTAGTACGGGATTGAAATGGTTACGGATTGATCATGTGTATCTATTTACAATGCGTACTCGATAATTTGTATTCTTAAACATACAATTCTGTTTGTGCATTATGTTTGAACATTCGCATCACCATTCATATTCTTTTTGTTTTCACTGAGTGTCATGCTCAGAGGTGTTTTATATCACCTTTCAGGTGTTGCTCGAGGATGAGGGCGTGGAACGGTAGATGGTGCTCGTTGACGTACGAGATGAGGACTTTGGATTAGCCACCAGACACGCGAGTCATGTCTTCGGGATTTAAAGTTTTTGTTGTACTTTGAGGTCTATGTGACAAACACTTTATGTAATTATTTTACGATATTATTTGTAATAACTTCACCGTGGTGCACTACGAAATTGTTACTACATGTTTTATAACTCTAAATTTTACTCGATGTTATGAGACGGCCGACGAGCCGGGTTTTCTTTGAAATATAAGCAGGATTATTAAAGTTTACATACATATCATGTCCATTTTTTTTCCAATGTCTCGTGTTAGAGTCATTTGATTGAAGCACAATCCTGGCTTTCATTTGCGTACTCACGTCCTAGACTTATGTGATAAGTCGGGTCGTCACATGTCGTCATCAATTTTTACATTTACACGTTGGACGGCCATGATGATCTTATATTTGATAAAGAAAATCCTTCAACTACTCTTCCTACACACAGAATTGCCATGTTTTGTGGTACTCTTGATATCCATAACTATCAGCCTAATTGGCAGCTTGTTTCTTCCTTTCCCTCTTATCAATCCTTCATGGATATGGCCACTTCCAACAACGGTTCTATTGTTGTTATCAGTTCTAATTCTTACCGTAAGAAACGCCTTTTATGGCTCGAATCTTTAACCTTCAGATGGGAGTTATTACCCAAACCTAAAAAAAACTATTTTATTTCTCCACTGTTCAATTACTAGCTCTTACGGACATCCACATTTTTTGTACAGTTTGCTCTAAAACTGACGGCTCTAGGTATGGGCTCCGCTTTAGTTTAGTTTACAAGGAGTGGGAAGTTTTTGATAAGAGCTCTTTCAATGGTATTTGGTCCAAATGTGTTGTGCTGTATGACTCATATTTGGTTTTATATGGGAGGATTTCTACTAAACCGGATGATAAAGCCTACTTATGTGTTTATGATTTGGAAGAGTGTAGATGGGTGCTTAAGAAATCTCATGTTGGCAGCATGTATAAAAATGCTTTCCCGAGTAATTCTAACCTCTTCCAAATATTACCTAACATGTTTAAAGTGGCTCACAACAAATTGGTTGTTGTATGGAACAACATGGTTTATGACCATGGTTTTCCAAGATTTCATTTTTCAAGTCCCGAACCTCATTTTGAGATTTATTGCACCAAATTCGTACTCCATAAAATACTCGGTTCCAGTCCACCACTCACTCATGGGGCAAAAAAAAGAAAGATTAATCCTTGCAACCCACTGTCATTTAACTTCGAGGTCTTTTCTCATGGCACCTATCGTGTTTACGGGCGAGTGATCAACTGTGGAGTACGGTATACATCTTCTTTATCTACCTCTATTTTGAATTATATATATTTATGTTACTGACTGAAATTACACCATCTCATGAACTTGGCTTCTATTGCATTCTTATCACGTGTACAAAATAGTTCTTGATCCTTACATTACTTTTGTTACATTGCAATACTCTATATATAGTGATTGCTTTCTTTCTGCATTGATAGAGTAACCCTAGCAGATGAAGGGACGAGCTGAAAAAGAACACCTTCTATTTGAATATTTGGTTGGAGCACAATAGAAGAACCTTTTTAGACAAGTGTTGGTTTTGGGAGGAAGTTTGGGAACTAAGTGTGCTTGATGCCTCGTAAATATTTTTGTAACTACACACTTTCTACTATAGGCTATAACGTTAGATTGGAAGGCTTTTTTTGTAATCTTCCTTTGCCTTTTGGGCTTTCATACATCAATGAAATAGTAAAGTTTATTATAAAAAAAATTAATTTAATCATTTGGAATTGGGAAAATGCTTTGAAAACAATGTTACTTTTATTCTCTCACCCTGCATATCCTTTTCTTTCACCTTACTCTTTAACCAAATCTACTCTTAATTGTCTCTCTTAGCCATCATTGGAGCAAAACTTAAAACTTCACTTATCTTAATAAAAACTCCCAGGTTCTATGAGATTTGATAAGGAATCGTGTCATGGATATCATTAATTTAATCATGCTATTGTTCTCTATGGCCAAGCTAACATGATCATGCTCTTTGGACTTTTAAACAAATTGATGAACTGGGTTTGTCTCTTTCTATTAAATTGCTTAATGCGTTGTTGTTTGCTTGTCATTTAGCTAAGGATTTTAAGAGCGATTTTATGGAGTTTCCTTAGATTTATGGGATTGAACCTGATCTGGATACATATAATACTGTGATTAAGTTGTTTTCGGAGTCAGGTTTGTCAAGTGCTGTGTATTCGATTGTGGCGGAGATGGAGAGGAAGAATGTTAAACCTAATCCTATTACTAATAGGAATTGGCTTGCTGGGTTTTATAAGGAGGAAAAGTATGAGGATATTGAGAACCTGATCTGGATACATATGATACTGTGATTAAGTCGTTTTCAGAGTCAAGTTCGTCGAGTGTTGTTTGTTCGATTGTGGCGGAGATGGAGAGAAAGAATGCTAAACCTAATCCTACTACTTTTGAGACTTGGCTTGCTGGGTTTTATAAGGAGGAGAAAATAAGGATATTGAGAAAGTCTTGAAATTGATGGAGAATCACGGGGTGAGGAGTGGAGTTAGTACCTATAATGTAAGGATACAGAGTTTGTGTAAATTGAAGAAGTCTACGGAGGCGGAAGCTTTCTTAGATGATATGCTTTCGAGGTGAAACCGAATTATGTCATATACTGCCATTTGATTCATGGATTTTGTAAGGAAGGGAATTTGGATGATGGAAGGAGCCTTTTTAAGAATATGATCAATAGAGGCTGTAAACCAAACAGTGATTGCTATTTCACTTTGGTTTACTTCCTTTGCCAAGGAAGAGATTATGATACAGCATTGAAGATCTGTGGGGAAAGTATGGAGAAGGGGTGGGTTCCAAAATTTTCTACAATGAAGTCTCTCATCGATAGGCTGGTGGTTAGCATTTCCAAGGTCGAAGAGGCACGACAACTTGTTGGGAAAATCAAGGAGAAGTTCTCGAAGAATGTTGATAAGTGGAATGAAATTGAAGCTGGATTGCCTCAGTGAAGAAATTTTGAGGTATGAGTAATTTTGAATACCAAGCAGATGATCAGGGAAATATTGGATGATGAGGCATTACCCAATACATATAAATTTCCTATTTTGGCTTCCCTTGCGAGCTAATGACCCTCGCATTTGATTACATTGGTGCCGTAAATTGTTTTGTCAGGACATGAAGTAATTCGATAAAGAATTTTTATGACATTGGTTACACAGTGAAATCGCTGTGCTCAACAACACCTTTCCACTTGTTGCGTAATATTGCCTGATTTTTTTTGTAGTTTGAAGTTCAAGTTTTCCACTGCTTGATATTTCTAGTGCTGGAGTAGAATAATAAATGGTTTTGTTTTTTTTGTAGGTTTCATTGATGGTACAAATGTTCTAGTTCGAATAACTTTTTGACCAAAACTAGTTGATTTGCTTAAAAATCAAACTACCCAAATTATCATACAGGACCAACATAAATCGAATCATCCGAGAACTTTAATTTATCCATATTAATTAACCTAGCTGATTTAGATTTGTTATTTGAGCTTGAAAGAAGTGGGACAAACAGGAATGATATGTGGTGGATGTCAAGGTTGATTAGACACCATCATCAGCCACAGAGATTCTTTGAAGCTGACCTGAAAATTTAAGATAACTTTTTTTATCCAAGGGATCTTCAAATTTAGTCATATGTTTCTTGTATCATTCACCAAAATCTTAGCTATTCTTACAGTGAATTTAGTGAAAAGGAAATTGTATAACCACTCCATCTAAAATGCTCGTTTTATGAATGTATTTATGGAAAATTTTGTGTGATTGTCTTTATCCATTTGATATCGTATGTGCTCATCTTTGAGCATTTTTTTACCACCATCCAAAAGTCAAACGAATTACAGGCTGCATCATCAATCTTAATCGTAAAATAGTTTTCCTAATTTATTATTGGTTGACGAAGACCGATTAACACAAATGAGTTTGGTGTGGTTGTTAAGAAAGAAGAGTAAAGACCACCATTTGAAAACTTCTCAAATCAAATCACATCTTTATACTAGTTCGTCACCTGTATTCTTTCATTCTCATCGACAAGAAATGAAACTTCCTAAAGAGTTGCAGTCACTACAGATAATTATAGAGGAAGCCAGGAACACAAACGATACACCATCACCAAAATCCCTATACTCCCTAATTCAAGAACCGATAATATATTACAACAAAAAATAAATAAATAGGGCAGAGAAATATATACCAAAAATTATACATATTCCCAATTGGTACGTTATGTCTTCTACATAAGAGTGTGTAGTTGCTGCTTTCCTTTGTTCTATGGCACAATATATTCATGAATTCCAGACTATGGACGCCAGGGTCTGCTCAATTGGATCTCAATGTTGCTTTTGTCAACATAAGTTGTAAAATACAGTTTTGGTCCCTACGTTTTGCACTACTCACGATTTTAGTCCCTCCATTTTGAAAACCCACGAATTTGGTCCCTACGTTTTGCACTACTCACAGTTTTAGTCCCTACGTTTTGAAAACCAACAAATTTAGTCCCTACCTTTTGAAAACCAACAAATTTAGTCCGTACTCACAGTTTTAGTCCTAACGTTTTGAAAACTCATGAATTTAGTGCTCACGTTAGAAAAAAACTACACTTTTAGTCCTTAATTTAACTTAACCGTTTTAATTGGCCATGTGTCATTTTTAACTTTTAACTTATTTTCACAACATCCTCACTTAACATTTCTAACGGTTAAATTAAATTAATGACTAAAAGAGTGTAGTTTTTTTAAATATAAGGACCAAATTTGTGGGTTTTTAAAACGTAGGGACTAAAATCGTGAGTAGTGCAAAACGTAGGGATCAAATTTGTGGGTTTTCAAAATGTAGGGAATAAAATTGCGAGTAACACAAAATGTGTGTACCAAATTTGTGGGTTTTCAAAATGTAGGGATTAAAATCATGAGTAGTGTAAATTTTGTGCTGATTGTTTAATTTTTTTGTTTTTTGTTTTTTTTTTAAATTCCTAATTTTTTAATATATCTTTAAATCTTGGAATTTTTTTCTCCTATTTTTTCTATAGTTGCATTTTTTGGGTTTTCATTTATTGATTTTCTTTTTTCGTGATGGTCTTCTTTAAGTTTCATTTGATTCCCTTTTTTTTTCATATGGAATTCTTACTTCGTTAATGTTAACAATCTCTTATTATTCTTCTTCCTTTCATCTTCATTCGTTTTTTTTATCTCTTTGGCGGCGAACAACCTACCCCAATTACTCCGTTTCATCGCCGGAATTAGAAGAAGAGAGAACGATTCCTCCCATAGAGGCAACCAATTCTTCTTCTACTCCTCCTTTTTTTTATTTCCTTTTCTTTTATCTTGTACATGAATTATAACGTACAATCATCATCATCATCATCACCTTCTTCTTCTTCTTTTTTTCGGCGTTCAATCTACAATATAATTGTTTGTTAATTATACTGTATATGAATATGATTCTATGTTATAATTATTTACTTTTTTTGTACTGTTTTTATTTTATGTTTTTAACACAAAGTATAGCGTTTATTATTATTACTTACTTTTTAAACGGAACGTTTACTATATTGCAATGTTTTATTCTATGTTTATAACATACAATATAGTGTTTATTACTATTACTTATTTTTTAAAGGGCAAATTTACTATATATTGTATTATTTCATTCTATGTTTATAATGTACTGTATGGTGTTTATTATTATTACTTACTTTTATTTTGATATATTATTATATGTTTCATGTAATATTGTACCGTATATATTTTTACTTTATTTTTTGTATTGTACAAAACTATATTATATTGTACTGTACAATATAATATTGGATGTGTACAGTATCACTATATATTATATAATTTACATCAAAAGAACTTTCTGGAGATTCGCCAGAAAAAAAGGTTATCGGTTTTTTTGTTTAGTTTGATTTTTTTTAATCTCTGATTTCCCCTCTTGTTTTATTTTATGATTTTTTCATATTTAATGTTTCGATGATTTAAGAATCTCCAAATCTTAATTATGTTTCTTCTTTACTTTTTCTTTAATTTTAGTGAGGGTGGTTTAAGTATCTTACATATCAAATAGGCTATTTTGTTTTATTTTTTAGAATGGGTCCTTAAGTTTTAATCCTTCAATTGGTGGGCTATCTACCAATATATCTCTCTAATTATTGACATTTCTTTGTTCTCAATAATGGAAGTTAAAAAAATAAAAATTTCATATGGAAGGATAATATTTTCAACCCACATCAATCTGTCTATGTTGTTTCATATCGACCCATAAAAAAAATCAAAATCAAAATATTTGACAGATTATATTAAATATGTTTTAATGATGATTTAAAAATGTGATTTAAATGATATTTTTCTAGTTCTTTATTTTTTTTATGACTCATCATGGTGATGTCATGATGATGTCGTCCTTATCAGCACTTTATCTCATATTTTCGAAATTAGAGTCATATTAGGAGTATGAAACTTGTTTTGCCTATTTAAAGGCTTTATTGTTCAATTAATAAACAAATTTGATGAATTAAAGAAAACTAGCTGATTGTTCTTGCCTTGGCTGGGACGGGAGCCATCTCTCTCATCTATGTAATCTTGCTTTAGATTGCATGCTTAGAAGCATTCAAGCAACCTTGATCAAGTTGTTTGTTGAGTGTTTTGAATCATGGGGTAAGAAGTCATTCTTGTTTCTTGATCTTTGATCATCAAGGTAACCTTTTCCCCTTACTTACACCTTGGGTTGTTTCGAATGGCATATGTGGGTTCAATGGTTTGTTATTTTGGGATCCTTAGTTAGTTAAGGGTTTTAAAAGCAATTCCATGAGGTTTTCGTATCAGTGATTTAAATGATATTTTTCTAGTACTATTATTGTTTAGACGCAAAGCCGATCCTAAGAAAACCGAGGCCCTGTACAAAAATATAATTTTTGGCACTCTATCATATATATTTTACTATAGAAAAATCCAAAAATATTAAAATAACTAAAAACTAAAAAAACTCTAAAAATATAATTTAAACTATATTTTAGTTTATAAAATATTAATTTGGATTTAAATTTTTATAAGTGAAAAATTTAAAAATAAAGAGATGTTTTAAGCATACTAGTCTAACTCTACGTGCGTTGCACGTGTAAATATTTTTTTTGACAATTGAGAATGCTAACTATTTAAAGAATATATTTTATTATAAAAAACTTTATAAAAAGTTAAGAAGTTAAGTTATATGTGTGATAATTAAGTTTATATTTGTGACCTTTGTGTTTTTAATTTTATTTTAAAGAATAAAATA
The DNA here is from genome assembly GCA_028015215.1 of Gynostemma pentaphyllum. Taxonomy (NCBI): domain Eukaryota; kingdom Viridiplantae; phylum Streptophyta; class Magnoliopsida; order Cucurbitales; family Cucurbitaceae; genus Gynostemma; species Gynostemma pentaphyllum. Next base: position 43,458,276 of record CM051346.1, on the reverse strand, counting down.
CCAAATATCAAAGCTTTATGTTATTTTAAAAATATCATTGTATCATTTTTTAAATAAACTATGATGTGGAGCATAGTAGGTTAATTAATATAGGGTTATTTATGAGTTATTAGTTTACTTTTATGTAATTAATTAGTATTAGTTTATAGTTATTTTAGTTAAATTTAGGGTTTTCATTGTAAGGCTATATATAGCCATCTTAGCTTTCATTTGTAGACATCTTATATCTTATCTTTTATCAATCAATCAAATATTATTCTAAAGTGAGTTTTCTCCTCTTTAGGGTTTTAACCCTTTGTTCTTGGGATGGATTTCCCATTCAAGCATGAATTTGCTTGTTGAGGCCGTGGACTCGGCATCGTCCTACATCAAACTATTAACCCATATTTATGTCAATAGTCAAAATTCTTTTAGAAAATAGTATTATCTTGAAAAAATGCATAAATTATATATTTTTTTAGATCACTTGACACGATTGAAAATATTTTTGTTTGTATTTAACAAATCATCAAACAATTTAATTTTATCAATTTTAATATTGAAATTTTTATTTTTTTCAAATAAATAGATTATGTGGATGTAATCCAGTCAATTAAAACTTGATGATCATCTTATCAAAATTAACACATAGGTATTTGTATTCAAAAGGTTTTTTACACAAAATTATATGGTGAAATTAAAAACAACAACAAACAAATTATTTTTAATTTTATAAATGATACAATTACTTTCACGTTAGAAAAAGGTATCTTTGGATTTTCCTTTCTAAAAAAAACATTGAATAATACTGTGTATTTTTGCCACCCATAATTTTTTTACACATAATATAACAAATAATAAAATAATAAAATTCAAAATAATATATAAGTGATGAGAAATATAGTGTATTACCTCATTTAGTAAAATCACCTTCAAAATTTGAATCTAATCTTTATTGCTACTACATTTCTCTTATACCTTCACTTTACACATTTTCTTAATATCATAGTTTTAATATCAAGGCGGTTGATTGGATTGCATTTTTTATAAAAATATATTTTTCCAATTCTAGTTTTAATTTAAAACAAATTGATTGAGGTGAACCAATTGTTTGAGAGAAAGGATGAATGTATATTTATAATGGTGATTTTAATAATATTTTTAATTTATTTATTAAAGAGATTTGTCTTTTAAATATCATATAAAACCATTCCAATATTCAAGGCTAATTCATATTTCTATTATTCAATGTTTACCATAGATTATTAAATGCAAAATTAAAACTTCAAAATATATTATTGGAGAAATAAAGACAAAAAAGTTCATGTTCATGCACCAAAATTAGCTCCAAATAATCTAGATAGTCCTTCACGATTTACGAAAAAATAATAAATAAATAATAACCATCTATAAAATTTTGAAAAAATAATTGACAAAACCTTATTTTCAAGAAAAGTTTAAAATTTGCATAAGTTCATATTTTAGTAAAACGAAAATTTTCCTTGTCGATTAATCAATTCGTTTTATAATCTTGATCTGTTTATTTAATTGAATTGAATAAACTATTCTATCATAAAAAAAATTGAACAAACTATTATTAAATTGAATATAGTATATTGAATTTAAATGAAAAATGAAAAAAAAATTGAAAAGTTGTGGCACGCCCGTGAAAAGGCTATGAGAGATAGAACACAATGGAAGGAAGTCATAGCTTTATCGAAAATGATCAGGTTAATAGGATAGGAACACATGCTCTTCTCACGACAATCGATTCCAACACTATTTTCTTATTGTCTATTGCACAAAGTAAATAAAAGGAAGAGGCGATAAATTAGAGGAAAACCAACTTGCGATGTCTAAAATCGGTCTTTGTACCATGAAATAACTAATGAGATGCTTTCTTTCTCCCATTTTCATTGTCAAATCATGGAGTAAGGCAATGACAGTTTGAACTCGAGACGGAAAGATTGTTGGTGGTGAAAGAATAAAATGACTTGGGTCTATTTATATATTTATATAGTATTACTTCATTCTTTTATTCATTGAATTAAGTAAGAAAAATTGTTCAAAAATCAAGAATAAACCTTTGATTTTTCAAAACAAATAAATTACTCATGAATATGAACAATCTTCCAGATTTATAATAAATATAGAAAATAAAAATTAATAATTAAAGAGGGACAAAAGAGGAAATCAAAAGTTTCTCCTCTTAAACCCCTTTTAGAGGTAGTATAGATAGATAGATATATTAAAATTTAAATGTATTTATTTGAAAATTTATAAGAAAAAAAAATTAATTTGATGAAAAAGGAGTTGGAAATTGATAAATTTTTTAATTGAAATAATATTAATAAAAAAAAAGGTGAAATTTATAAATCTTTTTAATTGAAAAAATAAAAAATTAAATGTATAAGTGGAAAATTTTAAATGTTTTTATTTGAAAATTTATCAGAAAAAATAAATTGATTTGATAAAAAGAAGAGTTGGAAATTGTATTAGTCAAGATTCGAACCATGGAAATGCGGCTCAAAATATCTACCTGACAATCACATATCCACTATACTACCTGTGAGGTTTACAATAATTTCTCAAAATTAAATATATATTATATATTAACATGAACTTTAAAAGTTTGGGCCCCCAATATTAGGGGCCCTGTGCGGTGGCCCAGATAGCACACCCTTTGGGCCGGCCTGCCTTCATATTCCGAATCTCCTCCAAATCAATCATACAGAACTTGTCGTCATCAATTCTTCGATTTGCATGTTCTACACCAATTATAATTTATATACGAATAGTAAACATCCTAGCCCCAACACTTTCAAAATCTTAAATAATCCTTTTGAGTGGCAGTTTGGTCCTTCCCTTCCCTCTCCCTGTCCATCCTCGATGGATGTCTCCACTTCCAACAACGGTTCTATTATTGTTCTCGTTTCTGACTTATCCCGTAAGAAATGCCTTCTATTTCTTGATTTTTCAACCTCTTCTTGCTGGGAAGTGTTACCTAAACCTTCAAAAGAGCTACTAGTTTCTTTCCGCACCGCTAGACTACTTGCTGTTACGGACACCCACATTTTCTGTATTGTCCGCTCTAAAATTGAACCCTTCAATTATGGGATCCGCTTCAGTTTGTTGAACAAGGAGTGGGAAGTTTTTGACAAGAGGTCTTTCACCGGTACTTGGTTCAAAGGTGTCGTGCTTGATGGATCCTATTTGGTTTTATATAGGACTCCTACTGATGGCCCAAACAGAAAGGAAGAAGCCCTCTTACGTGTTTATGATTTGGATGAGTGTAAATGGGTGCTTATAGGATCTTATGTCGGCAGCATGTATCCAAATGTTTTCCCCTCACATTTATGTGAGCCTTTCCTAAAGTCATCTATCTTGTTTCAAGTGGCGCACAACAAAGTTGCTCTGGTATGGAAAGACACGATTGATGTTGATGATGGTCCATACAATCGTTATAAACAAGACCCTGAATTTCATTCTGAGATTTATTGCACCAAATTCATACTCCATAAAACATCCGGTACCGATCCACCCCACACTCGTGGGAAGAAAAAAAGAAAAATTACTGCTACCAAACCACTGTCATTTTACTTTGAGGTCATTTCTCATGGGACCTATCGTGTTTGTGGGCCAGTGATCAATTGTGCAACACGGAATGCTACTTCTTTATCATCTTCCTCTATTTAAAAATATATATATTAGTAAAATTACACCATCTCATGAACTTAATTGGCTTCTATTTGACATTCTCATCATGTATACAAATATTTCTTGATCTTTACATTACTTTTGTATATTGCAATACTCTATATATAGTGATTGCTTTCTTTCCGCATTGATAGGGTAACTGTGGCAGGCAAAGGGACAAGCTAATTAGAATAATGACGTCACAGATTACCTAAACGAGGTACTCAACTTTGTTGGCTAATTTCTTTTTTGGACTTATGTAGTCGTCCCCTCTTTCTTTCTACTCAACTCCCTGAATTTTATGCAATTTTTTTTTTATTCTTTTTGTTTAAGAAAAAATCTCAACATAGTTACTTTCACTTTAATGAAGGATACAAGTAAAAGGCCCATTGTTAATATTAAGAAATAAGGATATTACAAAAGAGTTTAGAAATGGTCTCCACAATGAGGCATTAGTGTTGAGATATATGATTAAATTCTTTGAACCATTGGCTTAAGCTTTTGGGTCAATTGGTGATTTAACATATTCAATTTGGTATCAGAGCAGGAGGTCCTGAGATAAAACCTCCATTATGTCATTTGCTCTAATTTCCTCCCCATTTAAATATTCCACATGTTTGGGTCTTGTGCAAAATATCCAAGTCCACATGTGAGGGGGAGTGTTGAGATATATGATTAAATTCCTTGAATCATTGGCTTAAGCTTTTGGGTCAATTGATGATTTAACATATTCAATTATTAGCATGTGCCATGCCATGACCTTCCCTAACATAATCTGAAGATGCCACTAAACACGTAAACAATGTTTCTATTAATTTCTAGCCACTCACTCCACAAGATGGCGAAAAAACTTGGTTTCCCCTTTTTTGTTTATCATGAGTTACATGTCTTCTTCTTCTTTTTTTCAAGTTTTTTGATACTTGACTTCAGCATATCATTTATAGTTTCACTTTATATGTAGAAGTTTTCGGAAGTTGAGAAGGAGAACAAGTAGAGGAAGATTATTATTTCACCTCTCTTTGATATTTTTTGATTGAACACCTTCTCCTTAGTTTCATTAATTTAATCATAATGGATTTCAGAAAATGCTTGGAAAACAACCCTAGGACAGAACATGTAAGTACATTAGCAAAAGTTTTAAAAATATATTATACTTCATATGCATTTATTGACACCATACCAAAAGTTGCAGGACAAAGCCTCCGATGGATGTATATTATGCGTACTAGAAAACAAGTTTATAGTAGCACTTCTTTGCAAAGGTTTCAAAACGGCTGCACATGTTAATATAAGTGGGGAAATTTTACATAAAGGATTTGTATGTGATAAGTCACACATTTTGGCTATGTTTAACATTGCATTTATATGCCGACTTATGTTGCATGACACTCTTCATTGTTATGATAGATGAAAAAGAAGAGGAAGATGGGAAGATTCCAATTTGAGGATAAAGCTGGAAAGAAGTGTTGCAAGATTAGCTCATAAGGTTCTCATAAAAAAAGATAGCTGATAACGGTACATGTGTTGCCTTTCAACTTTTGTTTAAATTATTATCGTCGTCACTCTCTGATTTGTAATTTTGTCATCACTTCAGACATATGTTGGTTCATGTGTGTTTCGTGCTATTGTCTTTCATGAAAACGTGCTTCTAGTACTTCTTTTGGCGGCATCAGCTTTTTATATAGTTAACGATTGATTCATATTTTTAAGAAACTTATTTCTAGTGGTTTCACGTTTCTTGATTATATGACATTTAAGACAATTTTTTTTTTAATAAATAGACAAACACAAGCATGTTACTAAAAGTTTTATTTTGTAATCTATCACCCAGGGTCAACTTAGAGGGTGTGCGAGGTGGGCGATCGCACAGTGTCCCAGAATTTTAAAGTCAATTTTTGATTGTTATATGTATATAATATTGCGAAAATTATAACAAAGAATGTATGTGGTGCATTGGCCAACAAATGTAATAAGTTATCCTTTTGAGGATGTTATCTCTGGTTTTTTTATATATAAAATTTATATGACAAAAGGTCAAAAACTATATTTTTACACATGGCCACAATTGTCAGTAAACTTAGGAAGATTGTGTTTCTTTGAATTCATATTAATCATTCGAAATAAAATATTTCAGATTTCTTTACTGTAATAATAATGTGGCTCGGTGGTCTTACCTCATTTAAACTCAACTTTTAGACAAGTTCGATTCCCTATGTGTATTTCTACTTTTTAAAATATTTAGTCATGAGAAAATATTAATATTATTAATTATTTAAATAAAATATTTTATGATAATTAATAAATAAATTAATTAACTTGGACTTATTAATTTAAGAGAGAGTTTCAAGTCCAATTAGATTAATAAACTCAATTAAAATTGGCCAAAAATAATTAATTAATTAAATTTGATTTATTAATTATTTATCATCAAATTTTCGGCCATCATATATAATTTGTAGGAGCTAATTGTTTGAATTATATCCTAAAAATAATTATATAAATTTATTTACCCAAGATAAATCAAATAAAAGAAAAAAAATCCTCTTATTTATCTATGGTATTTTCGAAAATACTAAGATAATGGAAAGAGAATATTTTTTTTGTTTTTGTATTTATCTCTATGAAATATCTTAATGAGATTAGATTTTTCATTAGCCTATAAATAGGAGGCTTGGGTCATTCATAAATTCATAACTCAATTCACAAGAAATTGAAATTCTATCTTCCTCTCGTTCCTTGCTTTTGTCGATTTTGGCTATTAAAATTGGGAAGAAAAATTCTTTTTCTTTCTAATTTCTTATAAAGTTCGATCCCACAATCAGATTTCATTTGATTGATCGGTATATAGCGTAGAAGATCCGGTGTTGCTGAGGATTGATGCTGTAAATAAACCTCCAACCAATTCTCCATTAATTACTCAATGTAAGTAAAAGGTTTTAGTTTTCGAAATTTAAAGCATGAATCTACATGTTTTTATCACAAATGGCATGATATTAATAGATCGTTAATTAGATTACTAAATGAAATTAGATTACTAAATGAAATTCCGCTAATTTAATAGATCATTCTCTTCAATTGGTATTAGAGCTAATTTTAATGATCATGTAAAATTGTTGATTGTTTAGGTATTCTTGAGGCACTTAGGATTTTAAATTTTAGTAGAAAATTTGTAAACCCTAAATTTTAGGATATAGGACAAATTTGTAATTTTCCCATACCAATGATGGCAAAAATCGGCTACACCAAGGAAGGAAGAGAAGAAATTTTTTGGAACCCCATGATAGCAAATTGGTATAAGAGCCTAATAAGCCTAAACGGACATTCGATCTAAAATAAGATCCGACTCAAGAATTGTGAGCCTAATAGAGGCACCGTTTTAGAGTGGGCGTGTTGAGAAACACATCGGAAAAATGTAGGGAACTCACAATATTCAATAAAAATAAAAGAGTTTATTATCATCAAAATATTAGGAATGATTGAAGACATTAACCCATTTGCTTACTAATAATTTAGAAGTTTTCAAGTGAACATAACGTAGAGCCTAAAATGAGAATCACAAAACATCTCGAATCATCCGAATCGGAATTTAAATGAAGAAATTATGGATAAAAAAAAGTTAACAACATTGGAGGGTAACAATCATAGTATCATAATTTGAAACTACATGAGTGTGATTTATCATTTTTAAACTATAGAGACTCTTCATAAATTTAACTGAAACCACATAGGTGTTATTTATCACTTACCAACAATATATAAATTTGAGGTTTTTTGAACAACAAACATAAATAATGTAAACTAAACTAAAACTTTTAAAACATCTAAACTAATTAAAATAGATCCTAAAGTATGAACGAAGATTATAATCAAATCTAAACTAATAACAAAAATGATACTCGGGTAGGGGGTATATGTTCCATAAAATGAAATAAAGACACGTGTAAAGTTTAAACAAACGATGCTCATAATTCCTTCTTCCATTGATGAAATTTTCTAGAAAGAGCTCCAAGTCTCCATAACATTCCAAAGCAAAGCAAAGAGCCAAGAAAAACGAGCAATTCACAAGAATTAATAAATCTCTCCAAATTTCAAACAAAAACTCCATAGCTACTGTAATTCCGATTCAATCCTCCATTGATCGCTATCTCTGAGAAAAAACAGAGATGTCAGCTTATCGGTGGAAAAGCTTCGATGAAAACGAAGATCGTCCCGAAAAGCCTCGGCGATATGGAGTTACTGAAATGAGAAGCCCTCATTATTCTTTCTCCAGTCAAAACGTTATTCAGGTTTCTTACGAATTCTCTTTCTGTTTTAATTTCTCATGATTCACCTGAATTGTTTTTTGTTTGTCGATTTGTGTTATGATTTTTGTAGGATGTTTTTGAATCCATGGGTCAATTTGTTGATGGATTGAAGTTTTCTGGGGGTTCTCATAGCTTATTGACTAAGGAATTTGTTAAAGAAGTGACGGAAATGGCTCATCGTCATAATGTTTATGTTAGTACTGGTGATTGGGCTGAGCATTTGCTTCGTAAAGGTCCATCCGGTTTCAAAGATTATGTGGAGGTCAGATTGAAAATGAGATCATGATTGTGTTTTTTTTCTCCTAATTCTTTGTTTTGGATGATTAAGTAGTGATTTTTTAGTATTATGTTTTTGTAGGAATGTAAGCAATTGGGGTTTGATACAATTGAGCTTAATGTGGAATCGCTTAAGGTTCCTGAAGAAATTCTGTTGAGATTTGTGCGTTTGATTAAGAGTGGTGGCCTTAAAGCTAAACCTCAGTTTGCTGTGAAGTTTAATAAGTCGGATATTCCCGTTAGTGGCAATCGCGCATTTGGAGCTTATATTGCTCCGAGACCTCGATCTTCTGGTATGGCTTGATTCTTGCTTGATTTTTCATTGTTTTTTTTAAATTTATATTAACTTGTGTTTAATCTTGGTAAACTCATACCAAACGGGGCTGACAAACATCGCATTAGTCCTTGATTTTCCATTTCATGATGTTTACTCTATTGCACAAGATACAGGTGAACAAATATCTTGGATGCAACTTTGTACCTTATATTAACAGCTTTAATCGCTAAATTATTCGCTATAAAGAAGGTGTAATCATTGGATGGCATGACATTAATATACCCCGTCTTTTTTATATTAGATTAGATGAGTTTGATATTGAAGAATTTGATTTCAATTTTTTGCATGGTTTTCACCCAAGATGATCTTTTGTCATACGGCATAGCGATTGATTTGTTGCTTCTAATCATTAAATGAAAGGCCCTGCAATTTATTATAATTGAAACCTTGAAGTTCATATTTTGCTCTGTAGTTATCTTTACTTCTATTTGCTTGAGGTTATGAAAGTGTTTCCACTATGTAATCTTGAATCGACTATGCATTTAAAGAATGAGAATTCCATGCTATTACTTCGAGGATTATTGAAAATGGAGAACTTTGGTGAGCTTTTGGTATTCTACATACCTAAGTGAACACCTTACAGTAAGTGCTATGAAGACTTTAATAATCAGTATTCAACACCTTTCAAACAAATTAACATTCTCTCGTTTTTCAATTTCTCCACCTAACTCGGTACCGGTAGAAAGAACACAATTTTGTATTATCTAGATGCTTTTGTGGGCCTATTTTGTGAGTTACTTTCATATGATAAGAGATGATCTCTGTGGTTATTACTTATTATTTTTATTTTTTATGGCTTTATCTGAGACACTGTAACTGCAGAGTTTGTAGAAGATGTTGATCTTTTGATCAGAAGGGCTGAAAGATGCATTGAAGCTGGGGCAGACATGATAATGATTGATGCAGATGATGTTAGTAAACATGCTGATTCTCTTCGAGCAGATATTATTGCAAAGATCATTGCACGTCTTGGTCTGGAGAAAACCATGTTTGAAGCATCAAATCCCAGAACCTCTGAGTGGTTTATCAAACAATATGGTCCAAAGGTATAAAAATATTCTCTTCCTAATTCCTATGGTTTCCCTTGCGCGGATCCTTTATCGAACTGATAACAGATTCTCCTATGCCCTGTATTTAGGTGAACCTCTTTGTGGATCACTCTCAAGTCATGGATTTGGAGTGTCTTCGAGGCCACAACCTCGGAAAAAACCATACATCTATGCTTGGTTCCTCATACTTTGGGTTTTAAGGTTGCTGTATCGGAGTCGAGATACTTGTTGGATTAGTCATACTTGGTTGTAAGATTTATTGTCTTTTGCAATGGTCATGTTCTGTTTTATCATCATATTTGTTGAATGAGACTGCCGTTATCCACTTCAAGATGCCATCGTTGCTGTGTATTCTGATACTGCCACACTGTAATGGAAAAGCTATTTGCTTCAAGACTTTTTCCTTGTACGACGGAAAAAAAAAAACTTATTTGTTCTCAACAATGTGAGCACTTCTTTTTCAGCCCCATTTTCTTGCAAACTTCTTGTCGCCTTCTTTTTATTGGATCATCTATCAATAAAAGAATAAAGGGGCAATTAATTGTTAAAAAATAGCAATTACTGAAATAACATAAACATATGTTTTACATATTGAAACAATTATTTAAATTGGAGTTCAATAAATTATTGAATTATGGTTCACTAATTTATTGAACTAAAAAAGGATTTTTTTTTAATTGAAAAATAAAAAAAAATTCAATGTTTTTTTTTTTGAATTTATTGAACAGAAGCCAAAAATTTCATTAATATTAATAATGTAAAATAAAAAAAAATAGTTCAATAATATATAGTTCGTATATTTAATCAAATAAAATTATTATACATATATAAATAATTATGCCTCCTGGTGTTTATAAAGATTGATAAACTACAATAATCAAGCACATATTCAATGTACTGGTTTTGTTTGACATTTCAATTTTTTGTTTCCAAGAAAAGTGCACAGAAAAGCATTCATGAATTGCTTGGGTTTTTAAAAACGTAAGCACCCAATTGTTGAGGGCGAACAAAATCCCACATCGGTTACGGAAGGGGATGATCATGGGTATATAAGGGGAAGGGCACATCTCTATTGGTATGAGGCCTTTTGGGTGAAACCAAAAGCAAAGCCATGCGGACCTTGGCCCAAAGTGAACAATATCATACCAATGTGGAGTTGTGGTGGCCCGGTTTTCCCCTAACAAGTGGTATCAGAGCCATGCCCCGATCCTAACGATGTGGGTGGAATCCTCAGGTGCCGAACAAAGTTAGGAGCCTCGGAGACCCGATCCGTGGTGGGCTCTATCGGATAGGCGGTGTGCTCCGGAGAAAGGAGGTTGGCCTGGATAGAGTGGACGGATGGAGGGGAGGCTCGGTGGATATTTGTTCGAGGGGAGGATTGTTGAGGGCGAACAAAATCCCACATCGGTTACGGAAGGGGATGATCATGGGTATATAAGGGGAAGGGCACATCTCCATTGGTATGAGACCTTTTGGGTGAAACCAAAAGCAAAGCCATGCGGGCCTTGGCCCAAAGTGGACAATATCATACCAATGTGGAGTTGTGGTGGCCCGGTTTTCCCCTAACAAGATATTATTGGGTTTTTTGGATCCAAATCAATTATTGATTTGTTTTACCCATTAAGACAAAGTTTATTCTTTGTCTTTAGTCAAATTAAGTTGACCAATTATTTAGTTCATTTTGTAAGTGTCCGTGGGTGGAGATATTGGCCTAGTCTTTGGCCTTCAATTTGAAAAATAATGAAGTTGGTGGTGTCCTCCTATTGGTCATATAAAAGGAAGATTTGAGGCGGTGATTTTAGAAAACTCATAGGCGGTGGCTTTATCTTGGAGGCGGCAGAATGGTTGTTTAACATATATATATATATATATATATACACGTTGATGTACAGATTAACCTAGCGAGTGCGAGAAGAAAAGAAAGCCGGCTGCCGTTTTTTGTTTCTTCTTCACCGAGGGAATTGTGGTGTCAATTCTATGAGAGTCGATTCGACGACTTTCAATTGGGTTAACTAGGGTTTGTTCATATTGAGAGAAAATAGAGAGGGGGCAACCGTTTGAGTGATTCTCGAGGTTATGTATAATTGTGAGCAATTATACACTCTTTATTTTTGTCTCATTGATGTAATCTTCAACTTCATAGTGGAACCTGCAGAGTCTGCAGAAGACAGGACGTACCAATTGGGAACCTGTATAAAAATATCTGGTGTCGTTTTCTCTCTCGCTTTTATTTATATTCTTTGTTGCATTATAATATTCATCGTTCTTGGGATTAGGGAGTTTAGGGTTTAACAAACCCTTCAAATTCCCAACAATTGGTATCAGAGCCTCAGGTTTCGGGGACTTGTGTTAGAGATCGATGGATAGCACAGAGGATATTGGGATCGAAAAATTTGGAGATTCATATTTTTCATTCTGGATGATGCAAGATAAAATTGCATTTATCGTTGGGAGAGATGTCAGAGGATACGAAGCATGAAGATTGGAACAAACCGGTGAGGTCGTTGACCTTGTTAATTATTGTTGTCAATTATGTGAGTTCTACACAAAGTGCAAAATTGGAGAGTTGTTGATGTTCCCTCGGATCGGAGGGGTGAGCCAATAACGCAGGAAAGGACAGTTAGCTCCTAATCCATTAGTTCATGTGGAGGAACAGTTGGGAGAATCTGAAAGCGCTTAGATAGTAGCCTCAACTGACAGGCAAGATAGCGAACTGGTGAAGTTGCTTGAGGGCAATCGTGCACTTTTGACTGGGTTCAGAGTCAATGTGGGTGTAGATGTTGGAGATGAAGTCTCTATTTTGACAACCGACTTGAATGAACACATGTCAAGTCATTGGTGGAAAATTCCTTTCTCAAGATTCGTCACAGGCGGATAATGGATAAGATGGTAGATCTCGCCACATAGCTGAAGTGGGAGTTGGTGGAGTAGTCTTCTCATGCCTGGAAGATAGCTCACATCGAAAAACCTTGCAGGGGTTATGTTAGTGGATTCTAACATGTTTTGTTTTTTGCAAATCAGTTTGAGTTTGCAGGTTGAAGCCTTGGTGTTCCAAGTAAATGATGAACTGCTAATGTAGTGGGAGTTGAAGATACATTGATTTGTGTCCAAGTGGGAGATTATTGGGTTTTTTGGATCCAAATCAATTATTGATTTGTTTTACCCATTAAGACAAAGTTTATTCTTTGTCTTTAGTCAAATTAAGTTGACCAATTATTTAGTTCATTTTGTAAGTGTCCGTGGGTGGAGATATTGGCCTAGTCTTTGGCCTTCAATTTGAAAAATAATGAAGTTGGTGGTGTCCTCCTATTGGTCATATAAAAGGAAGATTTGAGGCGGTGATTTTAGAAAACTCATAGGCGGTGGCTTTATCTTGGAGGCGGCAGAATGGTTTTCTTTCTTAAATTTAATTTTCTGGACCTCGATGATGCAGATTCTTTTGTAAAAAATGTTAGTTTTTATATCTTTTGGTTCAATTATTATTATTATTTTTTTTAACTTTGAAAGACTTTTCAATGAAATGTGCCTTCCCTTTTGGTGTAGTTTTAAAAGTGTTAATGGAGATAAGCGCGGACGATCAAGAGACAGGGAGAAGATGGAATTCAAAGTGGAGGACGAAGGGGAAGGGGGTGGAAGTAGCTGCCTACAATAGAGTTTTTTTTAGGGCTTTCTTAGATTACATTTACCCCGGTCTTAGTTTTAAAGATTGTGTTGTTTACCATAAATTTAGATATTGTAAATGTCATCCATGATACATTATTATTAGTCTTATATTATTTTATTTTATTTTATTTTTTGAGGAATATATTCTTTTATTTTTTAAATTAATTAAAAAAACAAATGAATTATATCATTCATTTTTTACATACAAAATGAATTATTATGTTTTTTTAATTCTTATTCTTAGTGTTACCGTGGGTAGGAAATAAGCATGGGAGATTCATAGTTTTAAATTGTTGTTTTTAAATATTGTTGGATGAGATTTAAAGATTATCTAATTTGTGAAACACTTTTTATTTTTCTATTAACTTTTACTATTGAGTTTAATTAAAATAAAACTATTATTAATCTTACACATCTTAGTGATGTACTTGCATTAATTTTTATGAATGACGAATGGATTTAATATGAATGAAAAAAATATCATTGGTTTAAGTAATTTGATATTTATACTATAGTAAATTCACGAATGAATTTAAATATTTTGTTTTTATTAATTAGTTACTGTTTTGATTATAACACCTTTCACTCCTTTAAATATATTGTACACGTATTTCTTTTCAATTTATCAAAATTTAAAGGGCAAACTACCCATATTTTTTAATTTAAAATTAATAAAACACAATTTGAAAATATCTATGTTATTTTTAATTAAAATAAAACATTTATTTAATTGATGTAAAACAACAAACAAATAGTAATATATGGATTTTTAATAACGTTGAATGATCAACAACAAAAGTTGAAATGTTTATAAAAATTTGATAATAACTATAATATAGGTTTTAATATTCGTAAAGTTTGAACATATTTTTAATTTTTCACCTTAAATATACATGAAAATTCAAATTAATATCAACAATATATATGTATTGAATATAATACGTTATTTGAATGATAATAATTTATTGTATTAATGAGTTATTGATAACTTTATCATTAATTTAGAAAAAAAAATTAAAAATCTATGTAATTAAAACACAAGTGGTTATGACATATTTTATAAATTAAAAGTTTGATAAAGGGTAAATTTAATATAAATAATGGCATGTAATTTTAAAAATAAAATAGGGAAAAAATAGTTTAGAACGTTCCGTAAACATCCCTCCACTTATATATTAAATATATATTACATTTGAATTTTAAAAGACACGTGCAAATGCACGTGAATTCCAACTAGTATAAACTAAAAATACTTATAAAAATTGCCAAAAGACTACCAATTACTAATTTTGGGCCTAGGCAAAACTTGGGCCATCGGCAGTATAACCAGTGGGCAGATGTTAAACCAGATCGCACGGTCCCAAGGCTTGTACAGCCGCCGACTCACAGCTAAAAGCTAAAACACCAACAAAAATAAAGAAAGAAAGAGAGAGAAATAAGGCGTTTTTTTTTTTTCCCTCTCTGGTCGGACTCAGAGTCAGAAGGAAGGAAGGAAACCCCGCCTGCACTTAATTTCCATAATCTGAGATTCCCGAAATTAACGCTTTAACACCCATTCTTCCTTTTCTTTCTTTTTTTCTATTTGCGGGGTTTCCCTCTTCTCTCTCTCTCTCTCTCTTCTTCCTGATTAATATTTTTGAATAACCAGAAGAAGAAAACGAAAACAAAGCGAAAGAAGAAGAAAATTAGGGTTTGATTTTGATTAAAAAGGATGTCGAAGAAGAAAGCCAGTGGCAATACTATGACGCTTAAGGATTTCCATGGCGGCTCTATTCCTACTGATCTTCCTCTTCCTTCTGCTCCTGGCGTGTAAGTATTGATTTTTTTTTTTTAATATATAACTGGATCCGTGTTTTTTTTTAATCTTCATTTTGTGCAATAATCTAATTCGAAGGTAGATCTGCAATTGCGATTGGTTAATTTATGATTTGTTTTTACTGTTTGAAGTACTGTGAGACCTTTAGATCGGACTAGTTTTGACCGTCCTTCAACGTGGGGGAATCCGATGAGCAGATCGGATCCTCGGTCTAGGCCGCATTCGTCTCCGGCATCCAGACATTTTGATGACAAAACTCCATTTCTTGCTCCTGCTGCACACATTGGTCGGAATTTCGATGAGGATGAAAGGAAACCGCTGGGAGGTGTTACTCCCCCACGTCGGACCATCAGTGATGAAAGTATTAGGGTTATGCCTAGTCGTGTAGAGATGAAGTCTGAATATGAATCGAGTGGGAGACAGAGACTATCCTCGGTGTCGCAGTTGCCGACTCCTGGTGCTGTGAATTCATACGCAGGGAGAGTCAGTGATGCGGTCCACTTGGGGGCTGCTTCTCAGAATTTAGGTGGAGCTAACAGGACGGGTGGTGGTTATCCAAATGCGTGGCAAGCAAGGAAAGAGGTGGCTTCAGGGATTAATGAACATCTACACGCTGTATGGGATGGACCAAGTGCTGTCTCAAAGCTTGCTCATGCTAGTGCGCTGGAGAAGGTATCTTCAGGGAGGTGGCAGTCAAAACAATCAATCAATTATCAGTCTGATAGGGTTGTTGTTGCATCTTCTGAACTGGACAGTAAAATACAGTCGAAGGGTTACGATAACTCTGTGGATAGGATGGATATATTGGTTGGAAGGGAGTATGATACCACATTAGCTAGGCATGCAGAAAGAGAACTTGGCATATATGATGGATCTGAGGTCCATAGGCAAGATTTTTCCGAGCATGAGAGGGTTGTCGTCCCCAAATATTCTGTTGTAAGAGAGAGGTCTCCCAAAACGGATGCTGCTGGAGTTCAACAGTCTGATAATAATCCAATGGCAGGTGGGCGCGGATCTGAATCACATCACCCGGTGAGTTCATTAGTATCAGAACGTCCAAAGTTGAAATTACTTCCAAGAACGAAGCCATTGGCGGAATCCAATGTTGATCATACAGAGGTATTGAGAAGTTGTTTATGACTTGTACATTTTCCTTCCGATATTAATTTTAGAGTTGAACGCAGAAAGTTGATTTACTGACCCTTATTATACTATTGATTATTGGAGTACTAGATGATTCATGATGGGGTTTCTGCTGAAAATGTGAATGAAGTTTATGAAAATACAAATTCTGTGAAACCTGGTTCAGCTGGCTCTGAGAGTGGGAAGGATGGAATTGAGCGTCCAAAATTGAATTTGAAGCCCCGATCACAACCTATTGAACAATCAGAAGGAAATACTGGAAGAGGCAGGTCAGTATCATGAACTGCAGTTTTTTTTACAGCAGACTGACTTTTTCTATTTGCTTTGTCAATTATCTGTTTTAAGTAGGGGTGAGAATCAAAACTGCAAAACCGATCAAACCGAACCAAAATTTGCGGTTTTGGTTCAGTTCGGTCTGAAAATTTCCAAACCGATTAAGAATCGGTTCGGTTTCGGTCCGGGAGCGGTGAAACCGCACCCAGACCTCACCGAATATGACTTATATATAGTTTTTTTTTTTAAAAATTCCCTAAAATCCTATCCCTTCCCTCCCAGAATCCCACCCACCCAAACCCTCTCTCTGTCTCTCATCTCACTTACGCACAGCAAAATAAAACCCCCCCATTCTGTTCCTTTATTTTCTTTTTTTCTTCGAAGACTCCACCCCAACCCCGCTGCCACCACCTTGCTGAAATAGCATCACCTCGCCGCCAAGACAATTTTAAAAAATAATTTCATACTAAAACTATTTAAATATGAAATTTGACATTAATAAATCTCATATCATAGTTTTGAAAATAAAAAAACAATTTAAAAAATATCTCATACAAGTTTAGACTTTGCAATCGTATTTTGATCCGTACTAAAATTTTTTTATATAAAAAATCCAAGAAAATATGAATATGGCTCCTTCGTGCGAACGATAAACAAAAAACCTGAAATAAAACCGAAACTGAACTTCGGTTCGGTCCGGTCCGAGCAACACGGTAAACCGGTCTTCGGTTTTCAGTTTCGATTTCGGTTTTAGTCAAAAACCGAAACTGAAACCGATATCACACCCCTAGTTTTAAGATAAATATTTATATAATCATTGGAAATTATTTGATTAATTTTAGTTTTGCATCCAACTCGTGGTCTTGTGCAAAGGAAATGCTGCCTGAGCCTAATTATTGAGAGAGGTCTTGCCATGATGCCATCAGTAAAATAAGTTTACAAGCCACATTACATGCATGCATATGAAATCCTTTTATTTTCAGAATTGTTGTGTTTTTTCCCTTTTAATGAGAATCCCCAACTTCATTGATGAATAATCGAATCTTTATTGGAAAAATTAAATGTATGTTGGGTCATGTTTAAGATGTGCCTCTATTTCTAGACTGTGAGCTTATTTAGAACATATTACCAATTAGCTTGCAAGTTAATGCATAGTGGCATAAGTAAATACAATTATAGTTTTATCAAAATAGAGATTGACATTTTTTGGGATAGGAAACTTATAAACTTTAAAATTTTAAAATTCTAGACTGGGATAAGAACTGCATATTATATTTATTTCGAAGGGCTACCCACGGCTGTCAGTATATAACATGTGATCCATCTTTTATTTCCTTAACAATTAGCTCTTTCATCCCTTCTTATGTTAAAAAATGAAAACTTTTAACTCCCCCATGCCAAAAGAAGAGCAATGCTTTTAAATATGATTTAAATCCTTTGGGCCACTTATCTAGTATCGTGCAAAGTATGTCTGTTATTCAATGCCATATAAAATATTGATTATCAATTGCTGTATGGTTGGATGACAATTGTAATTTGTACATACTGAATATTCTAGGTCGGGGATTTTGGATGTATAAAAAAGTTTTAAATCTGTCATTTTGACTATGCTGACACCTTTTTCCAACTTTTTTTTAAATAAGAGAGTTTCATTGATGTATGAAATTTACAAAAGAGAAGGGCGCCCCAACAGTTACAAAAAGTTAATCCAATTGGCGGCAATATAAGGAAAATAGTTACAAAAAGCCTTATCTAGAGAGCTTTATAAAGAGGCGTGCCAAACAACCAGGTCCCAAAAACAGTGGGAGTAATCTTTCTCCTCTTGAAAGACTCCATTGTTTCTTTCCCATTGAGTAAGCCAAAGATAGCGCGAACCGCGTTAAACCAAAGAATCTTTGCCTTCCTATTTTTTCCTACTTTGAAAATAACACGTTAAATCACAGTTGCATTTCACTTCATTTTTCAGCATGCTGTGGCTGCTTTGAACTTCATGCTGATTATTAGCTAGCTTGAGCAGGTGGCATTAGTGTTCTTCTTTAGACAGTTTTGTAAAAGTGAAATGAAGAGTTTTTTTTTTTACTTGGTCTTTGAGTTCACTTTTACAAATTGACTTTTATATCTTGAAATTTTAACTATCCCATCCAAAAAAAACTGGAATTTATGGTAGCAATCTTTTATGGACCAGAGCACTATAATGTTTCTACATTTTTCAAAAAGTGTTTCATGTCTCCATTCTTCCTGGTTTCCCAAATGATAATAGTATAGTACATAGATTGGTTCTTTGCAAATTTTCTGCAATATATTGTTCTGGTACTTGTGCTGCTTATAAAAGGTAGATGTCTGGGCCTTTTGCAGGGTTGCATTGTTTGGTGGTGCTCGCCCACGAGAACAAGTGAGTTTTTTACCCTGTAATCTTTTAATTTTTGGTGTGATACTAGTTATTATGACTGTTCTAGTGCTCTTATAGGGATTACCTATAAGATTTAACTAAATTTTAATGTCCATAGTGATGAAGTGTGCTAAATTTACATTTGACTAAAATGCAACTTTTAATAGTACATGAACCAACCTGTTACAAGTGGTGAAGTATAGAGATTAATATATTATTTAATTTTCTTTTTTTTTTACTTATATTTTTGCTTCTTTCACACCCACTCTTTTTTTGCAACTCTCTTTATGGCCTCAACTTTATTTTTCATGAGATTTACCTTTTCCTCAGGTTCTGAAGGAGCGTGGGTTTGACAATGCCATCATTAACAACCATGATTTAGTCCAAAATTCTGATAGGTATTGAATTACTTTTTGACAATTCTTTCCTTAATTTTTTTAATATATTATAACCACGTGTTTTGTTTTTGCATTATTATTTTTTCTGAAAAAGTGGACTAAAATATCTTACGAGTTTTTTCCCTCTCTTTTTGGTTGTTGGAAGGGTTGAAGAGAATTTTTCAAGGACTGAAAGGGTTCAGGGATTTACAGTTCCGATGCACCAGACTGAGCAAACAGAGAATCCGGCACTTGAACGGAGGCTTGGAAAGGAAGGTGAGAGGAAGGATATCAGGGCAGATAGTGAGATGCAGAGGAGGAATTTCCGTGAAAACCGAAAGAAGAATAGAGAAACTGAGAGGCAACAACTTGAGAGGGCGCCATCCCCAGAGACATGGCGCAAGCCTCCTGCTGAGAGGCCAAATTCTGCCTCCTCAAATGCTGATGGCAAGCGTCATGGGAAGGTAGCTTCAGCACTTGAGCTTGCTCAAGCCTTCTCTAGATCAGTCTCAGATTCGAAAGTGGCCGATAGGCTTCCCAGTCCGAGGAACCTTCCAGGCCGACCTCAGATGCCTTTTTCGCGGCTAACGGGTCCGTCTCCAAGGCCTCAAATCAACGGTTATTAACTTATTAGCAATCATCTAAGATTATGGGAAAAGAAAGGGGAGAAATCGGTGTGAACTAAAAACAATAAGCGAAAAAAAAGTTGAAAACTTTTAGTTTGTAATTTGGCGTTGCTATATGATGAAAATGATTGTATCGACAGTGATCCTTGCAGCTTCATTAATTTTCATGATGAAGACTTTCTGAAATATTGTAGGCCCAAGGCAGTCTTTCAGGTTTTTTTCACTCTTTTGAAGAATGTTTATTTCACACATCACAGCATCGTAAAATTATTGTTTACAAAAAGTTTTGACCTCAAAGGAGGAAACAACATTCTTTATACGAAAAGATGTTTCATTTGTTATAATTATTTCGCTATTGATGGGGTTTTTTTTTTTTTTATCCATAACTGTAATATTAAGCACGATCTTAATATGAAATTATGATGTGGGTAAACGAGGGTTAAGAGATTCTTGTGGAAAGGCCGACCTATTATAGTATGAAGCTACTTTTACTTCTTGGAAAAACAAATTAGCAGAGAAATCAAAGAAAGCCAAAAGAAACAAATTAATTTTTAATGTTCTTAACATATAATCCCAATTTAGATTGGATAATCTTAATTGAATAAAAAAAAAGGAAAATAGTTTAAATCATAAATCTTTCGAGAAGATTTCTCAAAAACTCTGTTGGGGTGAGAGATTGAACTACTCTCTTTATCTTTCTAGTTTATAGAATATAAAAAGATTCCAAAACACAAAGGAGATTAAAAGAATGACATTAGTCTCATGTTTTAAACAATTAAGCACAAATTTTGACTTAAAATTTCATCAAAAATGAAAAATTATGTCTAAAATCAGCATCTTTGACTGAACACAAAATTAGTTCCAATGGAAACTGGAAAGCAGCCTTACATGTTAATAGTACTAGACACAGCATCTATAGTCTGGTTTCCACTAAAAAGGAAATGACATTTTCAAGCTTGTGGTTGTGGGATCCATCATCCACTCAAAAAGCCTTAACCAAACCACTATGCAAAAATTGGTGGCTTGAGTACCGGAAAAAGTTGCCACTAAAAAAATCAGGTCAATGAAATTTGTTAAGAAAACATAATCTAAACTACTCTCAGAAATTGTCTTTGTCAGCTTCTTGGGTTCTGAGCCTCAACTTTTAAGCTCTCTGACATATCCGACACTTCTCTCATATTGCTTCTAATGTTTATTAAGTAATGAAACACGGTTAGTTTGAACATAGTTCAACCGGTTAAGAATCAGTACTCCCGTTCGAACATTCCCTCTGTCATAACACCACTCTTTTCTTCAAAAGTTTAATCTCTATCCATATAGGTTGTCTCAGGCTGAAATGGATGAGATGAACATGGATTTTTATATATTCATTTTCTTTTGAAATATGGGAGTTTGTTGTGATCTTGAAGTAGATGTCAATGGTGAAGCAACCTTTATGGTGGATAAGGTACTAAAAAAACTTACATTACTCTCTGTTTGTGATTTTTTTTTCCAATAATTTAATCCAATTCCATAAAGTAAAAGTAAGATTTTTTTTTTCACTCAAGATTCTTCCTCAAAAGCTCTCCATGATTACTCTGATGCTATGTCACTTTTTTTCTGTTGAAATCTCTCCTCTTTCTGTTCCAATGAAAAATTCTGTATTTTTGACATTCAATAAACACCAAAAATATTCTAACAGTTGCTTACAATTGAAACTTGCAGAGAATTATTCTCTCTTTCTCAGGAAGGCTAAGGAAGTTGATTCGAACAACGGTAGACGATACGAGGTGTTTGAAAGTCGTATTACATGGATTTCCTGGAGGTTATGAAGGTTTTGAGCAAATTGCAAAGTTTTGTTACAATGGTGGTAGGACTGAAATCACTCAAACAAATGTAATCTTACTTCATTATGCAGCCGATTTCTTGGAATTGGAAGGCTGCGATGGTTTTCGAGAATCCCAATTGATGGCTGAAACCAAAAGATATCTTCAAGGAGTAAACTTTTGGAGCTGGTCTGAACTTCTTGTAGCTTTAAAACAGTGCCAAATTTGTCTCTCAAACAAGGAAGATTCATTCATGATTCAAAAACTACTCTTGAATTGTCTTATAGGAAGGCTTGGTTTGAGTAGTTATGAAAGTACATGTACATCTTCCTCTGAGAGCTCGAGTTTTCGATATTCTTCCTCCGATACAAGAAGCCGTGATAGTTCGACAAGAAACTTCACTCGTTCAACTTGGTGGTTTCAAGATTTGGTTTTTCTAAACATTGATATGATTGAGAAGCTGATAGAAACAATGATTTCTCGGAATCTCGATCATAAGATGATCTCCAAGTTTCTCTTCTACTATAGAAAAACAAGATCCTCTCATTCTGAACTAGCTGAGAAACACAGAATCATTGAAAGTGTTATTGATCTGCTTTCATTGGTTGATCAGAGCTTGGTTTCTTGCAAAGGATTATTTGATATATATCAGGCAGCTTTGAGGTTGAAAATAAGCCGAAAATCGAAACATAAATTAGAGGTTTTGATGGGTTCAAAGTTGGATGAATTGACAGTGAGTGATTTGCTTATTCCAGCTCCTTGTGGAAAGGATTATGTTTATGATGTAAATTTGGTTCTAAGGCTTGTGAAATTCTTCAAGGCTGAATACAAATATTGCTCTTCTCCTTGTAAATTTGAGAAAGTTGCTAGACTGATGGATTGTTATTTGATGGAAGTGGCTCCTGATTCACAGTTAAAGGCCTCCAAGTTTGGTGCATTGGCCATGGCTTTGCCACATTCAAGAAGAGATTCTCATGACCAACTTTATCAAGCAATTGATATGTATTTACAGGTAATTTAGACCGATAACCATTTTTCGTTTTTTTATGCTTTTTAAAAATATAGAAATAAATATGTTTGATTACTTTTTTAGCTTTTGATTTTTTGAAAATAGAATCAAAGTAAAGACAGAAAACTGTTTTGAAAAATTACTTTTCATACTTTCTGAATTTTATTAAAAAAAAGTAAAAATATTTTCAGAATCTAAAAATTGAAAAACTGAATTGATTATCAAACAACCTGGTTTTGTAAAAATAATAACAGAAAACGAAATTGTTATCATACGGGGCGTCAATGTACTTGATAACGACTTCTATTTTTGTTTTTTGATTTGAAAATTCTGCTTGTTTATTAACAATTTTTTTTTTCAAACTCTATTTAAATTTTTTAAAAAACAAAAAACTTGTTTTTCAAAAGTGAAAAAACAAGATGAATGACGTAGAACATGATTAATATAATGTAGTTTATTTTAGTTACTTAATTTAGATTAATAATTTTACTCTTTTTTTTTTTTGACAGGTTCATGTTGGATTATGTGAAGATGAAAAAACAAGTGTTTGTTCAGCACTGAACTACAATAAGCTATCAGCTGAAGCTTTGAAAGATTTAGCTCAAAACCCAAAATTTCCTTCAAAAAGAGCATTAAAACCATCTCTCATTTCCAAGCAAAACCATTCAATAGACTTGTTCTGTAATACCATATTCTCTAAAATTTTATGAGATGAAATCAAAAAGAGACCGAAACCACAAATCCAAAAGGCGGTAGCGACGGAGAATAGATCGTAGCGAAGAATTCGAAACCTGTGCTGTTTATCAAATGGAATGAAATCAAGATGATTAATTTTATGGTAGATCAATTTTGTAAATTATCATGAGGAATTAGATAGAGGAATTATAAATTTCTAAATATTATTTTGATTTGTCTTGTCTTTAATAACGTTGCATGAAACAAGTAAAATGCTAGTGTCGGCGATTTGTGTGGCGAGGAGTACGCAAGGCATGCGGCTCAGTACATTGGCATCTTCTATCCTAAAAGCTTGCGCAGTTGTAGCAAAAATCGAAGCATTTAAACATTAAACAATGGTGGCAAACTTACTAGGGATGAAACCGATTCGATATGGTTGGTTCTTATATAATGAAAACCGAACTAAACCTGTATTATTGGGGGATCGAATAGTATTACTTGGGAACCGGACCAATCCGCTCCTGTAAATGCCCAACAAGGAAATTTTTTGGAAGTGTTTAAAATTGTTTTTGAATAAAAAACTTGGTTTAACGTGAATTTCATCTTTTAAATTTGAAGTCATTCCAATGATAGGAGGAGATAATTTGAGTATTGTTGGAAAAATTCAATATATGGGACCACACATGTAGTTATTAAATGTGTATGCTATCTTTTGATTAGCCAAATTAAAGTGATCTACTAATGTTTTAATGTTGGCTTCAGAGTAATTACATAATTCCATGGAATTTTTATAAGCATAGATACCATTTAGAATTTCTAATTTGATGAGGGGTCGAATTGGAAATTCATATTGTAATAACTCCCATCAGTTATTTGGGCAGTTAACAAAAAGGGGTTATGGTCCCCATCCTATGCAACAGAACGTATTCTTCTCATCCCCATCAGAGGAGATATTATCTCTGAGAAAACTTCAGAGAGAATATCCAAACCCGTACGGTAATCGCTTCCAATCATGAAGTAAGGTACGCTTCCGCATTCGGTCTTTCGATATTTTCTTCGTTTCTCTTGAATCAGTCATGAGCTATTTTAAGAATTCTCCCAACAAGTATTTCTTAGCTTCTTTATAAAATCCAAATTTTGGAATTTGATACATTTTATACCAAAGCAAACTTTAAATTGCATAAATCTGTTTTTTTGTTGGAAATAAAATTCATAACAAGCTAGTCAAAATGACCATGGTGTTTTGAAAAAAATCTGATGGTTGTGTAGGTGTTATTCCCTAATCTGACCTGATCAATTACCTACATAAATATATATATATATATATATATATAGTTAAATTCTCGTTCCCTACTTTTCTACTCAATTAACATGTTAAATTCATGAAAGGAAATATAAATTGAGATATTATATTAAATCAGAGAAGGAAATATTTGAATTTTCAATCAAACAAAAGACATGCCTAACCAATTAAACTATTCTCGGTTAGTCATGAATGAAATATATTAGTATGTTTGAAAATCAAAACAAACGACACAAATCCAACAAATATATTATATTATACAATCATGTTTTAAAAATGTGATGAACTTTTAGAATAGAGTGGCATGGCTATATAGAAAACGATATCGAGGTTTCTTAAACTTCTTTCCAGTCTTTAATGAAGTGTGTGTCGTTTTGCTATGTTTGAATAGGAAAATGAAGTCCGAGAGGACCAACATCCTTGAAATGGTCAACTTTCTTTTATTAGCATTTTTCTTTCAGACATTTATACAAACATCTTGGGTCAATGTGTATAAATTAGTTTTCCTATATTTTGGAGGGAGTGAGCATTTAATGCATGAATTGTTTAAAAAAAAAAAGCATTGTCAGTTTTGTATGCAAAATTAACCCACTCTTTGAATCTTAGAAAGTATGGAAGCTGATTTTAAATTCCGTAATTTAAAATACAATAAATAATTTAATTTTTTTATTGTGTTTGGAATCAATAGAATTTGAAATGATTTTAATTTGTATTTTATGTTTAGATATCTATAGGAAATAAAAAAAAAGGTAAAAGTATTACTAATTTAACTTTTTGATTCTAAATAGTTAGTGAAAAGTTAATGATAGAGAGGTTAGATAAGTAATTTACTTTGAAATCCAACAAAGTACTACTACCACGAAAAGTGCATAACCGCAAGGATAAGCTCACACTAACCCGTCAAATTTGGTGGTCTGGAAATTTTTTTAAGTATAAAATGGATTTGAAATCCTAGTGTATAACCGCAAGGATAAGCTCACACTAACCCGTCAAATTTGGTGGTCTGGAAATTTTTTTAAGTATAAAATGGATTTGAAATCATGATTGGAAATCATGATTTGAAATCCTAATATTTTTATGAAAATAAGGGATGGAATTGATTTGAATTCTATTCGGATTTAAAATCCTAGATTGATTGGGCTTTCTTTTGCACAAACTAACTCGAAAACAAAATTCTAGTTGTTAGTTTAATGGTGGGGTTCACTGTTTCTCTCAACCAATCCAAAGGACCACGAGCCTCTCAGCCTGTCTAAATTGAAGGTGCCAAGTTACACATTGATCAGAGTGTTTTTTTATAGAAATTATTATAGGGTTAATGAATAATAAGTATACAGCCTATATTTTATTAAAATATGGCTTTTCGGCCAACTCATAAATAATAGAGTTTTTTGGCCTATCTAATGTGTAAAATACCCAAACAACCTTTACTAACTTAAATGAGAAGGAAAGAAGAGAGAGAATGAAGATTTGAAAATGCTTAAATCAATGAACCATACTAAGGGTGAAAATTAAAACCGGAAAACCGAGCCGAATCGTAAAAATGAACCGTTTCGGTTTTTTCCTATAAGAAACCGAAAACCGAACCGAACCGGTAAAATCGGTTCGGTTTTCGGTTTTAATAAGGGCGGTTCGGTTTAAAACCGAAAACCGGAATACATATATATATATTAAGTAGTTTACATGATATCCAAGGACTAGCGTGTAGATGAAATGGTTAGCGCCCTGCTCTCCTTGGTCTGCGTCTGGAGTTCGATTCCCAGGTAAAGCATTTTTTTGGTGAGCATGTCTATATATTAAATGGGCCGCCCATTTCAGTCCAATCTAGCCCAAAAAACCCCACTTCTCACCAATATGAAATGGGCCCTAACCCTTTAGCCCAGAAACCCACTTCCACAAATTCCTATAAGAAACCGAAAAAATCGGTGGAACCGAACCGGTATTAACCGGACCGAACCGGACCAGTTTGTCTTAATAACCGGTTCGGTTCGGTTTCTATATAAATAAAACCGAACCGGTCCGGTTCTTACATTTCAGTTGAAAAACCGAACTGGACCGAACCGGTTTGAGTGAATGAGGATTTGAAAAAATATTAAAAAAAAAAAAAACTTAGGATTTAGAAAAATAAAAAGAATTAACACACATGATAGTTTTACTAAAAAGAAACACCAATTACATTTTATGAAATGAGAAAAGAAGTGAAAAATGAAAGATATTACAGTATTATGTGTACGTGGTATAATATATTTATATATTAACTGCAGTATAGTTCATAATAATAAAATATATCAATATATGTACCCTACATTTTGTGAACAATATATACTATACATAATATTGTACGTTTTATAAAAATGTATAGTACTGTTCGTTTGAGCCATGTTTAGTAGTTGTTCGTGGAATGTGAGAGGTATGAATGACCCTGTTCGTTTGAGTCATGTTCGTAGTTTTTTATCTACCTCGCATGTCCCGTTTTGTTGTCTGCTTGAGACTAAAATCAAGCAGGATAGATTTGATGTTGTTTCTCGTGGCTTTGGCCTTGATTGGACTTTTTGCCCTAACTATGATCATGCTGTTTCTGGGAGGATCTGGGTTATGTGGAAGGCTCCTTATGTGTTTACCCCTCTGCTTGTTTATGATCAGTTGATTAGTGGTTTGTTGGTGGACACTGTTTCGGGTGCTGAGCTTCGAGTTACGTGTGTGTATGCCCTTAATAGGGCCTGGGAGAGACGTCGGTTGTGGCCGGATCTGGTGGGTTCTCATTCGGGTGGTATTACGATTCCCTGCATTGTTATGGGGGATTTTAATGCTGTTCGTTCTCACGATGAGTATTCTCGGGGTTCTCCTACTGCAGTTTCTCTTTCTGAGTTTGATGATTGTATTGGTGCTTCTGATTTGACTGAGCTTCGTACTGTTGGGTTCAGGTTTACTTGGACCAATTGTCAGCCCCAGAATCTGCAGTTTAAGCGCCTTGATAGAGTTTTGGTTAATGAGGTTTGGCTTTCTACTTTCCCTGATTCTTTTGTGGATGTGAAGGCCTGGGGGATCTCTGATCATTCCCCCTCCTTAAGCGTACTGATACTACTGTGGTGCGTAAGACGGTGACTTTTCGGTTTTTTAACCATTGGGCGGAGCAGGATAACTTTCTGGAGGTGGTTAGTGGTAACTGGAGTGGGAGTGGGGGTGCTAACCCCCTTATTTCCTTTATGCGTGGGTTGAAGTGCCTTAAGCCGATTCTCCGTCAGACTTTTGGCATTCATCTCACTGTTCTTTCTCGTGAGGTTGAGTCTGCTAAGCTTCGTATGTTAGCGGCTCAATCTGCTTTACTGGAGACCCCCACTAGTGAGGTGGTTATGGAGGAGTGGCAGGCTGCCATCAGTGAGTTTTGGAGGTGGGCTCGGAAGGAGGAGGCTTCTCTTCGTCAGAAGTCGAGGGTCAGGTGGTTGAAAGAGGG
The DNA here is from genome assembly GCA_028015215.1 of Gynostemma pentaphyllum. NCBI lineage: Eukaryota > Viridiplantae > Streptophyta > Magnoliopsida > Cucurbitales > Cucurbitaceae > Gynostemma > Gynostemma pentaphyllum. Next base: position 43,430,105 of record CM051346.1, on the reverse strand, counting down.
CGACAGTAACTCTGCTTTCTTTCACAGACAGGTGCGGGGTAGGATTTCCAGTAATGGGATTTATTCTATTCGTTTGGCGGACAGGAGTAGTTCTACTGATCCGGTTGTGATTACTTCCGAGGCGGTTGGGTACTTCACCGGTATTATGGGAGCTGAGTCTGTTCCTTATCGGGATTTGACTGGGACGCTTTAGGATATTTTGGGGTTCTCTTGGTCAGATGAGTGCCTTGGTGAGTTGAGGAGGCCTATCACTGATGAGGAGATTCGTGATACAGTGTTACGTATGAGTAGTGATAAGGCTCCTGGTCCGGATGGTTTTTCTGCCGGGTGCTATAAGGCCTCTTGGCCTGTGATTGGGACGGATTTTTGTGCTGCTGTATCCCACTTTTTCAGGACTTATCACCTCCCGCCTGGGGTGAATGCCACCTGCGATTACCCTTATTCCAGAAGAAGCCTAATGTTTTGGGTTTCCAGGGATTATAGACCGATCTCGTGTTGTAATGTGATCTACAAATGCATCACGAAGATCCTTTCGAACAGGTTGAAGCGGTGTCTTCCTTCTTTTGTGAGCCCGAATCAGTCTGCTTTTGTTCAGGGTACGAGCATTGTGGATAATATCCTTTTATGTCAGGAGCTACTTCATAAGTACCATTTGAATCCGGGTCAGCCTCGGTGCACTATCAAGGTTGATCTTCAGAAGGCTTATGATTCTGTGCATTGGGATTTTATTCTGGGTATTCTTATTGCTGTTGGTACCCCGTAGTTTTTTGTGAGCTGGATTCGCAGTTGTATCACCTCCCCGATGTTCTCGGTCTCCATTAATGAAGGCTTGAAGGGTTATTTCAGTGGGAGGAAGGGTCTTCGTCAGGGCGATCCTCTTTCTTCTTATCTTTTTGTGATGGCGACGGAGGTTCTGATTCGTATTCTGTCGGCCACTCCTGATTACTTTCGGTTCCATCCCAGGTGTGATAGGGTTCGCCTTACGCACTTATGTTTTGCTGATGATCTCATGCTTTTCAGTTCTGCAGATTCCCGTTCCATTGGCTTTCTCCAGGAGAGTCTTCTCAGCTTCGAGGCTCTCTCTGGCTTGGCCGCCAATGTCGGGAAGAGCTCTTTGTTTTGTGCATGGATGGATGATGTTCGGGCTGGCGAGCTTTCTGCTATGTTGGGGATTGGGATTGCCCTCCTCCCGGTCCGCTATCTGGGTTTACCTCTGATTTCTGGCAAGTTGACCATCTCGGCTTGCCAGCCTCTTATCCAGCGGATCACGGCTCGTATTAGAAGTTGGGCCTCTCGTGCCCTTTCTTTTGCAGGTAGAGCTCAGTTGATTAGTTCCATGCTCCAGTCTTTTCATGTGTACTGGTGCAACGTGTTTTTGCTCCCCACTAAGGTGGTGAGAGAGATCGAGAGTATTCTTCGCAACTTCTTGTGGCGGGGCACGGAGAGTGGTGGTGGTGGTGCCAAGGTTTCTTGGAGTGATGTGTGTTCCCCCAGGGCTGAGGGGGGTCTTGGCTTTATTCCTATTGCTATCTGGAATAAAGCTGCTGTTATGAAGAACCTTTGGCATCTGTTTGCTCGTGCAGGGTCGCTTTGGGTGGCTTGGGTGAGGGCGGTTATCCTGAGGGGCCGGAGTACTCTTGGTGTTTGAGGAAGATTCTGAAGGTTCGTGAGACCTTCAGGCCCTATATCAGATGTGTGGTGGGGGATGGCTCTAGCTGCTCTGTCTGGTACGATACTTGGTTACCTTGCGGTCCGCTTCAGGCTCTGCATGGTAATGGGATTGTTCGTGATGCTGGGAGCACTCATTCTGCTTCGGTGTCTACGTTTATTGATGGTGATGGTGGTTGGATGTGGCCTATGGGCTCTCCGGCGCTGAGCTATCTTCATCAGCTTGTTTCGGGGATCACCCCGTTTATTGGGCGTTCAGATCGGTTCGAGTGGACTGCCTCTGCTTCTCGCCAGTTCACTATTACGAGTGCGTGGCATACTATCAGACCTCAGCGGGATTGTGTCCATTGGTTCCGTCTTATCTGGTTTGGGGGCTCCATTCCCCGCCACTCCTTTATTTCCTGGCTTGCTATCCTGGATCGTTTATCTACAGCTGACCGAGTTCACTTTTGGGATCAGTCGATGTTGTCGTATTGCCTCCTCTGTCCTGGTGGGATTGAGAGTCGAGATCACCTCTTCTTCGAGTGTTCGTACAGCTCGTTTGTGTTTCGCGGGGTTCTTGCCTGGGCTGGTTCCTTGCATCACCCTGCCTCCTGACAGACTGACCTCCCTTGGATCATTACTCGATCTAAAGGGAGGGACCCGACTCATAGGCTTTGGCGCCTTGCTTGGTGTGCTATAATCTACCATATTTGGAGGGAGAGGAACCACCGCCTTCATGATCGTGAGGCATCTTCTCCCCAGGTCACCCTTGTTCGTGTGCAGCAGGACATCTTCTACCGTGCTATCTCCTGGCGAGGTAGTAACCATGGAGCTGGGGATCGCATGGACTGTTCTCCTTAGGAGTTATTTACTTAGCTTGTTTGGCTCTTTGCCTTTGTTGTTTTGTTTCTTGGCTCTTTGCCTAGTTGGTTTCTGGTTTTGTTCGTCTCTTTAGTGCTGTACTAAAGAGATGTTCTTGTTGCCTTGATCTCGGGCTGTGAGATCCTCCTTTTTGTCTTTTCTATATATTGCTTTTGCAAAAAAAAAAAAGCATAATAGTGCAAAAAATTATGAAAAAGTACAAAAAAAACCCTCATTTTGTGATGACAACGTTTCTGGAGAAGCGAAAAGACTTAATATGGATCAAAATCATTTAGGATTTAAGTAAAAACGAGAAACCGAAAGCAAATTTACATGAAACCAGCTAAAGAACTTAATAACTGGTGAGGAAAAACTCAAATTTTCAAGAGAAAATCTAGAAAACGAAAAAAAATTAAAAGTAGGAAAAATGAGATTAAGATGAAAAAACGTAGAGGAGGATGAAGAAGAAGATGGGATAAGAACAAGAAGATGAACAAACCCTAGAGAACAAGAAGATGGGATAAGAAAATTTGAAAATAGAAAGAGAAGGGAAAAATCAGAAATTAAAATGGATAGAAAGATAAAAGGAAATTGGAAAAAAAATAATCCTTACAATTATGGAGGAATGAGTGTGTAACAAATATGTTTTAATTCTTCTTTTTTTTTTTTTTAATATGGGCAAATCATGAATAATAAAAAAAAGAAATTTAAAATTAGTTTAAAAAACATTAAAAACTTTAGATGTGCTAAAAAAATCATTGCATATAGCCTAAATATGTTATATGCTGGATTATTCTCTTTAATATATCGTCACAATGTAACTCTCACTTTTTTTAATATTATATTAAAAAATGTCTCAAATAGCATAAATCTCCATACTAATTACTAAAATGTAAGAACTTTTTAAAAATTACTCAAAGAGTTCAATAAAATATTGAACTATTTTTTATAGGTATTTTTAATGAATTTGGTTTTTTTTTTTTAGTTTAAGTTTAAGTTAAATAATTTATTGAAGTATTGATCATTTTTTATTATTATTTTCAATGAATTTGTTAATTTTTTTAGTTCAATAAATTATTGAACTATAATTATGCTATTTGAGTAATTTTTGAAAAGTTATAACATTTCAGTAATTAGTATGTAAAAATATGCTAATTGCCCCTTATATTAACTACGAGAGGATAGGCTCGAACCTATGTCTATAGAGAAGAGAGCTATGATACCTAATAAATTGAGTTATGTTTAGATTGCCATTACTCTTCTATTTTTAACTATTAGATCTAAATAATTGTTCTCTCTTATATTAAAATTATTCATCTAATAGATATAAATAAGGGAGCGCATTCGATAATTTTTCAAAAGTGTTGATAAGCTTTAGTTGAAATACCAACATGAGTATAACTCACAACTGGTTAGGTACCCACTCATTTTCTTTAAGGTAGAATGTTCGAGTCTCCCTCCCCAATTTAATATAATATTTAAAAAAAAACTGAAATATAAGGATATGATGATTTTAAAAAATCAAATTTATGCGGCGAAATGTAAAATCTAGAATGAAATTTATAAAAGTAGAAAGGTCAAATTGGCACAAAGTGACAAAATAAAAATACTAAACACATAATTTAACATCATATTATGAACAAAATTTATTTTTAAATCATTGTATTTTAATAAATATGTGGATCTCATCATTAGAAAGAGTAGAAATAATTATTTTTTTCATAATAAAAGATAAATGTTAGTATTCAAAATATGTGGATCTTTTTTTTTTTTTTGAAGTCAAAATATGTGGGTCTAATCATTTGTATTTTAATAAATGTCATTTGTAGACATATTTATTGTAAATAAATGTGTTCCCATGTGTATAAAACAAGTAGTCGATTTTTTTTCACGTGTCATTTATCATTTACGAATTATGAAAAATGGAAATCAACTTGATTTCATATGACATTTTGAGTCCATCCCTAAACTATTTAGAAATAATTAATTTGTATGATTTAATTAGAATAATATTTCAGGCCTAATTAAATCATATTGTTTAAAATTAGTTTATTAATTAGAGTTAATTAAACCATTCAATGATTATTATTTTACAACTAAAAAAAAAAAGCAAAATATAATTTATTCCCATGAAAACTTGATCATATTCTTATATTAAACAAATCACAATAATCTCATTTCTATATATATCTTATTCTTAAGATCGATTACTCATGGACATCCAACCAAACCTCATTACACAACGACGCTTCAATCCAACGAGCTCATCCCTGAATACAAGTATGCTACAAAAACTGATGTTCCATAGCTTACGTTTGGACGTTTTCATAGAGCACAGATTTGATAAGCTTCTCGAGGGTGGGAAGGTTTTGGTTTTCATCATAACCATACAAAAGGGGGACAAATCTTGCAATGTTTTGAGAAGCTTTGATAAATGTTGATGGAAATGGGTTTGGAGAAAGGCTTTCTTTGTTGAGTTTCTTCCATGCATTTGAAATCATGTCATTAGTGCGTTGTCTTGTCATCTCTAAAGAAATTCCTTCGTTTTCTTTCATGTAGTATTCTATGTATGATCCATCAAATCCTTCTTGATTCTCATCCTACATAAATATATTTAAAAGACATGATAATGAGGATATAACAAAAAAAAAAAAAAGGTTTCTAAAAGACTAGAATCTCTAATATTATGTTGAAATTGTGACCACGTAATTGTATATAAATAGCAAAAAAAAAAGTCTAAAAGTCGAAGACCATGGCACAAAGACATCCTCCTTATATAAAGTTTCACGGAATTGTATATATCGATATGGTGTAATTATAACATATCTATTTGGTAGGTGGTTCTTTGGGTTAAACAAAAATTGAATTCATATGGATTTAGTTAAAAGTGAATATAATATAAATACTATTAAGGATACTTCGTCGGAAATATGACATGACCTAATAAGTTTTATATATACTAAAGACCCTTCCTCTCATCAATTTATTTTGAGATGAAAATCTATGATTCTTGAAATAGTATTAGAGTCCAATAAACTCAAAAGAGTAGATTAATCTAAAAATGGGATCTTACCCAACCAGAGAATGATAGTCTAAAAGGATCATCATCTTGAGGGGATGTTAAGTATCTAACATTGAAAATGAAGGGACCTAACAAATGGTTAATAAATGCATGATTTGATTCAATTGTACATATTTTAAACTATTTTTTTTAAGGTAAACGACACGAAGAAATTGAATATGAATAAACTTATTTTTTCAACAAAAAAAAAAATCAAATTTATTATCAAACGAGACCTAAATAATCTCTTTCGTGATTACCTTGGCGCTTCCCAAGTCATCGTGAAGTCGTAGAATTGTAGCAGAGGAGGAAACAATGCCTGGATAGCTATTCAGAAGTTGCACAGTTTCCTCACTAATTCCTTGGCCAACCAAAAAGAAAATGTGTGCTAAAACTACATGAACTCCAGAACTAATTGCTCCATTCTTTAAATAATCTTCAGCACTTGGGAAATTACCACAACCAAACCATTCTGCTTCTACTTGAAATGCATCACATAGCATAGCCCACTGCCAATAATAATAATAATTACATTAGCATTCAAATTAATGATCATTATGGTAAAAAAAAAACTACATTATTGTCTAATTCGATACGAAATTTTACCGATTTCTTTAAGGAATCTATTGGATTCCAACCATGTTTCTTATGAATCTTGTAGCTTATTTCATTTGTTATTTCATAAAGTGCATTAAAACAGATCTTCATGGAGTCTGGTAAGTTTTCAATAGCTGCCAAGTCCCATCTGCATTATAATATATTATAAGTCAATCTGAGGTATTTAAAGGTTCCCATTTTAAGCCTTTTAAATAAGAAAATTCATAGATAACACCGTTTTTAGTTTAAGAAATAGTTTATGTTTTGAAATAGTTTAAAATGATATTTCCTCTCGGTCTGAAATTAGACCAATCTTAATCTGAGATTGGTGGAACTCAGTTTTAAAAACAGTCTTTTTAAATTAATTTTTTTCAAAACTTTTGTTATTTTCAAAAAATGTCAGTTCCTTACAATGTCATTTTTTAAAAACTGCCCCTTTAAATAATTAATTTTTATTCCATAAAAAATTACCTTACCTTCTGACTGCTTCTGTGAACAATCTTAGTTCATCAGGTGAACCATATATATCATAAATATCATCAATAAGGTAGATAAAAGAGATGGATTTTGTGAGGTCAATTCTTTCTTCTGAAAACTGTGGATCTGATAAAAAGGCCAATGAACAAATGTACCATTTGAGTGGTTGGTCTCTAGCAAACTCCAATTTCTTGGACAAACCTGTTTCTCTCCACCACCTATATGAAAATTACATTTATTAAAAGATTTCACATTGAAAAAGATAAAAACAACTATATTAATTATACAACGAGTCTTCCACAATCTCCACATTGATATGAATATTATTTATATTCGGCCTAAACCCATATGACTTTACTTTTAATTCTACATATCCAAAAGACTTTATGTCAATAAATGAAACCTATAATAATCTCCTAATCTTATCGATGTGAGATTTATGATCTGCATCTTAATTAATAGTTTATAAGGTTATGAATTACTCGTATCATTATGCTAATGAAATCAAAATACTTACTGAGAAAGTTGAAAAATTTCGTGTTGGTGAATGCTTTGGATTTGGTAGAAATCCAACTTTGCAATTGGTAGTAAAGCATAAATCCATTTGTTTGTGGATAGGAAATGATGACCAAATCCAAAGTAATTTTTGACCATAAAATTTGATAAACTTGTATGAAAAGGATTGGCCAAAGTAAAGCTGACATGGTGGGCTAATTGATGATCAAGATTCCTTATCCATGTATTTAAAATGTGACCACTCAAATCTCCAAATTTCTCAAGTTTGTCCTCTTCTGGTAGACAAAACTGTGAAGCTTCATAAAGACTCATCATACCCCTGATATCTTCTGTTACCTCTTTCTCTAATTGGCCATTCTTGTCCATGAAAATTTGGAACATGTCTGTCACATAAATGGAAAAAAGAAAAAAGTTTATGCCAATATAACCATTTTAATAAGAATTTGTTAGGGAAGTTACAATTTAGTTGTGATTTGGACAGCAAACTGATAACGGTTCACAATATTTTAGTGAATTTAAAATTCTAAGGTTTATAGTAACAAAAAGACAAAATAGAGGTTAATAATTGTGTTTTTTTTTTTATTTTTTTAAAAATATTAAAAAATAAAGAAATTATATCATGAAATTTTTTGATGGTTTATTATCTATTTTTTTTTTCAAATGATAAAAAATAGGGAAAAAATCAATTTACACCCCTGAACTTTACATGGTGTGTCAATTTAAACTCTAAACTTTCAATTGAATCAATTTACACCCTGAACTTTAATAAATGAATCAATTTACACCCATTGTTAATAAACTTACTATTATTTTTGAAATTTTTTAATTAGACATAGACGTTTTTATATCGAAATAAAGTTAATTTTTTGAAAATTAATTTTAAGTTTATGTTAAATATTTTTATGGTTAAATTTGACCATTTTGGTGTCGGGTTTGAACATTTTTATACCGTTTAAATTGGTAACTAGGATTTGAGTTTTTTCACAGTTGAGGTTGCGCGTTTTTATGATGAGGTCATAGACGTTTTGTTATTTTTATCTTTCGGTGATTTGGTAATTGAATTTTGATTAATTTTATAGTTTTAGTATTATGTGGGTTTAAATTGATTCACTTAAAAAAGTTCAGGGTGTAAATTGATTAAATTGAAAGTTTAGGGTTTAAATTGATACAACATGTAAAGTTCAGGGGTGTAAATTGATTTTTTCCCAAAAAAATAAGAATAAAAATAATATTTTAATAAAAAAAATTATCAATATTTAATAGAGAAATTCCAATAATAGATGAAATTTTTTATGAGCAGTTTAAAAATAACATTTGTTTTGAAATATTTCAAAAATTATATTTCTCAGGCTGAGATTCTTCCAATCTTGGTGTGAGATTAGATCGATCTCGGTCTGAGATTGGTAGATCTCAGTCTAAGAAATGTAATTTTTTAAAAATTTCAAAACTTTTGATATTATTTAAAAATATCAATTATTAATATGTCATTTTTAAAACTCTCTATTTAATAACTATATAATAAAAAACATCAAAGAGTTATCCCTATAGCATGTCATTCACCATTATTATTTACTGATAAAAATTGTTTATAAAATTTTCAATTTCCGCTAAAAAATAAATTTGTGGGTAATAAATTGAGATTACGGGATTACTAAGATAGCATAAAAAATATCTCAGTACTTATATAGCATAACTTTAAAAAAATTACAAAAATAGTAATCCCATCTATTTTAATAAATTATGGAATAGCTGACTTTTAGTATTTACTATTTTAACTTTTATTTTTGTATGAATAATTGTAAGCTAAATGAGTTTTTAGATACTAAATTTTTTATTTTATTACAAGTTAATTATAAATTTAATTCTGATACGGTTTCTATTTTCAATAATCTACTATTTTAATCTTAATAAATTATTGAAATATAAATCTGCTATTTAAGTAATATATATATATATCTAAATTTTGTTATTTGAGATATTTTCTTTTAAGATTATAATGTTAATAGGGATTATTTTTATCATTTTAAAATAAATATAACATCTTCTTAATGAAAATACTTGTCTTCGAAGTTTTTCATACTTTTATATATATCTTATTAATCCGTTTGTAGACAAGTATTTTTCTTTTTCACTATTTACCTGTAGATACGAAATAACCATATTGTCTCAAGAGTCGAAAGCGAAGAGCGACCTCATAAAGGCCGCTCTTCCGATCAGAATCAGAAGAAGATGTTGCCATTCCATAATGCATTTGAAGAACAGCTTCAATCTCTTCTCTGAAATAGTAATCAATACCAAGTCTTTGTACAGCATCTATCATGTTCAAACTTTCCAAAGGATCATTTTCTGCTATTTCACTCAGCAAATGCTTTAAACTCTTTAATTCAACTTCCATATTCTCCTTGCAGCTCATATTATCCTACGAGTGAAACAATTTTATATATTATTGAGAATCTCACATCAGAAAGATACATGACTACTTTTCTTATTGTCAATTGATCATGAGATGAAACCTCGTGATATCAAGATTGTATCAGAGCCCAATAAACCTAAATGGATATTTGGTCCAAAAATGGAATTCCCTATAAGAATGATGAGCCCAAGAAAGATACAATCTTAAGAGGACATGTTGAGAATCTCATATTAAAAAGTCAAAAGGGAACTCACAATATTTACAAGATACATGAGTTACTCTTCTAATTTCTAATTGGTTATGAGATGGAACCCCATGATAGATAAATCAATCCGTCAAAAAATAAACAAAAAAAATTGAGAGTTCAAATCAAATAATATTAAATATGTTAAATCACCACTAGAACGATTAGATCCAAAAGTTTAAGCCAATGAGTAAAACAAATAATTTAGATCTATTTGATAATCATTTTTATTTTTTTATTTTTAAAAAACAAAAAGGAACAACTATTTGATTATTGTTTTTTATTTTTGAAAAATGAAGAATAAAATATGTTTGTTTAGATTTCTTAGCACGGAAAAAAATACATCATAAAAGGGAAAACCATTTTTTTGGTTTTGTTTTTGAATATTATTGATAATTTTAAAAAAGTTTTTCAAAATCTAAAAACTGCAAAATAATTTTGGTTATCAAACCACACAAAATTTTTAAAAATAAAATATTAAACACTAAAATCAGGAAATAAAATGGTCATCACACGGGGCTTATAAACCATACATTTAAGCGAGAAAACTTTGATGATCCATCATGAACGCCACCATTTTTGAAGGAGGAGTGATCAAGAGAAATGCTCCATTTTTGAGACTGAGAATATTGGTCATTTGGGTTAAAGACTTTTACACTATGATTACCATTAACCTGTGGAATTTTCATGGAAGCGGTTATAAGTAGACGAGAAGAAGGAGTAGAAGAGAAGGTAGCTTGAAAAAACAGAGATGCTGCCATGGGAATTAAAAAGAGAAGGCTAGGAAAGGGAAAGAGAGATTAAATTTGGCAATAAAATGTAGGTGATGGGATTGAAATAAGAGTTAATTATCTTCACCAATTTATAAAGTTTTTGTGACAACCTCTATAGTTTGTGTTAGGGGTGTTACCGGTTCGGTTCTTATCGGTTCTTGTCAAGAACGGGAACCGAACCGGTAAGCAATTTTACAAAAAAAGAGAACCGGATCGGTCCCAACATATAAAGTTCAAAAATCATTAAATTCATTTATATAATAGCAACCAATCCAAAATCATATATTTCACAAATAATTCAATTTAATCTTATAAAATTCTTCCTCAAAATGCATATATATGTTGATATTTATCCAAATCCAAAATCATATATATCACAAATAAATCAATCCAAACAATGTTTGGTTCTTATATATTTGTTTTTTTTATAAATATTATATGCATATTGGTCCGGTTCCGGTTTCTTATCGGTTCTAACTTCATAAACCGGAACCGAACCGATAGCTTATCAGTTCTTAAAAATGAGAACCGAAACTGCAACCGTATGAACCGGTTCGATTTCGGTTCTTCCAGTTCTTCTCGCACTCCTAGTTTGTGTGATTGTGATATATTTCAGCTTTTTTGGTGTTGAGTCAGCTTATTTGTGTGTTTTTGTGACGCACCCTTTGTCCCCAAAATATATTCTATTTATTTTGTCCTAGAGGACTATGATTGAAATAGGACTTAGGATTTGCTGCCAACCCATATGGCCAAAATACCTGTATCCTTACATGTAACCAAACACCTAATAAAAAATCGAGTAAAGTACCTCTTTATTCCTTAAGTTTTGGAGGTATGTTTATTTGGTCCTGAATATTCCTTTCATGTTTAAGTGGTCCTGAGTTATTAGAAATAGATCTATTGGTCCAGATTGTTAGTTTTCCATCCATTATACTAACAAATTTCTGACCGTTTAATATTTATTTTATTGATAAGATAATTGATGTTGATGTGGCTAAAAAAAAATATTTTTACTTATGTGTCAAAACAATATTGTTTTATTATTTATATGGTTATTTTACAAATTAAACTTAAATTAACCATTCATTTACAATGGTAAAAAAACCATTTACTCGTAATTCATTTTTTAACAGATTAAAAATTAAACACAAAATCTTTATTTTTTATCAACTCTTCATCTCCAACATTTTAAACCCTAAACATCTTAATCTTAAACCCAAAACAAGTAATGAATTGTGGAAAATAATTGTCTATTTTCGACTCTCCCAATCTCAATTTCATAGTTATATACATTATGTTGTTCATTTTTGTGGTTTAACTATGATACATTTGCAAATCAATTGGAATCAAAGGATTACATTGTTTCTCATATTAGAAATAAGTGTTTAAAGAGTGAGTATTTGTCAAGTTGGAAAAATATGGAATTTAATATGAATATGTTTTAATTCTTTTGTTAAATAAATGTATTAATTATAAATAAGGGTATTTTAGAGAAAATGCAGAAATATATCATATTTATTTATACAATTCCCATTAAACAAACATAGTAATCTACAAATTACTAAGAATCCTCATATTATTATTAAGTAACAAACGTTGTAATCTAAGATTACCAGTAATCAAATACACTGACATCACCGGGATCCTCATAGCTTGGTGGATTTGATTTCTTTATCAAATTCCTCCAAGTGAAAGGTTTCGAATCCTGGTAAGAGAAGAGGAAAAAAAATACACTAACATCAGATTCTCAGGTATTTGTTACTGGAGGTATTTTAGATTATAGCGAACCAAACGGGGCTTATATATAGGGGTGCTTATTTTCCCCGCGAGGACCCGCCCCGAAAGTGCCGGGGAATCCCCGTTCCCAACGGGGACAGGGACAGGGACGGGGATGAAAAATTCCTCGTTTGAGTTTCGGGGGACGGGGAATGCCGTCCCTGACCCCAACCCCGTTCCCCGATTAAATCCCCGAAAATAATATATATATATATATATATATTATCTTAAAATATTTTTATATTAACCCCAATCCCTATGAAAACCAATCATTAAAACTGTTTTTTCTATACTGTTTTTTTTAAAAACTGTTTTTTAGAAGTTGTTCTTAAAAACTGTTTTTTAAAAGTTGTTCTTAAAAACTGTTTTTTTAAAGTTGTTCTTAAAAACTGTTTTTTTAAAGTTGTTCTTAAAAACTGTTTTTAAATACCGTTTTTATTTTTTTAAAAAAAAAAACAGTTTTTAAAAACTTTTTTTTAAAATTTAAACGGGGAAAATTCCCCGTTCCCCACGATTTCCCCCGCGGGGAATCCCCGTCCCCGTCCCCGACCTCTTTGAATGGGGAATTTACCGAGGACGGGGAATATGAGAGGGGACGGGTGGGCGGGAAATGCATTCCCCGTCCCCGCCCCACCCCGTGAACACTCGTACTTATATATATATATATATATTAAATTTCAATAGAATGATAAAAAAATAGTTTGCTATTTTTAAATTTTATAACATCAATGAGTATTTTACTATTTAAAAATGATTAAAATAGTATATAATTTATTATTAATTAATTTAATAAATATAAATAAATCAATATTATTTATTATCGATTGATTATTTACTCAATTCAGATACCAACGATTATTTATTTATTTATTTTTTACTTCATGTTTCAGTTTATTTCTTAAAAACTCACTCCTGATCCATCCTGCAAAGAACATGGCTTATTTGATTATTGAGCCATACTGTTCATCTATAAGAGAGAGGGTCCCATACTTACGAGTGAAGATTGATTGAGGGAACTTTTTTTTTTCTTTTTCAAATTTATTTATAGAAAAGGTTGATTGAGATCCAACCATCCAATCGGCAGAAATAAAAGAAGTTAATATATATCTAATCGAGTGACCGAAGCGACTTAAAAATTAATTTTTTTATTGATTATAATTTGGGTGAAAAATCAAAATAGCCACTTTTTGAAGTCAAAGTTAGCAAATGGCCACCTTTTGAGATATGTATTGGGGTAGCCACTTTTTACTGTTCAATTTTTTAAAATACCAAAACTGCCCTTTTCGTATAGCAGGTATAGTCTGACACATCCTGACATTCTGACACGTCTGTATAGTACGTATAGTCTGACATTTCTGACATTTTTTCTTTTTCAATCCGATTTTCTTTCCCGATGCATTCTTTCTTCTCCCAGTTTGTGGTATATTTAGTATATTGTTCATAGTTCTTTGGTGGATTTAGTATATTTTGTATATTTTGTAATTTTTTTTTTATGTTTTGATTTTATACTACATACTTCAATTTTAATTCAATTTTTTAGATTCATTTTAGTATATTGTTCATAGTTTCCCCTCTCATATAAAATATTTTGTCCATTGGGTGTATAATCGTATATTGTCTATATCGTCCTCCGCTTCGTAAGTGCATTTGAGAAAAAGTGAAGGATGTACGTAATATACATGTTATTTAATCTGCAAATGGAAAACGAAAAGAGTGTTAATTACACAATGCTTAATATACAAAAAAAAATACTTAATATACATACAGACGAAAAAGAACTGTATTTTATGTATAGTACGTATATTACATAATATACGACTAACAAAAAAAAGAACATAAACGAGGGGGGAATGCATATCACGAATAGTACGTATATTACCAAATGTACGACTAAGAAAAAAACAGAACATAAAGGAAGGGCTGTGTATACCACTCTCGCCATTTTGCGTATATTGTGTATATTTAAGAATGTACATTTTAGGAACCAATATAGTGGACTGAAAAAAACAGACATTTATGTATATTACGTATATTACAGAACTATACACTAAAAAGACATTAGAGAGATGATGAACATAAAACAGACAGTTATGTATAGCACGTATATTATAAGATATATATTTAAACAGACCACAAAAAAAGTATATTACGTATATTACAAACTGTATATTAAGCAACATAGAAGTAGAATGTAAATTACGTATATTATAGACTGAATATTAAACAGACCACGAAAAAATGTATATTGCGTATATTACACAATGTATATTAAACATAGAAGTAGAACGTATATTACGTATGTTACAGATTGAATATTAAACACACCACGAGACTGAATATTAAACAGACCACGAAAAATGTATATTGCGTATATTACACACTGTATATTAAGCATAGAAGTAGAACGTATATTACGTATGTTACAGATTGAATATTAAACACACCACGAAAAATTGTATAATACGTATATTACAGACCACGAAAAATGTATATTACGTATGAGAAATTATGTATACTACATAAAAGAACAAAATACGTAAATCAAACTAAAACACTTAAAAATAATAATACCTTTCGTCAAATCTATGCTATTTTTGGTTTAGATCTTCGAGATTCGGAACAAAAACGTGAAAAATATTTATGAAGAAAACGAGAATGAGAAGAAATTAAAGAGAGAGATAGTAAATTAAAAAAGTGTAGGAAGTTTGTAAAATAAACATTTGTAGAAGATAAAAATGGTAGATTTTTAAAAGAAAAGAGAAAGAATAAAGAAATGAGGGAGAGAATGATAGAGAATGGTTAAAGAAATGAGGGAGAGAATGAAGAAGAGATGAGAGAAAAATGAAAAAATGAAAGAAAAAAATAAGAGAGAGATGAGAAAAATCTAATATATAGAAGAAAATGAGGGGGAAAAATGGGAGGGAAATTTTATTTGAAATTTTAATGAAAAAGTGGAAAGATATTGAATTTAAAAAAAAAAGAAAAAAAAAAGAAAGAAAGAAGAGATGCGTGGAAGGAGAGAGAGGAGAGAGAGGAGAAAGGAAAAAAGGAAAAAAAGAAAAAGAAAAAGAAAAAGAAAGTGACTGACATGAAGAGAGAGGAGAGAGGAGAGATAGATTGATTTGATGTCAAGGGCATTTTTGTATTTGTATAAATTTATGTGGCTATTTACTTACAAATTTAAAATTGTGGCTATTAAGGAAAATGAGAGGTAAAAAAGTGCCATTTTAATAATTGTTCCTTATAATTTTTAGAATTAATCTCAACTGATTAATTAATTAAGGAATATTAAAAATAATTAAAAAAATTATTTCACCTAATTTTTATTAATTAGTTTATCATATACCATAGTTAGTTACATATATCCAATAAATTATTTTTTAAATGAAAGAAAATAATAAAAACTTAAAATAGAATGGTAGTCTTTATTTTATTTTATTTTGGATGAAAAGAATTAAACATTTTTTTTTGAGATATTAAATTAAATTTAGGGAGGGAGACTCGAACATTCAACCTCATAAAAATGGAGCAAGGTATTTAACTACTTGAGTTATGTTTGTGTTAGCGTAATCATTTTAGTTGATGTGTGTTAAATGAGGATACTCGAGTATGACCCTAATTGACCCTTCCATATTTGTCAAATGATAGATAATAATTTTTCAATTCACCTTTCAATTTGACACCTTATACCTTTCTACATTTATAAGTGACGAAAGCATCAATTACATTACATTACAACATGAAGAAAAATATTCATTCATATGAAATTTTTTTTTTTTGTTTGAAACAAAATTAAAGTAATAATTGGCATTATTTCAAAAAAAAAAAAAAAGTAATAATTGGCATTATTTCAAAAAAAAAAAAAGTAATAATTGGCATTATTTCAAAACAAAAAAAAGTAATAATTGGCTTTGCTTGTGACTTGGGAGATGTGACCCACATATCGACTAATTGGCCACTGTCATCAAGGGGGTGCTGTCGCATAGGAGGGAATGAATAATGCTTGAAAACAGAAATCAGACATCATAATATCTCATTCCACCATCCTTCTATTGGTTATAAATGGATACACAAATTGATATATTTTAATAATATAAATCTCAAGGTTTTATATCTCAACGTTATATATATATATAAAATAAAAATTAAAAGTATATATTTAATTAATTAAGATTAAATCAATACCAAGGATCACATTATTAGAGTATTTTAATACATTTCAATGTATAAATCTTACAAAACAATGGGATTTTTTAAAAAGGTCATTTTAAAAATTGATATTTTCAGAAATAGAAAAAGTTATAAAAAAATTTAAAAATGACATTTCTCATACATTTACTATATTTGAAATTACACATATAAAAAGTGTTATCTATTGAAATTATTTAAAACCAATATATATGTCTAAAAAAACATCTATATCCTTATAAGTATTCCTATTATCAAATATTACAAAACAGATATGATTATCAATTATTCTCAAATATATGGATGTCAAAAGACATCCCCATTCTTAAAAACAGACAGCCCCGAAGAACACTACAAGAATAAAGAGCACTACCGGCGCTACCATTGCCGGCGCACACAAAATGCGCCGGTAATGAGTGTTAAAACACTACCATCGCCGGCGCACAACATATGCGCCGGCAATGGTAGCCCAATCCTGGGCCGAGACTTAATCGGCCAGATTGGAGCCCAGCCGAGGCTCAAGGCCTGGCTACTGGGCTACTCCCACACCAGGAATGGGCAGGACCATTGCCGGTGCAGGGGTTGAT
Source organism: Gynostemma pentaphyllum (assembly GCA_028015215.1). Classification (NCBI taxonomy): domain Eukaryota; kingdom Viridiplantae; phylum Streptophyta; class Magnoliopsida; order Cucurbitales; family Cucurbitaceae; genus Gynostemma; species Gynostemma pentaphyllum. Next base: position 43,412,962 of record CM051346.1, on the reverse strand, counting down.
CATCATCGCCGCGACGTGCTGCGCCGGCGATGCAACTTAAATTTAAAAAAAAATTCCTTTTCCCCTTCCCCCCCCGACCCCATCTTCCCCAAACCCTTTTTTTTTCCTCCCCACTTTGCCGCACACCAAGTCGAGTTCTTCCTCCCATTTTTTTTTTCATTTTCTTCATCAAATCTTGATCGTTTTACTCCGTTCAAAAGACGAAATATTCATAATCCATCGTTTTAGGTACGTTTCTATAGTCTATTTTACTAAAGTAGCTTTTATTTTGTTTGATTTCATAGTTTTTCCTTTAGGTTTTTTTTAGAAAATTGAGTTTTTTTGGTACTTTAAGTGTTTAATTGTTAATATATAGTTGTTATGAAGTAGATTAGGTATATAATACGCGATTGATTTGAGAATTGAGATGATTTTTTTCTTTTTTATCAATATGGATTTTGAGTTTCTTAGGTTTTTTTTTTTAATTTGGATTTTTGTTATAGTTTTATAGTTTAATTGTTATAAGTTGGTTGTTATAAAGTTAATTGTTACAAAATTCATACTCTGAAATGTACGTTTTTGAAGCTGGGGTTTTTCTATTCGACACTTTTAGGTATGTTTCTACAGTTTTTTTTAACAAAAATACTTGAGATTTCATAGATTTTGAAGATTTAGGGCTTATGTTTTTTTTTTAAATTGGGTTTTTGATGTTTTAGTGTTCTATTGTTGTTGTTTTTATTGTTATTTAGTAAATTTTGTGAATGATTGATGAGTACTAAGCAATTTGAGTTGATTTTTTATTTATTTTAATTTTACCTATGTGAGTTTTTTCCAATTTGAGAATATGAACAAAACAAGTCCCCAAATGCAAAAGACTTGATTTTTGTGCAAGAATATTAATACACATGCTTGTCGTTTTGTTTTAAAGCACCGGTAGGTTACAACTAGTTATTGTGTAATACAATAATGTTCCTGAATTGTCGACATTATTACGTTCTTATGTACGACTCAAACTGTTTCTATGCAAGATTGGAAACTCTATTTCAATTTGATTATAAATATGTAATGCTTTAAACTTGAAAATATTTTGTGTTGGTATTGTTCTATTGTAAATATGTAATGCTTTAAACTTGAAAAAAAAAACTTGTGATTTGATTGGTTTTAGTGTTGGTTTGTTAATAATATGTTGTTATTTGGTTAATTAGTTGAAAAATATAGGATTCATTTATATTTGAGATGATTTTTTTTACTTTTTTAGAAACTTGGATTTTTTCAATTTGATGTTTTTGGTGGAGGCGAGGCAAGGCAGGTAGCGGCACTAATATTACCCTCCCTCTCCAAGTTCAATGGAAACTTGCTAATTGCTACAAAGATAAGCTGCTTTCTTTTTCTTCTTAAGTTCTATAGGTTACACTTTTTTTTTGTATTTCCTATAATTTTTTCATTTTTTGCAATTATGATTTGTTTCATGCTTCGGTTTTCACATTTTCACTTGAATTGCTTGATTTAACAGATCATGATCAAAATACACTCTTTCCCTTTCTTTCTTACTTTTCCCTGTTTCTTTTAGTTCAATCCATGCGACCTTAGGCTTTATTCCTTTCAGACGCCAAACTGTTTGTGTTAATGTCCGAATGTAATCGTGCGAATATGAGCCCATTGTGATCTATTTCTGATTCTGCATTCTTGGATATGGTCACTTATATTTTCTTTTAGAGACTTGAAGTGACCTTTCAATGCCCAATTCTAGGTATGGATAATTTGTCGAGGTAGATAAAAAAAATGATATAATGTTATGATTATTAAGTTGTTGTTTACTTTTGTATATTGTTATATTAGTTGGTTAATCTCAAGTTAGAAGAAGATTAAGTTCTCTGCCAGCTCAGCCAAGTTGCAAGGAAGAGAAAACTGTTTTTCTAACAGATTGTTGTTGAAAGCTCAGCCACATATAATTAGAGCTTTAACTTTCTTTTTGAACAGTTTTTTGTATCATCTTCTTCGAGTAGCTTACAAAGAGAGAGAGACTTTTCTTGTAGATCTTTTTCAATTCATATAATCAAGATCTTGGATAATTCTTCACAAATTGTTCTTATTCTTTCATAGTTCTTTGTTCTGAAATCATTGAGTTTTGTGCTTTGTTGTGAGAATTTGAATTTGCTACAACAAATTGGTATCAGAGCTTGACACAGACATCAATGGCGACAACAAAATATGAAATAGAGAAGTTCAATGGCACTGGAGATTTCAACCTATGGACTAAGAAGATTAGAGCTATTCTGATTCAACAGAAAGCAATATTAGCCATCGAAGAGAAGCCAACTCTCCCTGCAACCCTAAAACCTGAAGAATTCCAATCCATGAAGGATACGGCCTACAACACTCTCATCTTGAACCTAGCAGACAATGTCTTGAGGCAGGTAATCGAATTAGACACTGCTCTTGAAATCTGGCAACAACTTGGTGAAATGTTTACAAAGATAGATCTTACAAACAAGATTCACATCAAGGAGAAATTGTTTACATTTAAGATGAATCCATCGAAGGGCTTGGAGGAGAACTTAGATGATTTCAAGAAACTTACCATGGATTATAAGAGCACAGGGGAGAAAATGGGAGATGAAAGTGAGGCCGTTTTGCTTCTAAATGCATTACCAGAAAGCTACAAGGATGTCAAATCTGTGTTGAAGTATGGAAGGGACACCTTGAATGTGAGTCAAGTTATAGCTGCAGCAAGAATAAAACTTCTAGAAATGGGGAAGGAAAGCACTGGAGGATCAAATGGTGAAGGTTTACTTGTAAGAGGAAAGAACAACTTCAAGAAGAATTACAAGAAGCAAAAGAAAGATGGAAACCAGAAGTCTAAAGTCTGAAAATGTTTCCATTGTCACAAAGAGGGACATTTCAAAAGAGATTGCCCTGATAGAAAGAATTCTGAGAATCAGAAAGGAAATGAAAAGGCAAATGCTGCAGTTGGTGAAGGCAAGATTGACTACATGGAAGTTCGTGCTGTCACGGATGATAAACCAGAAAATCAGGGCCTAGACGACAAGGAAGACTGGGTGCTAGACTCTGGATGCACGTATCATATGACACCAAACAAGAAATGGTTTCTTGACTTAAAATCATATGATGAAGGATCTGTCTACATGGGTAATAATCAAACATGTAAGGTAGCAGGGATTGGTTCAATCTGTATGCAGTTTCAAGATTCAAATCCAATCAAGATGACAGAAGTCAGGTATGTACCCGAGTTGAAAAGAAACTTGATCTCACTAGGGACACTTGATTCTTTGGGATGTTCTTATCAGGGAAAGGGAGGTCTCCTTGAAATCAGTAAGGGTAAAAAGCTCCTAATGACTGCTAAGAAGATAAATGGCCTGTATTGGCTCAAGTCTGTTAAGATGCCAAGTCATGCCATGTTTGCTACTGACAGTGAGAGGGAAGATGCAATGCTCTGGCATAGAAGGTTGTGCCATACAAGTGAAAAAGGCCTTCAAGAACTATCAAAACAAGGTTTGATTCCTGTGTCAGCATCCAAGAACCTGGAGTTCTGTGAAGACTGTATTTTTGGTAAAACTACAAGAAAGAAGTTTGCCAAAGGAGAACATACTACGAAGAACATCTTAGACTATATACATGTTGATCTTTGGGGGCCTAGCAAAACTGCATCTTTGAGTGGTTCCAAGTATTTCCTATCACTGATAGATGATTTCTCTCGCAAAACATGGATCTACTTCTTGAAAACAAAGGATGAAGCCTTTGGGAAGTTCAAAGAATGGAAGGCATGTGTGGAGAACCAAATGGAAAGAAAGGTGAAATGTTTGAGAACTGATAATGGACTGGAATTCTGTAGCCATGAGTTCAATCAATTTTGTGCAGAAGAGGGTGTCTCTAGACACAGGACTGTGAGATTCACTCCTCAACAGAATGGAGTGGCTGAGAGAATGAACCGTACCATTATGGATAAGGTTAGGAGCATGCTGTCTCATTCCAAATTGAATGCCTCATACTGGGCAGAAGCTGCTGTTACAGCAGTCCATGTCATAAATAGATGTCCAAGCACTGTTCTGGGATATAAAACACCTGAAGAAGCTTGGTTTAAATATCCACCAAAGCTGGAAAATCTCAAGGTGTTTGGATGTGTATGCTATGCTCATTTGAAACAAAGCAAGCTTGAACCAAGGGCAATTAAATGCTTGTTCCTTGGGTACCAGGAGGGAGTGAAGGGATATAGACTGTGGGATCAAGCTAGCAGGAAATGTTTCTGTAGCAGGGATGTAATTTTCAGAGAAAATGAATTGTTCATGGAACAACACATCAAATATGATGAAGAAAACTCAAAGCCTCAAGAGGATGTCATTGAAATTGAGGTGGAGCAAGCCAAACCTGAGTCTATTCTAGAAGAAACAAGTGAAGGAACAGAAACTGCTGTAGAAAGACCACCACCTATCTCTGAAGACCTCTCAGAATACTCTTTGGCCAGAGACAGATTGAGAAGAACCACCAGGCTACCAAGCAGGTATGCTGAGGCTGACATAATGGCATATGCTCTTAACTCAACAGTTGAAACTTTTGAAGATGAACCAAAAAGTTTCCAGGAAGCTGTTAATAGACATGATGCAGAAAAATGGAGAGCTGCTATGAAGGAGGAGATGGATTCTCTAAACAAAAACCAGACATGGGTTCTTGTGCCTGCAACTGAGAAACAGAAACTTGTAGCATCCAAATGGATCTTCAAACGCAAAATGCCAATGCCTGGTGATGGAGGAAACCCAAGGTACAAGGCTAGGCTAGTGGCTAGAGGGTTCACACAAAGAGAGGGAATTGATTTCACTGATGTCTTCTCACCAGTAGTCAAGCACACATCTATAAGAGTATTACTTGTACTTGTGGCATGCAAAGGGCTATTACTGGATCAACTTGATGTTAGAACAGCTTTCTTGCATGGAAACCTTGAAGAGACCATTTATATGCAGCAGCCTGAGGGGTTTGAAGTTGCTGGAAAGACTAAACAAGTGTGTTTACTGAAAAAGTCATTATATGGTCTTAAGCAATCTCCAAGATGCTGGTATAAAAGGTTTGATGAATATGCCTTGAATGTTGGTTTCAAAAGGAGCTCATTTGACAGCTGTGTGTACTATAGAGAAAGCAAAAACAAGGGTAACATCTACTTGTTACTCTATGTGGATGACATGCTTTTAGCAGGAAAATGTCAAGAAGACTTGGATGAAATTAAATTGTTACTTAGCAAAGAATTTGACATGAAAAATCTAGGATCAGCCAGAAGGATCCTAGGTATGGAGATAAACAGAAATGTCAAGACTGGAGAGCTGTTCTTACACCAACAAGACTATGCAAAGAAAATATTGAAGAAATTCAATATGGAAGAATCCAAGCCTGTGTCAACACCTCTTGCTCAACACTTCAAGCTATCAGCAGCTGATTGTCCTGAAACAGAAGAAGATATGGAAGAAATGGCAAAGGTACCTTACTCAAACACAGTTGGCAGTCTTATGTATTTGATGGTGTGCACCAGACCTGACTTGGCATACAATGCAAGTCTAGTCTGTAGATATATGAGTAACCCTGGAAGAAAACATTGGGAGGCTGTCAAATGGGGACTAAGGTATCTGAATGGCACTGTAAAAAGAGGACTGATGTACAAAGCTCAAAGTGGAGGAGAAATGAAATTAACTGGCTTTGTAGACTCGGATTATGCAGGAGATCTAGATAAAAGAAGTTCTCTCACAGGTTATACCTTTCTACTTGCTGGAAATATCATTAGCTGGAAGTCCAATCTTCAGTCAGTGGTAGCATTGTCAACAACAGAAGCAGAGTTTGTTGCAATATCAGAGTCTGTCAAAGAAGCAATCTGGTTAAAAGGTCTGATTGGTGAGTTGGGTTTCAATCAAGAAATGGTTGAAATATACTGTGACAATCAGGGAGCAATCCAACTGTCTAAAAATCAGCAATATCATGAAAGAACTAAGCATGTGGATATAAAGTTACATTTCGTGAGGGAGGTGATAGATAAAGGAGAAGTGGCTATTAAGAAGGTTCATACTTCGAATAATGCAGCAGATTTCTTGACCAAGCCTGTTACTTCTGCAAAGTTTAATCTTTGTCTCAGTTTGTTAAGTGTAGAGGATGCTTAGGGAGGAATGTGAAGCTAAGATCAAACTTGATGATATAACCAAAGGTGGAGATTTGTTATATTAGTTGGTTAATCTCAAGTTAGAAGAAGATTAAGTTCTCTGCCAGCTCAGCCAAGTTGCAAGGAAGAGAAAACTGTTTTTCTAACAGATTGTTGTTGAAAGCTCAGCCACATATAATTAGAGCTTTAACTTTCTTTTTGAACAGTTTTTTGTATCATCTTCTTCGAGTAGCTTACAAAGAGAGAGAGACTTTTCTTGTAGATCTTTTTCAATTCATATAATCAAGATCTTGGATAATTCTTCACAAATTGTTCTTATTCTTTCATAGTTCTTTGTTCTGAAATCATTGAGTTTTGTGCTTTGTTGTGAGAATTTGAATTTGCTACAACATATATGCAGAATGCATTCCAGATTACTTTTATCTTGGGTACAATGGTATGTTTCGTCAATGATGGACGCGGTATTCTTAATTTTCATATTTTATTATTATTACTCTTACTCTCCTCTTTCTTTCTTTTCCTCACAATCCTCCCTATTTCAGCTATTTTAATTGCCTCTCTTGACCGTTCCATTATCTTCACCGATGTCGACCCGGTTCTGTTATTTCCGTCTTCAAGATGCAAATAGGTTTCCTTTATTTTTCATTTCAACTTCAATCACATTTTACATTCCTTTTTCATTTCTTTTATTATTATTACTCTTACTTTCCTCTTTTTTATTGGTGATTAAGAAATCTGAAATTAAATTTAATAGAGAAACAAGTGGCATTTGGGGGCATATAAAACAAGCAATTTTTTTTAAAAAAAAATAGGCTTATTGCCGGCGCTATGACGCCGGCAATACCCCTCTTTTTACACTTTTTTTGAACCCTTTGCCGGCACTATGACGCCGGCAATACCCCTCTTTTTTACACATTTTTTTAACCCTTTGCCGGCGCTATAGCGCCGGCAATACCCCTCTTTTTTACATATTTTTTTAACCCTTTGCCGGCGCTATGGCGCCGGCAATACCCCTCTTTTTTACACATTTTTTAACCCTTTACCGGCGCTATGGCGCCGGTAATGCCCTCATCTAACACCGACATTGACTTTTACGCCGGCATATGATACATCGGGGATGCGTAAAGCATCACTGACGTATACAAATATCACGCCGGGGATGCTAAAAAAGGGGAACCCCGACAAGGAATTGCCGGCATAAATACCGACATAGATTTTTCGCCGGTAAAGGTATTGCCGGCGTAGTCTTAGGGCATCCCCGGCGCACAAGTGCGCCGGGAGTGCCCTTATGTTTTGTAGTGGAAGATGGTCCATAATTCTAGTGATTATATACGTTTTTTTAATACTAAATAACTATTATTATAGTTTTATAATTTACTCCATAATTTTAATAATCAAAATTTTAGGTTTCTGTTGGTTGATAAATATTTATTTATTTTTTTTTACCATTACAACTTTTAGAGTAACAGGTCCTTAAAAATCTCCACAATGGTATTATTCACTATACAATATATTTTAGGCATCAATTCAAATCAATTTGCTTTTGGTTATAAGGACCTTATACCAATTTTTTTTTTTTAATAAGAACTCATACCATTAAAGATATTGCTATCACTTATAAACCTATAATCATACTCAATTCTAACTAGCTTCAAATTTTGATCACAGCCCCAATAAATACTTTCCTCGAAAATAAAACTGAAAAATTATAAAAACAGTCAACCATTGAAAAATCAAACCTAACTCAATCACACAAGCTGCCATTCTTAACTAATAAAACACTCAATTTCAGCCACAAAATGGAAAAAAAAATCTTAACTATTAAAACATTTCCACCTAACTAAAATATAAAAAAACAAAGACTCTTAGAGAAACTTCACCACTTATTTAAATTTGAGGTTCATTTTGATGAAATATAAAATTCAAAAGTTAAAATTGAAACACCTTATTAAATATATATGTTAAATCATCCACTATACCCAAAAATTTAAGCTAATGATTAAAAGTAAATTTAATTATATATCTCAATACAGGGGTTTGAACTCAAGACCTCATGCTCTGATACCATGTTAAATATGTTAAATTATCCATTATAACCATTGACTTTAGCTTTTAGGTCTAGTAGTGATTTAATATATTTAATACATCTAAATGAAACATTTTCCCTTAAGATCTACATACATAAATAATAAAATAAATTAGAAGACAATTAAAATTGAAAGATAAACTACATTTTAACATTTGATTATTCTTCACATTATTATCTAACTTTTTTAAAATACTATTTTGTGACACAATAATTTAAATGATAAAAAATGTTACCCACTTCAATACATAGTTACATATATAACAAAACCAACCGATTTAATTAATTTCATAGAATATTATTACATTTAAACACATTCATATAATAGAGATTTGACAAGCTTCTCAAGAATAGGAAGCTTTTGGCTTCCATGATAACCATATAAAAGTGGAACCCCTCTTGCAATGTTTAGAGAAGCATTAGTGAATGAAATAGGAAATGGGTTTGGTGATAAACTTGATCTATTCAATCTCTTCCATGCATGTGAAATTAAGTCTTTAATGTGTTGTCTTGTGCTTTCCAAAGAAACTTCCTTATATTCTTTCATATAATACTCTACGTATGATCCATCGTATCCATCTTGATTCTCATCCTGCAGAAATCACTTGCAAGTTCAAAATAATCGAAGAATATGAATCCGGGTATTTTTAAAAATAGTAAAAGATTTCAGAATTTAAATAGATTTTTTTAACCCTCATTATATAATGAGAGGTAAAATATGAGACCCCTTGTGGTTTTGACGAAATGCATGAATACTCCTTGTGCATCTAATGCCATTGATTTTCTTTTCGTTATTAAATTCTTCATTTGAACTCTTATTTGAATGATTCAAGATGTTTTGAAATCCGCATTTGGAGTTATGCCTCATGGTCACTTCAAAACTTTAAAATTATCAATAAATAAAATAGTTATATTATCATTAAATTAAGGGCAAAATGCAAAACACACCCCTGTGGTTTTGGTCAAATACAAAACACACCCCTATGGTTTGAAAATGAATATTTATACCCCTGTACTTTCAAAAATTGTGCAAATTGACCCCTTCCTGCTACACCTTCGATTTTCTTTTAGTCATAATTTTTTCGTTTGAACTCCGATTTGAATGATTCAATATGTTTTGAAATCCTCGTTTTGAACTCTACGTTGTAGTCACAAACAATTCTAAATTATCAGTATATAAAATTGTTTACGACTTCAACCCGATCTAATATATTGATGATGATAAATATTTTTATATAATAATGATTTCTAAGTTTTTTTGTGACTACAACATAGAGCTCGAAATGAGGATTCCAAAACATCTTGAATCATTCAAATCGGAGTTCAAACGAAAAAGTTATGGCTAAAAGAAAATCAAAGATGTAACGGGAAGGGGTCAATTTGCACAGTTTTGAAAGTACAGGGTTATAAATATTCATTTTCAAACCACAGGGGTGTGTTTTGCATTTGACCAAAACCACATGGGTGTGTTTTCCATTTTGCCCTTAAATTAATAAATATGATTGGAAGTCATTTAACCCTTTTGTTTACTGATGACACCAACAAAGATGTTTTGCCCAAAACGTGATAAAATGGATAACTTTTTATTTTGAAAAAATATGGGGATCATTTTTACTTGAAATTACTTGGTCTTCAGACTCGTCGATATAATTTGAACTAAGCTGTAAAAGATTTCACATCGAAAAAATAAAAGAGACCTAGGACTTGTTTGAGAGTGTTTAAGAAATAAGTGCTTTTAATCAAACTACTTTTATTATAACTACTATGATAAAAAGTGCTTAGTGGTATATTAACTTATTGTTTGGTTCTAATATTTAAAAGTGCTTTTAATCATATTTAGTGTACTTTTTAGAGAAAATGTGTGTAGATATGAAAATATGTAGAAATAAGTTAGTGAAACAAAGTGTATAAGTAGAAGTTAGAGAGAGTGTAGAAAAATAAGCAAGAGAGAGAGAGAGAAAATGTGTGAGATGATAGAGAGAGAAACGTGTGAGAAGTTAGAGAGATAAAGTTTAATGAGAGAAGTTAGAGAGAGAATGTGTTATGTAGAGAGAGCTTAGAGAGAGAAAGTATGTAGAGAGAAGTTAGAGAGATAAAATATGTAGAGAGAAGTTAGAGAGATAAAATGTGTAGAAGAAATTAGAAATACAAGATTTAAAAAATCAAAAGCACTTCAAAAGCATCTAATAGTTACTTCTTCAAAAAACACTTTGAAGTGCTTTTGACTTTTACAAAAAGTGTTTATAGAATGTAGCCAAACTTACATATTGCATTTAGGAAGTGCTTTTGCTCATTTGAAAGCACTTTTGGCTTGGTCAAAAGCACTCCCAAACACACCCCTAATAATATTGATAAAGACTAAAACTCTTTTCTCTCTCATTATCGATTGATTTTGAGATAGATTCCCAAACTTATCAATTAATAGAAAGATTTAGAGGTTTTATATTATACCTGAGCATTTCCCAAGTCATCATGAAGACGCAGAATTGTTGCAGCAGAAGAAATAATTTGAGGATTGGAGTCCAAGAATTGGACAGTTTCTTCGGTTAATCCTTGTCCTAATAGGAAAAAAACATGAACCAAAACAACGTGTACACCACTACTAATTATCCCATTTCTTAAATATTCATCTGCTGTCGGTGAATTTCCAGAACTAAACCATATGGATTCTTGTAGAAATGCATCGCAAAGTTTTGCCCACTGCGTTAATAATAATAATTCACATTTTAATTAAGTTAATCACATGATATAATCACAAATCAAGCATTTGTTTTGAAAATAAATTAAAATTACCGATTTCTGTAAGGAGTGAATGGGGTTCCAGCCGTACTTGTGATGGACCTTAGTACTTATTTCATTTGTCATTTCATAAAGTGATTTCAAGCAAGTCTTCATACAATCTGGTAATGTTTCAGCAATAGATAAGTCCCATCTGCATGCATCAAAAACAACTTTAAGAAAATTTAAGCCTTGGAAGAAATAACAATTTTTTTAATTTTTTTTTTTTTTTGTAAATATACAGATTAGGTTACGCACACTTCAACTAATTTCACACGACAACCTCACAACCTTTCAACACTAAGTGTCGGAAAACTCATAGTATAATATCCTAGGGTAGATGTTCACTCATGAATTTAATCTCATGATTTCAAGGTTTAAAATGAGCCGCTTTACTATTAAAGCAACTCATGGTTGGTTCAAAAAATTACTTGTTTTAAGGTTAAAAAAAAAAAAACTTTAAGTTACTCAATTGTAAAAATGATAGAATTTCAAGTCTTTTTATTTGACACATGATTAACATTTGATTGATTTTTGTAATAAAATCTACAATTTACTTAAATATTTATAAAAATTCTATTCTCTGAAAAAAAAAAAAAGCTACACATAACAAATATCAGTATTTTGAGTTCAATAAGTTAATTCTCATGATTAACTTTTTTGAGCAAACCTTTTAACTGCTTCTGTGAAAAGTGTAAGTTGGTCGAGAGAAGCATATAAATCGAAAATGTCATCAATAAGGTAAACGAAGGAAATAGTTTTTGTAAGATCAATTCTTTCCTCCCACAAGTATGGATCCGTAAGGCACACCAAAGAACATAGGTACCATTTGATTGGTTGATTTCTAGCAAACCCCAATTCTATCGCCAAACCTGTCTCTTTCCACCATCTAAATATGGAAATGTCAAATAAAAAAAAAACAAACATGTTTAGTGGAGAGTATTAACTTGTTTGATAACCATTCGTTTTCTGCTTTCGGTTTTTGTTTTTAGTTTGTTAATAACATGAAAATTTGATAACCAATTGTATAAAACCAAAATCTTTAATTAAACATAATTTTAAGGAGAATACTTTCAAACTCACCGGTTAGTACCAGCTCATATTCACTATCATATTTTTTTAACAAAATATTTGTAGGACCCGTATATTTATTACATACTTACATATTTGATCCGTTAGAAATATGACATGTGTGTTGGTGAGTATGAGTTCATACTCAATGGTGAGTATACAAGTATTTTCCCATTATAAAGAAATAATTTTAAAAATTTAAGAATCGAAAAAACCAATTTGTTTTTAAATAATGTTGTACAAATTATTGAATTGAAACTTACTGAGAAATCTGAAATATTTCTTGATGGTGCATGCTTTGGACCATATTGAAATCCATTTTCGCCACTTGATGCAAAGCATTTATCCATTTATTTGTGGCTTGGAAACCTTCAATTCCAAAATAACTTTTTACCATAAACTTTGACAAGCTTATATGATGGGGATTAGCCAAAGTATTAGAAATATAACCAGCTTGGTTATTATCAATACTTATAACGCATATAGTTTTTAGGATTTGGGCACTAAATTTTCCAGCTTGTTCGAATATTGCTTCACCAGGTAAGCAGAAATGTGAAGCTTCATATAAACTCATCAGCCCCATCATGTCTTGTTTTATCCCTTCCTTGAATTGTCCCTCCTTGTTTACAAAAGCTTTTAACACACCTACTTCAAACAAAATAATCTTTTATAATAAGACTAAAAAATTGCTAAAAAAAAAAATTAGTTGAGTTTGTGAATTTAAAACTATTGATTTTTATTTCATAATATGACTATAAAATCGCTAAAAAAATTTTGAGTAAATCACTATAAGATTAACACTAGAAAAAAACATTTATAATATAATTCATAAAAACGTTCAAATTCAATGACGTGTGTGTATTGAATGTTTATATAATCAGTTAAAAAACGCACACATCTAACCATAAATATAGAAAATAATAATAATTAAACAAAGAAAAATATAAATTAATCACTTATTAAAATCCAAAATTAAAATATGGGTTTGAATTAAAAGAATTTATTATATTATGGTATAAATTGAATTTTTCACTATTGTTTTTAGAAACTAAAAATACCCACAGCTTGCAGGTACAAAGTAGCCATGTTGTCTCAAAAGTCGAAAGCGAAGGGAAACCTCATGAAGATCACTCTTTTGATTGTTAGGATTCTGTGATATTATTTCATAATGCCATTTTAAAATTGCATCAATCTGGGTTTCGAAGTGGTAACGATGCCTAATCGCTGAGCAGCATCGATAAAGTTTAAACTTTCCAAAGGATCTTTTGATATTTCTATTAATGCATTCTCAAAACTCTTCACATTACATCCATTCTCTCTGCCATCCTGCAACTGCAAAAAAAATGAAATAAAATAATTGCAAGTAGTGAAAAAAAAAAAAACAGAGAGGGCTTGGTAAAATTACAGCTAAATTGGAGTTAGAGAATTTTAAGGAAGAATAAACCGAGGTTTGATGACGTTGGAATATTAGGAATGAGAATGTTCCATTTTTTAGCAGCAGTATTTTCAGGTGAAGACATGAATATTGGATGGGAAGAAGAGGAAGGAAAGGAGAATTGAGTATATGACAAAAACATTATGGGATATTTCCAATGTTTTTGTTGGCTGAGAATTTTTATGGGATCAAGGGCATGGCTCTAATCATCCTTTTAAAGACATGGTATGTCTCGTTAACAAACGAGTGTGAGTAGTTGAATAGTTATTACCCTAGTTAAGTGTAGCTGGCATACGATGTTGACTACTCATGGCCCATTTTCTAATCAATAAAACTTCTCTTCTCACATTCTATTGAATAATACTTATTAATCCGACATATTGATTAAATAGGATCTATATATTTATTAATTATAATAAATATTATATCTAATAGGAATATGACACATAAGCAAGTTAGGAGGAGCTAAGTAGGGGTGGACATTGGATTGATTTAGTTTGAATTTTACTAAAATTTCATATCTTGATTGTATTTTCTTTTTAATTAAATGAACCGAACCGAACCGTTCAACATGAAAAAACCAAACCAAAGTAAACTAAAATGGTTTGGTTTGGATTAGTTTGGTTCTTACATTTTTTGTTTTTTTTCTCAACTATTCATAAATACTTAATTTGCAGCATGATCAGTGTAACAAAATCTTAAAAAAATAACTTCCAAAAATTGTAAGACTAATTTTAATTCATCTCAAATTCAATAAAACACCAATTACAAATACTAACATAACAAAATTATAAATGTTGTTATAATTATTCAACCATAAACACATATAATATCAAAGATTTTTTTTTTTCATTTATTAAATTTTTTTATTGATATATATATATATATATTATATTATGTATTGGTTTGGATCGCTGCAAAACTCTATCAAACCAAACCAAACAACTATTAATTTGTTTGGATTGGTTTGAGTAATTGAAGGTTTAAAAATCGAACCAAACTAGTTTGGTTTGGACAATTGGATTGGTTTGAATTTGTTCACCCCTATAGTAAGGATGAAAGTTTTTTTTCTAATTACTTAAAACTTTGAGATAATGTATGGGCTTTGCAGCCACCAAGAGTGGTGAAATAAGAGTAGCTAGCTATATACTCTCAATTTAGAGTAAATAGCCTGATTTTCAAATTTTGGAGAGTGAAAAAACAATGAAATTACCTAAAATAACATTTTTCCTTCTTTATATGCACAAAATACAAAGTCGAGATACAATTATTATTTTTATTAAAAAATAAAAATAAGAAATCTAAAAAGATATATTTTCAAACAAATATTTTCAAAATCTTCTTCGCTCTCACTTTTTCTCTAGTTTTCTCTCTTACTTTCTCCCTCATATTTTTTCTTTCTCATATTTCATCTCCATTTTTCCTCTTTTTTTTTAATGATTCTCCACAAATTTATGGAAAATAACACACTTTTCTCTAAGATTTCAAAACGAATCACAACTAAAAGGTATAACTTTTGCAAAACTTCTTCCATTCTATTCTTGATATGAAATTTCTGAAGAAAAAAAAAAGATGTTTCATTTTTTGTGTCTGAATTTTATTGTTTTATTCATATTCCCATAACTTTGTATAGACATCATCAAGGATGCCCTTTGTATTATGCCCACCCTTCTTAAAACTCAATCTTTTTACTTTGCCGAGCATGCAATGTTCACAGAAGGTGAAACGTGTTGCAACTCCACTTGGAAGTATTTTCTGCCTTGAGAGTTCTGACATACCTTTTGAGCTTACATGTGACAATATTTTATGCCAAATGTCAGATTCTGTTAAATCATTAGATTCTACTGCAAAAGGCTACCTATTTAGGAACTGCATTCTTAATCAAATACAGTCTATTTTCTTTTTTTGCTCTCAATATCACTTTGGAGTCTTTCATAACCTCCATTTGACTTTCCTTTCCAGAGTAAGTGCACCATTGTGAGTCAATTACACCTAGAGAAACTAGATTCCTCTTCAAGGTAGGCATCTAACATTTTGAAGAAATTCTTGATGAGCCATCTTCAAGCTTGAACTCTATTGTACCAATTCCAATAACATTGCATATGTTATTGTTTCCCATGTAAACTTACCCTCCCCTAATTGATCTGTAAGACTTGAACCAAGCTCTTGAGGGAGTCATGTGATACGAGTATCTTGAGTCAACCAATCTTCTTCACTTCGAACATGCCTTTTCTAATCTTTCGTTCCTTTTGCAGCCAGGGCCTCTGAGAGAGAGAACCCTTCTTCTTCTATTGATGCTTCTGCATATTCCGCATTCCCTTTTATCTTCTCATAGAACCTCTTCATGTCTGAAAAGTCTCTTTTAAAATGTTTTTCTTTGTGGCAGATGAAAATTTTGTATTTAGTTTTCCCTTTTATTTGCTTTGGTTCCCATTAGATTGTTTCCCTTTGTCTTGAACAAACACGCCTTCTCCTGTTGTCTCTTCATTTCTTTCAGAGTTTAATTTCAACTTTTTTTACTTTAATGCATAAAGTATTTCACTGACAGCTAGATCTTTACAGTCATATTTCATGGATGCCTTCACATCCTTAAAGTTTTCTTGTGGGAAATTCAAGATAATGATGGCCTCATTCTTATCTCTAATCTTTTCGACAAGATTGTTAAAATCCATTGTTAACTTCATGAATTCATCAAGATTTTTAGTCAGAGTCTTCGGGTGTGGTTGGGAGTGCTTTTTGCCAAGCCAAAAGTGCTTTTAAATGAGCAAAAGTACTTCTTAGATACAATTTGTCTGTTTGGCAACATTTTAGAAGCACTTTTTGTAGAAGTCAAAAGCATTTTAAAGTGCTTTTTAAAGAAGTAGGTAATATGTGCTTTTTGAAGTGTTTTTGATTTTTTAAAACTTGTATTTCTAATTTCTTTACACATTTTATCTCTCTAACTTCTCTCTAGACATTTTATCTCTATAACCTCTCTCTACACACTTTCTCTCTCTAACATCTCTCTACATACTTTCTCTCTCTAACATCTCTCTACATACTTTCTCTCTCTAACATCTCTCTACATACTTTTTCTCTCTAACATCTCTCTACACACTTTTTCCCTCTAACTCCTCTCTACACACTTTCTCTCTCTAACATCTCTCTACATACTTTCTCTCTCTAACATCTCTCTACATACTTTCTCTCTCTAACATCTCTCTACACACTTTCTCTCTCTAAACTTCTCTCCATGCATTTTCTCTATCTAACTTCTCTCCACACATTTTCTCTCTCTAACTAATTTGTCCACACTTTCTCTAATTTCTCCTTATACACTTTCTTTCTACAAATTTTATTTTCAACATACATTTTCTCTAACAAGAACTCTAAACAAGATTAAAAATATTTTTTGAATACCATATCCAAACAATAAAATAATATACCACTAAGCACTTTTTATCATAGTATTTATAAGAAAAATACTTTGATTAAAAGCACTAATTTTATAAACACTCCCAAACAAGCTCTTCATTTGATTAATCTTGAAAGGGAATAACCTATCTTTCACGTGGATTTTGTTTGACGAATCCTTAGTCATATAGGTTGAATCCAATTTATTTCATATCTTCAAGGATGTGTCTTCTTCCACCACTTATCTGAGGACATTTTTGCTTAGATTCAAGCATTATTCATCACTTTTTGCTTCTGATCTTTAGTTAAACTTACAAGCCATCGTGGTTCTTCCTCTAGTTGCAATCAGTGCCTTACAACTTTAATTTTGGCTTTTCACAATCCAAAGTCTCATGCGCTTTCAAACTTGTCAACCTCGAACCTCTAAGTTGCCATTGTCAAGAATCTTGATTCATTTGTAATAAATGATACTTGACCATGGGTTGTGTTCTTTGACCATGAATTGTTGTTCATTTACCATAGGTCGTGTTTCTTCAAACCTTCATGTCTTTTAAAATTAACTAACTTGTAGAACAGTCATGACTATTCGAATGGCCACAAACCTGTCCATAAAAGAGGACTCTTCTCATTTTTTTTTTTTACACAAAATGGACTTGAAATACATCAAATGGATGTTTAGACGAAATTTTTAAATGGTGAGTTAGATGAAGAAATATACATGGAACAACCAGAAGGTTTTGTTGCTTCTGACAAAAAGGATAAGGTGTGTAAGCTAGTTAAATCTTTATAAGGATTAAAGCAAGCACCAAGGCAATGGCATGAAAGATTTTATAATGTTATGATGTCAAATGGTTTTCAATGTGATAAACGTGTATATAATAAGTATAATCAAAATGATTATGTCATTGTTTGTTTAATTTATATATGTTGATATGATATGTTTCTCATTGATAACAACATAAATATAATCAAGGCTACGAAACAAATGTTAGCCGATAAATTTGAGATGAAAGACATGAGTGTTGCAGATGCTATTTTAAGAATTAAAATTTCTAGAACTTCAAATGGGCTTAGTATTGTCTCAATCACACTATATAGAAAAAGTATTGGATAAATTCAAGAAGCATAATAATGGGATAAAGAAAACACATATGGATATAAATTTTCATCTAGCAAAGAATAATGGAGACAGTATATCTCAACTAGAATATTCCCGTATAATAGGTAGTTTATTGTATGTCATGAGTTATACACGACCAGACATAACATATGTCATAAGTAAGCTAAATCGTTATACGAGTAATCCCAATCAAGATCATTTGAAAGCTATAATAAGGCTCTTGGGATATTTAAAGCACAAAAGAAATTATGGAATTGCATTACACTAAATATCATGTTGTGCTTGAAGGTTATTGTGATGCAAATTGGATAACCGTAATGATCCAAAATCTATAAGTGGATATATTTTCACTTTTGGAGGAGCAGCTGTATCTTAGAAATCTTCCAAGAAGACATGTATAGCAAGATCCACAATGAAATCTGAATTTATAGCTCTTGATAAAGCTGGAGAAGAAGCATAATGTCTCAGGAACTTTTTGGAAGATATTTCCTAATTGGTCAAAGCCAGTGCCCGCAATTTGTATTCAATAGTGGTAGTCAAGCGGCTATTGGAAGGGCACAAAATATTATGTATAATGGTAAATCTCGACATATACGTCAAAGACACAATACAGTTCGACAATTACTCTCTAGTGGAATTATCTCAAATGACTTTGTAAGGTCAAAAGATAATATTGTGGATCCACTTACAAAAGGTCATACTAGAGAGATAGTTGAAAGTTCATCGAAAAGAATGAGTTTATAGCTTATGAAATAAAAGTTTTTTTGAGAGGAACCCAACTTAGTTGACTGGAGATCCCAATATCTAAGTTCAAAGGGAAAACAAAATTTCTGAATAACTTGCTAAGTACGGTAGAGAAATTATCTCTCACCTATTCTTATGATGAGACAGTGCAATTTTGGATTAGGATAAGCTTATGCTTTTAATGATTTTTATAGTTTGTAAGGAGAAGAGTATAGACGATGCTCTTTATAGAAATCACCTATGTAAGTGAGAGGGGGCCGCTTCTATGAGAATTTTTAAAGGCGAATTCTTGAAAACACTCATGAAACCAGGAGGTGTTCAAGGCCAAAACAAACACAAAAAATGAGAATCAACTTTATTTAAGAAGAAACTATGTTGTTTTTATTGACTTAATTTATTGAAACGATTAACAGTTCAAGACATCAAGTCCTCTAATCACTACAAAATAAAATGGGGTGTTTCGCAAGCTGGCATTTGTTGCCCTTAATGAAACGGGGCGTTTTGCTGCCCCTTTAGGGATTTTCGCAAGCTGGCATTGTCGACGTGGCGTCAGTAATGCCATTTTGTTTTTTAAAAGGGTGAAACAGGACGTTTAAACTAGACCGACGCCAGGTCGGTGTAGCTTACTTGGGATTTTTACAAGACTGGCATTGCCGACACTGTTCTCATTTTTTAAGTGTGACACAATACCGACGCCACATCAGTGATGGTGCTCTCTACCGACACAAAGCAGTAATGTCGGCAATGAGATCGTCGGTAGAAGTGTTGTTTTTTTGTAGTGAATTAATTAAAGTAAACTCGATAAAAATTCACTACTGAAAGTTCAAAGTTTTTACTACTTATTCTAATTGTAGTCTCTTCATTTGGAGAAACCGAATATGTTTTATTTATTTATTATTTTTGAAAAACGTCAATTCACCATTTATGTGGGGGATTGTTGGAATAAATGGTACTTGACCATGAGTTGAGTTCATTTGCCATAGGTTGTGTTCCTTCAAACCTTCATGTCTTTTTTAATTTAACTTAACTTGTAGAAGATAAATCCGTACTATCTTGGGAACCATTACTTCAAAAACACAGGCAATAGAAGCAGTAAAATTGTCTTAAGGAGACAATGTATATTCGTTGGGTTAGGATATTTCATCATTATTCTTGCCGGTTATTTGAGTATATTTCTTACAACAGATTCTTCTTTCCTTTTCTTTAAACCCGACTCTGATACCAAATTGTTACGGAAATATAACAGAAAGTAGCAAGAATTGAGAAGAGAAATGAAGTATAAGATGAGATGAATGATTACTCTATTGAGTGTACTAACAAGCTTTTATAGCTAGTTTTATAAGGATTCTCAAAGCTGGCCAATCATTAAGCTAACTAACTAAATTATAATCATTGGATAATTACAACTAAGCTTATGTAAGCTAACTAACTATGCTATAATGAACAACCAACGTCACATTTAGGTTCAAACTCCTAAAAGATAGAATGAGTTTATGGCGTAACCCAAAACGCAAGAAATGAAGCAAAGCCGGCTGGGATTAAATACCAACAGCTAACGGCTTGGAGGCTGTCATTACTAGGCAATTTTCTTGGAAAATACAAAAAGGAAAATCTGAGAATGTCCCCTTAACAGTGACTTAAATAGGGAAACATTGAGACAAACAAACCTAGAAAAGGAAAGACTAAACAAATGGGCTAAACAACTGGGCCCAAAGGAAACAGAAAAAGACTAGTCCAAAAACATAAAGAACAGTCCAGCAAAAACATAAAGAAAAGACATCAGCCTAGTAAATAGCCCACATCAGTTTAAATCCTACAATCCCACTAATCGTCTAACTACTTAAATAAAGAAACACTACAAAAAAACTGTCAAAATGCGACCAGAAATTTGCGACCAAAAAAATATGGTAGCTTTCTGGTGACCACCTGGTCACTTTCTTTGAAGGTTGACTCTAAGTGACCATTTGGTCACTTTTTTTGCGACCATATGGTCGCATTTTTGTGACTAAAATGTTCCTTGGTAGCAAAAAATGGCGCGTAATTTTGGAGGGAAGAAAGCTACCAAATGGTCACAATAAAAAGTGACCAGATGGTCGCAATTTTGGTGACCAAAAGTGAGCAGTGGTAGCTTATAATTGGAGGGAAGAAAGCTACCAAATGGTCGCAATAAAAAGTGACTAGATGGTCGCAATTTTGGTGACCAAACGTGAGCAGTGGTAGCTTATAATTGGAGGGAAGAAAGCTACCAAATGGTCGCAATAAAAAGTGACCAGATGGTCGCAATTTTGGTGACCAAAAGTGAGCAGTGGTAGCTTATAATTGGAGGGAAGAAAGCTACCAAATGGTCGCAATAAAAAGTGACCAGATGGTCGTAATTTTGTGACCAGATGGTCGCAATTTTGGTGACCCAAAGTGAGCAGTGGTAGCTTATAATTGGAGGGAAGAAAGCTACCAAATGGTCGCAATAAAAAGTGACCAGATGGTCGCAATTTTGGTGACCCAAAGTGAGCAGTGGTAGCTTATAATTGGAGGGAAGAAAGCTACCAACTGGTCGCAATTATAAGTGACCAGATGGTCGCAATTTTGGTGACCCAAAGTGAGCAGTGGTAGCTTATAATTGGAGGGAAGAAAGCTACCAACTGGTCGCAATTATAAGTGACCAAATGGTCGCAAATTATGTGATTTTTATGGGACCAATAATTGATAAAGAATTTGGTGGGATAAAAGCTACCAAGTGGTCACCCAAAAAGTGACCATGTGGTCGTAAATTCTGACTTGATGTAGCCTGATACCGAATGCCCGCATGTTCTATTTACCGCTAACCCCACGTCTGCAACGGTTGTATGCATCGGATGTGACAGCCTCGCACATGAGATGGCGTCACGAGCATTCACAGGATGAAGGTGTTATGAGACATCCCTCAGATGCTGCGGCATGGAAGCATTTAAATAATTGTCATCCGGATTTTGCACAAGATCCGAGAAACGTCAGATTGGGCTTATGCACAGATGGCTTCAACCCGTTCGGGGCATCCGGGGCACAATATTCAGTTTGGCCAGTCATGGTAACCCCGTATAACTTGCCTCCCTCGATGTGCATGCGAGACCCGGTGATTTTTCTAACAGGTGATCGCACCTGGGCGAAAAGTCCAAAAAGAACCTGGATGTGTATTTGCAACCACTTATTGCGAGTTGAAAAGGTTGTGGAGTGACGGTGTTATGACGCACGATATTTCGAAGAAACAAAATTTCTTGATGCGCGCCGCGTTAACCGGACGATCGGTGACTTCCCTGCGTATTCAATCTTGTCAGGTATGTTGATATTTAATTGCTTTCATATATATTTTTGAGTCGGTGTTTAGCTTTTGTTATTGCTTTCCTTAGTCATTGTAGTTAATTGTGTGAACCTCAATCTCCTCCTCTTAAAGGATGGAGTACGGCGGGGACATACGCATGTCCGCATTGCATGCTAGACACGGATGCATTTTATCTCGAAACGGTCGGAAAACTTGTTGGTTTGACTGTCACCGTCGATTCTTGCCTTTGAATCACACTTTCCGTTCAAACGGCAAGGACCTGGAAGAAGGGTCGATGAGTAAGAAAACAAACCCCCCGACCATGTATAGTGGAAGGCAGATTCGCACCGGTATAGATACTATAGGGATGCGGAAGATTACCAGGTGGAAGGTGCAGAGAGTGCAAACAATGCGGCTGGAAAAAACACAGGTTGGAAGAAACGAAGTATTTTTTGGGATCTACCGTATTGGGAAGATCTACTGATTAGACACAATCTTGATGTAATGCATATCGAGAAGAATTTCTTTGACAACATTTTCAATACGATTTTGAACGTTCCGGGAAAAACGAAGGACAATCTGAAGGCACGTTATGATATACGGGAGATATGTGACCGTCTTGAGTTGGAGCCTGACGATGATGAATGAGATATTTCGTTAACTTGATTATTCAAATGTGTGTGTATGTGTTTAATTAATTAAAACTATTTCTTTTAAGGAAAGATTAAAAAAAAAAAAAAAAAATTATATTTGCGACCAAGTGGTCGCAATTTCACACAAAAAGGTGACCACATGGTAGTAATTTAGAAGTGAAATGCGACCAGTTGGTCGCATTTTATAATTATATTTTTAAAAAATATAAGTAAAATGGCTACCATATGGTCGCAAAAATGAGCGGTAAATTTAAAGATTACGACCATCTGGTCGCAATATTTGGCGGTGGGCTACCATATGGTCGCAAAAATGAGCGGTAAATTTAAATTTCCATGAAATTTATGGCGGTGAATTTAAAGATTACGACCATCTGGTCGCAATATTTGGCGGTGGGCTACCATATGGTCGCAAAAATGAGCGGTAAATTTAAATTTCCATGAAATTTATGGCGGTGAATTTAAAGATTACGACCATCTGGTCGCAATATTTGGCGGTGAATTTCATTATTGCGACCTGGATGGTCGCAATTATTGATGGGACTCGTGATATGACAATTGTTATGGATCATGGTAAAGTGGTGACCATATGGTCGCTTTTCATGAAATGCTACCATATGGTCGCAAATATCTTAAGAAATGCGACCGGTTGGTCGCCATTTTCCCCAAAGACGCGCGACCTTTCGTTTCTTGTCATAATTACATATTTGCGACCATTTGGTCGCAAAAATCGATTTAAATTCCCATCGAGTTTTCCTTTCCCCCGTTTCCGCTTTTCTTCCTTTCTCTTTTTCTTCCTCTCTTTTTGTTCTTTTCTCTCTTTCCCCTCTCCCGTTCCCCGTTATTTCTTCCCGTTCCCGTTCTTACTCTAAATCTAAAACCCTCAAACCCCAATCCCGATTTCTATTACAAGGTTAGTTTTCGTATAAAATTGAAGTTTAGTTTAAGAATTTATTTTACTTAGTTTTAGTTTTTAGTTTTCAATTAAGTAGTTTAGTTTAGTTTTGTTAATTTAATTAGTTTTAGTTTAATGAATCTAAATTTGTGTAATCAATTACTTAGTTTACTTTTGTTTAATTCATAGCATTTTAGTTTACATTAACTAATTAATTAGTTTAGTTTAATTTTGTTACTTTAAGTAATTTTAGTTTAATTAATCTAATAGTTTAATTAATCTAACTTAGTTTACTTTAATTCAATTTAAGTAGTAATTAATTTAATTACTTAATCTAATTTAGTTTAATTACTTATTTAGTTTATTTAAGATAGTTTACTTTAATTTAATAAAATTAAACTAAATTAATTTATAATTACACTAGTTTAAATTTTAATTTTAGTTTAATTAATGTAATTTAGATTACTTTAATTAAATCAATTAATTTAAAGTAGGGTAATTAATTCAAATAGTTTAACTTCAATTATACTTAAGTAGTTTAAATTAATTAATTACACTAATTTAATTAATTAATTTTAGTTTAATGAATAAATAAAAATTGTTTAATTACTTAATTTTAGTTAAAATTTGATTAAAGTAAAGTACAATTAGATTAATTAATTAGAATAATTTTGTTTAAGTATTCTAATCAATTAATTTGAAATAAAGTAAATTAAAATTAGATTAATTGAAACTAAAATTAATTCAATTAAACTTAAGATTAATTAATTAAAACTAACATAAACTAATCATTTAATTTGAATTAAAGTAAATTAAAATTAGTTTAATTGAAACTAAAATTAATTCAATTAAACTTAAGATTAATTAATTACAACTAAAATAAACTAATCAATTAATTTGAATTAAAGTAAATTAAAATTAGATTAATTGAACTAAAATTAATTCAATTAAACTTAAGATTAATTAATTAAAACTAAAATAAACTAATCAATTAATTTGAATTAAAGTAAATTAAAATTAGATTAATTTGAATTAAAGTAAATTAAAATTAGATTAATTGAAACTAAAATTAATTGAATTAAATTAATTTGAGTTTAATTCAATTAATTTTAGTTCAATTAATATAATTAAATAAATAATTAATAAATAATTAATAATTAATAATTAATAATTAATTAACTAATTATTGAAATTTAAATTTTAAAAAAAAATTTCTTAAATGTGACCAGATGGTCACTTTTTAGGCGACCATCTGGTCGCATTTTAACTGAGCCTAAAAGTGACCATTTGGTCGCATAACATGCGACCATTTGGTCACTTTTTTATGTGACCAATTGGTCACTTATCTTTCACATAAAATGCGACCAGGATGGTCACTTTTTAGGTGACCATCCTGGTCGCATTTTAATCGAGCCTAAAAGTGACCATTTGGTCGCATAAAATGCGACCATTTGGTCACTTTTTATGTGACCAAATGGTCACTTCTATTGAAGATAAAATGCGACCATATGGTCCCTTTTAATGCGACCATTTGGTCGCATTTTCAAAAGTTTGACTTTTTTGCTACCAAAATTTTTTGCGACCAGATGGTCGAATTTTTGTGACCATGCAGTCGCACAATTGAAATCCGACCAGCTTTTTAGCAACCACTCAGTTGGTCGCAATTTAGGTAAAAAACGACCATTTGGTCGCAATTTCCTGGTCGCAAATTGACAGTTTTTTTGTAGTGAAAGATGTTTGCATCACAAAAAAGACTTTAAACATTAGTTGAATTAAGAAAATAAAATGAAAAGGTTGTAAATAACGGTTTTCTCAAAATATATTTTATCATTTAGTATTGTCAGTTTTGTCTCAGACATTTATTACTTAATGTTGTTACAGTGGTCCTGAAGAGAAATTATATTTGAATGTTAGGTTCTATTATTATTCACCAAACATGAGATATCAAATTTTGAGTGGATTCATATGTTGTTATATGGGGATTATAAGTGATAGAGCAAAACCGCAGCTAAAATAGAGTGGAAAACATAATAACAATGAAGAAAGATGAAGAGAAGTATGAACACACAGATTTACGTGGAAAACCCCAAGCAAATTAGGGTAAAAAACCACGGGCAAGGATAGAAGAATTCACTATAAAAATAGGATTTTACAACTTTCTCTCTTATAAGGAAAGACAAGACTTCTCTCTCTTATAAGGAAAAACTCTCTCTATTTTTATCTCAAGACCTCACACCATCTTTCTCTCACTCAAGCTAATGCTCTTGGTGGTTTTGGGATGATTTGCCAAGGATGGGAGAACCCCTATTTATAGTAAAAGATCCTTGGTCCCCAAGTTCAATCCAATGGTCTTGATTTTTCCTTGGTGCCCAAGTAAAATCAATGGCTACAATTTGGTCACCAACTTCAATAAGGTAAATGGAAGGTTCATGAATCTTCAAGTGGATGTGGAAGCTTCATGAATCTTCCTCCATCAAATGGATTGACTTTGGCTTGGGCTTGGTGAGACCTTAGTATGGGCTTTAGTGGGTTTTAATCCAACATATGTGAAATTGGAAATTTTGATTTGAAAAAAAAATAGATCTGTCAACGAGAACCACTCAAGCCATATATACCATGTTCGTAATTTGAATTGCATTGAATTGAATAGTTAGCAATGCGAGAGAGGAAATGTTTGAGAAAGGACATGATTTAATGCGATTGAAATGAAGAATCAATTTTAGTGCGTATTTGAGATAGTTTTTTAAGTGTTTAAAACTGTTTTTAATAAAAAAAATGTTTTTGATAACTATTAAAATAACATTTTTAAGTATTTTTAAAAACTATATCTCAAACTGGCCTATCTATCTTTTGCACCACATGAGGATTCGGGAATGAATCCTCACCTCACACTTCTCCATTAGCATGATCACTCTCATATCCTTATCTTGTCAGAAAAAATATTGATGATAATGGGCAATTACTGAAATAGAGAACTTTTAAAGAATGACTAAAATAACATAATTATAATTCAATAATTTATTAAATTATTAAAATATAGTTCAATAATTCATTGAACTAAAAAAAGTAAAATAAAAAAAACGACAAATTCATTTAAAATAATAATGAAAGATAATCAAATAGCTCGATTTATTATTGAAATTAAACTTAAAAAAAAAAAAAAAACATACAAATTCATTAAATACACATGAAAAATAGTTCAATAATTTATTGAATTATAATTATACAATTTGAGTAATTTTTAAAAAGTTCTGACATTTTAATAAGTAATATGCAGATTTGTACTATTTGAGACAAATTCTAATACTAATACTAAACATACACATGAGATTTGAGTTGAGAGCACCAAATTCCTTGATTTAAATCTCTAATTTGGTAAAAAAAATATATAAATATCTTATGGGATGTTTAATAGGAGAAGTTTTTAAGTTTAAATTTATATAGCCAAAAGTTATGAATTTTTTTTTAGCAAGTGTTTAAATATATTGAATTTAGAGTTTTGGAAACCTATGTTTAAAAGATTGAGTTTAATTATGAGTTATGTATTGGTCAATTTTCTCACAGTTTAAAATTCATTAGTTTAAAAAAAAAAACTAAAGTCAAGATTATCAAACCACCTAAACAGATACGAGTTAGACTAACGAAACTTTCGTATTTTAGACCTAATTTCTACCAAACATCCCTCAACACACCAATATATTTCATTATTTGAAGAGTCAAGTTTTTCATTGATTTGACACGACCGTCTCTTAAAAAGAAAGAGAGGAAAAAAAAAAAAAAACCTGAAAAACGTCCACGACCAGTTAAAATCTCAACGCCAGCACGAACCTATAATCTTAACCTATAGTTTTTTTTCCCCTTTATCAAGGAAAGAGTGAAATATTGTAGTTTGTGTGGAATAGAATGTGCGAAACTTTTTTTAGTGTCCTACCCACCCACCGATGGGTCCTTCTAAAATGGGTAGGAATAGGATGGCTGCAAGTATCATTTTAATCCTCCTTCACGTGTCTGGGAGTGCTTTTGACCAAGCTAAAAGTACTTTTAAATTAGCAAAAATACTTCTTAAATATAATATGTTTGTTTGGCTACATTCTATAAACACTTTTTATAAAAGTCAAAGCACTTCAAAGTGCTTTTTGAAAAAGTAAGTATTAGATGCTTTTGATTTTTTAAATGTTGTATTTCTAATTTCTTCTATACATTTTATCTCTCTAACTTCTCTCTACATATTTTATCTCTCTAATTTCTCTCTACATTAAACCTTCTCTCTCTAAGTTCTCACACGTTTTTATCTCTAACTTCTCAAACGTTTCTCTTTCTATCTTCTCCCACATTTTCTCTCTTTTGTTTATTTTTCTACATCCTCTCTAACTTCAACTTAAACACTTTGTTTATTTCTACTTATTTTCATATCTACACACATTTTCTCTAAAAAGTACACTAAATATGATTAAAAACACTTTTAAATATTAGAACCAAACAATAAGATAATATACCACTAAGTACTTATTTCCTAAACACTCCCAAACAAGCCCTAAAGACTAACTAATAGCATCTTGTTAAGACATACACATGGGCTGATTAGTTAGTTTGTTATATTAGTTATGTATTCTCCTTACTATACTATAAGTAAGAGACTTGTATTTTGTCTACAGCTAATGATAATTCATCCTTTCTTTGTGGTCAACAATCTATAACTCTAATAATTTGAAAACCACATATTTATTATTTTCGTTTTTTGCTATTCGTTTTGACTCTAAAAAATTTAATAGGATGAAAGGCAAAAGATCAGGAACAAAATATGTAAGAACAATTATAAGCCACCCCTATCAGATGACATTTTTAATAAATAATTTCAAAAATATTAAATATTTTGAAATACTTTTAAAACTATCATTTTTCAGTTTAAATTTGTAGATTTGAGTATGAGGAATATCATTATTGAAAAATTTAAACTTTTTGCTATTTTTGGAAATATCAATTATTAAAATATCATTTTTGGTAAACACCCATTTAAAAATCAGACCCTCTCTATAGATTAATTTTAAAAATTTGAGAACCATGTTTATTCTACGTACGCCTGTCATATATTCAAATTCTATTAAAATAATCAAATTTTTTTTACTAAATGGATGTGAAATAATTTAATCTACAAATTATACTAATTTATTACAATTTTAAGATTATTTTTGTATAGAAATAAAACATGTGAGAGCCGTAAAATAAACAACGTGTTTATTATTGGCTACTAGGTAGAAAGTGAACATATGAAAGAGAAGTGACATTTGTATTCACGTGTTTCACATATCAACCAATTAAGCTACTTGGCATGGCATGGCATGGTAGGCCACTATCATCCAAGAAATGATAGAGGGGTAGAACCTGGAGAGATTTTTAATTTCTATCTCCGTCCCTATCCCTGAATCATGGAAATGAGGGTAGGTTTGAGGATTCCTCATTTTATATTTTTAATTTTATTTAAAAAGATAAATAAAATTGAATTACATATTTAAAATATACATTTTAAAGAGGAAGAAAACATAATATTAATCATTTTATAATTATTAATTTAATAACAATATTTTATATATTTTTTCAATAAATAAATATAAAAGTCAAAAATACATAAACACGTAGAAAATTGATGAGCATGTTCCGTGTAGAAGATTGGAGGTGACTTATTTCTCACTGAAATAATCTCCTGATACCAATACCATATTAACTCAAAAGAAGATTGAAACGAGAATTGTGATAAATGATAGCATCAGTCAATGTACTAATACAAAAGAAGGGACTTAATAACCTCAACAAACTAACTAAAACAAACTTGTAACTAAACTATATATAAATATGAATGTAATAACACTCATAAAAATATAAGGATAAAATTAATATAAATATAAAAGGAATAGGGTCGAAAGGTATAATTTAAACTAATTATTTATAAATAAACTAAATAAATTTTTGAATTTTAGTTAGTTTTTTTTTTTTTTGGGTTTTTGTGTTTTTGTGTGTGTGATCCTCACACCTTATCTTCTTCCTCGCTCCTTGGACGATTGGTTTCCTTTGTACTTTATTCAAATAAACTTTTAATTATAGTGTTAATTATACAATTTGTATGTGTGGCGGATAAAAAACTAACGACAAAGACCAAATAGATCTATTTCTAATAACTCAAGGACTAAGTAGATACAAAATAAAAACTTAGGGACGGAATAGATATGATTCCTATAACTCAATGATAAAAAAAGGTACTTAAAAAAGAATAAAACAAAGGTGATGGCAAGAAAATTCTCACTAAAAAATATTCCACTCTTTGAAAATAGTAAATTTGGTTATAATTATGCTTTTTATTCATGAGTGTTTGGGTCAGTAATAGCTCATCTCGACTAATGTCAAGAGACAATCACACGTCCCTTCTACATATAGCATTGAAAAATTCGAAAGATAATATCTTACGTAGTAGTCACACATGGATTTAAACCTAATTTTATAATTAAGGAAAATATCAACTCTAAATAAAATTTAGGGGGAAAAAAGATATGATCGAATGCAAATTAGACAAGAAACTTATTATTAAAAATAATAATTTTTATTATCTGATACGAATATAGGAGTGGGAGATTGAACCACTATCTTAGAGTAGAAGTACAAATTAATGACCAATGAGCTATATACTGGCACTAACTAAATTATAATTATTAAAACATGGTTTATTTACATTTCAACACTTTCATAGAGTAGGGATTTGACAAGCTTCTCAAGTATGGGAAGGTTTTGGTTACCATCATAACCATATAAAAGTGGAACAAATCTTGAAATGTTTAGAGAAGCCTTAGTGAATGTAATAGAAAATGGATTAGGTGATAAACTTGCTCTATTCAATCTCTTCCATGCATGTGAAATCAGGTCTTTAACGTGTTGTCGTGTGCTTTCGAAAGAAATATCTTCATTGTCTATCATATAGTACATCATATATGATCCATCAAATCCATTTTGGTTCTCATCCTGCAAAATTATGTACATAAAATTATTGTTAAGATATATGATTACATTTAACTATTCGCTTAACAATATTGATCGAGACTAAGGCTCACTTGTCTCATTACCGATTGGTTTTGAGACAGAAGACCGAACTTATTAAGTAAAAGAAAGATTTAGAAGTTTTATATTATACCTGAGCATTTCCCAAGTCATCATGAAGACGCAGAATTGTTGCAGCAGAAGTAATAATTTCAGGATTAGAGTCCAAGAATTGGACAGTTTCTTTGGTTAATCCTTGTCCTAGTAGGAAAAAAACATGAACCAAAACAACATGTACACCACTACTAATAATTCCATTTCTTAAATATTCATCTGCTGTCGGTGAATTTCCAGAAGTAAACCATACGGATTCTTGTAGAAATGCATCGCAAAGTTTTGCCCACTGCGTTAAATAAAAATAACTCACATTTTAATTAAACCTATCATATGATATCATTAACTAATTAAAGCATATGTTTTGAAATTAAATTAAATTACCGATTTCTGTAAGGAGTGGATGGGATTCCAGCCGTACTTGTGATGGACCTTACTACTTATTATATTTGTCGTTTCATAAAGTGATTTCAAGCACATTTTCATACAATCTGGTAATGTTTCAGCAATTTCCAGGTCCCACCTGTATGGGTTAGGTTGGGTTAGGTTGTTGAAATTACCTTTTTAGAGTCCCAAATTTTCGAAAATAACACGATATTTTTAAGACTAAGAAAAGGACCAACAAATGAACAAACACTAAATAGTATTTAGCTGGCGCGTGTCAAGCACTTTGTTTCGCAGGTGTACTACAGCATGAGGGCAAGTGTTGAGATTACAAAATTAAATTACTATTATCTATTATCTTAAACTTTTGAGTCTACAGGTGATTTAAAATATTTAAAAGTGGAAAAAGATTAACTGGATTCTATCATTTACTTTGTGTTTTTTCCCAAAGATGGATAAGAGCTCGGTGAGGTTTGAATCTCTACGTTCACATTTATAAAGAGTGAGTTTTTACGATTCAACGAAATTGAGCTTACCTTCTAACTGCTTCTGTGAAAAGTGTGAGTTGATCAAGCGAACCATATAAATCGAAAATATCGTCGATAAGGTAAACGAATGAGATCGGTTTTGTGAGATCGATTCTTTCCTCTGAGAAGCATGGATCTGTGAGACAAACCAATGAACACATATACCATTTAATTGGTTGGTCTCTAGCAAACTTCAATTCTTTTGCCAAACCAGAATCTGTCCACCATCTAATAAAGGCAAAAGAAAAAGAAAAAGAAAAATTGTTGTTGGTAAATAATTTCCCTTCATTCAATTGATTGTTTGTATAAAAAAAGAAAAAAAATCAATCAAAACTTACTTAGAAACTTGAAACATTTCTTGATGGTACATGCTTTGGGCCATATTGAAATCCATTTTTGCTACTTGTTGAAAAGCATTTATCCATTTATCTCTTCTGATTCCAAAATAATTTTTGACCATAAACTTTGACATGCTTGTATGATAGGGATTTGCTAAAGTTTTAGCAATATTATTAGCTTGGTTACTATCAATATCCATAATGCATATAGATTTCAAGATTTGGCTGCTGAATCTTTCAGCTTCTTCAAGTATTACTTCACCAGGTAAGCATAATTGTGAAGCTTCATATAAACTCAGCAGCCCTTTGATATCTTGTTTTAGCTCATCCTTGAAGCTTCCCTTCTTGTCCACGAAATTTCTCAAGACATCTGCTAAGGAAAACAAGAAAATGCTTTACCATATATATATATATAGTTTTGAGAATTATGTTTATTTTGTTTCTTAGTTTTTCAATTTATGTATATTTCATTCTGAGTTTTGAGAAATAAGGTATATTTTATCGATGAAAATTTGTTTTTCAATCATTAATTTACGAATTTTTTTATTATTTCTCAAAACACGGGAACAAAATAGATACAAATTAAAAACTTATAGATTAAATAGACGCAAACCAGAAAACTTAAGAACGAAGAAGGGGTTTTAAAGTTTGGTAACTAAAACGAAATGAAGATTAAAATTTGAAAGTCAAAATAAACTTCACCTGCAGGCACAAAGTAACCTTGTTGTCTCAAAATTCGAAAACGAAGAGAAACCTCATAAAGGTCACTCTCACTATTGCCAAGATCAGTGATAGAAATTGCATAATGCCATTTTAAAATCTCTTCAATCTCAGTTTGAAATCGATAATCGATGCCGAGGCGCTGAACTGCATCGATAAAGTTCAAACTCTCCAAAGGATCTTCTCTTATCATACTCAGTACATGCTCAAAAGCCTTGACATCATCATGTTCATTTTCAGTAATAATCAAATCCTCATCCTGCAATTTCAGAAAATCACAACATTAATGGAAAATTATATAACAAAAAGAAATAAAAAGAAGAGCAAAAGTTAAAATACTTCTGAATCCAAAGCTTGATGAGGAATATTAAAGCTCCATTTCTTGGTATCATGAAGTTTAAGAATCTTTGTGTTAGATAATAATATTGGAAGGGAAGAAACAATGGTGGTCTGACTATTGGATTGAACCATAGACATTTTTAAAATTATTGGTGGAGAAAGAGGAAAGATGATTCACTCTGACTTTTGCTAAATATTAATTTCTTAGATTTCGTTGTATTGAAACTAAGAGAAGAAAGATAGAAATATTTTGAATTTTGTTGTGTGGCTCTAACTAATTTATAGGCATGGAATCTTTACGCGAAGCAAGTGGCACAAAAAGATATATATTTATTAATTATATTAAATCATCGATGGATCCAAAAACTTAAGTTAATGGTTCAAGGTAAATTTAGTCATATATTTTAACAATTCTCCTCACATGTGGACTTGGAAAATTGCACGAGACCTAAACATGTGAAATATAAATGGGAGGAAACATCATCACAGAGGTTCGAACTTATAACCTCCTGTAAAAAATAAGAGAAGACTGAGAAATAGGAACCATAGTATTCAGCCTCGACAGAGGATCGAGAGACAGTGCTTTGCTTTTTAGCTTTCCAAGAAATAAGTTATTCACCCAAGAGAATGCAAAACCCAGTTAGTGAATGTCGGGTGTCAAGACAGCCACCCTAATCCGCATCAACAAAGGCTTGAAGGAGCAAAGTAGATGAATCAGTGGCTGTCGGGAACAATAATCCTTGTCTTGGAGCATGCTTAAGATATCTAAACATATGATGAACAACAAGTAAATGTATGAAATTTAGTTTGTATATGTATTGACTCAATTTGTAGACAATAAATGTAATATCGAGGCCTTATTGTTCTAATACCATATTAAATATGTTAAATCACCATAAGACCTAAAAATTTAAATTAATGAGTAAAAGTAAATTTAATCATATATATCTCAACAATAAGAAAATTATCATAGTTGATATTTCTAAAATATTTTTATAGAAGTTTTTTTCCAATATATAGCGTGGGAAACGTTTGTCCACAATGTTAAGGTTAATTATTAAACATTTGAGATGTCACGTCGACCTAAGTGGAAAAGGGGCCTATATAGTACGATGTCATATCACTTTAGTTCGACAAAGTGTTAGGAACTTTTTTTTTTGGTAAACCTTTTGGCTTTCGGTCGGTTGATGTCTAAGTATCTAAAAGAAAACAGAAACTAGATTACATGATATTATGACAACCCTCAATTTGTCATGATCTAAATAGTATAATTAGTTAAAATTAGGATAAATTGTATTTAGAGTAAAAATGTAGAAATGGCCACTTGGGAGGTTCCCTTTTCCCTTGTAGCCATTTTCCCTTTTTGTTATCATTTTAGCCAAATACTCATGTATGGATTTTGTAATATGCCCACTATACCCCTGATGAGTATTGCACGTGAGTCTTGGCTTTCCCCTCTACCAGACGCGCACGACTACCAATGATGGGTAGCTAATGATTACATTGCATCAGAATTGTGATTCTTCCATTAGAAGCTTCATCATCCTTTTTTTTTTTAAATTTAAAAAATGCAGCAGCTTTTTGTTTGTGGATGGAATTGGTTAGCTTTCAATGGAAGTTTGCACATCATATTTATATGAAAACGTATCAGACTGAAGGAATTTTTTTTTCCTTCCATTTTGAGCTGAGAAAATGGAGATGTTAAATGTTACGACGAAGAGAAATGGTACGTGGACTACGGAGGGGAAGTACGTTTCATATGTAGATCAAAGTATATTGTTTCCATTGACGGAGGTATTCAACGAATTTGAAGGTTACGTTATATCTGCCCTTGATCTCACCCTAAAGATGAAGATGTTTATCGAAGTAGTCACCGTGGGAAACGCTTCAAAGTATCTTCCTTTAATTACGGACGATGACTGCAAGTTTTTTGTTAATATATCCAAGATAGAAGGCGTTAAATGCTCTGTAGTGATTGTAGTCGTCGACTCGCTTGTGGATTACGATAGTGACGATTCTGCCTTTGATAGTCCCCTGGAAGATGAAGGCCTTGAGGATGTAATCAGGGTTTCAGCTGTCAATTGGAAAGCCCGCGGCCAAATTATCGACGACTCCGATATACAGAGTGTTCCGGATTCTATTGGAGATGAAGGAATTTCTGATTCCGTACACAACATGGTGGTCAGTGAGCACAACGGTGGGGATGTTGATGACAGATGTACGAAAGAGAAGGCGCACGGGGAAACAGACTTGGTAGTTGCTGATGATAGCACCAAATCACTTATTGATATAGATGCTATACACGATCTCCGTATTGTCATTTGTCATCACCTAGAGCACGATCTCCGTATTGTCACGGAGTACATATTTCTGATGGAGAGAGGTACATTGATAGGCTTGATATAAGTGACTACTGAAGTACTTTTGATGTCCTCGTTGATGATGTATACGCAAGCAAAAAGTTACTTATGGATGCTTTGAAGATTCTGGCCATCAAGGACAATTTCTATTTTAGGGTTGTTCGATCGAATCGAACACGTGTGTATGTTGCGTGTCACAAGGATGGGTGCGACTGGCATGCGCATTGTTCAAGAGTTTCAGATTCTCAAGCTTTCAAAGTCCATACGTTACACAATGTGCACACTTGCCCTCCCGACTATGTTCCATTCGACCACCCCCAGGCAAGCGCGGCGATCATTGCAGAATTTATTAAGGGATTTCATCCACTAATTAAGGGTAAGCTATTATGCCCGTATGAGGTAAAGAAGATTATGAGGTCTGAGCACGGGATACACGTTAGTTATTGTAAGGCACGGAAGGCATGTGAGTTAGCATTGACATACTTTCGTGGTAGTCCCGAAGGTTCGTACCATAACTTAACGAAATTTCTCTATGTCGTGAAGGAGAGGAACCCTAGTATGAAAGCATTTACGTTATTCTCTACATATTTCTGATCGCATACACGCTATACAACTTTTCATTGCTATACCATCTATCAGAACTAGATGTTCTATACATAATGTACGTATTTCTACATGTACAGGCACGGTTATATTCGTTGTTCACCGCGAGGAATTCAGGTTCAATAACATGTTTATTGCACTTAAGGCATCTATTGAAGGTTTCAAGTTCTGTCGACCAGTAATATCCGTCAATGGTACTTTTCTTCGGGGGAAATATGGTGGAACAATGTTAGCTGCGGTATGCATGGACGCGAACAACCATATCTTTTCGATTTGTATGGCTGTTGTTGACTCAGAGAACGACGCTGCTTGGGAATGGTTTTTCAGCAAACTGATGGTTGTGATTGGGAACAACTTGTCTGATATTGCAATTATTTCGGACCGGCACCATAGCATCAAAGGCTGTTATGAAGATGATGCCAGAAGCAAAATATGGCTATTGCATGTATCACATGTCGAATAACTTGAAAAGTCGATTCAAGAAGAAGGGGATGGGAGAGATATTCATGCGTGCTTCCAGGGCATATACACTTGAAGAGTTTGAATTCCATTCCAATAAGCTGTACAGCATATACCCGTCAGCCCAACAGTATTTAGAAGAAGCGAGGTCATCTTTGTGGGCTCGAGCATTGTTTCCCGGATCTCGTTTTTCGATTATGACAACTAACATATCTGAAAGCTTCAATTCAGTTATGTCACCATTCCGTGATTATCCTCTAGTTGCGTATGTGGAGGAGTACATTATAAAATTGCAGCATTGGTTCCTTCCCCGACGGAACTCAATTAATAAGAATCATAATATATTCGCTGACATCCCCCCATTTGGTGCTGCAGAAGCGGATCCAAACTGGGAGATGCATGCAGGTGAGTTAATGTAGTATATTTTGTATAGCTTGTATATAGTAAAACACGATAAATAAGTTCAGAAAGTGTATTTTTTGTAGGTCAACCCAACCGATTCATCCAAACTGATCGTCAGTGACACCCACGGTGATTATGACATTGATGTTCTGGGTAGGACGTGTTCATATGGGAAATGGCAACAACAAATGATCTCATGTTCTCACGCATGTGCTGCATTGAATTTCTTGCGCATTCCCATCAGAACATGTGTTCATGACTTTTATTTGACGAATGCCGTTATTCGCACGTACGCAGGAGCCATCAATCCTGTTGGTAGGTTTCGGCAGTGGGATGTGTCGAAGCATCTTGTTTTTATCCACATGCTTCCACCTCCATTCAAATGACAGGCAGGTAGGCCGCGCACAGCTAGGATCCCATCAGTTGGCGAGTATAAACCGTTGCTAAGATGTGGCAGATGTAATTCGAATGGACACACGAGGGATAGTTGTCAGACCATTTTGACCGAGCCTAGTTCTACCAGAAGTAAAAGGTCAAAGCGTTGATGGTTTTAATACATTCGCAGGCAGACACATGTTTATGTTTTCTTTTTTGATTTTGATTGAACGATGATGATTTGCCAAACTGATGCCAAAGTAGTTACTTGTATTCTTTTTTGGGTTAGTTAGTATTATCTCCCCTAGGAAACATCATTTTGATCATCATTCATACGAACTATGCTAAGTATTTTTTAACCACTTTTTGGAGATGATCAAAGTGATGTTTTTAAATGTGTGGATGTAGGCTTTTGTGCGGTTTTGTTGTGCTCAACAATACATATTTACCCATTTATATAATTTTGTTACTATATTTTTTTGGGGTGTAATACATTCTGTTATTCTGTGCGTAGTTACTACACATGTTATACCCTAAATACTGGATTATTTCAAAACCAAAGTATGTACATTTATACACTATATATACTATACATGTTATACATATACAAGTTTTTGGATGTGAACGACTTACTGTACGGTCGAAACAAATGTGCAGCCTCCATGCACGGTATACAAGTTTTTGCGTCTGATTAAGTGTTATACAGACTATACTTTATGCGTTCATGAACCAAAGTATATGAATACAGATTTAATTACTATACATGCTATACACTGTACACGTTATACGTTGGAAGCTAGATTGTCTGCAAGTTAGTTTTGTTGGTGAAAATGCTACTACAGATGCTATACACACTATATATGCTATACGTAAAGTGTGTAGATATCTGATTAAAAACACAATATTTTTTTGTGTAACATGCATGGAGGCTGCATATTTATGTAGACCGCAATTTAAGACTATAACATCCATTTGTAGCAGTGTTGTATGAACAATAGATATTGTTGCCAAATATAACGCAAAGAATCGGTAACGATCTTAATTTACATAGTGTGTACAAGACCGCTACAAATTGTTGTGAACGACTTAATTTACGGGTTATATAAATGGGCGGTCTCCATGCAAGTTTACAAGCTATACCGACTATACGTAATCCGTTTACACAACACAAGTCTTGTGTTGCTCATTAACACTATACACACTGTACATGCTATACGTAAACAAGTGTTGTGTACGATCTACATAAATGTGCAGCCTCCATGCACGTTACACAAGTGTTGTGTCTTACTAAGAGCTATACAGACTATACGTAATATGTTTCAAAACCAGAGTATGCACATTTAGACACTATACATACTATACATGTTATATTATACGTTATGCGTTCATAAACCAAAGTATGTGAATACAGTTTAATTACTATACATGCTATACACTGTACACGCTATACGTTGAACGCTAGATTGTTTGCAAGTTAGTTCTGTTGGTAAAAAATGATGTTACAGACGATATACACACTATATATACTATACGTAAAGTGTGTAGATATCCGATTAAAAACACAATATTTTTTTTGTTTAACGTGCATTGAGGCTGCACATTTATGTAGACCACAATTTCAGACTATAACATCCATTTGTAGCAGTGTTGTATGAACAATAGATATTGTTGCCGAATATAACGCAAAGAATCGGTAACGATCTTCATAGTGTGTACAAGAATGCTACAAATTGTTGTGAACGACTTAATTTACGGGTTATATAAACGGGCGGCCTCTATGCAAGTTTACAAGCTATAACGACTATACGTAATCGGTTTACACAACACAGGTCTTGTGTTGCTTATTGACACTATACATACTGTACATGCTATACGTAAACAAGTGTTGTGTACGGTCTGCATAAATGTGTAGCCTCCATGCACGTTACACAAGTGTTGTGTCTTACTAAGAACTATACAGACTATACATAATTCGTTTCAAAACTAGGGTATGCACATTTAGACACTATACATACTATACATGCTATACATATACAAGTTTTTAGATGTAAACGACTTACTATATGGTAGACATAAATGTGCAGCCTCAATGCACGGTATACAATTTTTTGTGTCTTATAAGGTGTTATACAGTCTATACGTTATGCGTTCATAAACCGAAGTATGTGAATCTAGTTTAAACACTATACATGCTATACACATAATAATGGATTTGGTCTGCAGGTGAGTTTTTTAATGTAAGGTGTAAATAAATGTGCAGCGTTCATTGACGTTACCCAAGTTTTGTGTCTGATTTAGAGCTATACATATTGTAAATAGCGGAGTACATATAGTCGGTATAGCTCCAGAAAAAACACAAGACTTGTGCAACGTGCATGGAGGCTGCCCGTTTATATAGACAGTAAATTCAGACTTCCACATCCATCTTAGAAGCATTAAACCAACAAAACTAACTTGCAGGCAATGTAGTATTCAACGTATATCGTATGTAGTGTATATAGTGTCTATAATTATCTACGCACAGAATAAAAAATGTATTACAACCAAAAATTGTTCTAAATATAGGAACAAAATTATATACATGGGGTAAATATGTATTGTTGAGCACAACAAAATGCACAGAAGCCTACTCCCACACATTTAAAAAAATCACTTTGATCATCTTAAAAATAGAACTATATAGTAGAGCCTGTATTCTATAGAATTAAAAAACTGCAAAACATAGTGTATTGCCTGTCTAGAACATGGTTTATGGTTCATTGCATAAAACATACACAAAATACCACTTTCCACATGGATAAGTGCATCCAAAATATACTGTGAATGTCATGATTAGGCAGTAGTAAGTTTGTTAAGAGTACATAATTACCCATTACAAGCACATAGTTACGCTGTACAACATAGTCAACACATGATGGTACTACTTTCTATCATCCGCACCCCGAATTTCATTAACTGTCGCTGTTAATTTGATGTTAAAATTTGGTTCATTGTCCTCTGAAGGCTGGTTACCATCAACATTGCGTTGTTCGGTGCTAACGTCTTTAAGTTTGCTTTTCTTACTATGCTTTGGGGCCCTTGCCTTCCCTATTTGCTGCGACCGTTGCTTCGTTGCTTTGGGTGCCTTCGATCCAGTGGACCCAAATGCATCGGTATACGGTTCACTAACGAATTTGCCTCGATTTTTTTCTCGTCGTGGCCGCTGCAATCCGAGGATAACAGCAATGTGAGAATGAGCTACTATACATCATATACAGCCAATAACACACATCCAAACTTACTTCCACCCGAGTTTCCACTTGAGGCTCCATCGCTGTATCTTTTGGGTCTTTATCCACGCAAGTTTGCTGAAATTTTTGGGTAAAACAAAGTAATTCACAAATATTCGAACTTCACACATAGTTTATTTTTTACACGTTAACATGTTCACCTTTATTGTCTGCAGACTAGATTCTTCTATAGCAGACGACTCATTAACCCCGGAAGTTACCTGTACACATGATACAGTACAC
Source organism: Gynostemma pentaphyllum (assembly GCA_028015215.1). Lineage (NCBI taxonomy): Eukaryota > Viridiplantae > Streptophyta > Magnoliopsida > Cucurbitales > Cucurbitaceae > Gynostemma > Gynostemma pentaphyllum. The sequence continues at coordinate 43,372,206 of CM051346.1, read as the reverse complement.
ACAATGATTAATATTTATTATACATGCTATACATGCAGTAGTATATACTCAAGCTTACTTCCACACACATTATTATATACATTTAATATAATGATTCTTATATGTTAACATGGTCGCGATTTGATGTATGCAAGTTATAACAATTGTATGTTTCTATCAATATAGACATTTGAGAAGAATATGCATGACATTGCACAGCATATAAAGTTCACGTTTGAGTCCCGTAGGCCGAGTTGTTGTACAGCAGGGGTATGATCAACCACAGGAGCTGTCTCCATAACAATCAGCTGTTTTTAAACAATTCCAGAGATAGTTATACAGACTATACACGGGATACAGTCTACGAAATCACAAATATTCACGATTTATGTAAACCGTAAAAGCTATGCAATGTCATGTCATTACACACTGTGCAGCCTGTCCAAGCATAAACCCATGCATGACATTGCAGTGTACAGAAGTTCACCTTTGAGTCTTGCAAGCTATGTTCTTGTATAGCAGGTGTATCATCATGCACAGTAGCTGCCTGCCTGACAATCATGTTGTTAAGAAAAAAAAGTCATGACATTGCATAGTGTACAAGTTACTGGCGTCATCTACCTCCCCCACATTTGTGTGCCCTGCATCACGCTTGCTCAGCGCCTGTCTTATGAATCTAAATTAGCGTTATCGATTGCAGGATCCTCCGCCATCTTCCACAATAATAGGTAGTGTATTATTAGTACATTCATAAGCCTCACAATAAGCATAAGTAGTTGTATATACATACAATTTCAAAATCTTGCGCCACACATTCCATAATGTTGCTGACAATTTTGTCAATTTGATCAACAGGATGCTCGTCTGCCCCCGAACCCCCGATTCATGTGTCCTTTTCTCCATCTCCAACTGAATCGTCTTCTACAACAGTATCATCATGATCGACCTCCATATTGACGCCCGGTTCGAATCTCTGTTTTTTAAAGAACATTAGTGGGCTCATCATGACCGACAAGTATAACAATTACACTTGTATAGCATGTACAGTACCGTATAGCATATACAATATTTATAACAAAATTCAGAATAAAAGAACGTACGACCTCATCTTCGCAATGCCCATCTTTAGTATTTCTTCCTCGTTCCGTTTCATCATCACCCACTCTCCCCTGGATACATTTTTTTTCCAGTTCAAAGATGTTATGTCAGTGTCATATAAGAGAATACTTAAAATATTTATCTGCAGTGTTTTGAAAATTAGGTGCCAACTGACCTTCTCTCCATCATCGTTAAAAACCACATTCCTTCTCTCTTTCTCTTCAGACAGATGTCTCATGTATACAATGTTAGATAAAAAATCAACCTTTGTTGCTAGTGCAGCCAGTACAACTGATATCTTATCAAGCTTCTTACTCAGCTTGACGTACCCACTTATTTTGTGTGATTTGTCACTATCAGACTCTGTTTCTTCATCCTCGTCGGAATTTCCTGATAAACCCATTTTTGGCTCATGAACCTCCTCTTGCATACTTTTCCCTTTCCTGTTCCTTCTTTGTTGAAACTCAGTCAAGTAGTAGTATTTTTCCGGATTTAATACCGGCTGCATGATCTGAACAACAATCTGCATATGAAGTTACCAGAAGACAATAAACGAAGAGCATCAAGTAATATAGCGAGTATAGCACCAACATTTTTGAACAATAGTATAGTGATGAACACTACAAAAAAAAGTCAATTTGCGACCAGACATTTGCGATCAAAAGGTCGTTTTTATTGTATAATGCAATAAAAAAAGCGACCAAGATGGTGGTGGCAAAAAAACTGGTCATTCTGGAATTTTGTACGACTGGATAGTCACAAAAATACGACCAAGAAAGTTTGATGGCAAAAAAGTCAACATTTTGAAAAAACGACCAGATGGTCGCTTAAAAAAGTGACCATCTGGTCGTAATTTAAGTTGAAGACAAGTAACCAGTTGGTCACATGAAACAGTGACCACGTGGTCGTTTTTATAAGCGACCAAATGGTCACTTTTGGACTCAGGCAAAATGTGACCAAATGGTCGTTTTTTAGGGATAAAAAACGACCATCTGGTCGTATTTAATAAAAAAAAATTTATTTAATTATTGTTTATTTATTTAATTAATATTAAAATTAGCATTCATTTATTTAATTAATATTAATTAATTAATATTAAAATTTAATAATAAAAAATTGGTATTAAAATAAAACATATATAAATCAAATATTCAAAAAATGTTCTATACAAAAGAAATCATAAATCATCCTAGATCTACTGCGGAGGGGCGGGGGGTGGCGGAGGCGGCGTTGATGATGAAGGCTCGCCGTCTCAGGATCTGAAGTACGCGGCCAAAGATGTTGAGACCCTGGCCTCGACTCGTGCCTGCATAGCCGCCTCAATCACAGCGACTCGAGAAACGAAGTCATCGCGCATAGCGTCCATGTCGGTGTGAAGCTGCTAAACCTCCTTGCGCAGTTGCTGCTCAACCGGAGAAGGGCCGGAGCTAGTGCTCGTTCTGCTTCGCTGGGGCCGAGGCACATCCGCGTAAAGGCGTCTTACGAGTCGAGACCAGCAACAGATCCATCTAGACGAACGCCTCCAGCAGCCTCTAAGAACGCCTGTCGACGGTCTTCCTGAGTCTGTTGTGAGTCGGGTGTGGGCAACCTCTAACTCAAAGACTCCTTGAAACGGTCCTAAATATTTAAAATTCAGAAAGTATGTAAAAGTTAGAAAATGATGAACAAATTCTAAGTAATAATTGAAAAAACATATTAAATACCTGAGTTTGTTGCGCATTGTCGTCGACGATCATCCCGTCCTTCTTCGTGTGAAGGACCAGGTGCAGCTCATCAGGCGGAACAGGACGACCGTACTTTCTTCCTAAACATATTATAAAAAGAGACAGAAATTAAATTAATAAATAATTGAAACAAAAAACAAAAAAATGACGTGAAAGAAAAATGACAATTATTTACCAATATACGATGGTGCTCGTCGTGAGGCTTCACGCCACCGGTGTGCTTCCTCTGGTTCTTGGCCCGGTTGGTCTTATTCTTTGTCGACACTTTTTTGCCCTCTTGAGACTGCAAGCACGCGAGGAGTCAAGCATGCTCCTCCTCGCTCATCCACACAGGTCGGTGTTCAACTAGCTTCTGCTGTGCTCGGTACATGAGGTCCTTGAATTGATCCTGCACGTGCCTGTCCCATAGGGGGAACATCCGACCGTTCGTGGCATCAGGATTGATCATAGGAAACTTGCCCTGAAAAAATTTGAATAAGAAAACGTTAAAGTAATAAATTGATTGTTACAAATTTATAAATTAATTAATTATAAAAATAAGTGAAGTTATTTACCTTCCAGTTGTCGTACATCTGACGCTTCTCCGTCGTCGAAATCTTCGTCCAGCGCAGCTCGCTGGGTAGAGGCATGCTCTGGAGGACCTGTCGAAACCGCTTGAAGCGGTTTGATGCAGTTGTATTCTACAAAAAAAAAAAGTAAAAAATATTTTTTAGGTTATAAATAACATGAATATTTAATTAAAAAAATTACTTGTCTACTTACGTATCCCCTTCTTTCCGAAGGGTCTGGTTGGCGGTGGCCCGAGGACGGCCAGTGCCAGAAGCTCCAGCTCCCGCTGGATCGGACGCGGTGTCAGAAATGGAGGGTGGCTGGAGCCGGTGAGTCCTCCCCCAAACGCTGTGTCGCAATCTGTGACTCGGGTACTGCGGAGGGATATGTTGGGTCTGGATTGTCGTCCAACCGTAATATCTCGTCCAGGTCAGCATGCGTCCAGTCCCCCGCCTCTGGAGAACTGTCCAACTCTGGTGCGTCATCCTCTGGCGGCGGATCAGTGCGGTCTTGCGCATCATTGCCGGACATCGGAGAACGACGTTGGCGTGCCATTTTCCTAATCAAACTAATTAAATTTATTTAATTAATGTAAATTTATTAATTAAGTATATTAAACTAAATTAAATTAAAATAATTAATTAAATAAACTAAACTAAAGTAAATTAAATTAAATTAAATAATTAATTAAATTAAAGTAAGTAAACTACACTAATTATTTAACTAAATTAATTAATTAAATTAAAGAAAAATAGTTAAGTAAGTAATTAAAGTAATCTAATATATTTAATTTACTAAATTAAATTAATTAATTAATGAATGAAACTAAAGTAAATTAAATTAATTAAAGTAAGTAAAATACACTAATTAATCAACATAATTAAATTAAATTAATTTAAAAAAAGTAATCTAAACTCATAATGTGACTAAACTAAATTTAATTAAGTAATTAAACTAAATTTAATTAAGTAATTAAACTAAATTTAATTTAACTAAATTAAATTAATTAACTAATTACTTAACTAAGTTTAACTAAACAAATTAAAGTAACTAACTAAACATAATTAATTAAGTAATTAATTACACTAATTTAAAGTTAAACTAAACTATTCAATTAAATGCAACTAAATTTAATTAAGTAATTAAACTAAATTAAATTAATTAACTAAGTTTAACTAAACAAATTAAAGTAACTAACTAAACATAATTAATTACACTAATTTAAAGTTAAACTAAACTATTCAATTAAATGTAACTAAATTTAACGAAACTAAAACAATTTATAATAACTTAATTAAAATGAAAACGAAAACTAACCTAGAATACGCTACAGGGTTTTGGAGGTTTTTGAAACGGGAATGGGTGAAAAACAGGGAACGTTAAAGGTAAGAAAGAACGGGGTTTAAGGGAACGGGCAAAAAGCAACGGGGGAATGGGAACGGGGAAAGAGAGAAAAGGAAAGAAAAGAAAGGAAAAGAAAATCGGGTGGGGGAGGGAAAGAATCAGGTGGGAGTTTAAATTAAAAATTGCGACCATCTGGTCGCAATTTTGTAATTATGACAAGAAACGAAAAGTCGCTCGATTACGACCAGATGGTCGCATTCTGGTTCAAAAATACGACCAAATGGTCATATTTCAATAACAATACGACCAACTGGTCGTAATCGTGTCATTATGACAACCAGCTGTCACATCACACTTCCCATCAACAATTGCGACCAAATGGTCGTAATTGTCAAATTCACCGCCATATTTTGTGACCAAATGGTCGTAATTATCAAATTTACCGCCAAAAATTTCATGAAAATTTAAATTTACCGCTGAATAAAGCGACCAGATAGTCACTAAAATACGACCATTTGGTCGTAAAGTAATACAAATTTTTAAAAAACTTAAGTCTACATTTTCATAGTTACGACCATATGGTCGCATTTTTGCTTACAAATGTCGTATTTTTGAAGCAAAATACGACCATATGGTCGTAATTATACCTCTATATTTTTTTAATATATATAAATTAATGGAGATTAAAACATATTTATATATATTGTTTAATGAAACACAACAATGACGATATTATAAAACATACACTGAATCATATAAATTTACAAAGTGTATTATTGTTCATCCTCAGTTTCTTCAGTCATTGCTTCTTCTTCATCATCATCTCGAATAAATTCAGCATCAATGTCACGTTCGCGAGAAGTGGAAGCATTTGTATCGTCATCATGCAATGTTATCGTTCCATCGTTCAAAGGACGTGCGATACCTGCATTCTGGCCATCGTCTATTGCACGACATATTATCTGATCTTCTTGAAAAGTACCGGCTTCGTCTGCATGGTCGTCTTTCTCGGACAGGTTTTCTTCTACCTGTCATGGTTTAACTTTACAAACAAGTAACCAATCTGTCAGATCTCGTCTATTACTCAGATAGTTCATGTAATAAACTTGAATCGCATGTGAAGCGAGGACGAACTTATCAGCTGTGCGCATATGCTTGTACTTGTTTACCTCAACGATTTGTAAATGATCAATCTTACGAACTCTGCCTCGTCTGGTTGTCTAGAACCAAGTGCAGTTAAACAGAACAATGCGTTTTAGCGTCGGACTTGCGTATTGAATCTCAAGAATCTCATCGATTACTCCAAAGTAATCGTCTTCGGTGCCGAACACTTGACCTTTTATGCAAACACCACTGTTGTTTGTTGCCCTGTTAACAGAATGCGCCTTCGTTTGAAATCTGAATCCGTTACCGACGTATCCAGTATATGACCTTGCAATCCGTGCAGGTCCCTTTGCCAAAGAAATCATGTGAGGATCATCTACCGGTAACGTAGGGGAGTCCACCTGTCATTCAGCACACATAGAGTATAATTAGAAGGATATAGTATTTTTCAGCAAATAACTTGACATGATATTTTTGACAATTTCAAATAACTCACGTATGCACTGAACCAGGAACGAAACTCCTTCTTGATTATTAACCCCTCCTCAGCGGCTGTAAGACTGACTCGTGTCATTCGAACGTATACTTTCAGAAATAGTCTGTATGTTACGAAAATAGTAAGAAAATATTTGAAACAGTTGTGATTGTTAAGTCAACGGAATAATGTAACGTTACGAGAACTCACTCGATGTAAGGCTCGACTTCTGGGCAGTTGCATAACACGTAGCTCTGCATTACGTGATACTCAGAATCGGTCAACGGCCTACGCACTGATCTTCCAACTGTCATGCTAAGTTCAGTAAATATGGGCAGGTCATTTACGTCAACACCTTCAAGTAAATTTTCGACAACGTTTCGTGTCACTAGACGAAACTGCTCAGCAATGTGTTGATCAAAGTAGTATGAATAAAACGTGGTAGTCTCTTGCGTTAGGTACGCACTACAGATAGATCCTTCGACTCTTGCTTTATTTCCGACTGTCTTTTTCAACCGACGTAAGTACCTGTGGGTTACAAACAATTAAGTAAACCTCTGTATAAGTTTAACATTAAAAAACTTGAATTATATACAAAGTAAGTTTGCTAACCTTTCAAATGGGTACATCCAGCGATAATGGACTGGACCCCCTAAGAATGCCTCGTATGGAAGATGCACTGGAAGATGCTCCATTGAGTCAAAAAAGCCAGGTGAGAACATTCGCTCCAACTTACAGATAATAATAGCGATCTCCGAACTTATTGAAGCGACAGTAGCTTCAGTCAGCTCTGTACACGTCAAGTCCCTGAAAAAAACACTCAACTGGGCAAGCGGCTCCCAATGTCTATTATCTAGGAACGGTCTAAACGCGACGGGCATCAATCGTTGCATGAATACATGACAGTCGTGACTTTTCATCCCGAACATGACATGTTTTTGACTGTCTATACACCGACTCAGATTCGAAACGTATCCGTCAGGGAATTTGATGGATTTGATCAACTCAAATAGTGTTTTCTTTTCATCCGTCGTCAACATGTACTTTGCTTTTGCGTAATTATCATTGTCGTCAGGCTCTAACTCAGGACGGTTACATATCTCCCGTATATCGTAACGTGCCTTCAGATTGTCCTTTGTTTTTCCAGGAACGTTCAAAACCGTATTGAAAATGTTGTTGAAGAAGTTCTTCTCGATATGCATTACATCCAGGTTGTGTCTGACAAGTAGATCTTCCCAATACGGTAGATCCTAAAAAATACTCCGTTTCTTCCAACCCGTGTTTGTTTGCAAGCTCTGCACCTTCCACTGTAATCTTCCACATCCCTATAGCATCTATACCGTGCAGAATCTGCCTTCCATTGTACATTATCGGGGAGATTTCCTTTCTTACTCGCCGACCCTTCTTCCAGTCAGTACCGTTTGAACGGAACGCGTGATTCAACGGCAGAAATCAACGGTGGCAATCAAACCAACAGGTTTTCCGACCGTTTCTAAGGTAAAACACATCTGTGTTTAGCATGCAATGTGAACATGCGTATTTACCGGCCATACTCCATCCTTTAATAGAGGATGGGGATCGATGTTTACAATTATTAAGTAATGAACGCTAAGCAAAACAATAACAAAACTCATACTCAAGAAATAATGAAAGTGAACGCAACATATCTGACAACATTGAATACGCAGGGAAGTCACTGATCGTCTAGATTAACGCCACGCGCAACAAGAAATTTTGTTTCTTCGAGATGTCGTACGTCATAAAACCATCTGTCCACAACCTCTTCAACTCTGCGATAAGTGGTTGCAAATACACATCAAGTTTCTGTTTTGGACTTTTCGGGCCAGGTACGATCACTGTGAGAAAAATCACCGGGTCTCTCATACACATCGAGGGTGGCAAGTTATACGGGGTTACCATCACCTGCCAAACTGAATATTGGGCCCCGGATGCCCCGAACGGGTTAAAGCCATATGTGCATAAGCCCAATCTCACGTTTCTCGGATCTTGTGCAGAATCAGGATGACAATTATTTAAATGCTTCCAAGCCGCAGCGTCTGAGGGATGTCGCATAACACCTTCATCCTGTGCATGCTCGTGATGCCATCTCATGTGTGAAGCTGTGACATTCAAAGCATACAACCGTTGCAGACGTGGGGTCAGCGGTAAATAGAACATGCAGGCGTATGAAATCATCCCGCGTTTCCTCTGTTTATATCTTGGAAGAAAACAGAATTTGCAGTGATGCAGATCCGCATCCACATCCCAGTAAATCATGCACCCATTTCGACATGAATCTATCTTCTCTACGGGTAACCTGAGTCCCTCCACTAGCTTTTTCGTGTCGTACAAACTTTGCGGCATCAGGTTCTCTTGTGGAGCGCATCGACGAAACCACGATGCAACCGAATCAAATCCTCTAGCAGGTAAGTTATACTGCACTTTTATATTTAAAAGTTCTGTAGCAGCAGCAAGTTGACTAACTTGACAACCTTTGTACAACGGTCGACTCGCTGTCTTCAGCAGATCGTGCATCTTACGTGCTTCCGGATTCATTTCTTCTTCAACAACCCCTTCTCTTTCGTCGTCTACGTTCATACTTTCGCAATAACTTTAATTTCTGGCCCCATATCCCACACCATGAAGTATCATTTGCTGCATCTAACTATATTGTTGTATTTCATTGGGTTCTTCGACGACAACGTCCGCATTCAAGCTGCTACCCTCGTACTGTCTCGCTTCCTGTACTGCAGCGTCAAACATTTCCCTCGTCTCCCCATGATACACCTAGTGATAATAATTCTCCACAAATCCTCGACTATAAAGATGAACCTTCACATCTGAAACTGGTCTGATTATTCTATTGTCGCATTTTCTGCACGGACATCGTAGCTGCTTTTCACCATAATTCGCGTAATAGACAGTTGTCTTGTAAAACACAACAAACTGTTCAACCCTGGCCACGAACTCATCGTTCAAATACCCGTCTATCAAACGAATATACATCAACTCTCTCATTTTTCTTTTTTCTTATCTTCTCCACAATGGGAGGAGGAGATTTTATAATGGATTCATCTGCTTAATTGCGACCCTATGGTTGCAAAATTACTACCATCTGGTTGTATTTCTCCCGCCAAAATTTCCTGCCTTTTTTTACTACCAAGTTGTAACTTCAAAATGCGACCAGATGGTCACTTCCAAAAGCGACTACTCGGTAGCTTTCTTCCCTCCAAATTTACGCGCCTTTTTTTTGCTACCAACGTATATTTCTAGTTTCCAAAATACGACCAGATGGTCACTTCCAAAGGCGACCAACTGGTAGCTTTCTTCCAACAAAAATTACGCTCCTTTTTTTGCTACCAAACTATATTTCAAGTCACAAAAATGCGACCAGATGGTCGTTTTTTCAGGTGACCAAATGGTCGCTTATTTCGCGCCATTTTTTGCTACCTAGTCATTTTTTTAGTCACAAAAATGGGACTACTTGGTCGTTTTTTCAGGTGACCAAATGGTCGCTTCTTTCGTGCCATAATTTCGCGCCATTTTTTATAACTACTTCTGATTTTGGGCGCAATCTGGTCGCAAAAAAAGTGACCAGACGGTCACTTTGAGTCAACCTTAAAAAAAAGTGACCAAATGGTCACCAAAAAACTACCACTTTTTTTTTGTCACAAATGGTTGATCGCATTTTGACTTTTTTTTTTGTAGTGGAAATAGGACATTACAAATCACTACCTGGTCATTGAACACATCTTTATCAAGTTCCTTACATGTATCATGCCTCATAACATCCCATGCTAACACCCTGGGCTCATCATAACTGATTCATCTTGCATACTTTTCTCCAATACTTAACGCTGGAATTCGCTCGAAGGCCCAGTATATGAGTGCATAAGCACACCCACCAACAGCCATACACAATGAGCTGCTGCTTCCCACTGCTCGTGTCACACTTTGACGTAACATATCGTATGATATCCTCCCCCAAGGGTATGTTTCGAACAAATCATCATCTTCAACTAGCCTAAAGTGCAGATCACTTATTGTGTTTTTTTGTTGATTTACAATGACTATGCTCTCCAGCATAGCCAACTTTGCAACCTTAATCGACATCTTGTCATTTTGAAAGTCGTAGTCATCAATCTCTTCAATCAACGCTTTCAAGTTGTGTATTGTGTGAGTCTTGAAAAATTTCTTCTCAATGGAGCTTGCTGGCAGCTTATCTAAGTTTGTGAATTTAACGTCATCACATATCAGGCCGATGATTGTTGCAAAATCCTCGAGGGTGAAGTCAACTGTGTACCCACATATATTGAAAGTGAGCAGCGACTTATCGTCATTGTGCACCCTTCGACGAATTATCTGCAATAGTAGTTGAGTGGGGAAGTTTGCTGTTGGAAGTTCCCAGAAATTCCACAAGAAGGATTTTTTCATAATCCTTTTTTGCTTATCCGTCATTTTTTTGTGCAGAACCCCGAGCAGCTTTGTCTTTGAGTACACATTGACCTTTTAATCCTTTTTCCATGCATGCCTTGGCTGAATCAAGGGGGGTCCCTTTTTAAGATACTATACATGTTATACACCTCGTACTATACAGTCACTTACACACAGTATAGTATGTATAGCTTGCACTAAATACACGGCAACACTTCAGTTAATTATGTACAGGCGAACATAAGGAAGGTACTGTATAGTACATATAGTAAGTATAGTGCACATTTTCAATACTGTTTTTTTTATTGTATAGTTAACAATAAGGCACATTCTGTTTGTAAAGATAGTACATCTCCAGGTAAGGTAATAATGCAGTGCCATAAATCACATAGTTATATTATCTTATATACATTAGTCATGCATGTTTTTCCTACACCTACCTCTACTTCCTTTTATTCGGTCTAGACGAAGAAGATGGAGTGTTCATCTTTTTTTTCCCCTCATCTCTGCTTTCTGCTTGTTCAGACCTCTGCATGCACAATCGTAATTTTTGTTAGAGCACTTTCCTTCAAATTTCTTCTTTTTTCTAAACTGAAATATTACCTTGTCCTCACTATCGCTTGATCCTTTTAGACTGCTATATTCTTCTTCGTCTGCTACCTTGTCCTCTACAGCATTTGATTCTTCTTCGTCTGAATGAACCGTGAGTTTTTCCTTCCTCGATGATCCTCGAGTTTCAACCATGGCTGACATGTTAAGAACCAATTTCTTAGGCTTCTATACATAAAGAAGAAATGTATCGATTTTTTTTTCAAATTAGATAAAAATACCTGTTTTTGGGGATTTTATGTTGTTGGCGTGCTACTCTAATGGCGGTTTCCAGAAGTTACAATGCTAGGAATGGGGGGAGAACAATTTGTGGCGGTTTGTAAATGTTTTGATTTGACGAAAATGGGGGGAGAAGGAAACTGGATCGTGCGAAGGAAGTCTTATTTTTTATTTTACTTTTTTTTTTTGCTGTTAACCGAAAAGACTTCTTCGTATAGTGTGCCTATCTGACGCCGCCGTCATGCCTGTCCCCATTATACTTGCATACATAGTTGAGGGTATTTAGGTAATAGTACTGAAAACTGAAATAGGGGGATGGCTATCAATGTGAAAAATTATGAATGTGGCTACTTTCACATTTAAGGCCCATTAAGTGGCTATCCTAATTTTTCACCCTTGTATTTAAGCCTTTTGCAACTACATCCTACTATTCTGAGAGAAAAAACCTTTTTCTACTTCCAAAAATTACTTGTTTGACCTAAAGCCAGTTCAAAGTTAGATGTGGCACTAAAAAATAAAGAAAATCAATAAAAAGACCTCCCTCACAACTGTTTTAAGAGGGAGATCCTATGCTGGGAAGGCTCACTGATAGGAGGGATACCCTTATAAACATTGGGCTAAAGGGTAAATAAATGGCACAAAACAAGATCCATATATATATATATATATATATATATATATATATATTTATATTTATATGGGTCAAGCTACACTACAGGGAATAAAAGTCTCTGTATGGTACAGGGACTTTTATAAACCCTTAGATACAACTCATTTGATCTCAGCCCTTTATTTTTTTAGAACTTTTCAAAAAAATACGAAAATAATATAATTATAGTTCAATAATTTAATTAATTAGAATTCAATAACTAACAAATTCATTGAAAATAATAATGAAAGATAACCAAATGGGTCGATAAATTATTGAACTTACATTTAAAAAAGTAAAAAAAAAAACATAAAGATTCATTAAATATCCATGAAAAAAAGTTCAATAATTTATTGAACTATAATTCAATAATTTAATTAATTATAACTAATTATGCTATTTGAGTATTTTTTAAAAGATTCTGACATTTTAGTAATTAGTACGTAGATTTATGTTATTTGAGTCAAATTCTTTAAGAAAAAACCGTAACTAAATGTCATGAATTATCATAGTATTTTTCGTTAAAACATAGCGATTTAAAGATTTGAAAAGACTAAATGACATTTTTTAATAAATCCATTCAATCTTAGAATCAACAAAAATCGTGGATTCTGTTAAATCTCCACCAATTAAAAAACAATTTTAAAAATCAAATATTTTTACTAACAGATATAAAACATATATAATATTATATATAAAAATTCCAATCTCAGTATCAAATGGCCCAGTATGAGATAATTGATGTAATTTACTCTAAAAATTATGACAACGTGTGTTTTTTTTTTTTTTTTTTGAAAGAAACGTGTTTGTTTTTTTTTTAATGAAATTTTATATCATTAATGATTATATGAATAGAGGGTTTAACTGCTCATGTATCTTCTTTTTTTTATTCTTCTTAATGACAACGTGTGTTAACCGGGCAGAAAAACACGAAGTAATTAAAACCGATTAAAATAATGCGTAAATACCTTACACGTGGGACGGGTGTTCTATTTTCGTTTCCATAATAAAACTGCTTATTTTTCACAAGTGGCTTCCAATCCTTAGGGTGGCGCACCATTTCATTGACTAGTTTTGTTCACATACAAAATGGATTGTCTTTATACTCAACTCTGGCTGGCAACACGTTTCTCATCATACTTGCTTGAGTTAAATAAAGACATTTTTTATTTTTTTTAAAATTACATTAAAGTGAGAGCAGGATGACTCGATCTTTCAAAATCAAAAGAAGGGAGTAGGTATCTAATAAAAAAAAATAGATATACATAAAATCAACTCAAATTGACAAATAACACTTTTTCTTCTCTCAAACCCGGTTGAAGCTTCCACCATTTTTTCCGACGAATCAATAACATGCAACATTACAAGTACATTTTGTATTGTCGTTTATCAATGTAGTGTACCATCAGGGACGGATCCAGACATTGTATATTGAGGGGGCCAATTAATACTAAATATTAATATAAAACCCTACACAAAATATATGCAATTATAAATAAATAAGTTGAACAACTTAATACTTAAAGTTGTACCCGACGCTCCTTCATAGAGTAAAAATCATCAATAATCGAATCAGAACTAAAAGTTTCAGAAATTTCCCTTTCAATATAGATAGTCAAACAATCTTCAAGGAACTCATCTTCCATTTTGTTGCGTAGTCTTGTTTTAACAATTTTCATAGCAGAAAAAGCTCTTTCTGTAGTTGGTGCTGATACAGGAAGTGTTAGTACAAGACGAATGAGTCGATCAATTAAATGATAAACCTTTGACTTTTCCGTTTCAGTTAAGCCACAACAAAGTTCTGAAATTGTAGACATGTTTTTTAGACGTGGATGATGAGGTATATCTAATATATAATGCTGCAGTTGGAAACGCAAATGAAGTATCTCTTGTTCTGTGAAATCTTAAGGGTAAAACTTCTCTGCAAACTTACAGATAGAATCAACATCAAACAATTTGAAACCATCTTTGGGGTCTAATTTTGAGCTCAGTATAAGAAGTTCAACCGCCTTCTCATTGAATCTACTATTCAACTCATATAATTGTGAATCAAGTGTTGCGGTAAATATATCAATCCGATAATAATGCTCTATTGTAATATGATCTTGTTGTTGACGACATCTACCACGTCTTTTTATGTATTGAGCGCTCATATCAGGTATTTCAATTTCATATCTCTCACAAAATAATTTCACTGTTTCAAGCAAAACATCCCAACCTTTTTCCCTCAAGTTCTAAATCAGGTTTTTTGTTGTTGTGACCAACTGCATAGCATTTACAACGTCTTGAGATTTTTGTTGAAGAGCTTGGCAAAGAATATCGGTGATGCCCATAATCTCTTTCATCAAGTGTAAAATGAATACAAATTCAAAAGACGAAATATCTTTATATGCAGTATCAACATCTCCACGTTGTGAATAAGTTGATCCCCCGTCACTGATATTTTGTAGTATTAAACTAGTTGCACCAAACATTTTTATCAAACTACAAATAGAGTGAAAATGAGAGCTCCAACGTGTATCTCCAGCTCTTTGTAAAGTACCAATTTGGTTGGCTCCTCTACCACTTTCAAGTTCATCCATATCTAGTAATTGATTGATTTCTATGGATTGAACAAGCTGCAATTCACTATGTCGTTTAGAAGAAGCAGTAATGATATTGATGACAAAATTTAATTTTGAAAAAAATTGATGAACAAGAATAACATCTCTTGATGCTGCAACTAAGGCTAATTGCAAGCAATGAGCAAAACAATGTATATAATAAGCATTTTCACACTCATTAAGAAATAATGCTTGTAAACCCTTCCATTCACCACGCATATTACTGGCACCATCGTATCCTTGACCTCGAATGTTATTGATACTGAGATTGAAATGAGAAAGAACCTTTGATAGTTCTTTTTTCAAAATTATTGATGTAGTATCATTGACACGCACAAGACTAAAAAAACGCTATCTGATATAGCCATCTTCATCAACGAATCTTAAAACAAGAGCTACTTGCTCTCTTTTTGACTCATCTCGTGCTTCATCAACAATAATAAAAAATTTATGATAACTCGTAAATTCCGCATATTTATAAGTGGTTTTATCTCCAAAATAATTAAAATATGAATGATAATTGATTTAAATGTCCATAATATTATTAATCATTGAATTTCATGGACGTAGGCGAAAACAGCACTCAATTCGGACTTAAAATGAAGAAGTTATGCCCATTTTATTATTGGAAAAGACCCACCACCGCGGCGGTGGGATCCGCGGCCTCGGCGATGACCAAAATCGAATTCCGGGCCAAAAACCCGAGAGTGGGCGCGCGGCGGTGAGACCCGTCGCCGCAGCCGACAAGAAAAAGGAAAATATTGATTTTTTTTATCGTGGCCGACGTCATCAAAGCAAAGGAGAAGAAGCGTACCGACGTCACGATGACGTGGCCGCTAGTGTCGGGTAAAGAAAGAAACGGAGCGACGTGTCGCTCCTTCATTGGCGACACGTCGCCCCTCAGGAAACAAGGAGGGACGCGCGTGCGCTTGCTCCAGTGACGGCTCGGCTTGTGCGGCTTCCGTTCGGCTCGTGAGACAGATCAGGATGTGGCGCACGGGCCGGGCGCGGCTCCACTGGCTTCATCCGACGGCTTGAAGAGATTTAATAGCGATTTTATTGTTTTTATCCGTTTTTAGCCTTTTCTTGCCTATATAAAGCACCCTTTGAACCCTAATTCAAAAATCCCTTCTTCCCCTAATTTCTTTAGGACCTTTAGACTATTTTAGTTATGTTTTCTAGCTAGTTTATTTGTTCCAACTAAAGGATTATCAAGGTTTGATTCATGATTTTGTGAGGTTTTGTTCTTCAATTTAATTCCTATTTTCTCTTTATTCGTAATTTCTCTTCGCATATTTTATTGTTGATTAATTGTTGTTCAAATTGGCCACTTGTTCATTGATTGATTTTCATATTGCTAGTTAGAATGATTGAATCCGTAATTGTTTAATTATTTCTAATACAAGTAGCATGTTAGCATAAATTGATTATTGACACTTTTTAATTTATGTTATGAGATTTTATGATCTAACTTAAATGAACTTGTCGATCTTGTGTTTGTTAGTTAGAATTGGGTTCTTCTCTTCTTATTCTTGTTAACCAGGTTAAATCTTATTATCGTATTCTAAGGTTATCTGTTAATTAGGGAAGTAGTCATTAGATCGTATCTTGGCTATCTAAAAATTAAGGAAGAATACTTATAAGTTGTTGATTGGTTTTTACGACTTCCAACCAATTTAGAGAAGAACTTAGGAATGCATGATTAGTAATCGATGATCAAATCCATGAATCATAACTGAGATCAAACCTTTAGTTGGAAGCTTTTCTCTATTGATTTCTTTCTTTTTAATTTATTTTCCGTTTTATTTCTACAACTCAAAACCCCCCGTTTTTGTTAACTTTAATTTAATTCCCTTTTCCCTGTGGAGATCGACCTTACTCACCACTACTACAAAATTCTAAATCCCAAGAGTAAGTATTTATTTTTGGTGGTTTCGACACCCATCAAATTTTTGCGCGCGTTCTTCGGGAATTGGTGTTAATTAAATTATCGTTTTTTTTTTTTTTTTTTTATCTTTTTATTTTTAATTGTTTGTTTAGTGTTTCAGATCCTTAGGCCAACAAATGTATTACGATCCATATTCAAATACTTATGATTCCGGATGGAGAGATCATCCAACTTACAACTATGGATCAACGCCATATTACCAAGAATTTCAACCGCCACATCTCAATCCACCTCAACAATCCCCTTTCAATTCATCTCTTGAAAATCAAATGGCCCACCTTACTACTCTTGTACATCAGTTAGTTGCACAAAAGTCACAACAAACAAGAGTACGTTGGCGGGATCATTCTGATTTGAATTATGCTCCAAGAGTTCCTGAATATCATCAACCAATAGCATATGATCCACCTCAACATTCCACCTATCTGGTAAGTCCAACTCTAGAAGAGCTTATTGAACAACTTCAGCAGAACACTCAAGAGTTCCAAGAGTACACCGAACAGGTAAGTTTGAAAAGAAGCAAAAAGTTGCAAGCTCAACTAGATGAATTAGAAGCTACAGTAAATTTAACGACATCTCAAGGTAATTTGCAATCTCAAACTTTCGATGAATCAATTCAATACCCTAGTGCAATTACTTTGATAGATGAAGAGGAACTAGTTTTCAATGAGACAGAGTGTGGATACATCTTAGAAGAGGATGATGAGGAAGTTGTCTCTCCAACTTTAACTGATAATCATCCTAAAGTGGTTGAAAATGAGCAAATAATGGCGGTAATAGAAATTCCTGATTTTTCTTCTAACATTGTCAAATCTTTTCAGGATGAAACAGAAAAAGGAGATGATGAAACCTACACAATTGAGTTTGATGGAGAAATCAACAAATTAAATATCCATGACTCCATGATAAATTCTGCTGATAAACTTTCATATTTTATTATACCTGACATAGTTGATCCTCTAACTTGTGAAAATTTCAAAATTTTAAATACTGATGAATTCAATGATGCTTTATTTGAAATTTTCACTGTTTCAGGATTACAAGTAATGATTAGGAAGTTTGTCAAAGTAATTTGGGATGTGTTTTGACCAGAAGAAGCAACACCGTCTAGCTTAAAGACGTTAAAGAAAAGGCGCTTTTTGGGAGGCAACCCAAATTTCTACGCTTTTTGTTTCAATTTTTAGTTTTTAGTTTTTAGTTTTTAGTTTTAGTCTATTTTACTTGTTTACTTTTCTTTGTTTTTATTTTTTTTAAGGAAAAAGGAAATTAGGATCAAAGAGCAGATTTGCATGCTTAAGCATGAAGTTTTCGCCGAATTTTCTCACATTCCCGAGTTGATAGTGATCCGATTGCTGAGGATTGCTCATTCAGGGAAGTTTTTTTTTTCTACCACCTGGTTTATAATTTTAAATCATTGAGGACAATGCTTAGTTTAAGTTTGGGGGTAGAATTTCATATTTTTGTGCTTAATATGCTTTCTGAAAATTCTAGAAATTGTACAATGGTTGGGCTTGTTTACTTTTGATGCTTTTTGCAATCTTTGTTTCATGCTTAATCCCATGCTTCTTGTACATTTTCGGTCACGCTTTTTGCATTGAAATTTTTTGTTTTTGTTTAAAGCATGCTTCCTTTTTCACTTGTCACATTTTGAGTATTGATCTTGCTTTCTAATTGATTGAGAAGTTTATAGGATGTGATACCATTTAGCCTCTTTTTGTGAGATTTTGAGCCTTTTGAGCAATTATCATAACAAATGCTCTATATTATTCTTTGCTGAGAGTTTGTCATTCATGGTTGTTTATTTCTAGAACTTGCTCTGTTATGCATGTTAAGATTGTTTTTGTTTGAATTTGAATGCTTGAAATTTATAAGGGCAAATTAGGGGAACCAATTCTAGCTTTCTAAAGGCCAACCGAACTTAATTCATTAGATGCCAATTTTGAGCCTTAACCTTTTGTTTGATTTTTAGCCACAAAATTAATAACACTTTCCCGTTCTTTTGTCTCCTTTTTCACCCAATTGAGAGGTTGCTATGTTCTTGAAAGATATATGTCTTATTTGAAAAAGTTGGTAAAAGTGAGGAAATTGTGTTATGAGTTGATTGAAAAAAAAATGTGGAAAAAGAAAAGTGCAAAGAAAAAGAAAAAGTTTGCTATTGAAAATCCGAAAAAGAAAGTAGAAAGTGGAGAAAAGAAAGTTGGGAAGAAGTTGTTTGCTTAAATGTGAGAGGTTGTGATTCAAATGAAAATATGAGTTTTGATTGAATTTATTGAATATGCTCATAGTAATCTCTCAATTCTTTTAGCCTAAATGTCTTCCATCTACCCTTTTCCTAAGCCCCATTACAACCTTTAAAGACCCTTGGATTCATGTGTTTCAATTTCTTGCATTTACGGTTTTGATTTGATATATTTGCAAGCTTATGGTAAATTTCTTCCATGTTTTGACTTGAGTGATATTCTTTGACTCCCATAAACACTTTGAGCGATTTGAGTGAATATCTCGTGAGGGTATCTATTCCTGTATGCTTTGATTTTGAGAAGATTGTTTAGGTTTCTATTCTTGATGTGACTTGTGAAATTGAGTTAGCATTTGTGTTTCATGGTTTTATAAAAATTTGCATAAAAACGGGATTGATCGCACACATTTGGGGTTAGCATGAAGCTTTGATTGCTTAGGTATTGATTGTTTACAAGCTTGATGGTTACATAATTTCTGAGAATTTTCATGATTGATTTTTAATTGTGCTTAATGCTAGAATTGCTAAGGGACTAGCAATTGTCTAAGTTTGGGGGTATTAAAATTTGATGGGTGTCGAAACCACCAAAAATAAATACTTACTCTCGGGATTTAGAATTTTGTAGTAGTGGTGAGTAAGGTCGATCTCCACAGGGAAAAGGGAATTAAATTAAAGTTAACAAAAACGGGGGGTTTTGAGTTGTAGAAATAAAACGGAAAATAAATTAAAAAGAAAGAAATCAATAGAGAAAAGCTTCCAACTAAAGGTTTGATCTCAGTTATGATTCATGGATTTGATCATCGATTACTAATCATGCATTCCTAAGTTCTTCTCTAAATTGGTTGGAAGTCGTAAAAACCAATCAACAACTTATAAGTATTCTTCCTTAATTTTTAGATAGCCAAGATACGATCTAATGACTACTTCCCTAATTAACAGATAACCTTAGAATACGATAATAAGATTTAACCCGTTAACAGCAATAAGAAGAGAAGAACCCAATTCTAACTAACAAACACAGTACGACAGGTTCATTTAAGTTAGATCATAAAATCTCAAAACATAAATTAAAAAGTGTCAATAATCAATTTATGCTAACATGCTACTTGTATTAGAAATAATTAAACAATTACGGATTCAATCATTCTAACTAGCAATATGAAAATCAATCAATGAACAAGTGGCCAATTTGAACAACAATTAATCAACAATAAAATATGCGAAGAGAAATTACGAATAAAGAGAAAATAGGAATTAAATTGAAGAACAAAACCTCACAAAATCATGAATCAAACCTTGATAATCCTTTAGTTGGAACAAATAAACTAGCTAGAAAACATAACTAAAATAGTCTAAAGGTCCTAAAGAAATTAGGGGAAGAAGGGATTTTTGAATTAGGGTTCAAAGGGTGCTTTATATAGGCAAGAAAAGGCTAAAAACAGATAAAAACAATAAAATCTGCTATTAAATCTCTTCAAGCCGTCGGATGAAGCCGTGGAGCCGCGCCAGCCGCTGCGCCACGTGCTGATCTGTCTCACGAGCCGAACGGAAGCCGCACAAGCCGAGCCGTCAGCTGGAGCAAGCCGCACGCGCGTCCCTCCTTGTTTGCTGAGGGGCGACGTGTCGCCAATGAAGGAGCGACACGTCGCTCCGTTTCTTTGCTGCCAGCACTAGCGCTGACGTCATCGTGACGTCAGCCGCTTCTTCTCCTTTGCTTTGATGACGTCAGCACAGATAAAAAAATCAATATTTTTCCTTTTTCTTGTCGCTGTGGCGACGGGTCTCACCGCCGCTGCGCCCACTCTCGGGTTTTTGGCCCGGAATTCGATTTTGGTCACCGCCGAGGCCGCGGATCCCACCGCCGCGGTGGTGGGTCTTTTCCAATAATAAAATGGGCATAACTTCTTCATTTTAAGTCCGAATTGAGCGCCGTTTTCGCCTACGTCCATGAAATTCAATGATTAATAATATTATGGACATTTAAATCAATTATCATTCATATTTTAATTATTTTGGAGATAAAACCACTTATAAATATGCGGAATTTACGAGTTATCAATTTAGAATCTCCAATATCTTTACGGATCTTATCTTTTACTTTCCTGGAGAGAATGTGCAGAACTTCCTTCTGAATTGATGGTGCAATATATTTAGCATTTGCAGGAGCATTCTCTAAAACAACATTTGCAACTCGTTCATTATATGTTGACAGGAGCTTTATCATCTCAATAAAATTCCCTCGATTTCTTGAACTTGAACTTTCATCACGACCCCTATAAGCACAACCTTGTAATGTCAACCATGTAATTGAATCAATTGAGGTTTTAAGACGTAATCGATTATTAGAAATCTGCTATGATGTTTGGGCATTCATCACCTTATCAATATGTCTTGATTGATTCATAAGATCATCACATGATTGTATGACAATATTATGTGGTGAGCAAGGATTGTCACCAATATGATTGAGGAAAACACATCTCTTACCATCGTTAACTTTCTTCCAATTTCGAAAGCCTTCTATTGTAAATGCATGGGATCCAGGGCGTCCTGATGGTTTTCTTGAAAAAAGAAAACATGGAAGACAAAAGGCAGCATCTGACCCAGAACGTGGATACTCTGAAAGAATAAATTGATAAGATCCCTCTTTTATATATAGGCTCGACGAATTTCATCTTGTAAATTAATAGGATATTCCCATATTTGACGTCGTAATCCTAGATCTCGTTCTAAAGTTTGATCAAATTTCTCATGTTCTACTCTAGCTTTTTTAGAAGACGGTTGGTGTCCAGGAGTCAAATTATCTATCGTACACAATTGTAATGTACAGTACAAAACAAAACAAATGTCATGTACATATCAGCAAAAACCTTCTTCATTGTCCAGCCTCATCAGCGTATAACAGTTGTGGAGCTAGGAATTAAGTTGAGGGGGGCATGCAGTTAAGCCGTAATTTAAACTCCCAAACAGATAAAATCTGAATCGAAAACTGACTAAAACCTGTTAAAACTCATTAACTTAAGTCACTTATATTTCAAAAAAGATTCTAACACTTGTCAATTTGATTTTGACACATAAACTGTTCATTTTCATTTTACAATTTTTTTAACTAATTTATTGTCAATTTTAATCAAAATTGACATAAAACTAACTGAAAAGATTGCTAACATGCAATCATATAATTGTTAATTATATTATCATTAACTATGAAAATAAAATCTATATAATCATTAGTGATATTTAATTTCTTGAAAATTAAATCAAGAAAATATTAGTACATTTTACTCTCTTAAGTTTTTGTATGTTGAAAAATCATTCTATTCATATAATCATTAATGATATAAAATTTCTTGAAAAGCTAAGTCAAGAAAATATCAATACATTTTACTCTACTGAGTTTTTCTATTCATAATAATAATTAAATATATAGATAGATAGATAATGAAAAACGTTATGGAAAATGTTATTTATAAATATAAAAAATTTATCAAAAAAGTATATTAGAATTAAAATAAAACTTACAAAAATATTAGTATATAAAGGATGCACAAAAATCATGAAAATATGTCTCGATGGTTCACACTTGAGTGTAACGTCCCGTTGTTTTTTAGGTAGATTTTTTTTAAAATTTAAGTTAAAGTATTTAATTAATTTAATTTCTAATGTTGATTTAATTAAATTTAGTTAATTTAGAATTTAAAGACAATAGTCATTTACTTTTGAATTATATTTGAAAAATATTATTTAGAAAGTAGGGTGCGATAAATTTTATTAATCCTCCATTTAATAATATTTAACCAGCTTCTAACTTAATCAAAGTGTGGTTAGTTAATTTTAAGGCAAGGCTTAAGTTTATGAGGCATGGGATTTATTTTAAAAGGGAAAGAAAATTGAAAGGGCCATTTTGCAAATATTTATTCCTCATCTAAAAACCTAGGCCAAACTTCATCTCCCTCATTTGAAAATCAAAAACACTATTTCATTTCCTTCTCCCTCTCATTGCGTCGCCGCCCCTATACCTTCCAAGAGACGGGTTTTTTCTCGTCCCTCCTCCGTTTTGCTTGATTCGTGGTGTATTGGAACACCTTCGTGACGGGGAATCTTTCTATCCAACATTTGAAACATTTTCATAACCTTCAAGAAGTTTCAAAGTAAGGGTTTTCTTCTCTGTTTATGGGTTTCTCTTTTACTCTTCTTGGAGTGTAGATTAAGTATTGTAATCTTCAAGTTCATCCTCTTGGAACTTAGAAATTACAAATTAAAGTACATTCAAAGCATGTTCTATGTTATTCTTCTTAATCTTGAGCTTAGAAATTTCAACCAAAAGCTTCCTTGAAATCTCCTCAAAATCGTGGCCCTAGATGTTCTTCACATTGGTTTATTTCGTGTTTTTCTTTGAAAATTAGTAGAGTCTTGTTCAATTACCTAAAATAACTTTACCCATTGTTAAATACATCCAAGAAACTACCCAAAACCATGAATCGTCTCTAAATTTCCTAAAACCCGAAAAAACACTAAGAAACTCCCCTTGTTTCGATCGAGAGCTTCATATGAGACCCCCGGGCTATTTTTCGTAATTTTCCGTTATATATGTCATTCGATGCTTAGTTGGTTAAATTAATATGTTTAGGATATATTTAATTTTGGGTGTGGCTCGATCTCTCGCTTGATCTCGTTTTGGACTTTGAATTTGGTTGCATTGCTAACGGTGAGGATTAAATAGGATTTTTAGTAAATTTAGAAACTAAAGTAGATGAACGATTCATATGATCAGAAGTTAAGTTTAATTTGGAAATAAGTGACTTTGTGAGAGGGAGTGTTGAGATATATGATTAAATTTGCTTCTACTCATTGGCTTAAGCTTTTCGGTCTAGTAGTGATTTACCATATTTAATACTAATACTTGAGAAAGATTAGTGATTAACTTCGTGGAATTTCGCAGTGAACCTAGTAAATGAGATTTAATTACAGATGGAAAAACTTGAGAAGGGTTAAGTTAATTGGTAATTATTGATTAATTTAGAATCCTTGTGAAGATGTACTCTATTTATCAGTTTATTACTTATAACGATTCGTACAGTTACAAAATCGCCCAACAACCATAGAAACTAAGAGCCATTTGAAAATTTAATACAATTGTTGAACCAATTCCTAACATCACATCTCAAAATTATCTAAAACAACATATTTCTACACACTAATTATTGAAATGTCAAGATATTTTAAAAATTACCTAAATAACAATTCAATAATTTATTGAAATATTTTTTTATTTTTAGTGAATTTTCTTACCTTTTTTTAGTTGATTTTTAACCATCTTCTAGTTCAATAAATTTTTTAATTGTTAAAAATATGAAAAATCTATCAATATTAAATATTATTATAGTTAGATCAGGTAGCACCTTGATACCTTTAGGCCCCGTTTGGTTTGTAATCAAGATTCACTTTTATGAATCTGAATTGTAAGAATAAAAAAATTGATTTTTTAGAAGTTTGGTTTGCAATTCAAATCCACAAAATTTGAATACTACTCATTTTTTTTGCCTAAATTCTAATTTCAATAAAAATAAGAATTCTAACTATCCTACCCACTCAATTGAAATAAATGAAAACACGAGATTGCAAAAGTTACTCGTGCAATCCTGTCAAACTTGTACGTTTCGCAAAAAAGAGAGCTCATCTCCTTCGCAAAGCAAACGCCATGGCTTTTCACAAACGTCAATCCTCTCGACCACTCTCCCTGATTTTGCATTTAATTTGCAAACTTCCTTCATATTCTTCTTTTTCTCTCTGATTTTACATTCAATTCGTTGTTCTTACACCTTCCTTTAGACTCTACTCTCTACGAAATCAGAAATGATTTTTCCATCTTCATTTTTTCTTTTGTCAGGACTTCAATTTGACTAGACATAATTTGTACAAAAATTATTCATGGAGTTCTTCATTTAATTCCTTCGACCAAAGCAACTTTCCTTATTGAATTTGTCTGAATTTTTTATGGCACTTGATGAATTTATTATCAAATCTACTAAAATCTATCTTTTTCATCTCCATCTTAATCATACGAAAGCACTAAGCCCCCATCTTCATTATAGCTTTAAATTTCTCTCCCTCATAAATTCTCAAATTCTGTCAATTCAGTAATGATTTCTGAAAATCTCAATATGTATTATCACTTCTGAGAGGATTTCAATCCAATCATAATTAAATCCAAAGTTTTCGGTGGTTGTTGACATTCAAACTGAAGAGCTTGAGATTGAGTATTTAATAAAGAAGTCATGTCCCAAAAGTCTTACCTCTTCATCAGAGTAGCAGGTTTGACCTTATGCTTCTAAACATTTATATGCTTTTTTTCTATCCATTCAATTTGATATGTCTTGCCCTTTTACTATTTTTGTATTTTGCTTTAAACATGTATGACTGGATGCTATTACTTTACATATGCTATGAAGGAAAGCGTGACATGGGCCCAAAATGGCAATTAATTGGTAAAACTTTTTTCAATTGAAAATTCTGTATCAGATATGTGATGTGAAAGGGATGATTTACTAAATTAGCGGAATTTTGTTTAGTAAATTTATTAACCACTACTACAAATTTGGCCTTAGTTGACACCATCATTTTCATGTAAGTTGATATTTTTGCTATAAAGTGTTAACTTATAAGAATTAAGAGTCAACAAAGAAAACTAAAAATAAGATAAAAAAACAAAAGCATCAACTTTGAACAATCCCGGAAAAAGGTGATTATTGATGGCTTTTACGTGTCAACTTTCATGCATCAAAACATCAAAACGACATCGTTTTTACATAGCGAAAAATTGTGAATATAGATACGCTTGGCGTGTCAACTATTATTAGACCAGTGGCATTTTCGTAATTAGTAGAATTACGGGATTGAACCCTAAAAACTATTTTTCTTTTCTTTCCTCTTCCTTCCAGCCGCAAATTTCAGTTTTTCATCTTCTCCATTGTTTCATTTTCAAGATTTCTAGTGCCTAGCTTTGTTATATGGTGAGATTTATGTTTTCCTTCAATCCTTTTATCTTCCATTTACTCTTTCTTGCGTCTTTCAAAAACTTTTCATTCTTGATTTTATTTTTTTCATAGATTATTCATTCGCCAAATACCTCGATTTGCATTTCAACCGCGATCGACTTTTCATTACTACTAGTTTTTGATTGTTTCCCCTTCAAATTTGTGATTCATTTACGTTTTTCATTCTTCTTATACCTGTTTTCTCAGTCATGTTTGAAATTCAAGGGTTTATTAACTTTGCTATGTATAGAATTCAGTTTTCACCTGTTTTCTTACATTTTTTTTTAAAATTAGAAGATCTCTAATTTATTGTAATTATCGTTCGATCGTTGAGTTTCTTATTGTGTGTGTATAAGGTTTGCTGTAATAGATGTTAAATTATTTAGGCGGGTAGTGATTCTTTCTAGTTTAATTCAGATATTTTGAGGATGGAGATCTTGAGGACTTGTTGATTATTAAATAGGAATTTTTTCGGCTTTTGGTGCTTTTATTGTACTTGACTTTAGTATTTGTATCAGGGCTTATGCCAACTTGTTCTTCTCGATGTTTTCATAGCACCTAATGCATTTAAATCACTTAAAACAGAAACAAAACAGTGGTGTTTCTTTTTGTTCTTGATAAACAATATAAATCACTTACTTATTTTTTTTGAGTAATTATTGATCATATTTCTACTGTTAAATGATTATTAAAGTGGTTCCAAAAATAGGATTTTTGTAGGAGGATATAATATGGAAGAAAAAGCTGCTAGAGTTTATGATCTTGCTGCACTTAAGTATTGGGGACCCTCCACTCATATTAACTTTCCTGTAATGGTTTTTTTTTTTAAATCTAGTTTAATAATAAAATTATTGGTTAATCTTTTGCTTTACTAAAAGTGAATTATTGTTCTGAGCAGTTGGAGAACTATCAGAAAGAATTAGAGGAGATAATCTATAATCAGTTCTTTACTTCTAATATTTACAGATAATCTAATATTTGTGTCGATTCGTTATCAGGAGAAGCAGTGGATTCTCGAGGGGCGCTTCGATTTATAGAGGTGTAACAAGGTCTTTACAAATCTCAACATAATCATTTTACTATCAGATTTATGTTGTTTTTCTGGTGGAATGATTGTCTGTATGAAGTTCTCTGATTCACATTCTTATGAAGTTCTCTGAGCGTGAGAATCTTTACAATTGTTTAATCTCTTTTCTCATAGATCAAAGATTTCTTTTAAAGGACACAAGCAAAACGGCTTTAACTTTAACTTTATCTTTGATTTTTGGATACATTTTTAGAATGACGTCCTTTTATAGCCTTTGCATTTGGATTCCTATTTATTTTCTTCTACTTGAATGCTTGATTCGTTGTTTTAGGTTTTGTTGCTACAACTGATGCGGTCAAGGGATGCACTGGTATTAATATTGCTATTATGGTTGGTGGATTCCCAAGGAAAGAAGGTATGGAAAGAAAAGATGTGTGATGTCTAAAAATGCTTCAATCTACAAGGCTCAAGGTTTTGCCCTTGAAAAGCATGCTGCTGCCAACTGTAAGGTAACTGGTTTTCTTTTGATATTTATTTTTTATGCTCATTTACTTGTCATAACATAAATTATCCAAACTTTTCTAATTTTTTTCATGTCTTATTGTAGGTTGTTGTTGGAGTTGAAGCAAGATCCAGATTTTATACAAATAGCTAAGTCTTTATAGATTACCTATTTTGGTAGTCGTTGAACTCATTTTTTTAGTTTAGATAAGTTAGAATTAGTTGTTAGTTATTTTGTAATTATGTGTTGTTGTAGTTATGTTAAAGTTAATATAGAGATTACAATTTGTTGATGAAACAGCTTGAGCTTGAAGAGTGTTTTGAGATGAAAATATTATAAAATTGTGTATGCGAGTTTATAATGAATTTGTTAAAGATTTACGATATTTTTTTTTGTGATTTAAGATTTGAAGTTTACGTACAATAGTTGTCAATATATAATTATATAGTTGACAACCAAAACGTCAATGATGTGTTTAATTGATATCTAATAGTTGTCATATATAACATATAATTGATTGTTTATATACGTCAACATTATAAATAAATATTAATACTTTTTATCAGTCAACAAAGATGTAAAGTTGACGCGTTTATGAAAGATGACACGCGATTAGATGACGCCAAAAATTTGTTGTGTATTCTCATTGTTGACGCGTATGGGATATCAACTAACGTCAAATTTGTAGTAGTGAACATTTAATAACGGATCTATTAACATCATGCAATTTGTGGAAAAATATGTAGATTCATACTTATATTTTCGAAAATTAAAATCAAACTGAAACTTACATTGAGTAAATATGGAGAATCGGTTGGAGGTTTCTTTACAGCATCATATCCTCAGCAACACTGGAACTTCTATGCTATATCCCGATTGAAAGAAAAACCGACTTGTGGGAATCGAACCGGAAGAACAAAAAAAGAAGAAATTTCTTCTAAACTTTTTCCCTAAGGAAAATCGGCAATTGGGCAAAAACTTGAGAGAGAATTTTCACTTTTCTAATTAAAGTGAGTAGTAGTATGTAAAATATGAATCTCAATGGTCATATTTATAGGAAAATATGATATCTAATCTCTATAGATATGCTTATCTCCTAATTACAAAAATAATAGAAAAAGATAAATAAAATAAATATATATATAAATCCATTTTACCTTGAGCGTGCGCCACCAAAAATTTCATTATATATATGTATAACTATAGAATTAAAGGTTTCACGCTGACGCAAGTATATATGTATATATTTTTATTTACTTTTCTCTATTAATAATTATATATTTAAAATTAGAAAAAAAAAACAAATAATAATTTCTAATTTAAACAAACTTAGCCAAAAAACTAATATATTAATTACCATTGAATCTTATCCAATTAATTAATTATTTTGGGCCAAAACCAATTTGTTTCTTAAACCAATTGTTTTTAATTCTCTCTAATATTTATTATTAAATTAAATAAACTCATTATTTAATTAATAATACAAATTATTAATTTTCATTTAAATAAACTCATTATTTAAATAATTAATAATATTAACATTAATTCCCGTTTAAATAATTTATTTATTTAGCCGTAAAATATTATAATTGATATGTTATATTAATTTCCATTTAAATAAACTCTTTATTTAAACAATTAATTTTGTATCAATATTAATTATATTAATTTTCATTTAAATAATCTCATTATTCAAATAATTAATATTGTCTAATTTTAAGTAAAATCAACTACTTAAATTATTTGTTCTTCCTAAGTTAAATTAATAACTTAGTTTTGCTACAACGATATTTGGGCTAGCATAGGGACCCGATGGACCTATAGATCATGGGCCTAATAATTAGTCAATTAAGTGATTAACTCATAATCAGTTAATTACTTATTATTTAACTATGAATAATTCTACTATAGATTCATAGCTGAACTCCCTTCACTATAGATGATTTATGTCCATTTAGTTTATCTTTATTTATATCTGTGATATATCCTTCACGTGGAAACCTCATAATTACAGGCAGATAAATTTACTGTTTTGCCCCTGTAACTACCACTTTATCCTTGTGTTCCCGCTGATTCTCCAATGAACTTTATCTTTAGTCGAACTAGAGATAATGTACTTTTGTGATCAATAGAAGTCGTGGCGCCACTTGTATATGACTCGAATCAGTACATCAAGGAAGTTTCCTAAAGTTCCTAAAATGTTTAGGTATCGCACTGATACCATTAATTTAGAGGAAAGTTATGAATTGCATCTTGTGAAAATGAGTTCCCAGCTACTTATCTAGCCATGTTCCCAAAACAGGAGTGTATTGAGCGTTCTTACAGATCGCTCTCAACCATGTGAATCAAAGAACATAACTCTATAAATAGGAGTCCGCATTTCACTCAGGATTAAGATTTATCACGGTTGATAAACTTAGTTTGATATTCGATCATTTCTCATAAATGGTACTAATGAGAAATTTGATCGAACATCGTGGTCTTGTCTTATACAATCATATGATACTTCCATTTCATGTCTCCCACATGAATGATCAGGATTAGATCATTTGTCTATAAAACAAAATGCGAAGATATCAACAGTGTTACCAGGATAAGGTTCCCAAACATTTTCCATTTACTGTAGACACTTTTAAGTTACTCATCTCGACTTTAATCCTCTCGTATGACTCACATTCTAAGTCATGATTTCATAAGAGTAACTTAGGGTTTACTATTTGAATGTTTTATATTAATATATTTCCATATATTCCTAATATCGTCAATTGAATCAATCTAGATAATATAAAGAACTTATGTTTATTTATTTAATTTATTCGAAATAAATTATTATAATTAAATAATTACAAGTCTAGGACACCATTCCTAACATGATGATGAGACAAACTAATTTGATAATTATTTTTTCAACTATTCTAGTTTTATGGTAATCACTATTTGTCAATTGTAATTTATAGGTTTTATACGGATTAGTAATTAGAAATCTTCATTAATCAAGTATCAAAATTCATTTGGGGAATGACATCTATAAAAAACTGAGAAAGTACTTTAAATTTAAATGGTTTTTTTCTCTAAATGCTTTCAATTTATGGGAATTTTTGTTTCATGGAGTAATGTTCAAATAGGAATTGGAGGAAAGAGTGCTGAAGGAAGTGGGAAACTCATTAAAGGTATATTCATAAGCATGTTCCATGTATTTTAGATGTGTTTGTTGATGTATTTTACCACGTAAATTCTTGCACTGTAGTCAGGTTTAAACTAAAAGAATTTACTGATGTATTTTTTGTTTGTATAATGGTGCTACGTGACATGTTAAAAAACTTGTTTTTGGTTTAAACTTCAAGTTTTTAACATTATTTTTTTTAACCTTTTGCCTAAGATAATGGCCAATAATGATGTTGAGATGGATGATGTGGCTCAATGACCGTCTCATATGGAGTCGTACTTGGTTCACCTCTTGCACAGAGAAGCTAAAAAAGGCTTGCAAACAACCACTCTGGATAAGAACATTGGGAAAAATATTGATAATGTGATATTTTTAAAATTTGGAAAACGATTCACTACAGCCAAGTTGAAGACCAAATACACTAGATTTAGGAAGAACCATTGTGAGTTTTCAAACCTGTTAGAGCACACCGGTATAGGATGAGACTCTGTGACTATACAGTCACGGCAGATGAAAATATGTGGAAATCATATATTAAGGTACATTATGGAATATTTACTCATTAAATCACATCGGAGCACTTATTTACAAATATATTGGTGTTTTGATTTTAATTACAAAGGTATCCATTATAGGCCACTTTTGGTAGTTTTTCAATTTTTCATTCCTAGTGTACCCTTTATTTTCTCTCTCTTTATTTACCTTATTAATAAATGAATTAAATTTTTATTTATTTTTTTATATTGATTTATCTGTTTCTTTTAATTTTTGATTTCGTTTAAATTAATGTATCCTAATAATTAATAATATTTACCAATTAATTATACAAATTTTTATGTTCTAACTGTTTATGATTTGGTAAGGTTTTTTCAAATTTCGAGTTCTTCCACGTAAAATCTTCCATATCTGTTGCAGTTGTATCTTTTCATTATTAAAAATCAAGGAATATTTTGTTTATTCAGCTCGTTCTTTTGCGTAATTTCAGTATTAGGGTTTTGTCATTTCGTTTCCTATCAGCTGCCTTATTCAATCACTTGTTTGCATCATTTGTATTTACCCATGTCGTTATCTATCAGCTTTGTTCTTCATTCTCTGGTTTGGTTTTGTTCATTTTTTTCTGAGTTTTCATTCCAATATGGGTAGGTACATTATCGCTAGGGTTTTACATGGTGGTAGTTTTGTTCATCATCCTAATGTTCGACATCCGGCAGGTCATCAAGAATGAAACGTCACTTGTCAGCGCTTGAAGTTGCAACTTCTGCAAACCAAAAAATGTCACAGATGTGGTGGTAGTGGACATAACCACAAGTCTTGCAAGAATGTTCTTGTTCGTAGGATTGAATTTAATTCTTAGATTTTGAAATTTAATAATGTTCTGTTTTCCAGATGTTTTCATTATTAAACTCTTGTTGTTTTGTTCTTATCATTTTATTATTTTCGTAATATTTTTTCCATTGGATTTTATTTGATTTTGTTTGTTTATTCTTTGAAACTATTTACATTAGTAATCATTTATGTTTATTAAATATTTATATTTGCCCAACATTTCTGAATAATATTGCTATTCGTTTATTTATGTTTTATTTTGTCAAACAGTTTTATATTATTCAACTTTATCTACATTTATATTTATTAAATTGTTTGTATATTTAAACTTATTCACCACTTTATATATTTTTTTTATTCAAGTAGTTAGTTGTATAAAATCAAATTATTCTCTTTTATAATTTTGTTCAACATTTAGAGTCATCTTAATAAATATAAATATATATAAAGTTGAATAATATAAACTTATTCCCCACTTTATATATTTTTTTATTTAAGTAGTTAGTTGTATAAAATCAAATTATTCTCTTTTATAATTTTGTTCAACATTTAGAGTCATCTTAATAAATATAAATATATATAAAGTTGAATAATATAAACTTATTCCCCACTTTATATATTTTTTTTATTCAAGTAGTTAGTTGTATAAAATCAAATTATTCTCTTTTATAATTTTGTTCAACATTTAGAGTCATCTTAATGTTTACCATATTTTGCATTCAAAAAATGGTTTGAATTACGTTTGTTACATAAAATGGAACTCAAAATTAAGAAATGTTCATAATTATGATCTAATGTTCATAATTTTTTTTATAAAATCAAAATTTAAAACAGAACAATTTGATCATTGTGAGAACTTGCCAAAATATATAATCTCTTCCTAAGCTATAAATTTCAAAATATAACTAAAACAAAATACATAATCCTTGCCAAATACAAAATTCAGCAGTTTAACTTTAACATGAATCAAACAGTTACATCGAATCCTTATTTCACTCCTGAGTGAGTATGTGAAATGTTGGTGATGATCTTTTCAATTCTTGAGTCAATGTAATCGGTTTGTCTTTTTATCCCTTTGCCAGTTTTCAAGAGTTACAATGAAAGGAGGCCCCTGTGTTATATCAATATTCAGGAATATTTAACATCATGCAATTTAAACATACATATTGCATATTATTAAATGCTTTTTTTTGTTCAGATCCATTTAATTTTATTCTATATTTACCTTTTGAAGTCTATTTGGTGTTGCATTGTTCACTTTTCTTTATTATCGAACTCTTCTTCTGCTTTCTTTTTTCCTTCCTCTACTTTTCCCTGTTTACTTGTTGAAGCTTCCTTTTTTACTTTTCTTTTCTTCTACTATTTCTTTGTTTTCTTTCAAATATTCATCTTATTCAAAACTACTCTCCTCGATTTCTTCTTCATTTTCACTATCAATATATTCTTCGGTATATTCTTCTTCTTCTTCTTGATGATCATCAATCGGATCTGGTTCCTGTTTAATTTTATTCTACTAATTATAAAATTTACATTTTTCCATTTTTAGATTTAATTGATAGGATGAATTTCATACCTTTGCATATTGATCAACTTTTGTCTCTTCACTTTCTTTTCTGATTTCTTCATTTTCTTCGTAATCACTAGCTCCCCTTTTCTATCCAGATTTCCCATTTCTGCTTTCTTTGAATCTTCAAATAATTTCTTCCTCGCCTCCATGATCTCCTTCTTCATTATCATTGTTTTGTGTAAAGGTTTCGTTTTCTCTTGGGTTTCTCACGAGAACAAAATCAGCTTTGATTTGGGTTTTAATTTTTTGATTTTGAATCTCCCCCGATTTCGAAAATACCAAATATATCCGCCTTTTAAAAAAATCCTTAATTAATGAGCTGAAATCATGGGGTAGTTTTCAATTCCTTTTCTGTTTTTTCCTTTACACGTGCAGAGGCATTGCTGTCTATTGCTTAATCCGGCAGGTGGCAGGCGTCCAAATTTGTAATTAATCTCACATTATGTTTTTTTTTTGTAATTAAGATGACTTATATGAATATTGGTGTTATTAGCCCAAGGTACATTTGTGTACATGTATCTTTCTTCCATATCTAAAATTGAATTCATATTTTTCCCATGCAGAGGAATCCATATGCTAGTTGGTTTAAAAAGAAAGGTTGTGCCCACTAGGGGTGAAAGAAAAAAATAAAAACCGGAAAAACCGGAAAATTAAACTGAACATGACAGTAAATGTAATGTCCCATTACTTTTGAGGTAAATTTATTTAATTAAAGAATTTAAATTTAATTTTAGAATTAATATCTTAGAATTTAGGAGTTTATTTCGTACGTAAACCTTTTAATTGCTTTAGTAGCTTAAATTAGTATTGGGTGTATTAATAATTATTAACGGAACAATGAATAATTATTAATCACCTTTTAGCTAGTTTAAGTGCTTTGTGTTTAGTTTTAAAAATAAAAGCAAAAGAGGGACGATTTCGTAATTCTTGATTTTCATTAAAAATATATACACTATTCACCTTCTCTTCAAATTCACCTAAAAGCCAAAAAAAATAGAAAAATTATTCTCATATATTCCTCTCCAAGCTGTGGACACCAAAGAATGAAAGATTTTTCTTGGGTTTTTTTGTTGTTTTATATGTTTAGGTGTTGTTTGTTCGATGTTTAGTTAAGTAATGTTTAATAGATGTAATTTTATTGTAGGTGTTGTTAATCGCTCGTGTGAATTTTCTTTCGGCTCTTAGGAAGTTTGACTTTATTCTTAAGGTGAGTTTAAAGTGGTGGTTTATAGTTTTATTTCGAATTGCATGACGGTTTTTTTTATTGAGGTTTAGTGATTTACTTGTTATTATAAAGGAACAATAGTTGTTGGATGATGACTTTAAACCTTGGAAGTAAGTAGAGAGCTAGTCTTGTTTTATTGAGTACTCTTGGAGTTTAATTAATAGTTTTTTATTGTAATAAAGTGATGTGGAAATACGTGATGTTGTAACATGTGGTAATACATGATGTAGTAACATGTGGAAATACGTGATGTGGTAACATGTGAAAATACGTGATGTGGTAACATGTGATAATACGTGATGTGGTAACATGTGGAAATACGTGATGTTGTAACATGTGATCTATGGTGTGGTAACAAAGCAAGTTTGTGATACGATTATTACTTTATGATAGTTGTGGTTTCGAAAGACACATTTATTATTAGCACTTTTTTTTATTGTGAATGCAATACTTTATGTAGTTTGATGTTTGGATGAAGTGGTATTATATTTCATACTATGCTTAAAGTGTATTTTTGGAGTGTGGAATGGGTAGTAAAAAGTTTGCTAGGACTTTGAACACATTTTTCGATATGGAACTCAGTCCAATATATTGCTTGCCTCCATTTTACTCTCACTAGAATTTTTATGCTAATTTTGCTACGTTTACAACTTTTCAAGTAATTCTCGTAAAAGAGGGCGTGCTGAGGTGGTGGTGTTGCTTGACCGTGGGAT
Source organism: Gynostemma pentaphyllum (assembly GCA_028015215.1). Classification (NCBI taxonomy): domain Eukaryota; kingdom Viridiplantae; phylum Streptophyta; class Magnoliopsida; order Cucurbitales; family Cucurbitaceae; genus Gynostemma; species Gynostemma pentaphyllum. The sequence goes on along the minus strand of CM051346.1, from coordinate 43,336,669 downwards.
AATGGTTTTTGGGCATGGACATGGATATTTTGTGGAGCATTCTAGAAATGCTTGTTGTTTATCTTTCCATCTTTCATATACTTTGTATTTTGGGCTCGTGAGAGCGTTTTAAAACTTAAACTTGTCTTTATGATTTTATGTCTATTTCAAGATTTATTTATAAACAGAAATGCACATTTCCATGTCTTTATGTTTTATCTAACTGTGAAAATGTAAAATATGTTTTAGATAGTCCAAATTTTAAACGTATCCATGCTTTTTTTTTAAATACGAGGTCTTCCGTTGTGTCTTTAAATTTAAAGGTTTTAATGGAGTCGGGTCGTCACAGTAAAAAAACCTAATTGTTTCTGTTTCTATTTTTAAAAAACCAAACTCGACCGAGTAGGCTGAAATCAGAACTAAACCGGCTTCTAAAAACAATTAAAAATCTCATACCCCTTCCTTTTATCCCCCTAGTTTTTATTTATTTATTTATCACTTTATTTTAATTTATATTTTGTATATTTATTAATCTAATTTTGTTCAACTAGGTTTTTATTTATGTTTGATTTTCTTTTGTTTCATTCTTCAATATAGGAGGATTTTATCTTTAAACTAAATGTAAATGTCCTTTACTAGAAAAACCGGAAAAAACGAAAACCGAACCTGTAAAAATCGTTCAAAATTGGACCGGTTCCTATTGTTTAGTAAGTTCATAATATAATGTATGCAATTTAAATAATAAAATACGAATATTGATTCTTGAGATTTAGATTCTTAACTAAACACAGTTTTTGATTCAAAATCATATTTCTGAATACCCAACCAAATACATATTACAAAATTCTTGATCACAATTTTGAATTTTGGATCTGTTACTAAAATACAGTTTCAGAACCAATAAATTCACATAATATTACTCTGAATTTGAATTCAAATCATATTTTTCATGAAAGATTAAAATAATACAAGGATGAAAGTGTATACTCAGCATAAATGCTAGAGCATGTGAGCCTTATATTTATAGCTAAAAACCTTACACATGTCACTATTACATTGGAGACCCAATAACAGAAAAGGGAATCAAATTAAAAGGGAAAGATTGTAAAATTATTCTGTAATATCCTTTTCTCTAATATCCCCCCTCAAACGAACGAGGCTATGAAGGATCGTAAGCTTGCTGCGAAGATTAGAAAAGCGAAATGAAGATAAACCTTTTGTCATAATATCTGCAAGCTGGTCTTTGGAAGGTACAAAACAAACAAGAAGTTTCTTGGAAATAACTTTTTCTCGAACAAAATGTAAATCAATTTCTACATGCTTAATCTTATGATGCATAACTTGATTTGCAGCATGGAAGGTTGCACTAATATTGTCACACAAAAGCAATGGAGGTGAAGAGGATTGATAACAAATTTCAAGAAGTAATGGCTGTACCCAAGATATTTCAATAGCAGCGTTGGAAAGACCACGATACTCAGATTTGGCGCTTGAATGAGAAACAACTTTCTGCTTAGTGGATGACCATGATATTAGATTATAACTGAGAAAAGTACAAAATCCACTTATGCCACGGCGATCATCGGGACAACTTTCCCAATCAGCATCCGTGTAACTAGTAATAGAAAACGAGGAAGAAGTAGAAATGGAAATACCGTGTGACTTGGTACATTTTAAATACTGGAGGATGCTCTTCACAACCTACCAATGTGTAGTACGAGGAGCATGAAGAAACTAGCAAACTTTATTCACTGTATAATTGAGATTAGGACGAGTCAATGTGCAATATTGAAGAGCCACCACAAGGTTGCGATATTCACAAGGCTCAGTGAGTAATTCACCATCATAGAGAGACAAGACTGGGCATGTTGCCATTGGTGGACTTGTGGGTTTACAATCATTCAATTCTTTTCCAAGTTCTGTTATGTGGAGGATTGAAGCAACTTGATGAATATTATCAGAATGAGTATTTGCTCAGTTTTCTCATGGGAATCAATGAATCTTATGACCAAACTGTTTCTCAAATCCTTCTTATGGAACCTTTTCCATCCATCACAAAGGCTTTTGCTTTATTAGTTCAAGAAGAAAGAACGTTTTATCAAAAACACAACTCATTCTGCTTCTGATTCTTTTGCCTTCCCAAAGATTTATTGAGAAGGATCGTCCTCATTGTGTTCACTGCAATATACTGGGTCATACTATTGAGAAATGCTACAAGCTTCATGGCTACCCCCTTGGATTTAAATTCAAGCAGAGGACACCTTCTGTTCCACCAAATAACACCAATTCTGCTACACAAAATTCACTTAATGATGTGGAATCTTCTTCTTCAGGTGCTGCTTCTTGTTTTACTCCAATACAATACCAACAACTGATGACCTTATTCTCTTCTCATATGTCTGCACCAAAGATAGATTTTAAATCTCTCCCATCTACTTCACATGTTGCAGGTACATGTTTCTCAGTCAATAATTATTCCACTTTTGTTTTAACAAATAAGTGGATTATTGACTCAGGAGCTATGAATCATATATGCTATCAACATTCATTGTTTAGGAATCTTACAACAGTTCAAAATATTATTGTTTCTCTTCCTAATAATAAATGTTTACAAGTTTATGCCATTGGAGATATTATGATTGATGGTGTTATTCCACTCAAATGAGTCTTTTATTTACCAGAATTTAAGCACAATTTCATTTAAGTTAGTTCTTTATTGAACACCTCTTCTATCATGATACATTTCTCACCTGCAAGTTGCATTCTCCAAGAAAAGTTCAGTTGAAGGATGATTGGCAGGGGGTGAGCTTGTTCATGGCCTTTACATTTTGCATTCACCTGCTGTTGCTGTTTCTCCTCAACTAAACTCCAAGAGTGATTTCTTTTGTTCTTCAATCATAAATAAGCCTACTTATATTACATGGCATAATCATTTAGGTCACTTGTCTTTCAAAAGATTGAATTTTGTACAACATTGTCTTGATTTTTCTGCAAATAAAAGACAACAAGATGATCCTTATTGTATTTGTCCTCTTGCAAAGCAAAGAAGATTATCTTTTGCTTCAAATAATAATATGTCTAAGGCTACTTTTGATCTCATACATTGTGATACTTGGGGTCCCTATCAGACATCTACATATCAAGGTCATTTTTATTTTCTAACTCTTGTGGATGACTGCACACGTTTCACATGGACATATCGTATGAAACATAAATCAGATGCAATCTCTATGATCCCACGTTTCTTTGCTTTGGTTGACACTAAGTTTGTCAAGAAAATAAGGGTTTTTCATTTAGATAATGCACCAGAATTGAAGTTCACTCAATTTTTTAAAGCCATGGGTACTACGTTAGTTTTCATATGTGGAGACTCTACAACAAAACTCAGTGGCATAAAGGAAGCATCAACATTTGTTAAATGTGGTTAGAGCATTGCTCTTTCAATTCAAGGTAACTATCCATTTTTGGGGAGACTGTCTATTAACTGCAACTTATCTAATAAATAGAACTTCATCCCCCTTATTGCTGAACACAACTCCTTATGATATGCTTTATTGTACTCCTGTGGATTATAGTCACTTGCGAGTATTTGGGTGTTTTTGTTTTGCATCCACATTATCTCAAAACAGACAAAAATTTCAACCAAGGGCAAAACAGTGTACTTTTTTGGGCTATCCACCAGGCTAAAAGGGCTATAAGCACTACAAAAAAACTGTTAAATTGCGACCAGAAATTTGCGACCAACTGGTCGTTTTTATTGTAGAATGTGACCAAAAAAGCGACCAACATGGTGGAGGAAAAAAAGCGGGTCGGTCCTGAATTTGTGCGACTGTATAGTCACAAAAATACGACCAGGAATGTTTGGTCTCAAAAAAGTCAACATTTTTAAAAACGACCATATGGTCGCTTAAAAAAGTGACCATCTGGTTGTAATTTAAGTTAAAGACAAGTGACCAGTTGGTCACATGAAATAGTGACCACGTGGTCGTTTTTATAAGTGACCAAATGGTCACTTTTGGACTCAGACAAAATGCGACCAGATGGTCATTTGTTTAGGGATAAAATACGACCATCTAGTCGTAATGTAACTTGGAAAAAGTGACCAGTTGGTCACATGAAGCAGTGACCACGTGGTCTTTTATACGCAACCAAGTGGTCACTTTTGTACTCAGACAAAATGCGACCAGATGGTCATTTATCTTAGGATAAATGTGACCATTTGGTCGTATTTAATAAATATTTTTTTAATTATTTAAATTACAATAATTAAAATTAAATATTAATTAAATTAATTAGTTAATTAATTATTATTTATTTATTTAATTAGTATTGAAATTTAATAACAAAAAATTGGAATGAAAATAAAATATATATAAATAAAATATTCAAAAAATGTTTTATACAGAAGAAAACATCCTAGAACTACTGCGGAGGGGTGGGAGGTGGCGGAGGAGGCGTCGATGATGAATGGCCGCCGTCTAGGGATCTGAAGTACGCGGCCAAAGATGCTGCAACCTGGGCCTCGACACGTGCCTGCATATCCGCCTCAATCGTAGCAACTCGAGAAACGAAGTCTTCGCACATTGCATCCATGTACGTGTGAAGCTGCTGAACCTTCGCGCACAGCTGCTGTTCAATCGGAGAAGGGCCTGAGCTAGTGCTCGCTCCGCTACGCTGAGGCCGGGGCACATCCGGGTAAAAGGCGTCGCCCGTACGAGCCGAGCCCAGGAACTGATCCATCAGGCCAAACCCCTCCAGCAGCCTCCAAGAACGCCTCTCTACGGTCGTCCTGAGTCGGTTGCGAGTCTGGTGTGGGCAACCGCTGACTCAACAACTCCGTGAAACGTTCCTAAACATTTAAAATTTAGAAAATAAAATAGTTAATATATAAGTTAGGAAAAATTTTAAAGAAAAAAAAATAATTGAAAAATTAGTAAATACCTGAACTTCTTTCGCCTTATCGTCGACGAACGTCCCGTCCTTCTTCGTGTGAAAAAGCGGTGCAGCTCATCGGGCTGGACAGGGCAACCGTGCTTCGCTTCCTAAAAATATTAGAGATTGAAGAAGAAAAAAATAATAAATTAATAACTAATTGAAAAAAGAAAACAGGAAAAAATTACGTAAAAAATAAATAAAAACTTACCAATCGAAGATGGTGCTCGTCGTGGGTCCGGGCCCCGGCTGTGTGTTTGGTGGAATTCTTCGCGCGGTTGGCCTTATTCCTCCTTAACACTGCCATGCCCTCGGGAGTGCTCAAGCTCACGATAAGCTGCACGTGGTCCTCCGGGCTCATCCACACGGGGCGGTTTGCTGCTTGCTTTCTGCGCGCCCGGTACATGAAGTCCTTGAATTGATCCCAGATGTGATTGTCCCATAGGGGGAACAATCTACCGTCCGTGATATCGGGATCAATAACAGGAAACTTGCCCTGAAAAAATTGAAATAAAAAATTGTTAAAGTAATAAAATAATAAATTTATTTCTATAAATTTCAAAATCAATTAATTATAAAAAGAAATGATGTTTTTTACCTTCCAATTGTCGTACATCCGACGTTTCTCCGTCGTCGGAATCTTCTGCCAGCGAAGGTCACTGGGTAGAGGCATGCTCTGGAGGACCTCGCGAAACCGTTTTAAAACGGTTGTATGCGGCTGTACTCTGCAAAAACATAAATATATTTTGATATTAGAAACTATTAGTTAACAAAAAGAAAGAGCACTTTTAAAAATGTACCAAGATTTAAAAATTAAGTAATTAGAACAATAAACAAAATTACTTACGTATCCCCTTCAATCCGAAGGGTAGAGTCTGCGACCCGAGGAGGCTGCGTGCCTGAAGTGGAGGGTCTCGCTCCTTCGTTTTTCCCGGAACGTTCAAAATCGTATTGAAAATATTGTCGAAGAAATTCTTCTCGATATGCATTACATCCAGATTGTGTCTAATCAGTAGATCTTCCCAATACGGCAGATCCTAAAAAATACTCCGTGTCTTCCAACCCGTGTTTTTCCCAACCGCATTGTTTGCACTCTCTGCACCGTCCACTGTAATCTTCTGCATCCCTATAGCATCTATACCGTGAAGAATCTCCCTTTCACTATACATTGTCGGGGGGGTATCGTTTCTTACTCGTCAACCCTTCTTCCAGTCAATGTTTTTTGAACGGAAAGTATGATTCAACGGTAAAAATTAACGGTGACAATCAAACCAACAAGTTTTCTGACCGTTTCTGAGATAAAATGCATCTGTGTCTAGCATGCAATGTGGACATGCGTATTTCCCCGCCGTACTCCATCCTTTAAGAAGAGGAGATTGAGGTTCACACAATTAATTACATTGACTAAGGAAAGCAATAGCAAAAGCTAAACACATACTAAAAAATGTATATGAAAACAATTAAAGATCAACATACCTGACAACATTGAATACGCAGGGAAGTCACTTATCGTCAAGATTAACGCGGCGCGCATCAAGAAATTTTGTTTCTTCGAAATGTCGTACGTCATAACACCATCAGTCCACAACCTTTTCAACTCTGCAATAAGTGGTTGCAAATACACATCCAGTTTCTGTTTTGGACTTTTCGGCCCAGGTACGATCACTGTTAGAAAAATCACCGGTTCTCGCATGCACATCGAGGGAGGCAAGTTATACGGGGTTACCATGACTAGCCAAACTAAATATTGTTCCCCGGATGTCCCGAACGGGTTAAAGCCATCCGTGCATAAGCCCAATCTGACGTTTCTCGGATCTTGTGCAAAATCCGGATGACAATTATTTAAATACTTCCATGCCGTAGCATCTGAGGGATGTCTCATAACACCTTCATCCTGTGGATGCTCGTGATGCCATCTCATGTGCGAGGCTGTCACATTCGATGCATACAACCATTGAAGACGTGGGGTCAGCGGTAAATAGAACATGCTGGCGTACGGAATGAGGTTGCGTTTCCCTTGTTTATATCTTGGAAGAAAACAGAATTTGCAGTGATGCAGGTCCTCATCCACATCCCAGTAAATCATGCATCCGTTCCGACACGAATCTATTTTCTCCACGGGTAAGCCAAGTCCCTCCACTAGCTTTTTTGTGTCGTACAAACTGTTGGGCATAATATTTTCTTCTGGAGCGCATCGACGAAACCACGATGCAATCGAATCAAATCCTCTAGCAGGTATATTGTACTGCGCCTTTATATTTAAAAGTTTTGTAGCAGCAGCAAGTTGACTTACCTAACACCCATCGTACAATGGTCGGCTGGCTGTCTCTAGCATCTCGTGCATCTTACGTGCTTTCGGATTCATTTCCTCTTCAACAACCCGTTCATCTTCGTCTACGTTTAAACTTTCATGGAAATTTTCATTGCCCCCATACCCCGCACCATCAAGTATCATTTGCTGCATCTGACTATACTGTTGTTCATCATTCTGTTCTTCGGCAACAACCTCTACATTCGAACTGCTACCTTCGTATCGTCTCGATTCATATAATGCAGCGTCGAACATTTCCTGTGTTTCCCCCTGAAACACCCAGTGGTAATAATTCTGCACAAATTCCCGACTATAAAGATGAACCTTCACATCTGTAACCGGTATGATTCTCCTATTGTCATCAAGTATCATTTGCTGCATATGACTATCCTGTTGTTCATCATTCTGTTCTTCGGCAACAACCTCTACATTCGAGCTGCTACCTTCGTATCGTCTCGATTCATATAATGCAGCGTCGAACATTTCCTGTGTTTCCCCCTAAAACACCCAGTGGTAATAATTCTGCACAAATTCCCAACTATAAAGATGAACCTTCACATTTGTAACCGGTATGATTCTCCTATTGTCGCATTTCCTGCATGGGCAACGTAGCTTTCCACCATACTTTTCATATTAGACAGCTGTCATGCAAAACTCAACAAACTGTTCAACCCCGGCCACGAACTCATCGTTCAAATACCCGTCTATCAAACGAACATACATCCACTCTCTCATTTTCTTTTTTCTTAATGCTAACAAACAATGGGAGGAGGGGATTTTATAATAGACTCATCTGGTCATTTACGACCAGATGGTAGTATTTTTGCTACCAACTGGTCGTATTTTCCCGCCATTTTCCTCACTGCCCCGGGTCACATCATGTCATAGAATTTACGACCACATGGTCACTTATTTTTGTGACCACTTGCTAGCTTTTCTCCCACCTGCCCCGGGTCACATCAAGTCACAGAATTTACGACCACATGGTCACTTATTTTGGTGACCACTTGCTAGCTTTTCTCCCACCAAATTGTTTATCTACCATTGGTCACTTAAAATCACAATATTTGCGACCATCTGGTCACTTAACAAATGTGACCACATGGTAGCTTCTTTCCCTCAAATGTTAAAGCTACCATTGGTCACTAAAGGTCACCACAATTGCGACCATATGGTCACTTTGAATTGTGACCACTTGGTAGCTTTTCTCCCGCCAAATTTACGCGCCTTTTTTTGCTACTAAATGATATCTCGTGTCATATAATTGCGACCAAATGGTCGTCATTTTCAAGTGACCATATGGTCACTTTCTTCCCGCCAAAAATTCGCGCCATTTTTTATGACTAATTCTTTGCTTGGTCGCAATTTGGTCGCAAAAAAGGGACCATATGGTCGTTTTAAGTCAAACTTCACAGTGGTCACCAAAAAAACTACCCATTTATTTGGTCGCAAATTTCTGGTCGCAATTTAACAGTTTTTTTTGTAGTGAAGGTTTATGACCTTTAGACAAAGCAAATTTTTATTTCAAGAGATGTCATATTTCATGAGGATTATTTTCCTTTTCATTCCATGTCTCCTTGTGACAGCCAACCAGACCTTGTTGCAGATATTGTCCTCCCTTTACCACTGGCAGACATGATCAATCCTATACCTACCACTACTGTTACTTCCTAGACTTCCCAACCTACTTTACCACAGTCTTCTACTATGCCACAGACTTCTTATATTATTGATTTAATGGTTCATGCTTTACCCATACCTCCTATAAATCCTATTACTACACCAGCTTTAACTCCACCTCGCATATCTAATAAACCTACAAAACCACCTTCTTACCTATCAAAATTTCACTGGATTAGGGTGATTGGTTGGACACTCGCCGTTCTGTTTTTGGTTTGTGTATTTTTGGGAGATTCCATGATTTCTTGAAAAGCAAAGAAACAGACAACGATATCACGTTCATCAGTAGAGGCTAAATACCGCGCATTACCAGCTGTCACTAGTAAATTAACTTGGATAACACATTTGTTAACTGATTTACAGGTTAGTTTTTCATTACCAGTTTTGGTTTATTGTGACAATCCGGCAACCTTTCAAATTGCATCAACTTCTGCATTTCACGAACGGACAAAACACATTGAGATAGACTGTCATTTTATCCGTGATAAAGTGGCTGATGGTTTCTTGAAGTTGCTGCCCATTCAAAGTCAATTTCAGTTAGCAGACTTGTTTACCAAAGCCTTACCTATCTCTTCTTTTTTTACTCTATTGGGTAAGATGGGTATTTATAATATATTCCATCCCTCTTGAAGAGGAGTATTCGAGTCACAGAAGTTAGTTACTAATGATTAGTTTGTTACTAATTAGTTAGAATTTAGTTAGCTTACTTAAGCTACTTCTCTTGTAATATAAATACAACATTTCCTTATTTGGAAAGTTAAGTTAATCATTCAATTCTTTTCCAAGTCCTGTTACTAGCCCTTGTAAGAAGGTTAGATATATATTTGCCCTGTGAAAGATGAAGAGATCCTGAATGCATAAACACATAAATTCTAAGGAAATAAGATAGATTTCCCAAGTCTTTTAGCCTAAACAGCTTGTTTAAGGATGTAATGTGTTAGGACCTATTTCTCAGTTTAAATCAGATTAATTTCTATTTGAGGATTCAAATGAATAAGATTATGTAAAAATCATTTCTGTCTCAGGTTTAGCCACGGAATCAGTGTTACGACACTATGGGCTCAGTGCAAATGGCAGTAACATAATTTATAAAAACAGTGAGAATAAGGAAGAGATCGACACCGAAAATGATTAACGTGAGAAACCTCTAACTGGTAAAAACTCACGGGGTCTCGCCCACAAAAAGTCAACTAGAATCATTAGTCGTTCAATACAAATATAAATAAAAAAGCACAAATAAAAAGAACTACCTTCTTTTTTTTCTCCTTGCAACGACGACGTCTACAATGGATTCGATCACAAGCTCCCCTTGTGACGATTTGATTCAAGAACCTCCTGCTCTTGTTTTGATCATACCACAACCTCCCCTTACGGATTTAGATCAAGGAACTCCCTTCCTTGATGTGTGAGCAAGATGACTTCTTCCTCCCGAAGAATCAAATCACTCTCCAAACAATTACAATATAGAATATTTGAATAATAAACCTTACAAAATGCACTCTCACATAAATATTATAATCAGCACAATAGGCTAATAAAAGTGAGAGAAAATATAAAAAATTTCAGTAAAACAAGCTAAAAGAAAGGTCTTCATCTTATAGGCAAAATGAAGAAGAATCCACAAATGGAAAATCTGTCAAATTGAAAATCTGCCAGCCACGTATGTTGTAACAGTCAATGCAGTGACAGTACGTAGAGCAAGGAAAACTTTCCATACAAGAAAATATTTCATCCGAAAATTGAGCTTCTCAAAACATAATAGCTGTTATTAATTATAGTAAAAAATATTAGTGGAAAAAGTCTTTAAATAACTACCATATATTGATTTAAAATAATCAATCAAGATCCACAAATTTCTCAAACTTCCCATAATCAAATTATCATTCAATCAATTAATATTCAAAATAAATTAATCAATGCCAACTAATTAATGATGAAGCAAAAGGAAATAATCCTTTAATGAAAATATGTATGCACAAAATTAAGAAATTATTAATTAGTTTTTTGTCAAAATAAAAAGTCAAAATAAATATTAAATATAAAACAAATATTTCAATATAATGTAATTTTGAATTAATGAAGAACTGGACCCAGTCACAATGATATCATCCACATAAATAAAGAAAGCCACAAAATCACAAGTAGGTACGAATATAAAACATGGAACAATCCGACTTTGAAGACTTGAAACCCCGAGAAAAGACATTAAAATAATACAAGGATGAGAGTGAATACTCAACATAAATGCTAGAGTATGTGGCCTTATATTTATAGCTAAAAACGTTATACATGTCACTATTACATTGGAGACCCAATAACAGAAAAGGGAATTAAAATAAAAGGAAAAGATGGGGAAATTATTCTGTAGTATCCTTTCCTTTAATATTTCAGATTGAAATCAAACATGCCCTTAGCTTTCCCAGTTCACATCACAAAACACAACCGCATAATAGCTGGCCATATGTTCATTATCTTCACTATTCATCAAATTTGTTATATGTCTTCTCTCTCTGCCTCTCCACAATTTCTGATTTTTATGTTCAAAGATTTCCACCTCTCATTAAATTTGTTATGTCTCTCTCTCATGGTGTAAATCTAACTTTATTACACATTGACTAAACAAAAATATATGCATGAATAATAAGAGCTCAAAACTAAAATAGATACATATGAAATATGTAGAGTAATGATACTTCATCTAGTCAACGTGGCAGCAGCTGATTGGTCAAGACAGTAAAGTAGTTGGCAGAAACTGTTTTGACAGTTAAGAACTGTATTTGGCAGTCTGTTTTGATGTTAGCTGAGTATTAGTTGATAATCAACTTTGCTTAGTCATGTTTTAGTTGGTAATCTCTTTAGGGCTAGTATATAAAGCCTAATCTGATTCTCTTTGTAAATATACTTTTCATTCTTCTTTGTTCTTTGTAAATACGAACTTCAAGTAATAAAGTTCTTCTTTCATCTTCCATTCTTATCCTTGTTATTGTGATCTTAAACTAACAATTGGTATCAGAGCAAAGGAAAGGGAGAAAGATCTGCGTGATTTATTCTCGAGTCAAAAGGAACCACTTTTGATAAAATCAGTGTCAAGAAACCAGAAACAGAATTCCAAGAGGAAGAAGGCCCATACCCAAGGAAGAAGATGACTGCAAGATTTGAGGTTGAAAGATTTGATGGCAAAAGTGATTTTGGGTTATGGAGAAGGAAGATGCGAGCCTTGCTAGTTTATCAGAAGGTTGCAAAAGCTTTGGATGACCCCAAAGACATTCCAGAAACTGTCACTGCTGCACAAAGAGTAGAAATGGATGAGATAGCTTTTAGTCTCATCACTCTCTATCTATCAGATTCGGTTCTAAGACAAACAAATGAAGAATCTACAGCATCTGGGTTATGGAACAAATTGGAGAGTTTGTTTATGAAGACTTCTCTTTCAAACAAACTTCTTCTTAAAGAAAGGTTTTTTGGCTACAAGATGCAGTCCTCGAAGACTCTTGAAGAAAATCTTGATGAATTTAATAAGATTTGTCTAGATTTGGTGAATGCTGGAGAAAAGCTTGATGATGAGAATCAGGCTGTAATACTTCTAAACTCATTGCCTGAATCATTCAAGGAGGTGAAGACAGCCATCAAGTATGGCAGGGATACCTTGACACTGAGTATTGTCCTGGATTCTTTAAGATCCAAAGATCTGGAAATGACAGGTGAAAGAAAGGAAGCTGTTGTTCTTATGGTAAGAAGCAAATTTGAAGGAAAGAAAGGCAAGATCTATGGAAAGGGAGGAAATTTCAAGCCAAAGCCCAAACACAAGAGATGCTTCTTGTGTAATAAAGAAGGGCATTGGAAAACGAATTGTCCTCAAAACAGATTCAGAAACAAGCAGCAAGGAACTGAAGGGTTCAATACAGCAAATCTGCTTGAGGGTTATGAATCTGCTGAAGCATTAGTGGCATCTGACTCCAAATCAACAGGATGGGTTTTAGACTCAGGCTGTTCCCATCACATGACCCCTCACAGACACTTTTTTCAGGAGTTCAAGAAATTTGAAGGAGGAGATGTAATGATGGGGAACAATAATCCATGTTCAGTCAAAGGCATTGGAGTTGTTAGATTAAGAATGGAAGATGGCAGGGACAGATTGCTAAAGGAAGTGAGATTTGTTCCTGAACTAAAGAGAAGTCTAATGTCTCTTGGCACTTTTGACAAAGCTGGTTACAGTTTTCATTCTAAAGATGGAAAACTAGAAATCTCAAAAGGAAAAGAATTGAAGATTTCAGGAACCTTGGAAAAGGGACTGTACCATTTTAATGGTACCACTGTCACTGGTAAAGCTTGTGCAGCAGAAGGAACCAGCAAAGATGATGCTCAACTTTGGCATAAAAGGTTGGGGCATGTTAGTCAAAAGGGGTTGCAGGTACTGAATCAAAGTGGATTACTTGGAGACAAAGGGTGGAGAACTTCCATTCTGTGAATTTTGCATACTTGGTAAGGCTACTAAAACCAAGTTTGGTAAGGGCAAACACACTACAAAACAGATCTTGGAACTAGTGCATTCAGATCTGTGGGGGCCTGCTAGAGTGTCAACACATGGAGGTGCAAGATATATTCTTACCATTGTGGATGATTACTCAAGGAGATTGTGGACTTTCTGTTTAAAGAACAAAAGTGAAGTCTTTAAGACATTTGCTGATTGGAAGACCCTTATAGAGAATCAGACAGGGCATAGCATCAAGACAATAAGGACTGATAATGGATTGGAATTCATGAGCAAAGAATTTCAGGAAATGTGCAGCAAATCTGGAATCAGTAGGCATTTGACAGTGGCTTATACACCTCAGCAGAATGGTTTAGCAGAGAGATTTAATAGAACTTTGCTTGAGAGGGTGAGATGTATGCTTTTCAATGCTCATCTACCAAAGACTTTCTGGGGAGAGGCTGTTCAAACTGCTACCTATTTGATAAATAGATGCCCTTCTACAGCACTTGGTTTGAAAACTCCACAGGAAGTTTGGACAGGTAAAGCCCCAAATCTGTCTTATCTTAAGGTGTTTGGGTGTGCTGCTTATGCACACACAAGGCAAGATAAACTTGGAGCAAGGGCAAAGAAGTGTCTATTTCTTGGCTACCCTAAAGGGGTTAAAGGATACAAACTTTGGTGTTTAGAACCAGGAGAAACAAAATGTATAATCAGCAGGGATGTTACATTCAATGAGGATGTCATGCCTTGGGGGAATATGCAGAAAGGCTCTGAATCAAAGACAATTGAAGCTGTTACATCAATCAAAAGTGATTTTGAGATTGAACCTTATGTTTTAAGGTCTCAATCAGAAGAATTGCAGCCTGCTGTGGAAGTCAGTGAAGAAACTGAAGCTTCAGAGGGTGTGACTGGTTCAGAGGAAGTAGGTGATTACCTTTTGACAAGAGATAGAGAAAGAAGACCTGTCAAGCCTACATCTAAATATAGTCAATCTGACTATGTAGCTTATGCTTTGAATTGCATTGAGAGTATGTATGCTGAGCCATATACATATGAAGAGGCAATGGAATCAGAAGAAAGTATCTTATGGAAAAATGCCATGGAACAAGAGCTTGAATCTTTGAAGAAGAATAAGACATGGTATTTGACAGATAAACCTGAAAAGGTAAAAACAGTAGACTGCAAATGGGTGTACAAACTGAAGCCAGGAATACAAGGAGTTGAAAAGCCTAGATATAAGGCAAGGCTAGTGGCCAAAGGGTTTACTCAAAAGGCTGGAATTGACTATAATGAGATTTTCTCTCCTGTGGTAAGACATACATCCATCAGAGTTTTACTATCTTTAGTTACTCAATTTAATCTAGAGCTAGAACAACTTGATGTAACAACAGCTTTCTTGAATGGTGAGCTAGAAGAGGAAATCTACATGAATCAGCCTTTGGGTTTCATAGAAAAGGGAAGAGAGCACCTTGTATGTAGATTGGTGAAATCAATATATGGTTTAAAACAGTCACCAAGGCAGTGGAACATTAGATTCAATTCTTTCATTATATCAAAGGGTTTTGTTAGAAGTCTTCATGATTGCTGTGTATATGTGAAGAAAGTCAGTGAGGGATTAGTGATCTATCTACTCTTGTATGTAGATGATATGCTATTAGCATCACAAAGCAAAACAGAAATTGATAAATTGAAGCTTGAACCGTTTTTCGAGTTTGAAATGAAAGATCTTGGGAATGCTAAAAGAATTTTAGGCATGGAGATTAAAAGGGACAGATCTCCAGGTGGTCCGCTACTAACTCGGTCCCGATTATTTTGGGAAAATTTTAAAGAAATTCAATGCTGATCAGATGAAGAAAGTGACAGTCCCATTGGCTCAACATTTTAGACTCTCATTATCTCAGTCACCAGAGGCAGAAGATGAAAGGTTAGAAATGTCTAAAATTCCATATTGCAATTCGGTTGGCGCGTTTAATGTATGGAATGATTTGCACAAGGCCTGATCTTGCATATGCTATGAGCATGGTTAGTAGATTCATGAGCAATCCTGGCAAACCACATTGGGAAGCTACAAAGTGGATTTTTAGATTTGTTAAGGGTACTCAAGCATGATGGTTTGATATATCTGCATAAAGACACCGATAGAGACGACTTGATGGGCTATGTTGATGCAGATTATCTTCTGCGACTTGGACAGAAGGAGATCCATTTCTGGTTTTGTGTTCACTCTTTATGGAAATGTTGTGAGTTGGAAATCAACACTTGATCAGTTGTTGCTTTATCAACTCCTGAATCGAGTATATTGCTTTATCGAAGTTGTGAAAGAAGGAGTGTGGCTGAGAGGATTACTCACCGACATGTTGCAAGACAAAGGGTCGCTATGATATTTTGTGATAGTCAAAGTGCTTTAGCTCTCTCCAAGAATTCTGTTTATCATGAGAGAACTAAACACATTGATATCAAATTTCATTATCTTAGAGATATGGTGCAAAAGGAAGAGGTAAAGCTGGAAAAGATAGAGTCCAAAGACAATCCCTGGCGATATGCTTACTAAAGCATTGCCTAAGGGTAGATTTGAATATTTGTGTAGCTTGCTGCAAATTGGTACTATTTGAATAGATTTTGTATCAAGAGGGTGATTTGTAGAGTAATGATACTTCATCTAGTCAACGTGGCGGCATTGATTGGTCAAGACAAGAAAGTAGTTGGCGAATCTGTTTTGTGATTAAGAACCGTATTTGGCAGTCTGTTTTGATGTTAGCTGAGTATTAGTTGATAATCAACTTTGCTTAGTCATGTTTTAGTTGGTAATCTCTTTAGGGCTAGTATATAAAGCCTAATCTGATTCTCTTTGTAAATATACTTTTCATTCTTCTTTGTTCTTTGTAAATACGAACTTCAAGTAATAAAGTTCTTCTTTCATCTTCCATTCTTATCCTTGTTATTGTGATCTTAAACTAACAAAATAAATATACGAGTTTCACTAATAAAAATATCAATTCTATTAATTTCTAAAAATTTCGTGTTAGCCGCTCTGTACCAAGCCACTCGATACCCCTCCCAATCTGAATCAATCATTGCCCACTGTACCTTTGGGCAATGAGAATTTTTCAACACCTCCATTGAATTCGACTTCCTTGTTTATTCCTTTTTCCTCTTATCTCACTTCATTGAATTCGTTTCTTTATTAATTTATAAATCATACATCTTATTTAATTTAACTTTTTCTTTACTAATTTATGTCATTTCTAATTTTCTCTTCATTTATTTTAATTAGGTTATTTGTATATATTCATGGGCAAATCCAGAAAAGTTTATTCGTGGGTCAAAACAAAGTAAATTTTATGATAATTAATAAATATTTTATCTAATATTAATATTTGAAAACTACACATGGTGCTAATTAAACCTTTTTATTTGATTAATGAGTAACTATAAGAGCATTTTATTCAAAGTATAAAAATACAACTATTTTCAAATAATACTATTAAATTTTTTACCAATTAATAATAGTAAACTATGCTGGATGCTAAATTATGTTAGGATTCAATTAGCTACATGAAATTTATTATTTCCCTCAATAAAAAAAATACAGATAATGATATCAAAATATAAATGTTAAATTAAAAAACATTTCAGTTTTTAAACAAAAAACTACAAAATAATTTTGTGTTATTGAATATTAATATATAAAAATTGATTTTTCGTATATTCCAATTTTTTATATAAATGTATCTGAGCTTATATATGTAAATTTTAAAGAAAAAGGTTCACATGTCAAAAATTTCAAACGTGTACTAAATAACACCTTTAATTCTTACCATACTTCACGAAAGAAAATAAAATTTTAATGTATCAAAGAAAAAATAGAACAATAAATTTAGAGAAAACAATAAAGAAAATTGACATGATAATTTTGAGCTCCTAATTTCTTGAGTAAGGATTGGATGTTATTGTAATATGGAGTTTATGCAGGTAAGTTTGATCACTAAAAAACAAAAAAATTAAGAAAATCATGTCAGGTTAAAAAGAAAAGGAAAACAAATATCTTTTTTTTTTAAATAAAAAATATAAAAAAATCCAAAGATATTAAATAGAAAAGAAAAACAGATAGACCATTGAAAAAATTTGTGAGTTTCTTTATGAAAAATGTTTTTTCCCCTCTATAAAAACAAGTTAGAGAGAGAGAGAGAGAGAGAGAGAATTTGAATAAAGAGATGTTAGAGAAAAATGCTCATTTGAAAATAAATTAGTAAGAACTATATTTTAGAGAGACACCAGTGATAGAGCTAAATTTGTTTATGGAGAGAGAAAAGTGAGAACGCTTATTAAAATAAAAATTGTGAAAGGGTGTGTAAAGAACATTAATGAGATAATGTGGGGGAAAATATATTAAGATAAAAAGTTCACATGAGAAGTTATGTAGAGAAAATATTTAAATAGAGATTAGTGGGAGAAATTATTGAGTGAAAATTAAGTAGAAATAGTTTAGTAACATAAAATTTGTGTGAGTATATATTATTGATAAAAAAGAAAAGAAAGAGAGATTAGTGATAATCAAACATCTAAGCCAAATAGCCGTAAATATAAATATTTTAGGGGTTCTTAAAAAAGATATTTTTTGAGTTATAAATTTTTAAATTGTAAAAATATTATGATTTTTTTAGAAATAGCGCTGTCATTATGTAATGAAAGAACTTTTAGCAATAATGAATGCTTCAAAATCATAAAAACTATTAAAACTTCAAAAAATAATGAATTTTAATTTAAAACATCTTACATAAAGAATTTTTTTTTCATTTTTAGTTCAATCATAAAAAAGAAAAATCAATTTATTTTTAATTAAAACAATTTATTAAATTAATGAAAGAATAAAGTGTTATTTTATAAAATAAAGCAATAAAAGTGTTATTGGTGATAATTCTCAATATTTTATGTATTAGAAATAATCACTTGCAAGTGTAAGTGTTCATATCAATTTATGCGCATTTCAACTATTTTTACGGGATAACTACAAAACCCTACAATACTTGATGTTGAGAAATTAGTTAAATAATATCTTAGATAGCTGAATCAGGTATAAATTAAGTTTTTTTTTTTTTTTTTTTTTTTTTTAAATATTGAAAACCTATCACAATTTAAACATAATTCCAGTTCTACCGACCGTTCCCTTGAGACCTTGAACATCACCAGTTAATTCACAAGACGCAAAATTGCAGGACGGTGATGAATTTGTGGCCACAATTTGTGTTCTTTATCTTCACGACAAGACTTTCGTACGCCATCAAATGTCCCTTTCTCCTCTCTAGTGCTCCCTCTCATAATGTAAATCTGACTTTACCCAAACACTGACAAAAAAAAAAATGTGTCAGAAAATATGTTAAACATGTGTCCTAAAATAAAAAGGATAAATTACAAAATTCTCCCTTCAAGGATGTGTAAAAACATTTTTAAAAACTTTCAAATTTGTTGCAATTTGTCATTCCAATCATAAACGTGGTTTAAATTTGTTGCAATGTGTCATTCCTATCATAATGTCACCCAATGAAAAAACTGTTAGGGAATGATAGGTTCGCGATGCATAAAATTCACACAAGAACGATAACGGAATAACGTAAATAAAAGCAAAGAAAACGACACCAAAATTTATACTAGTTCACCCCATTAGAAGAAAAGAGGGTCAAATTTATGTACATTGTGGATTTGGTCCTGTTGCCACAACGATGAAGTCTATTGTCGCGGCAACCCATTGCCACGGCGATGAGAGTCTCATCGTTGTGTCCTGCAACAGTTTTTGGTTCTCTTGAGCCAAAAACCCAAGAGGGGTCACTGTGGCGACCAAGGTTCATTGCCACAACGACCACATCGAAGCACAATTGAGTCTCTGCGTTTGTCTCATTGCCGCGACGATGAACTGCTCATCGCCATCGTCGCGACGACAGAACAAATTCTGAAGATTTATTCTTTCTTTCCTTGTTTATCTTTGTAAAGCTTTTATCTTTTCCTTAACCTAGTTACAATTGTATAAATATAGGCATTCAGTCATTATACTCAATACGAAATACTATTCTTCAAATTCTTTATGGTATAAGAGCGAATCGATGATCTTTGATTTAGATGACCATGCACGTAGAACTGAAGGGAAAAGAAGTAGAAGCTACCATGGGAAATGTAAAACCTTTAGATTCATCTTTACCATACTATCTTCATCCCTCAGATGGACCACAAATCACAATTTGTCCAATTGTGTTTCGTGGTGATAATTCTAATGAATGGGTTAGATCTATGTGAAATACTTTTCGTGCGAAGAACAAAATTGGGTTCATTAATGGAACCATCAAAAAGCCTGAATGAGGATCTCAGAAGAAGAATCTTTGGGTGATATAGTTAATTCTACTCTAGTAGGATGGATTCACAATACTCTGGTTTCGGGACTACGATCTTCAGCTCCTCAACCAGATGATGTGAAAGATATGTGGGATGATATAAGGACGCGTTTTTCTATTGGTAACGATCCAAGGATTCAAAAATTGAAAACTCTTCTGAATAGGTGTAGGCAATGAGGTACACTGCGGTTACCTATTATAATGATTTGAGGAAGATTTGGGATGAACTTTTGAGGGATACACGATTGTTCCAACGTGTATGTGTGAAGCAGCAACGATTATTGCTAAACAAACAGAGAATGAGAAAGTCCATGATTTTCTTGTTGGGTTGGATTATATTCTTTATGGAAATGCAGTCTCGAACATCTCGATGATGGAGCCTCTACCAAACTTGAATACAGTTTTTACTAAGATAGTCACAGAAGAGCGTCATCACACCATAGCACGTTCTAGAGAAAGCAAACCAAATGCAATTGGGTTTGCTGTTGAAGGGGCATTTAACAAAGGGAAACCACAGACACGTGGTGGAGATCGATCTAAGGTGAATTTATTTTGTTCACATTGCTCTAAAACAGGGCATGATGTTTCTACTTGCTTTCAATTAAATGGTTATCTCGAATGATGGCCTGGAGATAAAGAAAAAGGAGGACAAGGGAGAGGTGGAGGTCGCTCAGGTAGAGGTGGTGGAAGGAATGGTGTCGATCGTGCTTCGATTGCTAATGCAGCCATCACAAATAAACTCCACTGATCGTAGTGGTCTTCATGGTTTATCTGATGAACAATGAACTACTCTTATTCATATGCTGAATTCAAAAGGCCAGTCCTCTTCTACTGATAAACTGAATGGTGAGTTAAAGAATACAGATTTATAGATTATCGATACATGATGCTCAAATCATATGTCGGGTAATGAAAGTCTTTTTGAAGACTTAACCAATATCACGCCTATCTCAGTCGGACTTCTAAATGGGAAGAAAACCTTTGCAAGGCAACGAGGATCAGTGATGTTGAGTCAGAATATGAAGCTACATCGTGTCTTATATATTCCTGATTTATCTTGCAATTTGTTATCTGTATCTCACTTACTTAAAGACTTGTTTTATTTTATCACATTTACTGATAAGCTATGTGTTATTTAGGACCGTACTTCGAGGATTATCATGATTGGAGTGGGTCAACAATGTGATGGGGTTTACTGGTTTCGTCCTCTACAACAACAACTGGCTTGTCAGATAACTGTGGAGGAAAATGCAAGTTTATGGCATCGTCGTCTTGGGCATCCTTCATGACAAGTAGAGTCGTCTTTATCAAATTTGTTTGGGTCTAATAGAATGAATGAGAGTATTTCTGTTTTAAGGATTCTTGTGATATTTGTCTTCGTGCTAAACAAACGAGGTGTACTTTTCCTTTAAGTATTAATAAAGCTAATGATCCGTTTGAGCTTATTTATTGTGATATCTGGGGTCGTCATAACATTCTTTCTATTTGTGGGGCCAATTACTTTCTAACTATTGTTGATGATTGTTCTAGGAGAGTATGGGTTTTTCTTATGAGTGTTAAGTCTGAAGTTCAACAATTAGTTAGAAATTTCTGTGCGATGGTAAAAACTCAGTTTGACAAGAAAGTCAAAATTTTACGAAGTGATAATGGTGGAGAATTCACATATCTACATCAATTTTTTAGGGAAAACGGTCTCATACACTAAACTTCGTGTGTTGATGCATCTCAACAAAATGGGAGGGTTGAGAGAAAACATCATCATATACTGAATGTTGTTAGAGCTTTACATTTTCAAACTAACCTTCCTACTACTTTTTGGGGTGAGAGTATTATGACAGCTGTTCATTTGATTAACCGAACACCAACTCATATTCTTACTAATAAAACACCCTATGAAGTACTCTATAATAAAGTTCCTCCTTTTACATCCTTACGAGTATTTGGTTGTCTTTGTTTCGTCAAAAATCGACCTCGTGTCAAAGATAAATTCATCACTCGATCGCATAAATGTATTTTTGTAGGTTATCCTTTTGGGAAAAAGTGGTGGAGTGTCTATGATCTTGAAACTAGAGAGTTTTATGTTTCCCGATATGTAATTTTCTGTGAAGAATGTTTCCCTTTCATGGATACTACCCGTAGTGAGAACCTTATTTCCACTTCACATAGTCATCCTTTATATGAGACTATTGAAGATAGGGGGAGTGAGCACGAGATTATTAATGAGATCTTACACACATCTCCTGAGAATGTAGATGTCAGTTTCTCTACTCCTCGTGAGGAAGTTAGGGAATTGGAAATTCTTGAAGAGCCAACAACAGAAACTGTATTAAATGATGTTCCACGGGCAACCGATAGAGGGTATCGAGTGAAGAAGACTTCAAGCGGATTGAAAGATTATATTACTAATACAGTTCGCATTGTAAACCCCATCTCATCACATCTGCCTGCTCCTTCATCATCTTTAGGTACTCGTTTTCCTCTAGCTTATTATGTAAATTGTGATAGGTTCTTTACAATTTACATAATAAGCTAGAGGAAAGAACCTTCTACTTTTCAAGAGGCAGTGAATGATCCTTGTTGAAAAAAATCTATGAAGGAAGAAATTGACGCTCACGAGCTTAATGGCACCTGGACCTTAGAGAAATTACCTCCAGGTAAACACGGCATTGGGTGTAAATGGGCTTATAAAATAAAATATAGATCTGATGGGTCTGTGGAAAGATTGAAGGGACGGCTTGTGGTGTATGGAAATCGACAAATTGCAGGAATCGATTTCATTTAAACCTTTGCCCCAGTAGCAAAGATGGTTACAGTTCGCACCATTTTATTTATTGTTGTAGCTACAGTTGGAGTTACATTGAATGGATATACACAATGCTTTTTTCTATGGTGACTTAGAAGATGGGGTCTTCATGCAATTACCTCCTGATTTTAATCCTAACGATTTTGGTAAGGTATGTTGATTGAGCAAATCGCTATACTATTTGAGACAAGCACCGCGAAATTAGTTTTCTAAATTGTCAACGGCATTAGCAGAAATTGGGTTTGTTCAATTCTACCCTGATTACTCTCTTTTTAGTTATTCGAAGAATTCTATATTTCTTCATGTACTGGTTTATGTTAATGATCTTATTATTATAGGGAGCTCATCTAAGGCTATTGTTTCCTTCAAGAAGCAACTTAGTGAAAAGTTTCATATGAAAGACTTGGGAGTGTTAAAATATTTCCTTGGTATTGAAGTTTCTCGTAGAAAGGATGGTTTATATCTAAGTCAGCATAAATACACCTTAGATATTATAGGAGAAGTTGGCTTACTTAGAGCCAAACCTACATTAACACAGATAGATTCCAATCACATCTCGCTACTATTGATGGTCAACCTCTTGATGATCTAGAGAAATACCGATGCCTTGTAGGGAGACTGATTTATTTGACTATCACTCATCCCGAATTGAGCTACTTTGTTCATATATTGGCTTAATTTATGGGAAATACTCGTATTGAACATTGGGATGTTGGCTTACGTGTTTAACGTTATTTGAAAGGGTGTCCTAGCCAAAGAATTCTCCTTCGTAGTGACTGTGATTTTTGTCTCACTGCATATTGTGACAGTGATTGGGCCACATACTCTCTAACTAGGCGATCGTTGGCAGGATATTTTGTTATGTTGGGTTCCTCACCCATATCTTGGAAAACTAATAAACAGGTTACTGTTTCTCGATCTTTTGCTGAAGCAGAATACCGATCAATGGCAACTACCACTTGTGAGCTAAAATGGCTTAAATCTCTTCTGACTTGTTATGGAATTGACCACTCTCAACCAGTTTCCTTATATTGTGATAGTCAGACTGCATTACATATTGCAGCAAACCCGGTATTTCATAAGAGGATGAAGCATATTGAAATGGACTGTCACTTTGTTCATGATGCACTCAAGGATGGCATTATCTCCCCTTCACACATTCGTACTGGGGATCAACTTGCCGATGTTTTGACTAAATCTCTTGGGAAAACTCAATTTCAGACTCTTATTCACAAGTTGGGCATTTGTGATCTGCATGCTCCAACTTGAGGGGAAGTATTTAAAAAAAGAGGGTCAAATTTATGTACAATGAGAGTCTCATCGCCACGTCCTGCAACCGTTTTTTGCTCTTTTGAGCCAAAAACTCGAGAGGGTTCACTGCGGCGACCAAATTTCATTGTTGCGGCGACCACAACGAAGCACAATTGAGTCTTTGCATTTTTTCTTGTTGCCGCGGCGATGAAGTGATCATCGCCTCGGCGACAGAACAAATTCTAAAGCTTTATTCTTTCTTGCCTTGTTTATCTTTGTAAAGCTTTTATCTTATCCTTAACCTAGTTACAATTGTATAAGTGTACGCATTCAGCCATTATGATCAACAAGAAATACTATTCTTCAAATTATTTAACCCCAATGTTGGGTTACATCCAGTTACTATTACTGCAGATTTCACTATGATGAATCAAAGAGATTACAATAGAGAAATATTCAATACAAAGAACCGTATATTATACGTTCAAAAGCTCTTAAGAAAGAAAACCCTTTCTTTTTTGCAATATTTCTCACAACTCTCATAAAAGCCCTCATTGTTTTCTCAGTCACTTTGATGAAGCAAGAAACGCCGCCACGGTTAAACTCTCTGCCAAGAAGAAGACCCCAATCACAAAGTGACTTCATAATTGATATGTATATATATCACCGCCTTCAATTCGGAATAGGTCTCTGCCAATTGATTAGACATGCACTACCTCCAATTCGTAAAGAATAAAAAACTAAAATCCGACCGCCTCAATTTTGGTCAAAAGATCAATCATAAACCCACGGTTGAAGACACACCAATATAACCTTGAGATAATCCACTATATAGCCTATTTAGGCTATATGCAATAGTTTTTTAACCCATCCAAATTTTTTAATGCTTTTTATACCATTTTTAGTTATATTTTTTGTAATACCTGATCTGCCTCTTTAGTATTTATTATTTTTAATTTATTTCTCTGACTTAACTAACACTTTTTATTTTATTTTGATTTTTCAATTATTTTATTCCTTGATTTTCTCCCTTTTTAAAGATTTTTTTATTAATAAAAAACAATCAGTACGTTGATTTTCTCCTTTCGTCAATTTAGGTATTCCTTCTTCCCCTCTCTCTTTTCTCTTTCTTCTATGGCTTGAGGCTGGAAAAAAATCGTCAAAATTTATTTCAAATTTTTAAAAACTCATATTTCTATGTTTTTTTTCTTTATTTTTTCTTTTTCTTTTTCATTTTCTTTTTTGAGTTTAATTTTTTTTTTCGTTTTAAGATCATGGTGTTCATCTTCTATGTTCTTTTTTTTTTTTTTATCAATTTACCTTCATCTTCTTCATAGTCGTTTGCTTTTCGTTCTCTTATAAGTAATTTTTGAAATTGAGATATGAAGCGCCGCTGTGGCAAAAAAACGGTATTTTTTCTACACTTTTCTGCATTTCTACGTTTATGCACGTTTCATCGTTTCTGCGTTCCTGCACGATTCGTCGTTTCTGTAATTTTTTGTGTTCTGAAATTACGTACAGTATGGTAGGTAGTACATATTGTACACAAAATGTATAGTACAGTACATATTGTACACAAAATGTATAGTACCGTACATATATTGTATATTTTATCAATATGTATTGTACTCTATATAATATATAAATATATTATTACGTACAATATATCTGGTCCATAATATACACTACTATAATATCTTTCATTTTTCATTTCAGTGTATACTGTAACTCATCATTTGTTTTTTTTTAAGTTTTCATATCATTTGTACAATATTATACACACGTTTTTTGTAAATCATTTTTCACCAAATGAAATCAGTGTTTTTTTAGAAAAATTATCATGTATGTTAATTTTTATTTTTATTTTTAGAATCTAAAGTTATTTTGTTTTTTTTCCTTTAATATTTTTCTTGTTCATTTATTTTAGATTCCTTGATTTATGCATTTTCAAATTGCAAATCTAGCAAAAAATTTAGTAATATTTGTAAAAATAAAAGGTCAAAAAAATATTTGCAAATGTAGCAAATTTTGATCGGGTTTAACAGTGATAAACATTGAATTACATATTTTTATACTAAGTTTATCACTGATAAACACATAAATCAGTGTTAATCACTGATAAACATGATAAAAATTACTATATTTACAAATACTTTTTTGAGTTGATATTTTTACAAATATTGCATAAAAATATGCTATCCAATGAAATTTTCCATTTTCAAATCTCAATCCTCTCTCTTCTTTCCTACTTAATTAAGTTATTAAGGGTTGTTTGGGTATTTTACAAATTAGGTAGGCCAAAAAGCTTTATTATTTATGGGTTGGCTAAACAACCTTATTTTAACAAACAAAAAAAAAAGCTACTTACTTGATTAACCCTATAACCTTAGGCAAATTATTTAATTTAACTAATGGGCTTTTAATAATGTGGGTCTTGAGCCTTTGGTCTTATTTGATATTGTTTTGACTTCATCCCACAACAAAAACGTCATTTCTTTGGTAGATTTTAGAAAATTGAAAAGAAAAGAAAAAAGATAATTATAATTTATAAGAATGCTCTGTTTTAATTAGTGAGTTACACAACTTCATCTTTATCTTCTCTTATTCAACGGTTTACATTTCTTTATTTTTCTTTTTGACAACAACAATAACAGGAAACAATGAAGAACTAAGAGGAGATCTCGGCAAACCAATTGGGAAAAGAATCACGCCAACCACCAAAAATGCCTAAATCCGCAGCCTTCTTAACTAACCAATGCGCAAAAAAATTACAGCTTCTACGAGCATGCTTGAAAGCAAAAACTGTTGGGATTTTGAAGGGTTTGTTAAATCCCTAACTCCCTAATCACAAACGATAATAGCAACACAGTAATAAATAATAAAGTAGAGAACGACACCAGAGATTTTATACAGGTTCTCAATTGGTACGCCTTGTCTTCTACAAACTCTGCAGGTTCTACTATGAAGTTGAAGATTACATCAATGAGAAAAGAATAAAGAGTGTATAATACTCACAATTATATATAACCCGAGAATCACTCAGAAGGTTGCCCCCTCTCTATTTTCTCTCAATATGAACAAACCCTGAATAACCTAATTGAAAGCCGTCGAATCAACTCTCATCGAATTGGCATTCCCTCAGTAAAGAAGAAACAAAAAAGCTGCCGTTTATATTTTCTTCTCACACAGCCGATACTTGATTGCTTCAGCCACACACAAATTGACCTATATTACTCATATATATAACAAGTTGTTGCTGCCGTAATTCCCAAAATAAATCACCGCCAATTAACTTTGTTAATACACATGGCGATAAACAAAATTGACCTACTTGTCTTTTGGTCCAAGATGGTCAAGCGTGGGCTTTGCACTTTGGGCTTCAATAGTTTGTATAATTAATATATATATGCTTTAATTTCCTACATAACCCAACAAAAACATGATCTCCTTCACGCAAGGAGATAATCTTCGATACAATTGAGCCAACTTCGATGAGATCAATGCATCTACCATTGATAATATGGATGACTTCGAGACAATCAGACTCAATGGAACTAACCATATTAAAAGTACCAATGTGCTGCATTCTTTCCAAGATCGAAGTTGCTTCCAATCACGTAAAACCCAACCCAGGTCTCCTTTACATTTATTTATTGATTCTTTTATTTCACTCAACGTAGCTAATTAATTTTGTATCTTTTAATTACCGTTAAAAAATTTCAATCAAATGCTTAATCTTTTCCTCATTTAAATATCTCAATCTCTCTCTCCACTTCATTTTAGCTACCAGATCCAAGAGACAACCTCTCTCCTTCAATTTTATTCCAAATTTCGCATCCTTTTTTTTAATCCACGAAGTTCGTTAGCAAAGCTGAAGAGGCTGAATTAAATAAACTCAAGAATTTATTGTTAGTTAACATTATTTATTAAATTTTTGTTAGTTGTGAATATTATTATGATTCAACAAACCTCTTCAATGCTTCTAGATTTGCAAGTTTCTGTTCAACTTCTTTTTCATTTTTATTATCATTTGGAAAATCGGCAACGCATCCTTCAAATTATATGAGAAAGAGGGATGTTTGGTGAGTCGGCCATATTCTATTAAATCTGGTAAATTTTATTTTTTGAATTTTAGCTTGTACAATCTTTATTTAAATATTGACTATTTTTATGAATTTTTTAGTTTATCAAATATAAACATATATGATTGTTTTTTTTAAATATTGATCATTTTATATGAATATTATTGATTAATCAAATATAAATCTGTTAAACTGTAGAGAAAAATATCAAAATGACACCTTTTTCATCCCTTTTTAAGCAATGTCCATCTATTTTATTTTGATAAAAAGTAGCCACTTGAAAATATGAAAATACATAAATACCCTTATGTAACATCATTTTCTCTCCCCTCCTCTTTTCACTTTCATCTTTTCACATGGAAGACACTTTTCCCTCTTTTTTTTCTTCTTTTTTTTCCGATGCTCTACTTCATTTCATTTCTTTTCTTTTTCTCTCTCTCATTCTACTTCTTCTCTCTTTTCCCCCCATTTCCCCCCACCCATATCAAATTCTATCCCCCCCCCTCATTTTTTTCATCTCTCAAATCTTATTCCCTCTCTATTTCTCTTTTTTTTTCAAAAATTCACCATTTCATCACTCTATTCTCTTTATTGTTCCCATGACTGCCTTTTTTTTTAAATCCACCATTTTCATCTTCTACAAACTCCTTATCACATTTTTTTTTCTTTAGATTTTACGAATCTACTCATTTTTTCTCATTTCTCATTTTTTATAAAACAAATTCTTCATTTTTTTTGTTATTTCTTTTTATCTATTTGTTCTCCTAATAATCTTAGATCTCGCGGATCTTGAAGATTTTGATAAAAGGTATAGATTTTTTTTCAATTTTTTTCTCATTATCTCTTAAATGTCACGATTTTACATTCTTTGTTATGCACTGTAATGTTCGTAATGTATTATCTGTAATATATGTAATATACGACTGTCTGTTTGTTTATCTAAATATATATTATGCAATATGTGTAATGTACATAAGTGTCGAAAGGATGAACGGACACCCTCTTTCATCATAACTTTTTTTTAAATGTATAGTTCTGTAATATATATACTTGTCAATATATTTTCAGTTCACTATGTTGTTTACTGAATGTACATTCTTTAATATACACAATATACAAAAATGAAAAGGGGTTGATGTACACACATCTCTTCTTTTATGTTCTGGTTTTTTGTTAGTCATACATTATGTAATGTACGTACTATAACTATAGGTAATATACATTTTCCCTTTGTCTGTTTGCATATTAAGTATTTTTTGTATATTAAGTATTGTGTAATTAACACTCTTTCGCTTTTCATTTGCAAATTAAATGACATTTATATTACGTACATTACCTACATATTCACTTTTTCTCAAATGCACTTACGAAGCGAAGGACGATATACCTAATATACCAGATGTACAAAACACTTTATATAAGTGGGAAAACTATAAATAATATACTAAAACGAATCTATAAACTTGAATTAAAATGTAAATATGTAGTATAAAATCAAAACATAAAAATAATAAAAATGTACAAAATATAATGAATACACTAAAGAAATATGAACTATATACTGAATATACCATAAACTGGGAAAGAAAGAATGCATCGGGAAAAAAAATTGTATTGGAAAAGAAAAAAATGTCAGAAGTGTCAAACTATACGTATTATACAGACATGTCAGAATGTCAGGGGTGTCAGACTATACCTGATGTATGAAAATGGCAGTTTTAGTGTATTAAAAAATTGAATAGTAAAAAGTGACTACCCTACTTAATCTCTAAAAAGGTGGACATTTGTTAACTTTTATCTCAAAATGTGGCTTTAAATGATTTTTCACACTAAATTATATAAGTTTTGTATTATTGAAATATTGGCCATTTTATATGGATTTTGTTAAATCAAATATCAATCATTTATCAAATATAAACTGATGGGTGTCGAAACCACAAAAAATAATAAACTTACTCTTAGAATTTAAAAATTTGTAGTAGTGGTGAGTAAGGTCGATCTCCACAGGAAAAAGGGAATTAAATTAAAGTTAATAAAAGGGGGGGGGTTTGAGTTTTGGAACTAAAACATAAAATAAATTAAAAAGAAAGAAATCAATAGAGAAAAGCTTCCAACTAAAGGTTAATATCGGTTATGATTCATGGATTTGATCATCGATTACTAAACATGCATTCCTAAATTCTTCCCTAAATTGGTTGGAAGTCGTCAAAACCAATCAACAACTTATAAGTATTCTTCCTTAATTTTTTGATAGCCAAGATACGATCTAATGACTACTTCCCTAATTAACAGATAACCTTAGAATACGATAATAAGATTTAACCCATTCACAACATTAAGAAGAGAAGAACCCAATTCTAACTAATAAACCCAGTAAGACAGGTTCATTTAAGTTAGATCATAAATTCTCATAACATAAATCAAAAAGTATCAATAATCAATTTATGCTATCATGCTACTTGTATTAGAAATAATTAAACAATTACGGATTCAATCATTCTAACTAGCAATATGTAAATCGATCAATGAACAAGTGGCCAATTTGAACAAGAATTAATTAACAATAAAATATGCAAAGAGAAATCATGAATAAAGAGAAAATAGGAATTAAATTAAGAAACAAAATCTCACAAATTCATAAACCAAACCTCGATAATCCTCTAGTTGGAATAAATAATTTAGCTAGAAAACATGATAAAAACTACCTAAGAGTTCTAAGAAAAATAGGGGAAGAAGAGATTTTTAATTAGGGTTCAAAGGATGCTTAAATAGGCAAAAAGGAGATAAAATCAAATAAAATCTGCTAAAAGATAAGCCCAAGCCTCCATCTGAAGTCGTGGAGCCGAATGAGCCGTGCGCCATCGCCTCTTGCTGAGTCTGGAGCCGCCACGCATGTCCCTTGCTTTTCGCTGAGCGACGTGTCGCTTAGGTGGAGCGACACGTCGCTCCGCCTACTGCTGCACAAAGGTGCGCGCTGACGTCATGCTGACGTCAGTGCGCACTAACTCCTTCAAAGGATGTCGTCAGCACAGCAAATAATATTATTTTTCTCTTTTTCTCATCGCCGCGGCGTTGGGTCTCATCGCCGCGGCGTTGGGTCTCACCGCCGCAAAGGCCACCCTCGGGTTTTTGGTCTGAATTTAATTTTTGGTCTCAGTCGCGGCCGTGGATCCCACAGTCGCGGCTGTGGATCCCACGCCGCGGCGGTGGATCTTATTCAACCCTAAAATGGGCATAACTTCTTCGTTATAAGTTCGAATTGAGTGCCGTTTTCGCCTACGTTCATGAAATTCAACGATTAATAATATTATGGACATTTGAATCATTTAACAATCATATTTTAATTATTTTGGAGATAAAACCACTTATAAACATGCGTAAATTACGAGTTATCATAAACTATGTATAATCTTAGTTTAAATATTGATCCTTTTATGGATTCTATTCATTTCCCAAGTTTAACATGGTTAAACTAATCCTGATCTTGTTTAAAAATCTATTTTCTTCAAGCAATATTAATGACAGTTGGAGGTAGTTCGAGGAAGAAAGAAATTTGGAAGCAATCCTTAGACGATTTCCTAGAAGAAAGAAATTAGGAAGCTTGATGATTTTTATCTTTATTTTAATTTTAATTATTTAAATTTAAATTTTACTTTAATTTTTTTCAATTTAAGGCATTTTATATTTTCCCTCAAATCTTGCACAATTTAAGAAAAATTTAATCGGGGTATTTTTCATCTTTTCACCTTATATTTAAATTATCTAGTGCTCGTTTTGGACATATTTGAAATATCAATTTATTTATGATATATTTGTAATAAATACTATACAGATTGCATGTAAATGAAAATATCTAAGAAAAAAAATTAAAAAAATGAACTGGATCTTCCCCGTCTTTAAATTTGTCGTCTTAACAAGTAATGCATTAGTGATAAATTTTTAAAGAAAAAAAAATAATTACACCAATAACCACTTTAATTCACTCAATTTCAAAATTAATGGCAAATTATAATCAATATAAAAAATACCCAAGAAACACCATTTATGGTGGTGATCTGGTGGTTTCCGATTTTATAGTTTACCATCATACCATTTTATCTCTCTTGATAACTATATCACATTAATTACATATAATTTAATTTTTTTTTAATTCAAATCAATCTCCTTGATTAAAGGAATCAATGTTTAAGTATAAGAAACTAAACCTAATTTAGATACAATCTTCTTCTTCCTTCTCCTTTTTCACGTACAATCTTCTTCTTCCTTTTCCTTCTTCCCATGCATGCCGTCGTTATCAACCGCCAAAAGCTCCAACATTTTTTGTCCTTGAATCTTCGCCACATCGGTTTTCAATCTACTCGTCGTGAAATACAGTGGAAGAAGCTATCAAAATCCTATACCTCATTTTTTCTCCAAATCGGCAGCGGCCATGGCGCGCAATGAAAACAAAGAATTGACTGTAACCGACTTGATCGGCTCCATTGACGAATTCTGGAGAAGAAAAGCAACGCCTATATTGGATTATTTGGGTGCTGCTACAAGTTGGTTTATCTATAATACACCGTTTATTAAATATAAACATGTTTTATATATGGCTGCTTCTATGCTACAAATGTTAATAGTTGCTGCTATATGTTTGTTTATCAATAGTAAGCCGTTTATTAAATATTTACAGTTTCCATGGCTGTTTTTACATGTTGTTTTTTAAATTATACAATGTTTATCAAATATTAATGTGTTAAACGATTTATGAAAATCTTATTCAAAAATGATTTTTTTTTTGTTTTTTTTTTCAATTTAACATTGTATTTGGTTTACTTTTATTAAACTTTTTTTTAAGAAAAAAAATACTTATTACTTTTTTTGTTTATCAATTATACACAGTTTAACATTGTACAACTAACAGTTATATTACTTAAGCTTGAAGAAGTATTAATGACGATTAGAGGATGATCGAAGAAGAAGAAATTCGATATTTCCTGGAAGAAAGTCAAGAACTTGAAGATTTTTTCCTTGTATTTTTATATTTTTTATATTTAATTTTTCTTTTAATTTTACAAAATTTAAGAGATTTTATATCTTCCCTTAAATCTTATATAAATTAAGGAAAATTAAATCGAAGGTAAGTTTTATTTTTTCACAATGTAATTTAATTTGGCTGGTGGTGGTTTTAGGTAGTTTTGATATATATATATATATATATATATACACAAAAGATTTTTTTTTTCTGAAATAAACAACATTAATTTGTCCATTACTGAAATTAACCTAAGATAAAAAAAGAAAATGTTATAAATTTAAATAAATAAAAAAGTCTTACATATATGCATAATTAGGCCAAATATTTACAAAAAAACGGAAGTCTAAAAACTTATTAACAAATATAGCATAGTGCCCAAATATGAGCATATAATATTACAAAATTATCACTAGTTTCGTGCATGTAATCACTGATTCAACCTCATATGTAATCATTGATTTTACTAATTGACAATATTAATTGGTATTTCACGCAGGTAATCACTAATTCACCTTATTCATAATCACTATTTTTACTGATGCACATAAATGAGGCTTTATAAATAATGATATATTTACAAATGCTTTTTAATATCCTTATCCTTAATATATATAAAGGGCTAATAACATGAATATTCATACATATAAACCTGATTATGAATTTTAATTACAGAAATAGAAGTTTGCCACCTGCAAGAGAGAGAAATAGACAATTCTACCCTTGCACGTTAATTAATAAAACAATCATGATGTGTCAGTCCATAATTTAATCGCATTTATTACGAAATTTGAAACACTAAATCAAATACAAAATCTTCCACAATTTGAAACTGAAATATGAAATTCACAACCAAAAAGGAAAATCAAAAGGAGAAGAAAATCTAGAGAAGCCAACGATGATATCAAGGAAAGAAATCTTGGAGACAAGGAAGACATTGTTTGAAGAAATAAATCATGATGATCAAGGAGATCAAGATGAGAAAGGAGATCAAGATGAAAACAAAGAAGGTAATGAAAAGATGAAGAACAATCGGAAAAAAAAAAAAGAAACAAAACAAGATGCAAAGGTATGAGCTTTAATAAACTTGTGAAATTAATACAAATGAAGTTTATTTTTCATAGATTTGAAATAAATAAACATGATTCATCTTCAAAAGATTAAGAAGACAGTGAAGAGGATGTGGATAGTGAACAATCAGATGAAGAAATCGCAGAAGACATAGGTGAAGAAGATGAATACATGACAGAAATGGAAGAAATTGTTGAAAAAAAGAAAAAAAAAAGACTGGATCGAAAGGGAAGCAAGTAAAATCAGAAAAAGGAAAAGGTACCAACAAAATGGTTGAGCGGAAAAAAGGGATCCACGACGTCACAAAGAAGACAACAAAAGGTAGGCATTCGAATTAAATTAAACAATAGTGTAGATTAGAAATATTGAATAAATATATATATTTAACAATGTTAAACAAAAAACGTATATCATTAGATTGTTAACAATGATATGTAAGTGCAATATTTTTGTGTTAGAACATCGAACCATTGATAAGAAAAAATTCA
The DNA here is from genome assembly GCA_028015215.1 of Gynostemma pentaphyllum. Lineage (NCBI taxonomy): Eukaryota > Viridiplantae > Streptophyta > Magnoliopsida > Cucurbitales > Cucurbitaceae > Gynostemma > Gynostemma pentaphyllum. The sequence continues at coordinate 43,302,198 of CM051346.1, read as the reverse complement.
AGAAAGAGGAAGGTGATAGAAGAAAAGGAAGGCAATGAAGAAAAGAAAAAAAGTTGTTGTTGTAAAGAAAAAAGAAAAGAAGAAACAGACACAAGTAAGATATATATTCTAAATATATTAATGTTAAAAATTATCTACTGTTTAATATTGTACAACGCTTTGACTATGATCAATAATAGGTGGTGACTACAAGAACAAAATCACTGAGGCCAAGGAAAAAAGGAAGATAAAAAAGAGAGTCAAACATAGAGGAATTTGGATCAAAAGATAAGCCGATTACCTTGACTCGAGAATTGAAAAAAGATTCACCGACTTTTCACCTTCTAACACAGGATTAAAACTACTTTTTTATGACTGTTTATGTAATGTTGAAGTTCAAAGTAAGACTGCTTATGTGATTTTATGTTTTGTAAATAGACATCAAGTTATTTTTAATGAATGAGATATTTTGGCTTCAAATTAATAATTTACATACTTATGATAATTATAACTATTGGATAAAATAACATTAACAAACTACTTAACAATATACAATAGAAAATGTAAAGTGTCTATATAACTGAAATGATTGAAAAAAATTAAATTATAAAAATATGAGAAGATTATAAATCAAAATCCAATACAATAAAACATCCGAACATATTTAGTTCAAAATGAACATAACTAAACAAAAATAATTGAGAATATATGTAACTTAAATTGTTGGACATAATTAAATTACATAACTATTTCACAATATATAATATACACAATAGAAAATGTGAAGTACCTATGTAGTTAAAAATGTTGAACAAATTTAAATTATGCAAATATTTAACAATTGTAACGACCCGTTACCAAGTAAGACTATAAATAAAATAAGTTGGAAAATTATTTATTTTCTCAAATGATATTAATGAGATTGGATCATAAATTGAATGAGAAATATCTCGTTATCTCGTAAGTGTACTTTGGTAATTTTTAAAACCTCAAAATTAAAACCACAAGTTTAATTTAATATTTTTAGATGATGTTGATCGTCTCGTTATTACGATTCCAATGCAACTGACGGCTTGTCGTTATGAATCCTGATGAATGAGTTATGATCGTTTTTGCATAGTGGCATTTTCATAAATAATGAAAATTGGGATTGAACCATAAAATAGTCTCCTCTTCCTTCTTTTAGCTGAAAACCAGCCTCTCCAAAATAAGTTTTCTCCAATTTTCGCCCAAATCAAGTTGTACAAAGTATTTTCATCATAACTTTCTCATCCGAACTTCGATTTTTGCAACTAAGTAATCCATTCTGATCATTTTTCCGTTATCTTTCCATTGGAATTGGTTTTGTAAAAATATCAGTACTTTTTAAAGAGTTATAACCCAAAAAAAAATTTGGGTTGGTTATAGTTTCTTCGATTTTTGATCGATTTTTCTTCGTTAATTTATTGTTGTAGGTTGTATTCATCTTGGTTCTTGAATTGGATAGATTTTCAAAAAAGTGGTGATTATTTCTCTTAGATTTTGAAAGGTTGTGGAAGTTCTTGGAATAAGGAAAATTCAAGATCTTGAATTTTCCTTGAATGTGAGTAGAATTTTGTTAAACCTTGAATAATTCCATGGTTGTTTTTCTTTCTCTTTAAACGCAATAATCTCTGATTTTTGGGCATTTAAATAGATGATTAGATGAATGATTAAGGGGTTTGGGGTTGAATGTAAGATATTATGAATTGGATGTTAAGTATGTGAAAAATTGAAATTAAAGTATGCCAAGTTTGAGTATCGATATCGATTTACGGTGAAATTGAAATTCTGACTTTCCATGACTTTGTTCGGGTGTGTAAGCATGTTTTTTAATTATTTAAGTTGGATAAACCTAGCTGATTGTATTTTTTTAAAGGTTGACTAAGTAGTGCCCACTAAGTCGAAAATATTAGTCTAGGCGGTTAATTATCCAATAGTTGAACTCCAAATCGACTGTAATGTATTTTTGAATGTTTATGGTTGATTTTGGGAGTGCTAATAGAGTCGATATGCTGCTATATTTTAGTTAGAAAAGTAGTAGATTTTGAATCTCCGAAAAAGGAGCGAAACTACACTAGTTTAGGCTAGTTTCGTTTCTAGTTTCTAGATTTTCGATTTGTTGGGAAGTTGTTAGAAGTAATCCAAAGTGGATTGTTGAGTGATTTTATGTCCATTCTAAAGTAGTTTTTAAAGTAAATTTCCAGAATTTAAGATTATGGAAAATTAGGCCTAGAAAAGAGCGTTTTTTAGAGAAACGAAATTTCTAGGTGGAGGGTTAAGCTTTGGCTTATTAAACATCTTGAGTAGAGATGTTTGTTTATCATATTACTTTAAATACCTTGAGTAACATGACTTTAATAACACTTAACGGGACAGGTTCATTCCATCAGTACAATGGAAACGAATATTCTCGGAAGGTTTTAAATTGTGAAAAATAGTGTTTAAAATCTTTCTCAAGTGTAGTCTCTATTTTTTTGCGAACAAAAAGGAGATTAGAGGTATTGGGTTAAGTTGTATTTATCTCGAAAGGTTTAAATTGAGAAAATAGAGTTTAAATCATTTTTGAGTGAAATCTTTCTTTATTTGCGGATAAATGGGAGATTTGAGACGTTGAATCAAGTATCAATTTGAAAGGTACGAGTGAAATGTTGGAAGACGCTAAGGCCGATTATGGACTTAAAGACTTAGGAAACCTCGCATGACATTATTTTCTTTTTAACATTATTCTACTCATTGAGCGTAGCCTCATGATGCTACAATATTTTTTTTCATGTAAAGGAAAGAAGAAAGTTGGCGGTTAATGACGTTCAAGGCGAGTGGATTGGTTGGAATGGATTTTCACGTCGGCGTCCTTTTATTCTTATGTTTTTAGTTTATTTTGGGATGGGATTTGAATAAACAATGTTGTTGTTTTACCATCTTTTATTTATTTTAATTGATTAGTTCAATTGATTTGAAATAAGAAAGTGTGTTGATTTTTGTTTTTCGAAAAAAAATCGCGATCAATGTTTGTACAATTTTTCATTAACTTTTAATGAACATGAATTGATGTAATTTAATTTATGCTTCTGCTGTTGTTTATGTGATTTCCATGTTTTGGGAAATTTCGGGCTGTTACATTTGGTATCAGAGCCCTCGTGGTTCTGAAGAGCGTAAATCCAAACCAACTCCACTCCACGAACTCATCGATGCCAGGTTTCATTTTCTTTATTTTGCCATTAATGAGAGTTCTAATTACTTTAAGTCTTTTAGATAAGATATAACTACTATGTGTTGTTTGTTTTATCTTATGTGTGTTTTTGAAATGTTTTCAATATGCCTCTATTAGCCATGGGTGGCCGAGCTAGGGACATAGTTCAGGATGTGGATTTAACCCCGCTTTTGTGAGCGATAAAGAGTAATCGAATGAGGTCAACTATTATGTTCCTCCGGTTGAGGAGAATAATGTATTGTTTGAGGATCTTGTTAAATTTGAGGCATTGCTAGATTTTGTAGTTGCTCAAGTACTGCCAACTACTCCGAGGGTATATATTCATCGAGCTGAGTACGACGATATGCAAAGAGCACTTGGTAAAACTGGAGGTTTAACTGAAGAGGCCCGATCTCTCAAGCTATAAAAAATACACAATAGGTTTATTTGATGGAAAACATGTGTACCTAGATGAGGCTGAGAAGTGGATTTCTCATGTGCACTAAGGGTTGCGTTTAAGAATGGTGACAATTTAAAGGTGCATTTTAGCACTTATTGTAGCACTTACTCTTTAATTGATGATGTCTTATATTGATGGGAGTCTATTGTTAGATCCATGGATCATAATGAAGTAGTAACATGAAGAAAAAAAAAAGAACTATTATTTGAGAAGTACTATTCCAAAAGAGCTCGGAATGGGAAGGAGATCTACCTAAGACTTTGTTTTATGACTCGTTATAGTTATTTCAAGTTTGTGGTGATGTCTTTTGGGTTTATGAATGTACCGACAACGTTTATGAACATGATGAATACTGTATTTCAGAGATTTCTGGATTCGTCGTGGCTGTTTTCATAGACAAATTTCTAGTTTATTCGAGATTAGAGTATAAGCATACTCAACATTTGAGAGTACTTTTACTCATATTATTGAATGAATGATTTTACGCCAATAAGTGTTAATTTTGGCTAAAGAGAGATGTATTTCTAGGCCACGAGGTGTCGATTGAGAGTATTTCAGTTGATCTCTCCAAGATAAAAGGAATGAGTAGTTAGCCCAACCAACTATTATTATAGAGATTTCAAGTTTCTTGGGTTATATAGGCTACTATCGTAGATGTGTTCAAGACCTTGCAAGAATAGCCTCGACAATGACCAAGCTTCCTATAAAAGGGAAGAAGTATGATTGGGAAGCATATTATAAAAAGAGTTACGAGGAACTCAAGAAGAGGCTTGTATCATGTACAAGTTCTTGTTACACCAGTTGATTTTGGGGGTTTGACTATCTAAAGTAATGTGTCAAAGAAAGGATTGAGTTGTGTGTTAATACAACATGGAAAGGTGATTATCTATTCTTTGATACAATTAATGTAGCATGAAAAGAAATATCCAAGGCATGATATAAAATTGGAAATTTTGGTTCATGCTTGAAAGATTTGAAAACACTACTTAGATGGAGAAAATATTTTAATCTTTACGGATCACAGGTCTGATATATTTCTTCTTTTAGAATGAATTGAATAAGAGACATCGTTAGGTGGTTAGAGCTTTTGAAAGATTATGATCATGACATATTGTACCATCCAGATAAAGCTAACATGGTGGCAGTTGTTCATTCTTTTGCTATTAGAGCCAGTCAGCGTAGACTATAATTGGAAATGGAACGAACTGAGATGTCATCAATGACTTTTGAGATGACTGCTAGTTTGTCTAGATCAATGGTGGGGCATACTTAAAGACAGTAGATCATTAATGCACAGAGGGCAAATAATAGTCTAGCAGGTTAATTTTCGAATGCTGAGTGAGAGTTATCTTTGTTACTTTATCGTGGACGATTATGTGTGCTTAAGAAAGATACTTTGAGGACGGAGTTGTTAGAAGAGGTATATACCGTTATTTTTTTCAGAGCACCCAAGTTGTAACAAAATGTATTAGGATTTGAAGATGATTATTCATGGCCAAGTAAAAAAAACGATACGTTTGAGTTCGTGAAAAAAAATATATTGTTTTATCATCAAACCAAGGCCTTGGGAAGAAGTCTTTTTGAATATTTGACTTTCCTTCCCGTTTCAATGTGGAAAATAGTCGGTATTGATGAACTTTATTTTTGGATTACATAGGATTTTAAGTGGTAATAATGTAAACTAGGAGATTATGGATGGTTGACCAAATCATAACGCTTGCTTCCAGGAAGTCTAGTTATCCTATTGAGACTTGGGCTCAATTGTTTCTCATGAAGATAGTAAGGTTGCATAAAATGCCAGTGACTATTGTGTCAGATCGGGACAATAAATTTATGTCAAAGTTTGAGAGAAGTTTACATAGTGCCATAGGTACTAAGTTACTTTTCAGTACCGTTTTTCATCCTCAAACAGATGGTCAAACCGAGAGGGTAAACTAGATTTTAGGGGATATGTTTAGTGCATGTGTGCTAGATTTTGGGAGTAGTTGGGATGAGCAGTTGTAGCTAGTAAAGTTTGCTCACAACAACAGTTTTCAGGCTATGATAGAGATGACACCATTTGAGGCATTATATGGGAGAAAGTGTAGGTCTCCATTTCATTGGGATGAGGTAGGAGAAAGAAAACTCTTGGGACCTGAGTTGGTGCATATGAATAATGAATTAGTTGAGCTGATTGAAGAGAGAATGAAAACTGCTCAAAGTAGACAGAAGAGTTATGCAGATGTAAGGAGGATTGATTTTCAGTTCTTTGTCTTAGATCATGTGTTTATAAAGATAGCTCCAATGAAGGGAGTTATGAAATTTGGGAATCAAAAGGAAAATTGAGTCCAAGGTTTATTGAACAGTTTTATGTGTTAGAGAGATTGAATAGATGTTTATGAAGAAAAAAAATTTAAGAATCTGATTAGGATTGAACTCATTTAATTCATTATTTGGTGTGAGGAAAAATATATCACAAAATGCAGCTTCAGAACAAAAAGAAATTATGTGGAATAAGAACCTCATTCCTTTACCGTGCACTGAAACTTTTCGAGGACGAAAAGTCTTTTAAGGTGGTAAGTCTGTAACGAACCTGTTACCAAGTAAGACTATAAATGAAATAAGTTGGAAATTTATTTTATTTTCTCAAATGATATTAATGAAATTGGATCATCAATTGAATGAGAAATATCTCATTATCTCGTAAGAGTATTTTGGTAATTCCTAAAACCTCAAAATTAAAACCACAAGTTTAATTTAATATTTTTAGATGATGTTGATCGTCTCGTTATTATGGTTCTAACGCAACTGACGGCTCGTCATTATTAATCCCGATGAATGAGTTATGACCGTTTTTGCATAGTGGCATTTTCATAAATAATGAAAATCGGGATTGAACCCTAAAATAGTCTCCTCTTCCTTCTTTTAGCCAAAAACCAGCCTCTCCAAAATAAGTTTTCTCCAAATTTCGCCCAAATCAAGTTGTATGAAGTATTTTCATCATAATTTCATCATCCGGACTCCGATTTCTACAAGTAAGTAGTCCATTCTAATCGTTTTTCTGTTATCCTTCCATTGGAATTGGTTTTGTAAAAATATCAGTACTGTTTAAAGACTTATAACCCAAAAACAATTCGAGTTGGTTATAGTTTCTTCGATTTTTTATCAATTTTTCTTCGTTAATTCATTGTTGTAAGTTGTGTTCATTTGGTTCTTGAATTGGATAGATTTTCGAAAAAGTGGTGATTATTTCTCTTAGATTTTGAAAGGTTGTGGAAGTTCTTGTAATAAGGAAAATTCAAGATCTTGAAATTTTGCTTGAAGGTGGTATAATTTTGTTAAACCTTGAATAATTTCATGGATGTTTTTCTTTTTCTTTAAAAGTAATAATCTCTGATTTTTTGGGCATTTTAATAGATGATTAGATGCATGATTAAGGGGTTTGGGGATGAATGTAAGATATTATGAATTGGATGTAAAGTATGTGAAAAATTGGAATTAAAATATGCCTATTTTGAGTATCGATATCGATTTACTGTGAAACTGAAATTATGACTTTCCAAGACTTTGTTCGGGTGTTTAAGCATGTTTTTGAATGATTTAAGTTGGATAAACCTCGCTGATTGTATTTTTTTAACGGTTGACTGATTAGTGCCCACTAAGTCGAAAATATTAGCCTAGGCGATTAATTATCCAATAATTGAACTCTAAATCGACTGTAATGTATTTTTGAATGTTTAGGGTTGATTTTGGGAGTGCTAATAGAGCCGATATGCTCCTGAATTTTAGTTAGAAAAGTAGTAGGCTTTGAATGTCCGAAAAATGAGCGAAAGTACACTAGTTTAGGCTAGTTTCGTTTCTAGATTTTCGATTTGTTGGGAAATTGTTAGAAGTGATCCAAAGTGGATTGTTGAGTGATTTTGGGTCATTCTAAAGTAGTTTTTAAGGTAAATTTCCAGAATTTAATATTAGGGAAATTAGGCCTAGAAAAGGGCGTTTTTGTGGAGAAACGAAATTTCTAGGTGGAGGGTTAAGCTTTGGCTTATTAATAATCTTGAGTAGTAATGTTTGTTTATCATATTACTTTAAATACCTTGGGTACTATGGTGGTAGGTTTGCATTAAGAAAGACCTTGTTTAATGAAGAATATGTCATTAACAAGGATTATTTTAGTTGTGCATGACTTTAAATAACACTTAACAGGGCAGGTTCATTTCATCAGTACAATGGAAAGAATATTCTCAGAAGGTTTTAAATTGTGAAAAATAGTGTTTAAAATCTTTCTCGAGCGTAGTCTCTATTTGTTTGCAGGAAAAGAGGAGATTAGAAGTATTGGATTAAGTTGTATTATCTCGAAAGATTTAAATTGAGAAAATAGTGTTTAAATCTTTTTCGAGTGAAATCTTTATTTATTTGCGGATAAAGGGGAGATTTGAGACGTTGAATTAAGTATCAGTTTGAAAGGTACAAGTGAACTGTTGGAAGTGGGTGAGGCCGATTATGGACTTAAAGACTTAGGAAACCTCTCATGACATTATTTTCTTTTTAACATTATTCTACTCATTGAGCGTAGCCTCATGATGCTACAATATTTTTTCTTCAAGTAAAGAAAAGAATAAAGCTGGCGGTTGATGACGTTCGAGGCGAGTGGATTGGTTGGCATGGATTTGCACGCCGGCGTCCTTTTATTCTTATGTTCTCAGTTTATTTAGGGATGAGATTTGATTAAACAATGTTGTTTTACCATCTTTTATTTATTTTAATTGATTAGTTCAATTGATTTGAAATAAGAAAATGCGTTGATTTTTGTTTTTCGAAAAAGATCAGGATCAATGTTTGAACAATTTTTCATTGACTTTTTAATGAAAATGAATTGATGTAATTTAATTTATTCTTCTGCTGTTGTTTCTGTGATTTCCATGTTTTGGGAAATTTCAGGCTGTTACAACAATATACGAAGATAATTAGATGATAAAATTATAAAACCAAAAAAACAAAAAATCCAATTCAATAAAACATCCGAACATAACGAAATAATAAACCCTTGCACTTTGATGATTTTTTAATTTACACCATGAAAAAGCTTGGCGTCAATATATCTACCCAACTTTTACAACAAACTCAGAATGAGATGAAAAGGAAAAAAAAAACTCAAGAACGAAAGCAATGAACTGATGAAATCTAAAAGAAAAAAAAAGGCGAAAGAAAGATGTGAGAGAAATGAAAAAGAAAACCCCTAATACTACAAAAAAAAAAATTAACGTAACAAAAGGAATGGAAAAAATATTAAAAAAAATCAAAATGACATTAATAAGAAGATATGGAAATTTTGAAAATATAAAATTTAAATTTTGAAAATAAAATACCAAAACTAAAGCGGTTTTGAATATCAAATCAAAAATCATAATTTATAATTAATGAAAACAAATCAGAATACTTAATAAATACATAATCATAAATCAAAGAGAGTAAATCAAGGATAAATCAAAATTAGCTATATTTAATAATCAAATAATTAGAGAGAGAGAGAGAGAGAGAGAGAGAGAAAAAAGGGTACAATAGGGCATTTATATGAGAAAAACCGCCAAAACTGGCCTAGAATAAATACTATTGTAATTAAAAATGAAACACCAATATAATAGTAAATCATGGCTCCGATTTAATTTAATTAGTAAACATTTCATATATAAAAGGAGGGAAGTTTGAGAAACATTTTTGGACTATTATGCACTTTTCAAAATCTTCAAATTACTAACATACCATTATATATACCCTTTTCAAATGCCTTAATTACTAAAATGTCATTATATATTTATATTCCACTTCATATTCAATCAGCATTTACATTTTTAGACAATTATACCCTTTTTGTAAAAAAAAATTAAAAATAAGATTTTTTTTATTAGGTACAATTATAATACTTTCATTAAAAATAATAAATGGATATTTTATTTTTATTAAATTATTTTTATAAAGAAAAAGATAAAGAAATTAAAAAAAAAATCAAACAAAAAACCTCAATAACAAAAACACATATACCATTATTTCAACAACATATAATTTCTAGAATTATAATTAAAACTATAATAAATAATTTAGAAATAAATAAATTGACTAAAAAAGATTTATAGATAGTTGGAACAAAAGGTTTATGTAACGTCCCGTATTTCTGGTAAGTAAATAAATAAATATTAATTTTTCCTTTTTAATATTTATTTAAAATTTTGGATAAGCTTTAGTAATTATATTTAATTATTCTTTTTCAGGAATAAATATAATTATTAATTATCAAATATTGGAGATAAAGGAAAGGATTTAAAAAAAAAAAAAAAAAAAAAGAGAAAAGAAAGGGGGGTGGCGTGAAAAGGGAGGGGGGAGAAAAAAAAAGAAAGAGACAGTACGTATTTTCCTCTCCTTTTTCACGTTGAAAGCAACAGAGACAAAGGTAGGGCTTTTCTCTTCTTCTTCCTCCTCCTCTTTTCCTCTTTGTTGCCGCCATTGGAGGTTTCATGATCTAGTTTTGATCAAATTTCCTTCTTCCTTTCCTCTTGTTAGGTGATTTTGTGGTGGGTGAAGGATTGGAAGAGAATTGAGGGTTTTCCTATCAACAACGGTTCAAGGTAATGTAATTTCTCCTTTCAATTTCGAATTTCCTTCTTTGTTTATTGAAATTGAAACTCACCTAATATAAATCCCTTTCATCTTTTCTTAAATTTTTCATCCTTTGTTTTTGAATCTTGAAACCCTAGAAATCCTAGAAACCCTAATTTCCTTTTCTCTTGAAAACCCATCACCCTTTCTTTACAAAACCAAATTGGGTATTAAGAAGAACCCGTCATAACCGTCCTACGTCTGTCCTACAACCGTAGCCCTCTGACATAGCCGTCCTACATCTGTCCTACGTCTGTCCTACATCCGTAGCCCTCTGACATAGTCGTCCTACGTCTGTCCTACACCCGTAGCCCTCTGTCATAACCGTCCTAACTCAAAGTCGAACCCATCACTCTCCGTCCTAATACTGTCCTAATTGTCCTACCCCGAAATCCCTTCGTGTCGGTTTGCCCCGTGTGTCCGTTTTTGTTTCCTCTTTTTTTTTTGTGGTATTTTTAGTGTAGATATTAAGTAGTTATAGGCTTGTTTCAGGTTCTTGAAGTTCTTGGAACAAAGGCTTAAGTTATAAAAATTTGGAAGTTAAAGGTGAGTAGAAATTTGTTAAGTTTTAAATTATGCGTGTTTGTGTTTTTCTTTTTCTTTACAAGTAATCTCTGAAATTTTAGCATGATGTTGGGTGATTAAAAATATATTAAGGATGTTTATGGGCTGTTTTAAGGAATTGATGTGTTGGGAATTAAGTATGACAAAAATTGGATTTTAAAGCATGCTTTAGGTGACTTTTGTATCGGTATTTACATAAGTTGATTCTTTGTGATCTCTGGCTTGAAACTAAACTCTTATGCATATTTTGGATGTTTTTAAGATGTTCTAAGTTGCTGTCCATGAATGCCTTAGTGATGAATTAGTGCCCTCTAAGCCGACAATTAAGCCTAGGTGGATAGATAATTACTATTTACTCCCTCCTGGATCGTTGGAATCGTATTCTCTATGTTTAGGTCTTGTTTTGGGAGGCTTATTATAGGCGTTATGCTGCCAAAATTTAGTTAGAATATTAGAGACTTTAAATTGTCCGAAAAAGGAGCGAAACTACACTAGTTTAGGCTAGTTTCGCTTCTAGACTTGTAAACCTTTGGGAGTTCTTGAAAGTGATCCAAGATTGTTATGTTGGGTGATTTTGGGTCGTTTTGGAGTGTTTAAAAGGGGGATTTTCCAGAATTTAAGATTAAGGAATTTCCAGGCCTAGAATGAGTGATTTTCGAAAAGTGTGAGTTTAGACTCGTTTGAACATCATAGTAGTGATGTGTAGGATCATATTACTTAAATACCTCGAGTAATATGGTAGCGAGGTTCACTTTAAGCAAAGGCCTTGCTTAAAGAAGACTATTTGCCGTTAAGGGAGATTATACGGTTGTGCGACTTTATAGCACTTAATCGGGGTAGGTTCATTCCATATGTACAATGGAAAAGAATATTTTAAAACTCAAAAGGATTTAAATATGTGAAAACAGTTTTTAAATGCCTTGTTGAGTATAGTCTCTTTTTGTTTGCGGACAAAAAGGAGATTAGAGGTATTAGTAAAGTTAATAATCGAAAGGTTTTAAATTGAGAACGGGAGTTTAGAACTGTTTCGAAAGTTTATATTCTTTTAATATGAGGATTAAAAGATATTGTGGAGGGATGTATTAATTAAGAGAGCTTTGGGTGAAAGAGTGTTATTCGGAAGTTGTGATACCGATAAAGGACTTAAAGTCTTAGAAAAATCTCTCATGGCGTGATTTTTAATTTAACATTTTTCTACTCATTGGGCGTAGCCTCATGATGCTACACTTATTTTTTTCAGGTAAAGGAAAGAAGAAACTGGGTGGCTGATGCGGTTCGAGGTGGTGACCGGTTGGCGTGGATTTGCTCGCTAGCGAATCTTTTGTCTATCATTATGTTGGGGGAAAACTTTCTAATTCATGTTTTGTTTTGTTTTGAATAAAAACAATAGTTAATGTTTATTTTGAGAATTCTTAGGCAATGGATGAATTTTCCTTTTTCTTTGATGTTTTATTGATTTTAACAAACCGATCGGTTATGAACTATTTCTGAATTTGATTTCAATAAAGAGAACTATTTGATGATATTTATTTGCTTCCGCTGTGTTTATGTATTTCAATGTATTTGGGAATTTTTCGGGTTGTTACAGTTTATTAACTTGATTTGGTAGTATAAATCTTTAAAATAAAGAATTACAATAATTAAAAAATAAATAACCAATCACATATAATAGTAAAATATATGATAATAATAATTTTTAAATTTAGCATTTTTTTAGTTCAATTATAAATATATATAATTTCAAAAAATGATTTTAAAACATAGTGAAATTATTAGAAAGAATATTATGTATAACGTACGTGGTAAAAGACTAATAGCAGAAATTTCTGCTATCGAATAAAATTTCAAACAAAAAAAAGAAGTCAAGGATTGAGGTAATATTGTAACAAAGTTAAGGGTATAATGGATCAAACTAAAAGTTTATGAATTAAATTGCAATTTCTCATAGTTTATGTGAGCATTTTGCAATTTATAAAATAAAAATTATTTTACATTACATGTTAATCTTTATATTTTACCATTTATATCAATTTCGTCCTTATATTTTTAAAGGTTTTAATCTAATCCTTGTTCTTTTATATAATTTCTGCCAATTTGAACCGTGTGCTTTTAATTTTCTCAAACAACCTAATAAAATTCCCCAAAAAAGAAAATATTGAGTTCAATTTTTCATTAAAATTATACAATTTACTATATCATAAACTATTGGTAAAATTGAACGAAAATAATTTTATATATATATATAAACCAAATTGATAAAAGTAAAGAAATAAAGAGATTAGAATGAAACTTATAAAAATAAAAAAGAATTATATTGGTATTAGTGAGACTAAATTGACATACACATGTAATTTAGTTTAAGAAAAATACTTAAACAAACCATACAATTTTCTCATTATCCACACATCTCTCAGAATCCTTATCATTGATACTTTAAACTCTAAATTTTTGCCCTCCCTATACTCTTTAATTCCAAACACTTGGAAAACAGAACTACCCCATCCTCACTCCCTTAAATTCGCCTTATTTATAACCAACATCTCTCATAACAAACTCACCCTCAATTACTAATATACAAATAAGGAAGTGGCTGATTATCTCATAAGGCTACTACTTTGCCTTGGTGGCAACCATCGTTGTAAGGTCTTCTGGGATCCTGTTTTGGAGAAAGTCTCTAAGCGTATTGATAGATGAAAAAATGTGATGCTTTTGAAAGGTGGTAGACTTGTTTTGGTACAATCGGTCCTTCCACCTTATCCACTTATTACCTTTCGGTTTTCTCTATCCCTCGGTCTGTGGCCAAGTTGCTTAATAGGATGTTGAGGGATTTTTTCTGGAAAGGAGCTAATCAGGAGGGTGGTTCCAACCTTATAGGTTTGAAGATTGTTTCCACGTTAGATTGTGGAGGGCTTGCTTTTGGCGACATCATCCACAAAAACAAATCTCTCCTCCTTAATTGGCTTTGGAGGTTTCCTCTTGAAGGAGACTCCTTTGTGGACAGCGGTTGTTAAGGCGATCCACTTGATGACGGCTTCGAGGTGGAGGACCACCTCTAATCCTTTCTGTTCTTCGCGTAGCCCTTGCAAGCAAATTGCTAAGTTAGATGGTTGGTTGGCCTACTAATTCCGCTTTCCAATTGGGTAATGGGGAAAAAACAACTATTGGGATGATGTTTGAACCCCTAGGGGTGGCCGCTTGCTGCTTGTTTTCCGTTCTTTTAGGCTGTCCACCCTTCCTAATGCGGATGTTGTGGATTTCTGGTATGTGGTATGTGGTTGCTCGAATATTTCTTTTAGAACAAATTTGAAGGACAATAAGATTGAGGATTTCCTTTGTCTTCTACATTTGATTAGCCCTCTTAAAATCGGTAATGTGCAAGATGGTAGAGTTTGGAAAGGCAGTGTGGATACCGCTTTCTCTTGTAGGAATGTGTATAATTCCCTTGTTGATGTCAGTACTATTATTCCCCCGGGTCTCATTAACTTTATTTGGAAGGACTTTTACCTGAAAGTGAAAGTTTTCCTTTGGTTCTTTATTCAAGGTGGCCTCAATACGAATGATAAAGTTCAAAGAAGATTTCCCTCGATGATTTTGAGTCCTAATCGGTGCCTTTAGGTAATAGCAATTCCGAAGACCCAAGCCACCTCTTATTACTATGCCCTTGTACCTGCCTCTTATGGAACAAGCTCAATATTCCTATGCCTATCCATCATGTCTTCCAAGCTGCTCATGGGCTGTTTTGTGGCTCTTTGTTGAAAGTTAAAGCCCTTGTTCTTTGGTCCAATGCCATTAGAGCCCTCTTTTGGCCCATTTAGTGGGAAAGAAACAAAAGAGTCTTTCACGATAAGACTATGGTTCCAGATATATGGGATCTTATTGTCATATTTACCTCTTTATGGAGTGCCCGATCGAAAGTTTTTTTTAATTATTCTCTCTATGATTGCCCCCAATTGGAGGAACTTTTTGTAATTCTTGGGGGGCCCTTTTGTACATTTTCATATATCAATGAAAATGTTTCTTATCCAAAATTAAAAAAGAAATATATATATATATAGCTTAACACACAACATAAAAGAGAACATTACGAGAAAATACTCTTAAAACTATGTCGTAATCTAACATAGATGACTTGATTAAATTTTGCTATGTTCAATAGGGTGAAGCGAAATCTAGGTATGTTCTTTTAGTTCGTGGATTGTGAAGGGAAAAAGAATTATAAATACAAAACTTGCAAGATATCCTTCAAATAAAACATGATATATTAATATCAGTTTATTTGAATGCTTAACCATTCTTCCATAGTAACAAAGAATAAGAAATCCATGTGCACTTAAAGACAAGCTATGCAATGGTAAATAATGAAAACTTCAACGATACATTCTTGATTGATATCACTGTGCAAATGAAGGCTATGACAATGTTTAACTATGATAAATTCGTTGTAATTATTATGAAATCATATAAAATATTAATTGAAATCTTTCGATCAGCATCAACAAATTTTTCATTATGATATTTAATGCCACAGCTTGATCAATCATTGTAAAGGATATGATGTTTGAAAACTAAGAGCATGTGAAATATCAGAAAGAGAGTTGAAATTAAGGTGGTAACTTAGTGACAAAGCTAGATAGAAGTAAAATGAAGAACAAGCAAGATCAATTGCGGGAACAATTCTAAACAAAAAAGATCAAAATACAGCAGTTCAAAAACTAATCTAATAAATCAAGGTGAAATTTTGAATTTCATCCCTCCATTCATCAAACTTATCACATGGGCAACTTTGGTCTTCAGAATAAAACACAGGAAGAAAATGCAGAATAACAATAAATATCAAAAAATAACAACTTACTTTTCATCATTAGGACTCATTTTTAGATCGTAGTGGCAGCAACTATATGTCCTTGCAAGCTGGCGGAGGTTCAATGCCTCCTCTATCATGTTTGATTTAGAAAATTCATACATCACAAACTGCAACATTTCCTTATCCACAATTAAGTGATTATCAAACATGTCGCGACAAAGTTGGTAGGCAAATTCATATTCTCTGTTTACACAAAGAAATGGAATGAAGAGAGCAAAAGTAGCTTTAATTGGTTTACAACCACTCTTCTCAATTTCACCATACCATCGCTTAGCTTCTTCCACGTTACCCTCTTTAACAAAGGCGTCAATCATGGCAGTGAAACTCAACACATCAGGCTTGATTTCCTTTGCTTTCATATCCTCAAATAAGTCAACTGCTACTTTAGTTTTTCTCTCCAAACACAATCCAAACAATTTCGCATTGTAACTCCTAATATCAGGAGAAAGATTCTTCCTCTGCATTAAACCCCATATCTTCTCACCCTCAGCAAATTGACCCTTTTTAGAAAAACCATTTAAAAGGGTATTAATAGTAACTAAATCTGGCTCTATCCCCTTCTTCATCATGACATCAAGCATTGAACTTGCTGAATCCAACGCTCCCATATCACAAAACGCCTTAAGAACCGTATTATACGACACCACATCCGGTTCAATTGACAATTCACCTGGGAGATCCTTGAAAAAACCTTCAACCAAATCACATTTCTTTGAGTTAACACATGCAGCAAGAAGGGCATTAAATGACAATACAGTACGCTGGCATTTTCGTTCAGGCATTTCGTCGAACACCTTCTTAGCATGATCGAAAATTCGAGCTTTCCCATACAGAGAAATAAGACGGATTGCGAATCCTTCTTTGGATATATCATTGTACTTCTTTTGATCTTCTAGAATCTCTTTTATCAATCCAAAGCGTCTTTTAGAGGCCAGTCGACGAACTACGTCTTCATAGATACCGTTTCGTGTTCGGAATCGATAATTCTCGGATGCCTCCTTGAACTTCTTGGCAAGGCGGTTGGGATTTCCTTCATTGTAAAGATCAGTAGATATGTCTTTGATGGATTTAACGCTCGTGGAATTTGATTCAAGAGAGGTTGTGAAGCCACGGAAGAACATGCGAGAGAGCGACATTTTTTAGTCCAGTTTTCCTCAAACAAATGCCAACAAAAAAAATGTCAAAATTTATGAAAAAAATCAGCTTTAAATTTATTTTTAAGGAAAATTACACTTTTCATCCGATAATTTGAGATTACTTTCTATTTAGAGTTAATTACAGTAATAATCATTATATAAACGTTTTTATCATAAAAACCATACTAATTTACTAATTATCAACAATACACATTTCCGGCCATATAGCCTGCCAGCAAGACATCGTAAAGACTGATTCTACCCTTTTATGCGTGTGGTGTCAAATCCGTAATTATTAAGGAGATATTTTGAGAAACAGAAATGGAATTTCAACATTGCTAGAAATCAGGGATTCAAAAATCAAAAATTAAAAATTAAAAAAAAACAGCAAAAAAGAAAAACACGGAGATTCTCCCAAACCGTATCAAAAAACCTAGATCGAAAAGCTGAAGAATATGAGGCGACCGAAGAATGGCAAGAACAAGAGGAAATAGTTTGCTAGAAGAATCATCAAGAGAAAGATCAGTAAGATTTAGAAAATTTCATTCGTATGTTTATATAAAATTATAGTTGATGTTAAATATATTTTTGATAAAACAGAGACGTGGAAAGGGACGAAGCCAGATGGATAGAGGAACAAGCATATTAGAAACAGATGAAGAAGAAGGAAGAGAGAATGTTGGGGTATATTGATAAGTTTTAAGAAACATATTACTTTAAATATGAAAACAGGTTGATGAGGAAGGGGAAGAAGATCCTACGGTTTGAATCAATTTTCAAATCTTAAAAACACATTTTTCGGTAGTCTGAGATTTTGATTCAATTTATGAACAAAACATGCAGATACAATAGCTTATTAGACGATCATCGAAGGGTAGGAAGACAAAATCTGTGTGTGAAGATATTGATGATAATGAAGGATTGGAGGTGATTTTTTTTATTGTTAAAGAATAAAGTATGATATTATATAAATGTTGACAATTAGTAAACATGCATGAACAGATTTCATATAATTTTGCAGATTAATAGCGTTGTGGAGAGGGTTTCTACGTTGCCATGTAATGAAACAGAAAATGTAGTTAACACATATGTATCTAATGTTGACAATTTAGAGGTGATTTTCTTTTTGAATAAAGGTTATGATTGTTATATGTTTATAAAAAGTAAACATTTTAATTTAACTAAATGTTGATTAAAGTAAAACATAAGATGAAATACAGGAAGAACGAATAAAATAGATGGGTGATAAAGGAAAAAAACAGTTAGAAGAAACTGAAGATGGAGATGAAGATACAAGAAGAATGATCAAAGGGGGTGATGAAAAGTAAAACTAAGAAAGACCTATATTTTGTGTAACAAGCATTAAATTGTGGAACTACAATACTTTTTGCAATGTTATTTTGTGTTATTTTAGTATAGAATGTTGAATTAAGTGAATTTGAACTATATTTTGATATGGAATATAAGTACTATTGCTAAATATTAAACCATTTAATTAAAAATAAGGTTGAATTGTTGTAGAATCATGAATTGATGGGTTGGAAGTAAGATTTATAGTCAGAACAAAACTTATCTGAAAAATTACAAGTGAACATTATACAAGATGTATAACAAAGTACTGAAAAAAAATAGGGAAAAAATCAATTTACACCCCTGAACTCTACATGTTCTGTCAATTTAAACCCTAAACTTTCAATTGAATCAATGTACACCCTGAACTTTTTTAAGTGAATCAATTTAAACCCACATAATACTAAAACTCTAAAATTAATCAAAATTCAATTACCAAATCACCGAAAGATAAAAATAACAAAACGTCTATGTCCTCATCATAAAAACGCCTAACCTCAACTATGAAAAAACTCAAATCCTAGTTACCAATTTAAACGGTACAAAAATGTTCAAACCCGACACCAAAACGGTCAAATTTAACCATAAAAAATATTTAACATAAACTTAAAATTAACTTTATTTCGATATAAAAAAGCCTATATCTAATTAAAAAATTTCAAAAATAATAGTAAGTTTATTAACAATGGGTGTAAATTGATTCATTTATCAAAGTTCAGGGTGTAAATTGATTCAATTGAAAGTTTAGGGTTTAAATTGACACATCATGTAAAGTTCAGGGGTGTAAATTGATTTTTTCCCAAAAAAATAACATATAATTATAATTCAATATAGACAAGGAAGACAAAAACTATTACAATAAGTAAAAGTTTACCAAAAGTAAACATTTGTATTAAATTAAAAAAATCACAAAACAAGTTATTACAAATTCAAATATAGATAGATTGTTATAGAATAAAAAATTAATGTGTTTGCAATAAAGTTTAAATTGACAAATCCCATGAAATAAGCAACTGATGAGGAATGCAAAAAAATGATTGATACGATTATCTATAAAGTTTAAATATAGATAGATTGTTATAGAAACAAATCCCATGAAATAAGCAACTAATGAGGAATACAAAAAATAATTGATACGGTGGAAATAAATGATAAAGGATAAAAAAGTAAAACAACAAAAAGAAGATCAAGAAAACGCCACCCATTAAAGAGGTTTTAGGGCAACAATGAAATATAAAAATAAAATGAGTAAAACTGAAATATGGTGATTTAATTAGGGTCCTGGTGTAATTAATTCTTCTATTTAATGTCTGAGGTTTAAAATCTGATACTTTAACCCCTATAATTTGTTAAAATCTGACATTTTTAGTCTTGTAAGTTGATTTTAGTCCTTGGGTTGGTTGAGTTTATTGACATGGCTTAAATAATAAAATGATATGTTACATGTATTTTTAATAATTATTTAATATAATTTGAACCTAACTAATTATTTAAAATACTTTTGTTGTTAATTTATTTACATTTTTAGAGAAATTCCATTGACATTTTTTTTGTTTTTAAATTTTTTTAAAGTGGTATGTTTTAAAATGACATGTATGGTCTGAGTTTTACACTTTCATTATATATAGATGAAAAAAAATGTTACTCGTGAAATTTTTTCAAATATTTTAATATTATTGAAATAGCATATTTTTGCATACTAATTATTAAAATGTTTGAACTTTTCAAAAACTACTCAAATAGCATAATTATAGTTCAATAATTTATTGAACTAAAAAAATTAATTTTTTTAATAAATTCATTAAAAATAATAATAATAAATGATCAAGTAGTTTAATAAATTATTGACTTTGAACTTAAAAAACCAAAAAACAAATAAATTCGTTAAAAATACCTATGAAAAATAGTTCAATAATTAATTGAATTATAGTTCAATAATCTATTGAACCTATAATTATGCTATTTGAGTCATTTTTAAAAAGTTCTGACATTTTAGTAATTAGTAGGTAAATTTATGTTATTTGAGACAAATTCTTATAATTATTAATTCATAAATTATTATTTTTGAGAAATCCCTTTTAACCTCACTCTTCACTCGATTTTAGTGACCATCTCCACTCTCCTCCTAACCTCCTCTATGCCTGGGAAAGGGAAAGGGAAAAATGGAAATCTAGTGTTTGAATGAAAAAATATTTTTTAAACACAATTTATAAAAAAAAAAAAAAAAAATCATCCAAACATTTCTTTCATTCCTAATAATATATTTATATGACAATTATTGAATCTAAACAAGATGTTATTGTAATAAATTATTGAAACTTATGCGATAGAAAGAAAAGGAAATTCTCTATATATCATGGTGTATTGAACATTTAGAAATTAGAAGATGATTCAATTCGTTCAGCTATGGCTGATTTCAATCAGATTTTCATTGTCACGATAATTCTTTCTATTCTTTTGGGTTAATTTCTATTCCACAATAACAGAGAATCTTGATTGGTTTCCACTGAGAGACCAGAGCTTTGCATTGGTGAATAATGAGAACTTCAACGTTCTTGATTGATATCATTGTGCAGATGAAATCTATAAAAAAAAAATTATCTATAATAAATTTGGTGCATGCGACTTTTCAGGATTACTTAAAAAACTAATAACAATATTTTAAAAGTACTGAATTTGGATATTATATAACATATCAATTATATTATTATAGAAGCATTAACAAATTTTTCATTAGGATAAACCATGACATTTAATGAAACTGCTTGATCATGAGTGTAAAGGTTATGAAATTTGAAAACTAAGGATCACACATCAAAAAGATGAGGTTTATAAGTGTATGAGTAACTTCTCTTATTACCAATTGGTTTCGAGATGAGAGTCGTGATTATTTAGAGTGCTGAAACAAAACACACGTAAAAACAAAGAACAAAGCAAGATCAATTGCAGGAATAGTTCTCAACAAAAGATCAAAATACAGCAGTTCAAAAACTAGTCTAATAAATCAAGGGTGAAAAACTGAATTTCATCCCTCCATCCATCAAACTTATCACATGCATGGTAAACTTTGGTCTTCAGAATCAAACACAGAAAGAAAATGCAACATCAATAATAATAATGATCCTCCAACACACAATACGGATTCAATAGTAGATCATCGAGGTGGCAGTAACGATATGTCCTTGCAAGCTGGCGTAAGTCGTGCGCGTCACGTATCCTTCCTGCCTTAAAAAGTTCATGCACCACAACCTGCACTGGTACTATATCCACGATTAGGCGCTTATCGAAAATGTAGTTTGTAAGGTGAAAGGCATAATCCAAATCATCCTTTTGACAAAGAAATGGAAGGAGAAGAGCAAAAGTAGCTTTGACTGGTTTACAATCACTCTCCTTCAATTTCTCAAACCATCGTTTAGCTTCTTCCAAATTACCCTCATTAACAAAGCCCTTAATCATGGCATTGAAACTCAACACATCAGGCTTGATATCCTTGGCTTCCATATCCTCAAATAATTCAAGTGCTTCTTTAGTCTTTTTCTCCAGAGCCAATCCAAACAACTTGGCATTGTAACTCCTAATATCAGGAGAAAAATTCTTCTTTTGCATCAAGTCCCATATCCTCTCACCCTCATCAAATCGGCCCTTTACATAAAAACCGTTTAAAAGAGTATTAAAAGTAACGAAATCCGGCTCGATTCCCTTATTCATCATGATATCATCAAGCATTGAACTTGCCGAATCCAACTCACCCGTGTCACAAAACACCTTGAGAATCGTATTATACGATACCAAATCCGGTTCAATTGACAATTCAGCAGGGAGATCCTTGAAAAAACCTTGAGCAACATCAAATTTCCTCGAGTGAACACATGCCCCTAGAAGGGCATTAAATGACAGAACAGTGCGCTTGCAATTCCGTTCCGGCATTTCGTCGAACACCTTCTTAGCATGATCGAACATTCGAGATCTCCCATACAGAGAAATAAGGCGAGCTGAAAATCCCTCTTTGGATATATCATTGTACTTCTTTTGGTGTTCAAGAATCATTTCTATGTATTTATAACGTTTTAGACTGGCGAATCGATGAACTACGTCTCGATAGATACCACTGCGGGTTCGGAAGCGAGCAATCTCAGATGCCTTATTGAACTTCTCGACTTGGCGTTTGAGATTATTTTCATCGTAAAGACGGGAAGATATCTCTTTGATGGATTTAGTGGTCGTGGAATTGGATTCAAGAGAAGTGGTGAATCTGCGACAGAACAAGCGAGAGAGCAACATAGTTTGGCCCAATTTTCCTTAAACAAATGCCAACAAAAAGAAAAATAGAATTCTAAGAAAACTTTCTAGGTTAAATATATCATACTAAGACTTCATTTACAACTCATCGGGAATGAAAATGGACGGAAAGCAAATAAGAGAATCAACATGTGGCTTCAAAGTTAGAAATCACTTGTAGGTAGGGATGGCAAGGAGACTGGGCGGAGAGAGTTAAGAATGCACTCCCCATTCCCAACCTCAAAGAGATATTTAATTTCCACACCTACCCCGTCCCCTATTTTGAGAATCGGGGGCGGGTTCAAGATTTCCCGTTTGAGGATTGGATTACCCTTCGGGGAAAATTCGTCACTTCGAATTTCAAATTTATTATTTACAAAATGAAATTAAAAAATCAATTATATGTTTAAAACCTACATTTTTAAGATAAAAGTAAACATACTACCTTAACTTTTTTTTATAATTTATTAGTTTAAAAATTAATTTTATAATAATATTTATAAATTTATCAATAGATAAAGAAAGAAATTTAAAAAAAAATACATAAAATCAGGTTCAGAGACGGGGCGGAACATCCCTTAACTCGAAAACAATTCAGGGGATTTCGCCCCCATTTTAACTGGGATTCCCCGCCCCAATTGTTACAGGCCACTAACCCACGGGGATTTTTGACGTCCCTAATCTCATCCCCTAATTAAGGAATCAAGGTCGGGTTCAGGGATTCTCTATCTAAGGATCATATTTCTCGCAGGATAATTTTTCGTAGTATATTTTAATTTTATTAAAAATGAATTATATATTTAAAATATACATTTTTAAGAAGGAAAAAAACATAATACTAAACATTTTATTCTTTTTTAGTTTAAATAATTAATTTTATAACAATATTTTATTTTTTCAATAAATAAAGATAAAAGTAGAAAAAAAAATACATAACATATTTAAAAATCGGGTTTAGGGTCAAGGGTGGAGCAAGGAATGTATTCTCCTCGTACTTGAAAATAATTCGGGGGGAGTTTATCCCCCTTCCCCGACCCCTAACAGGTTTAAAACGAAGATTCCCCACCCCAATCTAACCAGGGCGGTTGTCATCCCTACTCGTAGGAATCTAAACTCATTTCAAACACAAATTTCATTTCAAATCCTTATTTTTTGGACCCATATATTATTTAGAAAATGTGCTACTTTAATACGATAAGAAATGATCCCTCTAAAGTTAATTTTTTAATTATCAAAGATGGATCAATCATAAAAGACATTTTTAAAGACTTCCACTAAAATTAATTCTTATTTATTGCACACATTCCTCATATGTTGATTCATCACTAATATATAACATTTTATTTGATTTACAACTTAAGGATGAAAAAAGGATATAAATAATACACTTTATACACACTATGCAATGACTAGATCCATATTATATCTCAGCAGGATGAAAAAGCAAGGATTCCATAAGCTGTTCAATGGTGGGGAGTGATTGGTTGCTGCCATAATTATAGCCCACAGGGACAGCTCTAGCCACATTAAGAGAAGCCTGAGTGAATTTTGTAGGAAATGGTTTGGCTGATAAAAGACTTTCTCTATTAAGTGTCTTCCATTCATCTGAAATCTTTTTTATGATATGTTGTTTTGTATCTTCATATGAGACATTTGGATGCTCCTTCATGTAGTATTCTACATACGACCCGTCACGACCGTCTTGTTTCTCGTCCTGTGTACAATCAAATGCATATAGAGGTTTGAACTCAAGAACTTAGGATAAGACAAATTTAATCTTTTATATATTCTCAACAGAAATAAATAAACGAAGTTGGTAATTATAATATACAACCTTGGCGCTTCCCAAATCATCGGAAAGACGCAGAATTGTTGCACTAGATGAAACAATAGCTAAATTGTCTTCCAAAAGCTCCACAGTCTGTTTGCAGCTTATTTGTTGGCCTAATAGAAAGAAAACATGGACTAATACCAAGGGAATTCCGGTGGTAATAATTCCATTTTTCAAGTACTCTTCTGCAGTTGGTGAATGACCAGAACTCAACCATTCTGCTTCAACTAAAAATGCTTTGCATAATTTTGCCCACTGCAAAAGTAATTAATTAAAATTGGCTAAACAAAATATCAACACAATTATAATTATCTCATATTATATGAGTAACACAACATTTTGATGCATAAGCAAATTCTATAAGTTCATTGATTTTTTTTTCCGCAATTACCGAAATAGTAAGTTTTTACATACTAATTACCGTAGTGTTAGGAACTTTTTAAAAATTATTCAAATAGCAATTCAAGTTCAATAAATTTATTGAACTAATAAAGAACAGAAAAAAACATATAATAGTTCAATAAATTGCCCAATTGCTATTTGAATAATTTTTAAAAAATTCTGAAAGTCATTAATTAATATGAATATAGGATCTGAGACAATTATCTTTTTCCGTCCCTTTTTTTAATATATATTAAAAAGGTTAAATTTATCTTAATTCAATATCTTAAACTCTTAGGCTTAGTGGTGATTTAACACCGTTCTTGACCTTCAAATTTTTTTGAGTCGGACCTGTCAAAACCCAAGTTTTTGTTGGCTAAATCAAATCATACCGCTTTACGTAGGGAGGCAATGGGATTCAAGCCATGCTTCTGATAGATCTTATAGCTTATTTCATTCGTTACTTCATGTAAAGTTTTGAAACAAATTTGCATGCACTCTGGCAATTTTTCAGCAGCAGCCAAATCCCATCTGCTAGAGCAATACAAACGCATTATTTTATTCCAATAATAATAATTTGTGAAAATTCATTAACAAAGAAAATTTAACATTGCATAATTTATTTCCTAACCTACAAACAGTTTCTGTGAAGAAAGTGAGTTCGTCGAGAGTTCCGAATACATCGTAAAGATCGTCGATTAGGTAAACGAAAGAGATTAATTTTGCGAGATCAACTCTTTCTTCAGAATAACATGGATCTGTCAGGCAAACCAAAGAGGCAATGTACCATTTAACTGGTTGATCTCTTGCAAACTTCAACTCTCTAGCCAATCCTGTTTCCTTCCACCATCTAACATAATTCAACATAAACAAATCGTATGGTATGTGTTACTTTGAGCGGTTTTTTTTTTTTAAATTACATCAAATTAGAGAAGAGAGACTCGAACCTTCAATTTTATGAGAATGGAGTAGGTACCTAACCATTCTCAGTTTCTCGTTCTTCGTTCATTTTTAAGAAAGATTCTCAAAATTGTATGCAAATTTTGATTACAAACGTTACAATGCATGTTTGGTAATGATTTTGATTTCAGTTTTGTGATTATAATTATTAAAATTTTGAAAGAAACTCAGCCTTCTGACTAGAAGGAGCTCTTCCTGACTTTTCTATGTATTCTCTTTCTATTGAATAAAATATAGGGGCTCTTGCAAAAATAGAAAAATTAGGTCTAATATTTATAAAAATTGCAGTAAAAAAAGTTATTTGTAAATATAGCAAAAAACTCAAATTCACACTTAAAATATTACAAAACTGCCACTAGTTTTGCATGAGTAAAAAGTGATTTCCTCACAAGTAATCACTGATTTTCACACAAGTAATCACTGATTTTACTGATATCCTGATATTTTGTACATGAATCACTCATTACTTAATAGTTATCGCTGATTATCTTATAAGTTATCATTGATTTCTCTGATTCACATAAATGTGGGTTTTTAAAAAACTGCTATATTTGCAAATACTTTTTAAAAATGCTATATTTATAAATATTGCAGAAAATTCTGCTACCCAATGAAATTTTCCTAAAATATAATAAGCGATAAAAAATATATTATTTTTTATTAACTACATGTGACTCAATCATTCGTTTTAACCAATATAAATAAGACACATAGGAAAGTAAAGAGTTTATTCGGGTGAGAAGGCAGGTATTTTCCTAAATTTTTTAATAACAACTCATCTGGTTTTGTTATCCAATTTTTAAAACCGTTTTTGAAATCTAAAAGAAATTAGTTTTATTTTTTTTTTAATTTGCTTAGATAAAAAAATATATATTTTGGGTGTCAAAATAAGAATTTATAGGTGAACAAAATTTAATTAAAAATTAAACAGTTATATATATATTTTTTAATATATTTATCTCCTCACTTCTTTTTTAGGTTGGGGGTTTTGAGATTTGGAAGATTCAAACCCACACAAGAATGGGGACAATTTTTTTTTTTTTTTATAAAAATAAAAATAAAAATAAGAAACGAGAAACAACACACTACAAAACGCAACTTAAATGAAAATAATGAAATAAAACACTTACGTAAGAAATTGAGAGATTTCGGTTTGGCGCAAACGTTGAGTTATATTAAAATCCATCTTGGCAATATCTTGCAAAATATATATCCATTTATTTGTCCATTTGAAATCTCCAAAATAGTTAGAAATCATAAATTGTGCCATGCTTTTATGATAAGGATGAGCCAAAGTAATATGCACCAAGCTGGCCAAATTGTAATGAGCCTTTAATTTATGGCTACTAAATTTTCCAGCTTCTTCAAGTATATCTTCTCCCTTCATGCACAGCTGTGAAGCTTCATATAAACTCATCAGCCCATTGATATCTTGTTTTAGCTCTTCTTCGAATTTTCCGGCATGGTCCATGAAAATTTTAAACAAATCTGTGT
Source organism: Gynostemma pentaphyllum (assembly GCA_028015215.1). NCBI lineage: Eukaryota > Viridiplantae > Streptophyta > Magnoliopsida > Cucurbitales > Cucurbitaceae > Gynostemma > Gynostemma pentaphyllum. The sequence goes on along the minus strand of CM051346.1, from coordinate 43,275,060 downwards.
TCACAAAACAGTAAGTTGGAAAATGAAAAATTGTCCTAATTGTGAGAGTGGAAATTATCAAACCTTGAGAGACAAAGTAGCCTTGTTGTCTCAAAAGTCGAAAGAGAAGCGCGGCTTTTTGAAGATCGGTCTCGCGATCGAATTGATGTGCATTAGATAAGACATATTGTGTATGTAGAATGGCTTCAATCTCCTCTTGGAAATTATGGTCAATTCCTAGGCGTTGTGTTGCGTCAATTAGGTTCAAAATTTCCCAGGGATCTTCTATTTCTCTCAATATACGCTTCAAAAACTTCACTTTAGCTGGAGCTTCAATGTCAACACCACTCTTATACTGAATATCAAAGCCAGATTAATTGTTAAAATTATGCAACGTAAAATGTAAATACTAAATTTTCGGAGGTCGGGTAATATTGAATTCAGATTATAAAGTTTATGAGTCATTTCTCTAGTTACTAGTTGGTTTTGAGATGGAAGCTCATGATTATTATCAGGTAAACATGAATTAGACCGAAACAAAAAAAAAAAAAAAAAAAAAAAAAAACATACAACGTCTAAAATGGAAGATTTGTGTTCATGACGGGGACTCGAAACGATCATTGTTTGATCACAAGGAATGTTAAAATCTTGTTTCTTAGCTTTGGAGTTGTTGTTGTTGATAGAAATATTCAAGAGGTTGGGATTGTTACTTGGTGGAATATTAGAATTTAGAGCTGCAAGTAAAGGACGAAAGGAAGCAAAAGAACTAAAAGCCATTGTTAAAACAAATAATCAAAATCAAAGACGAGAAAAAAATGTTGTGTTTTGTGGTTGATCGCGTGGATAATTTATTTATAGCATTTCAATTTATGAACTAAATATCTGAACGTAATTAATGAAATGAAGAAACAAAATTGGATTATTCTTTTTTCCCCCCTTCTAAATTTGCAATTACGATATGACATGCCAAAAAACGTTAATTTTATTTTTGTTTTTTTTTCCATATTTTCCTATTGAGAAGTCAATTTCAGTCTGAACGAACGGCGAAATAAATGTTTTTGTTTCCTGGCTGATGTACTCGCTGATGTAAAAGGTTCCAGCCACAAATAATCATTGACTTTTCCTTCCGTATTCCATGAGGCTTGAAACACGAGTGCCAGGTAGGAAATTTTAATGTTTTTGTGGGAAAATTTCCCACACTACTATAGTACCGAATAGTCAGTACATCTACCTCTCATTGATTGACATGTGGCTAGATGGGACCCAGCTAAGAAAGAAAACGTCCTTCTCTTTTCTCATATTTTTTATTGGGACCCACCTTCATTGAAATTCATTCTATCTCTTTTCACACTTTGGGGTTTGCTGGCTACTTTTTTTTTTCTTTCTAATTTACTACTATTTTAGAAAATTTTCAACCTAACATATTAATTTTTTTCTCACATTCCCAAAATCAAACTATTCAGTTTCCATTTTTTTTCCTTTTCTATTCTCTTACGTTCTTGCTTCTCCTTTCGGACTGTAGGCTTCATTTTTTTTTTTAATCTACATTTTAACTTTCATTTGATTAGTAGGAGCAATTGGATTTTCTTCAAATCTAAAATCGGTATGTTTGATTTATTTGCTTGCTTGTGTATTATTGTTTAATATTATTTTACTTTTAATTTAATATTATCAATTATTGATTGATTGTTTTTTTCCTAATATATGAAATAGTATAATTATTGGAGTTTACGTTTTTATTTTTACATAGATAATGGACAACACAGAAGATCCAACTATGAGTAAGTTTATTTTACCTATATTAAATTAGTTTTTCTTGTATTAAATTTGTATCATAGTTATAATTATTATAATTTATGTAGATGATATTGAAATAGACATACTTGAATTAGAAAACTTGATTGAGGCAGAAAATGAGTCAGAGATAAAAATTGTTACTTATAGGTCAAATGAAGAACATCCTTAATATATAAAAGGTGGGAACTTTGAGAAACTTTTTTGGACATTTTTACCCATTTTCTATTTTAAAAATCTCAAACATATCCCAACTACAATTAATGGTAATTCAATTATTTTCAATTATTTTTCACTTATCTATGCAATATTTTAAGACGAGCTTTTATATAAATCTTTAAAATATAATATTTTCATTTATTATTTACTATATTAAAAAGATATTCTTGAAGAAATTTTTTAATATGGAAAATTACTTAGGGGGACTTTAATAAAATATTCATATAAACTATGTCATTCCGTATTTTAATTGTAATTATAGTTATTTTTTAATCAGATTGATAAACTTATAAGTTTAAAATAATTTTAGTATTTTATTTATATAATTTGGTTTATTCACTTATTAATAATATAATATGAATAATTTTAATGAAATGTTTATATGTTATTTTTAATGAAAACCTAATAATTGTTCCCATAAAATTATCTTTTTATTGAAAGATTATTTTTATGATTATTTCATTTGTTGGTATGTTACAAATATGTTATTGGTATGATTAGCCATAAAAAAAATTAATCTCAACAATTGTTTATTGCTAAATTATACTTAATAAATTAAAATTAAAATATTAAACCTCTAAACAAGTAGACGTAGTTACTTGCCCGTCATACTATCCAAAATTTAGTATTAACACAATCATCAATTGCATTTTTTTTAATAAAATTCTATATTTAAAAGTATTTATAAACATCTACAATTCAAAAATATGCCATTTAACAATTAATAATTATTTATAAAATTTAATCGTTAATTTTTTTTTTTAAATTTTTATTGCATACAAGATATTTTTTTCTTTTATAATATTTAATTAAGTTCTTACAAAAGGAAGCTGATGGGCAAAACTTTTTACTAAAAAACAGATAGTTCAATGGTATCATTAAAAGCCTGAGAAGTTGCAAAGGTTATTCATCAGTGTTTGCTTCGTCAATCCAATAGCCTCGGTTGTAACTTGTAAGTCTCCTCCTCTTCCTTAACCGCCTCTAAAAGAATAATATATATATGCGCCCTTCTTTATGATCCTTCCAATGCATGATTGTTGTGAGAAAGTTTTGATGGCTTTAATTGAATATGAAAGGGCCAATGTTCTTTTCTTTATATAATCGAAGAGCCATCACCATTGATGAACAAACTTTTGAGAGCTTGCTATCGGATTCCATCCACACTACCCATGTTGCACCTGCTTTATTTTTTAATTTTCGTTTTTTTTTTCTTTTTTGTTAACTACTTATATATTTATGAGGTTATTATGTAGATGTGGCCAGATTTTATGACAAAATCAAAGGAGGAGGAATTTGGTGTCAATCTGAACCTTAAAACTATTTATGTTGTTCCTTATATTGTTTCTAATGTTTACACTGAGAATTATGGATAATTTTTCTTTTTATTTCTTTTAATATGTCGTTAGGTTTTTGAAAGCCAAAAGTTAGAGAAAGATTGGTCGAATATTTTGCAACCTCTTTGACACATTTTTTTATTTTTTAATAATATACTGAGGTGACTATTCTATTTTTTTTTCTTTTATATTTGAAAGTATTATTTTATAAATGACTACTCGCTTATATGTCACTATTGGTTATCATTTCAATCTCATAAAACAAACAAAATATTGTTTATGACGAACACGATCCCTAGAAAAAAAACATCAAGTGGATTTTCTCTAAGAGATATCATATTTTGAATTTAATATTATTGATGTATTGTTATTTAAAATGACTAAATAATTAATCAAATAATAGATAACGGATAATAAAATTATTAAGATATTTAATTCAATTAGATATTAAATAAAAACATAAATAATTCGGTTTTTCAAAAACGACAATAATATAGAAATTTTCAAAAAAATAATAATTTTTAACCTTTCATTAGTTTAATGGAAGAAAAATACTAATCAATAAATTTATCATAGTTGTAGAAACTAATACAAACTTTAAAGTTTACCAAATTATAATAAACTATGCAATACCATGAATGAAAAAAAAAATATTAATAAAATTAAAAATTAATTGAAAATTAAAAGTTAATCAGACTTTTCTATATTTGAAAATAAGATGGAAAAAAAATATTTGGTATAATTTTGCAAAATAAACCACTTACTAATATCAAATCGAAGTGTATTTTTAATATTTAAAAAAAATATCAATTATTGATATTTAATAAATTATTTTTAAGAAAAATATATTATGATAAATTGAAATAAATTTAAAAGTTCTACGTGCAACGCACGTGCTAAAAATCTAGTATACCAAATGTTGGAATGATATTTGAAAATCAGGACGAAGCTTTCAAGTTTTATAGTGAATATGCCAAAAATGGGTTTCAGTGTTGGGAAAGATCAATATCGACGATTGACGGATTAAACCCTAAGAAAAAAAACATTTGTATGTTCAAAAGAAGGTCATAGAAAATTTATTGATCCTTTAAAATTATGCAAAGAGCAATTCATTTTGCTAATAAAGATGCCTTAACAGATGAGACAACTAAGTTGGGCTGAAAATATTATAGAAGAAGGTCTGAAAAACATTGAAAATGTATTGAAGATGAAAACAATAGATGATCCTCAAGCAAATAGAATGGTTGAACCCAATCAAAATGGTGACAAAGAAGAAGATAATCAGATATGGGATCCTCCACGCCAAAGATCGAAAGGAGTGAGAAACCTTAGAATAAAAAGCCAATTTGAAAAAAAGGGTAAGAAAAAAGTTGTGAACATTGAAGATCAACCTTAAAAAAAGATAGTGGATTTTGGTTAGTTTAATATTTCTTCCATTTTTATTTAGCTTATTCTTTATTTCACTTTTTATATGGTGTATTAAAAAATTTGTTTATGTATTTAGATGGAAGAATAGGATTGACAAATGTCTCACAAAATTCTATTTTTACATTTGGAAACTCATATTCTACCTATCCAGCAAACATATCTTCGAACATCTCATTTTATAATAATTATTTGCCAATGCTTCCAATGAATCAGGTATGCTTTATTAATTTTTTTTATATATTTCTAATACATTCATTACATTACATTATCTCAAATATGCCAAGGTTTTTTTTTTTAATTTAAAAAAAAATATTAAATGCTAAAGAGGGCAAATCAAGAATTAAAGAGAAAATCATACAAAAATAGGTTAGAAAGCATTAAAAAAGGGCAAAATGCAAGAATGACCCCTGCAATTTATTTTTTTTCAAAATACACCCTGCACTTATCAAGAAATCATCATCTATTAAAAAATCATTCATTTTAACATTGAAATATTATTTCATTCTTTTTTTCTTAACATTGTAACAGAACATTAATATTTCTTAACCTTTATGACTAATCTTGGGTAAAAAAAACCGAGACCCCCAATGTTTACATAAACATTCAGTCATCCTTTACTAAAGAAAAATTACCATCTCCTTCGAAAATAACAATCTACTCATCAAGATTTTTACAATAGCGTTCGACATATGCCTTTGTTTTGCTACAAATCAAATTAGGTAAGAGTCGAACCACGAATTAGGCACAAACATCAGTACGAAAGAAAAAATTGTGGGTCCCAAGTTTTTGACCCAGTATTAGTTGAAAAGGTTAATAAATATTAATATTTTATTAAAATATTAAAAAAAAAGAATAAAATTGTAACTCAATGTTAAAATGGATGATTTTTTTAATAAATGATGGCTTTTTGATAAGCGCAGGGGTGTGTTTTGATAAGTGAATGTTAGCGTTTCCTGATTCGAGACGTTGGTGAAGAGTGTTCGATTCGCAACAATATTTGTGCAAAGAACAAATTGGGTTTCGGAACCATAACCGAGCAATGACAAGAACTCATGAAGAGTTTCTTATGAAGACGTTTCAATATTTGAAACGATGAATGACGGCGTTTCTAGATTGGAAACGACCGTCGAGATGTTGCTTATGCCACATCTAACCAGAAAACAGCCATGGAAGAAACTCAAGAAGAGTCCATGATAAATGAAGATGTTTCAATATTTGAAACGATGAATGACGACGTTTCTAGATTGGAAACGACCGTGTGGATGTTTCATATATCTCAACAACCACAATGACCGCGATGATTGACGTTGACTCAGTGACAACCATTGCACATGATGATGAATTATGACGTTTCCCGATTCGAAACGACATTTTTTTACAAGACCCTTTTTTTTCGATCATATTTTACAAGTTGGGCATTTCGTGATCTACATGCTCCAACTTGAGGGAGGGTACAAATATTTGATGAGGAACGATGTCGTGGAAACGAGGGTTCGTGGCCGCAGAAACGGTTCGGCAGAAAAGCTGCCAAATTTAGTTTATTTTCTTTAATATATTTTCCTTATTTATCTTATTCTATTTGATAATTATCTTTTCCTATTAGGTTTATCTTTTCCTATTTAGTTTATCTTTTCCTTACTTATTTAGGGTTAGGTTTTCTATATAAACAATGTAATGCTATTGAGATTGACAAGAAGAAAATTGAATACAATGTAGTCTTATAGCTTCATACTGTTTTCCTCACTTCCCCTCTTCTCTTTTTCTATCTATTCTTTTTATTCCGTATTACTTCAAATTTTATCATGGTATTAGAGGGGTTTATTTACTTTAATTCCAACCTAAGATCTGCTGAAAGGATTATAATGAAATTGAGATGGTTTAGGATTCAAATTCATCCTCTTGCTGCACAATACGAGGTTCTTTGAATATCTTGGAGATCATGCCAGAAGATAAAAGTGTATCATCATCTTCCTGATGGCGCTTCAGGTTTGAGGTTTTGGGTGTAATTGCCCTTTCATTAAAAAAAGAAAAAGGCTGTGAATGGGATTTTGGCATTAGGGTTTTCGTGATTAGTCAAATTTTCTCAAGAATCGAGCTTGAGGTTGAGCTATGTCTCCTCTTGTTCGTTGTGACCAACGGCACATCGTCATGATGTCAAAGCAGGTTAGTGTTTAGTGGCCTAATCTGTGAAATAAAGTTGATAGTTTGTGACTATTAAAAAAAAAAGTGAATGTTAACGTTTCCTAATTCGAGACGTTGGTGAAGAGTGTTCGATGCGCAACAATATTTGTGCAAAGAACAAATTGGGTTTTGGAACCATAACCGAGCAATGACAAGAACTCATGAAGAGTTTCTTATGAAGACGTTTTAATATTTGAAACGATGAATGACGGCGTTTCTAGATTGGAAACGACCGTGGAAATGTTGCTTATGCCACATCAAACCAGAAAACAGCAATGGAAGAAACTCAAGAAGAGTCCATGATGAATTAAGACGTTTCAATATTTGAAATGATGAATGACGACGTTTCTAGATTGGAAACGACCGTGTGGATGTTGCATATATCTCAACAACCACAATGACCGCGATGATTGATGTTGACTCAGCGACAACCATTGCACCTGATGATGAATTATGGCGTTTCCCGATTCGAAACGACATTTTTTTACAAGACCCTTTTTTTTCGATCATATTTTACAAGTTGGGCATTTCGTGATCTACATGCTCAACCTTGAGGGAGGGTATAGAGATTTGATGAGGAACGACGCCGTGGAAACGAGGGTTCATGGCCGCGGAAACTGTTCGGCAGAAAAGCTGCCAAATTTAGTTTATTTTCTTTAATATATTTTCCTTATTTATCTTATTCTATTTGATAATTATCTTTTCCTTTTAGGTTTATATTTTCTTATTTAGTTTATCTTTTCCTTACTTATCTAGGGTTAGGTTTTCTATATAAACAATGTAATGCTATTGAGATTGACAAGAAGCTAATTGAATACAATGTAGTCTTTTAGCTTCATACCGTTTTCCTCTCTTCCCCTCTTCTCTTCTTCTCTCTATTCTTTTTATTCCATATTACTTCAAATTTTATCAGTGCCGAAACTCGAATAATTTAATCCTCTCTTCATCCATCAAACTGCTCATCGCTTGCCAGCTCCTTTCCATTTGGCACCTAAAAAAATAATGTAGCATCATAAGGCTACGCCCAATGAGTAAACAATTTCAATAAGAACAATATGCTTGTATACACCCTACGATGACATTACACTATCTCACCCAACTTAGTCTTCCAAACAACAAAAACCTCTCAAGGTTTCATTAGACTAAGTTCCATGTTGAATCAACCTTCAACCTATTTCATCTCAACAATCCAATCCAAGCCATTCGTCACAAACACACAACGGATCCTTTATTGAATATTTCTATCCAATATGAGCCTTCTCACATAACTCTCTACCAAGTATGCATACAAGTTAAGAGTTTTTAATATATATAAACATTCTCTTTTAAGTTGGTCAAACTTAAAATGAATCTACATAATATTCTCTATGGAACGACTCATCGTTCAATATGAACCTGTAACAACCCCAAATTCTCCAAACATAGAAAATTCTCAAATACACAGTGATTAGTGTGTGAAAATACACTTAAATTGTGCTTAATTGTAAAATAAATTAATTTTTAATTTAATATTTTCATGGATTTAATTGAATATTTTGATATATGAGAATATTAGGTTTTAATTTGATTTATTAATTTTTGTCGGTGTTTTGGTGGAAGTTGGAATTAAAATGGAGAAGAAAATACAAAGGAAATGCAAGTAAAATGATTTAATTCGGAAATTCCAGGAGCTCGACACGTGGCAAGCAATGATTCGTTCTCAAAATGAGCTCACCGTACACCTGGGCCGCACCGGATCGATCTCACTGTCTCCCGGTCTACGAGTGACACGTGGCGAGGAGAAAGAAATTAAAAAAAAAAAAAAAAAACAGGCAGTAGCGTCGTGAGAAGCGCCCAAGCAGAAGCCACGTGGCGCCCTCTCCTCGGCGTCGGCCCCTACGCGTGTCGGCCTTGTGCCACGGCCAATACGGAGCCGCCACGTGTCTCAGGTGTCCCGCTTTTTGAATTTTCTGATCCGTGGGTCCCATCTGATTATTACATCATTTTTCCATTTCCCATAACCTCCCACTCTCTCTCCCATTTATTCCTATTTGCAATTAACTCCTATTTATTTTCCCTTTTAATTTTCAGTTTTTTTTATTTATTTAATTTTGGAGTTACATTTTGGCCCTCAAACTCCTATAAATAGCACCCTAGCCCATTCCGAATTTCACACCTCTCTTCCTCGTATTTTTATTTACATTTTTAGTTTTTCTCTCTAATTTTCTCTCTAACTTTTTGTTAGCATTTTCATACTTTCTTTTTAGAATTTGTGAAAATGTTTAGCAAATTAGGCTAAGTTTTATTTGGTAAAGTGTAGGAAGAATTTTACGTAATGCAATTTTATTTATAATTTTGATTCAACATTGTTCTAGTATTTTATAATTTTAAGTAATTTCAATTTCTCCATCTTTTTCTTAATTTCTTTGTTAATATTATTGTAGTGTTTAATTTCATATAAATCTAGTCATGCTCTTTTTATGTGGGATTTTAACAATATAATTTTATTGATATTTTCTTTATTTTATAAAAATCTTATACTACATTATGACTTGTTATATTGTCGATTTTGGATTTTTATAAAATAAATAACATGTTCTTAATTTGAGAAATTGATTTATTTAAATACATTTGAAAATAATTTTTGTTCTTTATTTCTAAATTTTCCGATTGATTATTTGGGATGTGAAATTTTCAATTGAGTTATATAAATCAAAATTATATTTAATTTTGTAAAACATAAAAGGATTCCTACACTTAACCAATTCCATTATTAATCTTTCTTTAAAATCAATTTTTATCATTTATTTACACAATTTCCAAAACTCGAATTTTCAACCCATCTCTCTTTTTCTAAATTCCTTCCATTTAAATTTTAATTTGTTCATCATCTCTCCGTGGAATCGACCGCCCATCTAAACTACAATCGACCGCTTAGCGTTTGCATATTTTGGGCGTAATCAAATTTTGGCGCCGTTGCCGGGGAGGTGCTTTGTTCCAAGTAAGATTTGAATTGTGGAATTTTAGCGATCGAGGTTGGTATCTCTAACTTTTCTAACTATTAATCTAATTTAATTTTTTTTTTTATCTTTGTTAATTTTATGATAATTAATTTAGTTAATTTAAAAATTAATTTGTTAGAAAGCATCTCTAGGTAATTGTTAAGAAAGCATCAATTTAGATTGTTAACTTAGTAATTCATTCTTTAATTTTAATTTTGTTAGAAATTTGTATGCTTAGTTTAGCTTTTAATTTAATTTGCATCTTTAAAATTTTAGCTTTTTGATAAATTTTTAGGTTGTTAGTTTTCTTTGTTAAATTTTGCATCTTTAAAATTTTCTAAATTATTACTTTTTAAGTTAATTAGAATTGCATATTTAAAATAAAATTAATCAAGCATCTTTCTAAATAGTTAATTAGTCATTAATTTGCATCTTTCAAATTTAATTTTGTAACTCTTTTTAAATTTTAGTTGTAGTTTTAAATTTGCTAGATTTATATTTATAAGATTAATTGCTAGTTTTAATTCTACATTAATTGCCTCTTTATTTTAATTAGTTTCTTTGTTTATAATTTCTTAATTTTCTTTTCTCTTTAATTGTTTAGATTATTTTTTTTTAAGACTAGTTAGTAGGATTTTTTTTTTCTTCTAGTTAGTAGGTTTTGCCTCTAAGGTAGATTTAATTCTTTTTAATTAAAAAAAAAATCATAAAAATTAAAAAAAAAAACCATAAAAATTAAAAAAGTTAAAAAAAAAAATTCTCAAGGGTGAATGAATCGTTCGTTTAGAGACGAATTAGGAAGATTTGCAAAAAGGCCTAAATCACCAAGCGATAATTCTTCCGATTCCTTTAGTTCTTCCTCATTTTTATCATCCAATTCTTCTTTGGGAGACAACCCTTTTAGGATGGAAAATAACGAAGAAGTTCAATTAAAGTCTCTTCATGACTACCTTCATCCCACCCGAACTACCACTCCATCATGCATAATTCTAAATCCTAATGCACCAAATGTTGCTTTCAAGACGAGTATGGTCCAACTCTTGCCTAATTTTCATGGTTTAGAGAATGAAGATCCATATGTGCATATTAGGGACTTTGAAGAAGTGGTAGCCACTTTCAACAACCAAGCTCATGCCTTAGATCATGTTAAACTTAAGTTTTTCCCATTCTCTTTGAAGAGTAAAGCTAAGAGCTGGTTGCATTCGTTAAGACCAAGGTCAATTGGAACATGGGAGGAGATGACCACTGCCTTTTTCAATAAATATTTCCCTCACCATAAGACCAATAGTCTTAAAAGACAAATCTCAATGTTTTCCCAAAAAGACAATGAAACGTTGTACCAAGTCTGGGAACGTTTTAAAGATTTGTTAACCCTATGTCCCCACCATGGCTATGAAAGTTGGAGAATCATTAGCTATTTCTATGATGGATTAAGCGCCTGGAGAGCGCAAATTCGTTGAAATGATGTGCAATGGAGATTTCTTGCAAAAAGATCCTGATGAAGCTTTTGAATTTCTCAATGAGCTTCCTTGAAAAGGCCCATATATGGACTGGCCCAAGTGCATCTGAAAGCACTAATAGATCCAAACCCGCTGGAATCTATCAACTTAGAGAAGAGGATAATCTTAGAGCCCAAGTTGAGTCTTTGACTAAGCAATTAGAATCCCTTAATTCTAAAGAGTCTAGAGGTATCCATGTAGCTGCTAGGGCCGATTCTAGAGAACCATGCTTTGTTTGTGGAGGAATAGAACATCTAGCCAAGGACTGTCCTACCTATGGTGAAATTAGAGAAGGTTATGAAGAGCAATGCAATGCTTTAGGAGCTTATAATAAACCTTTCTCTAACACTTATAATCCTGGCTGGAGAAACCACCCTAATTTCGAGTTGGAGAGATCCCAATCAAGCCCAAATTACCTGGTGGGCAATGGAGAAATGATCAAGCCCAACAAACTCAAGCCCAAAGGCCCTTTTCTGCCCCTCAATATAATCAACTGCCAAAGAATTCTCTCGAGAATACCTTGCATTCTTTTATAGAGGCCCAGGCTAAGACCAATCAAAAGTTTGAATCCCTTTTCACTCAAATGATGGAAGAGAGCAAAGACATAAAAAGCCAATTCTCTAAATTGACTAATTCTTTGTCTATTAATGAAAGAGGAAAATTTCCTTCCCAAGCTCAATCCAATCCAAAAGGGATCAATATGGCTCAAACCGCTAATCCAAATACTTTCAATCTTGAGGAGGCCAATGTCATCACCACTCGAAGTGGAAAAGAATTCATAAATCCTTCATCCAATAATACCCCTTCGAATAATCCTGTTATGAATCCTGTTGGAAATAATTTGCTCCAACTAATGTTCCTGCACCTCTTCCTTTTCCCCAAGCTTTACGCCCCACTTGGGAAATTTTTAGAAAAGCAAGTGGAACTCCTTGAGCATCTGACTCAAGTGAAAATCAATCTTCCCCTACTTCATGTGATCAAGCAAGTGCCGGCTTATGCCAAGGTCATCAAAGACCTCTGCACTATTAAAAGGAAGCATTATGTTAAGAAAACCGCCTTCTTGACTGAGCAAATCAGTGCGATCATTGATCAAAAGACACCTCTGAAGTATAAAGATCCTGGTTGTCCTACCATCTCTTGTCAAATAGGAAACCATTCTTTCGGTCAAGCTTTGCTCGATCTTGGAGCAAGCGTCAATCTCATGCCTTATTCTATCTATTCTGAACTTGGTTTAGGCGAGATTAAGCCCACCTCTGTGGTGTTGCAAATGGCCGATAGATCAATTAAGAAACCTCGGGGTATAATTGAGGATGTGTTAGTTCAAGTTGAAAAATTTTATTACCCCGTTGATTTTATTATTCTTGATACTCAGTCCGTGGTTCAAATGGAGTCCAAAGTTCCTATCATCTTAGGTAGACCTTTCCTTGCTACTGCAAATGCTTTGATCAATTGTAGGAATGGTCTAATGAAAATTTCATTTGGAAATATGACTCTAGAAATCAATGTCTTTAACATTGGTAAACAACCACGTGACGATGATGAATGTCACGAAACCTTCTTGATAGACACACTTGTTTCAGAGGAGATTACTTTTGATGATTTCGATAATCTTCTCTCTGATCTTGAAAGTTCCAATGCTATTGAGTCGGTTCGTGATTCTGTTGGGACTAGGTTTTGGCAACCCCGCTTTGAAGAGCTACCCCAAGAGAGAGAAAAGCCTAAACCTTCTGCTGAAGAAGTCCCTGTTCTGAAATTAGCTTCTTTACCTAATGGCCTTAAACATGCTTTCCTAGGAGCTGAAAAAACTTTTCCTGTCATCATTTCGTCCAAACTCGATGTTTCACAAGAACAAATGTTGATAAATATGTTGTGTGAGCATAAGTCCGCCTTAGGCTGGACGATTGCCGACATTAAAGGGATTAGTCCTCTTATTTGCTCCCACCGAATTAATTTGGAAGATAAGGTCATTCCTAGGAGAGACCTTCAAAGGAGACTGAACCCTACTATGAAGGAGGTTGTTAAGAATGAAGTTTTGAAGCTTTAGATCCTGGTATCATCTATCCAAGTGGTGATAGTAAATGGGTCGAGCCCCACTCAAGTTGTGCCCAAGAAATGCGGAGTCACCGTGGTAGAGAATGAGAAAGGAGCTCTTGTTCCTACCCGAATCGTGACGGGTTGGCGAATGTGCATTGATTATAGGAAATTAAATGCCGCCACTCGTAAAGACCATTTCCCACTCCCTTTCATTGACCAAATTCTTGAGCGTGTAGGCTGGTCATCCTTTCTATTGCTTTCTTGACGGTTATTCAGGATATTATCAAATAGAGATTGCTTTAGAGGATCAAGATAAGACCACATTTACTTGTCCGTTTGGTACTTATGCCTTTCGTCGTATGCCTTTTGGACTATGTAATGCCTGACTACCTTCCAAAGATGTATGATGAGCATTTTCGGTGATATGATTGGTCAATCAATGGAGGTTTTTATGGATGATTGTGACGTTTTTGGAGATTCTTTCAATTCATGTCTTCTTAACTTAGAGAATATTCTTAAGAGATGTGAGGAGAAGAATCTAGTTCTTAATTGGGAAAAATGCCATTTTATGGTGCCTTCGGGTATTGTATTAGGCCATATAGTTTCGAGAGAGGAATTGAGGTAGATCCTGCTAAGGTAGAACTCATTTCCCATTTACCCACTCCCAAAACCGTTAAAAACATCCGTTCATTTTCGGGCCATCCTGGTTTCTATGAAGGTTCATTAAGAACTTTTTCGCTATATCTCGCCCTCTTTGTAGTCTCCTAGCAAAAGATTCTGTGTTTACATGGACTCCCGAGTGTGAAACGCGCTTCCGCACACTTGTGGAAAAATTGACCTCCGCTCCTATTATTCGGTCACCGATTGGACTTTGCCTTTTGAGATTATGTGCGACGCGAGTGATTATCTTTGTTGGAGCCGTTTTAGGTCAAAGAAGGGAAGGAAAACCCTTTGTTGTCTATTATGCAAGTAGAACTCTCAATAGTGCTCAAATGAATTACACTACTACCGAGAAAGAGTTGCTTGCGGTTGTGTTTGCCTTGGACAAATTCCGTGCTTATTTGATTGGTTCCCCTATCACGATTTTCACCGATCATTCCGCCCTTAAGTATCTCTTATCCAAAAAGGATGCTAAGGCTCGTTTAATTAGGTGGATCCTTCTTTTGCAAGAATTTGATATTATCATTAAGGATAAAAAGGGTGTTGAGAATGTTGTAGCGGACCATTTGTCTCGCTTGCAATTCCATGATTCTACTCACATTACTCCTATTAGGGATGAGTTCCCGATGAACATCTTTTATTTGTCACTAAGTTACCTTGGTATGCTCATATTGTGAATTACTTAGTGTCCAATGAGATTCCTTCTGATTGGAGTTCTCAAGATAAGCGAAGGTTTTTGGTCGAGGTGCGTAATTTTCATTGGGATGATCCTTATCTTTTTAAGTATTGCCCCGACCAAATTTTGAGGAGATGTATTCCTGATGATGAGATCGAGAGTGTTCTTACGTTCTGTCATAATGAAGCTTGTGGTGGTCATTTTTCTATGAAGAAGACCGCTGCTAAGATTTTGCAATGTGGTCTTTATTGGCCAACACTTTTTAAGGACACTAATGAATTTTGCCGATCTTGTGTGAGGTGTCAAAAGTTAGGTTCCTTGTCCCGTCGTTACATGATGCCCTTGAACCCAATTCTTGTTATTGAGGTATTCGATTGTTGGGGAATAGATTTTATGGGACCATTTCCGCCTTCTTCTGGTTACCTTTACATCCTGCTTGCTGTGGATTATGTGTCTAAATGGGTAGAGGTTGTTCCGTGTAGGACCAATGATAATGCTACAGTTGTTAAGTTCTTGAAAGAAAATGTGTTATCTAGGTTTGGTACGCCTCGTGCTATCATTAGTGATCAAGGCACTCATTTTTGCAACCGTTCTTTTAAGGCTCTTATGAGTAAATATGGTGTCATCCATAAAGTTGCAAATGCCTATCATCCACAAACCAATGGTCAAGCAGAGTTAGCCAATAGGGAAATTAAGCAAATTTTGGAAAAAACGGTTCATCCAGATCGTAAAGATTGGTCTTCTCGACTTCTCGACTTCTCGATGCGCTTTGGGCTTATCGTACTGCCTTTAAGTCCCCTCTTGGGATGTCTCCCAATCGGCTTGTTTTTGGAAAAGCTTGTCATTTACCTGTTGAGCTCGAGCATAAAGCGTTTTGGGCTGTTAAAGCTCTTAACTTTGATTTTAGTGCCGCAGGTGTTCAAAGAAAGCTCCAACTTTCTGAACTTGAGGAGCTTCGCAATGATGCTTATGACAACTCGCGGATTTACAAAGCCCGGATGAAAGTAGCTCATGATAGACAGATTTTGAGACGGACGTTTGAGCCTGGTCAGAGAGTTCATCTTTATGATTCTCGTCTCCATCTTCATCCTGGAAAGCTGAGGTCGCGTTGGACTGGTCCATTCTTGATTAAGCAAGTGTTTCCCAATGGTTCTGTTGAGATTGAGGACCTAACTGATGGGAGAGTTTTTAGAGTTAATGGCCAGAGACTGAAGCATTATATAGAGCGAGTTGGTCAGGTAGAGGAGATCCATTTGGAGTCTCCTATTTATTTTCTTTGATTTCTTTTTGTTTTTGTTTTTGTTTTTGTTTTTGCTTTATTTTTATTTTATTTTTAGTGTTTTGATTTGTTTGTTATTTTTGTAAGTTTTTGAGCTTAACTGTGGAGTTTGCTGTGGAGTTGCGCCATCTTCATCATCCAGGTAGTCTCTTTCCTTGTCTTATGTTTTTTCATTGTCATTTCAAATCTTTAGACATTGAGGACACTGTCTGATTTTTGTTGGGGGTGGTGTTTCATGTAAAATAATTAATTGTGTTTTTCTTAATTTTTAGGTCAAATTATTTTTGAGGATATTTAAATAAGTTTTGCAAAATTTTTAGTTTTAATCACTTTTTGCTATCTTGACTATTAGGATATAATTTCATGAGTTATTTGTGCACGAATCAAACTTTGTGGTTACAATGGTTGTTAATGCAAGTAGTTGATGAGAAAGAAAAGAGTTTCCAAAGTTTTTAAGTTTTTCATATATCTTTGTTGTGAGCCATTTGTGAGTTGAGAAAACTTCTTTTAAACTTTCATTGATCATTTGAATTGGTTTACATTTTGAAACTTTATTATTTGATTCTTGATTTATGCTTTAAGGATGATTTTTGGCTAGTTAGGATAATCTTTAGTTGAGCCTTTTATTTTTCCATGTAAAAAAAAAAAAAAAAAAGAGCAAGAATGTGATTTTATTTGTTTATGTAGATTTGGTTGTACTTATTTATTGTAATAATCAAAATAGTACCATTCTACATTGTTCTTATTTGATGTACTCATTTCTTGTCTCTAAAAAAAAAAAACATGAAAAAAATGTAAAAAAAAATGATGAAAAAAAAACAAAAGTTGAAAAAAAGAAAAAAGTTGTTGTTATGTATTTTTGGCTCATAGTTCATACTTGTACTTTCTTCCTAGCCAATTTGAAATCTTAAGAGCATATTTTTGGTTTTGAGTAATGAGTTTCCACACATCTATCATTTGATCAATGTTTGTTTATTAGTTTGTCCATAAATTGTTAAATCCACTTTTGAGTATTTTCTCATTTTCCAACTCCAAGAGTGACGTCTTTGCACTAAATTTTTCATTATTCCCGTGAGGTATTTGGAGTTGAGGCTTTTAAACTTTGTGAATTTCTTCTATTTTTCGGATACTACTTGTGTTATGGTTTGTGGTAAGACGGATTATAGTTTGATGCACACACACACATCTCTGAGTCATTTCTAAATTAGTCTTGATAGCATTTATTGATTTTAGCTTTAATTTTGTTTTACTTATTTTTAATATCCTTAGGAGTGTTTGATTTAAATTTTAGGTTTAGCATAACTTTTTATTTTCGCTTTGAAATTGCTAGAGACTAGCAATTAGCTAGTTGGGGGTTGTGATTAGTGTGTGAAAATACACTTAAATTGTGCTTAATTGTAAAATAAATTAATTTTTAATTTAATATTTTCATGGATTTAATTGAATATTTTGATATATGAGAATATTAGGTTTTAATTTGATTTATTAATTTTTGTCGGTGTTTTGGTGGAAGTTGGAATTAAAATGGAGAAGAAAATACAAAGGAAATGCAAGTAAAATGATTTAATTCAGAAATTCCAGAGCTCGACACGTGGCAAGCAATGATTCGTTCTCAAAATGAGCTCACCGTACACCTGGGCCGCACCGGATCGATCTCAGTTGTCTCCCAGTCTACGAGTGACACGTGGCGAGGAGAAAGAAATTAAAAAAAAAAAAGCGAGCAGGCGTCGCGTCAAAGCGGCGCCTAGCGCAAGCCACGTGGCGCCCTCTCCTCGGCGTCGGCCCTACGCGTGTCGGCCCGCCCGCCACCGCCGGCCAATACGGAGCCGCCACGTGTCTCACGTCCCTGCTTTTTGAATTTTCTCGATCCGGTGGGTCCCATCTGATTATTACATCGTTTTCCATTTCCCATAACCTCCCACTCTCTCTCCCATTTATTCCTATTTGCAATTAACTCCTATTTATTTTCCCTTTTAATTTTCAGTTTTTTTTATTTATTTAATTTTGGAGTTACATTTTGGCCCTCAAACTCCTATAAATAGCACCCTAGCCCATTCCGAATTTCACACACCTCTTCCTCTTATTTTTATTTACATTTTTAGTTTTTCTCTCTAATTTTCTCTCTAACTTTTTGTTAGCATTTTCATACTTTCTTTTTAGAATTTGTGAAAATGTTTAGCAAATTAGGCTAAGTTTTATTTGGTAAAGTGTAGGAAGAATTTTATGTAATGCAATTTTATTTATAATTTTGATTCAACACTGTTCTAGTATTTTATAATTTTAAGTAATTTCAATTTCTCCATCTTTTTCTTAATTTCTTTGTTAATATTATTGTAGTGTTTAATTTCATATAAATCTAGTCATGCTCTTTTTATGTGGGATTTTAACAATATAATTTTATTGATATTTTCTTTATTTTATAAAAATCTTTTACTACATTATGACTTGTTATATTGTCGATTTTGGGTTTTTATAAAATAAATAACATGTTCTTAATTTGAGAAATTGATTTATTTAAATACATTTGAAAATAATTTTTGTTCTTTATTTCTAAATTTTCCGATTGATTATTTGGGATGTGAAATTTTCAATTGAGTTATATGAACCAAAATTATATTTAATTTTGTAAAACATAAAAGGATTCCTACACTTAACCAATTCCATTATTAATCTTTCTTTAAAATCAATTTTTATCATTTATTTACACAATTTCCAAAACTCGAATTTTCAACCCATCTCTCTTTTTCTAAATTCCTTCCATTTAAATTTTAATTTGTTCATCATCTCTCCGTGGAATCGACCGCCCATCTAAACTACAATCGACCGCTTAGCGTTTGCATATTTTGGGCTTAATCACACAGCGGAAGCATAATTAATATTAAAAAAACTCATCTAATTTCATTTAAATGACAAAGTCATAACTAATTTGATTGATCAGTTTTCAAAACAAAACTAATAAATTCTCAACAAATATCCGATCAAACAAAAAGTTTAAAACTTGAAAAAACATGTATCGATATCATTATTAAGTTATTCCGGACCAGATAACTAATAAAAGAAAGGAATAATATCTGCATGTAAAACCATGCCAACCATCCACCGCTCACAAATCCCATCAATGCCCGACTTTCGTCTTCTTTTTACCTGAAAAAAATATAGCATTATGAAGCTACGCCCAATGAGTGGAAAAAGTTAAAGGAAAAGTAATGTCATGAGAAGATTCCTAAGTTCATTAAGTCTATAATCGACCTCACATCTCCCAACAAGTTCTCTTAACTCTAAAGAGTTCAAATTTTACACAATACCTTAACTCAACTATTGTTCGTAAACAAAAGTGAGTTTCTCGCTCAAAAGCATCAAACACGTGTTTCCACGATTCAACCTTTTGAGGTATTCTTCTTATGTGTTTGCAAGACACACAAGCGAACCTACTTGTATATTCTTTCCCATTGATCAAATGAAATGAACCAGCCTCGTTAAGTGAAATTATGTCATGCACAACTATAATTTTCCCCTTAACGACATATTATTCATTAAGTATGGCCATACTTAATGTGAACCTCCAACCACGTTGTTTAAGGCACCAAAATAACATGATTTACCTAAAAACATCATTACCATAATGTTTTAGTAAGCCTATGTCTAGTTTTTAGTCTAGAAAATCCGTTTCCGCTAAAACTGACTTTATGTGGCTTAAACTCGCAAATTCGCAAATTTAACATTTTCCCAACCTTATCATGAGCTAAAATCACCCAATATTACAAGCCCAACTCAAAAAGAGAACTCCCAATAATTTTTCTACCAAAAGAGCAAAATTAGCCTAAACTAGAGTAGTTTTGCTCTAATTTCGGTCACTAGGTGATGGTCTAATTTTCTAAATAAAACCAGAAAAAATTTGATACTAATTCTACTTACATAAAAATTCTCATACACTTAAAAGTCTCCCAAAAATACCTCATAATTAAACTCGCACAAATGAGCGTACTTCTAGGCTATTTTTGGTTCTTAATGGGCACTAATTCTCCAAAATATAACACAATTCCAGCAGCTCAATGAGACTTAAAAACTCAATAAAATCATGGTAAATATCATACAAAAGTCCATAATTAATCACAATTGATTATAACAACTAATGGGCAAAATTAGTCCTTTAACATGCATATTTACGCCCTTTTTTAACATCCTTTAATATCCATAATTCAACATCTTTAACTTCAGTCCAATATCACAATTTCATGCTTAAAAAGTCTCCTAAATACTCCAAATCAGAATTAAATAATTCTTTTTAATGAAAAAGAAAAACCTCATATGATAATAATTAACTTTTAACTAATTCTACTCACCTTGTGTTTTGAGTTTCAAAGAACCTTAATTTTCCTTTTTCAAGAACTCCTACAAGCTTTCAAAATCTAAGGGAAATAATTACCACTTTTTTTCGAAAATTGATCCAATTCAAGAACCAAGATGAATACAACCTACAATGATGAATTAACAAAAAAAAATCGATCAAAAGTCGAAGAAACTGTAATATACCCGAATAGTTTTCGGGTCATAACTCTTTATACAATAATGATATTTATACAAAAATAATGTCAATGGAAAGATAACGGAAAAATGGTCAGAATGGACTACATACTTGCACAAATTAGAGCCCGGATGAGGAAGTTATAGAGAAAATACTTTGGGGATGTTCTTTAGGCGAAAATGGGAGAAAATTAATTGGAAGGTGGCTGGTTTTCAGCTGAATGAAGAAAGAAGAAGATGTTTTAGGGCTAAATTCCGATTTTTCAATATTTACGAAGATGTCACTGGACAAAAACGATCATAACTCATTCACCGAGACTCAGAACGATGATATGTCAATTGCGTTGGAATTGTAATAACAAAGATGATCAAAACATCTAAAAATATTAAATTAAACTTGTGATTTTAATTTTGAGGTTTGGGAATTTATCAAAATACTCTTATGAGATAACGAGATATTTCACATCCAAGTTATCAATCCAACCTCATTAATATCATTTGAGGAAATAATATTAATTTCAATTTTTTTATAGTTTTATTTGGTAACGGCTCGTTACAGAAGCTCTCATGCACACACACATGCAAAGACACATACAATACTAAAATTATGGAATATTCGGATACGACGTTCTTAAGAACTAAACACAACAATTTAAATCATACAACTCCAAATAAGTAAAAAAAACTCAATAACCAGCTCAAGACACTTCCAAAACACTCATTAATCAACTCTAAGAGTCATCTAAGAACTATCCACTAACCGCCAACTCAAAGTTCCAGCCGATACCCAAACCTGCAACCCAAAAATCCAAATTGACAATAATTCCACATTATAATCCAACAGTAACATAATAGTTAAATTTAACTAAAACGATCTCAAATACCTCCTAAGCTAATCTTTACCATCAAACAGATAATGAAACCTAGGGGACACTAAACACGTCGTTTTTATCGAAATTGTCCATTCACCTTGACATTCTGGTTTGAAAAGGATTATCTTCTTCACAAGAGCCCACAACCTGCAAATATTGTACCAAGACCCTCAATGAGGTTCACGACTAAACAAGAAGGACAATGGAAAAGTTTGATTTTGAAAAGAAAGGATTTTAGGGTTTTAAAAAGATATGATTAAGGTTTTAGTTGAAAGTTTCAATATCCCTCAATGACGAATCTTGATCTTGTACAAAATTAAAAGAATAAACTTCTAGAAATTTTCTTCATGGAATGAATTCCTTACCTTCTTGAATTTGTAAGATTGGAAGAAGATGTCAATCCAACGACACCCAAACTTCACCTTCTTGAATCCACAATCAAAACAAGGAATTGATAAGGCAAATGTAGCAAGAATTTCCACCAAATGAGAGGGGGAGGCATCGGTTTCAAAGAGAGGAAGTAAGGAAAAGAAAACCTAATGTTTTACGTGTAAAGCTGACCACATACGTAAAATCGTGCCCTGTCACCGCAGTGACGAGACAGAACACTGAAAAATCATGCTTTGGTAGCCGTGGCGACATGGATACATCGTCGCGGCGACCACTCTCGGGTTTTTGGCTGGACGCAACAACGAGAGCCATCACCGCAGTGAAAAGCTAAAAATATGCATTTTCTTGCCTTTTTGATTCCCAACACTTAATAAATCCTAATATAACTAATTCCATAGTTGATTTTAGGGAAATTTCACCATATTTAATATTACTTAAGCTAAATAATATCAATTACTTGAATTTAAGTTACTTACCAAAATCACAGGTCATTACAATAAAAATAACAATCAACTTTATGTTTCAGTTTCCACAAAAAATAGATCATATTTAGATCCATGCAAATAGAAACTTTAGGACGAAAATAAGAGCACATGACCGCATGATAGAAAATTAGATTAGATAGCCTTATTTATTCCATCAGGAAAGATGGAATAATACAAATTTACTAAGAAAAAAACTGTTCCACATTTTTCTATGCAGCCATCACATCATCCCCTCATTTTTTTTGGGGGAAAAATCAAACTAGCCACTTTTGATGACAATTTTAACAAAACAACCATATTTATTAAAAGTTAAAGGATTAGCCACTTTTTACTATTCAAATTTTAAATATACCAAAACTGCCCCTTTCCGTATATCAAGTATAGTCTGACAGTCTGACAATTCTGTATATTACATATATTTGACACTTCTGACATTTTTTTCTTTCTCAATGCATTTTTTCTTCCCCAGTTTTTCATATATTCAGTATATAATGCATAGTTTTTATTGCATTTGATATATTTTGTACATTTTCAATATTTTTGTGTAAATATTTTATTTCGATTTTATATTATTGTATTTTGTATATTTTGTACACTTCTTATGTATTTTGATTTAATACATTTTTGTAGATTGTTTTTAGTATATTGAGTATATCTTTCTCTCACATAAAATGTGTTTGTCTTCTAGTATATTGAGTATATTGTGCTCTGATTTTGTAAGTGCATTTGAAAAAATACTTATATGTAATATACGTAATATACATGTTATTTAATTTGCAAATGAAAACAAAAGAGCATTAATAAATAATACTTAATATGCACAAACTGACAGCCAATGTATATTTTGTATATTACATAGTGTACGGATAGGAAAAAAAAGAATATAAAAGAGGAATATGTTGACCATTTCCTTAGTTTTTATATCGCGTATATTATAGAATATACATTTGAAAGAACAAACAAAATAAAGGGGAGGAAATAAGTTATGAGAATATAAGAAAAAACTCAGCAAAACTCAAGAAAAACGGAGGAAAAAGGTTTTCTTTAAAAAAGAACAAACCTCTCTTGTCAGGTCTTCAAGTTTTGGCTTCAAATCTAAGATTTATGAAGAAGAAAAATATGGAGGAAAAAGAAAAACAATTTTTTCCATTGAAAATGGTGGATTTACAAAAAAAAAAAGAAAAAGAAAAAAAAAGGCAATTATGAGAATGAGAAAGAGAAGAGAGTAGATGAAATGATGGATATTTGAAAAGAAAAAAAATGGAGAGGAAACCAAATTTGAGAGATGAAAAAATGAAGGGGAGAGCAATCTGATATGGGTGGAGGAAATGGGGGAAGATTGGGGGGGGGGGGAGCTTTTGTCTTAAAAAAAATATGAAAAAGAGAAAAGAGGAAGAGAGAGAAAGAAAAAAGAAAAAAGAGAAAAAAACAAGGGAGGAGCACGTGAAAAGAAGAGAGAAGAGAGAGGGGAGAGGGGAAATTTTGGGAAAATATATTTGATTTGACTTAAGGGCAAATATTTCTTCATTTAGGTGGCTATTTTAGAAATTATGGGTAAAAACGTGCAATTTATGTAATTGTTCTTTTTTTTTTTCCTTTCTCTTTTCACCCTCTCTTTTTCCTATAATATTCTCTCTCACATCAAATCACTCTCTCATTTTTCTCTTTCTTTTTTCACTCTCCCTTTTTCCCATAATTTTTCCCCTCATTTTCCCTTGTTGATAAGTCGTTATTTTAGCACATAAACTTGAGATTTTTGTGTCATACTTTGATGATTAAATAGCCTAAAAACTAATTAATTATCTATGATTTGTGTTTATGTGCTAGATTGGAGAAGATGAGATGAAAAAGGGCTTAAAATTGCATTTTGGACATTTCTTGACGCTTTAGTGTCATGGCAACAACTTTCAGTGGCCACGGCTACAAGGAAAAGTCTAAATCCAAGCCAAAATTCCATAGAGCTCAGCGCCGTAGCACAGATTTCTCGTCGCCATGGCACAGAAATCGTGATTCTTTATTTTAATTTTTTTTTGCTTGGCACCGCGGCGCCCAAATCTCTATGCCGCCGAGCCGGCCCGATTTTTTTTATAGATATTTTCTTTATTTAAATGACTCAAACCCTAGGTTTTGAGGAGTTCCTTTTTCTAATAGTTTTTAGGCCGTTTTTATGGTTTCCTCTCTAAAGCTATGAACATCATATCTAGCTAAACTTCAATTTCCAATCAAAGGTTAATCAAGTTTAATTCTTTTTATTTGTGAGATATAATCTTCATCTTCCTCCTTCTAATCTCTCTATTTGTATGTTTTCTATGCTTAATCTATTATCGTTTTGATTGATTGTTCAAATCGGATCCTTTGATCATTCTTCAATTTGATAATTTGTTAATTAGATTGTTTAAATCCGTAATTGTTTAAACATTCTAATCATAGTGACAATTAGTATGATTGAGTCACAAGTCTTCTCATCCCATGCTATGAAAATATATGATCAAGTTTAAATAAATCGAACGTTTCGTGTTTATTGGCTAGAATTGGTGGTCATTCTCATCTTATTACTGTCAATTGATTAAATCCTATTGTCGTACTCTAGAGTTGTCTTTGATTAGGGAAGTAATTAACGATCGTATCTTAATTACCGACGAACTAAGGAATGATAGATTAATAAGACGTTCTTAATAATCATAACCAATTTAGAGAGTGATTTAGGATTTCATTAGATAATCGATGATCAAATAACATGAATTAAACGATGATTATACCTTTGGTTGGAACTTTCCCTTCATTGAATCTCTCATCATTTTTTTTCTTAATTTCTCAACAAACTTCAAAAACCCCCAATTTTAATTCACCAATCTCTGTGGATTCGACTCTACTTTCCACTACTACAAATCCATAAACCGAAAGTAGAGATCTTTTATTTTTGGTGGATTCGACGCCCACCAAATTTTGGCGCCGTTGCCGGGGATTGGTGTAAATTAATTTTTGTTTTTGTGTTTGAATTTATTTATTTTATTTTTAATTTTTTTATAGTTTAGTGTTTTTGAATTCCATGGCCAAAGCTGACTTAACTTCTTATTAGTTAATAAAATCATATTATATTTTTTTTTTCAATAAATAAATATAAAAGGTAAACAAAATACATAAGATATTATTAAAAAATCGGCATCGGGGTCGGGGCGAGGCAGTGATGTGTATTCACATACCCGTATCCTAAAACAAATCGGGGGAAATTTCTCACCTTAATCCTAACCCTAACCTGTATAAAACGGGGAGGGGCGGGGCCCCGAGGAATTTTGCCATCCCTACTCAGCTCCCTCATCAACTCAGGTGCCAATGTCTCTCTTCTCTACTATGTCTTTTATCTTTCATTTTCATCTCCCACTTTCTGACGACCACCTCCCTCATTCTAAACTATGATAGTATGTTCGGTCACCGCTTTCTTCTTCGGTGGTTGGGAACTCTCACCAACATCTCAAATTGCCCATTGCAAGACTGCAATTACCATCAATTTCTCTGTCGTTTCTTCTTTTTATATGTACTGTGCAATATTTACCTCTCTCACTCCCTAATTTATTTGGCTCTTGAGAATATAAATGAATGATTTTATCGAATAAAAGATTGCAGACCAAAACTTGAAAAGCCGAAAAAATGGATAACCGAACGGAACCATATAAAACCGAGTCCAACCGTTTACTCAGTCTTACTGAACCGCTCAATTCATGATTTTTACAAACCGAATAAATCAGTTCAATTCATAGTTTGGTACAAAATTGAACCAAACCAAACTGTACACACCCTATATCAGTATCATCCTTTTCCTCCACACATAATTACTCCTCTTGTAAACAAAGCAAATCCAAAGAAGAAAAAAAAACTTTTTATTCAAACCGACTATTGTCTCTCCACAATTGATATTCCTTATTTAACAATTACAATTACAGTTGTTCTGGATTTAAAGTGGAGAAAAGAAAGAGAATTGAAAATACAAAGAAGATCAAATCAAAGATGTTTCAAACTAATTGAATTCATTCAACCAAGAATTCTCTGCATACCCAATTTGACGAAATAGATCTCCCTCTTGAGAATGTCTTTCATATCTATTGACAGTAGCAGCAGCATCTCCTTGGCTCCTTCCATCTCTTGTTTGTCCATATTGATATGGATTACAACTTCCAAAGAGATAATCTGCTGCTGTTTGCCACTGATCTCCATGACCATTTTGTTGACAATAATGTTCATGCCTACAATCTGTTTGTGTTTTTATCCGTGAGAGACAAGGCCAATAACCAAACAATGTTTCACATAGATCTAATGATTCTAGCCCATACCCACTTGGAAGTTGGTTCACTGCTCTCCCATAATCATGATTTCCTCTTCCGTTTTCATACCCACTTCCCAAATCTGGCTTCCCAGAATCCCCCTTTCTTTTCTCATTGTTTTCTTCATGAATCTGATTCTGGGTCGGTTTGATTTCATCAAAAGTCTTCACTTTTTCATCAATTTTCCCCTTTGCTGCTTCCTGATCAGCCTTCTCCTCTTTCCCATTCTTCATCTCAGTTGACCCTTTGGAGCTTGCATCATTCAAAGATGGAGCCTTTGGTGCTGAAGAAGAAGAAGGGTAACAGATTTCATTCGATGGAGGAAGTGGTTTACCATAAGTTTGAGAGATGTCATAGCCACCACCATAAGGAGTTGGATCATACTCTTCAAAATCAGGTTCGTTAAATTCAGCAACAGAATATGAAGTTATGAATTGGGTGGAAACTTTCTGGCTGAAAAAATCAGGATCATACTCTATCACTTTAGGCAAAGTGAAAGTAGATGCAGAACAGGCATTAGCTGTAAAGCTAATTGAAGAATCATAATCCCCATGGTAATAATAAGGGTCATTAAAATTGGATGCAGAATCGTAAGCCCCATGAGAATTAGAATCATAAAAAGGAGGAGAGGGATAGTCAAAGAGATTCTGGAAAGTGGGTTCGTAGCTGGAATCTTGATAATGATCATATGTAATTGAATCATAGGAATCATAATCATACTCATACTCACTGAAATCAGAATGGGAAAATGTTGAATTGTAGTTATAGAATGCCATGAGATCTGGTTATGGAGCAAATTGGGTTTCTTCCAGAAATATCTGTTTTATTTTAAACTTCATTACCAACCGCACTGGAATTTGGATGTCAACCATATGATGCTTATCTGATTGGGATTTGGCATTGCGCTTGGAGCAACGCACATCATGATGAGGGCTAGTACATATCTGTTTCTGTGGCACATAGGTGTGTCCGGTACGGAGAACGAGAATGTATAGCGCTGAATTATCTAGATAGATGATATATAACGGAAATTTGGGTAAATTGACTTCCCAAAATCTTAAAATAATGTTTATTGACCTCCATTCTCAAATTAACCTTTTTTGACCCTTTGATGATGTCACTTTGGTATGAAATATCAAAAATACCCTTCACTTCATCTTCTCCAAATTTCCATTCCACTTATCTCTTCTCCAACTCTCCCTCAACTTTCCAACTTCCATTGATCTTCATCTCCAATGATCTATAATAACCATTGATTCTTCTTCATCTATCAACTTCAACTTCCATTAATTCTTCATCTCTAACAACGAAAAGGTACACGGCGATTCAAAATCCCAACACTACTTCGATTTCCGGAAATGGAAATCCTTCAAAATCCATGGATTCCATACCTCCGGATTCCGAACAACACAACAACAAGAAGAATAAGAGGAATAAGAAGAATAAGAATAAGAATAACCCATGTTTTTAGCTTCATCTTCAATGAGTTTCGTTCATAATCTTGAATAAAAATGGGTTTCGTTCGTCATCTTGAATAAAAAAAGTGGGGGAACTCCGGAATCCGGAAAAAGAAAAAAAAAATCTTCGAATTCCGGAGATCTCCTCCGGAATTCGATTCCGGAGCTCCGGAATCCGAAGTTGACCTTCGAAATTCGAAAAAAAAAAATCTTCTAATTCCGGAGATCTCCTCCGGAATTCGATTCCGGAGCTCCGGAATCCGGAGGTGTCCTCCGGAATCCGGAGTTGACCTCCGGAATTTGGAGTTGACCTCCGGAATCCGGAGATAGACCTCCGGAATTCGAAAAAAAAAATCAAAATTATTATAAGAAATTATAGTTATTGTGATTTAATTCGAAATTAGAAAGAAAAAAAATAAAAAATAAAATTAAAAAAAATATGGCTACCTCCGGAATTCAAAAGATTGATTTTCATTTTAAATAATATTAATAAATTGATTTAAACTAAGATAATTTTTTTTATTTAAAAAATAATAATAATTTGGGGGGCTACCTCCGGATTCCGGAGGTATCCTCCGGAATTCAAAAGAAAAAGAGATAGAAAACAAAAAAAAACAAAAAAACAAAATTTAAAAATTTAAATAGGGGGGCCAGCCCCCCCCCCCCACCCCTCTGGAAATAAATCCGGAAATCCGGCCCTCCGGATTTCTTTCCGGGGGGGTGGGGGGGGCTGGCCCCCCTATTTAATTTTTTTTCATCTCTATCTCTTTTTCTTTTGAATTCCGGAGGTAGCCCCCCAAATTAATTTTTTTTTTAAATAAAAAAAATTATCTTAGTTTAAATCAATTTATTAATATTATTTAAAATGAAAATCAATCTTTTGAATTCCGGAGGTAGCCACATTTTTTTAATTTTATTTTTTATTTTTTTTCTTTCTAATTTCGAATTAAATCACAATAACTATAATTTCTTATAATAATTTTGATTTTTTTTTTCGAATTCCGGAGGTCTATCTCCTGGATTCCGGAGGTCAACTCCGGATTCCGGAGCTCCGGAATCGAATTCCGGAGGAGATCTCCTAAGTCAAGATTTTTTTTTTTTGAATTCCGGAGGTCAACTCCTGGATTCCAGGAGGTCTACCTCCTGGACACGGAGTCTGAATCGATTGGGAGGAGATCTCCTAATTCAAGATTTTTTTTCTTTTTTTGGATTCCGGAGTTCCCCCACTTTTTTTTATTCAAGATGACGAACGAAACCCATTTTTATTCAAGATTATGAACGAAACCCATTGAAGATGAAGCTAAAAACATGGGTTATTCTTATTCTTATTCTTCTTCTTCCTCTTATTCTTCTTGTTGTTGTGTTGTTCGGAATCCGGAGGTATGGAATCCATGGATTTCGAAGGATTTCCATTTCCGGAAATCGAAGTAGTTTTGAGATTTCGAATCGCCGTGTACCTTTTCGTTGTTAGAGATGAAGAATTAATGGAAGTTGAAGTTGATAGATGAAGAAGAATCAATGGTTATTATAGATCATTGGAGATGAAGATCAATGGAAGTTGGAAAGTTGAGGGAGAGTTGGAGAAGAGATAAGTGGAATGGAAATTTGGAGAAGATGAAGTGAAGGGTATTTTTGATATTTCATACCAAAGTGACATCATCAAAGGGTCAAAAAAGGTTAATTTGAGAATGGAGGTCAATAAACATTATTTTAAGATTTTGGAGGTCAATTTACCCAAATTTCCATATATAACATGTGTTTAGGTATTATAGAAATGAGATTTAGTTGTGAGAGTAGTATTAATGTATAAGAATAAAATGTCGTTACCAATAAGTTATTTTGAAAGTGTAACTACTCACTTGAAGGTAGAACAACGTACCTTAATCAATGGATTAGTTGGCTTACCAAAATTATTCTCGTTCTCTACTTTAAGTATACCAAACAACCCCGAATATTAAATTTTCAATCTCGACGTTTTAGTGAGTATGAAATAAAAGGGAAATTTTGCGAAAAGTTTGCCCGATCTAGTCTCGATCGAGATTGTACATGATCTCCGTCGAGACTGGATCGGCCGAACTTTTGGCCAGATTTTTTTTTAACCGGGATTGGACCGACCTTAGATCGAGCTATTAATATTGAACCGATCTCGATCCACATTCAAAGCTCAGTCCCAGATCGGTCCAATCTCGATCAAAAATCCGGATTGTTTTTAGATCCTAGCTCGAATGTTTTTTATTTTTTAGAATATTGTTATAAATAATTAAAAATATAAAATTAAAATCATAATTAAACATGTATTAAAAAAATATTTCATTTGATTAATATATCATCGCATTTTAATTTTTTTTAATAAACAGCCTTTATCTTTTATAAATGATTAGGGACGATTGTAAATCTATTAAATTTTTTTGTAATATTAATGATAGTTTTAAAAATATTTTTAAATATATCAAATTTTTAGATGGTGATAAGTAATTAATATTGAATTACATATTTTTTAATAATTGAATCATCAACACATCAATCAATATTATTTAATAATTAACGTTGTAAAATTATTATATTTATAAATAGTTTTGAGCGATGAAATATTTATAAATACTACATCAAAATTAGCTATCGGATGAAATTTCTTTGTATTGATGTGCAACCAAAATTCAATATTATAATTATAATTTGTTAAATTTAACTATTAAGTCCAAAATAAGAAAGAAAAAAAGAGAAGTTTATAGTATACTCTTTAGTATTAAATTTAGTTGGACGAATAATATCATAATAAACAATAAAACAATTGGACAAAATAAAATAGGCTTGCTGACGTTACTTTACAGATGGCATTGATGTGACTGAAAAAGAATCACGGGTAACAAGCCGCGAGCAAATTCAATTATTTTAGGATTGCTTCCGTGCGGTCCCGTTAAAATAAATAAAATACTTATTTAGATATTAGTATTTATCTTTATAAAATCAAAGGTTTGAATATTTCTTAATAATAATAAAAAAAAAATTATTGGATAGTAGATATTGATGTAATATTTATAAAAATAACAATTCTAAAAAATATTGGTAAATATAGTATTTTTTCTATGTTAATCCGTGATAACAATGATTAATGTATATATTAGTAATAAACCTAGTGTAAAAATATGTAATTTAATGTTTATCACAAAATTTGTTATATTTACAAATATTTTTTAATTTTTAATTTTATAAATATTACTAAAAAAAATTACTAGATTTACAAATGCCCATAAAAAATGCTTTCATGCCATTATTCAATAGGTGATTTAAGTTTATAACCACAAAATGAGCTTATTTTCGGTATTTAGTCAGTTGAATGATTTTTTATGTAAATAGCCATTAGGAGAGAGAAATCAATGGTAAAAATACCTTGAACTATTAAGGAAAAATAATAAAATAAATATAAACAAATCATGGACATCACACCTAAATAAAAAATAAATATAAATACAAAAACGAAAAAATCAAAATCTGTTATGAATATTAAGTAACGGAGTTTTGTATGACACCACTAACTTTACTTTAAGTATTGTAATTAATTTAGAAACTCCTTATTAATGTTGAAGGAGGTTTTGTATTCTAAAATGGCTATAAATAGCAATGCTTGTAAGAATGGAAACACAAGCAAAAAACAAGAATAACATTTACTTGAGTAATTAGTTTTTTCCCGTAGATCTCTCTTTCTATTTACTTTGTCCCTAAATCTCTTTTAAGGTACATTCTATTCTTTTAGTTTTTCTTTAGTTTTATAACACGTTATCAGCACGAGTCTCTACCATATATTTATTAAAGTGTCTTTCCACTTTTACTTCGATTTTATTAAAGGTAATTATTTGACGTATATTAAATTCTTGATAATTTATTTAGTTATGTAATTCTTATAAAGTGGCCAGTTTATATTTATTTTGTGAAAACAAAATTTTTTATTTCTCGTTAACTCATTCGGTTTTACAATCCTTAGTAATAATGGTGTTACTTATAAAAGTTTTTTTTTTTTTAATATTTTACTCCTACGTGTTTATCAAAATTTTATTCATTTAAAGCTTGAATTTATGAGTTGATTACTATTATCTACCCATGTTAGTTTACTTTTAATAGAGTAGGTCTTAAATATCTAATCATGTGTTGTTTTAAATATGTCTTTTATGATTCATTTATCTATCACGTATTTAGTAATTTAAACAAAAAAAGGGATATTATTAATACTGTTAATTAATAGTATCATTATACTTTATTTGCCATTAAAAAAAAACTTATACTTTATTTCATTCATAAAGAATTAGAATGGGTAATTAAACACAATCTCTTATATACTTTACATAGTTTATCATCTAAAATTAATATATCTTTTAATTCATATATGTGCCTCATAATTAACATATTTCAATTCTTATAAAAATATGATTGGATTCACTATAAACTGCATTATAAAATTTCTAATAGAATATTTTTCTTTCAAGTTTTTCAAATGGAAAATCTCACAAAATTAGAGTTCGTAGCTCTTGATATCACTGGGAAAAATTATTTATCATGGATTCTTGATGCGGAGATCCATTTGGATGCCATGGATCTTGGAAATACGATTAAGGAAGGAAATACAACTTCCAATCAGCATAAGGCAAAAGCCTAATTTTTCTGCGACATCACCTACATGAGGCCGGATTAAAGGTTGAATACCTTACAGTAAATGATCCTCTAATTTTGTGGCAAATTTTGAAAGAAAGATATGACCATCAGAAAACTGTTATACTTCCAAAAGCTCGTTATGAATGGATGCATCTTAGAATGCAAGACTTTAAATCAGTAAGTGATTATAATTCGCACTATTTAAAATTACTTCAAAATTGAAGTTATGCGGTGAAAATATTACTGATGATGATATGTTAGAGAAAACATTCTCAACTTTTCATGCCTCGAATATGCTCATGCAGCAGCAATATCGAGAAAGATGATTTAAAAAATATTCTGAGTCAATATCATGCCTCCTTGTGACTGAATTGAATAATGAGCTTTTGTTGAAAAATCATGAATCTCGACCAACTGGTTCAACACCATTCCCTGAAGTGAATGCTATGATATCTAATAATAAAGGTTGAGATCATTTTCGCGATCGTGGTCATGGTCGTGGTAAAGGGAGAAATAATTTCTCTCATCGTGGGGGTTATAATGTTAATCCTTCCAATTTTAAGAAAGCCACACATAAGGAATGAAAATGAAAAGCTCCACAAAATAAGACTTCTCAAAATAGAGAAAGTCAATGCTTTAGATGTGGCATGAAAGGCTACTGGGCTCGTACCTGTCGTACGTCTAAACATTTAGTTGACCTTTATCAGGCCTCACTAAATGAAAAAGGAAAAGTTGTGGAAGCAAACTTTGCATATCAAGATGATGATTCATTTGATCCCCTTGACATAACACATTTTCGATGTTGGTGATTTTCTTGAATATCCTGATGAAAAGATTAATAGTGTTGGAGAAGAAGGCAACACATCAACTGCTCATGAGGATGCTTAACAAATATTTTTTTTTTATTGTCTTTATATGTTTTTAATCTTTATTTCATAATAATGTGTTTATTGTTTTTTTTCACAATACAGACTTATAATAATAATATTTTCTTTATGAAGAAACATGAGTAGTTCTTATATTATGACCGATTCCAAGATCGATAATGACGATATATGTTTAGCAGATAGTGCAACAACACATACCATACTTAAAAGCAGGAAATATTTTATGAATTTGACAATTCTGGAAGCAAATGTCAATACAATATCCGGTTCTGCAAACCTAATTGAAGGTTATGGAAAGGCTCTTTTGATATTGCCTAATGGAACAAAATTTACGATAAATGTTGCATTAATTCTCCAGTAAATCAAAAAGAAATTTACTGAGTTTTAAAGATATACGTAGTAATGGGTATCATATTAAGACTACCTGTAACAACCCCAAATTCCCAAAACATGGAAATTGCAAAAATAAACAGCGAAAGCTAAAATTTAAACCAAAGACTCTTCTCATTTAAAAATCATAGCAAAATTCATTCACAATCGATCGATCTTATTTGTTTAAAACACCAAATCGATTAAAAACATCAATTTAAAATTCTCAACCATTCTCAACTTTTTAAACATAAACAAATGTTAAAATGAACAAATATCCAAAATAACAAAATCCAACCCAAAATACTAATGAGAAGAAATAAACAATGCCGACATCTAAATCCTCCCAACCGATCCACTGTTCACGAAACATCGTCAGCTGCCAGCTTTCTTCTTCTATTTACCTGAAAAAAAAATGTAGCATCATGAGGCTACGCCCAATGAGTAGAAAAAGTGAAAAGAAAAGTAATGTCATGAGAAGATT
This sequence comes from Gynostemma pentaphyllum, assembly GCA_028015215.1. Classification (NCBI taxonomy): domain Eukaryota; kingdom Viridiplantae; phylum Streptophyta; class Magnoliopsida; order Cucurbitales; family Cucurbitaceae; genus Gynostemma; species Gynostemma pentaphyllum. The sequence continues at coordinate 43,240,562 of CM051346.1, read as the reverse complement.
CCTAAGTTCATTAAGTCCGTAATCGACCTCACAACTTCGAAGAATTTCTCTCAACTCTAAAGAAATTCTCTCAACTCCAAAGAAATTCTCTCAACTCCAAAGAAATTCTCCCAACTCCAAAAGATTTCAATTTTCTACACAATGCCTTAACTCAACTAATATTCGCAAACAAAAGTGAGTTTCTCGCTCAAAAGCATCAAACACGTGTTTCAACGTTTCAAACTTTTGAGGTATTCTTCTTATGTGTTTGCAAGACACACAAGCGAACCTACTTGTATATTCTTTCTCATTGATCAAATGGAATGAACTTGCCCCACTAAGTGATATTATGTTGTGCACAACTATAACTATCCACTTAATGGCATATTCTTCACTAAGTATGGCCCTACTTAGTGCGAACCTCCAACCATATTGTTTAAGGCACCAAAACAATATGATTTATCTAAAAGCATCACTACCAGAATGCTTGACAAGTCTAGGTCCAATTTCTAGCCTAGAAATCCCGTTTCCATCTAAAACTGACCTTAAAAAGACTAAAACTCACAATTTCCAATTTCTGGAAAATAATCAATTTCTCGGACTTAAAATCACCTAAAATCACCCAAGATCACAATCCCAACTCAAAATATGATCACCCAAAGAATTTCCAATGAAAAGAGCAAAACTAGCCAAAACTAGTGTAGTTTGCTCTATTTTCGGTCACTAAGTGATGGTCTAATTTTCTAAATAAAATAAGAGGTCATTTGGTGCTATTACTAATTCCATATACATTCTAATACACCTAGAAGTCTCCCAAAAATACCTCACAATTAATCTCACACAAATGAACGCTCTTTAAGGCTATTTCCAATTCTAGTGGGCACTAAATCTTCAAAACATAGCACAATTCCAGCAGCCCAATAGGACTTAAAACCTCAATAAAATCATGCTAATCATCATACAAAAGTTTAGAATTAATCACAATTGATTATAACAACTAATGAGCAAAATTACTCCTTAAACATGCATGTTTTCACTCTTTTTAACATTCTTTAAATCTCATACTTCAACATCTTTAAGTTCAGCCAAATTTCATAAATTTCATACTTAAAAGTATCCTTAAATACTCCCAAATCAGAAAACATAATTCTTATTAATGAAAAAGAAAAGCAACGCATAACATTAATTAACCTTTAACTAGTTCTACTCACCTTAGGTTCTTGAATTCTCAAAATTCACGTTCTTTTATTTCCAAGAAACTCCACCACCTTGAACCCTAACCTTGAGGTGAACTCCTCCATTCTCCATAAATCTTCCACCAAATGCTTCCATTCGACAAACACACCTACTACGACGAAGAAATAATCGAAAAACCAATTAAATTTGGATGAAACTTAGTAGGTCGGAATTCGTTTTTACCCCATAAAATTTTCTAAAGATTTTGGATTGCTTTAAAATTAATCTCAAAGGAAAGAGGACGAAAAACTGATCAGAATGGACTACTTACTTGCGTAAATCGGAGTCCGGATGAGGAAGTTATGGCCAAAATACTTCTTGAGGTTGTTTTTTGACGAAAATGGGAGAAAAATAAAGTTGGGTAAAGTACTCATTTGGTCCCTGAGTTTTGGAGCTCGTGTCTATTTGGTCCCTACGTTTTCAATTTGTGTCTAAGTGATCCCTGAATTTTGGGTATTGTGTCTATTTGGTCCCTGCGTTTCAATTTGTGTCTATTTGGTCCATGAGTTTTAAATATTGTGTCTATTTGGTCCCTGAGTTTCAATTTGTGTCTAAATAGTCCCTGAATTATTAGAAATAAATTTAATTCTTTCTTAATTTGTTAACTCATTAACACAATATCGACTTAACGGTGCTATAAAATGTTTAATTGATCAAAATACTGACATGAGATTAATAATTATGTCAAATTTTAGGTCTAGATTGATGAAAGATTTATTCCTATCTTCGTATTTTGACCAATTAAATATGTTTTGTCAGCATTAAGTCAATAATATGATAAGAAGTTAACGAACACGTTAAATTAAGCATCAATTAAACTTATTTTTAATACTTCTTGAAAATCTAGGGACCACATAGACATAGTATCCAAAACTCAGGGACCAATTAGACACAAATTGAAAACGCAGGGTACCAAATAGACACAACATCTAAAACTCAGGGACCACTTAGACACAAATTGAAAACGCAGGGACCAAATAGACACAACCTCCAAAACTCAGGGACTAAAGGGGTACTTTAGCCAATAAAGTTTGAAGAGGCTGTTTTCGTCTGAATGAAGGAAGAAGATGAATTTTTAGGGCTTAATCCCGAGTTATGTCAATTACGAAAATGCCACTGCACTAAATCGATCATAACTCATTCACCGGAACTCAGAATGATGATCCGTCAGTTGCGTTGGAACCGTAATAACGAGACGATCAACATCATCTAAAAATAATAAATTAAACCTTGGTTTTAATTTTGACGTTTGGGAAATTATCAAAATACCCTTGTTAGAAAACGAGCTATTTTTCACCAAATTTATCAATCCAACTTCATTAGTATTATTTTGAGAGAATTGTAATAATTTCTAAATTTTTATACTTTTACTTGGTAACGGGTCATTACACTACCAATGAAAATAATATAGAATATCTCTATATTACATCTATTGTCTCCAATCCAAAACGTATATTGGCAAAATTACCTGCTTTTTCCTCTGGTTTGTACTATGCATATATTCGTCCAATTGAGACATATGCAATGGTGAACCTGAAGTTCACTAATCCAGACATGTTTAGTGTTTGACATGATCGACTAGGTCATCCTGGATCGATAATGATGAGAAAAATAATTGAGAATTTACATGGGCATCCATTGAAAAACCAGAAGATTTTTCAATCTAATGAATTCTCATGCGTGGCTTGCTCTCAAGGGAAATTAATAATAAGGTCATCACCAGTTAAAGTTGCGAGTGAATCTCTAACATTTTTAGAACGAATTAATGGTGATATATGTGGACCTATTAATCCCTCAAGTGGACTATTTAGATATTTTATGGTTTTAATTGATCCATCCACTAGATGGTCACATGTTTGTTTATTATCATCTCGAAATCTTGCCTTTGCAAGATTATTGGCTCAAATAATTAAATTAAGAGCTCAATTTCCTGATTATGCAATCAAGAAAATTCGTCTTGATAATGCTGGTGAATTTACATCTGAGGCATTTAATAATTATTGTTTATCTATTGGGATAACTATTGGGCATCCTGTAGCTCATGTTCATACACAAAATGGTTTAGCTGAAACATTTATTAAACGTCTCCAATTGATTGCTAGACCATTGCTTATGAGAGCAACGCTCCCTATATCTGTATGGGGTCACGCTATTTTACATGCGGCTACAATAGCACGCATTAGACCAACATCTTACCAAAAAATCTCACCATTGCAATAGGTTTATGGCCATAAGCCAAATATTTCCCATCTGAGAATTTTTAGTTGTGCAGTATATGTTCCAATTGCTCCACCACAACGTACTAAAATGGGTCCTCAAAGGAGGTTAGGAATATATGTTGGGTATGAATCCCCTTCAATTATCAAATATCTTGAACCCCTAACGGGTGATTTATTTACTGCACGATTTACTGATTGTCACTTTGATGAGACAAATTTTCCAACATTAGGGGGAGAAATTAAGAAGTTGGAAAAAGAAATAACATGAAATGTATCATTATTGTCTCATTTAGATCCTCGTTCAGATCAATCTGAATAGGAAGTGCAGAAAATTATTCATTTACAAAATATAGGAAATCAGTTACCAAGTGCATTTATAGATGCAAAGAAAGTGACAAAGTCACATATATCAGCTGTAAATGTTCCATCACAAATTGATATTCCAAAGGGACAAATTTTGAATGTTACAGCTAGTGAGTCTAAGTCACGCCTGAAGCGTGGAAGGCCAATAGGTTCCAAAGATAAAAATCCTCGAAAAAGAAAAGCATTCGATAATCAAAATGACTCAATTGTGGAAGTAGAGGTTCCTGAAGTAACCTTGGACATAAATAGTTCTAAAGATCTAGAAAAAGATCAAAAACCAGAGAATGATGAAATTTCAATTAATTATGTCACAACGGGAAAAAGATGGAGTCGAATAAATATAGTTATAGACAACATTTTTATCTATAATGTTGTTCTAGATATTACCTCAGAAAGTGAGGATTGTGAACCAAAATCTGTCGAAGAATGTCGACATAGAAAAGATTTTCCTAAGTGGAAATAAGCAATTCAAATAGAACTAGACTCACTTTCAAAACGTGAAGTCTTTGGACCAATAGCACAAACACCTACTGGTGTTAAACCATTGGTTATAAATGGGTATTTGTGCGAAAAAAAATGAAAATAATGAGGTCACAAGGTATAAAGCACGCCTTGTAGCACAAGGTTTTTCACAAAAACCTGGTATTGATTATGAAGAAACATATTCCCCTGTGGTGGATGCAATTACACTAAGATATCTTATAAGCCTAGCTGTGTATGAAAGACTTGACATGCATCTAATGGATGTAGTCACAACATATTTATATGGCTCTCTTGATAATGATATCTATATGAAAATCCCTGAAGGATTTAAGATGTCAAAAGCGTATAATTCAACTTCTCGAGAAGTATATTCAATTAAATTGCAAAGATCCTTATATGGACTAAAACAATCCTGACGAATGTGGTATAATCGTCTAAGAGAATATTTGTTGAAAGAAGGCTATAAAAATAGTCCTATTAGTCTATGTGTATTTATAAAGAAATCACAATCAGGATTTGTCATTATTGCTGTATATGTTGATGATTTAAATATTATTGGAACTCCCGAAGAGCTTCCAAAGGCAATAAACTATCTTAAAAGGGAATTTGAGATGAAAGATCTCGGAAGAACAAAGTTTTGCCTTGGTTTGCAAATTGAGCATTTACCAGATGGAATTTTTATTCATCAATCAACTTATACAGAAAAGATATTGAAAATATTTTACATGGATAAAGCACATCCATTAAGCACTCCAATGGTAGTGCGTTCACTTGATGTGAAAAAAGATCTTTTTAGACCTTGAGAAGATAATGAAGAAATTCTTGGTCCTGAAGTACCATATCTTAGTGCAGTAGTTGCACTTATATATCTTGCTAATAATACACGATCAGATATAACATTTTCAGTAAACTTGTTAGCTACATTGGAATGGAATTAAACATATATTTCGTTACCTTCGAGGAAATCCATGCTAGATTTAGTTGGTTATGCAGATGCATGTTATTTATTTGATCCACATAGAGCTAGATCTCAAACGGGTTATTTATTCACATGTGGAAGAACAGCTATATCATGGCGATTTGTGAAACAGACTATAACAGCCACCTCTTCAAATCATGCTGAAATTCTTGCACTTCATGAAGCAAGCCGAGAATGTATGTGGCTAAGATCAGTTACTCAACACATTCGTGAGACATGTGGTTTATCACCCAACAAAGAAATTACAACAAAATTATATGAGGATAATACTGCATGTATAGCACAATTAAAAGAGGGATATATTAAAGGAGACAGGACGAAGCATATTTCACCAAAACTTTTTTTCACACATGATCTTGAAAGAAATGGTGATATAAGTATCCAGCAAATCAGTTCTAAAGATAACCTGACAGATCTATTTACAAAGGCATTACCTACAACAACATTTGAAAAGTTGGTGCAGAATATAGGAATGCGGCGACTTAGAGACCTCAAGTGATTTACTCATGAGGGGGAGTAAATATTATATTGCACTCTTTTTTCCTTGACTATGGTTTTGTCCCATTGAGTTTTCCAAGCAAGGTTTTTAACAAGACAGTTCTTACCATAAGAATTATGTACTCTTTTTCCTTCACTAGGATATTTTTTCCCAAAGGGTTTTTTCCTAGTAACGTTTTAACGAGACATATTCTTATGTGTGGTGTCATCCAAGGGGGAGTGTTATGAATCTTAAGTAACGGAGTTTTGTATGCCACCCCTAACTCTTTACTTTAAGTATTGTAATTAATTTAGAAACTCCTTATTAATGTTGACGGAGGTTTTGTATTCTAAAATGGCTATAAATAGCTATACTTGTAAGAATGGAAACACAAGCAAAAAACAAGAATAACATTTACTTAAGTAATTAGTTTTGTCCCGTAGATCTCTCTTTCTATTTACTTTGTGCCTAAATCTCTTTTAAGGTACATTCTATTCTTTTAATTTTTCTTTAGTTTTATAACAAAATCTTAATAGATTTACATAAAACTGCCCAAAATTGACAAAACATATTCTTGAAGCCCATTTTGTGTGAATAAAAATTTTAACCAATATTTTTTTTTAAGTTTATAATTTTATTCCTTCATTTCCTTTCAAGTGAATGTGTTTATTTTTCTTTTTATGTTGCAATGATATGTCCAGAAGTATTGTAAACATAGATAATTATCCCTCATTAGGAGATGTCAGACTTGATTAGGGTTGCCTTTTAGTAGATTTGACGATATATTAGCAACCAATGATAATATAGATGTGCGTACATTTACTGATGACGAGGGTGATTATGATATGGATGTGGGTGATCATGAGCATGAATCCCCTTCGTTTATTTACATTAAGTTAGACATGGACATCATTAATTCCATATCCGAAACAGTTACTCTTGACTATGTTGTGTTTGATGATGGATCTGATGTGTTGAGGAAAAGATCTATGTATTATACAAATTAGAGGTTCAATATGTTGTTAAGACAACTTGTATTAAGAATGACTTACTCTATATTTTGTACTTTATTAATCCTTGAATATCAATGTTTTATTCATATGGTTAAAATGAGCAACTTACTTTTTATATTTTTAGTGTACTTTTTATGTCCTGACTATGAACGACTTAGTTGTTTGAACAGGTGTGTACAATTTATGGCTAAACTTAATCCCTGACTATTAGATATTTCAGTGCTTCGTACACAATGCTGGCATTGTTCCGAGCGGGACGAGTATACACATGCTTTAGCATGTGTACATCGTGGGGCCGCTATTACAAGCTCATTAGAGGATCACAAATACGATCGACATATTGACTCGTATCAAAACGATAGATCGAATTTTATAAGATAGCAAGTATCGTAAAGCATGTGTACGTCGTGGGGCCTCTATTACAAGCTCATTAGAGGATCACAAATACGACCGACGTATTGACCCGTACCAAAACGATAGATAGAATTTTATAGTATAGCAAGTATCGTAAAGCACGCTATTACAAGCTTATTAGAGGATCACAAATACGACCAACGTATTGACCTGTACCAAAACGATAGATCGAATTTTATAGCATAGCAAGTATCGAGTTCATCACTTTTGATTGACAACTCATTACTACGTGTTAGTGGAGCGATGGCGACTTGAGACTTATATATTTCATATGTCGTTTGGAGAGTATACAGTCACGCTTCAGGATGTTGCTATTCAATGGGGTCTACTAAATTTACAAATGCCCTAAAAAAATTTACTAGATTTATAACTGCCCTTAAAAATGTTTTCATCCCATTATTCAATGGGTGATTTAAGTTTATTTTCGATATTTAATCAGTTAAATGATTTTTTCTGTAAGAGACATCAATGGTAAAAATACTAAAAACTCCTTGAACTATTAAGGAAAAATAATAAAAAAATATAAACAAATCATAGAGATCATACTCAAATAAAAAAATTTAATAGATTTACATAAATTTGCAAAAAATTGACAAAACATACTCTTAGAAGCTCATTTTGTGTAAATAAAAATTTAAACCAATATTTTTTTAAAGTTTACAATTTCATTCATTCATTTCCTTTCCAGTAAATGTGTTTTTTTCTTTTTATGTTGCAAAGATATGTTGAGTATTGTAAATATGATATCGGAAAGCTTTCGAATTTTTTTACATATAAAGTGTGTAACTATTTGTTATTTTAACGTTTATGCATAATTTTTTTTTGTAGATAAATATATAAAATTGGATTCAATTTAAATATTAATATTTATTAATAATTTAAAACTTTCGTCTATCAATTGCCTTCTAACAAACTCAAAAAAAAAAAATGTCTTCTAACAAATATTTTTAGCCTCACCCAAAGTAATATCAAAGAATAATTTGGAATGATCATGTCAAGCGTGTATTTGTTAAGAGTTTTTTTTTTTTTTTTTTTTTTTGTCTATTTTATTTATTTAAATGAAAAGGTCACCCAAAGTAACATATGATATTTTTGTTATTAGTGGGAAAAAACGGAGGAATGTTGAAATCTCAAGAGGGGAGGTGGGGTTTAGGGGACACCATTTTCACATGGTAGATTTGTTATCTTATTATTGTCATAAGTTTCATTGGAAATAAATAAAAATGTTTTTCAAAAGATTTAAGTTTTTTTTATTCAAAGTCATCGATGTAGAAATTCTAAGATTTTTTTTGTTTTTTTGTTTTTTTTTTTGCTGACATGCTTTCTTTTTCAAGTTTTTGGGAGACTTTCCAAAAATTAAAAGTAATTGGGTAAATGTTCAAAATTTTAAAATTCTGGTTTCTAAAACCTATATTTGTAAATGTGTCAACGTAAATACTGATTTCTAAACTCCGTTTTTAAAGAATCAGGCAACATCAACCCGGCTGACTAAGAATATCTAAACCCGAATCTTTAAAACTGGATTTCTTCCCCAATTTACTCCCCCAGAACAGCAAAATCTAGGGGCAGTAAGATTTTAAATGACTTCAACCCTTATTTACTCCCCCAGAACGTAAAAGCTGGGAGAAGTAAACATTTAAATGAAGTTTGGTTTTAAAAACCTAACTTCATATCCTTTTTAGGGGACATGCCATTTCATCTTCACCGTCATATTTCATTCAACCTTTTTTCTTTTCTTTAACAGTGCCGACGGTGACGACGTGAAAGCCTAGCAACGGCAGTTGGAATTTTTTTGTTTTTTTGCTTTATGACTCATTTTATACCCGCTAATTGATTTCGTTGTGTTTTCAGGTTGATTGAGTTCGTTTTCAAGCCATTTATTGAGGGGTTTTTTTTTATAGATTGTTTGGAGGACATTTAGTTGTTTTTATTTGATAAGATGAGTTTTTCATAGTTTTCCTTGACTCTCATGTTGGAAGGTTTTTTTTTTTAAATGTAGTTACATTTTTATTTTTTTCAAAATTTCAGGAGGCTATTCCCGCCGACCCGTGGTTATTTTTCGGCGATAATAGTTATTTTTCCCAAATGGTTAATTTTGAATTTATCATGTTTAACAAAAAATATGATATATATGTTCAATATACATGATCATAGGAAATATGATTTTAGTATTTGCATACTCGATAAAAAAAAAGTATACATATATCTTTAATTGTAAATAGTATACATAATTATAGGAAATATGATATTAATATTTGCATGATCGATAAAAAAAATGCATATATCTTTAGTTGTAAATATATAGTATGCATAATTATAGGAATTAGGGTTTGAATATTTGCATGATCATAGGATAAAATAAAAAATAAATAATGTCGTTAAATTTTTTCTAGCTTACATTATGGAAAACATAGATAATAATCCCCCATTAGGAGATGCCGGACTTGATTAGGGTTGCCTTTTAGTAGATTTGACGATATATTAGCAACCAATGACAATATAGATGTCGTACATTGACTGATGAGGGGGGTGATTATGATATGGATGTGGGTGATCATGAGCATTAACCCCATTCGTCTACACTAACTTAGACATAGACATAATTAATTCTATATCTGAGACAATTACTCACGAGTCACAATTATGTAGGGTCTGATGATGTATTTGATGTGTTGAGGAAAAGATCTATATATGATACGAGGAGGAGGTTCAATATACTAGTTAAGACAACTTGCATTAAGCATGATTTACTCTATATTATGGACTTTATCACTACAAAAAAATGTAGCTTTACCGGCGAAATAACCCCGGCGAATCTAATTTTGCCTGTAGTAATTGATTAAAGCCAGCGAAATTTTGAATTTCGCTTGCTACTCTGGCAAAGCAGGTGAAGTTTTACTATTCGCCGGCTTTTCCATTAGCAATGGCAGCGAAATTTCATATTTCGCTGGCATTGTTTACAAGACGTTGTGTCTCGTGGGGCAAGGCCAATTCGCTGGCCTTGTAAATTTTTTTTTTAAATTAACAAAGTCAGCGAAAATCGCCGGCTTTGTGACTTATGAGACACGTCTCGTGGGGCAAGACCATTGAAATCATTTCGCTGGCCTTGGCCCTGGGGGTTAAAACCCACCGTGAGCAGGTCCCCTTCCCCATTTCCCCTTTGCTTCTCTCTTTCCCTCTCCCCTTTCCGGCGGTTCCCATCGTGGCAGGTCGTCTCCGGCTGTTGTCATCGGATTTCAGGTCATTTTTCTTCCAATTTTCTTCTTATATTTCATTTTAGGATAGTATTTTATAGATTAAGGGTATTTTTTTTAAGGTTTCTCTCCAATTTCAAAAGTTTAGAAAAGTTATAGCTTAGACTTTTTTTAGCTATTTTTTTTATTCAAATACTAATTAGTGTAAATTGATTAAAATTTCATTGTATTCATGTGTTTATTTTGAGCTATTGATGTGATTTTCCATAGTTGTTCATGTTAGGATTTTAAGTAAATGAGTTTTTTAAAGGTTTGTTCTTTCTTTTTTTATAGTTTTTCTTGCTATTTTTATTGAGAAAAGTAAATTTGAATGTTATTTTTGTTGAGAGAATTAAATATGATTGTATTAGTGCATATATGCTTTCTTTGTTGAGAGAAGTAAGCCAAAGTTACTCACTTTTCTATTCCATATTGAAAATTTTGAAAATGAATGTTATTTTAGTTTTTATTCCATGAAATTTATGTTTTGTTGATTTAAATATTGCTAATAAATTGGATCTAAATTATTTTGTTCTTTTTTATTCTTATGTTTAATTAGAATTTTTGTTTATTTATTTTAGACATTTGCAGCAAAGTTAGCCACACATAATCTGATATACATAATCTTCTACTGTAAGATCGAGCCGTTCATGCACCATAGAAAATCCGAGGGTCGAGATGCTCATGGCAGAGAACAAGAAACTTAGAAGTGAGTGCAATGAACTGAAAGGTGGGTGCGGTGAACTTAGAGGTAATTACAAAGAACTTCTGGGGAAGTATGACAGTCTTGCACATGATGTGAGCAACTTGAAGAACTTCTATACTCCATTTACGGATAGTAGTGCACATGATTAGGATACTTGGATAACTACTTTTGTAAAAACTATGTATTTGAACACTTTGATGTTGTTTTTGTTTTTTGTATTTGGACATATGCATATACTTTCTAATTTGGATGGATGTTTTGGTATGTTATATATAATTTATATGTAAATTTTGATGTTGCTTAAAAAGTACAGGAAATTGATAATTGATAATTGCAATTTGTTTTCCATTCGACATGAAATACATGAATTTGAAATGTGAGAATTGTAAATTGAAAAAAAAAATTGAATACTACAAAGGCTATGCCGGCAAAAATCGCCAGCGCAAATTAAAAAAAAATTAAATGGCTATGTCGGCGAACATTTAAAAAAAAAATTGTTAAGCTATGCCGACGAATTTTCGCCGGCATAGCTTAGCATATTACCTAATCTAAAATATAGATATGCCGGTGAAATTAAAAAATCGCCAGCATATCCTTAAATGACGGTCCTTTACCTGCGATTTGACCCGGTGAAAAAATTTCGTCGAAAAAAGGGCAATGCCGGCGAAATTTTTCGCCGGCAATGCTCAATTTTGTTGTAGTGTATATATCCTTGAATATCAATGTTTTATTCAGATTGTTAAAATGAGCAACTTACTTTTTATATTCTGAGTGTGCTTTTTATGTCCTGAATATGAAGACTTAATTGTTTGAACAAATGTGTACATGTGGCTAATCTTAATCCTGGCTCATTAGATATTTCAGTACTTTGTATAAATAAAACTCTAAGTATTTTTTAAAATAAGATAGAAAAAAATTGTAATTTCTGTGTTTTCTTTTCTTCATAAAATTAATAAAATTTAAAATTATTTCTAAGAAATTTCGGCAAGTATATTTAGCCCCCGTTTGGTTCGTAATAATCTAAGTTACCACCATTAATCTAATACTTGGGAATCTGATGTCAAAGTATTCGATTACTGAAAATCTTAGACTACCTTGTTTGTTTAACCTAATTAATAATAATATGAGGATGCCTAGTAATTTGATCTTATAAAATTTCACACAATAATTCATTTACAAAATATGTTACAAAATTTATCCAAAAATCTACAAATAGAGATAAATTCAATCATGAAGAAAATACAAAAATGCAACAAAAAAAAAACCTTATAATTTCAACAATAATAGGGTTTATCTGAAAGGAATTTGGGGTCTATCAAATGTATGGAGAAGAAATCAAAATATCATAAAATTAAAACCCAGTTGAAAAAATCTTTATCAAATGTAGAAAAATGAACCACAAAAAAAAACTTGCAATTTCAACAATAATATAATAGGGTTTATCTCAAAGGAATTTGGGATCTACCAAATGTATGGAGAAAAAAAATCAAAATATCATAAAATTAAAACTCAGTGGAAAAAATATTTATCAAATGTAACAAAATGAACCCAAAAAAAATAAAACAAATAAAAATAAAATCTAACTTGTTGAGAATGATTTTGATCAAACGTATTATATAAAAATAGAGAAGATTAATTAATAATACAAATAGGAAATTGGAGAAACCACATAATTACGAAGAAGAAATGAAAACGTGAGTGTAGGTTATTTTCCTAATTTTTTTGACAACTTTTTTTTAATTAAATAGGGTTAAAATTGTAAAAAATAAGATTATCTTTTGTGGGGATCATAGAAAACACCCGAATTCTAAGGTAATCGAATACCCTCGTATCTGAGAAAAAATAGATGTCAGGAATCTTAGATTACCCAGATATTTTTAAATAAACCCCAAACAAACAATGGAATTGAATACCTCTTATAAGGGAATTTAAGATTACCCGAACCAAACGGGAGCTTAGGGATTTTTGTGGCTTAGAATTCTTCATATGACTTTGCTGCTTCAAACACTGAATGAAGAATACAGCCGTTGTTGTTGAAGACAAATTTCCTCTTTAGAAAGCGATTCATGAAGAAAGGGGGAATATGAGATCTTTTCTTAATTATCTAACTATCTCTCAAGATAATTAGGAGAGAGAAAGAAAAGCAAGGGAGAGAGCATGTAGAAAATGTGGATGTGGAGTGTTTAAAGATGATGGCGATGCAATAGATCTAAGAAACGGCAAAAATCAATGTTTTTATTATGATTGTTCTAATTTTTTTTATACAGTTGAAATATATGATTAAATTTATCCTATCTAATTAGATTAAGTTTTTATGTTTAGAGGTGATTTAACATATTTAATATGTTGAGATATATGATTAAATTTAATCTTATTAAGTTTTTGGGTCTAGATGATTTAACATATTTAATACGATATCAGAGTAGGAGATTCTGTGTTCGAAGATTTGTGACAATGTTTTCTCTCCATTATTAAAATTTCACATGATTGAGTTTTTTTTACCTTATTTTTAAAATAGTTAAATTTTTATTTATTTTTAAAATAACACTTTTCTAATTTCATTAAATTTAAGATTTTTTTTTATTAATTTTTTCTTTTATATTATTGAATGATCAATCTTATTGTTGTTTTTAATGTTTCTAATTGGGATGATTTAAATTATAATTTAATAATTGTATTTTTTAAGTTTTACTAGTTTTTACGATTTTGATAAATTTCTTATAAAATGGATGTTAAAAAAAATACTATTTTTTAAAATTATGAAAACTTTTGTTATTTATTAAATTTACAAGTAAAAAAACAATTATTGAAATGACTTAATTCTACATATTAATTAGTCAGAAGTTTTTAAAAATTATTTAAATTTTTTTGAAATAAAACGTAAATTCATTGAATAGTTCAAAAAACTAATTGAACCGCCATTTAGGTAATTTTTAAAAGTTCTAACATTTCTATAATTTAATATGCATATATATACTTGTCGAGATATTTTTTATAAAAAAATCCAAAACTATATTTTTTATACTGGACCTTATTTTGCAATCAGATAAAGAAGTGTACTGACAGCATCTGAGATTGTTTCTTCTTTATCTTCCCATGATATGGGCTGACCTTCGACCTTTATTTCTACGAAAAGTGTTTGTATTTCATTGCTCCATGCAAGGATCCATGGGATTTGGAAGGTCATAGCAAATCTTAATCCAGGAGGGATTGCAGTCTTTGCTATATATGTTGAGAAGTAATGGAGAGATTCTTGTTTAGAAAATCCATATTTCGTATAATCTTATTTTTTATGTTTTGATTTTAATTCAATTTTGTACGTTCTCTCCAATTTTTATGTAATGTTTTGTACATTTTGGTACATCGTCCTCCACTTTGAAATATAATTTGAGAGAAAGAGAAGATATGCATAATATACAAGTCAATCTCATTTTATCTGCAAATAGAAACAAAAAGTGTTAACAAACTTTAAAATCAATATATAAATTACATAATACGTAATATACGAAATATGGACACATAAAAAACAACGCAAAATATACTTGTTATGGACACATAACAGTACAGTGCAAACAGACAAGGATGACTAATAGAACTCATAATATACATACTATACATTTATCATTTAACAGCTAAACTAAAACAGGATATTCTGTATATTACAAATGTTACGAACACACATTTACTTCCGTTGACCCTCTCGTCAATTATGTATATTACATGTTTACATAGTTTATTTTTAGAAAAAACCAAACTTAACGTACGTTACGTATATTACAGCATACACTTTCAACAAATTATGTATATTACAATGCACATCAAAGAATGAAAAAATCCAGAAAATTATGAGAATATGAGAAATTTTTTAGCAAAGCTCAAGAAAAATAGAGGAATGATTTCAACAATAAAAAAAACAAACTTTTCGTTAGTTTTATACTATTTAAGCTTCAGATCTTCAAGATTCGTGTCGAATCTAAGGGTTTATGAAGAAAAAAAAAGGAGGAAAGAGTAAAAGTAATTTTTTTCATATCTATACTTTTCTTGCTTTAGATCTTCAAGAAAAGCATAGATCTAAGATATATAAATATAAAAATGGAGGAAAAATGAAAAAAAAACGCGTTTGGAAGAAGACGAAGCAGTTCATACCTTTCTGGGCCCTTTGGATCTCCAAGATAAGAAAAATAGATAAAGAGAAAGAGATGGAATAGACTCACAAATCTGGAAAATGGTGGGAGAGTGATTGTGTGAGATGAAAATGGTGTTTTTTTTGGAAAATGGTGGGAGAGTGATTGTGTGAGATCAAAATGGTGTTTTTTTTTAAAAAAAGAAAAAAGAAAAAAAAAAAGAAATGTGAGAGATGGATGAAAATGGTGGATGAGAGATGAGAGAAAAGAGGGAATTTGAATTAATAAAAAAAAGGGTGGGGAGAGTTTTTTAAACGTGAACGAGAGAGAGGAGGGAGAAGGAGAGATGATTTGATGGTAAAATTTTTTGGTAATTTCTCCTCTCAAAATCTTCCACTATTAAAAAATGACTATTTATAAAGAGAGGAAAATATATGTGGCTATTGTAATTTATCACCCATTTTTAAACGCGGGAGATGGGGTGTGCATAATAAAAAATCTAAAATGGAATCATATTTTATTTCAAATTTAAGGTTTTTAGTTTTGATTTTAAGAAAATCTGTTGTAACGTCCCGTTATTTTGGAGTGAAATTTTTATTTTTATTTTATTTTATTTAATATTGTTTATGTATTTATTTATTTCAATTCAAGTATTTAGTTTAATTATTATTTTGTAATTTCGATATTAGTACTTAATTTTGCCCGAAATTCATTTTTATCGTTTTAATGTTTATTTTTCGCTTCGGTGACATTAATAATTATTAATAGGCCAATTAATAATTATTAATCACCTTTAGATTTATTTAAGAGCATCGGGTTTCGATTCATAAGTCAAAAGTCATAAAAGGGCAAAACCGTAATTTCCAAACTACCAAAATATCTAAATTCACTATTCCATCATCTTTAAAAGTCACAAAATTGACCAAAACTTGTCATTTTTCCTTGCCATTGCCGTGAGCAACTTCAAGCCATGGATGAGAATTTCTTTTCTTCGTTTCTCATTCGTTTCTCGGTGGATCGTCGTGTTTTTGGTTGCGTTGGATTGGTAGGGACGAGGGCTACCTATCCAACCTAGCTTTTCGAAGTTTCCCGTTCCCTAAAGGAAGTTCCAAAAAGTGCGTTTGCTCGGTTGTTGATTCGTGGAAAATTGGAGATTTGGAGTTAATTGGCTAAGGTGAGAATAGTTAGGATTTAAAGTAATTATAGAAATCGAATGAGTGTAATGGTGTGTAGAATCGGGAACTAAGATTAGAATCCAATCTAAGGTTAGAAGAAGTGAGTTAGTGCCTTAGGATTTGAAGTAATCCTTTAGGCGAGAAACTTAGGATTTCTCGATGAAAGTCTCGAATCTTAGAAGATTCTAAGTTAGATTAGTTTCGGTTTTTAGAAGGAATCATTGGAAGTTAAAGGATCCAAGACTTTGATAAAGAACGGTTGATAGAACCTCGGATTCATTGGAAGTTTAGAATCCTTGAAGGTTAGGATAATCGTTATGTTTGACCTTTACTTTCATTATTGTTAACGGAATTCGATTTACATATCGTTATGCCTTGATTCCTATCTATTTTTACTTTATGTCTTACTTTATGCCGCTTTACTTTGTGCTTGTTTCGGTTATTTAATAATCGTACTTTACTTTATTTATTTTTACAAGCATATGCAAGCATATGCATAACATTTTGCACCATTATTTATTATACCATAACATCTCGCACCATTGAAAAGAGAAAAGAATGAAAGGAACGGTGGATGAGTGGATACCCACATTACCTTCATACATAAGGTTGAATGGTGGATGAGTGGATACCCACATTACCTTCATACATAAGGTTGAATGGTGGATGAAATGCGAAAATCCACATTACCTTCATTACATGCATAAATGGCGAATGCGTTTCCTACGGGATGTACACATTACTTTTATGCATACGATTGATGAAAAGAGAATTGAGATGTTTAATATGATGCAAAGTTTATTTACTTCTATTATTTATGTCATAACAATGTTAATGGATGAGTATTGACTATGATTTTAGCAATATCATCCTTAGAAAGTATAAAATGAATTTACCTAGAGTTTGGAGAACTTTAGGAGTAGAATGTGTCAGTTTATTTGGACATAAATCGAAATGCGAGTTTGAGGTCTATCTTTACTTTTTATGCTTATTATTCTCACTGGGCTTAAGTTGTTAGCTCATGATATTACAAACATTTCAGGTAATGTTTGGGATCGTGGAAGAGGAGGCAAGTGCGCGCTTGATCGAGGGGATGATGATTTTCGAGATGGACTAAGTGTTATGTAAAAATCCATGTACATGGTTTTGAGTATTTTATATAATTTTGGAGTTGTATATTTGTAAATGGCTCTTAAGAGCTATTGTCTTTACTTTTATGTTTATAAATCATTTTGAACTCCTGGATGGAACTTAATGTTCCTTGTGTTTTTAGATGTTTGAATTTAAGATGTAAACAGGTTTTTGGCTAGCCTATTTTCAAACATAATCACGCCATTTTTCTTAAAATAAAAGACTTCCGCTGTTTTCTCTGATTTTAATTTATTTAAAATGACGGGTCGTCACATCTGTTGTTTCACTAATTCAGTTTTTATTTAGATTTTTAAATTTATCAATTTAAGAAAAAAAAAAACTTTGGAAACAGTTTTATGTTTTTTATTTCTATTTTAAAAAATCTAAAACAAAAAAAATGTTAATATCAAATATGTTTGACTTCTATTTCTATAAAAAAAAATTACAATACAAGTATTACTTTTGTTTAAAAATATCGAAAACCAAAAAACTGAGAAATTAAAAACAAAAAAAATCAAAATATTAGACAAGAATAATCTAAGCTCTCATTTGGTTCGTTGTAATCTATGATATCTCCAGTAATCTAATACTTGGGAATCTGATGTCAAGGTATTTGATTATTGGGAATCTTAGATTACAGTGTTTGTTTATAAGTATACAATGAGAATGCCTGGTAATTTGAACTAATAAAACTTCACACAATAATTTATCTACAAAATATATTGAAGAATTTATCCACAATCTACAAGTAGAGATAAATTCAATCAAGAAGAAAATTTCCTACATTTTCTTTACAATATCAACAATAATAGGGTTCATCTCAAAGGAATTTGAGGGTCTATCAAATGTATGGAGAAGAAATCAAAATATCATAAAATTAAAAGCCATAGAAAAAATCTTTACCAAATGTAGCAAAATGAAAACGTGAGTGTAGGTTATTTTCCTAATTTTTTTGACAACTTTTTCTAATTTAACAAGGAATTGTAAAAAATAAGATTATCTTCTCGTGGGACACTACAAAAAAACTGTTAAATTGCGACCAAAGATTTGCGACCAAAGTATTGGGTAGTTTTTTTGGTGACCACTATGGTAGTAAATAAGAAGTTTGACTTAAAACGACCATATGGTCACTTTTTTGCGACCAAATTGCGACCAAGTAAAGAATTAGTCATAAAAAATGGCGCGAATTTTTTGCGGGAAGAAAATGACCATATGATCACTACAAAATTACGACCATGTGGTCACAATTTTGTGACACGATTTATCATTTAGTAGCAAAAAAAGGCGCGTAAATTTGGCAGGAGAAAGGCTACCAAGTGGTCACAATTCAAAGTGACTATATGGTCACAATTTTGGTGACCTTCAGTGACCAGTGGTAGCTTAAACATTTGGCGGGAAATAAGCTACCATGTGGTCACATTTGAAGTGACCACATGGTCGCACATTTGGTGACCTTTAGTGACCAGTGGTAGCTTAGAAATTTGACTGGAAATAAGCTACCAGGTGGTCACATTGTTAAGTGACCAGATAGTCGGAAATGTTGTGATTTTAAGTGACCAGTGGTAGATAAACAATTTTGTGAGAGAAAAGCTACCAAGTGGTCACAAAAATAAGTGACCATGTGGTCGTAAATGCTGTGACTTGATGTGACCCAGGGTAGTGAGGAAAATGGCTGGAAAATGTGACCAGTTGGTAGCAAAAATACTACCATCTGGTCGCAAATGAGCAGAGGAGTCCATTATAAAATCCCCTCCTCCCATTGTTTGTTAGCATTAAGAAAAAAGAGAATGAGAGAGTGGATGTGTGTTCATTTGATAGACGGGTATTTGAACAATGAGTTCGTGGTCGGGGTTGAACAGTTTGTTGAGTTTTGTATGACAACTGTCTATTATGAAAAGTATGGTGGAAAGCTACGTTACCCGTGCAGGAAATGCGACAATAGAAGAATCATACCGGTTACAGATTTGAAAGTTCATCTTTATAGTCGGGGATTTGTGCATAATTATTACCACTGGGTGTTTCAGGTGGAAACAAAGTAAATGTTTGACGCTGAATTACATGAATCTAGACGATACGAAGGTAGCAACTCGAATGTAGAGGTTGTTGCCGAAGAACGGAATGATGAACAATAGTATAGTCAGATGCAGCAAATGATACTTGATGGTGCGGGGTATGGGGGCAATGAAAATTTTCGTGAAAGTTTAAACGTAGATGAAGATGAACGGGTTGTTGAAGAGGAAATGAATCCGAAAGCACGTAAGATGCACGAGATGTTAAAGACAGTCAGCCGACCATTGTACGATGGGTGTCAAGTAAGTCAACTTTCTACTGCTACAGAACTTTCAAATATAAAGGCGCAGTACAACATACCTGCTAGAGGATTTGATTCGATTGCATCGTGGTTTCATCGATGCGCTCCAGAAGAAAATATTATGCCCAACAGTTTGTACGACACGAAAAAGCTAGTGGAGGGGCTTGGATTACCCGTGGAGAAAATAGATTTGTGTCGGAACGAATGCATGCTTTACTGGGATGTGGATGAGGACCTGCATCACTGTAAATTATGTTTTCTTCCAAGATATAAACAAGGGAAACACAACCTCATTCCGTACGCCCGCATGTTCTATTTACCACTGACCCCACGTCTGCAACGGTTGTATGCATCGGATGTGACAGCCTCACACATGAGATGGCATCACGAGCATTCACAGGATGAAGGTATTATGAGACATCCCTCAGATGCTGCGGCATGGAAGCATTTAAATAATTGTCATCCCGATTTGGCACAAGATCCGAGAAACGTCAGATTGGGCTTATGCATGGATGGCTTTAACCCGTTCGGGGCATCCAGGGCACAATATTCAGTTTGGCCAGTCATGGTAACCCCGTATAACTTGCCTCCCTCGATGTGCATGCAAGACCCGGTGATTTTTCTAACAGTGATCGTACCTAGGCTGAAAAGTCCAAAACAGAAACTGGATGTGTATTTGCAACCACTTATTGCAGAGTTGAAAAGGTTGTGGATTGACGGTGTTATGACGTACGACATTTCAAAGAAATAAAATTTCTTGATGAGCGCCGCGTTAATCTGGACGATCAGTGACTTCCCTGCGTATTTAATGTTGTCAGGTATGTTGATCTTTAACTGCTTTCATATACATTTTTGAGTATGTGTTTAGCTTTAGTTATTGCTTTCCTTAGTCAGTGTAGTTAATTGTGTGAACCTCAATCTCCTCCTCTTAAAGGATGGAGTACGGCGGGGAAATACGCATGTCCACATTACATGCTAGACACAGATGCATTTTATCTCAGAAACGGTCGGAAAACTTGTTGGTTTGATTGTAACCGTCGCTTTTTACCGTTGAATCATACTTTCCGTTTAAACGACATTGATTGGAAGAAGGGTTGACGAGTAAGAAAAGAAACCCCCCCGATAATGTATAGTGGAAGGAAGATTCTTCACGGTATAGATGCTATAGGGATGCAGAAGATTACAGTGGACGATGCAGAGAGTGCAAACAATGCGGCTGGAAAAAACACGGGTCGGAAGAAACAGAGTATTTTTTGGGATTTACCGTATTGGGAAGATCTATTGATTAGACACAATCTGGATGTAATGCATATCGAGAAGAATTTCTTCGACAACATTTTCAATACGATTTTGAACGTTCCGGGAAAAATGAAGGACAATCTGAAGGCACGTTATGATATACGGGAGATATGTCACCATCTTGAGTTGGAGCCTGACGACAATGATAATTACGCAAAAGCAAAGTACATGTTGACAACGAATGAAAAGAAAACATTATTTGAGTGGATCAAATCCATCAAATTCCTGGACGGATACGTTTCAAATTTGAGGCGGTGTATAGACAGTAAAAAACATATCATGTTCGAGATGAAAAGTCACGACTGTCATGTATTCATGCAACGATTGATGCCTGTCACGTTCAAACCGTTCCTAGAGAATAGACATTGGGAGCCGCTTGCACAGTTGAGTGTTTTTTTCAGGGACTTGACATGTACAGAGCTGACTGAAGCTACTGTTGCTTCAATGAGTTCAGAGATCGCTGTTATTATTTGTAAGTTGGAGCAAATGTTCCCACCTGGTTTTTTGACTCAATGGAGCATCTTCCAGTGCATCTTCTATACGAGGCATTCTTAGGGGGTCCAGTACATTACCGCTGGATGTACCCATTTGAAAGGTAAGCACAAGTTAATTTATAATGTACACGTATAAAGTACAGTAATTGAATGTAAATGTTTTCTACACATTCTACCTACCACAGGTACTTACATCGGTTGAAAAAGACGGTCGTAAATAAAGCACGAGTAGAAGGATCTATCTGTAGTGCGTACCTAACGCAAGAGACTACCACGTTTTGTTCATACTACTTTGACCAACACATTGCAGAGCAGTTTCGACCAGCGAAACGAAACATTTTCGAAAATTTACTTGAAGGTGTTGACATAAACGACTTGCCGATTTTTACGGAACCTGGCGTGACAGTTGGAAGATCAGTGCGTAGGCCGTTAACCGATTCTGAGTATCACGTAATGCAGACATACATGTTATGCAACTGCGCAGAGATCGAGCCTTACATAGAGTGAGTTCGTAACTTAACATTATTTCATCGCATAAATAATTACGAACTATTTGCTAACTATTTTTGTAACATACAAATTATTTCTAAACTTATACGTTTGAATGACACAAGTTGGTTTTACAGCCGCTGAGGAAGGGTCAATAATCGACAAAGAGTTTCGTTCTTGGTTCAGTGCATACGTGAGTTATTTTAAATTGTCAAAAAAACCGTGACAATTTGTTGAAAAAATTAATATCTTCCTAACATTACTGTATGAGAACAATGACAGGTTGACTCCCCTACATTAGCGGTAGATGATCCTCGCATTATTTCTTTGGCAAAGGGACCTGGACGAATTGCAAGGTCGTATACTGGATACGTCGGTAACGGTTACAAATTTCAAACGAAGGCGCATTCAGTTAACAGGGCAACAAACAACAGTGGTGTTTGCATAAAAGGTCATGTGTTCGGCACAAACGAAGATGATTACTTCGGAGTAATCGATGAGATTCTTGAGATTCAATACGCAAGTCCGACGCTAAAACGGATTGTTCTGTTCAACTGCACTTGGTTCGAGACAACCAGACGAGGCGGAGTCCGTAAGATTGATCATTTACAAATCGTTGAGGTAAACAAGTTTAATTAATCCAATAGTTTAATTCTTCAGTACTTAGTTTACTTTAATTAATGCATTTTAGTTCAATTAATCTAATTTTAATTTACTTTAATTTAATTTAATTAATTAGTTTAGTTTAAATTAGTTAATTAATTTATGTTAGTTTAATTTACATTATTTAATCAATTTAATTTAGATTATTTCATTAATTAATTAATTTAATTATTTTAATTACTTAGTATTAAATTAGTTTAGTTTAGTTGTAGGATTATGACGGGCAGACGACGTCCTCCCCAGTCAGACGAGCCTGACGACGAGCTTGATGAGGCGACTCCCGCAGCCGCCTACTTCCGCTGCCCTTGATGCGGACTTGACTATAGAGGAGTTGGACAGCCTCCTCTTCGGTTATGAGCCAGGAGTTGCTGCCACTCTCGATGATGCAGTCCCTGAGACCCAGCCTGCGACACCACGATTGGCGCAGGACTCCGAGGCCACGACTTCTGCGGGAGCATCAGGGTCTGCATCATAGCTCGATCCAGCGGAACCCTCCACTTCAGGCACACAGCCTCCTCAGTCCGCAGACTCTACCCTTCGGATTGAAGGGAATAAGTAAGTAATTTTGTTTATTGTTTTAATTACTTAATTTTTAAATCTTTAAACATTTTTAAAAGTGTTTTTTTTTTATTTTAACTAATAGTTTCTAATATCACAATATTTTTATGTTTTTGCAGAGTACAGCTGCATACAACCGTTTCATAACGGTTTCGCGAGGTCCTCCAGAGCATGCCTCTACCCAGCGAGCTTCACTGGCAAAAGATTCCGACGACAGTGAAACGTCGGATGTACGACAATTGGAAGTTAAAAAACATCATTTATTTTTATAATTAATTAATTTTGAAATTTTTAAAAACAAATTTATTACTTTATTAATTTAACAATTTAACAATTTTTTATTTCAATTTTTCAGGGCAAGTTTCTTGTTATCGATCCCGATATCACGGACGGTAGATTGTTCCCCCTATGGGACAATCACGTCCAGGATCGATTCAAGGATCTCATTTACCGAGCGCGTAGAAATCAAGCAGGAAACCGCCCCGTGTGAATGAGCGAGGAGGACCACGCGCGGCTTATCGCAAGTTTGAACACTCCCAAGGGCAAGGAAGTGTCAAGGAGGAATAAGGCCAACCGCGAAAAGAATCGCACTAAACACACAGGCATGGCCCGGACCCACGACGACCACCATCGTCGATTGGTAAGTTTTTATTTTGTATATTTTTTTACGTACTTTTTTCTTGTTTTCTTTTTTCAATTAGTTATTAATTTATTATTTTTTCTTCTTCAATGTCTAATAT
Source organism: Gynostemma pentaphyllum (assembly GCA_028015215.1). Classification (NCBI taxonomy): domain Eukaryota; kingdom Viridiplantae; phylum Streptophyta; class Magnoliopsida; order Cucurbitales; family Cucurbitaceae; genus Gynostemma; species Gynostemma pentaphyllum. Next base: position 43,216,475 of record CM051346.1, on the reverse strand, counting down.
TTTTTGGAAGCGAAGCACGGTCGCCCTGTCCCGCCCGATGAGCTACACCTCGTTCTTCACACGAAAAAGGACAAGACGATAGTCGACGGGAAGGCGAAAAAAGTTCAGGTATTTAATAATTTTTTCAATTATTATTTTTTCTTTACAATTTTTTCTAACTTATATATTAACTATTTTATTTTCTAAATTTTAAATGTCTAGGAACGTTTCAAGGAGTCGTTGAGTCAGCGGTTGCCCACACCAGACTCGCAACTGACTCAAGACGACCGTAGAGAGGCGTTCTTGGAGGCTGCTGGAGGGGTTCGACCTGATTGATCAGTTCCTTAGCTCGGCTCGTATGGGCGACGACTATACGCCGACGTGCTTCGGCCTCAGCGTAGTGGAGCGAGCACGAGTTCAGGTCCTTAACCGACTGAGTTGCAGCTGCGAGATGAGGTTCAGCAGCTGCACACCGAGCTGAACGATATGCGCAGCAACTTCGATGCTCGAGTCGCTGCGATTCAGTCAGATGTTCATGCCTAGGTTTAGGCCCAGGTGGAGGCACAGGTCGCAGCTGCATTGGCCGAGTTCTTCGCATCCCGAGATCCCGGTTCATCTTCTTCGGCTCCGCCTCCACCACCCCCTGGTCCTCCGCAGTAGTTTAGATTTCTTTTCTTGTATAGTACATTCTTTTGGAAATTTATTTATATATATTTTTATTTTAATTCCATTTTTTTATTATTTAATTAAAATAAAAAATTATTTAATTAAAATAAATAAATAAATTTAAATAAAATAAAATAAAACAAAATAATATTTACAAATTAAATAATTTAATTTAAACAATTAAATAAAAATAATAATATTTACAAATTAAATAATTTAATTTAAACAATTAAATAAAAATAATAATATTTACAAATTAAATAATTTAATTTAAACAATTAAATTAGAAATTAATTAAATTATTAATTACATTTGCGACCACATGGTCATATTTTTCAAAATATAAAACGACCATCTGGTCGCAAACCATGGTCGTCTTGGGCTGATGTTCAAACTACCAAATGGTCACTTAAGAAGGTGACCATTTGATCACCAATATAAACGACCATGTGGTCACACTTTTTATGGACCAACTGGTCACTTGTCTACAACTTAAATTACGACCAGATGGTCACTATTTTTTGCAACTGTCTGGTCGTTTTTTCAAATGTTGACTTTTTTGCGACCAAATACGTTTGGTCGTATTTTGGTGACCACGTGGACGCACAATTGTCCTGGACGACCGGCTTTTTTGCCACGTCAGGTTTGTTCACTTTTTTTGTCACATTTACCTTAAAAACAACCGTCTGGTCGCAATTAGCCTTTTTTCGTATTGGGAATCATAGAAAGCACCCAAATTCAAAGGTAATCAAACACCCTCATATTTGGGAAAATATGGATTCCTAGAATCTTAAATTACCAAGATATTTTTAAATAAACCTCAAACAAACAATGAAATTAGATGCTCATTATAAGAGAATGTTAGATTACCCCAAACCAAACGGGGCTAAGAAAAATTTAGGGATTAGACTTGTATACCATAATGGAGTGAGAAAGTAGAGAAGTAAATGAAAGTGGCTTGTGTAATAAATGAAAAGTTAATACAAGTATTTTATAGTAGCTAGAATATACTTAACTACCTACTCTAATATTTAAATTGCAGCGAAAACACCATATTTATCTTCAAAATTAATTATTTGAAGAAAAATATTATTAAGTTTTATTTTTATGATAAATTTAATATATTTGTGAAGTTTTTAGAACACTATTTATCCTTAAATTTAATTATTTTGAAACTAGAACAAACATTTTACTAACGTCAGAATTATTTTGTGAATATGTTTAGAACCCATATTGTATTTGCAACAACTCCATCTCAGCTTGTGTCTGTTATAAAAAAAAAAAGGTTATTTTTAAAAATAATATATATTTCACGTTCGAAATCTCAAAAATAACAAAAGATTTTCAGAATTTTTAAAAATTATACATTTTCGAACTTTCATTTGAATTTATCAAAATCTTGAAAGCTCGGGAAACTCAAAAAGTTAGGAAAACTTAATTTAAAACATCTCAATTAAAAATATAATAGAAAATAATAATATTAATCATTCAAAAATAGAAGAGAAAAAAATAAAACAAAATGAATTCATTAATTTAATATAAACAATTCATTATAATTCTAACTATTTTTTAAAATAAGATAGAAAAAAAAATTGTAATTTCTCTTTCTTTTTTTTTTTTTTCATAAAATGAATAAAATTTAAAATTATTTCTATGAAATTTCGCACGTATTGGATTTTTGTGGCTTAGAATTCTTCATATGACTTTGCAGCTTCAAACACCGAATGAAGAATACAGCTGTTGTTGTTGAAGACAAATTTCCTCTTAGAAAGCGAATCATGAAGAAAAGGGGAATATGAGATTTATGATAATTATCGAACTATCTCTCAAGACAATTATGAGAGAGACAGAAAGGCAAGGGAGAGAGCAGGTAGAAAACGTGGATGTGATTTAAAGATGATGGCGGTGCAATAGATCTAAGAAGGGAGAGAGGGTTACCCTCTCTTATTTTTTGAAAAATGAAATTTTGTATATAAAAATCCATGTTTTTATTATGATTATTCTAATTTTTTACTACTGTTGAAATATATGAGGGAACTTCATTGGATGACAGATTTTTATGCAATATTTATAAAAATATCAACTCAAAAAAGTATTTACAAATATAGCAATTTTTATCATGATCAGTGATTTATGTGTTTATCAGTGATAAACTTAGTGTAAAAATATGTAATTCAATGTTTATCATTGATAAACCCAATCAAAATTTACTATATTTGCAAATATTTTTTTGAGCTTTTATTTTTACAAATATTGCTAAATTTTTTGCTAGATTTGCAAATGCCCCAATATATGATTAAACTTATATTATCTAATTAGATTAAGTTTTTGTCTAGTGGTGATTTAACACATTTAATATGTTGAGATATATGATTAAATTTGATCTTACCCATTAGCTTGAACTTTTGGATCTAGTGATGATTTAACATATTGTAGAAGGAGAAGATTCAGTCAATTACAAATTCGCCACGTAATTATCTAAATAAATGATAAAATTAGACGTCATTAAATAGAGACCAATCATAATTGACACGTGTCTTTATTTCAAAATAAAAGACATAAAATCGTGTAATAAGATGACACCACGTGTCATTTTCCATGGTCATTTGATGATGTAAGTTGGTCCAACCAAATTGTGCCATGTGGCACTCAGGCCCATTATCAAATTAAACTCAACCCACCAAAAGGCCCCATTGAACACTCTATAAATAGAGTAGGCCATTCATAATTCAAGGAGAAATTTTGGAGAAGAAGAACACCGAAGACAATCTCGAAGGCTCTGACGATCCAAGATAATCCTGAAGACTCTGAACATCCAAGACGATTCGAAGAACACGAAGATCCAAGACAATCTCGAAGGCTCCGACGATCCAAAATAATCTCGAAGACTCTGAACATCCAAGACGATTTGAAGAACATGAAGATCCAAGACAATCTGAAGAATTCAAAGATTGAAGAATTTAAAGATTGAAAATCCTGAAGATCAAAGACAACTCGAAGACTATAAAAATCCAAGACGACTTGAAGGATTATTCGAAGACAAATTCTTTGAAGATCAAGATCTCAGAAGCCCGGAGAATTATAGTGTTCAAGATAGAAGATTTTCATCCAATCAATCCTTTGATCCGAGAATACGTCGATTGACCCTCGAGTCAAAGTTTATACTTTTGAGAAAGCATCAGAGGAATATTTATTAGAGATTGTAACTACTCAAATTCATCAATACAAATCATTTATTCTGCATTTATTTCACCATATCGAAATCTCTGTGTGAACACATATTTAATAAGGAAATTTCATTGGGTGGCAGATTTTTATGCAATATTTGTAAAAATGTCAACTCAAAAAAGTATTTGCAAATATAGCAATTTTATCATGTTTAATGTGTTTATCAGTGATAAACATAGTGTAGAAATATGTAATTCAATGTTTATCGCTAATAACTCGATCACAATTTGTTATATTTGTAAATATTTTTTTGATCTTTTATTTTTACAAATATTACTAAAATATTTGTTAGATTTGCAAATGCCCCTATTTAATACATTAGAGTGCAGATTCTATGTTCGAACATCTGTGATGATGTTTTCTCTACATTATTAAAATTTCACATGATTGAGTTTTTAGCTTATTTTTAAAATAGTTAAATTTTTATTTATTTTAAAAATAGCACTTATCTAATTTCATTAAATTAATGAATTTTTTTTCATTATTTTTTTCTTTTATATTATTGAATAATAAATCTTATTATTGTTTTTTATGTTTCTAATTGGGATGATTTAAATTATAATTTAATAATTTTATTTTTTTAAGTTCTATTAGTTTTTACGATTTTGATAAATTTCTTATATAATGGATGTAAAAAAAAAATACTATTTTTTAAAATTATGAAAACTTTTGTTATTTATGAAATTTACAATTAAAAAAAAAACAATTACTGAAATGACATAATTCTACATATTAATTATTAAAATATCATAAGTTTTTAAAAAATATTTAATTTTTTTAACTAAAAAGTAACTTCACTGAATAGTTCAAAAAAAAAATTGAACCGCCGTTTAGGTAATTTTTAAAAGTTCTAACATTTCTATAATTTAATATGCATATATATACTTTTTGAGATAATTTTTATAAAAAAATCCAAAATTATATTTTTTTATACCGAACCCTTATTTTTCATAATTGGCCCTTGGTCGGTGCGATCAATGCATGATTTTTTCATTTGCCTAATAAAACAAAAGTATATTATTGTCATAAGAACAATTATTGTAGGAATATTCAATTTCCCATGAGCCGGAGAAGAAGACTTATTCCAGTGACAATCTATCCGTTAAAAATAGATTTTGTTTTGTACTTTTTAATTTAAATATTATAATTTTTAAAACATATTTTAGAACAAAGAAAATTGGTAAGTTTATTATAAATTATAATTGCATTGTTGACCTGAAAAAATGAAAAATCCAGTAATCATATTAAATGCACAAATCACCACAATACTTTAGTTTTTTAATTTACATGTAAAAATATTCACTTTTACACTTTTAAAAGTCATCATGGGTTACAATTTCCATCCAAAACTAACTGTTGATATTTTTTTAAAACTCCTATGAATAAAATATTCAAAAAATCTTGACCCTACGTTAAAAAAAAGTCATCGAAAGTCAAAGTTTAACCTCATCTTCATCCTTTTGTCACCTGAGGCGGCGACTGGCGACGAACGAACAAAACTCCAAAGCTCAAGAATTTCACCCCAAAAAAGGCAGAAATGAAGTGAAACTAAAACCAAAATTAATAAATTGATAGCCGAAACAGAGGGGAGATCCAAGGAAAAAGAGATTCAGTTGTGAAACGGAATATCCAGTTTATAATTATAAAATTTATTGGGATAAATGTAAAATACACTCTTCTACTTTAGGTTATGTTAGATCACACCACGATATTTTTTGTTTGTTTTAAAATACCCCTCAATTTTTGAAAGTTTACAAATCACACCTTTCTATTGATAAATTTTAACGAAATTTAGACACATCCATATTATACGCATAACACGTGTCCTGAAGATTTTATATCTTATTAATATAAGAATTTATTCTAAAATTCTACACATCTATCAAAATTTTGTCGTTATTTTTCAATAAATCATAATATATAACATACCTAAAATATAAATGTATCTCAATTTGGTTAAAATTAATCTATTAAAGGGTTTGATTTATAATTTTACTAAATTATATGGGTATGGGGTGTGATTTAAAAATAACCCTAAATGAGAGGTGTATTTTATGTTTACCCCAATTTATTTTAATAGAAAAGAAATCAAATAAGGTTTTTTTTTTTTGAACATATGTAAATAATTCAACGGGTTTCTCATTGATGAATGAGACAAAACACCAATAGAAAGATGAAATAACAATAACAATAATAATAATAATAAGTAAGACGGTGCCGCCTGTCCCTCCGGGTTCAATTCGTCTGTTCACACTCATTTCGAATACCGGCGTCAATAACTTTAGCAGAGACGGATTTTTCAGAATGTTATGTTTGCGGGATAGAACTAATTAATATATATATACAGTGGCGAGGCCACGTTTGTGCTGGGGGGCGGCATTTTAAAATTAATTTTCATATATATAAATTTGCTTAAATTTTTATTTTGACCCCCAAAAAAAATGTGTTTGACCCTTATTTTGAGCATTAAAAGAAATTTATTTCAAATTTTAATTTTGCACCTCTAAAAAAAAATTAGGCACTTATTTTGAGTATTGTAAGATATTTAATTTTATTAAAAAATAGAAGACTTTCTCTACAAGCTTCTATTTTCATCTTCCCAATAATTTCTATCTCATATTATTACTTTTTTCAAGAACCAAAGTCTTATCTCTCTCTTAATCCTTCATCTTCTTCTCCATCTCCATTATTTTTTTTTTCAAAAACCAAAGTCTTCTCTCAAACCTTTATCTTCTTCTCCAATACTCTCAAATCCTCTTCTTCTTCTCTACTTTTTCATATTAGAGAAACACAAAATTTTCATTTTCTCTTCTTTCATTCCTCTCTCAATCTCTTTCTAAAGTCATTTGGGAACAACTTCAAAGGATTTTACTCTTCATTAATGTGAGTTTTTATTGTTTTAAATAGATTTTTAAGTAGTTAAATTCATATATATATATATATATATATATATATATATTGCAATATATGGTGATAATTTTATGTTTTAGGTTTATAAATAGTTTAATTTATTTTATTAACTAAAAGATGAGTATAATTTTTTTGTTTATGAATAGTGTAACTTTCTTAGTTTTAAATATTAAAATAAGTTGTTCTTTTTTATTTATTTGATCTTAGTTATGGAGAAATTCTTCAAAAAGATACCAACAATTGAGTCCACATCTCATGAAGACAATGATAAAGAGCAACATGGTGCTAAAAGAAATTGTTTGGATGTTGATTTCAATAATCTTATTGCCGATCCCGCAATACGAATAGCAATATCATCTTATCACCCTAATGTGCAAGATGCTATTCGAAGAGCTTATCTACTAAAGGGTCCTTGTGTAACGACCCGTTCCCGGTAAGTTTTAAATTTTGATAATTATTAAATTTATTTTAATAATTATTAAGTTTTCTTTTAAGAAAATAGATATTTAATGATTTTTCTTTTAAAGATAAATTAATTAATATCTATTCTTTGGAAAAAAAAAAAAAAATAGGGTTGGTTTTAACGTGTAAAGGGAGGAAGAGAAGAAAGAGAAGGAGGTTTTTGCTTCGAGCCGAACGACAGAGAAAAAGGAAAAGGTAGGGTTCCTTTTCTTCTCCATCATCTTCTTCCTTCTTGCTTCTTTTTCTAAAGGATTTTAGGGTTTGATCAATTGATCTCCCTTTGTGAATTAGGTGAAGTTTCATAGCTTTGCTTTTGGTGAAGGAGAGGTGGAGATTGGAGAAGTCATCTTTGAGAATTGAGACCAAGGTATTGGAAAATTCTTCCTTTAAATTCTGACTTTTGTTTTGATTGTGATGAAAACCTACCAATTCCAATTAATTTCAATCTCTTCTTTTCAATTTTCCCAATTTCATTCAAACCCTAAAAACCCTAACCTTGATTCTTGAAATAAAAAACATTCACCCCACCTTTTAATTTATCAAAAATCGAACCCGACTGCACCAAGGACCGCCGCCGCCACGTCTTGAAAACGCAGCAGCAGGGCTGCTGGTCGGCGGCAAAGCAGCCCCTTTAGGGGGGTTGCTTTGCGTTATTTGCGCCGTTTCGCCGCTCCGTTTCGACCCCTTTTTGGTATTTTATGTTAGGTAAATTTTTAGCAAGGGATTTAATTTGTTATAGGTCACTTTTCAGGTGCTTGTAACCATTGGAAAAGAAGACCAACTTGTGATTTGAATTACTTTTAACAATAAGGTGAGAATTTAGTTAAGCTTTGATCAGGGTCAAGTTTAATTTTCTTTTTCTTTATAAGCATGTTTTATTCTGATTTGTGTGTTTGGAGTAATTTTGGGTGTTGATTTGAGCATGATTTGAATGATCCTATATTGGTTTGAATTGGAGTTAAGATTATGAAAGTTAATGGCATGCATGCTTTTGAGTGTTATAAACTAATGTTACTATTGGATTCCTTTGTTGATTGATTTTAGAGTGATATTTATATAAATTCTAGCCACTTTTGGGTGTTTTAAGACTTAGAAAAAGCTGCTGGAATTTGACAGGGTGTAGCAGGATCAATGGAGTCTTAGGTAGAGATTAGTTCATCGAAGGCCTTTTCTTGGGAGTTTAGGTGGGGAATTATTTTTAGTTCATTCTTGGGTGTGTCTAGGTGATTTTGGAACTGATTAGAGGCCTAAAAAGCTGCTGGAGATTTTTATAAAATTCCCTTACCGATTGCCCGCCGGAAAGAAGCAAAACCGCACTAGTTAAGCTAGTTTAGCTTTTTAGGGTGGGTTTTCTTCGGGGATTCATCTCGTGAGTTAAAGGTCTAATTTTAGGTATTTTTAGAACCTTTAAATGCTGTAAATACAATGATTTTCCAGAATTTGGAATTTTTTAGAATTAGCCATATTAAGGTCAGTTTTAGGAGGAAACAGGTTTTCTGAGCTAGAAACTGGGCCTAGGCTTTGTTAAGCATTCTGTTAGTGATGCTTTATTTTAAATCACATTATTCGATGCCTTAGATAATGTGGTTGTAGGTTCGCATTAAGTAGGGCCATACTTAATGAAGAATAAACCGTTAAGGGGTGAATTAGAGTTGTGCACAACTTAATTACACTTAACGGGGTAGGTTCATTCCATTTGATTAATGGGAGAGAATAAACTTGTAGGTTCGCTTGTGAGTCTTGCAAACTCATAAGAAGAATAACTCAAAGGTCGAATCGTGGTGACACGGGTTCAATACCTTGAGTGTGCGGCTCACTTTAATTGTGAATAAGTGGAGCTAAGGCATTGGATGATAAAACTTAAAAGGATGGGATTTTCTCTAGGGTTGAGATCATGCCTTGGAAGTTGAGAGTTATCGGGAGTTGTGAGGTCGAATATGGACTTAAGGAATTTAGAAAGTTTCTCATGGCGTTGCTCTTAATTTAACTTTATTCTCACTGGGCGTAGCCTCATGATGCTACAATGTTTTTTTTTTTCAGGTAATAAAAAGAAGAAATCTGGCAAATGATGGGGTCGTGGGCGGTGATTGGTTGGGCTTGGATTTACAAGCCGGCTACTTTATCTTGTTCGTGTTAGTCGAATATTGGGATTATATTTTTATTTGTTATGTTGATTTTTTTTTTTTATGTTTAGTTATTCCAAAACTTTGAATAATTGATTTGAACTGTTTTGTTTTAAACTGAGCTCAAATAAACCATTTTGTTGGATTTGGATTTATGGAAATTTTTCTGAGAATGGAATAAAGTTATGTTAGTTTTAACTCTAAATGAAAAGTGTTGAATTTTGAGATGATGTAAATTAAGTTTCCGCTGTGTTTAGTTTATTTCCATGTTTTGGGAATTTGGGTTGTGACACCTTGTCAACCTCGTGGTCATAAATTCAACCAAACATTGCAAGGAAAACTTTATAGGAAATTTGTTCATACTTGGTTTGATGAATATCCTACTTGGTTGGAGTATAGCATTTCTAAAGAAGCCGCATATTGTTTGTGTTGCTATCTCTTTAGATCGGATTCTAAAAAGTATCAAGGTAGTTCTTCCACATTTGTTTTTGAAGGGTTCACAAATTGGAAGAAAAAGAAAAATTGCAAGAACATATTGGGGGGTTAAATAGTCCTCATAATCAAGCTTCACAAAATTGCCAAGTTTTGATGAAGCAAGACCAACACATTCAAACTTTGCTGCACAAGCAAACTGAACAAACTCGAGTTGACTATCGAATACGCTTAACTACTTCTGTTGATTGTGTTCGCTTTCTTTTAAGACAAGGGCTAGCTTTTCGTGGTCACGATGAATCGGTTGATTCAAACAATCAAGGGAATTTTATGGAGATTTTAAATTTTCTTGCTAACCATAATGATGATGTAAAAAGGGTTAGTTTAGATAATAGTCCTGGTAACTTGAAGTTAGTCACATCAGATATTCAAAAAGATATTGTAAGTGCTTGTGCAATTGAAACCATGAATGTTATCATCAAAGATATAGGAAATGCATTGTTTTGCATTTTAGTTGATGAAGCTCGAGATATTTCGATGAAAGAGCAAATAGCAGTTGTTTATATACGTTATGTAAACAAGCAAGGAAAAGTCATTGAGCATCTTTTAGATATTGTTCATGTCGTAGACACTACTGCTTTATCACTCAAAGAGGCTATTGATGCAATGATTGCAAAATATGGTTTGAGCTTATCTAGACTACGGGGTCAAGGTTATGATGTAGCTAACAACATGCAAGGTGAGTTTAATGGTCTTAAAGCTTTGATATTGAGAGATAATGAATATGCTTATAATGTGCATTGTTTTGCCCATCAACTTCAGCTAGCTCTTATTGCCATTGCAAAAAAAATATGCATGTTGGACTACTTTTTAACTTGGTTTCAAATGTTGTGAATTTTGTTTGGTGCCTCATGTAAATGTCATGATATTTTACAAGAATTTCAAGCACTTAATATCTTGAAAGCACTTGAAAATGGAGAGCTCTCAAGTGGACAAGGTTTGAACCAAAAAACTAGTCTTAAACGTGCCGGAGATACACGTTGGGGTTCACATTATAATACCTTGATCAGCTTGATTGTAATGTTTAGTTCGATAATTGATGTTCTTGATTTTATTATACAAGATACTTCGAAAGCGGATCAAAGAGTTGAAGCATACAACTTATTAGATTCACATCAATCATTTGATTTCATTTTCTCTCTCCATTTGATGAGAAACATATTAGGAATCACAAATGAGTTATCTCAATCATTACAAAGAAAATATCAAGATATTGTAAATGCCATGAAGTTGGTTAGAATATCAAAAAATCGGTTGCAATTGATGAGAGATACATGATGGGCTTCTTTACTAGATGAAGTTTCTTCATTTTGTGGAAAACATAATATTGTGATAATTCATATGGATGACATGTTCATTATGCGGGACGATGACGACGTAATAGTGAGAAAATGATAAATAAGCATCACTATTGTGTTGAAATATTTTATTCTGTTATAGATTTACAACTTCAGGAGCTTAACAATCGTTTCAGTGAAGTCAATACTGAGTTACTTTTGTGCATGTCATGCTTAAATCTAAGTGATTCTTTCTCATCTTTTGATAAGAGGAAACTTATACGTCTTGCTCAATTTTATCCTCTTGAGTTTTCTGAAATACAATTATTGGTGCTAGAAGATCAACTTGAGACATACATTCATGATTTGAGATCTGATGATGAGTTTTTAAAGTTGAAGCTAATTTCCGAGCTTAGTGAAATGATGGTAAAGACGAAGAAAAGTGTTTTATATCCTTTAGTTTATAAGTTGATAACATTATATATATATATATATATTAATTTTATTAATTTCAGCTTTTGACATGTTAACTTAAAAATTATATTTGAATTATATTCATTTATATATGTATTAATTAATTATTAAAAATTATTTGAGATAATTTTTTTATATAATAATTAATATGGACATAATTTTTAAAAAAATACAAAATTTTCAATTCATCTAAACTATCACTACAAGACACGTCAATACTACTGACGCAGGCCTACGTCGGTAATACTAACGTCAGCGTCGGTAATACAGATTACCGACGTCATCTCTACATCGGCAAGGACGTCTGCTACTCTGGGTTGGGAATGCAGAATTTTGTCATTGCCGACGCGACGTCGATGATGCTCTTCACCTTACCGACTTATATTTCCTACATCGGCAAAAGTGTTAGCTTTTTGGGCTTCAATCATACCTAATGTTTTGATGATAACAAACCAGAATATATACTGATGGTTTCAAAGTTTTTAAGTGTCTATGTTGTAGAGCTTGGAATGAGCTTAAATCGGAGTCCAAACGAAGAAAGTTATGGACAAAAAAAGTTTAGAGTCAAATACACAATCCCGGATGACATCACCGCGTGACATGGACAAAAAGAACAAATCAGAAATTGACACGTGGAGAAAGAATGGCATGGTGTAGTCAACGGTCAATATCTGATGACGTGTCAACTGATGTGGAATACTTAACAGTAATATTTTTTGATGACGTGTCAGCACACGTGGATAGTGACATGGCGGTAAAGAACAAACCATATGGTGACATGTGGAATATGTAGCTGACCATGCGTTGATTGGACTTTATTGACTGACGCTGACGCACGAAAATTGGACGTATAGGAAGACGACACGCGGCAGACTGATTTGAATTAAAAAAAAAGGAAAATGCTGGCAGGGACGCGGTTTATAACGTGCCAGACACGCGCGTGCGCTACACGCGCCAACAGAGGCGCTTCCTGATTGGCTGAAACGCGAGTTTGAAGTCTATTTTCTACCCTCGCGACTGGTCCTGACGTTGCTGAAGCAAATGTGTGATATTTGGAGATTATTTACCTATTTTTCATCATTTAATAGCAGCCATTGGATCAAAATTGCTCCATCAAGGGTCCAGATTTATCCTGAAGCTAAAACACGAATTTGGCTTAGTTTAAACCCTATTTTCAGATCTAAAACAACATCTTTTGCTTTCTAATATGTTCTAAGCTGCTGCCCAAAATTCGCAAGAGCTCCATCCTTCAATTCTCTCATTCCACCTTGTTTTCATATTCATTTTGTGAAGAGAATTATATTGTGAGGAATTTGTGATCATTTTTACGATACAAAAATTTGTGTATCCACCTACTTGAGAGGTTTTTGTGAGGATTTATTTTAAACTTTCATTGGGATTTGTATTAAGGTGTGGGAACACCTTGGGGTGTGAAAAAGAATTTGGTTAGATCCTGAACCAGTGAAAAGGATTGGGGTTTTCTCTTTTTCCTGTTGAAATTAAAGAGGGAGATTGTACCGGTTTGGTTCTCACCAGCAAGAGAATCAGTGATAGTGAAAAATCTCAAGGAGGAGCCTTGGGGAGTGGACGTAGGCTTGCCGAACCACTATAAAAATCTTCGGTGTCTTCTTTCCCTAAACTTTTTAATTTCCGCACGTTTTATTTTAATGATTTGTGTTAGTTGTTGTGTGTTAATTAATTGCTTGCATCGATCTTTTGAAAATAGTGTTGGTTCACAAATTCATTAATTTACATCTTGTTTGCTTTAATTTTTAATTTAGTTGATCAATTTGAAAAACATTCTTGTTATAAAATTCGAATTTCAAATTTATAATTTTTTAAAGCAACCCTATTCACCCCCCCTCTAGTGTTCCCATTCGGTCCTACAAGAAGTATTACCGACGCCGCATCGGTAATGGGTGCACCTTTAAATTATAGGTGCCCTTTATACCGACGACATAACGTCAGTATCTGGGCTATCCATGGAACCCCTTTACCGACGCTACAACGTCGGTAAAACTATATTTTTTTTTAAAACTTTTTTTCGTATTTTAAACTCCCTTTTAAGCAACCTGTTTTTAACAATTCATATTCCCAACAGACAAAACAGTTTGAAAGGCATAAATCAACACTTTTTATAAGTGTTTGAGCAAATACAAAAATATTCTACATGTATTCAAACGTAAAATAACAAAGTTTCCAAATGTGAAATAATGAAGTTTGAAAAATTAAGACACATCTAAGCTAAACATTACCCTCACCCCCTCGCCCTTGAGATGCCGTCCAATTTCTCATATATGAAATTGTAATTATTTATTAAATTATATAAAATTATAACCAATAAAAGAAATTTAAATAATTATTTTTATTTTTTAGGTCAAATTATACAAAATACCATTCATATAGTGTTGGTTTCAATTTTTCCCCTAATATTTTAAAAGTTTCAATTCTACCCTCAACCTTTTATTTTGTTTCAAAAATATCCTTTATTGCAAAAATCAGCCTTTAAAAATATAATTCATGTGCACTTACAGTTAAATTTAATGAAAATTAAGAGATTAAGGGTATTATAAAAAGAATTGTTTTGATAAAAATAAAATTCCTGATGATATGATATTTTGAAAGAGAGTGATTTTTCCAACAAAGGGTTTTTTATAAACTAATTAAAAAGTTAGGGGTAGAATTGAAAATTTTAAAACGTTTGGGGCAAAATTGAAACAAACCCCATAGTAGAGGGGTATTTAGTATAATTTAACCTATTTTTATTAATAAATTATATCATTTAATATCATCTTTTTAAATAATATCATAATTGTAAACTAAGATAAAAAAAATAGATCTTAACAAAAACATTCTTTTACAAAATTTCAATAACAAACCCCCAGCCCACTGCTAGACCCGTCCCTGAACTTTAGTAAAAAGTTTCAATAACTGACACTTCACTAAATACAAATAGTATTCTGAACGGAAACAGTTTCTTTTAAATATTTATTTTTTGAAAAAAATTTAATTAGAGGAATATTTAACTCGCAGGTTTGAAATAGGTTGTTAAATAAGGTTTGTTAAGACTATGTATGGATGGTATAAAACAGTAGATTTGTTGAGTTTAAATTAGTATAAAATAGGTTAATGTTAGGAAAATGATGAGTTTATTAAAGATGATAGATTCAGATATCAATGCTCCTTAGTTTTAAAATTTTGGGATAAACACCAATTAACCTCAGGGGGTGTAAATAGTACAGGGTGTATCCCGTTTACACCTCACATAGTTTAAGCTATTTTTCCCCACCCCGTTTATTAAACGGGGACGGGGCAGAGGAGAAACGGGTAGGGAAGAATGTAAAAAATGCATGATTTTCATATTATACACACACACACACACACACACACACATTTAAATTTAAAATTCAAAATTCAAAATTTTCAATGATAATAGTACCTAATTGAGCATAAAAATAAATAAGTAAAACTCTCAATCATAATCTCTATCAAAATAAACCTAGAGAAATTAAATTATAAGAACAAAAAAAATTAAAGTAGATAAACTGAGAGTGGCAGAGTGTAAATGGGGGAAAATTCCCCCACCCGCCCCTGCCCAAGACCCAATCTAATTTGTTAAGCGGGTTTGGCTGGGCAAGGAAGCGGAGGGTTTAGTTTTCATCCCTAAATCTCATGTAATGTAACCCTCAACTTCTTACCTAAACCTGTGAGCCAAACACCCTCTACTATATATATTTTAAAATACTTTTAATTATTTTTTAAATTTCCTAAAAAAAAATTATTTTGAAATTTTATAAATATTCTTGACAATATAACCAAATATTATAAGGAAAATTAAAATTATTTTTAATTAGTTAAAATAACCTTCAAATCTTTGTGTGATGAGTTAATTGAAAAACAAGAGTAAAAGACTAAGAACTTGGATCAATAACAATGGAGTTTTCAAAGAGTGAATCACAATAAAAAGAATGAAGAACAAAAAGATTATTATTAATGTTGCTTTCCCTGAGAATTTACAAGCTGAAATTGCTAATACAATTCTCTGTTTCTAATCGAAATCTTACTAACAAAGATGCTGAAATCTAAGGCTTTATATCTCAGCCATTACATGTAACAAACTCCAACAGAGTTATGCAAAAATATCTACTCTTCACAGCTACTGCACGTGGGAATAACTACTGCTGAGCTAACTCCCTTTTACTGTCTTAAGCTTGATTAATCAGCTGTTAATCCAACAAAACACCCTCTTAACACTGATTCAATCACTCATACACAGATATTCCTCATTCAATTCTCAGTTTGCTACACATGTAATCAAACTTTGCAAATGCAATGCTTTTGTAAGCATATCAGCAGGATTTTCATTTGTGCATTCCTTTTCAATTGCTACCAATGCTTCTTGAAGTGCCTCCCTAACAAAGTGGAACCTAACATCTATGTGTTTGGTCCTATCATGAAAGGAAGGATTCTTTGAGATAGCAAGAGCACTTTGATTATCACAAAACACCTTTACTTTGCAGTCTGCTACTTGCATTTCTGTCACAATGCCCTTTAACCAAATAGCTTCTTTTACTGCCTCACTTAGAGCCATGTATTCAACTTCTGTAGAAGACAGGGCTACTACACTTTGAAGGGTAGATCTCCAGCCGATAGTGTTATTGAAAAGACTAAACACATATCCAGTTAGTGATCTCCTCTTGTCTTGATCTGCTGTATAATCAGAATCAATAAATCCCTTCAAACACTCAGTCATGTCTTCTGCCTTAGTGAACTTCAAACCCTTGTGTGAACTACCTTTCACATATCTTAGGATCCATTTAGTTGATTCCCAATGAGGCTTACCTGGATTGCTCATATATCTACTAATGACATTCATTGCATGAGCCAAATCAGGTCTAGTACTTACCATTCCATACATAAGGCATCCCACTGCATTAGCTGCATTTCTGTTAACTCTTCATCAGTGGTAGGTGACTGTCGTGAAAAGAGTTTGAAGTGAGTTGTCAATGGTGTCTTTATTGACTTAGCAGACTCCATATTGAATCTTTTCACAACCCTTTCAAGATATTCTTTCTGCATAATGGACAGTGTCCCTTTTAGTCTGTCTTTGTGTATTATCATGCCTAGGATCTTGCTAGCAGGACCAAGATCTTTAATTTCGAATTCTGCACTTAAAAGCTTCTTCACCCTCTTGATCTCATTCATATCTATGGATGCAATAAGCATATCATCAACATAGAGTAATAAGAAAACCGTAGGATTAGATGCAGACCTTTTGATGTATACACAGTGATCAAAACTACTCCTTTGAAACTGATTTGATGTAACAAAGTGATCAAATCTCTTGTTCCATTGCCTAGGGGATTGCTTTAACCCATAGATGGATTTGTTTAGTTTGCACACTAGATGTTCCTCTCCTTTCTTAATGAATCCAGGAGGTTGTCTCATATATATCTCCTCTTCCAGACTTCCATGTAAGAAGGCAGTGGTCACATCCATTTGTTCCAGGTGTAAATTCTACTGTAACGAAATAACTTCTTGTTCCATTGCTTTAAGCCATAGCTCTCTGTCTCTTGTCTTCATGGCATCATCATAAGAGACTAGCTCTATTCCAGTGTCTATGTCAGCACAAGTCAAAGCATAGGCAACATAATCTACTTGGTCAAATCTGGAGGGAGCTCTAATTACCTTTCTTTCTCTGTCCCTAGAAAGCTGATAGTCTTCTAACTCTGCATGTTCAATGTCAGTTCCTTTAGTAGCACTGCTTGAGGCTCTCTGATCTTGAATCTCTGATGACTGCAAGTTTGTGACTGCCTCAGCTTCTGATTGACTTTGAGTATTGGAGCTGTCATGTATATCTTCTAGTTCAATACTGTAGGATTTACAATTCTCATAATCTTCCTCTTGACCTTGCTTTGAATCATTCCATGGCATCACCTCTTCATTAAAACTGACATCCCTGCTGATTATACATCTTTTCTGCCCAGACTCCAAAGACCAGAGTTTATACCCCTTTACACCAGGTGAATATCCCAAGAAGATGCATTTGAGAGCTCTTGGTCCTAGTTTATCATCCTTCATGTGTGCATAGGCAGCACACCCAAATACCTTCAAATTTGACAGGTCAGACAGCTCCCCAGTCCCCACTTCTTGAGGTGTCTTTGAGTCAATAGCAGCTAATAGACTTCTGTTTATAACATATGCAGCAGTAGAGGCAGCTTCTCCCCAGAAGAACTTTGGTAGTTTTGCATAGGCTAGCATACATCTCACCCTCTCAAGGATGGTTCTATTATACCTCTCAACAAGCCCATTCTGTCTGGGGTGTATATCGAGCTGTCAAATGCCTTTTTATGCCACTGATCTTGCACAGATCATCTAGATTCTGATTTAGGAATTCAAGGCCATTATCTGTCCTTAACACCTTCATCTTCTTTCCAGTTTGATTTTCAGTTAACACCTTCCACTCTTGGAAGTATTTGAACACCTCACCCTTACTTTTCAGCAAATATATCCATAACTTTCTAGAGTAATCATCAATTATGGATAGAAAGTATCTTACACCACCATGTGTGGCTACTCTGGCTGGCCCCCACAGGTCTGAATGGATGTAATTCA
Source organism: Gynostemma pentaphyllum (assembly GCA_028015215.1). Taxonomy (NCBI): domain Eukaryota; kingdom Viridiplantae; phylum Streptophyta; class Magnoliopsida; order Cucurbitales; family Cucurbitaceae; genus Gynostemma; species Gynostemma pentaphyllum. Next base: position 43,198,249 of record CM051346.1, on the reverse strand, counting down.
TGATGCCTTGAGTGCAGTGCTTTTCTTTGTTGAATCTTACTTTGGTGGCTTTGCTGATTATGTAGTGTTCACAGAAAGGCAGCTCTCCCAGCTTTCCCTTTCCCAACAAGCCTTGATCATGCAAGTGATTGAGTCCCTTTTGGCTTATGTGAGCTAGCCTATGATGCCAAATCACACTTTCATTGACTTTGGATTCAATCACAGCATTTACTTCACCTTGAATTGCTGACCCTTGAAGGATATACAGACAATTCTTTTGTATTCCTTTCATCACAAGCATGGATCCTTTGAACACCTTCAATGTTCCATTTCCACCTCTGAATTCATAGCCATCTTTATCAAGTGTACCAAGAGAAATCAGATTTCGTTTAACATCAGGCACATATCTGATAGAGGACAAGATCTTCACTGTTCCATTTGACATTTTTATCCTAACATTCCCAATCCCTCTCACAAGTTAGAGATGATTGTTCCCCATGGTAACTTTACCTCCCTTAATTTCTTGAAATTCTTGGAAGTAATCTTTCTGTGAGGTCATGTGGAATGAATAGCCCGAATCCATTACCCATTCTTCAGAATTTGCAACTTCTGAAACCATCAAGAGTTCTGCAGAATCATACCCTTCATGTACATTGGCTTCACTTTGCTTTTCCTCCTTTTCTCCTTTCTCTTTAGGTTGATTTCTGAGAGGGTTTTTGGGGCAATCCTTTCTCTAGTGCCCTTCTTGATTACAAAAGAAACACTTGTTACTTTTCACTTTGGCTTTTGATTTGCTCCCGCCTCTTGATTTTTGCTTCCCATACCTCTGATCTTGTCTTCCTTTCATGTAGAGAGCCTCTGCATCCCTTCTCTCAGACTTCATGTCTAGTTCTTTTGATCTTAGATCATCAAGAACAAGATCAAGGGTTAATTTGTCTCTTCCATACTTGATGACTTGTTTTATTTCTTTGTAATTCTCTGGCAGTGAGTTCAACAGAATCACTGCTTTGTTTTCTCCACTAATCTGCTCACCAGTTTGAGCAATATCCATACAAATCTTGGTAAATTCATCAAGATTGTCTTCTAGCCCTTTCGAAGGATTCATACTAAACCCAAATAATCTCTCTTTGAGATATATTTTATTGGGTAAGGATCTTGTTGAATACAATTCCTCCAATTTCTTCCATAACTTGTCCACTGTATCTTCTTCATCAACACGTCTCAAAACATTATCAGATAGGTAAAGAATGATGGTGCTGAAGGCAGTCTCTCCCATTTCACCTTCTTCTTCTCTGCAGTAATCGTGGCTGGGAAGGTTGCTGGATCATCCAGAACTTTGGCAACCTTTTGTTGCACAAGTAAGGCTTTGATCTTCTTCTTCCAAAGGGCAAAATCCCTTTTACCATCGAACTTTTCTAATTCAAACTTTGCAAACATGTCAATGGAGGTCAATCTCTGGATTCTTGATTGATCTTAATCAATGAAGAAGATTCTTGACAGTACAGGTTTATGGCAGCAAGACAGAAAGATTCACAGATCTTTTCTTTTGCTTTATCACTGGTGAATTCTTGATTGATCGATTCTCCTCTTGTCTATCCTGGATGCTCTGATACCATTTGTGATGAGTTAATCGAAAAACAAGAGTAAAAGACTAAGAACTTCGATCAATAACAATGGAGTTTTCAAAGAGTGAATCACAAAGAAAAGAATGAAGAACAAAAAGGTTATTATTGATGTTGCTTTCCCTGAGAATTTACAAGCTGAAATTGCTAATACAATTCTCTGTTTCTAATCGAAATCTAACTAACAAAGATGCTGAAATCTAAGGCTTTATATCTCAGCCATTACATGTAACTATGGGTGTTCAAAAAACCCGATGACCCGAAAAACCCGATCAACCCAACCCAACCCATACGGTTTGGGTTGGGTTATAAACTTATTTGGGTTGGGTTGGGTTCAAATAATTTGAAATTACATGGGTTGGGTTGGTTCGGGGTTATCTTAAAATTACTTTGGGTTGAACCGAACCAACCCGAATTCATTAATTTAAAAAATCACTCATTTATTTACAATTTAAATACTCTTATATGTCTATGTTAATTCCTTATATGCTAATGACTCTATGAAATAATTAAATTGAAGTACTATTTTTCATTAAATAAAGTGTAATATGGAGCAATTATTTTTAATTTAATATATAAATGTAGGTAATTAGATCCTTAAATTACTATTATTTCACTTTTATTTTACAAAATTTTAAAGTTAGCAACCCGAATAATTCAACCCAACCCAAACCAAATTTATAGGGTTGTGTTGGGTTGGGTTCAATACCTGATAAGGGTCATTTGGGTTGTACTAATTTGCAACCCGAACAATTGGGTTGGGTTAAAAAAGTATCCCAACCCGAACCAACCCAACCCACGAACACCCCTACATGTAACAAACTCCAACAGAAGTATGCAAAAATATCTACTCTTCATAGCTACTGCACGTGGGAATAACTACTGCTGAGCTAACTCCCTTTTACTGTCTTAAGCTTGATTAATCAGCTGTTAATCCAACACTTTGAAAAGTTATTCCAAACTGAACAGATGATAAACCATTTTTCTAATTTATTTTTATATCTTAGTTTTTAAATACAAGTATTTTATTGGGTAGTATAATTTTATGCAATATTTATAAATATAGCATATTTGAAAAAGTATTTGTAAATATGACATTTTTTTAAGCAAAATATAACATTTTTTAAAAAACTCTCACTCATGTGTATCAATAATATCAATGGTTACATTTAATATGAATAAATGATTACATACACGGAATACTAATTAATACTGTGAAACGGTAAAATATGTGTGATTACATATAAGATGAATAAGCGATTACATATACGAAACTAATTATATTGTAATATTACATGTGCTAATTTAAGCTTTTTGCTATACTTCAGAATAAGTTTCTGAGCTCCTATTTTTATGAATATTGAATATGATTTTTGCTATACTTCAAAATAGGTTATTACTCGATTTTTTATTTTTTGGGAACAAATTACTCGAAATTATTATTAATGATTTATACGACTAAATAATATTGACCCATTCATTAAACAAAACGTGGAATTTGGTTTTGCCTGGCGGCAAGTCTTCGTTTTCCTTAAAAGACATTTTATAGGAAATTTCATTCATTTTTCCTTCTATAAATAGTTCGATAAAAACTTTATTATATACATTCACTCGCTTCAAATTTCAAAGCTTTCTATTTATTTTTTAGGAAATTATTTTTTTCCCCAATTAAAAATGGCTACATTTAAACTTTTTGCTTATTCTTCTTCCACCTTCCGTATTCCATCAAGTAATCTTCACTATCCCAAACGCAGCTCCTTGAATAATCCTCATTCCAAAATTATCATCTTTAATCCAAATCATCATTCATTCCTCTCTTTTCATTTACCATACTTCAAATTTCAAACTAGGCTTTCAACTGTTAATGTAAGTCTCCCTCTCTCTTTATCTCATTTTATTAATTTTTTTTTCCCGACATCAAGTATTGTGTGTTCGTGTGGTCACCCCGTGAGTTAAAACTTAAATTGATGCGCACAAGCTAACCTGTATACTCTTTTCCAAAAATGAAAGCATTTTGTTAAACTTTGCAGGTTGATTTTAGTGTTGAAAGTGATCGATATGGAGTAAAGAGATTGTTGAGAGAATTAGGAGAGTGTTGGGAAATATTGAATGTGATTGATGCAATTCAACGTCTAGGGATTGAGCATCATTACAAAGAGGAGATTGATTCAATTCTAGAAAGGCATCATAAAGTATTATATTCTAATTTTGATAATGAGATTATTGATCTTCATAAGGTTGCACTTCGATTCCGACTTTTGAGACAACGAGGTTACTACGTCCCTCCAGGTGATATTTAACTAGAAAATTAACCTCAAATAATACGTTTTCTACTTTAACTTTGTTTGATAAGCAGTTTCATTTTCTATTTTTGGTTTTCGATTTTAGTTTTAGAAAATAAAAATAATATTAATTAAATATGTTAAATCACCACTCGACCCAAAAGTTTAAATTAATGGGTAAATGTAGATTTATTCATATATTTCAATATACATTCTCACATATAAGGCTTGATTTAAGACCCAAACATGTGAAAATTTAAATGAGGAGATGTCATCAGACCTCCTGATTTGATACCATATTAAATATGTTAAATCACCATTGGACTCAAAACCTTATGTTAATAGGTAAGAGTAAATTTAATCATATATCTCAACAATATTTATTTGGTAACGAATTTTTGTTTTTGAAAAACAGAGGATTTAACACGTTTGATAACTTTTATTTATTTTTAATTTTATATTAAAAAAAACTACAAAATAAAAGTGGAGAATTGTTTAGTTTAAAATAAATATTTTTTAATTTTTTTGATAATTTAAATATTTAAAAAAATAAAAACAGAATTGGCTAATCAAACACATGTTATTAAAAAAATTATACAATAAAATAGTTTTTAAACGGGTCTTAATCACTGTCTTATACGACCATGAGTTGTCTCTCCTATTTCTATTCTAATTGGTGTATTTTGTTTTTCCTACTCAAAATCAATATTTATGAATACTCGACAAATAATCTAATTAGTCAGAAATAGTGTTTTGAAAAAGGGGCAATTTCAAATTTGTAAGAATTTTTTATAATATTTACAAATTTATTAGAAAAAAAATAAATATTTACAAAAATGTTAAAATTTCAAAGATTATGAGTCAATGAATCACTATTGGTATATCAGTGAACTATTAGTATAATGATAGTTTATGTTGATCATTAATAGTCTAACACTAATATACTTTTATATATCACTGATATACTGTTTGTTATTGACTGATATACTAACAGTGATCGACTATACTCAACTTTTGAAATTCTAATATTTTTGTAAATATTTTTTTTTCTAAAAAATTTATAAATATTTCACCCAATTATAACATAATGTAAATTTCTCTTTGAAAAATTATTTTGAAAACAAAAGTAAAATATCTTTTAAAAGTAGTATCCAAACATAATTAAAATTAAAAAAACCCTTTAATTTTTAAATTTTGAAAAATGTTATCAAATCTTTAACCTATTATATATATATATATTTTAGTTTTTATGATTTCAAAAATAGATCTTCATTTTTTTTATCTATCCTTCTCTTCTTGTCACAGCTTCATGAATTGCATCCACTCACATGTAGCCACCCTATTGAATAGATATATCTTTACCAAACCCTAAAACTAAAAAAAAAAAAAAAAACGTTATCAAACGGGGTCTAAATGTTTGATTTTGGATCAACAGAAGTGTTCGAAGTTTTCATGGACAAGGAGGGGAACTTTGATAAAGAGCTAAAAGAAGACATAAATGGGCTGATGAGCTTGTATGAAGCTTCACAACTTTGTATGAAAGGAGAAGAAGACATTCTTGAAAAAGCTCAAACCTTTACGAAACAGACTCTCTACGAAAAGGCTAAGAATTTAGATCAAAATCTTGCCAGATTCGTGCACAACACTTTGGCTCATCCACAGCACAAAAGCATCTCAACATTTATGGTCAGAAACTACTTTGGAGAAACCAAATGGACAAACCAATGGATAGGCATCCTACAACAAGTAGCTAAAATGGATTTCAAAGAAACGCAAGCCCTACGTCAAAAGGAAATTATTCGATTTTCACAGTAAGTAGTGTAACTCTTTACTTTCATACGTGCCATATATTTATTTTTATTAGTTTGTAAATATTAGTGGAGAAACTCGTTCTTACTAGTAAAAAGACAAATTTTATTCATTTGTGTTAGGACTCCACATCAAAAATATTAAAGGATGTAACATTGTTTATAAATTCTAAGAGTCACCCCTCTCAATACCAAATAAACGATGGTTTTTAATTGTCTAACGTAGGTGGTGGAAAGAGTCAGGTTTGGCTGAAGAATCAAAATTTGCAAGACATAAACCACTAGCATGGTATGCTAACGCCTTGGCTTTAACAGATCCGTGTTTCTCGGAAGAAAGAGTTTTGATTGCAAAATCAATTTCTTTTATATACATTATAGATGATATTTATGATGTATATGGGACTCTTTCTGACCTCACAATTTTCACGGAAGCTGTTTGCAGGTATCACTTTCAATGCTATTATATTCTACACATGAGATTTTGGTGATTCTCATTCTACAAGGTTTTTTTGAGGGAAAAATAATTGTACTTCTACAAATATTTATAAAACTATGGTAGTTTACCAAAGAAATGATTTTGGTCAAACAATTTCTGTTAGTGTTGAGCAAGGATCATGAATTATAAATGATCTAAAATTATGGGGTTAAGACTTAAGTACATGATTATTATTTTTTTTGGAGGGCTTTTATGGGTGTCAAAATTTTCTATTATATTTATAAATTTACCATCTTTAAAAAATGGACATATTTATAAATATATATGTCATTTTTTAAAATAAATATATTATTGATTGACTATGATAAATGATTGATTGACTCTGATACACAATAATTACTTCACGTATTAATTATGATATATGGTTTTGTTACTAAGAATTTGACTATTTGGCAAATTGCAGATGGGATATGGCTGGAACTGAGAATTTACCAGAATGCATGAAGTTTTGTTTTGCGGTTCTTAATGAAATAACTAACGAAATAAGCAACATAGTTAATCAAAAACATGGGTACAATCCCGTTGAATCCCTACGAAAAGAGGTATAATTAACTAATTAAACAAATCTCTCTGATATATTACTTTTGATTAATTAATGAAAGTGGGGTGTTGTTAATTTTGAGCAGTGGAAGAAATTGTTGAAAGCATTTTTAATGGAAGCAAAATGGTTCAAATCAGGGAATTTGCCAAATGCAAAAGAGTATTTGGAGAATGGAATTGTTAGTAGTGGGGTTCCCATGGCTTTAGTGCATGCTTTCTTTTTGTTAGGGCAAGGAATAAAAGAGGAAACTGTGGAGCTTTTAGACAGCCATCCAGATATCATATCTTCTTCAGCCATGATTCTCAGACTTTGGGATGACTTGGGAACTGCTAAGGTTCTTTCCAAGAATTTTTTATTTTTTTTTATTTGATATCTCATCTGGTTTATTTTCTTATATTAGATAGTTTTCTTTGTAGCTTTATATTATAATCTTTCTTTAATTTTATAAAACTAATGAAATTTAATGTGAATAATCATCACAAAGATTTTAAACTTACGACTACTTACATAATTTAAGGTATAAATTGATTATATTTGAAGTTTAAGATTAAACCTTTAAAATTCAAGGGTAAAAATTAAAACTTTTTCCCCGAATAAAATTATGATTATATATAACATTATCAAATCCCCTGAAATTTTGTAAATATTTATTTGAGTTGATATATTTTTAACATTTGATATCGACAGGACGAAGGTCAAGATGGGCATGATGGGTCCTACGTGGAGTACTACATGAAAGAACACAAAAACATTTCTTTTGAAGACACAAAAAAGCATATTGAGAATATGATTTCAAATGCATGGAAGACACTCAATAGAGAAAGTCTCATCTCGATTTCTAATCCATTATTTCCTCCAAAATTTGTTGAGGTTTCTCTCAACGTTGCTCGAATGGTCACCATCGTTTACAATTATGATAGAGATGAATCTCTCCCAAGCTTTGAGAAACTCATAAAATCTCTTCTCTTTCTAGGTGTGGACTAGAATCTATAAATTTTGAAAAATATTTAGCTACTAATAAAGTAGCGATCGCTAAATTCTCCAAAAATATTGAAAATATTAAAAAATTACTCTTAGTGGGATGTGACTAAATTATAGTAAAAAAAATACCGAGATCAGTGTTTTTTTTGGAGAGTAGTTAAAGTATTTTACATGAATTAATAAGTATGATATATTGTGACATTATAAAGTTTGGATGTGTGTGGGATATTGCAAAATATGTGGGACCATATTTTTTGAATGTCTAGAAGTTAGATATTTAAGATTTTAAATGTTTGAGATATTTAAATATATGTGTCTGGCGGATATGTATAAGAATAAATGTTTGTCTTTGTGTTATATATGTTATAAGAATTATATTTATTTTATTTTGTAAATTAGAGAATAAATTAGTGCTAACCAATTATTTACTATAAATCATCAATTTAAATTAATATATTATATGTTAACTGTTAGTTGAGGTAAGAATGAATTCTGAATATTTTCTTTGTATTGAAAAGGTTACAAATATTTATAGTACAAGAATGCTAGTATAAAAGGAAAGTTCTAATTTACAGCTTAATTGATGAACCCGAATTTCTGCTTAATTGACGAACCCTAATTATCAGCTTAATTGACAACCTAATATTGACAGCTAATTAGACATTAACACCCCCCCTCAAACTCAAGATGGTAGAGTGGAAACCAACTTGAGTTTGTCTAGTAATTGAGCAAAACGACCAGGAAGGAGAGCTTTCGTAAAGATATCAGCAGGCTGATCTATAGAAGGAATGGACTGTAGAAGTAAAGTGTTGCTTTGGAGATGTTGACGAATGAAGTGACAATCATTTTCAATATGCTTTGTGCGTTCATGAAAAACATCATTATGGGCAATATGGATGGCACTACGATTGTCACAATGAAGGATAGTAGCCGGATGTTGAGGAACACTCATATCACCAAGCAACCAGCGAAGCCATAATAATTCAGATGTAGCATCAGCAAGAGCACGATATTCGGATTCCGTGCTAGAACGAGAGGTGACGATCTGCTTCTTACTACGCCAAGAAATAAGAGAATCGCCTAAGTAAAAACAATAACCTGTGGTGGATCGCCTGTCAGTGGGATCACCGGCCCAATCAGCATCAGAATACCCAGATAAGACAAGAGAGGATTGTGATGAAAAATGAAGACCATGAAGAAGTGTTCCTTTGACATAGCGTAAAATACGAAGTACTGCAGTAAAGTGAATAGTTCGAGGAGCAGCCATGAATTGACTAACAATATGTACTGCATAGGCAATATCAGGATGAGTCACTGTCAGATAGACAAGGCTGCCAACGAGTTGTCGATAGGAAGTAGGGTCTGGCAATGGTGTATCATCAAATGGAGTTAAGCGAACATTGGGATCCAATGGAGTGGATGTTGTAGCAGAGTCAGTGATGCCAGATCGTGAAATAATATTAGAAGCATACTTAGCCTGAGATAGGTAGTAACCATCAGAGCAGGATGAAACCTCAAGGCCAAGAAAGTAACTGAGTGGACCAAGATCCTTCATCTCGAAATGTGCACCAAGATACGTTTGTAGTTCAGAGATAGCCTGCGAGTCATCACCGATATTAATCATGTCATCAACATACAAAAGAAGAAGAACAATACCAGTTGGAGTCTGTCGGGTAAATAAAGCTGTATCATGGGGACTGGAAACAAAGCCAAGTTTTGTGATGGTAGAACTGAATGTGGAAAACCAGGCTCGCGGAGCTTGTTTGAGACCATACAAGGCACGACGAAGAAGGCATACTTTCTGAGGAGGATGAGAAATGCCAGGCGGTGGTTTCATAAATACCTCTTCAGATATCTTACCATTGAGAAAAGCATTTTTGACATCCATTTGGAGAAGGGGCCATTGTTTAGCAGCTGCTATGGCTAAAAGACTGCGAACCGATGTCATGCGAGCAACTGGAGCAAATGTTTCTTCATAATCAATACCATATTCTTGAGAATATCCCTTTGCAACAAGACGAGCCTTATACCGTTCCACAGATCCATCTGAACGAGTTTTTATCTTGTAAATCCATTTACAGCCAATAGGACGTTTACCTGGGGGAAGATCCACGAAATCCCATGTGTGAGTCTTCTCTAAGGCCTGTAGTTCCTCAATCATTGCTTGCTGCCAAAGTGGGTTAGTACTAGCCTCATGGTAAGAGGAGGGTTCAATAAGAGAGACAATGGTGGAAAAACAATGATAGTTTTGGAGATGATGGGAGTTTCTCTTATCCGAGTAAATCGACGAACATGAGTGGCAGGTTCTGGTTTAGCAAGAGGGATAGACATTGGAGCAGGAGCAGGAGTAGAGTGATCGAGCTCGAGGATAGGGGAAGGATCGGAGGGTGGAAATAAGGCACTAGAAGGATCAGTAAAGAATGGTTGAAGACTAGAAAGAGAAGTATGAAAGGAGGAGAGACTGGAGAACATAGTGTGTTCCCAAAATGTAACATGACGAGAGATGCGTAAGCGTTTGGAAAGGGGGTCCCAACAACGGAAACCCTTATGCTCAGGGCCATAGCCAAGAAAACAACATAATCGAGCACGAGGTTCAAGTTTCGTATATTCATGGGGGTGAAGAAGAACAAAACAAGCACAACCAAAGACTTTAAGATTAGAGTAATCGGGAGAGGTCCCGTGTAACCTTTCAAAAGGGGATAGATTGTGAATGACAGACGAAGGGAGTCGGTTGATAGTATAAACAACATTTAGAGCGGCCTCGCCCCAAAACTTCTCTGGACAAGAAGCAGACAGAAGTTGGGCACGAACAGAATCCAAAATGTGTCGATGATTGCGTTCTGCTCGGCCATTTTGTTGGGAGGTATGAGGGCAAGACCGTTGAACAAGAGTTCCTTGTTGTTTGAGAAATTGAAGAAAAACAGAATCCTTATATTCCATGGCATTGTCTGTGCGAAGGATTTTAATTGAACATGAAAACTGGGTTTTAACCATATTTGCAAAATCAATATAAATTTGAGACAACGCAGAACTATGTTTTAAAAAATATATCCAAGTAAAACGAGAATAATCATCAATAAATAAGACAAAATATCGATAACCATTCACAGTAGAAGTAGGAGCAGGCCCCCAAATATCAGAGTGAACTAAACCAAAAGGAGTTTCACAGGAAGAAGATGAAGTAGTAAATGACAAAGCAGGTTGTTTTGCAAGCTTACAGTTCAAACAATCAAAAGGAACAAATTTGGAAACATTACTCAAAATACCAAGAGAAGCTAAGGTGCGAAGTTTTTCCGACGAAGCATGACCAAGACGAAGGTGCCACTGGTATATTGGAGAGTCAATGACAGGGGCACATATAGAAGGAGAAACGGGGAGCTGAAGTGAAGTGAGCTCAAACAATCTTCCCACCTTACGTCCCGTACCAATTGTCCGTCCCGTCTGCATATCCTGAACCTGACAACCATTAGGAGAAAAGATAACATTTAGCCCAAGATCACATAACTGACCAACAGAGGCCAAATTAAAGGTTAGATTAGGAACACAATAAGTGTTGGGAAGGGACAAGGTAGATGTGACAACAGTGCCAACGTGAGAAATGGACATACAATTACCATTAGCAGTTTGAATGGGGGGAAGAGAATCAGTCGGGGTGGTGGAAGACAAAAGAGATTTATCAGAGGTCATATGATTGCAACAAGCAGAATCAAGGAGCCAAGATGTACCTGGGGTAACAGCAAGGGCAGAGGAATTGGGGGAGATCACCTGTTTGAAGAGTTCCTGAATATCACTGAGTTGAAAAGTTGGAGGAACAAGGTCATCAGATGAGGTAGTAGTAGCAGCAGCAACAACAGATGAAGAACCGGCTTTAGAGAAGTGTCCAGGTCTTGTGGATTGTCCTGAAGGACGAGGTGGGCGAGTAGGACAATGTTTCAAAATATGACCCAGTTTATGACAATACTTGCACTCAATAGTTGGGCAATGAGCAAGTTCATGACCAGTACGTTTACAATATTTGCAGAAGACAGAACCAGATGTAGAGCGATGATGAGGTGTGGCAAGAACAACATCAGTTGGTGTAGAAGATGTTAAAAAGAGTCTTGTTTCCTCAAATAAGATTTCCTGAACAGCAGAATCTAAAGAGGGCAAAGGATTGCGATGCAATAAAGCAGCACGAACAGACTCATATTCTGGACGAAGAGCCATAAGAACCTGAATAAGACGGAGATGATCGGGGCTAATATTAGCCTGGGCAATTTGGGTCCATATAGGTTGAAGAGCAACAAGAAATTCGTTTACAGATTTTCCAGCTTCCTGTTTGAGACTAACGAGAGTACTATGCAACTGGTAGTAATGAGCAAGACCGGTAGTACTAAAGCGCTTAGACAAGAAATCCCATAGGTCCTTAGCAGTGTTAAAATTATCAAATTGAACATGAATAGCAGGGATAGTAGTGTTACCGAACCAAGTAATAATCTGATGATTCTTACTATCCCAATCCTCGAGACGATCAACAAATTTTGCATCTTCTTCATTAGCACCCTTAATAGGTTTGGGGATATCACCAGTAGTAACACGCCATAGTTTTCAACCAATTAAAAAACTCTTCATTTGACTAGCCCATGTAGTGTAGTTCGTGCCATTAAGAATGGTGCTAATAGGGCGAAAAACGTCACCTTTTTCCATGAGATTTAAGGGATAAAGAAATAGGGCAGGCGCGGGCAGAAGTATGGGCAGGGACCAACTGGGCAGGCGTGGGCAGTGTAAGTGATTCGGGCAGGGGCGCGGGCAGATATCAAACCAGGCAGGCGCGGGTAGGGAGATGAGATGCGGGCAGGGACACGGGTAGGGCTCTTTCTGGGCAGAGGCGCGGGCAGCTTTAAAATCTTTCTTCTTCTTCTTTTTTGAGCAGGCGAAGAAAGAAAAAAATAGTTCTGTCTTCTTCTTGGTCTTCTTCTCAACACCACGAGCAGATGTCTCCTCCGATGGATTTTCAGAAGCAAACCTTGGATCTGGAAAACAGGAACGCAAACCTTGAATCTGGAAAACAGAAGCAACCCTTGGATCTGGAAAGCAGAAGCAAACCTTGGATCTGGAAATTCGGATATGGAAATTCGGATGTGGAAATTCGGATGTGGAAATTCGGATCTGGAAATGTAGCGGCTCTAGAGCTGAAAACAGGGATGAAATAGAAATTTCACTGGATCTGGCTCTAGGACTGAAAACAGAGATGAAATAGGAATTTCACTAGATCTGGAAACAAGAACGGAAGAAATATTCAGGGCGGGGCTCTGATACCATGTTAGTTGAGGTAAGAATGAATTCTTAATATTTGCTTTGTATTGAAAAGGTTACAAATATTTATAGTACAAGAATGCTAGTATAAAAGGAAAGTTCTAATTTACAGCTTAATTGACGAACCCGAATTTCTGCTTAATTGACGAACCCTAATTATCAGCTTAACCTAATATTGACAGCTAATTATACATTAACATTAACAATTAATTAAAAGTGATACAAGTATTTAACTTAGATTCTAAAATAATATATTAATGCTAATTGAATTGTATATTAAAAAAAATTTAAGAAATTAATATTAAACTTATGTAAATTGATTAAGTGAACCTGAATAAAATAATTAATGACACGATCTTCTTTATTTTTCATTTCTCAGGACTAAAAATCTCATTGTTGATAGAGTATTAAAATCTCATGATGGATGGTTTTTTACCCTTATTTCCTAGGTTTTAAAAATTTCTATGAAACAAACATGAGTTTCAAATAATAGAATACCCATTTCAAAAAAAAAAAAAAAAAAAAAAAAAACTCATATGAAATGATACAAGAGGGTCACAATATAGATACGAATATATAAAATTTAATCAAATATTAATAAAAGAAAAAAAACCATCTTAACAAATTCAGTTGGTTTGCATTGAGATATATAATTAAAATTATTTTTACCTATTAACTTAAACTTTTGAATTTAATGGTGATTTGATATATTTAATAGTTTGGTTAATCCAGAGTTTTATTTCAGACAAGACACCATATAAATGAATATTTAAAAGTTCCCTTCTTTTAATTCATAGTTTTATTTAATGTTTTAAATTCTCCCATATTTCGTATCTTACTTTATTTTAAATTTATATTTTAAGGAGCTCAACAAATTGGATACTTATTCTATCTCTATGAGATAAAAAAATGTGCCATATAGATATTTATTGGAGTATTGCATTGGGCCCCTCTCTTCCCAAATAAACAAGACAGACGTGCCGCCCTTTGTGTATGCTTCCCAATTTCTCTTTTCACACTTATTTTTAGATGTCTCTCTAAATAGACCAGTTCTCTCACAATTCACATAGAAGTTTTGATATTATATAAGAATGAATCACGAGGAAATTTGAGAAAATGAGAAGAACATATCATCATAAAATTCAAAACTTATGATTTTTTATTCTAACATGTTAAATCACCAATAAATCTAAAAATCTAAAATGTTAGAGTAAGTCAAATTTAATTTATATATTATGAACCGAACAACATGTTTACCCATTTATTTTTATTTTTAAAAAATATCTAGCGAATTTGTGCGCAGTCAAAGTCAATTATTTTATTTTCTTATAACTCATAAGCTTTTAGCTTAAATAAAAACGTACATTGCATTATACTATGTCGTACATGCACGCAGGTAACTTGCTTTTGTGACTTTGAAAGAACAATGACGAGACGACACGACAACTAAGCCATTCAAGGGAAGGCGATTGTCGTCTTCCCATTACTTTTTAGGACTTTACAAACTACCTTATTTATTTAAATAATTTTTTTTTTTTTTTAAACTATGAATAAATTGGAGTTAAAGCTTAAGCTCATTCATACAATCGACAACGTCCTTAATTCTATCTATAATTCTATTATACTTTTCGCTTCAAAAAAAGAATAAATAATTAATTAAACTCTACTATACTTTTTAAAAAAAATATGGCATTTACTCTAATTACCTCGTTTGCTTCCTTCAGTTAACTTATTTACAGCAAAAATGTTCAACTCAATAATCACCATCCAAAAACACTTGAAAGTTGAATCTTAATACCAATTCCCTTTTAGTACTCATGTAAAATTTTTAAAAAAAAATCAGTAATTTTATTGTATTTTTAATTTGAATAGTTGACCCTCTAAATTTTATAAAATGTTAAAATTAGATTCACAAAATTTTAATTCGACAAGTTACCTACTTAAATTATTAATATACTTATTATGATTATAAAGTCTCTATTGGTCAGGTCAGGTCAATATTGTGGATGTATTTCTCGATTCTATAGTGATTTTTGAGGATTTAATTTAACAATTCAATAAAATAATTTGCCAAACAAATTTCAATGGGTTCAATTTTAACAATTTATAAAATTTAAGGGATCAATTACTTAAATGAAAAAAATGAGAGTGTTTGTATTATAATCCCCATAATTTATAGATGGTTTGTGTAATTTTTTCTTTTAATAGCTTAAAAAAATAATTCACATAACTATGCAATCGTGGGAAGTAAATATGGCACTCCCACTACTTCAAAACATTGGCGTGTCTCAAATTGTTTGACCGGTATTGTATGGCGGTCTCCTTCAAAATTATGAATGATCTAAGGGGGCGTTCATTTCCCGTTATCTTAAATACCATGTAATCTAAGATTACTGGATATCTAGAATACATGGTATCTGGATTGCAGGGAATATAAGATTACAACGTTCATTTTGCTGTAATTAAAAATGAGAATCTCATAGATATAAAAGATTACATTGTTTGTTAGGTTATATTTAAGGAAGGAAATTTAATGAATTAATAATTCTTCCAATAATACCCTTGTTTTATGTTTCTCGTTAATAAATTTTATATATGAATTTAATTAATATTTTTTTGATAGATTAATATACCTATACTATTTTTATAATTTAATTAGTTTATGACTTATTTATTTAAATATTTAATTAACATAAAAATTTAAATTTAATTTTATATACTTATTTGATACTAATGAATTTATTAAAGTATCATAATTATTATAACGAAAAAATTATTTATGTTTCTAAATTTACTAAGATATCTTTATATTTTTAAATATAGTAAAATGAATAATGTTATCTGAATACACCTCTCTCCGTAATCTTAAATAACATTGAAATGAACGGCCCCTAAGTACTTTTAAAAAAATTATTTTAATCTATCTATTTTGGAATTTTTGACAATTTAGTTCAACATTTTATTTTAACCCAAATATTAATTTAGTTAAAATCTTATCAATAGTTTAAGTCATAATAAATCATCTTAAGTACCACCTATAAAATGGTCTCAAATTTATTTAGTTTAGTTTCCTATCTAAATTAATACTATTCATTAATGACAAATAGAGATTATCAATAAAATTTTAGGGCAATTACTGAAATAACATATTTTTACATACTAATTACTAAAATGTCATAGCTTTTCAAAAATTACTCAAATAGCATAATTTCAGTTCAATAAATTATTGAATCAAACAAAATAAAATTTTTAACGTATTCATTGAAAATAATAATAAAAAATATCAAATAGTTCAATAAACTATTGACTTTGAACTTAAAAAACCAAAAAACAAATAAACTTGTTAAAAATACCTATGAAAAATAGTTCAATAGTTAATTGAATTATAGTTTAATAATTTATTGAACTATAATTATGCTATTTGAGTAATTTTAAAAAGTTTAGACATTTTAGTAATTAGTATGCAGATTTATACTATTTGAGATAAATTCTTTAAAAGTTAACTAACTGTACGTGAATAGTTAAATTTTAAAAGTTTGAAAAAATATAAAACACTTAATGAATCTGTTAAAAATATATGAATCGATTTGTTATAAATAGTTAAATACGCATGATTAAAATAAAACATTTAAAAGTGATGGAGATATGTGTTAGAGTGAAAACCACAAAACATATAGTTTTACATAATTATGTTAGGAGCTAACAGAATTAGTTTGGAAGTTGGATCTAGGTAGTTATGGAGCTAAGATATATTAATGAGCAAATTCTAACAAACCAAAAGCCTTACCATATTATTCTATAAATTAATCAAAACTATTTTGAAGGAAAATTTACATGAAGAGTAAAAAAGCAAAGTGCTTACCTATGCGGCGGCCGTTCCTAAAATAATAAGGGCCCAGTGCGATTATATAGTTTTGGGTCATTTATCATAATTCCTAAATAACAAATAAAAAAAATAGTATAAAAAATATAACAAAATAAATTTTCTGCCATCAATTGAAATTAAATTCAGACTGAAAGATTTGGGTAAATAAGGGAATCAAGCAAGTCAATTGTCACAAATTACTTTAATTATAATTTCTCATTTGTATATATTTAATATTATGATGACTTATCCTAGATTTGAGGCCCTCAACGTTCGGGGCCCTGTTTCGTTGCACCAATTGAGCCATGTCAACGACGACCCTGCTTACTCACTGTGCTTATTCTTTTACATTCTTTTAAGTCTCAAGCTAAGATATAACCTATCTTAATTTATATTAACGAGCTTCAAACATAGTAATAGTTACATCATTTACAGAGTTAACTCCTTCAGTACTGGTTGATCCACTATTATATTTTCTCTTCAAGATAAAAGCAGGTTTGTTTGGAGAAGAAAGACTCACTTCATTGCCTAGCATGAACACAACCGAGGACATGGTTGGCCGATCTGTCGAGTCTTCTTGCACGCATAATAGTTTGATTTGAATGCATCTCATTATTGCCTTTACATAAGATGGATCATTCAAAGCTGAGTCCACTACTTCCATTGTTTTATCCAGTTTCCATAGCTCCCAAACCTTGTGAAATTAGATCAATTTTCATCATATTACAATTTCAGTATCAAAAGAGAGAAAAAAGAAAGACAAAAAAATTTAAAATAAAACACTTACATGCCAATCAAATTTATGTAGGAACAATCATCACCGTAGTTGCTATTCTTTCTACCTGTAATGATTTCAAGAAGCAAAACACCAAAGCTATATACATCGGATTTTACTGAAAATAGTCCTTCCATTGCATATTCTGGCGACATATAACCGCTGCAATAATCACGTTTTAAAGAGAGTATTTTTTGTTAGGTTTTTATGTTGGGATCTTTTATGCTGCAAAAGGATGAAAGGTTTCTTTTTCTATCACAGTGCTAATTTAATTAAAGAATGAGTTTATTTCTAATGGAAAGTGACATTTACATACTAGTTGGTATAAAAAGGTTACTCACTAAGTTCCAACAATGCGATTTGTATTTGCTTGAATCTGGTCTTTACCGAATATTCTTGCCATACCGAAATCTGCAATCTTGGGGTTCAAATCAATGTCTAATAGAACATTTCTCGCCTTCAAATCACGGTGGATGATTTTCAATCTCGAGTCTTGATGAAGATATAAGAGCCCTCGAGCGATTCCATTAATAATTTCTAATCGTTTAGTCCAATCTAACATAGCCCTCTTGCTCTCATCTAAAGCAAAAGCAAAAGCAAAAGAAAGAACAATTTTGTTGTGAAAAAACATTCTATTTCATGTTTGTGAGAAAGTGAGGGTTATAAGCCTAAAAAAAGACATACCAAAGATGAAAGAATCCAAGCTTTTGTTAGGCAAGTATTCATAAACCAACATCTTCTCATCATGTTGAACACAATATCCTAGAATTCTCACAAGGTTTCTATGTTGAAGCTTTGCAATTAATGTAACTTCATTCTTAAACTCTCCGGCTCCTTGTCCGGAATTCTTGGCCAGCCTTTTCACAGCAATTTCTTCCCCACTTTTAAGCTTCCCCTGAAATAAGTAAACCTTTTAAGAACAAAACATGACCAGTTGGTATAAATGACTATCAAATATTGAAACTCTGCCTCAATTTTACCTTATAAACAGAGCCAAAACCACCTTCTCCTAGCTTGTTATCAAAAGAAAAATTGTTTGTAGCTTTTGCTATGGTATTAAGATCAAAGACTGGGAGATCTGAACTTCTGCTACTTTCATCAAGTTCCTTTGAATTTGTAGAGTCGTCAAAGTAAGATATGCCTACAGATTCATCATTTCCATTTCCTGCAACTAAAAGAAATGTGGTTCAGTACTGAAATAAAGTAACATAGTCTAATGTGAAATGAGAATTAAAAGAAAAAAAACATGTTTTAATTTACTTACGTATTCTTCTCTTTTCCCTGAAATAAACGAGGGATGCCACAAACAGAAGGGAAGCAACAATAGATACAATGACAATCGCCACCACCTTCTTCTTTGTCGAATGATGATGAGTTGAGTTTTTCGCGTAATTAGCTACACAGCAACGAGAGAGAGAGATCAGACAATTTATAATATTTCACCTCAAAATTGTGACCATTGGGCTAGAGTTGAGCATGGATAAATTTGAAATTTGAAATGAAAAGTAATTTAATATACTTTTTTAATTGCATAATTAAATCAATTATTATTATTCACTACAACAAAATATAGTATTCTTGACACTTGGTATTTATAAATTCTTGACCCTTTAAATAAAAATAGTCAAGAAAAAATATTTTTAATGCAAAAATGTCAAGATAAAATCGGAAAAACCGGAAGGAAGCAGCGCATGATTTTATATTTTTTATGCCACGTTTTCTTGACCATTTGAAATGGTCAAAATAAAAGTAATTAAAAATTTGTATCATTGACCAATTTTAAGGGTCAAGTATAACAATTTTATTTTTAAAAAAAGTTTAAAAAAAACTCCACTCACGCAAGCGGATCAATTTTCATTAAAAACTTCCCTCATATACGATTTTCACTCCATATCTAATTGCCTTCCTAGCGATTTTCACTCTCCTTAGAACTTCCTCACCGCCTCTTCTTCTGTTGATCTTGATCTCAAGAATGTGGAAGAATTTTTCAAACGATTGAACGCTCGTCGCTCAAAGAACCAAGAATGCCAAAAAATTTCGAGTCCATGAAGATTTTTCAAGCCCTAGTTTCTCAATCTGATCCTTGATCTTAGATCTCAGATTTTCGCATTCGAAAAATATCAACTGCTACAACGAGGTTATTTTTTTGTTCCTTTTCATCTTCTTTTCGCTTCAATTGAGATGTTAGGTTTGTTATCCTTGCGATTGAGATGTCCTTTTTTTCTCGTTTGGATTTCGATTACTGTTTGTTTACTCAATTTATACTCTTTTTAACTTCTTTCTCTCAAGAGTTTCATCTTTGGTAATGATGGGTTTTCTTCTTCTTTATTATTCTTGTGAATTCAATTTCTTCCCTCTAACTTCCTTTATTAAATCAAATCAAGTTTGGTTGTATGTAGATAAACCCAGCCTTCAAGATACGATTTCCCTGATTGCTCTTCATAGTTAGATTTTATTTTTTCGATTTTGCTTCAAAACCTAACTTTTTTGGTTTTGTGTAATCTATTATGAATGGAGAGAAATTTATGTTGTTTGATTGGAGAGAAAATAGAGACATTTTGCAAAGTTGTTGGTAAAGTCATGGATATGTCTACTAGAGGCTCAACTGCATTGAAAGCTCATCCTTTATATAAATTTTATTTATTTTCTCGCAACAACTATTATAGCCTTTAGTCCATTTAATCATCACTTTGGGGTTACTTTATTTCCCTCGATCCTGATTTACCATTCCTTGCAGATTCTCGGTGCCGCTTCAAAAAATTGTCAAATGGCGCGCTATCAGAGCCCTAAATATTTTTGAATAAGCACCCTCACTTCGGTATGTATTTCACATTTCTTGTGAGTTGTGACATGATTTAGAGGAATGATATTTGTTAAATTATGGTGCACAATATATATAGGTTATTTCTGTAATAATCAGATATGTGATGTTAAAAGAGTTTAAGCGGAAATAATTTTTTAGAGTTCTCTTTCATGGACAATCCAAAACTCCCAAAAAGTTTCATATCATTTATAAACATTGAAATTGTTAGTTTTTCTTAACATACAGTATTTCTCATGAACTTCCTATGTTTTCAAAAGCCTTGATGATAATATGGTTCTTTTAGAGGTTTTCCTTATTTGTAGTATTTTTTCATTTTGTAGGCACAAAAACATTGCCTATAGGTGCTTGGCCAAATTTGATCATCCGGATGGTTTACTCCTTCCTTGAGTGAAACAATTTTATAATTTGATTTTTTGCATGATTAAATTCCTGACTTGTTTCTTTTTTTAAGAAGAACCATGAGGTATTATGAAATGTGAGACCAAACGACAACTATGCAATAAAATATTATAAGTTAGTTACATATATAGTTACTCGCTTGGTTGTAGAGATGTGATAGTTAATATTTAGGACTAAGAAAATAGGTAAAGTTGATCATAACAAACTCTTAATAGATCATCCATTTAAGTTACATACCTATATAAAATAGGAAAAAATTGCCCTATATTTTGTTAAGTTGATCAATGGTTCAAATGTATTGTTTTTAATTGCTTATAAATGGTATTGGCAGGATATGGAGTTCTATTTTGTTATTTTTTTTTAGTTATAATTTGTTGAATTTAAATGGATTAAAATTTGTAGTTCAATCAAATTTACTATGCAGGTTTTTGTGGTCTATAGATTCAAAGATGCAAGAACATGGTGGATACCTTAGGTGACAAATTTTCCATCTTCATTTTTAAATTTATTTCATTATCTGTTGTTTCACTTGGATAATGCATTGAGATGGATTAAATCCCCAATTTATTTTATCAATGATCTTAAGGAGGGATTAAAGATGGTGAAGAACCAGAGTTTGCTATGTTAAGGAAATAAGGAAGGAGACTGGAGCAATGTCCATTGAATTACATCCATTATTGATGTAAAGCAACTGAAGTTGTTGATGGAGGTACTTTTTTATGTTTAAGAACAAAAAAATAGCTAGTCATATTGACTATTAGTCAAATTAAAGTTTAAGCATAATTGTAGGGATGGTGGAGTTAGTACTTGTATAAATTCTCAATTTTTTTATTAGTTTAATTTTTATTATGTGCTTGATTTTTCAATTATAAAGTTTACATCTATATTTTAATATAATTTTCTTTCTTTAATTCAATGATTTTTAGCATTTAGTTTGCCCACAATTTTTTAGTTATTCTTAATTATGATTTTTTTTGCTGTTCAGATTATTTTGAATTGGATGCATTTCTTTTTCCTTTTCTTGTTTGATTCATGATAATGGATGTTTTTTTTACTGATTCTTTATGTTTTCATTTATCACATGACAGATTCATTACACCATGTTGTTAGCAGTTTACCACATCCAATATAAACTTGTAAGTGTAACAATGATCCTAACTATTATTTTACTGAATAAAATCATGGTTCAACAACTAATGTCGTAATATCTAGAATGCTATGTTCTCTCCTTTTCTTGCATAACTAGCAAATATAATTATCTTTAGCATGGGAGCACATGTTTTTGCTTTATATTAAATTGTTATGTAAAAACTGTAAAAAATGCTTTTTTACTTAAAAATTATTTAACTTTTGAATAACAGGTAATTCTCCAAGTTCTTAAAGAATGTGAAGGGGCGTGCTCATGTATACACATACTCGTACAATACATGCGTTTTTAATGTTTTTTTTTTTTTTGTGCTAAACAATCTTCGGCTTTTGAAGATTTTCTCTTTATTGCACAAAGGGTTGGCTACTCTCAACAGGAAATTGATGAAGTGAGGATTCGGGTAGGCTGAATTTGTGGGATTGTTTATCTAGTAAATATGATACATCATCAGACTTTTGTTATTTTTCGTGTGGAACAAAACTTTGTTAGCTTACTTATAATTTTAAAAACTATGACATCAACTTAATAGTATTTTGTTTGTTGAACTTTTGCTTATGGGCTAGACTATGTTACAAACTATGATACAAGGTTTAGTTTTTTGTGGTTGTAAATAGTATAGAATATGTTCTCTTTGAATTACATATCTTTAAATTACATATATGAGATATTATGGGATCTTAAATTGTTGAAGTCTCATGTCTAATATTGTTATCAATTTCAAATTTAAATGAATTTTGGTTTCATTGAATGAGATTTCTTTTTTAGAATTAAAAATATGATCAGGTGGCTAGATATGCATCATATGGTGCATATTTTTTTTAAGAATTAAAAATACATCTTGACTTGTAAAAGTCGTCGACTAATAGTCTTAAAAAGGGTCAAGATTTGGTAATTAAACTTGACCCTTAAAATGTGTCATGTAAAATGAACACTTGACCCATAAAATGGGTCAAGAATTGTTTTGTTGACCCTTATAATCAGTCAAAAGAAATATTATTCTTGACCCCTAAACTATTCTTGACGGTCGCTTATTTGACCCTTGAAAAAGGGTCAAGTTTGTGATTTTTGACCTTTTTTTATGGTCAAGAATCAATTGTTTTGTTGTAGTGATTAATCACAATATTAGCAAATCTTTGGTGTCTGGATTTCCCACCCGTTTATGAAGAATATCAAAGGTTGAGATCATAAATAAGTTAACTTGCACCTAATTATTTAATAATGAATCAGGTTTTTCTTAATGGCATTATATATTGCGTTGCAACAATTGATCGATTTTATGCTTTGTTTCTTATTAATATTTCACTATAACAATATATATTAATTTTAATTGTATAACTAAATAATACATATTTAAATGTTTTTAAAATAGAAAATCTCAATCTAGAAATGTCATTTTGAACTATTACAAAATATTTTATATTTTGAAATTACTCGTAAAAAATGTCACCGGTTAAAATTTCTCTATTTAAATTTATATAAATTTTGTCCAAGGATAGTTTTCTTAAATTAAAAAAAAATATCTAATTATTTTAGTACATATATTTACATCTATATAAAATTTAATAAAATATAAATAAATTTTCCCATGGTAAAATCATAATTTATTATTTTATGATTTTTTATTTTAGAAAAATATTTTCTTAAAAATTAATAATTAGTTTCATTTATTTTAATGAATTAATAATAATATTATACAAAAGGATGCCTTATAATATATATATATATATATATATATATATATATATATATATATATATATATTTAGTTCTTTATTTCTTAAAAAAATTATGAGTATACCTTTACTCGTTTGGGTGAAAATAAATAATATCAATAAGGTAATTAAACTTTTAAATTTAATTTAAAACAAAGAAAAAAAGATTAATATTATATAATATACATACATACATACATAAAAAAGGGGAAAATTAAAGATTTAAATACTTACCTTTTAGAAGGGGAAAAACATTCAATTAGTTTAGTCTGAAAACCTGAAAAATAAAAACCAAATATTTTACAAAAAAATGAAAGTATGAATATATATTATCAAATGTACAATGATTAAAAAATTATTAAATTGAATTAAAATTAATATATATATATATATATATATATATATATACACATACAAAATAATTAATAATTATAATATGATAAAAGGAAAACAAAAAGAGATATTTACATCAATAATCAAATCTGAGATACTAATTACAACAATATTTGCAAAACCAATTTACTTACAAAATTGGACAATCAAGGCCGTAGGTGGTGGTTGTGCTGATTTTTGTTTTACCGTTTTACCCTTTATTCAATTAAATACGTTACTTTCCTTTTTAGATAAAAATGTTATTTATTGTAAATAAATCTTAATTAATTATGTATTCCATTTGACATGCCACAAAATATGCCCCTAGTCCCACGTTTTTGCAGTTTCCTTTTTGAATTTTTTTTTTTAAATTTCAAACTATTTGAATCTTCATCCATTCTCAATTGATTTTTCAAAGTTTACGAGGTTCATCTTCCTTTTTTTTCATTTCATTCTCTTCATCTCCTGTTCTCCGTCAATTTTTTTTTTGTTATGGTTCGTGTAATCGAATGTTTTTTAAATGGGGCCAACACTCAAAAGTTTTTTGAAAAAATTATCTAGAGAATATGGGTTCTATATGAATACCCACAAATTTTTTATGGAGACTTGTCACCATTCAGGGAAAAAACAGTAGGTTTCGATTGATTCAGACGACCTGGTTTCTTATTTTTGTTTCTCAGTTGGTGATCCTTCGTTTGTGTCAATTTCATTGGTCAGGGACGTTATACAAGAAGAAATCCATGGTGATTCAAATCTTTGTTACAACAATCCTTATTCATTTGACTACGTGATTCATGAAACTGCCTATGATGATCTCTTCTATGAAACCCCTGATGGTTTAGAGTATGTGCGATGTGGATGTTTTGTATCATTTATCTATATATAATATAAATATTTTATAGACATAAATGTTGTTAAACGTGTATAGTCTTAAGGGACTCACTTCTTTAAATAGTCTTGAACAATTCGTTTCATTATTTTATAGGACTAATAGGGTAGTACTAATTGTACAAGTTAAATGTGTATTTTTTGATGATCAATGTTCTTCTAATAAATATTTTAATCAAGATATATAAACATTTAATTAAATAAACTCTGTTCAAACAATCCTTATTCATTTGACTACGTGATTCATGAAACTGCCGATGATGATATCTTCTATGACACCCTTCATGGTTTTGACTACGTGATTCGTGGATGTTTTGTGTTAACAGTTTTGTATTGTTTATCTGTATATAATATAAATATTTAATAGACATAATGTTGTTAAACATGTATAGTTTCAAAGGATGTTGTTAAACGTGTATAGTTTTAAAGGACTCACTTCTATAAATAGTCTGTAACAATTCGTTTCATTATTTTATAAGACTAATAGGGTAGTACTAATTGTACAGGTTAAATGTGTATTTTTTTTATGTAAGTGTTTTAAATGATTAATGTTCTTCTAATAAATATTCTAATCAAGATATATAAACATTTAATTAAATAAACTATGTTAAAGGTAGAACAAGTAATTTAAATGATTTTTCAATTTTTTATTTGTTTTAGGAACACTGATTTAAACACTTATGAAAATAAACGTTCTTAAACATTTATACATAAACGTTTTTATATCGTTTACTCTTCTTAAATATTGAATAATGATAAACATTATTGAACTACGTTACTAGACATGAAAATAACCATCTCAAATTTCTTCCAAAATAAGTCAATTTTATATGTATTTTCATCCACAACAAAGCAAAATACAGTTTTAATACTAAAACCAACAAAAGTACAAACAAAGCACGCAATTATATGTAAACAAAATATTTCAATATTTTATTCCTTCGTGATGTTGGTGGTCTATTATATTAGTCCTGAAACCTTCATGGTTTCAATACACCAAGTTTCAAGTAAGACTGAGTTTTCTTGTCATGATACCAGTTATCCAATTACAAAATATATGTTGGTCCCTGAAAAGGTTAAATACATTAATCTACATAATCATATTTTCTAATTCAAGCATTCATTAATATTACAATATTTACAATTCATCGTACCTTATGTTCGATCTCTTTTCTCATAGTTTTCTTATCTTTTTCCTTTCCATTTTTCTTGTTTTCCCCCCGTTTTTTTTTCTACCACTGCACTCTAGTTCATCACAATCCTGTTATAAGACATTTATTAAACAAATTAACAAACATAATTACATTCCATTGTTTTTCAATATTATATTACATTAGATATTTAACAAATTAAACAGGACAGTAAACTGTAATAAGAATTTTGGCACTGTTTAACTTATATAAACATTTATATAATTTAAATATTTATGTATAATTATGTTGTTTACCTCCATTGCACCATCTTCTTCATCTTCGTATGTCTTTTTTTCTTCATAAATTTCATCATCCCCATCGAAATCCTCGATGATTTCTTCTTCAAATGTTTCTTCTCCAAAAGTTGTCTTTTCTTGTTTTTCCACACTCTCTGATTCGCTTTCTAAATTCTTCATATCTGTACTGCTCGTTTTCTGCAATTTTGGTATAATTATGTAATTATTTTTATGAACAAAATCTTGAAACAACAATTTACCAACAAAAAAGATGAAGCTTTTTCAAAAATTAGTAATGGTAAAAAGTAATTACCTCTTCGATTTTCTCTCCTTCAACTTCTTCTTCAACCCTTTCATGTAGATCCTTCGATGAACCTTTTCTTGATCTATTGATTGCATGACCAACTTCTGCCTCTCCATTAAAATATGTTTTTTTTTTCGGAAACATTGTTTCTTCTTCTCGTTCATTTTCTTCAAAAACTTCTCTCTAGGGTTGATATGGTTTTCAAAAATCTGAGTTTCCTATTTTGGTTTCTTGGGAATTTTTGATTTTGTGAAATATTTTATTTGAGTCCCTTGTTTTCCTCGATATTTTTCGTTTTTGAATCCCACTTTTCACGCCCCCTGTTTCTTTGTAACTTCCTTTTTAATTTTTTTAATGCACATAAATCGCAGACGACAATAATAATTTTAGATGTCAGAAAAGGATAAAATCGTCAATTCCATTAATCCTGTGGTGGTGGTTGTCAAAAAATGTAAATAAATTGTACATCCCTACATTTATGTAATTATGGTTGGGTTTTTTAATATTAATGAAATTAACCCAAACAAAAATACAAAATCTACCTTCAATTTAACATCTAGCAATCTATCTAGCAATAGATGATGGCAAAATAAAAAGTTGTTCATGGATGTGCTTATATAATGGATTAAATTTTAAGGTTACAAATGAGGAGAATGTCATAAGTCTTGTTTAAATAAATATTAATAAACTTATTATTGCTATCTTTGGGAGTTTTTTTTTAAATGATAATGATTAATGATAAAAGTTAATACATTATGTTTGTTTTTTTTCACTCTTGTACATTGAAGCCAAAAATAGGAGTTTTAAGTGTTTACTTGTGAAAATATAAAGAGTCCAATATTAAAGAGGTAATAAATAATTAGAATTAAATACATTAACTAATTATCTTTAAATACAAAAATTGAAGGAAAAATGGTATTGGAATGCATGCCCAAAACCTACACCATCGATAGAAAAAAAAACATTTGATAAATTAGATTTAAATAATGAATAATGAATTAATAATGATTATTAATTGTAAGAAATGGAAAACTTTGTAAATATATAACAAAAGATAAAAGGGTATAAGAGTCTAAAAATGATTCTCCAATCATTCCCACTTTTAAGATATTAAAGATATATAAAGAAATAAGTGTTACAATCATAAAATTAAAACCCAATTGAAAATATCTTTATCAAATGTAGCAAAATAAACCGAAAAAAAAAAACCTTGCAATTTCAACAATAATATAATAGGGTTTATCTTAAAGGAATTTGGGGTCTATCAAATGTAAGGAGAAGAAATCAAAATATCATAAAATTAAAACTCAGTGGAAAAAATCTTTATCAAATGTAGCGGTGCGCATATGCTTGTAATAAACTTGCATATCAGCGGTGCGCATATGCTTGTACTTGTTTACCTCAACAATTTGTAAATGATCAATCTTATGAACTCCGCCTCGTCTGGTTGTCTCAAACCAAATGAAGTTAAACAGAGCAATGCGTTTTAGCTTCGGACTTGCGTATTGAATCTCATCGATTACACCAAAGTAATCGTGTTCGGTGCCGAACACTTGACCTTTTATGCAAACACCACTGTTGTTTGTTGCCCTGTTAACAAAATGCGCCTTTGTTTGAAATCTGAATCCGTTACCGACGTATCCAGTATATGACCTTACAATCTGTGCATGTCCCTTTGCCAAAGAAATAATTCGAGGATCATCTACCGGTAACGTAGGGGAGTCCACCTGTCATTCAGAACACATAGAGTATAATTAGAAGGATATAGTATTTTTCAGCAAATAACTTGACATGATATTTTTGACAATTTCAAATAACTCACGTATGCACTGAACCAGGAACGAAACTCCTTCTCGATTATTGACCCCTCCTCAGCAGCTGTAAGATCGACTCGTGTCATTCGAACGTATAAGTTCAGAAATAGTCTGTATGTTACGAAAATAGTAAGAAAATATTTTAAACAGTTGTGATTATTAAGTCAAAGGAATAATGTAACGTTACGAGAACTCACTCGATGTAAGAATCGACTTCTGGGAAGTTGCATAACACGTAGCTTTACATTACGTGATACTCAGAATCGGTCAACGGCCTACGCACTAATCTTCCAACTGTCAGGCCAGGTTCAGTAAATATGGGCAGGTCGTTTACGTCAACACCTTCAAGTAAATTTTCGACAACGTTTTGTGTCGCTGGTCGAAACTGCTCAGCAATGTGTTGATCAAAGTAGTATGAACAAAACGTGGTAGTCTCTTGTGTCAGGTACGCACTACAGATAGATCCTTCGACTCTTGCTTTATTTCCGACCGTCTTTTTCAACCGATGTAAGTACCTGTGGGTACAAACAATTAAGTAAACCTCTGATAAGTTTAACATTAAAAACTTGAACTATATACAAAGTAAGTGTGCTAACCTTTTAAATGGGTACATCCAACGTTAATGGACCGGACCCCCTAAGAATGCCTCGTATGAAAGATGCACTGCAAGATGCTCTATTGAGTCAAAAAAAGCCAGGTGGGAACATTCGCTCCAACTTACAGATAATAACAGCGATCTCCGAACTCATTGAAGCGGCAGTAGCTTCAGTCAGCTCTATACAAGTCAAGTCCCTGAAAAAAACACTCAACTGGGCAAGCGGCTCCCAAATGTCTGTTCTCTAGGAACGGTTTGAACGCAACAGGCATCAATCATTGCATGAATACATGACAGTCGTGGCTTTTCATCCTAAACATGACAAGTATTTTACTGTCTATACACCGACTCAGATTCGAAACGTATCCGTCAGGGAATTTGATGGATTTGATCCACTCAAATAGTGTTTTCTTTTCATCCGTCGTCAACATGTACTTTGCTTTTGCGTAATTATCATTGTCGTCAGGCTCTAACCAGGACGGTTACATATCTCCCGTTTATCATAACGTGCCTTAAGATTGTCCTTTGTTTTGCCTGGAACATTCAAAACCGTATTGAAAATATTGTCGAAGAAGTTCTTCTCGATATGCATTACATCCAGGTTGTGTCTGACAAGTAGATCTTCCCAATATGGTAGATCCCAAAAAATACTCCGTTTCTTCCAACCCGTGTTTTTTCCAGCCGCATTGTTTGCAATCTCTGCACCTTCCACTGTAATCTTCCGCATCCCTATAGCATCTATACTGTGCAGAATCTGCCTTCCACTGTACATTATCGGGGGGGGGGGGGTTTCCTTTCTTACTCGCCGACCCTTCTTCCAGTCAGTACCGTTTGAACAAAACGCGTGATTCAACGACAGAAATCGACGGTGGCAGTCAAACCAACAGGTTTTCTGACCGTTTCTGAGGTAAAACGCATCTGTGTCTAGCATGCAA
This sequence comes from Gynostemma pentaphyllum, assembly GCA_028015215.1. Lineage (NCBI taxonomy): Eukaryota > Viridiplantae > Streptophyta > Magnoliopsida > Cucurbitales > Cucurbitaceae > Gynostemma > Gynostemma pentaphyllum. Next base: position 43,168,187 of record CM051346.1, on the reverse strand, counting down.
TGTGGACATGCGTATTTACCGGCCGTACTCCATCCTTTAATAGAGGATGAGGATCGATATTCACAATTATTAACTAATGAACTAAGCAAAACAATAACAAAACTCATACTCAAGAAATATTGAACGTGAACGCAACATAGCTGACAACATTGAATACCCAGGGAAGTCACTGATCGTCTAGATTAACGTCGCGCGCAACAAGAAATTTTTTTTCTTCGAGATGTCGTACGTCATGACACCCTCTGTCCACAACCTCTTCAACTCTGCGATAAAAGGTTGCAAATACACATCCAGTTTCTGTTTTGGACTTTTCGGGCCAGGTACGATCACTGTGAGAAAAATCACCGGGTCTTTCATACACATCGAGGGTGGCAAGTTATACGGGGTTACCATCACCGGTCAAACTGAATATTGGGCCCTGGATGCCCCGAATGGGTTAAAGCCATCTGTGCATAAGTCCAATCTCACGTTTCTCGGATCTTGTGCAAAATCAGGATGATAATTATTTAAATGCTTCCAAGCCGCAGCGTTTGAGGGATGTCACATAACACTTTCATCCTATGAGTGCTCGTGATGCCATCTCATGTGGGAAGCTGTGACATCCGATGCATACAACCGTTGCAGACGTGGGGTCAGCGGTAAATAGAACATGTGGGCGTACGGAATCATCCTGTGTTTCCCCTGTTTATATCTTGGAAGAAAACAGAATTTGCAGTGATGCAGATACGCGTCCACATCCCAGTAGATCATGCATCCGTTTCGACACGAATCTATCTTCTCTACGGGTAACCCGAGTCCCTCCACTAGCTTTTTAGTGTCGTACAAACTGTGCGGCATCAGGTTTTCTTGTGGAGCGCATCGACGAAACCACGATGCAACCGAATCAAATCCTCTACCAGGTAAGTTATACTGCGCTTTTATATTTAAAAGTTCTGTAGCAGCAGCAAGTTGACTAACCTGACAACCTTCGTACAACGGTCGGCTCGCTGTCTTCAGCATCTCGTGCATCTTACGTGCTTCCAGATTCATTTCTTCTTCAACAACCCCTTCTCTTTCGTCGTCTACGTTTAAACTTTTGCGATAACTTTCATTGTCGCCCCCATATCCTGCACCATCAAGTATCATTTGCTGCATCTGCCTATACTGCTGTATTTCATTGGGTTCTTCTACAACAACGTCCGCATTCGAGCTGCTACCCTCGTACTGTCTCGCTTCCTATACTGCAGCGTCGAACATTTCCCTCGTCTCCCCATGATACACCCAGTGATAATAATTCTCCACAAATCCCCAACTATAAAGATGAACTTTCAAATCTGGAACCGGTATGATTCTCCTATTGTCGCATTTTCTGAAAGGACATCGTAGCTTTTCACCATAATTCGCGTAATAGACAATTGTCTTGCAAAACTCAACAAATTGTTCAACCCCCGGCCACAAACTCATCGTACAAATACCCGTCTATCAAACGAATATACATCCACTCTCTCATTTTTCTTTTTTCTTATCTTTACAAACAATGGGAGGAGGAGATTTCATAATGCATTCCTCTGCTTAATTGTGACCCTATGGTTGCAAAATTACTACCATCTGGTCGTATTTCTCCCGCCAAAATTTTCCGCCTTTTTTACTACCAATTGGTCACTTCTAGTCACAAATTGGTGACCACATAGTAGCAAAAATACTACCATTTGGTCGTATTGTTCTAGACATTTTTTGCTACCAGTGGTCCCTTGGAGTCACAAATTGGCGACCACATGCTAGCATTCTTCCCGCCAAAATTACGCGTCTCTTTTATCTACCAGTGGTCACCTTTGGTCACAATAAATGCAACCAGGTGGTCACTTCCAAAGGCGACTACTTGGTAGATTGCTTCCGCCAAAATTACGTGCCTTTTTTTTTTTGCTACCAAAGTATATTTTTAGTCACAAAAATGCGACCATTTGGTTGTTTTTTAGGTGACCAAATGGTCGCTTATTTTGCGCCATAATTTCGCGCCATTTTTTGCTACCAAGTCATATTTTTAGTCACAAAAATGTGACCACTTGGTCGTTTTTCTAGGTGACCAAATGGTCGCTTCTTTCGCGCCATTTTTTATGACTACTTCTAATGTTGGTCGCAATCTGGTCGCAAAAAAAGTGACCAGATGGTCACTTCAAGTCAACCTTCAAAAAAAGTGACCAAATGGTCACCAAAATACTACCACTTTTTCTTGGTCGCAAATGGCTGGTCGCATTTTGACTTTTTTTTTGTAGTGTTCTACTCACCTTTAACTTCCAAAATTTTAAACTTTAGATTTTGTTCCAAGAACTTCAAGAACCTGAAACAAGCCTATAACTACTTAATATCTACACTAAAAATACCACACAAATAAGAGGAAACAACAACGAACACGCACGGCAACCCGACACGGAGGGGAGGAGCCAAAAACAGCCCATCATCCCCCTTGAGGCGTCAGGTAGCAGCAGGCTTTAGGGGCTGCTGCTCCCCCGGGTCGTAGCGGCGGCGCGGCTCATCGTGACGGGTTCTTTTCAATATCCTATTTGGTTTTGTAAAGAAAGGGTGATGAGTTTTCAAGAAGAAGAAGAAATTAGGGTTTCTAGGATTTCTAGGGTTTCAAGGTTCAAGAACAAAGGATGAAGAATTTAAGAATAATGAAAGGGATTTATATTAGGTGAGTCTCAACTCTGATAAACAAAGAGAAATTTCGAAATCGAAAGAAGAAATCACAGTACCTTAAATCGTTCTTGATAGGAAAACCCTCAATTCTCTTCCAATCCTTCACCCACCACAATTTCACCTATCAAGATGAAAGGAAGAAAGAAATTCGATTAAGATTAGATCATGAAGCCTCTAATGGCGGCAACAAAGAGGGAAAGAGGATGAAGAAGAAGAGAAAAGCCCTACCTTTTTGTCTTTGTTGCTCTTAACGTGAGAGAGGAGAGGAATACGTTCTGTCTCTTTTTTTTTTCTTCCCTTCTTTACACGTCTTAACCCTTTTTTTCTTTTTTTTTAATCATTTATCTCCAATAAATGATAAATAGTAATTACATTTAATTTCATGAAAAGATAATTAAATGTAAATACCAAAACATAATCCAATAAATATTGAAAAAGGGAAAACAATATTTGTTTATTCACTTACCGGAAGATACAGGACGTTACAAAATGAACCGCAAAGAAAAAGTAAAAATAAAAATCTAACTTGTTGAGAATGATTTTGATCAAACCTATTATATAAAAATAGAGAATATTAATTAATAATACAAATAGGAAATTGGAGAAACCACATAATTACGAAGAAAATGAAAACGTGAGTGTAGGTTATTTTCCTAATTTTTTTGACGACTTTTTTTAATTAAATAGGGTTAAAATTGTAAAACATAAGATTATCTTTTTTGTGGGATTCATATATAAAGAAATAAGTGTTACAATTGAAAACATCTTTATCAAATGTAGCAAAATAAACCGCAAAAAAAAAAAAAGAAAAAAAAACTTGCAATTTCAACAACAATATAATAGGGTTTATCCTTAAAGGAATTTGGGGTCTATCAAATGTAAGGAGAAGAAATCAAAATATCATAAAATTAAAACTCAGTGGAAAAAATCTATATCAAATGTAGCAAAATGAACAGCAAAAAAAAAAAAAAAAAATCTAACTTGTTGAGAATGATTTTGATCAAACCTATTATATAAAAATAGAGAATATTAATTAATAATACAAATAGGAAATTGGAGAAACCACATAATTACGAAGAAAATGAAAACGTGAGTGTAGGTTATTTTCCTAATTTTTTTGACAACTTTTTTTAATTAAATAGGGTTAAAATTGTAAAAAATAATATTATCTTTTTGTGGGAATCATACAAAACACCCAAATTCAAAAGTAATCCAATACCCTTATATCTGAGAAAATATGGATGTCAGGAATCTTAGATTACCCAGATATTTTTAAATAAAGCACAAACAAACAATGAAATTGAATGCCTCTTATAAGAAAATTTAAGATTTACCCCGAACTAAACGGGAACTTAGGGATTTTTGTGGCTTAGAATTCTTTATATGACTTTGCTGCTTTCAAACACCGGATGAAGAATACAGCTGTTGTTGTTGAAGACAAATTTCCTCTTAGAAAGCGAATCATTAAGAAAGGGGGAATATGAGATCTATGATAATTATCTAACTATCTCTCAAGATAATTAGGAGAGAGAAAGAAAAGCAAGGGAGAGAGCATGTAGAAAATGTGGATGTGGGGTGTTTAAAGATGATGGCGATGCAATAGATCTAAGAAGGCAGAGAGTGGGCGATTACGCTCTCTTTATTTTTTTGAAAAATTAAATTTGTATACAAAAATCAATGTTTTTACTATTATTGTTCTAATTTTTTTATATAGTTGAAATATATGATTAAATTTATGCTATCTAATTAGATTAAGTTTTTATGTCTAGTGGTTATTTAACATATTTAATATGTTGAGATATATGATTAAATTTGATCTTATTAAGTTTTTGGGTTTATATGATTTAACATATTTAATACGATATCAGAGTAGGAGATTCTGTGTTCGAACATTTGTGACAATGTTTTCTCTCCATTATTAAAATTTCTTGAGTTTCTTTTACCTTATTTTTTAAATAGTTATATTTTTATTTATTTTAAAAATAACACTTTTCTAATTTCATTGAATTAATGATTTTTTTTTCATTAATTTTTCTTTTATATTATTGAATGATCAATCTTATTGTTGTTTTTTATGTTTCTAATTGGGATGATTTAAATTATAATTTAATAATTTTATTTTTTTAAGTTTTATTAGTTTTTACGATTTTGATAAATTTCTTACATAATGGATGTTAAAAAAAAAATACTATTTTTTAAAATTATGAAAACTTTTGTAATTTATGAAATTTACAATTAAAAAAAACAATTATTGCAATGACATAATTCTACATATTAATTATTAAAATGTCAGAAGTTTTTAAAAATTATTTAAATTTTTTTGAACTAAAAAGTAAATTCATTGAATAGGTCAAAAAAAAAATTGAACCGCCATTTATGTAATTTTTAAAAGTTCCAACATTTCTATAATTTAATATGCATATATATACTTATTGAGATAGTTTTTATAAAAAATCCAAAACTATATTTTTTATACTGGACCCTTATTTTCCATAATTGACCCTTATTTTCTTCGGCTGGCTCGGTCCGAACAATGCATGATTTTTTCATATGCCTAATAAAACAAAAGTAGGAATGTTCAATTTCCCATGAGCTGGAGAAGAAGACTTATTCCAAGGACCATCTATCCGTTAAAAATATATTTTGTTTTGTATTTTTTTAATTTAAATATATTATAATTGTTAAAACATATTTTAGAACAAAGAAAATTGGTAAGTTTATTATAAATCATAATTGCTTTGTTGACAGGATAAAAATCCAGTAATCACAGGCCGATTGTGTATCATTATAATGGTTAAAAGCTTAAATCACTCTTACACTTTGAGAGTTTTTTTAATTTACAAGCCATCATCGATTACAATTTCCCCCCAAAACTGACTGTTGATATTTCTTAATATTTTTTAAACCACCTATGATTAAAATATTCAAAAAATCTTGACCCTAGGTTAAAATATAGTTATCGAAAGTCAAAGTTTAACTTCATCTTCATCCTTTTGTCACCTGAGGCTGCGACAACAAAACTCCAAAACTGAAGAATTTAAAAGTAAAAAAAGGCAGAAATGAAGTGAAACTAAAACCAAAATTAATAAATTGTCTGAAAGCAAGTCCATGATATTAAGGGAAGTGGTTTTAGAAGTATATCTCTGAGGATAGTTAATTTTTATTAAAATTAATATACAAAAGGGGCTTCAATTAATGGTTATATTATTATATATCTTCATAGCCGCAACAGAGGGGAGATCGAAGGAAAAAGAGATTCAGTTATGAAACGGAATATCCAGTTTATAATTATAAAATTTATTGGGATAAATGCAAAATACACTCCTCTACTTTAGGTTATTGTTAAATCACACCACTGTATTTTTTGTTTGTTTTAAAATACCCCTCAATTTTTAAAAATTTATAAATCATACCCTTCTATCGATAATTTTTAACAAAATTTAGACACATCCATATTATACGCATAACACGTGTTCTAAAACCATTTAAAATTTTGAAAAATTTAATCATTTGAGTTTAATTTATAGATTTTATATCTTATTAATATAAGAGTTTATTCTAAAATACTATACATCTGTCAAAAATTTTGTTGTTATTTTTCATGAAATCATAATATATGACATATCTAAAATATAAATGTATCTCAATTTCGTTAAAATTAATCGATTAAAGGGTTTGATTTACAATTTTACTAAATTGTAAGGGTATTTTTTAAAAAAAAAAAGTGCAAGGGTGTTATTTAAAAATAATCCTAAATGAGGGTTGTATTTTAGGGGTGTAAGTTAAAACCGAAAAACCGACGAAACCGGCCGAAACCGACAAAGTCGGTCGGAGTCGGTTTTGGCTTACCCAAAACGGACCAAATTCGGTCAGTTTTAAAAAATTATAATGGCCCACTCTGACCTCCTCGACCGACTGTCATGTTAAAACTGACAAAACCGACCGATCAGTCGGCTAGTCAGTGTCAAGCCATTTTCCCAATTGTTCGATCGGCGGCGGTGGTGAGTATTTTTTGTGTAAAATCTATTAAAACTGACCTCGACCGATTTACACCCCTATTGTATTTTGCCCAATTTATTTTAATAAAAAAGAAATCAAATAAGTTTTTTTTTTCAACATATGTAAATAATTCAACGGGTTTCTCATTGATGAATGAGACAAAACACCAATAGAAAGATTAAATAATAATAATAATAAAAAGTAGGGATAATCCATTATGTAGCCCAAAATGGTTATACCCTATGTTTTTCTAACCTTCTAAATTTCTTATGTTTTTATAGCCTTTTTAAAGAAAGATTTTTTTAATATACCTGATTTGCCCTTTCTTTCATTTAATTTTATTTTTTGTTTTTTAATTTATATTTTGTATCTTTTTTCCACATTCTCTCTCTATTTTGATTAATTATACGGTATTATTCTCCATAATTTTATTCCATTCTTGATCTTTTTTATTATCTTCCTTGATTCATGAGATTTTGTTTGTAGTTTTTATTTTTTCTTCGTTCAACATACAATTTTCAAAGTTTTTTTTAATATATATATATATATATATATTAATATTGTACATGAATAGGATTCTATATTATAATTATTACTACACTATATTGTTTTCTTCTATATTTATAACGTACAATATAGTGTTTATTATTATTACTTGCTTTTTAAAAGGAAAATTTACTATATTGTAATGTTTTATTTTATGTATATAACATACAGTATAATATTTATTATTATTACTTACTTTTTAAAAGAAAAATTTACTATATTGTACTTTTTTATTCTACGTTTTTAACGTATAGTATAGTGTTTATTACTATTACTTACTTTAATTTTTGTAAATCATTATATATTTTATGTAATATCGTACAGTATATTTTTTTATAATGTATATTACGTGGCCATTTACAATATAGCAAATGTTACCTTCTATTTGTTCTTCTTCTTCTTCAGTCATCTTCGTCATTTTCTTCCTTTGGCCTAGTTTTACCTCTTTTTCCAATTCCTTTCTCTGTTTTGCTTCTTAATTTTCTGATTTGGTTTTTTAGTCAAGATTTTCAAACGATGAAATATTTTAACTTACCCAAAATCCTCCCAGATTTCCTCCAATTTTTGCGCCTTCCATTTCAGTCGGTTTCAAATCCTTTCGTGTTCCCACTTTCTGTTTGAAATCTAGGGGCTTTCTTGTACTTTCAACTTTATTCGGATGATTACTTAGGCTGTTTTGCTTTATTTTTTTCAACGGGCCATAATGCCGTAGAAAAACCCTTTATGGGCTATATACTAATATAACCCTAAAAAGTAATACGGTGCCGCCTTTGCCTCCGGGTTCAATTCGTCTGTTCACACTCATTTCGATACCGGCGTCAACGGAATAATAACTTTAGCAGGGACAGATTTTTTTTATATATATATATATATATATATATATATATATATATATATATATATATATATATATATTAATTTTATTAATTTTAGTTTTCGACATTTTAACTTAAAAATTATATTTAAATTATATTCTTTTATACGTGTACTAATTAATTATTAAAATTTATTTGAGATTTTTTTTTATATATAATAATTAATATGGACATAATTTTAAAAAAAAATACAAAATTTTCAATTCATCTAAACTATGAAATTGTAATTATTTATTAAATTATAACCAATAAAAGAAATTTAAATTATTATTTTTATTTTTTAAGTCAAATTATACAAAATACCACTAACACATAGTGTTGGTTTCAATTTTTCCCCTAATCTTTTAAAAGTTTCAATTCTACGTTCAACCTTTTATTTTGTTTAAAAAATATCATTTATTGAGAAAATCAGCCTTTAAAAAATATAATTCATGTGCACTTACACTTAAATTTAATGAAAATTAAGAGATTAAGGGTATTATAGAAAGAATTGTTTTGATAAAAATAAAATTCCTGAAGATATGATATTTTGAAAGAGTGGTTTTTCCAACAAAGTTTATTTTTTAAACTAATTAAAAAGTTAGGGGTAGAATTGAAAATTTTAAAACGTTTGGGGAAAAATTGAAAAATACCCCATAGTAGAGGGATATTTAGTATAATTTAACCTATTTTTTTATTAATAAATTATATCATTTAATATCATCTTTGTAAATAATATCATAATTGTAGATTAAGATTAAAAAAAATAGATCTTAGCATAAACATTCTTTTAAAATTATAAATATAAAAATAATATATACATATATAAATAAATTTAAAAGCCTCCCTAGCCCAGCGCTAGACCCGTCCCTGAACCTTAGTAAAAAGTTTCAATAACTGACACTTCACTAAATACAAATAGTATTCTGAACGGAAATTGTGACGCCTCGGGTTTTCGGTAAGTTTTTGATGAAAATAAATTTTCTCTTTTAATCTCCTAAATTGTTTAAGAATAAAGTGTTTAAGATTAATTCTTATTAATAAGAATTTATTTTAAAATACTTTAGACTTAGATATTTAGGGAGATTTTTAAATATTTAATAAATGAATTTTTTTTTTTAAAAAAAAAAAAATAGGGTGGGGGCGTGAAAGAAGAAGGGAAGGAAAAAAAAAAAAGAAGACATCTCATCTCTCAGTTTCACGTGAAAACCTAGACAGAAGAAAAAGGTAGGTATTATTCTCCTCCTTCATCTCCTTCCTTGATCATCGATTTTGAGATCAATCGATTCCGATTAATCGATTTGTTATTCCTTGGGTTATAGGTGATTTGGTTGCTTAGGGTTTCTCTTGGTGGATTTGTGGAAGAGTCTTTTTCGGTTTGAATCGAGGTAATGTTCTAATTCCCTAAATTCCTAGACGATTCGATTTTAGAAATTCTTACGGGTTATGAAAAACCCTTTGAAAATTCACCATTCTTCCTTCATTGACCAAGTCTTGAAACCCTAAATTTTTCTTTAGAAAAACCTCACCTAATTCTGAAAATCATCACGTACCGGCGCAACGGGGACACCGGGAGAGGGGGGCGGCCGCCGCCGCTGCTCCCAAAGGAGCAGCGGCAATAGCGCTGCCCACTGCCATTGTGGGCGGCGGCGGCAGCAGCTGCTGCCGCCGCCAGCAGGGGCAGCCCCTTAGGGGGTTGCCTTTGCTTCATTTTTTTTGGTATTTTCGCCGTGGGTCCCCGCGTTTTCATCCCGTTTTGTTTGGGAATTTTTAGGATGTGTTTTAAGTTGTTGGATGGTATTTTTTTCAGGTGCTCGGGATCGTTGTTAAAGCTTAAGGTTTTAGAAATTTATTTTGCAAACTAAGGTGAGTAGAAATTGTTAAGGTTTGAAGTTTTTCATGTTTGGTTTACCTTTTTCTTTATTAGTTTAACCTCTAAATTTTGGAATTGATTTTGGATGTTTAAAGTGAAAAAAGAGGTTGTTTGGGTTGATGTATAAATTTGGAAGAATTTAATTCTAAAGCATGCTTTAAGGACTTAAGTTTAGGAAGGAGGTTAATTGTATCGTTTTGGGTTGTTTGGTTGACCCATAAATTTTATATCTTATCTTTACTGGTTGATTGTGATTGACTTAAAGCTGTTGTGATAAGTTTTATTGTTTGGTGTTATACCATATAAATGCCGATTTCATGTTAGTGCCAATTAGGAAAGTTTAGGCTTAGGCGGTTAGTTAGATACTGTTGCTGGATGTAATTCTGGAAGTGTGATATTTTAATTAGTTGTGCAGGTTATGTTTTTCTTTTGGGAGTTAAGAAAATATAGCCGTTATGCCGCCGATTTCTCCCTAGAATTTTTATTAGATCCTAAGTTTTGCTTAAGGGGTGAAATAGCATAGGCGTAGGCTAGTCTCACCTCTAGATTTCTAAAAGTTTTGGGAGTGACGGAGTTCGATCCAAAGAGTTAGTTGGATCTTTTTGGCTTGTAAAGTGTTATGGTTGATTTGTGGGAAATCATATTACCTTAAAATACCTTGGGTAATATGGTTGTAGGTTCACATTAGGCAAGGCCTTGTCTAATGAAGAATAGCTGTTAGGGGAGATTATTTAGTGTGCACAACTTAAATAACACCTAACGGGGCAGGTTCATTCCATCCGTACAATGGAAAAGAACATTCCTAAAGGATTTAAATTGTAGAAAAATTATGTTTAAATTCCTTATGGGCGTAGTCTCTCTTTGAATGTGAATAAAGAGGAGATTAAAGGTATTAACAGGAAAGTTTTCGATTAGTTTTAAATTGTAGAAAAATTATGTTTAAAACTAATTCGGACAGAGATGATTTTAAGATTAGAGGCAGGATTTATGACTCTTTGGGAGTGAGTGATTTATCGGATGTCGGTGAGGACGTATATGGACTTAAAGTCTTAGGAAAACCTCTCTATGACATAATTCTTTCTTTAACAATTTTCTATTCACTGGGCGTAGCCTCATGATGCTACATTATTTTTTTTTTAGGTAAAGGAAAGAAGAAAGCTGGCAAATGAAGGATTTCGTGGCGGGGGATGATTGATTGATTTTACACGCCGGCGGTGTTGTTCTTTTCTTTATTATTGGGTCAAAACAAGTGATGTTGATTTTGAAAACTGTCATGGAATTATTTATTGTTTTGGATTTCTGTTTTTGGGTTGAATATTGTACTTAATTCCATGTTTATTTCATTTGATTTTAAGGAGTTTTGTTTTGAAAAGACCGGTCTGAACTAAATGCCAGTTTTGGTTTATGAAATAAATGGCTTATTGAATCTTATTTTGCTTCCGCTGTTGGTTTTATGTTTTCCATGTTTTGGAATATTTCGGGTTGTTACAGAAATAATTTCTTTTAAATATTTATTTTTTGAAAAAAAATTAATTAGAGGCATGTTTAACTCGCAGGTTTGAAATCGGTTGTTAAATAAGGTTTGTTAAGACTATGTATGGATGGTATAAAACACTAGATTTGTTGAGTTTAAATTAGTATAAAATGTGTTAAAGTTATGAAAATGATGAGTTTATTAAAGATGATAGATTCAGATATCAATGCTCCTTAGTTTTAAAATTTGGGGATAAACACCAATTAACCTCAAGGGGTGTAAATAGTACAGGGTGTATCCCGTTTACACCTCGCCCAATTTAAGGTATTTTCCCCCACCCCGTTTATTAAACGGGGGCGGGGCGGAGGAGAAACGGGTGAGGGAGAATGTAAAAAATGCATGATTTTCATATATATATATATATATTTAAAATTCAAAATTTTCAATGATAATAGTACCTAATTAAGCATAAAAATAAATAAGTAAAACTCTCAAACATAATCTATATCAAAATAAACCTAGAGAAATTAAATTATAAGAAAAAAAAATAAAGTAGATAAACGGAGAGTGATGAGGTGTAAAAGGGGGGAAAATTCCCCAACCCCGCCCCTGCCCAAGACCCAATCTAATTTGTTAAGCGGGTTTGGCAGGGCAGGGAAGCGGAGGGTATCTCTAAATCTCATGTAACCCTCAACTCCTTACCTAAACCTGTGAGCAAAACACTCTCTACTATAAATATTTTAAAATACTTTTAATTATTTTTTAAATTTCCTTAAAAAAAATTATTTCTAAATTTTATAAATATTCTTGACAATATATCCGAATATTATAAGGAAAATTAAAACTATTTTTAATAAGTTAAAATAACCTTCAAATCTTTGAAAAGTTATTCCAAACTGAACAGATGATAAACCATTTTTCTAATTTATTTTTATATCTTAGTTTTTAAATAAAAATATTTTATTGGGTAGTATAATTTTATGCAATATATATAAATATATCATATTTAAAAAGTATTTGTAAATATGACATTTTTTTAGCAAAATATAACTTTTTTAAAAAAAAACTCTCACTCATGTCATGTGTATCAATGATATCAATGGTTACATTTAATATGAATAAATGATTATATACACGAAATACTAATTAGTAAAATATGTGTAATTACATATAAGATGAATAAGCGTTTACATCTACGAAACTAATTATATTGTAATATTACATGTGCTAATTTAAGCTTTTTGCTTTACTTCAGAATAAGTTCATGAGCTCCTATTTTTATGAATATTGAACATGATTTTTGCTATACTTCAGAATAGGTTATTACTCGAAATTTTATTTTATTCTTTTTGAACAAATTACTCGAAATTATTATTAATGATTTATACGACTAAATAATATTGACCCATTCATTAAACAAAACGTGGAATTCGGTTTTGCCTGGCGGCAAGTCTTCGGTTTCCTTAAAAGACAAGTTATAGGAAATTTCATTCATTTTTCCCTTCTATAAATAGTTCGATAAAACTTTATTATATACACCCACTCACTTCAAATTTCAAAGCTTTCAATTTATTTTTTAGGAAATTATTTTTTCCCCAATTACAAATGGCTACATTTAAACTTTTTGCTTATTCTTCTTCCACCTTCCGTATTCCATCAAGTAATCTTCACTATCCCAAACGCAGCTCCTTGAATAATCCTCATTCCAAAATTATCATCTTTAATCCAAATCATCATTCATTTCTCTCTTTTCATTTACCATACTTCAAATTTCAAACTAGGCTTTCAACTTCTAATGCAAGTCTCCCTCTCTTTTTCTCTCATTTAACTATTTTTTTCCCCTTGACATCAAGTATTGTGTGTTCGTGTGGTCACCCCGTAAGTTAAAACTTAAATTGATGCGCGCAAGCTAACCTGGATACTCTTTTCCAAAAATGAAAGCATTTTGTTAAACTTTGCAGGTTGATTTTATTGTTGAAAGTGATCGATATGGAGTAAAGAGATTGTTGAGAGAATTAGGAGAGTGTTGGGAAATATTGAATGTGATTGATGCAATTCAACGTCTAGGGATTGAGCATCATTACAAAGAGGAGATTGATTCAATTCTAGAAAGGCATCATAAAGTATTATATTCTAATTTTGATAATGAGATTATTGATCTTCATAAGGTTGCACTTCGATTCCGACTCTTGAGACAAGGAGGTTACTATGTCCCTCCAGGTGGGTACCATGGATTCTTTGGTAATATTCGTCTTTGATGTGATATTTAACAAGAAAATTAACCCTAAATAATACAATTTCTACTTTAACTTGGTTTGATAACCAGTTTAATTTTCTATTTTTGGTTTTCGATTTTAGTTTTAGAAAATAAAAATAATATTTATTAAATATGTTTAATCACCACTAGACCCAAAAGTTTAAATTAGTGGGTAAATGTAGATTTATTCATATATTTCAATATACACTCGCACATGTAGGCTTGATTTAAACAAGACCTAAACATGTGAAAATTTAAATGAGGAAATGTCATTAGAGAGGTTCAAATTCAGAATCTCATACCATATTAAATATGTTAAATCAACACTGTTTAATTTTTAAATTTTGAAAAATGTTATCAAATCTTTAACCTATTATATATATATATTTTTTAATTTTTTATGATTTCAAAAATATATCTTCATTTTTTTTAAAAAAAAATCTATCCTTCTTTTCTTGTCACTTCATGAATTGCATCCACTAACATGTAGCCTCTCTATTGAATAAATATATCTTTACCAAAACCTAAAACTTAAAAAAAATAAAGTTATCAAACGGGATCTAAATGTTTGATTTTGGATCAACAGAAGTGTTCGAAGTTTTCATGGACAAGGAGGGGAACTTTGATAAAGAGCTAAAAGAAGACATAAATGGGCTGATGAGCTTATATGAAGCTTCACAACTTTGTATGAAAGGAGAAGAAGACATTCTTGAAAAAGCTCAAACCTTTACGAAACAGACTCTCTACGAAAAGGCTAAGAATTTAGATCAAAATCTTGCCAGATTCGTGCACAACACTTTGGCTCATCCACACCACAAAAGCATCTCAACATTTATGGTCAGAAACTACTTTGGAGAAACCAAATGGACAAACCAATGGATAAGCATCTTACAACAAGTAGCTAAAATGGATTTCAAAGAAACGCAAGCCCTACATAAAAACGAAATTATTCGATTTTCACAGTAAGTAGTGTAACTCCTTACTTTCATATGTGTCATATATTTATTTCTATTGGTTTGTAAATATTAGTGGAGAAAATCTTTCTTACTAGTAAAAAGACAAATTTTATTCATTTGTGTTAAGAGCTCCACACCTAAGATTAAAGAACGTAACATTGTTTATAAATTCTAAGGGTTACCTCTCTCATTACCAAATAAACGATGGTTTTTAATTGTCCGATGTAGGTGGTGGAAAGAGTTAGGTTTGGCTGAAGAATCAAAATTTGCAAGACATAAACCACTAGCATGGTATGCTAACTCCTTGGCTTTAACAGATCCGTGTTTCTCGGAAGAAAGAGTTTTGATGGCAAAATCAATTTCTTTTGTATACATTATAGATGATATTTATGATGTATATGGGACTCTTTCTGACCTCACAGTTTTCACTGAAGCTGTTTGCAGGTATCACTTTTTATGTGATTCTAATTCTACACATGAGTTTTGTGTGATTCTAATTCTACAAGGTTTTTTTTAAGGAAAAAAATAATAATTGTACTTCTACAAATATTTATAAAACTATGGTAGTTTACCAAAGAAATGATTTTGGTTAAACAATTTTTGTTAAGTAAGGATCATGAATTATAAATGATCTAAAATTATGGGGTTAAGACTTAAGTACATGATTATTATTTTTTTTGGAGGGTTTTTATGGGTGTCAAAATTTTCTATTATATTTATAAATTTACCAACTTTAAAAAATGACATATTTATAAATATATATGTCATTTTTTAAAACAAATATATCACTAATTGACTCTGATAAATGATTGATTGCCTCTAATACACAATAATTACTTCACGTATTAATTATGATATATGGTTTTGTTACTAAGAATTGACTATTTGGCAAATTGCAGATGGGATATGGCTGGAACTGAGAATTTACCAGAATGCATGAAGTTTTGTTTTGCGGTTCTTAATGAAATAACAAGCGAAATAAGCAACATAGTTTATCAAAAACATGGGTACAATCCCATTGAATCCCTACGAAAAGAGGTATAATTAACTAATTAAATAAATCTCTCTGAAATATTACTTTTGATTAATTAATGAAAGTGGGGTGTTGTTAATTTTGAGCAGTGGAAGAAATTGTTGAAAGTATTTACAAATAGGACAATTTTTACTATGTTAATCAATGATTAACTATGATTAATATGTGTATTAGTGATAAACATAGTGTAAAAATAAGTAATTTAATGTTTATCACTTATTCACCCAATAAAAAATTGTTATATTTACAAATATTTTTTTAAAGCTTATATTTTTACAAATATTGCTAGAAAAATTTCTAATTTTGCGGCCCCTAAAAATTATTGTAAGTTTAACCTTCTATTATTTAGTTGTTAACGATTTCACATGTAAAGGTAAATAAGGGTTTTTTTTAATATATACAAAGGGTGGTAACAAATTTGATTCGATTTGAGAAGAAATAGATAAAATTAAAACTTCTGTGATAGTTTTTACCCAATTAATAAGACATAGATGTGATTTGGTATCTCATCTGGTTTATTTTCTTATATTAGATAGTTTTCTTTGTAGTTTTGTGGTATAATCTTTCTATAATTTTATAAAACTAATGAAATATAATGTGAATAACCATCACAAAGATTTTAAACTCACAACTACTTGTATAGTTTATAGTTAAAATTGATTATATATAAAGTTTAATGTTAAACCTTTAAAATTATTTTTCCCGGAATAAAATTACCATTATATATAACATTAACAAATCCCCTAAAGTTTTGTAAATATTTATTTGAATTGATATATTTTTAGGGAAATTTACATGAATGTTATAATTGAGTGCAATATTTACAAAAATGTTAGGAAAAAAAAAATTTACAAAAATGTTATAATTTCAAAAGTCGAGTATATCAGTCAATCTATTAGTATATCAATCAATAATTAATAGTATATCAGTGATATATAATAGTATATCAATGATAGAATATTAATGATCGACTGATAAACTACCATTGATATACTAAAAGTTCACTGATATACTAATAGTGATTGATTGATATACTCAGAATTTTTAAAATTCTAACATTTTTGAAATTTTTTTTTTTTCCTAACAAATTTATAAATATTATAAAAATTTCTAACATATTGGAAAATGCCCCATATTTTTAACATTTGATATCGACAGGACGAAGGTCAAGATGGGCATGATGGCTCCTACGTGGAGTACTACATGAAAGAACACAAAGACATTTCTTTTGAAGACACAAAAAAGCATATTGAGAATATGATTTCAAATGCATGGAAGACACTCAATAGAGAAAGTCTCATCTCGATTTCTAATCCATTATTTCCTCCAAAATTTGTTGAGGTTTCTCTTAACGTTGCTCGAATGGTCCCCATCGTTTACAATTATGATAGAGATGAATCTCTCCCAAGCTTTGAGAAACTCATAAAATCTCTTCTCTTTCTAGGTGTGGACTAGAATCTAAAAATTTTGGAAAATATTTAGCTACTAATAAAGTAGCGATCGCTAAATTCTCCAAAAATATTGAAAATATTAAAAAATTACTCTTAGTGGGATGTGACTAAATTATAGTAAAAAAATACCGAGATCGGTGTTTTTTTGGAGAGTAGTTAAGTATTTTACATAAATTAATAAGTATGATATATTGTGACATTATAAAGTTTGGATGTGCGTGGGATATTGCAAAATATGTGGGACCATATTTTTTGAATGTCTAGAAGTTAGATATTTAAGATTTTAAATGTTTGAGATATTTAAATATATGTGTCTGGCGGATATGTATAAGAATAAATGTTTGTCTTTGTGTTATATATGTTATAAGAATAATATTTATTTTATTTTGTAAATTAGAGAATAAATTAGTGCTAACCAATTATTTATTTAATATAAATCATCAATTTAAATTAATATATTATATGTTAACAATTAATTAAAAGTGATACAAGTATTTAACTTAGATACTAAAATAATATATTAATGCTAATTGAACTGTATATTAAAAAAATTTAAGAAATTAATTTAATTAATATTAAACTTATGTAAATTGATTAAGTGAGCCTGAATAAAATAATTAATGACACGATCTTCTTTATTTTTCATTTCTCATGACTAAAAATCTCATTGTTGATAGAGTATTAAAATCTCATGATGGATGGTTTTTTACCCTTATTTCCTAGGTTTTAAAAATTTATAGCCTATGAAACAAATATGAGTTTCAAATAATAGAATACCCATTTCAAATAAATAAATAAATAAAAACTCATGTGAAACGAAGTGTCATTGGCGTTATCAGGATTTATATACAAGAGGGTCACAATATAGATACAAATATATAAAATTTAATCAAATATCAATAAAAGAAAAAAAAAATATTCATCTTAACAAATTCAGTTAGTTTACATTGAGATATATGATTAAAATTATTTTTACCCATTAACTTAAACTTTTGAATTTAGTGGTGATTTAACATATTTAATAGTTTGGTTAATCCAGAATTTTATTTCAAACAAGACACCGTATAAATGAATTTAAAAGTTCCCTAATTTTAATTCATAGTTTTATTTAATGTTTTAAATTCTCCCAAATTTCATATCTGACTTCATTTTAAATTTATATTTTGAGGAACTCAACTAATTAGATACTTATTCCATCTCTATGGAGAAATTCTTCCATGCTCCCGGCGCAATGAGGCCGTTGATTTTATAAGGATCTGTTCTTATTGTAATTAAACCTTTGACGGTAACTGACGGAAATTGAGTAAACTTTGGCTTTTTTAATTCTCCCATGGGCAAATCAATTCCCTTATCAAATGGCTTTTAAACTGACCTTCACTTTTTTATTTTCCTTCCAATTTTTTTTTCTCAACCTATTTGATAATTTTGTCAACTAAATTAAAAAGAAAATAGAGGGATAGTTGCAAATCTAACAATTTATTTTAGTAATATTTATAAAAATATCAACTCTTAAAAATATTTATAAATATAACAAGTTTTGATTGGATGAATAATGATAAATATTGAACTACATATTTTTACATTAAGTTTATTGATGAGGATCATGGTAGGTTAATTAGTATAGGGTTTATTTATGAGTTATTAGTTTACTTTGATGTCATTAATTAGTATAATTAATTAGTATTAGTTTTAATTACTTTAAGTTAAAACTAGGGTTTTTATTGTAAGGTTATAAATAGCCATTTAGGGTTTCAATTGTACATCTTATCTTGTATCCAATTTGAATCAAATATATTTCTAGAGAGAGTTTCCTCCTCTTTTGGGTTTTAACCCTTGGTTCTTGGGATGGATTTCCCATTCAAGCATGGATTTGCTTGTTGAGGCCGTGGACTCGGCCTCGCCCTACATCAGTTGGTATCAGAGCCTCGCCGTTCCGGGAGGTCGGATTCATCGAGGTGGTCGGAGTTGAAGAATCAGAACCGGGGGTGGATTTAGCTACAACGGTTTGTTCTTCATTCATAGTAAGTTGTCATTTCCATTTCTCTGTTTCATCTCCATTCATACTAAAAAAAAAAAAAAAAATCATTCCATTACAATCCATCTTCCCCATTCTCATATCCCTGTCACTGTTCAAATCCCATTTCAAAAAAAAAAGAAGACAAAATCAACCTGATCTCTACCATCTTTCATTCTCATCACCCTGTTCCATTTCATTCCAAAAAAAAAAAAAAAAAAAAAAAAAAAAAAAAAAACACAGAAACTCAGTTCAACGCAGGTCATCGGAAAACATGGCAGAAATATACTTTAGCGCACGACGGTATGTATATCCAACGCCCCAAACTTAGAATTCCTAGCTTTGATGGATTTCTTAATTTGGAGACATTCTTGAATTGGATTCAAAGCGTTGACGATTATTTCGAATGTATGGAAGTTCATAGAGAAGAACAAGCATTTTTGGTTGCTCAAAAATTTAGGGATTTTGCTAGTTATTGGTGGGAGAGACTCCAAAACCAGAGGGTTTATCAAGGAAAAAGGAAAATTAGAAGCTGGTATAAAATGAGGATCAAGTTGATTTAACGATTCGGTCAAGAAGAAGATGATGAAGAAATTTGGGCAGTGGACGAATCTTCAAGAGGCAGTGATATTGTTCTTCAATCGAGAGCAACACAAGATATTGACGATGAGGAAGACGTGGACAAAACAGAAATCTGTGAGGAAAATGGATCTCCATCTCCAATGAAATTTGATAAAATAAAAAATGAAAGAGACGAAATGGGAATCAAGAAATCGGGGCGGTGTCGTTGCAAATCAAAGAAGAGCCTGCTGAAAAAGTTCATGTTGAAATCCAGTCCAAATTCCATGGTATCCGACAAGATGATGAAGATGGAGTAGAAATTACAAAGGATGAACAGAGGGATTCAAATAACGCTATCACCGTCGACGGCTTTGACGTTCTCCAAGCGGTGGCGGTAGGGGAAGCTACCAAAGAAGAAGAAAGGCAGAGCACCTTCGAATGGGCAAATAGGTTGAAAGGCAAATTCAAAAAAAAAATTGACGGTGGCGCCGTACATCCACTATCCTTTTCCCCACACTTTCCCAACCTAAACCTAATTGAATATTCTGCTACAAACCTAATGGGCCATGCCATTGTAGCTCAATTCAAGCCCACCCCCCACCTTTCACTCCATTTTCTTTCAAATTCAACTTTAGATGGCCCAAACCTTTTTGAATCAGATCCCACTTTAAAATTAGGCCACACATCAGTTTCTCTTCAAGCCCATTTAATTCCCAACCCATTATCATCGTATATTTTCAATGCCTCACCCATTCCATGTTTTAGCCCATCAATTCCAATTCCCCCAAAACCCAATTTCTACCTTGATCCATCACTTTCAATTCCACCAAAGCCCAATTTAAGTTTCATTTTATTTGATCCATTTCTTACCCACCAAATGAAGCCCATGAAAAAAAATTCCAGTTACTTTTCACCATCAATTTTGAAGCCTATTTTCTGGATTTTATTGTTTGGATTTTATTCATGGCCCATTACTTTGGTGCCACTTTGGATTTGGGAAGAAGTTCGTCGCGCGTTCTCAATTGGAGTCTTCTTCTCTTCGGCGGGACCGAACTCGAGGACGAGTTCATTTTTTTTAGTGGGGTAGAATGATGAGGATCATGGTAGGTTAATTAGTATAGGGTTTATTTATGAGTTATTAGTTTACTTTGATGTAATTAATTAGTATAATTAATTAGTATTAGTTTTAATTACTTTAAGTTAAAACTAGGGTTTTTATTGTAAGGTTATAAATAGCCATTTAGGGTTTCAATTGTACATCTTATCTTGTATCCAATTTGAATCAAATATATTTCTAGAGAGAGTTTCCTCCTCTTTTGGGTTTTAACCCTTGGTTCTTGGGATGGATTTCCCATTCAAGCAAGGATTTGCTTGTTGAGGCCGTGGACTCGGCCTCGCCCTACATCATTTATCATGGATTCACACATTAAGCAAATAGTTTTAAGTAATGATATATTTATAAATATTACATCAAATAAAAAATAACTGCTTTCCATGTCTTCTCATTCAAACAAATAACATCTCATAAAAAATAAAGAAAACACAGAAATTCACATTCTCAAAAGTTGATAAATTAAAAGCCAAAATCATCAAACAAAAGATGAAACTACACCATCCATTAAAAAACTAGCATGAAAAACTTACATAGTATCAAACAAAAGATGAAACTAAACCATCCATTAAAAACTAGCATGAAAAACTTACATAGTATCAACACTTCATTAGTATTTCTCTGTAATTCAATCATCATAATTATCAACAATAATACGAAGCCTATAAATGAATGAAACAAAATTCATTTGACACGCTATCATAGATCCCAAAATACTTTTAACCCAAAGTTTAATCATGAGATAGGAAATGACATTGCTCTACAAAAGCCACTCCAAATATTTTAAAACATAAAACTTAAACTTTTCAATTTGAAATTTAAATCACCAAAAATCACTATTAACATCACTATTAACTTATACAGACTGTTTTGTAGTATTGTTTGAAAAGATATTCAATTTGTGGTAAGTTACAGCAGACTCTTTCATATACTAATTCTGGTTCTTAAACATTCCGTCTTGTCAAGAAACAATTAGCATAGACAAACTACTAAACATTTAAACAATTGAACATTAAACAAAGTCATCTAAAACAACATGTATTTTGATTCAATTTTGAGAACTACATAAATCATTTTGATTTAATTTTGAGAACTACATAAACCATCTATATCAACATTGTGTTTTTCACATAAGCACTAATTTATTGAATAACTTTATAATTCCATATATTAGTGATTTAAGATTAATAACTTATTGAATATGTTTTTTAAACCAACAATTTTCATTAAGGAGTGTCATTGACGAGTAGAATGAATTACTTTTTGGAACTAAATAAATAACCAATTCATACCTTATATATTTTTTAATATATTTACATGATTTAGCTGATTGTAATTTTGTTCTTCTTCAAATTCTCTTCCTTCGTCAATCCCAGATTCTTTTTCTCTTTAAACATCATTATCATTCATTGTATGCTTTACCAAAAATTAAACATGGAAGAAAAAATAATAAATTAGTGAATAGTAGGGGATAACTTAATGACTTTATTCAACATAAACTAAAGTGATTCAACATTAGCACAATGAAGTCATACTAGAAATAATCAAGGAAAAACACAATATTAAAAAGAAGAAGATTTAAAATAAAACATTAAATCATTTTAGTTTTTATTACCTCAATAATAACCCCTTCATCATTTCTTTTTGCTGCAATCTCATCCTCTTTGTATCCCTTTGTACCATCTGCATTCTTTGATTTCTTAAAAAACATATTGAAGTAATATTATTAGATTCTTTAATTTTTACTTCATTGAACTCTATACCAAAGGGCTGTGTGTGCTTAACTTTTTTGTTTCTTAATGTACTTTCACTCATAAAATAGATTACTTAGGACAAGAAATAACTCTACATATTTTTATTTATCATTTTTTAAAAACTGTATACCTTATAAACTTCATCAAAGTTAGTTTCTCTCCTTTCTCCATGGATGTTATTATTTGCTCTCCTTTTTTTTAATGAATTCTATAGATGAAAAAAAGATAGTTTACATGTTGTTTCTTTTATTAGGAATGTATAATTAACTTAACAAGAGTAGAATTTTCACTTACTACATAATCAGCCAAAATGTTGTCACAATTGGCGATAAAGTCCTCATCAATCTCTTGACTGCTTAAAGCCCCAATATCTTTTCCTTTTCCCCTTTCATCTGTCTTTTTACCTTTCTCAATTGATTTATAAATTTTTTCCAACAAGATAGTTTATTCTCTTTGGGTTTTTTTTTTCATTTCTCTCATCTCAGATTTTACCTTTTTCATTTTCCTAAACATTTTTTCAATCAGGAATTGATTCATTTCTCCTCCTTCTTCCTTATCATCAAACCTTTTATGAAATTCTTCTTCATTTATCTCCATCTGCCTTTTTATACTTCTTCTCACAAAGTACAACATGTATTCTTCATCCAATTCTTTGGCAGTTGGCTCTAAAAAAAATTTGCTTCTAAATAACAGAAGAGAAAATAACTTTTTAAATTTAATTTTCAGTTTTGAATACTTACTGATGGTTTGTTGAATATTTGTTGATCCATTTTCGTCTTCTCTAACTTTTTGGCAAGAATTTCCCAATTTAGCATTCTTGGCAATTTGCCTCCAAGAGCCTTAGCAAGCATGTTTTTTTCATTTGACAAGTCAGGGAATGTCTCAAATGCCCATATAAGGATGGCATATGGAAATCCTTGGAGTCTAATGCCTTCACTACTAGGCTTAGCTAAGGCGTGAGAGAATGAATCAATAGTTATTTTGAAAGATGTTCTACCCTATGGATACCCGTCAAACTCATCCTCATTATCAACTAACTTCACATTTAACAAATCCACCTTGTTGTTTTCTTGTTTTGATAATATGAATTGCTCTAGAAGAAAAAGCTTTGTCATTCTTACATTTGTTTGTCCCCTCCTATTGCCCATGGCATTGAAAGAGGTTTCTACATCCCTCTTCAAAATAGTATTTTTATCATTGAAAATTGTCGACCAAATTTCAGTATTTCCTAGGTCATTTTCATCTATAAGAGGGTATTCATGACAAAGAAGCCCGACAATCGAGGCGAAGTCCCTCATTCCAAATCTTTCTACTTTCCCCTTAATATTAAACCACAACTCCTCACTTGTAGTTCTTTCACATTGCTTTCTAATAAAATAAAGCAGTATTTGCTAGGGTATGTTATGAATGTCTATGTCAAAGAATTGTCCAAGATGTTCTAGCTCTTCACTAGTCATGTTGGCCTTAATATCATCAATGGTTCTAATCTTAAAGGGGGAATTAATCTTATGATTAAGGTTCCATCTTTTTTTTTTCAACTGAGACATAAGGAACCTGCACCATACAAGATGTAAACAATTTATATAAACAGTCTATATATATACAGTCACACTATTCTTTTTTGTTTTGTTTTTCATGTTTCTTTTTCTTTTTAATTCAATTTGTTCAAAAATTCAACTACTCACCCTTGATGCTGTCATTTTGAATCTTTTTCCTGGAGATACATTCACCTAGGTTTTCAATATCAATTACTAATTAATCATAACCAAAACAAGGATATTTATCCTTAAATAACTCAACGTAGTTTTAATCTAAATTATTCAATAACTTTTAATTCACTAATTTACTGAATTAAGGTTAAAAACGAGATAACTTAAAAAGTATTGATAATATGGTAAATAATGTGAAGTGTAAATAAAATGTTATGTAGTAACAGTCCCTCTATTCCATTCTACAGTTTTAATCTAAATTATTCAATAACTTTGTAATTCACTAATTTAGTGACTTAAGGTTAATAACTTATTGAATAATAAACTAGATATCTCTAAATATTGTTTTTTCACTAACCTTTTGCCCTGAGCCTTTTTCTTTGTCTCCCTTCTCTTGTTGAGCTTTTTCTTTACTGTTCAAAACCTATTAAATATGGATTGAAAATAAAATGGAAAATGAAATAAGTTAAAAGTATTGATAATATGGTAAATATTGTGAGGTGTAAATAAAATATTATATAGTAACAGTTAATCTATTCCATTATACAATTTCAATCTAAATTATTCAATAACTATGTAATTCACTAATTTAGTGAATTAAGGTTAATAACATATTGAATAATTAAATGGATATCACTAATCTAGGTTCATGAAACTTATTTCCTTGTACATCAAAATACAAATAGACATAATTTATATAAATTCGGGCTTCCCAATCAATGCTTCACAAACATTCCTACCAAACAAATTAAGACATTTGGATCTCAATAAACAATGACAATCAATATACTACTTTCAAAATAAAGATAAAAAAAAGATTCGGAGGGAGAATGATCAAAACAAAAGTACATTGAAAAGAAAAGAAAAACTATTTTAGCACCACCTAAAAGAGGAATTAAAATTTGCATGCATCATATATATTGATTAAGAAATGTTACATGGTAATAATTCTCAGTATTTTAGAACAAAAAATATGACACGACAAAAAGAAATGGTACAGAAGCTTATAATATGGTTAAAGATCAAAGTGAAATTGATGTGGATCAAGATAATATAATTAGTATATGTTTATTTATGAGTTGTTAGTAGGATATTAGTTGTATTTAATTAGTATAATTAAATAGTATTAGTTTCTATTTAGTTTAGTTAATTTTAGAGTTTTTATTGTAAGGCTATAAATAGCTATCTTAAGGTTCATTTGAGGACATCTAATATCTTATCTTTGATCAATATATCAAATATACTTTTGAGAGAGAAATTCTCCTTTCCCCTTTGTTCTTGGGATGGATTTCTCATTCAAGCATAGAAAAACCATTTTAGCACCACCTAAAAGAAGAATTAAAATTTGCAAGTATCATATATATTGATTAAGAAATGTTACATGGTAATAATTCTCAGTATTCTAGAACAAAAAATCATGACACAACAAAAAGAAATGGTACAGAAGCTTATAATATGGTTAAAGACCAAAGTGAAATACTCAAATATGTCTCTCAATTTTAATTTAGTGACTTAAGGTTAATAACTTATTGAATAATAAACTAGATATCTCTAAATATTGTTTTTTTACTAACCTTTTGCCCTGAGCCTTTTTCTTTGTCTCCCTTCTCTTGTGGAGCTTTTTCTTTACTGTTCAAAACCTATTAAATATGGATTGAAAATAAAATGCAAAATGAAATAAGTTAAAAAGTATTGATAATATGGTAAATATTGTGAAGTGTAAATAAAATGTTATGTAGTAACAGTCAATCTATTCAATTATACAGTTTCAATCTAAATTATTCAATAACTTTGTAATTCACTAATTTAGTGAATTAAGGTTAATAACATATTGAATAATTAAATGGATATCACTAATCTAGGTTCTTGAAACTTATTTCCTTGTACATCAAAATACAAATAGATATAATTTGTATAAATTTGGGCTTCCCAATCAATGCAAACATTCCTACCAAACAAACTAAGACATTTGGATCTCAATAAACAATGACAATTAGTATACTACTTTCAAAATAAAGATAAAAAAAATATTCAGAGGGAGAATGATCACAACAAAAGCACATTGAAAAGAAAAGAAAAACTATTTTAGCACCACCTAAAAGAGGAATTAAAATTTGCATGCATCATATATATTGATTAAGAAATGTTACATGGTAATAATTCTCAGTATTCTAGAACAAAAATCATGACACAACAAAAAGAAATGATACAGAAGCTTATAATATGGTTAAAGACCAAAGTGAAATACTTAAATATCTCTCTCAATTTTGACACATTTATATGATTATACAAACACATCAACAAAAATAAAAACATAGTTTTCTTGTTTTTATATCTTATATCCCTGGGAGTTGTTCAATATTCTAAACATAAAAGCTAAGCATTGATGTTGTGAGACCACGAATTAGACATATTATCATATGATAAACATCAGCATCGTAAACTAGATTGGAATTCGAGATACATAGACAGACAAACTTATCTTTTATCTTTTTATTTGTTTCCCCAACTAGAGTTTTCATCTAATAATGGTTGGTTGTTCCTTTTTGCACAGAAAAAAGGAAATACATTTCTATTAGAAAAATATAAAGGCATGCAGTAGTGAATTGAGATCCAAATGTCTTAGATAACTCATTAATAACCCAAAGTATACTCACTACATTACAACATTTAAAAATATTTTTAAACCATATTACAAGTCTAACAATAAACAATGTCAGCTTCTAAAGGTAATAAGTCTAGTTTTATAAACATGAATCATGACGGATGTCATCTCATCATGAACAAGTACCAATTCCTTTTTGTAATGTGTATAAAATCAGAAGTCTTATACGAAGGAGGGGGAAGAAGGTGTTAGGGTTATGTATAATAAATTAATAACTTTTCACTTCAAAGCAAGCAAAGTACCTAAATTATTCAATAACTTTGTATTTCACTAAATTAGTGAATTAAGGTTAATAATATATTGAATAATAAAACAAATATCACTTGTTTTCACTAACCTGTTGCCCTGAGCCTTTTTCTTTGTCTCCCTTCTCTTGTGGAGCTTTTTCTTTATTGTTCAAAACCTATTAAAAATGGATTGAAAAGAAAATGCAAAACGAAATAAGTTAATAAAAAAATAATTGTTCATACAAAGATTTTAAAATAATAAGCATGAGATAAAAAGATTTTATTATTATACTAACCTTTTTTCCACTTTCTACATTTGTCTTTTTATTCTTTTGCACATTTTGTCCTTCTTCTTCTTGAACTACTACCGTTTCATTCCTTTTTAATAAAAAAATATTTGGTTTCACCCTCTTCCTTGCTTGTATTTCTTGTTTCCCCTTTCCCTTTCTTTGTAAATAAAAGTTTTAGTTTTGTTAAATGAATGATGTTCTCTTCATTATATATTACATACAATTCTTACCTTTTTCCCAATGTATTCCTCTTCATCGTTAGATTGTTCTTCAGCAACTTCTTGTTCAACTTCTTGTTCATCTCTTTGGACAGGTTTCATTTTTCCCTTTCCCTTTTTCTGTAAACAAAAGGTTTAGTTTTTGTTAAATGAATGATATTTCAGTTTATTATATAGTACATTCAATTCTTACCTTTTTTCCATCGTCCTCCTCTTCACCATCACCCTGTTCTTCAACAACTTCTTGCTCATTCTCATCTTGTAGAGCATTATTCTCATTATCCTGCATGTAATGAATTAATTTGAAACAAAATAACCATTATTAGAAACTTCAAATATTCTGTCATTTATATTAAACATATTGTTAATTAAATTCATGGTAAATGCTAACATTTGAAAACTATTTTGAGGTATAGTTTTACTCATTGACTCACTATCAAAACACTTTCATAATCAGACAAATTTATAGGGCCCGTGTCTTTTGTTTTTCGTTGATTGTAGTTGTAATTTTCTCTCTCTACAATTCTGTCACTTCTTTGTTGCCCTATTTGATATTGAAAGTTAAAGTATATTAGACTTTACGAAATGCAAAATAAAAAAATCAATTCAAAAAAATAAGAACTAGTAGATTTAAAAACACATGGCTACTTAATTATTGAATATGTTTATAACTCATTAACTTAGTGAATTAAGGTTAATAACTTATTGAATATTTTGTAATTATAGATTTATGTTTCACAAAGTTTTCCATTATTTCTAAAAACACACAAAAACCAAACTTAAAATACATAGTTAAATCCTTGTTATACATAGTTAAATTCTTAAGTTCCTTTAACTTAAAAACAATCAAACATAGTTTAAAGTTTGAACGTTTAAAACTGGTAGATTAAAAACAAGTTTCACACACATGGCCATTTTAATTATTGAATATGTTTATAACTCATTAACTTAGTGAATTAAGGTTAATAACTTATTGAATATTGTAATTACACATTTATGTTTCTTAAAGTCTTTCAAATTTTTTAAACTACTCTCAATCTTTAATATACATAGTTAAATCCTCAACTTAAATTCACTTTTACGTAGTCTAAAGTTTGATTGTTTTAAACTAGTAAATTAAAAACAAGTTTCACACACATGACCATTTAATCATTGAATATGTTTATAACTCACATTTTTTTTCACAAATTAAAATCAATTTTTTTTAATTATTTAAATAAGGACCATTTACTAATTAGGATAATACAAAATAAAATGTGGTAACCGTTTTTAACGGGTGTTGTAGGGTGCTAATACCTTCCCTACACACAAATGACTCCCGAACCTAATTTGGTTTTCGTAAACCGTTTTTTTATTTTAAATCAATTTGGTGATCAATCACACCCTAATATGATTGATGGCGACTTCTCACTTTATTTTTACATAAGAGACCTAATACATAGGATGTCGGCCGCTCCGCGTCGCAACGACGTTGTGACAAAGTGAATGTGTTTTTTTTCTTTTTATGTTGCAATGATATGTCAAGGAGTATTGTAAACATAGATAATTATCCCCCATTAGGAGATGTCAGACTTGATTAGAGTTGCCTTTTAGTAGATTTGACAATATATTAGCAACCAATGATAGTATAGATATGCGTACATTTACTTATGACGAGGGTGATTATGATATGGATGTGGGTGATCATGAGCATGAATCCCCTTCGTTTATTTACACTAAGTTAGACATGGACATATCATTAATTTCATATCCGAGACAGTTACTCACAACTATGTTGTGTTTGATGATGGGATCTAATGTGTTGAGGAAAAGATCTATGTATGATACAAAGGAGAGGTTCAATATGTTGTTAAGACAACTTGTATTAAGAATGACTT
The DNA here is from genome assembly GCA_028015215.1 of Gynostemma pentaphyllum. Taxonomy (NCBI): domain Eukaryota; kingdom Viridiplantae; phylum Streptophyta; class Magnoliopsida; order Cucurbitales; family Cucurbitaceae; genus Gynostemma; species Gynostemma pentaphyllum. The sequence goes on along the minus strand of CM051346.1, from coordinate 43,138,642 downwards.
ACTCTATATTTTGTATTTTATATATCCTTGAATATCAATGTTTTATTCATATGGTTAAAATGAGCAATTTACTTTTTATATTTTTAGTGTACTCACTACAAAAAATCTGTGAAAATGCGGCGAAATAGAAATCGCCGCAATTGATGGAGCAATGCCAGCGAAAAATCATAAAATCGCCTGCATTGTTGCCTGAGACAAGAAAAGTAGGCAAATTTCACCAGCCTTTTATAAGACAATGCCAGCGAAATTAAAATTTCACTGGTATTGACACTACAAAAAAACTATTAAATTGCGACTAGAAATTTGCGACCTAAGTATTGGGTAGTTTTTTTGGTGACCACTCTGGTAGTAAATATGAAGTTTGACTTTAAACGACCATATGGTCACTTTTTTGCAACCAAATTGCGACCAAGTAAAGAATTAGTCATAAAAAATGGCGTGAATTTTTGTTGTGGAGAAAGTGACCATATGGTCACTACAAAATTACGACCATGTGGTCGTAATTTTGTGACATGGGTTATCATTTAGTAGCAAAAAAAGGCACGTAAATTTGGCGGGAGAAAGGCTACCAAGTGGTCACAATTCAAAGTGACGATATGATCGCAATTTTGGTGACCTTTAGTGACCACTGGTAGCTTAAACATTTGGCGGGAAATAAGCTACCATGTGGTCACATTTTGAAGTGACCAGATGGTCACACTTTTGGTGACCTTTAGTGACCAATGGTAGCTTAAAAATTTGGTGGGAAATAAGCTATCAAGTGGTCACATTGTGAAGTGACCAGATGGTCGTAAATGTTGTGATTTTAAGTGGCCAGTGGTAGATAAACAATTTGGTGCGAGAAAAGCTACCAAGTGGTCGCCAAAATAAGTGACCATGTGGTCGTAAATGCTGTGACTTGATGTGACCAGGGGTAGTGAGGAAAATGGCGGGAAAATGCAACCAGTTGGTAGCAAAAATACGACCATCTGGTCGCAAATGGGCAGAGGAGTCCATTATAAAATCCCCTCCTCCCATTGTTTGTTAGCATTAGGAAAAAAGAAAATGAGAGAGTGGATGTATGTTCGTTTGATAGACGGGTATTTGAACGATGAGTTCGTCGCTGGGGTTGAATAGTTTGTTGAGTTTTGCATGACAACTGTCTATTATGAAAAGTATGGTGGAAAGCTACGTTGCCCGTGCAGGAAATGCGACAATAGGAGAATCATACTGGTTACAGATTTGAAGGTTCATCTTTATAGTCGGGGATTTGTGCAGAATTATTATCACTGGGTGTTTCAGGGGGAAACAAAGGAAATGTTCGACTCTGCATTACAGGAATCGAGACGATACGAAGGTAGCAGCTCGAATGTAGAGGTTGTTGCCGAAGAACGGAATGATGAACAACAGTATAGTCAGATGTAGCAAATGATACTTGATGGTGCGGGGTATGGGGGCAATGAACATTTCCGTGAAAGTTTAAAGGTAGACAAAGATGAACGGGTTATTGAAGAGGAAATGAATTCGGAAGCATGTAAGATGCACGAGATGCTAAAGACAGCCAGCCGACCATTGTACGATGGGTGTGAGGTAAGTCAACTTGCTACTGCTACAAAACTTTTAAATATAAAGGCGCAGTACAACATACCTGGTAGAGGATTTGATTCGATTGCATCGTGGTTTCGTCGATGCGCTCCAGAAGAAAATATTATGCCCCACAGTTTGTACGACACGAAAAAGCTAGTGGAGGGACTTGGATTACCCGTGGAGAAAATAGATTCGTGTCAAAACAGATGCATGATTTACTGGGATGTGGATGAGGACATGCATCACTGCAAATTCTGTTTTCTTCCAAGATATAAACAAGGGAAACGCAGCCTCATTCCGTACGGCCGCATGTTCTATTTACCGCTTACCCCACGTCTGCAACGGTTGTATGCATCAGATGTGACAGCTTCGCACATGAGATGGCATCACGAGCATTCACAGGATGAAGGTGTTATGAGACATCCCTCAGATGCTGCGGCATATAAGCATTTAAATAATTGTCATCCAGATTTTGCACAAGATCTGAGAAACGTCAGACTGGGATTATGCACGGATGACTCTAACCCGTTCGGGGCATCCGGGGCACAATATTCATTTTAGCCAGTCATGGTAACCCTGTATAACTTGCCTCTTTCGATGTGCATGCGAGACCCGGTGATTTTTCTAACAATGATCGTACCTGGGCCGAAAAGTCCAAAACATAAACTGGATGTGTATTTGCAACCACTTATTGCAGTGTAGAAAAGGTTGTGGACTGACAGTGTTATGACGTACGACATTTCGAAGAAACAAAATTTCTTGATGCGCGTCGCATTAATCTGGACGATCAGTGACTTCTCTGCGTATTCATTGTTGTCAAGTTTGTTGATCTTTAATTGCTTTCATATATATTTTTGAGTATGTGTTTAGTTTTTGTTATTGCCACTACAAAAAACTCTGGTATTAGCCACGCGCAATCGCGTCACTAATAATATACCTTTGCGTCTCCAATAGTCTTTGGTGACGCGAGCCACGCGTCGCCATGTACGTCATCAATACCACGTCATGAATGCCCGTTTTGAGTATTGGTGACGCGTTATTGCAGCGCGTCACTGATGCGTGTAAGCATCTACCACGCTTGACACTTGTGGCTGATGCTCTCTAATTAGCCGCGCAGGCAAGACGTGGCTAATGACCGGCATCTACCACGCTTGGCATGCGTGGCTATATGGGTTTTATTTTTTTTATAGGGCAGCGACGCGATTGCGTGGCTAATAGCCTTCAAAAAATTTTAAAAAAATATTTATTTAGAGACTCCCCAAATGCATCCCATGTAACAAATATATACATATTCAGATCTCCAAACACCAAACAAGCTTTTGTAAAGCTAAATCATTATATATTTCATAGAATAAGCAGTTTTAAAGTCAAATAAGAGTTTACAACATAAAGAACATGGTTTTACTTAAGTCAAAGAAGAGTTTGCAACATAAAGAACACGATTTTTATAAATTACAAACTAGTCTCTAATTATGCATCACCGCCTTCATTACCTTGGCCCTGACCCCCACCCCCTTGAGATTTAAAAAATCTCATGAGCACGTTCATATCTTCTTGAAACTTCTTATAATCTTCTTCGCGTTGAAATTCACACTCCTTAAGTGCCTCAATAGACAGGAGAGCCCCGTTGAGCTTCGCTTGAGTTAGGAGCTCATTCTGTGAAGGCCCAAATGAGTGTGACGATGAACCAGACTTGGGGGGGAGGTTTTTGACGTCTACCCATACCTCTCCGATATCCCGATCTATCACCCAACGTCTTCTACATGGCATCAATGTCACTGAGAGGTTGTCTATATTCCACCGTGTCTGAGCCATCATGTCTCGAGCGGACTCATATATTGAACCATTTGTTGCTATACAAACAATTAAACATATGATATATAGTTAGTAAAAAGATATAAAAAAACTATAATGCGCACTTGAAATCAATGAAGTACACTTACGTGTTGTTCCTTCGCCAAATCGCTCACCCACACATCCTTTTCGTATGAGTGTTGTGTCTTAAACACATCCACCCATGTAGTTTCAAGATTTTCCTGTCTCTGAACACGTTCATATATAAAACATTAATATGCCTAAATGGGAAGTATTTCACTATATTAATACTAATGCGAAAAATATGCATTCGAATTCTAATTTGAAAAGCTACGATTACTCCCTATAATTTTCATGCAAACCAATAAAAAATAACTTTGAGACGGCTAACTTTGCTGCAGGTTAGCCGTCTCCCAAATGACTATTTAACAGTAATTTATGAGACAATTATATAAAGTTTAGAAAATTAACCTATTTGATCCAGACATCGTAAAGTAAGTTGATCGAGATAATTTATTACAACCTGTTACAAATTACAATTGAAAAAAAAAACCAAAAGTATTATGGGATATCAGACAAAGGTAGAATACTAAATTTAAGGTAAGGACAGCTAGAAATTTATCATATATGGTACCTCTTATAAAATTTTATAACTCCTTTGTCTCGAATCCAAGATAACTCTTGTCTTTGGCTCGAAACCAACTCCCACCTATGCATGACACATACACATGTATTATTATATCATTTTTTTTCTTTTTAAATAATAAGATAAGATAATGTTTCCCTTGGAGTTGGAAAGTAAGAAAAAATAGAGTTTAAATTAAACTAATATTAAACAAGACAACATTAATTGGGAGTAGACTAATCCTCTTAGGGCACTCATTCTATCTATTAGATTTTAGCTATTCAAAAGAAAAAGGAGACAAAAAGAATTGGTGGAGCATTATCCTTCTTCCCTCTCTTACCCACCACCGCCACCTCTCTTCCCTTCCCACCATAGGCTAAGTTTTTTTTTTTTTTCAACTTTTCATTTCTTACCTCAGGCCGTGACTACAGCCATAGAAAAAAGTTCCAAATTCTTTTTCTTTACCCACCCCCTTTGTCCTCTATCACCAACACCCTTGCCACCCCATTGGAGAAGAAGTGAGGAGCATCAACTTTAGAACTGTCTTGTTTGATATTGTGGGAAGAAGAGTTGAAGCAAGCTATGAGGACAGAAACGACTTCCCAATTATTGGCTAAACTTCCGGCAAATTAATAGTGGACAGGACAAAGAAGCACAATTCAGAAGATTAAAATACATGAAAGGGTGCCTCTAAGTTAACCCGTCAAAGATCCACCATGTAACCATCCAAACAAACCCCCAACTTTTCTTAGGAATCTTTGACCTCCAAAACAACATAAAAGAACCAATATTTGTAGGAAAACATCCATAATGAATTGATGCAGAAAAAAGAGAGCGAAAAACAGAACAAATATTTGTAGGAAAACATCCATAATGAATCCAAAGACCACTTGTCCTGTTTGTTAGGTGATAATTTCCTAAGAGAACTTGTAAAGAAAACAGATTACACATACTTTACGATCTATTTCAACAGAAAACTTGCAAAATAACTCTTTCCACTAGTACCAATCAAACATTAAAAAAAAGGGAAAAGTATTGGAATTTGAACACTCACCTCTTTGGAATAGGAAGTATGAAGAGAACGAACAGCGAGCATGAACGATTTTTTGAGATCGAGATGGCTCGAACTCCCTGGGTTACTAATCTCGTGCTTCTTTTATTAAAAAAATGAAAAGTATCAATCAGCTTCGCTCTATCCTCATCATCTTCGGAGATTTCTCGAGCACCGTAGACGAAGGCCATCCATTTTCCTTGAAGTACCTTACTGATGCAAAAAAAAAAATCAATAATCTGCCGAAACCTAAGAGTATATATAACAGAGGAATTACAGAAACAGAAAACAAAATCCAATACCATCGCATTTTAGGTTTACCGCCACCAATGCGATTCTGAAGCTCGTCGTAGAACTCCAAGCTCCAATTGAGAGGTTCCGACGTTGAATTAGGGGAACGAACATTGAAATGAGAGAAAGCATCGTTATAAGCTTGGCGATGCAAGTGTTTGGATTCAAGAATGACGCCATCGCAGTCAAATATGAGAGCTTGTAAAGAAGATGAGATTGAAAGAGAGAGAGGCATGAAAGCGGTGGATTTTCTGAAGGTCTGGAAACGGATGGATGACGAAAGAGGAAGAGATTGATGAAGAGGAAAGGAAATCAGAGAGGAAGAAGACGAAATGAGATTTGGGCTAACGATCATTTAATGATGTTTTTCTTTCTGTCGCCCATCAACTCTCCTTCTCCTGGCAAATTTGTTAACGGATTTTGTGATCGTTGAACTTCAAGTAAAAATCGACCAAAATCAATTTAGCTGTTCCTTGTGTTTGGGCGTTCCCTTGCATTAAGAAAGAAGATCTGTTCCTTGTGTTTGCCCTAAATCAGATCTGTTCCTTGGGCGTTCCCGGGCGTCAGTAATGAGTTTTTAAACAAATGGGGGTCTAGTTATTTTTTTTATAATTAAAAGGCTATTGCTGACACGATTCGGGCATAGCAATGCTTTTTTATTTATTATTCCATAGTCATTGGTGACGCATAATTGTGGCGTGGGCAATGGGTAGTCATTGGCCATGAGAACTTCTTCTCGCGCGGTCATTAGAAGTCTATTTTCCTGCCCACCACACATCATTGACGTTGCGTCACTGATAGCGTTACCATTGGTGACCTCGTGTTTGGCGTCACCAATAGTGAGCATTGGCCACGTAATATTTGTGCGTGGCTAATTCCTGCGTCACTAGTAATACAGTTTTTTGTAGTGTGCTTTGCTTAGTCAGTAGTTAATTGTGTGAACCTCAATCTCCTCCTCTTAAAGAACGGAGTACGACAGGGAAATACGCATGTTCACATTGCATGGTAGACACAGATGCATTTTATCTCCGAAACGGTAGGAAAACTTGTTGGTTTGATTGTTACCGTCGATATTTGCCGTTGAATCATACTTTCCGTTCAAACGGCGGTGACTGGAAGAAGAGTCGACGAGTAAGAAAAGAAACCCCCCCGACAATGTATAGTGGAAGGAAGATTCTTCCCGGTATAGATGTTATAGGGATGCAGAAGATTGCAGTTAACGGTGCAGAGAGAGCAAACAATGCGGCTGGGAAAAACACGGGTTGGAAGAAACAGAGTATTTTTTAGGATCTACCGTATTGGGAAGATCTACTGATTAGACACAATTTGGATGTAATGCATATCGAGAAGAATTTCTTCGACAACATTTTTAATACGATTTTGAACGTTCTGGGAAAAACAAAGGACAATTTGAAGGCACGTTATGATATACGGGAGATATGTCACTGTCCTGAGTTGGAGCCTGACGACAATGATAATTACGCAAAAGCAAAGTACATGATGACGACGGATGAAAAGAAAACATTATTTGAGTGGATCAAATCCATCAAATTCCAGGACGGATACGTTTCGAATTTGAGTCGATGTATAGACAGTCAAAAACATATCATGTTCGGGATGAAAGCCACGACTGTCATGTATTCATGCAACGATTGATGCCTGTCGCGTTCAAACCGTTCCTAGAGAATAGACATTGGGAGCCGCTTGCACAGTTGAGTGTTTTTTTCTGGGACTTGACATGTACAGAGCTGACTGAAGCTACTGTCGCTTCAATGAGTTCAGAGATCGCTGTTATTATTTGTAAGTTAGAGCGAATGTTTCCACCTGGCTTTTTTGACTCCATGGAGCATCTTCCAGTGCATCTTCCATACGAGGCATTCTTAGGGGGTCTGGTACATTACCGCTGGATGTACCCATTTGAAAGGTAAGCACAGTTAATTTGTAATGTACACGTATAAAGTACTGTGATCGAATGTAAATGTTTTCTACACATTCTACCTACCCACAGGTATTTACGTCGGTTGAAAAAGACGGTCGGAAATAAAGCAAGAGTAGAAGGATCTATCTGTAGTGCGTACCTGACACAAGAGACTACCACATTTTGTTCATACTACTTTGATCAACACATTGCAGAGCAGTTTTGACCAGCGAAACGAAACATTGTTGAAAATTTACTTGAAGGTGTTGACATAAACGACTTGCTGATTTTTACAGAACCTGGCATGACAGTTGGAAGATCAGTGCATAGGCCGTTGACCGATTCTGAGTATCACGTAATGCAGACATACGTGTTATGCAACTGCGCAGAGATCGAGCCTTACATAGAGTGAGTTCGAAACTTAACATTATTTCATCGCATAAACAATTACAAACTATTTGCTAACTATTTTTGTAACATACAGATTATTTCTAAACTTATACGTTCGAATGACACGAGTTGGTCTTACAGCTTCTGAGGAGGGGTCAATAATCGACAAAGAGTTTCGTTCTTGGTTCAGTGCATACGTGAGTTGTTTTAAATTGTCAAAAAAATCGTGGCAAATTGTTCAAAAAATTAATATCTTCCTAATATTACTGTATGTGAACAATGACAGGTTGACTCCCCTACATTACCGGTAGATGATCCTTGCATTATTTCTTTGGCAAAGGGACCTGGACGGATTGCAAGGTCGTATACTGGATACGTCGGTAACGGTTACAGATTTCAAACGAATGCGCATTCAGTTAACAGGGCAACAAACAACAGTGGTGTTTGCATAAAAGGTCATGTGTTCGGCACAAACGGTCTTGAGATTCAATACGCAAGTCCGACGCTAAAACGCATTGTTCTGTTCAACTGCACTTGGTTCGAGACAACCAGACGAGGTTGAGTCCGTAAGATTGATCATTTACAAATCGTTGAGGTAAACAAGTCTAAGCATATGCGCACCGCTGATAGGTTTGTCCTGGCTTCACGACGATTCAAGTTTATTATCTGAACTATCCGATTAATAGACGAGATCTGACAAATTGGTTAGTTGTTTGTAAAGTTAAGCCACGTCAGGTAGAAGAAAACTTGTCCTAAAAAGACGACCATGCAGAGGAAATTGGTGCTTTTCAAGAAGATAAGATAAGATGTCGTGCAATCGACGATAGTATGAATGCAAGTATTGTTCGTCCTTTGAACGATGGAACAATAACATTGCAGGATGATGATACAAATGCTTCCACTTCTCACGCACGTGACATTGATGCTGAATTTATTCGAGAAGATGAATATGATGAAGAAACGGAAGAAGAAGACTTTATGTGAGGGACTTCTTTGAGACGATGAATCCGACGAAGAAATAGAAGAAGAAGAAGAAGAAGCGACGACCGAAGAAACTGGGATGATAAATGAGACATTTTGTAAATTTATGATTCACTGTGTATGTTTTATTAAAACTATTTCTTTAATGAAGAATAAAAAATATATATATATTAATATTTGCGACCATATGGTCGCAATTTAACACAAAAGGTGACCACATGGTAGTAATTTAGAAGTAAAATGAATTATGTTTTTTCCAAAAATATAAGTTAAATTCCGACCAGTTGGTCGCAAAACTCAAATGGTAATCTAAAATGTTCATGAAATATTTGGCTGTTAATTTCATAAGTGCGACCATCTGGTCGCAAATCTGAGGGGTAAATTTAAATTTTCATGAAATTTATGGCAGTGAATTTAAATATTACGACCATCTGGTCGCAATCCTTGGCGGTGAATTTCATTATTGCAACCAGTTGGTCGCAATTTTTTATGGGACGCGTGATATGCAGCTGTTGTAGATATTTGCAAATTTGCGACCAGCTGGTCACTTTTTTAATAAATGCTACCAGGTGGTCTCAAATATGTGTCAAAATGTGACCAGGTGGTCGTAATTTCCCCAGCACGCGGTACCTTTCGTTTCTGGTCATGATTACATATTTGCGACCAGTTGGTCGCAAATTCTGATTTAAAACTCAGCACCGTTTCCCTTTCCCCCCTTTCCGTTTTTTCTTTCTCTTTTTCTTTCTCTCTGTTCTTTCTTTTCTCTCTTTCCCCCGTTCCTACTCTAAACCTAAAATCCATAAACCTCCAATCTCAGTTTCTATTACGAGGTTAGTTTTCGTATAAATTTTAAGTTTTAAGTTAGTTTTAGTTTTTAGTTTTCAGTTAGTTTTAGTTTAAGTCTAAATTTAGTTTACTTAGTTTTAGTTTTTAGTTTTTAGTTTTTATTAATTAGTTTAGTTTAACTTTGTTAATTTAATTAATTTTAATTTAATGAATCTAATTTAGTGTAATTAATTACCTAGTTTACTTTAGTTTAATTAATCTAATTTTAGTTTACTTTAATTAATTAATTAGTTTATTTTAATTTTGTTAATTTAATTAATTTTAGTTTAATTAATATAATTTAGTTTAATTAAGTACTTAGTTTACTTTAGGTTAATTAATCTAATTTTCGTTTACTTTAATTAATTAATAAATTTTAGTTCATTTAATCTAATTTTAATTTAATTAATTTGTTTTGTTTTGTTTTGTTTTAATTAATTAATTAATGTTAGTTAAATTTAATTAATTTTAGTTTAATTAATCTAATACTTGAAATCTTCATTACTTAGTTTACTTTAAATAATTACTTAGTTTAATTAATCTAATTTTAATGTACTTTACTATAATTAATTAGTTTAGTTTATTTTAGTTTTAATTAATTAATGTTAGTTTAATTTAATTAATTTTAGTTTAATTAATCTAATTTAGTTTAATTATTCATTACTTAGTTTACTTTAATTTAATTAACTTTAGTTTAATTAATCTAATAGTTTAATTCTTCATTACTTAGTTTACTTTAATTAATTCATTTTAGTTTAAATAATCTACTAGTTTAATTCTTCATTACTTAGTTTACTTTAATTAATTCATTTTAGTTCAATTAATCTAATTTTAATTTACTTTACTTTAATTTAATTAATTAATTTAGTTTAAATTAGTTAATTAATTTATGTTAGTTTAATTTACATTATTTAATCAATTTAATTTAGATTATTTCATTAATTAATTTAATTTAGATTATTTCATTAATTAATTTAATTTAGATTATTTCATTAATTAATTAATTAAATTTATTTATTTTATTTTATTATTTTAATTACTTAGTATTCAATTAGTTTAGTTTAGTTGTAGGATTATGACGGGCAGACGACGTCCTCCCCAGTCAGACGAGCCTGATGACGAGATTGATGAGGTGACTCCTCAGCCGCCTACTGTCGCTGCCCCTGATGCGGGCCTGACTACATTCGAGTTGGACAGCCTCCTCGTAGTTTACGAGGCATGAGTTACTGCCACTCCTGATGATGCAGTCCCTCAGACCTAGCCTGCGACACCACGATTGTCGCATGACTCCCAGGCCATGACTTCAGCTGGAGCATCAGGGTCTGCATCCCAGCCCGATCCAGCCGGACCAACCACTTCAGGCACGCAGCCTCCTCGGGCCGCAGACTCTACCCTTCGGATTGAAGGGAATACGTAAGTAATTTTGTTTATTGATTTAATTACTTAATTTTTAAATCTTTAAACAGTTTAATTTTTTTTTTTTAACAAATAGTTTCTAATATCACAATATTTTTTTATGTTTTTGCAGAGTACAGCCGCATACAATCGTTTCAAAACGGTTTCGCGAGCTCCTCCAGAGCATGCCTCTACCTAGCGAGCTTCGCTGGCAGAAGATTCCGATGACGGAGAAACGTCTAATAAACGACAATTGGAAGGTAAAAAACATCATTTATTTTTATAATTAATTAATTTCGAAATTTTAAAAAATCAATTTATTACTTTATTATATTAACAATTTTTATTTCAATTTTTTCAGGGCAAGTTTCCTGTTATCGATCCCGATATCACGGACGGTAGATTGTTCCCCCTATGGGACAATCACGTCCAGGATCGATTCAAGGACTTCATTTTCTGGGCGCGGAGAAAGCAAGCAGCAAACCGACCCGTATGGATGAGCGAGGAGGACCACGTGCGGCTGATCGTGAGCTTGTACACTCCCGAGGGCAAGGCAGTGTCAAGTAGGAATAAGGCCAACCGCGAGAAGAATCCCACGAAACACACAGGCAAGGCCCGGACCCATGACGAGCACCATCGTCGATTGGTAAGTTTTTTTTTTTTTTTTTTTTTGCTTTTTTACGTACTTTTTTCTTGTTTTATTTTTTCAATTAGTTATTAATTTATTTTTTCTTCTTCAATCTCTAATATTTTTAGGAAGCGAAGCACGGTCGCCCTGTCCCGCCCGATGAGCTGCACCTCTTTTTCACACGAAGAAGGACGGGTCGATCGTCGATGGGAAGGCAAGAGAACTTCAGGTATTTAATAAGTTTTTCAATTATTATTTTTTGTTTACAATTTTTTCTAACTTATATATTAACTATTTTATTTTCTAAATTTTAAATGTTTAGGAACGTTTCAAGGAGGCTTTGAGTCAGTGGTTGCCCACACCAGACTCGCAACCGACTCAGGACGACCGTAAAGAGGCATTCGTGGAGGCTGCTGGAGGGGTTCGGCCTGATGGATCAGTTCCTGGGCTCGACTTATACGGGAGACGACTATACGCCGACGTGCCTCGGTCTCAGCGCAGCGGAGCGAGCACGAGTTCTGGTCCTTCTCCCACTGAGCAGCAGCTGCGAGAGGAGGTTCAACATTTGCACACCGAGCTGGACGATATGCCCAGCAATTTTAATGCTCGAGTCGCTGTGATTCAGACGGATGTTCATGCTCAGGTGCAGGCCCAGGTGGAGGCCCAGCTCGCAGCTGTATTTGTTGCGTTCTTCGGACCCCGAGATCCCGGTTCATCATCTTCGGCAACGCCTCCACCACCCCCTACTCCTCCGCAGTAGTTTAGATTTCTTTTCTTGTATAGTACATTCTTTTGAAAATTTATTTATATATATTTTTATTTTAATTCCATTTTTTATTATTTAATTTAAATAAATAATTAAAATAAATAAATAAAATAAAAATAATATTTACAAATTTAATAATTTAATTTAAACGATAAAATAAAAATAATAATATTTACAAGTTAAATAATTTAATTTAGACAATTAAATTAGAAATTAATTAAATTATTAATTACATTGGCGACCACCTGGTCGCATTTTTCAAAATATAAAACAACCAGGTGGTCGCAATTTATAAAATATCAAACGACCTGCTAGTCGCAATTTATACGACCAGATCGTCTTGGGCTGATGCTCAAACTACCAAATGGTCACTTAAGAAGGTGACCATTTGGTCACTAATACAAACAACCATGTGGTCACTTTTTTTATGGATCAACTAGTCACTTGTCTACAGTTTAAATTATGGACTAACAAATGGTCGCTACTGTCTGGTCATTTTTTCAAATGTTGACCCTTTTGCAACCAAATACATTTGGTCGTATTTTGGTGATCACTTGGACGCACAAATATCCTGGACGACCAGCTTTTTTACCACGCCAGGTTTGGTCACTTTTTTGGTCGCATTTACCTTAAAAACGACCATCTGGTCGCAATTTCCTGGTCCTAGTTAGACTTTTTTTTTTGTAGTGTGATTTTAAAGAAAAAAATATAATTTTTTTTTTATAAAATATTTTTTTAAAAATAACAAAGCCAGCAAATTTTGCTGGCTTTGGATTCAGGCTTTGTTCAGGCAAAGCCAGCGAATTTCGCTAGATTTGTTAACATTTCGCTCGCATAGCCCACTGACTTGGGAGGGATCACAAAGCCAACGAAATTCGCTGGCTTTGTGACTTAAGAATATGTTCAGCCCAGAGGTTATGCCAGCGAAATTCGCTGGCATAGCCCATAAACAAAGCCAGTGAAATTCACTGGTTTTGTGACTTAAGAGGGACGCGTCCCTCTTAAGTCTGCCCGTGGGCTATGGCTTAGCCCCTCGGCTATCAAAACAGCCACCTGAGGGTGGCTGTCTCATTTCTCCTCTTTTCGTTTCCTTTCTCTTCCTTTCTCCCTTCCTCTTCCTCCAGTGGCAGCCATTGATTTCGGCCAAAAAGGTAAGATTTTTACTTGGTTTTCTTTCATTTCTTAGTTATAAATCAATATTTCATAGTTTTACTTCGTTTAAATTAGTTTTTTTTAAAGATTAATGCTCAAAATCTATTTTAGGGGGTTTTTTTTTTTAAGATTGGGGATTTGTGATAGTTCTTTAATAAATTGATGTTTTTAGCTATAAATGAAGTATTTGTATTTGTTAATAGATTTTTATTTGTTAATTGAGGTATTTATTTGTTAATTGAGGGAATTAATTTGAGTTAGGGCTTGAAACAAATTTTGTGGCTTTTTATAATTATGAATCTTATGAATTACATTTTAATGTTCTTAGGTGTTTTATACGTTTAATTTGAGTTATGTGGTGGATTTTTCATAATTGTAATTTTTTTTTTAACAAACATATATGTTGAAGTGGTGGATTTTTCATAATTGTAATTGATGAGTTTTTTTTTTAACAGTTATATAATTGTAATTGTTAGGAAGATGAGAATTTGGTTTAGTTTGTGGTTTATTAAAATTCACCATAGTCACTAAGTCAATTCAATTTTTGTATTAATTTGTTGAATTTATTTCATATGTTGAATTGGTAGGGACCGTTAATTGAAGTCATGCATTCCTTGAGTGTGGCTATTTTGCAGCATGGAAAACACAAATAGGTATTTATTATATTATATTATTCATTTCATTTTTAATTAATTCAAGCATTTCTTGAGTGTGGCTATCCTGCAACAAAGTTAGCCACACAATATAAATTGTCATCTCATATTTTACTAATTCATGCATTCTTTGGGTGTGGCTAACCTGAAGCAAAGTTAGCCACAAATATAAACTACATAGTCATCGTTAAAATGAGTTCAACAAACAATCTGAAGTAGCATACCTAATTTATATTACTTTTTGGATAATTTATAGGAGTTGGATGGCACTTAGGGACTAATTTTGCCCAGAATATGTCAAGGGGGTTAAGTCATTTTTAGAGGTAGTGAGAACTATTGTCAACGAGAATGGGAGGACACGTTGTCCTTGTATGAAATGTATGAACACGGTATTTGGGGAGATTGATACTATAGAGAGACACTTGCATATTAATGGAATGTCTCCGACTTATGCTCGGTGGGTTTTGCATGGTGAGCAAGCGGATCTTATTAGGTTTACGAGCTATGTTACAAATACATCACGTGTTCAAGGGAATTTAGATTCAAATACGAATGAGAGGGGGGTTAATGAAATGTATGAGGTTATTCATGAGTTGCGAGGACCGTTAAATGATAATGCTATTGGTCAAAATGTTGAGAATGAGGTAGCCTCAGATAACAACTTCTCCTAATTATTGAATGATGAAGTTATAAGAGAATTATACCCCAGATGTACACGATTTTCTACTCCCAATTTCTTGATTAAATTGATGCATATAAAGGTATTGAATAAGTGGAGTAATAAGTCCTTTGATATGTTACTCCAATTACTGAAAGAAGCATTACCAATTGGATCGGTACTACAGGAATCGTACTACTCTAGTAAGAAGATGCTTAGTGGATTGGGTCTAGGGTATGAAAAAATACATGTGTGCAAGTTTGATTGTGTATTGTATAGAAAGGAGTTTGCTGTATGTGAGGAATGTTCGGTTTGTGGAGAACCACGGTATAAAGTAGATAGTGGAAAGGGTAAGAAAAATGCTCAAAAAGTGTTGCGTCACTTCCCAATTAAGCGTAGATTGCAACGAATGTTTGCTTCAAAACACACAGCTTCCGATATGAGATGGCACAAAGATTAAAGGATGGAAACTGATGGTGTTTTACGCCATCCATCAGATGCACAAGGATGGAAACATTTTGATGAAAAATATCCTTGGTTTGCCTTAGATCCTAGAAATATTCGTTTAGCACTAGCATCATAGTATCATGAGTACATCCTATAGCATATGGCCAGTGATATCGATTCCGTATAACGTACCACCTTGGAAATGTATGAAAGAATCTACTTTTTTTATGTCATTGCTTATTCCCTGATCGAAATCACCTGGGAAAGATATCGGTGTGTACTTAGAGCCTTTGATTGAGAAGTTGAACGAGTTGGGGAGTAAGGAATTAGAACATTTGATAGTTCAAAATCCGAGTTCTTTCAAATGCATGTTGCACTTTTGTGGACAATTAATGATTTTCCAGCTTACAGTGATTTGTCAGGATGGAGTACAAAATGTTATAAAGCGTGTCCTCTATGCTTAGAAGATACGTCCTCTCTAGGTTTGCGAAGTAAAATTTGTTATATGGGTCACCAACGCTATCTACCATTAGATAATGTAATGCGTAGAAGCAAATTACATGATGGTTTTTAAGAGTTCAGAGATAGTCCAAAAATAAAGAGCGGTTATGAAATATTGGATACAGTAAGTCGTTTACAGCTTCGCAAAGCAGGAAAGAATCCTATCATGATTGACAAGAAGCGCAAACATCCTGATTGCAATCATAATTGGAAAAAACGTAGTATATTTTTTACCCTTCCTTACTGATCCACCTTACTAATATGCCACAAGTTAGATGTCATGCATATTGAAAAGAAAATCTGTGATAACTTGATCGGCACATTATTTTCGATCGAAGGGAAGAACAAAGATACATTGAAGGCACGGTTAGATTTGCAAGATTTGAAAATTAGAAAGGAGTTGCATGTGTACAAGTTTGGAAATAAGTTTGTAAAATCGTCGGTCTCGTTTAATTTGACTTCCAAAGAAAGGGTTCAAGCATGCCAGTTTTTGAAAAATGTTAGATTCCCTGATGGTTTCACTTCGAATATATCAAGATGTATGAATGTCGATTCAGGAAAGCTATCTGGACTTAAGAGTCATAATTCACATGTTCTTTTGCAACGTCTCTTACCACTAGTTGTTTGATGTTTTGTGGACAAGAACGTGGATAGAGTTATAATAGAATTCAGTAACTTCTTTCGTTGTCTTTGTTCAAAGATTACTCGGGTTGAAGAACTTGATCGGTTGGAATGAGACATTGTCATTATCTTATGCAAACTTGAAAGAATATTCCCTCCAGTCTTTTTTGATGTGATGGTTCACTTGTCTGTGCATCTACCATACAAGGCCAAGAAAGTTAGGCCATTAACGTACAGTTGGATGTTCCCAATAGAGAGAAGCCTATGAACATTAAAACAATATATTCGAAACAAATCATATCCAGAGGGATCTATTGCTGAGGCCTATGTTATAAATGAGTCTATAGGTTTTTGTTCGATGTATTTGCAAGATATTGAGACAAGACATAACAGGATTGATCGTAACGATGAAGGGTCATCACTCAATTGTGTAAATCCGGATGTTTCAGTTTTTAGACTTAAATCTTGGCCTATAGGGAGATCCATAGTACGACAGCTAGCACGAGAGGACATGAACAAAGCACATTGGTACATTTTGAACAACTATGACAAAGTTGTACCATTTATCCAGTAATTTTTCTTATAGAGCATTTACTTATATAAATTGCATTCATTTGAAATGAATTACATAATCAAATACCCACCTACACCACAGGAAATATTTTACTACTTTGCAAATGGAAAGTTCAAACGTTAATATATACACATGGCAGAAGATGCAATTTCCTACACGGTTCAAATCACATGTAATTATAACATTTAAAAAAAACATATTGTTTCATAATGTTAGACATTTTATAAATTATAAGTTCATATCACAGGCCCGAGAGCTACATATTGGGGAAAAAATAAGTAGGGACTTATATGCACTATCATTATGCTCAAATCTCCGAGCTCGATCGTACAATGGATGTTGCGTAAACTGCATGTTGTCACACCTTAGATCGTTCAAATTCTCATATTACCCAAAGTTGTGGTGTATCAGTTTCAGGAGAACACAACACTGGTTCAATTAGCTTTTACAGATTGTTATCCGAGGTTTTAGAATGTACCTACATAGGGGGAAATTGGGTTGTCTTATTCAATTGTGAATGGATAGACACATCCCCTAATAGAGTCCATAATGACTTAGGTTACCTTTCTATTAATCTATCACGGAAGAGGTATGTCAATGAACCTTTCATTCTTGTCAACCAGGCCGAACAAGTCTTATATTTGGAAGATATAAAGTATGGTGATGAATGGCAAGTCGTGCAAACTTTAAAATGAAAGAAAGTATGGGACGTGTCAGAGGTTGAGAGTGAAGAAGAGAACGAAGAATATGATATCAATAGTGTACCACTTGAGACAGAAGTTTGTGATACATTAGACGATATTACAATTATGAGAATTGACGTAGCACCTGAATACATAAATGTTGAAATTATGGATCAAGCTTTGGGCAATACAGGTCAATTAGATGATTTCATTGAAGATAATGATAACAAAGAGAATGGGGATTCAAACGAGGAAAAACTCGATGAAACATTACCATCTGAATCTAATTTAAGTGACTAAGCAATGGTTAAATGCTGTCTTTTATATACTATTAGTGTAATCATACTTATTACAATTTAAAATGTACTTATTGTGACATATTTATTCTTTACATATGCATACCTCCACTTGGTCCAGGTAGGCCACCTATTGGTTTGATATTTCCAGGTACTACGTCGTGTCCAGAGACGGGGAGTAGTAATATTACTTCGGGTACGTCTTGAAAAAATTATAGATGATGTTAATAACACGTCCATATTTGCATACCTATGCATTTTATAATGTATATTGATCTATATTCAGGTTCACAAGCAATTAATCGCAGAGGGCCATCCAAAAGTTTAACCCTTGCGCAGGTGGTTTGAGACAATACGGGTCCACTACCAGTAGACATTCCCGACAACTTATGTGTTCCAATTGGCCAGTATGCCACTTTGTTCATCAATGAAGTTGGGGTTCTTTATCGAACATATATTCCAACCAGACATATTGTAAAGCGAAAGCTTGTTACACCGGATGACAAGAACAATGTGATCCATATAGGCTATTGGTAAGTGCAAATCTTATTAAATTCTTGATAATTGTGAATTATTATAATGCTTACTAGTTTTTTATTCTTTGTACATTGACATATAGGATAACTTCATTATTGACCCTAGTCGAGAGGCGGTCCAAGTTTACCTTAATAATAGAATGGCCGATGCTTTGAATGAATTTCGCGCGAAGTTGCACAGACATTATAAGAGTATCAGAGATAAAGACGGTATTCAAGTAGTCTGTGCATCAAAACACCATTATAAGAATTTCGGGAATAGGTGACATCCTTTTGGCGTCACCTATTCGAATAGGTGACGATTTTTTGACCGTAACCTATGGCAGTGTCACCTATTTAAATAGGTGACAGGCATAAAAAACCGTCACCTATTCAAATAGGTGACGGGTAAAACAGGTCACCCTTTCAAATGGGTGACATTCTTTTGGCGTCACCTATTTCAATGGGTGACATCCTTTTGGCGTCACCTATTCCAATGGGTGGCATCCTTTTGGCGTCACCTATTCCAATGGGTGACCCGTTTTACCCGTCACCTATTCGTAAAGGTGACCTGTTTTACCCGTCACCTTTTGTAAAAAAATATTTTTTTTTAAAAAAAAAAATACGCCTTCCTATTAAAAAGGTGACGGCTTTTCCCCATCATCAAAAGTAACAAATTAGAGAAAAAAAAAATTATAATTTAATAATACCACCGTTTAGTGACTTTTTGATACCTATGAACCTTATATTGATCAATCTAACATAGTAAAAGGTAAATACATGGTCATTACAAGAAATAGAGCCACGAACTTTATATACAATAACAAGAATACGCCACAAATTTAAAGTACAATATTTACAAATGATGCTTCTCAAAAACTAGAATATTATACACACAAAAGAATTACTTCTAAACCTCCACAAAAAACCATTTAACAACATTAACCCAGGCTTGCCGAGACAAAGATCACAAATTTCATGCCAAAATAAGCTCACTGCCATACAAAAGCTACAAAAAAATTTGAAGAAAAAAAAAACCTTTTTTATTCCATCTTAAGCAAAAAAGAGAAAAGGGCTGAGCTTGAAAGTGGGTTTTGGCGTGAAATGGAAAAGGGATGACCAATAAAACCATTGCTCCATTGCTTCCAAAGCTGCAAGGTAAGGACAAAATATTCAAATTAACACATGTATGGACAAAATCTCCATACATCATTATTCCAAAGCTGAAAAAATAAAGACGAACACATGCTTGAGTTTAGTAGACCAAGAAACTAATCCCTTCCATATCCATAAATGATTCTCTTGGTGGCCATGGCCTAAGAAATACCACATGATATCGATATGAACAATAATTGCCAGTAATCAAATTTAATAGTGAAACTTTCGATAAAATAAACATAAGTAGCATGACACACAAACACAATAAGGAGGGAGAGAGCATAATGGTCAGTCAATTGAAAAGAAAGAGTTGGTTCCTTAATCTAAACAAAACATACCAAATTAAAGGCATTAAACCAAAAGGTTTAAGCTTCAAGAACAATTAGCAAAAGAAAAATGATATCTATCCCACCATTGAAATAAGAAAAGTTTCAAGGATCAATGGTTATTTTTTTGTATTTTAGTTTGATCTAAAGTTCAAAGCCAAGGTTGGGGTTAGCTTGATCTCTCTTTCCCTTCCTAAAACACTAAGTTTTAAAGGGGTTTCAAGAAATGGTTTCTTAAGCTAACAATGCTACTTTAATGGAAGCCAAAATTTGTAAATAAGAAAGAGAAAAATGGATTTTAAGGTTACCTTAAGTTTTAACAATGGTTACTTCCTTCCTGCCAGATCGAGAAAATTACAACCTCCAATGCTACACTAACAACCCCACAAAGACAAACTCTAGGAGGTAACCCGAATTTGTTCTTTTGTGAAAAATATAAATATGATCCTTCCATAGGTAAGTAAGTAGATATAGGAAGCTAGCTAGGCTAGTGCGGTCTGTACAAAATGACAGGCATGGCATGGCATGGAATGACATATGGGTTAAAGAGAAGACACATGCTGAAAAAAAGGCTTTTTATAATGTGTGGCCAACAAAGGCTATTAACTTAAAAAGGCCATTGAGTTTTCTTCTTCCTTTTCTCCAATTATTTATCACTTTTCACAAAGTTCAAATTAAAAACTAACTTTATCAATTGAAGAACAAATCGATCAAAAATCAAAGATTGAAGTAATAGATATTTAGCACAATGATTTCCCTGACCAATACATGTCCCAAGCCAAACACAATGATGATCAAACTGAAGAACACATCGATCACAATCATGGTAATGTTTTGTTCGTGGAGGCTGCCAATACAGGGGATAGGATTAATGATGGAGAATTTAAAGGATAAAGTTGGATAACAAAGTAGTAGACATGATGTGGATAAGCAATCCTCGAAAATGAATTGCTCATTCAAAAAATTTACAGAAATAGTCACATACATTTGGAGGGCTCCGATTGTCCCAAGATGTAGCCTAATAGCCATTTTTCTTATAGTGACTATTCATGAAAAACAACATGTTCATAAACAATAGCTAATTTTCACTCATTTACCACTTACACTAATTTTCATTTCCTTCTTCTACTGCGGACCTGAACTTGTTGACAATCATAAGAGTGTGAATGCTATCATGAAACTAAAAATAAAATTAAAATATTATAAGTTATAAACCCATGAGACCAAAAATGTATTGATAAATCTAACTAAACAAAAGAAGACGGTCTCGATTACTGTAAAAACAAGAATATAGAGAAAAAAAACATTAAAAAATCATCTTGTGAAAAAAAACAAAAAAAATGGATTTCTTACTTGAACATGATCCCAAGTTGCTCTCTCACAAAGTTGTGGTGCTTAGGAGTTTGCTCTCTCATAATAAGAAGAAACCTAAACAGAACATAAATACAAAAGAAAGAAAAGGCATATATTGATACAACTATTTTTTATAATTATAAAGAATTGGAGGTTGAGAAATTACCATAATGAGGGAGTGTATGTCTCATTCATTCCTAATTTAAGTGTGAATTAAAAGATACGACTAAGTTCTACTATTGTGTTTTCTTGTCAAGGTAGATTTCTATAACCCAAGATTGTAATATGGGGGTAAATAAGAGTAAGACATTATAAAAATCAAAGATTGAAGTAATAGATATTTAGCACCAAAACCTGTTTCCAAACATCTCCAAATCTAACTTGTAGATAATAACTGAGGAATCCTTCGATGCAACCATTGCAGGCTTTTGAAACCAATCAAACAAACTAGTTGAAGTTCCACTCGATAATATACCATCAAGAAAATTTCTTTCAGTACTTTGAAGAGCACAGATGCAAACAGTTTCTGCAAGTAAAGAAATGACTCGTTCATCTGATGAACTGAGTGTGAAGGATATAGGAACCCGCTGATATGAAAAGTATAAGAGAACCAAACCCAGATCCAGGTTTCGAACATGTAAAATAGAGGACTAGTAAAAAAATAAGGTAAGATAATAACCTCTCTTGGATTTTCAAGATCTTCCATATTCCTCTCAGATCCAGGTTGAAAGATGACTAGTTCAAAGTTCCAAAGTTGTTGCAATACTACTTGTCAAAATGTCATGGCAAGTATGTTTTTGGATGTAATGCTAGACTGAAAATCTTGAGGGAGAGATCTTTTCAGCTTGCTAGCCTTTTTCTTGACTTCTCTGGCAGGTAAAAACTGTTAACATAATTAACTTTCGAACAACAAATACATATTAGACACTAACACAGGAATTACATCTACTTTAATATTTAATTATATACTTGAAAAATTCTTATATAAAAAACTATAAACTTAAAAATGATAGAAAATAATTGTGAATTGTGATGCTCTATTTTACCACACCTCCATACAAACTACATGAAATTTTGATTGTTTTAATAATATAACATTCATATAGCAGTAAGTCATGGAATTGTAAAAAAAAAACAAAGTTAAGGTTGTTCAATGAGAGAAAAATTCAAATACACGCTTACAATTTCATTCTGAGCCGCAGTAAAAAAAATTTAAACATGCTTTTCAAATCATAATAGAGATGATCTTGCTAGCATATGGTTTATAAGAAAGATGTTTTTTAAACCTCTTAAGAAGTATTCGGTACATAAAAGGAAAAAAGGACAAGATGAAGACTAAACTAATAGGCATATAAACATATTGTATATACTTGTAGCAAAATGGATGAACCCAAATCTTTAATAAATCAAATTGACTTTGAGATAGAGTGATAAATTAATTAAAAATATACAAAGATCTACTATTTTCTAGTGAATGGAATTCAATTATAATATTCAAATCAAAATCTTTATTTTTTCCTGCACCCAGACTATTTGAAAATAAATTTATATTATTTATGCAGACATTTAAATGACATGACAAAGTTTATTATGTAAAAAAAGGAGGAATAAGCATAAAGGTTGTAGAGTTGAGGGCAATATTCTTGTTATCTACTTCACTTGCTAGATGAGTTGTTTGATTGAAGCTAACACTTACAGTAAATGATTTGATTGTCAAATTAATACTAAAGGCATGAAACAATATAGTCTAAAAAAATAATGAAGAGCTCCAAACTAATACTCATATGTTGGTTACCTCTGGTTCTTGTTTGGATTCTTCTCCTTTTGGTTTTTCTAATTCAACCTGCTCAAAAATTAAATTGAATAACAACAACAATTCACATAATAAATAGAAAAATAACGCATGCCTCTCATAAAATCCTAGCTTCTATATAGTTATGTCCACCTAACAGAGTAAAAAATAATTTAGTAAGCTAAACAACATTACAGTGGTGGACAAATAAGAAAAAGTAGGAGTTGCAATTTTTTTCAAACTTGTTACTCATGGTGTTTGTTAGTTGAACTTAAATGAAATACGTTATATTCAAGGGAAGAAGGAACATTTAGAAAACATATGAGAGATCAGTATTGATGAAGATCAAAATTGAGTATGGAAGAATCTATAATAATAAGAAGACGAAGAAATCAATACTCAATACCTTCCTCGTTACAACACCCAAGAAGAATGGAGAGTTCACTTTGGACCCTAGCAGATTATCTTAGCAATTGAAATCTCTTTAGACCCTTTGGCAATTCTTGCTCCTTGCAAAGGAAATCGCTTAAAAGATAATTACTCACAAGCATATCATCTATTTAATTAACTATCTTAGGTAATTAACTGAAAAGCACTTGTTGTGAAAAGTTGAAACCGCAATGCAATAATTTATTGAGTATAAATATATCATGTTAGAGCCAAGCAGACTAATTAGGCTAATTGGGGGATTTTATGTACAAACTCTACAAAAATTTAAAACGTTAATGGTTTCAAACAAAATTAAACTTCCACCAACAATCACTATTTAAAAAGAAGACGAAAATGGAAAACAGATGTATAGGAAAGCTCCTTACCCACCTTCTACACCTAATCACCCATGATCAATGGAAGACAAGAACGCCATTTGGAAGCATTAAATAAACAGACAATTGGATAATAAAACAATTAATTCATGCTCCTAAGACTCCACCAAATTTAAATCCAATTGACAAGGACAAAGATTCCGAAAGAAAACTACAGCCTAGAAAATCCATAAAACTTGTTTTACTCGCAACTTAAATATAATACAATGAAATTTAGACCTAAATAGTATAGTAACATTATATCATAAGGGAAATTTGATAATTAATTCTTTTTTCAAAATCTTGATCTAGAGTTAATCGAAAGTGGGTTTCAGCAATAGTTAAAATATCATTAAAAACACTAAAACAGTTTCTTGAAGATATGTGAACAAAAAAACTATGAGGGCATAAGTGTACATCATTGAATAATGTTCTTATTTCACTCATCAATTGAATTGGAAGAATAGATCAAGCCATTATGATATTCTAAGTTTTTTCGAGAGCTCAAAAATGCAATATTGTCTCATAAACTCTAAAATAGTGTCATACTATTTCATATAGGCATCATTATTCTTTTCCCTTCTTTATTTTTATTCTTTGGTTTTGAATTTAATATTCTTATCTTTAAGCAAGAAAAAGTAGAAAAAAGCTTGTTATTTCATATTTCAAAGGTAATAGATGGGAAGAAAAATGAAAGCCAAATTATATGACAGCAGATTTTTTTGCACTAATTGAGATTAATCAATACATCAGGAGCAATAAAAAGTTCTTTTAAAAAATTAATGGCTTATTTGAATCTTAATATAAACAGAATCGAACGGACCTCTGAAACAAAAAAAAAAACGAAAGGAAAAAAAGGTTGTACCTTAATCATGTGAAAACCCATTGATTATTAATCTTCAACCACAGGAACACAATAAGTTCTTATTTTCTGGAACAAAAAAAATCCACCAATCAATTAACCAAGAAATCGAGCTACGCAAATCCAAAACTAGTTAGGGCTCAACCTTTTTGGAAGAAGAAATCGCCAGATGGAGAATGAGAGACATATAGTAATGTGGATTGAAGCTTTTGTGATGAAGAAATTGCAAGATAAAGAGTGAGAGATACGAAATAATCAGGGTTGAGGCTTATGGGGAGGAAGATTTAAGAGTGGAAGAAATTATTCCCTAAAATCGTCGGAGTTCAGCGTTTCCATAAGCGAAAGAACAACAAGGACACGAATAACGGCCTTTCTGATAGAGAACACAAAGCTTCATCTTGAAAAGTTTGCGACCAACCATCATCGAAGAAGATGAAGAATATCAAGAAACAGTCGATTATATGAAATCGCAATAATCGCTGATTGTAAATTGTTGCGATGGATTATATGAACGATTTGAGAGTGAGCAAAATCGAGAAGGGTATGAGAGAGATAACAGATCAAGAAAGATATGAGGGCGAGAATAGATCGAGAGCAATAGCGATAGCGATTTGAGAGATGGAATGAGACTGATTTGAGATTGACGAAGCAAGGGCGAGAGCGAGAGATTTTTTCTAGGGCATTATTTTAGGTCGTATTTGAGAGAGACGGGGCAAGGGAAAGGGGGATTTAGCTAAATTCTTAAAAATAAAAGTAGTCGCGTCACCCATTTTAAAATCAAGTGTCACCTAATGCCAAATTTCTTATAGTGCACGTACAAGTGGAGGACATCAACGATTGGGTGTTCTTGTGTGATATGTGGGAGACACCGAAGTTCAAGGTAAACACATAATTCATATTTTAGTATTATGTTGAAGTTCAAGGTTAACATTTGTAGTGTAATGTAGGTCATCGTAGAGACTAATGTAGAAAATCGGGGAAAAATGAAGTATAATCACAATACGGGATTAAGGTCACATGTGCGAGTCATGACTGATCATGTAAGTATGTTGTGAATAAAAATACATCTCTTAGTATTAGATTCTTTATAATAAGTTGTATTTGTTTTGTTCTTCTAGCAAGCATTAGACAAGGATCATGAAGCTGACTTCAACGAAATTGATCTATTTCGAGTCACGAACACTAATGAAAAAAGGTGATTGAGTAAATGGCACGGCTAAGGAAGATTATGTAAGTATTTTATAAAATTCACATATGTGATAGTAATGTTATGGTTTTATGCATTGTTTAAAATATGTTGTTATTATAATACATGTAGCAACTTATGTGTGATATGTTGGTCTCCCCCGATGTGGAAGTTGATGGAGTTGTTCAACTGCGCCTAACTGAAGCCGAGATCATTGAAAAAGTACGTGGCTATCGATCCTGGATATATCAAAGGACTAGGGGCGGGACCGACACACGTTTAGAAGCGTCCCCATGCTCCAACTCACTCACGCGCAACATAAGATCAGGTTTTGACTTAGCTAGTGGAAGAGAACAAAGAACAAAGGAGTAATTACCAAGAGATGAAGGGAAAGTATGAAGAGCTTACCGGTGATATCCTCAATGTGAGAAATATGTTGATGTCTTCTACGCAAACTCCTCCTCAATAAGATGTAACATTTGGAACCAAACTTTAATTTATTCGCCTTTTTATCATATCATATATTGAATACTTTAGTTATATAATCTTCAATTTTGATTTAGATATTTTGTATGTCGTCATTGCTGGATTGAATAGGAAAAACAGGAAATTAAACGTTTGTAGTTGAATAGCTTTAAAATGAAAAATTTGTAATAAAAATTCCAGTGGCAACAAAATTCGCTGGCATAACAAGGAAAAGGCGGCGAATTTCGCCGCCTTTTCCTATACTAACGAAATTCACTGGCATTCCTTATGGCAGTGAAAACCAATTGTCGCTGGCATATCCTTTTTCGACGGTCCTTCAACCGCAAAATTACCTGGCGAAAAAATATCACTGAGAATAGCTATGCCGGCGAAAAAAAAGGCAAAGACGGCTAAAATTTTTGCCGCCTTTTCCTAAATTTCTTGTAGCGACTTTTTATGTCCTGGTTATGAACGACTTAGTTGTTTGAACAAATGTGTACAATTTATGGCTAATCTTAATCCCTGACCATTAGAAAATTTAGTACTTCGTACGCAGCTCTGGAATCGTTCTGAGTGGGTATGTGATGACGAGTATACACATGGTTTAGCATGTCTACGTCGTGGGGCTGCTATTACAAGCTCATTAGAGGATCTCAAGTATGA
This sequence comes from Gynostemma pentaphyllum, assembly GCA_028015215.1. Lineage (NCBI taxonomy): Eukaryota > Viridiplantae > Streptophyta > Magnoliopsida > Cucurbitales > Cucurbitaceae > Gynostemma > Gynostemma pentaphyllum. The sequence continues at coordinate 43,111,683 of CM051346.1, read as the reverse complement.
CCGACGTATTGACCCGTACCAAAACGATAGATCGAATTTTATAGGATAGCAAGTATCGAGTTCATCACTCTTGATTAACAACTCATTACTGCGTGTTAGTGGAGCGATGGCGACCTGAGACTTTTATATTTCATATGTCGTTTAAAGAGTGTGCAGTCACGCTTCAGGACGTTGTTATTCAGTGGGGTCTACTAGATTTACAAATGCCCTAAAAAAATTTACTAGATTTATAACTGCCCTTAAAAAATGTTTTCATCTCATTATTCAATGGGTGATTTAAGTATATAGCCACAAAATGAGCTTATTTTCAGTATATTAGTCAGTTAAATGATTTTTTTCTGTAAGAAACATCAATGGTAAAAATACTAAAAACTCCTTGAACTATTAAGGAAAAATAATAAAAAATATAAACAAATCATGGAGATCACACCCAAATAAAAAACTTAATAGATTTACACAAAATTACCAAAAATTGAAAAAACATACTCTTGAAGCCCATTTTGTGTAAATAAAAATTTTAAACCAATATTTTTTTTAAAAAGTTTACAATTTAATTCATTCATTTCTTTTCAAGTGAATGTGTTTTTTTTTTATGTTGCAATGATATGTCGAGGAGTATTGTAAATATGATATCAAAAAGCTTTCGAATTTTTTTACATATAAAGTGTGTAACTATTTGTTATTTTAACGTTTATGTATAATTTTTTTTTGTAAATAAATATATAAATTTTGATTCAATTTAAATATTAATATTTATTAATAATTTAAAACTTTCGTCTATCAATTGCCTTCTAACAAACTCAAAAAAAAAAAAAAAAATTGGCTTCTAACAAATATTTTTAGCCTCATCCAAAGTAAGATCAAATAATAATTTGGAATTGATCATGTCCAAGCGTGTATTTGATAAGGTTTTGTCTGTCTGTCTGTCTGTCTGTCTGTCTATTTTATTTATTAAAATGAAAAAGTCACCCAAAGTAACATCATGATATTTTTGTTATTGGTGGGAAAAACGGAGGAATGTTGAAATCTCAAGATGGGAGGTGGGGTTTAGGGGACACCATTTTCACATTGTAGATTTGTCTTCTTATTATTGTCATAAGTTTCATCGGAAATAAATAAAAATGTTTTTCAAAATATTTAAATTTTTTTATTCAAAGTCATCGATGTAGAAATTCTCAGACTTTTTTTTTTGGGGGCTGACATGCCTTTTTTTTTAAGTATTTGGGAGAATGTCCAAAAATTAAAAGTAATTGGGTAAATGTTCAAAATTTTAAAATTCCAGTTTCTAAAACATGTATTTGTAAAAGTGTCAACGTAAACACTAGTTTCTAAACTCCGTTTTTAAATAATCAGGCAACATCAACCCGGTTGGCCAAGAATATCTAAACCCGAATCTTTAAAACTGGATTTTTCCCCAATTTACTCCCCCAGAACGGCAAAATCGGGGGCAGTAAGATTTTAAATGTCTGCAACCCCTATTTACTCCCCCAGAACGTAAAAGCTGGGAGGAGTACACATTTAAATGAAGTTTGGTTTTAAAAACCGAACTTCATATCCTTTTTCGGGGCCATGCCATTTCATCTTCACCATCATATTTCATTCAACCTTTTTTCATATCCTTTTTCGGCGGCGGTGACGGCATGAAAGCCTAGCAACGGCGGTTTGGAATTTTGTTTCACTACAAAAAAACTGTCAAAATGCGACTAGAAATTTGCGACCAAAAAAAAGTGGTAGTTTTCTGGTGACCACCTGGTCACTTTCTTTGAAGGTTGACTCTAAGTGACCATCTGGTCACTTTTTCTTGGACGATTGCGACCAAAAGTAGAAGTAGTCATAAAAAATGGCGCGAAATTATGGCGCAAAAGAAGCGACCACTTGGTCACCTAACAAAACAACCATCTGGTCGCATTTTTGTGACTAAAATATGCCTTGGTAGCAAAAAATGGCGCGTAATTTTGGAGGGAAAAAAGCTACCAAGTGGTCACAATTAAAAGTGACCACCTGGTCGCAATTTTTGTGACCTTTATTGAGCAGTGGTAGCTTAAAATTGGAGGGAAAAAAGCTACCAAGTGGTCACAATTAAAAGTGACCACCTAGTCGCAAATTTTGTGACCTTTATTGAGCAGTGGTAGCTTAAAATTGGAGGGAAAAAAGCTACCAAGTGGTCACAATTAAAAGTGACCACCTGGTCGCAATTTTTGTGACCTTTATTGAGCAATGGTAGCTTAAAATTTTGGCGGGAATTAAGCTACCATATGGTCACATTAGAAAGTGACCGGATGGTCGCAAATTCTGTGATTTTATATGACCAATAATTTATAAATAACTAGTTTTTTAACACATGCGATGCACGTGGAATTTTTAGTCTTATTTTACAATTTAATTTTATATTTTAAGAGTTTTATGTATATTAGTTAAATGTTTGTTAATCAATTTTTAAATTATATTTATTTTATGAACAAATAAAATCTTTAATGATTGTTGATTTTTTCCCACTGTATTTATGGGGTAAAATAGATAAAGTAAAAGGAAAATTACATTATAAACTTACGAAAGAAAAAATAAAAATAAGAATAGATGATTGAAAAAATTACCAATAATTCCAAAATTTCAAGATGTGGTTAATTTTATTGATTACATTTCTTAACAATAATAATAATGTCAATTAAATAAAAATTATTCACTTTCAATTAATATAAAACTCGCAAGATCAAGAAGCTATCTAAACGCCTTTAGATTTTTCTAAAATTTGTGTAGAGTAAATAATAATATTTAACCTCGTCTTGAAATATCTGAATTTCATACAAAGAGAGAACAATAATATTGTACAGAGAAGAATTATATTTTCCTTAAACCTCTAGTTGAATCTAGTCCTTTTGACTCTTTTTTGTTCAAGTAAAGCATTTACAATTATGAATAAAGCAATAGACCAAACTTAAAATCAAAAGATGATGAAATACGATGAAAATGAAATTAACTTTTTTTTTTTATTATAAGAAAGATTCTTCTTGATTTCAACTTTGACATGTTTATATCGAATTCTGCAGTGGAATTGCTTCGAATGAATATGTGGATGCAAATTTTATATAAATATGTTCATCTTGAATAGTCTATTTGGTTCCCTTCTAGCACTTTCTATCTTGAAAAACAAGAATAAAATTATCTATATCTATTAAAAAAAACTCTTAAATAGAATCAAATAGTTCCAAATCAAGAATTACAAAAATTTATCTCGAAAATCATGAAGAAAAATATCAATAAATATAACAACATGGAAACAAGAGTTCCCGTCATATGTAAATATCAGAAAGTAACCCAATATATAAAAAAAAAGTATATAAATATTAATATTTGCGACCAGGTGGTCGCAATTTCACAAAAAAAGTGACCACATGGTAGTAATTTAGAAGGGAAAGGCGACCAAATGGTCGCATTTTAGGGTTTAAGGTTTAGGGTTTAGGGTTTAGGGTTTTTTAGGGTTTAGGGTAGTAATTTTGGAGAGAAAGGCGACCAAATGGTTGCATTTTTGGAAAAGTATAATTATATTTTTTTTAAAAATACAAGTGAAATTGCGACCATATGGTCCCAAATCTGGGCGGTAAGTTTAAATTTTCATGAAATTTATGGCGGTGAATTTAAACAATGCAACCATCTGGTCGCAATATTTGGCAGTGAATTTCATTATTGCGACCAGATGGTCGCAATTTTTGATGGGACTCGTGATATGACAGCTGTTCTTGATAATGGTAACTGGGCGACCAAATGGTCGCTTTTACAATAAATACTACCATTTGGTCGCAAATATCTCTGCAAATGCGACCATGTGGTCGCATTTTCCCCAGCACGCGCGACCTTTCGTTTCTTGTCATAATTACATATTTGCGACCAGTTGGTCGCAAATTATGATTTAAATTCCCATCACTTTCCTTTCCCCCGTTTCTTCTTTTTTTCCCCGTTTCTTCTTTTTTGCCTTTCTCTTTTTCTTCCTCTCTTTTTGTTCTTTTTTCTCTTTCCCCTCTCCCGTTCCCCGTTATTTCTTCCCGTTCCCGTTCCCATTCTTACTCTAAACCTAAAACCCTCAACCCCCAATCCCGGTTTCGATTACGAGGTTAGTTTTCGTATCAAATTGAAGTTTAGTTTAAGAATTTAGTTTACTTAGTTTTAGTTTTTAGTTTTTAATTAAGTAGTTTAGTTTAGTTTTGTTAATTTAATTAGTTTTAGTTTAATGAATCTAAATTTGTGTAATCAATTACTTAGTTTACTTTTGTTTAATTCATAGCATTTTAGTTTACATTAACTAATTAATTAGTTTACTTTAATTTTGTTACTTTAAGTAATTTTAGTTTAATTAATCTAATAGTTTAATTAATCTAACTTAGTTTACTTTAATTCAATTTAAGTAGTAATTAATTTAATTACTTAATCTAATTTAGTTTAATTACTTATTTAGTTTATTTAAGATAGTTTACTTTAATTTAATAAAATTAAACTAAATTAATTTATAATTACACACTAGTTTAACTTTTAATTTTAGTTTAATTAATTGTAATTTAGATTACTTTAATTAAATCAATTAATTTAAAGTAGGGTAATTAATTCAAATAGTTTAACTTCAATTATACTTAAGTAGTTTAAATTAATGAATTACACTAATTTAATTAATTAATTTTAGTTTAATTATTAAATAAATTTTTTTTAATTACTTAATTTTAGTTAAATTTGATTAAAGTAAAGTACAATTAGATTAATTAATTAGTATAATTTTGTTTAAGTATTCTAATCAATTAATTTGAAATAAAGTAAATTAAAATTAGATTAATTGAACTAAAATTAATTCAATTAAACTTAAGATTGATTAATTAAAACTAAAATAAACTAATCAATTAATTTGAAATAAAGTAAATTAAAATTAGATTAATTGAACTAAAATTAATTCAATTAAACTTAAGATTGATTAATTAAAACTAAAATAAACTAATCAATTAATTTGAAATAAAGTAAATTAAAATTAGATTAATTGAACTAAAATTAATTCAATTAAACTTAAGATTAATTAATTAAAACTAAAATAAACTAATCAATTAATTTGAATAAAAGTAAATTAAAATTAGATTAATTGAACTAAAATTAATTCAATTAAACTTAAGATTAACTAATTAAAACTAAAATAAACTAATCAATTAATTTGAATAAAAGTAAATTAAAATTAGATTAATTGAACTAAAATTAATTCAATTAAACTTAAGATTAACTAATTAAAACTAAAATAAACTAATCAATTAATTTGAATAAAAGTAAATTAAAATTAGATTAATTGAACTAAAATTAATTCAATTAAACTTAAGATTAACTAATTAAAACTAAAATAAACTAATCAATTAATTTGAATAAAAGTAAATTAAAATTAGATTAATTGAACTAAAATTAATTCAATTAAACTTAAGATTAACTAATTAAAACTAAAATAAACTAATCAATTAATTTGAATAAAAGTAAATTAAAATTAGATTAATTGAACTAAAATTAATTCAATTAAACTTAAGATTAATTAATTAAAACTAAAATAAACTAATCAATTAATTTGAATTGAAGTAAATTAAAATTAGATTAATTGAAACTAAAATTAATTGAATTTTAGTTTAATTCAATTAATTTTAGTTCAATTAATCTAATTTTACTTTACTTTATTTCAAATTAAATGATTAGTTTATTTTAGTTTTAATTAATTAATCTTAAGTTTAATTGAATTAATTTTAGTTCAATTAATCTAATTTTAATTTACTTTTATTCAAATTAATTTGATTAGTTTATTTTAAATTATTTACTTAATTTATGTTAGTTTAATTTACATTATTTCATTAATTAATTAATTAATTAAACTAATCAATATTTTACTTACGTAATTAGTATTAAATTAGTTTATTTTGGTTGTAGGATTATGAGGGCAGACGACGTCCTCCCGTCCGGTCAGACCAGCCCGACGACGGGTGACGAGGGGTTCGCAGACGCCATCGGCGCGCCCTGATGCGGACGACTACGGAGGAGTTGGACATCCTCTTTAGTTACGAGACGGGACTTGCTACCACGCTCGATGATGGAGTCCCTGAGACCGAAGTCCGCGACACCACGATCGCCGCAGGACTCCCTGCCACGACTCCGGGCTTAGCATCAGGGTATGCGTCCAGGCCAGCGTCCGGTCCGCATCGGGCCGGATCAACTGGCCCCTCGACTTTATACACGCCGTCTCGCCCGCACAGACTCTACCCTTCGGATTGAAGGAGATACGTAAGTAATTTTGTTTACTATTTTTCAAAGTGTTTTTTATTCCTTTTAACTAATAGTTTCTAATATATAGCACAATAATTTTTTTTGATTTTGCGAGTACTGTACGCATACAACCGTTTCAAAACGGTTTCACGAGGTCCTCCAGGAGCATGCCTCTACCAGCGACCTTGCCGAACGAAGATTCTGACGACGGAGAAACGCTTGGATGTACGACAATTGGAAGGTAAAACCATCATTCATTTTCATAATTAATTAATTTTGAAATTTATAGAAATAAATTTATTACTTTAACAATTTTTTATTTCAATTTTTTCAGGGCAAGTTTCCTATTATCGATCCTGATATCACCGACGGTAGATTGTTCCCCCTATGGGACAGTCATGTCCAGGATCGATTCAAGGACCTTATGTTCCGGGCGCGCAGAAAGCAAGCAGCAAACCGCCTCGTGTGGATGAGCCCGGAGGACCACGTGCGGCTTCTCGCGAGCTTGAGCACTCCTGAGGGCAAGGCAGTGTCAAGCAGGAATAAGGCCAACCGCGCGAAGAATCCCACCAAACACACAGCGGGGGCGCGGACCCATGACGAGCACCATCGTCGATTGGTATGTTTTTTTTTTCGTCGTTTTCTTACTTACGTACTTTTTTCTTGTTTTCTTTTTTCAACTACTTATTAATTTATTATGTTTTATTCTTCACTCTTTAATTTTTTAGGAAGCAAAGCACGGGCGCCCCGTCCCGCCCGATGAGCTGCACCGAGTTCTTCACACGAAGAAGGACGGGACGTTCGTCGACGATAAGGCGAAAGCAGTTCAGGTATTTAATAATTTTTTCAATTATTATTTTTTCTTTAAAATTTTTCCTACCTTATATATTAACCATTTTATTTTCTGAATTTTAAATGTTTAGGAACGTTTCACGGAGTCCTTGACTCAGCGGGTTGCCCACACCAGACTCACAACCGACTCAGGAGGACCGTATAGAGGCGTTCTTGGAGGCTGCTGGAGGGGTTCGGCCTGATGGGTCAGTTCCTGGGCTCGGCTCGTACGGGCGAAGCCTTTATGCAGATGTGCCCCGGCCTCATCGGAGCGGAGCGAGCACTAGCTCCGGCCCTTCTCCGGCTGAGCAGCAGCTGCGCGCGGACCTGGAGGCTATGCGCGAGGACTTCGTTACTCGTGTCGCTACTATTGAGGCCGACATGCAGGCACAAGTCGACGCCCAGGTCGCATCCGCTTTGGCCGCGTACTTCAGATCTCTAGGCGGCGGCCCTTCATCATCGACGCCTCCTCCCCACCCCGCCCCTCAGGAGTAGTTCTAGGATTCTTTCGACTGTATAAAACGTTTTTTTAATATTTGATATATATATTTTTTATTTTAATTCCAATTTTTTTTTTATGAAATTTTAATATTAATTAAATAATTAATTAATAATTAATTAACTAATTATTGAAATTTAAATTTTAAAAAAAAATTCTTATATGTGACCAGATGGTCACTTTAAAAGCGACCATCTGGTCGTATTTTTACTTAGTCTAAAAGTGACCATTTGGTCACATAAAATACGACCATTTGGTCACTTTTTTATGTGACCATTTGGTCACTTATCTTTCACATAAATTACGACCAGATGGTCACTTTTTAGGCGACCATCTGGTCGTATTTTAACTGAGCCTAGAAGTGACCATTTGGTCACATAAAATACGACCATTTGGTCACTTTTTATGTGACCAAATGGTCACTTCTATTGAAGATAAATTACGACCATATGGTCACTTTTAATGCGACCATCTAGTCGCATTTTTAAAAGGTTGACTTTTTTGCGACAAAAATTTTTTGGTCGTATATTTGTGACTATCCAGTCGCACAAATTCCGGACCGACCAGCTTTTTGGCCACCACTTAGTTGGTCGCATTTTTTGTCGCAATTTCGTGGTCGCAAATTGACAGTTTTTTTGTAGTGTTTGTTTTTTGCTTTATGACTCATTTTATGCCCGCTAATTGATTTCGTTGTGTTTTCAAGTTGATTGAGTTCATTTTCAAGCCATTTATTGATGGTTTTTTAGGCTGTTTTTTTATAGATTTTTCGGCGAACATTTGGTCGTTTTTATTTGATAAGATGAGTTATTTATAGTTTTCCTTGACTCTCATGTTGGAAGGTTTTTTTTTTTTAAATGCAGTTACATATTTTATTTTTTTTCAAATTTTCAAGAGGCTATTCCCTCCGACCCGAGGTTATTTTATGCGATAATAGTGATTTTTCAGCAAATGGTTAGTTTTGAATTTACCATGTTTAATAAAAAATATGATATATATGTTCAATATGCATGATCATAGGAAATATGATTTTAGTATTTGCATACTCGATAAAAAATATACATATATCTTTAATTGTAAATAGTATGCATGATTATAGGAAATATGATATTAATATTTGCATGATCGATAAAAAAAATATGCATATATCTTTAGTTGTAAATATATAGTATGCATATTTATAGGAATTAGGGTTTAAATATTTGTATGATCATAGGATGAAATAAAAAATAAATAATGTCGTTATATTTTATTCTAGCTTACATTTAATCCCCCATTAGGAGATATTTGACGATATATTAGTAACCAATGACAATATAGATGTCGTGCATTGACTGATGACGAGGGTGATTATGATATGGATGTGGGTGATCATGAGCATGAACCCCATTCGTCTATTTACACTAAGTTAGATATGAACATCATTAATTCCATATCTGAGACAGTTACTCACGAGTCACGACTATGTAGGGTTTGATGATGGATCTAATGTGTTGAGGAAAAGATCTATGTATGATATGAAAGAGGAGGTTCAATATACTGGTTAAGACAACTTGCATTAAGAATGACTTACTCTATATTATGGACTTTATATATCCTTGAATATCAATGTTTTATTCAAATCGTTAAAATGAGCAACTTACTTTTTATATTCTTAGTGTGCTTTTTATGTCTTGAATTTGAAGACTTAGTTGTTTGAACAAATGTGTACATTATGGCTAGTCTTTATCCTGGCTCATTAGATATTTTAGTACTTAGTATAAATAAAACTCTAACTATTTTTTAAAATAAGATAGAAAAAAATTGTAATTTCTGTTTTCTTTTCTTCATAAAATTAATAAAATTTAAAATTATTTCTAAGAAATTTCGGCAAGTATTTAGCCCCCGTTTGGTTCGCTATAATTTAAGTTACCACCAATAATCTAATACCTGGGAATCTGATGCCAGAGTATTTGATTACTGAGAATCTTAGATTATCTTGTTTGTTTAACCTAATAATAATATGAAGATGCCTAGTAATTTCAACTAATAAAATTTCACACAATAATTCATTTACAAAATATGTTACAAAATTTATCCACAAATCTACAAATAGAGATAAATTCAACCACGAAGAAAATGCAAAAAAAAAAAAAAAAACTTGCAATTTCAAAAATAATATAATAGGGTTTATCTCAAAGAAATTTGGGGTCTATCAAATGTATGGAGAAGAAATCAAAATATCATAAAATTAAAACCCAGTTGAAAAAATCTTTATCAAATGTAGTAAAATGAACCGCAAAAAAGAAAAAACTTGCAATTTCAACAATAATATAATAGGGTTTATCTCAAAGGAATTTGGGGTCTATCAAATGTATGGAGAAGAAATAAAAATATCATAAAATTAAAACTCAGTGGAAAAAATCTTTATCAAATGTAGCAAAATGAACCGCAAAAAAAATAATAATAAAAATAAAATCTAACTTGTTGAGAATGATTTTGATCAAACCTATTATATAAAAATAGAGAAGATTAATTAATAATACAAATAGTAAATTGCAGAAACCACATAATTACGAAGAAGAAATGAAAACGTGAGTGTAGGTTATTTTCCTAATTTTTTGACAACTTTTTTTAATTAAATAGGGTTAAAATTGTAAAAAATAAGATTATCTTTTTGTGGGAATCATATAAAACACCCGAATTCAAAGGTAATAGAATACCCTCATATATAAGAAAATATAGATGTCAGAAATCTTAGATTACCTAGATATTTTTAAATAAACCCCAAACAAACAATGAAATTGAATGCCTCTTATAAGAGAATTTAAGATTACCCCGAACCAAACGGGAGCTTAGGGATTTTTGTGGCTTAGAATTCTTCATATGACTTTGCTGCTTCAAACACCGAATGAAGAATACAGCCGTTGCTGTTGAAGACAAATTTCCTTTTAGAAAGCGACTCATGAAGAACGGGGGAATATGAGATCTATGATTATTATCTAACTATCTCTCAAGATAATTAGGAGAGAGAAAGAAAAGCAAGGGAGAGAGCATGAAGAAAATGTGGATGTGGCGTGTTTAAAGATGAGGCGATGCCATAGATCTAAGAAGGCAGAGAGTGGGCAATCACCCTCTCTTTTTTTTTTTTTTTTTTGAAAAATTAAATTTGTATACAAAAATCAATGTTTTTATTATGATTGTTCTAATTTTTTTTGCAGTTGAAATATATGATTAAATTTATCCTATCTAATTAGATTAAGTTTTTATGTCTAGTGGTGATTTAACACATTTAATATGTTGAGATATATGATTAAATATGATCTTATTAAGTTTTTGGGTCTAGATAATTTAACATATTTAATACGATATCAGAGTAGGAGATTCTGTGTTCGAACATTTGTGACAATATTTTCTCTCCATTATTAAAATTTTCCATGATTGAGTTTTTTTTACCTTATTTTTAAAATAGTTACATTTTTATTTATTTTAAAAATAACACTTTTCTAATTTCATTAAATTAATGATTTTTTTTTCATTAATTTTTTCTTTTACATTATTGATTGATCAATCTTATTGTTGTTTTTTATGTTTCTAATTGGGATGATTTAAATTATAATTTAATAATTTATTTTTTGAGTTTTATTAGTTTTTACGATTTTGATAAATTTCTTATATAATGGATGTTAAAAAAATACTATTTTTTAAAATTATGAAAACTTTTGTTATTTATGAAATTTACAATTAAAAAAAAACAATTATTGAAATGATATAATTCTACATATTAATTATTAAAATGTCAGAAGTTTTTAAAAATTATTTAAATTTTTTGAAGTAAAAAGTAAATTCATTGAATAGTTCAAAAAAAAAATTGAACCGCCATTTAGGTAATTTTTAAAAGTTATAACATTTCTATTATTTAATATGCATATATATACTTTTTGAGATAATTTTTATAAAAAAATCCAAAACTATACTTTTTATACTGGATCCTTATTTTCCATAATTGACCCTTATTTTCTTAGGGTCGGTCCAATCAATGCATGATTTTTTCATATGCCTAATAAAACAAAGGGTAAAATGCAAATAAGACCCCTGTGGTCTTTTCAAAATGCATGAACACCCCCTGTACTTTGAAAATGGCAAATTCGCATTGTGGTTCCATTTTTTTCAATCAGACCCCTCCCCTTCAATGTCAATAATTTTCTTTTAGCCATAACTTCTTCGTTTGAACTCCGATTTGGATGATTCAAGATGTTTTGGAATCTTCATTTCCTGCTTTACATAATCGTCACTTCGAAACTTTGAAATCATCAATAACCAAAAGAGTTAATGATGTCAATCATACCTAGTGTTTCGATGTTAGTAAAATCTTTTATTTATTAATGATTTCAAAGTTTCGAAGTGACATTTATGTAGAGCCTAAAATGAGGATTCCAAAACATCTTGAATCGTTCAAATCGGAGTTCAAACGAAGAAGTTGTGGCTAAAAGAAAATTATTGACATTGAAGGGAGGGTCCGATGAAAAATGGAACCAAAAGCGCGCGATTTGCCATTTTCAAAATGCGAAGGTGTTCATGCATTTTGAAAAGACCACAGGTGTCTTATTTGCATTTTACCCTAAAACAAAAGTAGGAGTGTTCAATTTCCTATGAGCTGGAGAAGAAGACTTATTCCAATGACAATCTATCCGTTAAAAATAGATTTTGTTTTGCATTTTTTTAATTTAAATATTATAATTTTTAAAACATATTTTAGAACAAAGAAAATTGGTAAGTTTATTATAAATTATAATTGCTTTGTTGACCGGATAAAAATCCAGTAATCATAGGTCGATTATGTATCATTATAATGGTTAAATGAACAAATCATTATTACACTTTGAAAGTTTTTTAATTTACAAGCCATCATCAATTATAATTTCCACCCAAAACTGACTGTTGATATTTTTTAATATTTTTTAAACCACCTATGATTAAATTAAATATTCAAAAAATCTTGACCCTAGGTTAAAATATAGTCATCGAAAGTCAAAGTTTAACTTCATCTTCATCTTTTTGTCACCTGAGGCTGCGACAACAAAACTCCAAAATTGAAGAATTTAAAAGTAAAAAAAGGCAGAAATGAAGTGAATAAAACCAAAATTAATAAATTGTTTGAAAGCAAGTCCATGATATTAAGGGAAGTGGGTTTTAGAATTATATCTTTGAGGATAGTTAATTTTTATTAAAATTAATATACAAAAGGGGCTTCAATTAATGGTTATATTATTATATATCTTCATAGCCGAAACAGAGGGGAGATCAAAGGAAAAAGAGATTCAGTTGTGAAACGGAATATCCAGTTTATACTTATAAAATTTATTGGGATAAATGCAAAATACACTCCTCTACTTTAGGTTATTGTTAAATCACACCACTATATTTTTTGTTTGTTTTAAAATGCCCCTCAATTTTTGAAAATTTACAAATCACACATTTCTATCGATAAATTTTAACGAAGTTTAGACACATCCATATTATATGCATAACATGTGTTCTAAAACCATTAAATTTTTTTGAATAATTTGATCATTTGAGTTTAATTTATAGATTTTACACCTTATTAATATTAAGATTTTATTCTAAAATTCTACACATCTGTCAAATTTTTGTTATTATTTTTCATGAAATCATAATATATGACATACCTAAAATATAAATGTATCTTAATTTCGTTAAAATTAATCAATTAAAGGGTTTGATTTACAATTTTACTAAATTATATGGATATTTTAAAAAAAAGTGCAGAGGTATTATTTAAAAATAATCCTACAATTTATTTTAATAAAAAAGAAATCAAATAAGTTTTTTTTTTTCAACATATGTAAATAATTCAACTGGTTTCTCATTGATGAATGAGACAAAACACCAATAGAAAGATTAAATAATAATAAAAAGTAAGACGGTGCCGCCTTTGCCTCCGGGTTCAATTTTTCTGTTCACACTTATTGAATACCGGCGTCAACGGAATAATAACGTTAACAGGGACGGATTTTTTTGAATATTATGTTTAGTGGGGTCGAACTAAAATATATATATATATATATATGTTAATTTTAGGGTAAAATGTAAGAATGACCCTCTACACTTTCACCCAATTTTAAATATAACCCCTTGTTGAGAATCCCACATCAGAAAGATGTAGGGAACTCACAAGGTTTATAAACTCTAAGGGCCTCTCCTCTCATAACCAATTGGTTATGAGATGAATGCCCAAATTATTAATATGGTATCAAAGCCCAACAAGCCCAAACGGGCATTCGGTCCAAAATGGGATCCGACCCAAGAATGGTGAACCCAAAAGAGGCACCATCTTGAGGGGGCATGTTAAGGATCCCACATCGGAAAGATGAAGGGACCTAACAACGTTTATAAACTCTAAGGGCCCCTCCTCTCATTACCAATTGGTTATGAGATGGATGCCCAAATTATTAATATGGTATCAGAGCCCAACAAGCTCAAACGGGGATTCGATCCAAAAATGGGATTCGACCCAAGAATGGTGAACCCAAAAGAGGCACCATCTTGAGGGGGCATGTTGAGAATCCTACATCGGAAAGATGTAGGGAACTCACAAGGTTTATAAACTCTAAGGGCCTCTCTTCTCATAACCAATTGGTTATGAGATGGATGCCCAAATTATTAATACCCCTACACTTTATTTTTTTCAAAATACACCCCTGCACTTATTAAGAAACCATCATTTATTATAAAAAAAGCATCCATTTTAACATTGAGTGACAATTTTATTGTATATTAATATTTATTAACCTTTTCAACTAATATTGGGTCAAAAAGTTAGGACCCACAATTTTCTAAAGTTTCATATTGAAGTTTGTGTCTGATTCGTGGTTCGATTCTTACCTGATTTGATTTGTAGCAGAACGAAAGGCATAGGTCAGATGCTATTGTAAAAATTTGATAAGTAGATTGTTATTTTCAAAAGAGAAGGTAATTTTTTCTTAAGTAAATGATGACTAAATGCTTATGTAAATATTGGGGGTCTCGATTCTTTTTACCCAAGGTTAGTCATAAAAATTAAGAAATATTAATATTCTGTTAAAATGTTAAAAAAAAAAGAATGAAATAATATTTCAATGTTAAAATGGATGATTTTTTAATAGATGATGGTTTCTTGATAAGTGCAGGGGTGTATTTTGAAAATAAATAAATTGCAGGGGTCATACTTGAAATTGGGTGAAAGTGTAGAGGTCATTCTTGCATTTTACCCTTAATTTTATTAATTTCATCTATCGGCATCTTAACTTAAAAATTATATTTAAATTATATTCTTTTATATGTGTACTAATTAACTATTAAAAATTATTTGAGATAGTTTTTTTTATATATAATAATATGGACATAATTTAAAAAAAAATATAAAATTTTCAATTAATCTAAACTATGAAATTGTAATTATTTATTAAATTATATAAAATTATAACCAATAAAAGAAATTTAAATTATTATTATTACTTTTATTTTTTAGGTCAAATTATACAAAATACCACTAACATATAGTGTTGGTTTCAATTTTTCCCCTAATATTTTAAAAGTTTCAATTCTACCCTCAACCTTTTATTTTGTTTCAAAAATATCCTTTATTGAGAAAATCAGCCTTTAAAAAATATAATTCGTGTGCACTTACAGTTAAATTTAATGAAAATTAAGAGATTAAGGGTATTATATAAAGAATTGTTTTGATAAAAATAAAATTCCTTAAGATATGATATTTTGAAAGAGTGGTTTTTCCAACAAAGGGTATTTTTAAACTAATTAAAAAGTTATGGGTAGAATTGAAAATTTTAAAACGTTAAATGAAAAATTGAAACAAACCCCAAAGTAGAGGGGTATTTAGTATAATTTAACCTATTTTTTATTAATAAATTATATCATTTAATATCATCTTTTCAAATAATAGCATAATTGTAAATTAAGATAAAAAAAACATAGATCTTAGCACAAACATTCTTTTAAAATTATATATATAAATTTAAAAGCCCCCCTAGCCCACCGCTAGACCCGTCCCTGAACTTTAGTAAAAAGTTTCAATAACTGACTTTTTACTAAATACAAATAGTATTCTGAACGGAAACAGTATCTTTTAAATATTTATTTTTTGAAAAAAATTTAATTAGAGTCATAGGTTTGAAATCGGTTGTTAAATAAGGTTTGTTAAGACTATGTATGGATGGTATAAAAAAGTAGATTTGTTGAGTTTAAATTAGTATATAAAATGTGTTAAAGTTATGAAAATGATGAGTTTATTAAAGATGATAGATTCAGATATCAATGCTCCTTAGTTTTAAAATTTGGGGATAAACACCAATTAACCTCAAGGGGTGTAAATAGTACAGGGTGTATCTCGTTTACACCTCGCCCAGTTTAAGGTATTTTTTTCCACCTCGTTTATTAAACTGGGGCGAGGCGGAGGAGAAACGGGTGGGGGGAATGTAAAAAATGCATGATTTTCATATTATATATATATATTTAAATTCAAAATTCAAAATTTTCAATGATAATAGTTCCTAATCGAGCATAAAAATAAATAAGTAAAACTCTCAATCATAATCTATATCAAAATAAACCTAGAGAAATTAAATTATAAAAACAAAAAAAATTAAAGTAGATAAACGGAGAGTGGCGGGTGTAAATGGGGGGAAAATTCCCCCACCCGCCCCTGCCCAAGACCCAATCTAATTTGTTAAGCGGGTTTGGCGGGGTAGGGAAGCGGAGGGTTTAGTTTTCATCCCTAAATCTCATGTAACCCTCAACTCCTTACCTAAATCTGTGAGCCAAACACCCTCTACGTACTATAAATATTTTAAAATACTTTTAATTATTTTTTAAATTTCCTTAAAAAAAATTATTTCGAAATTTTATAAATATTCTTGACAATTTTATATAATATTTATAAATATGACATTTTTTTAGCAAAATATAACATTTTTTTAAAACTCTCACTCATGTGTATCAATAATATCAATGGTTACATTTAATATTAATAAATGATTACATCCACAAAATACTAATTAATACTGTGAATCAGTAAAATATGTGTGATTACATATAAGATGAATAAACGATTGCATCTACGAAACTAATTATATTTTAATATTTACATGTGCTAATTTAATCTTTTTGCTATACTTCAGAATAAGTTTCTGGGCTCCTATTTTTATGAATATTGAACATGATTTTTGCTATACTTCAGAATAGGTTATAACTCGAATTTTTTTTTTTTTTTTTTGAACAAATTACTCGAAATTATTATTAATGATTTATACGACTAAATAATATTGACCCATTCATTAGCTAGATGCATGCGTCATGGCTCTTCAAAGTTTCAAACGTAAGCTCAAACAAAACGTGGAATTTGGTTTTGCCAGGCGGCAAGTCTTCGGTTTCCTTAAAAGACATTTTATAGGAAATTTCATTCATTTTTCCCTTTTATAAATAGTTCGATAAAACTTTATTATATACACTCACTCACTTCAAATTTCAAAGCTTTCAATTTATTTTTTAGGAAATTATTTTTTTCCCCAATTAAAAATGGCTACATTTAAAATTTTTGCTTCTTCTTCTTCCACCTTCCGTATTCCATCAAGTAATCTTCACTATCCCAAACGCAGCTCCTTGAATAATCCTCATTCCAAAATTATCATCTTTAATCCAAATCATCATTCATTTCTCTCTTTTCATTTACCATACTTCAAATTTCAAACTAGGCTTTCAACTTTTAATGTAAGTCTCCCTTTCTCTTTCTCTCATTTTATTATTTTTTTTTTCCCGACATCAAGTATTGTGTGTTCGTGTGGTCACCCCGTGAATTAAAACTTAAATTGATGCACGCAAACTAACCTGGATTCTCCTTTCCAAAAATGAAAGCATTTTGTTAAACTTTGCAGGTTGATTTTAGTGTTGAAAGTGATCGATATGGAGTAAAGAGATTGTTGAGAGAATTAGGAGAGTGTTGGGAAATATTGAATGTGATTGATGCAATTCAACGTCTAGGGATTGAGCATCATTACAAAGAGGAGATTGATTCAATTCTAGAAAGGCATCATAAAGTATTATATTCTAATTTTGATAATGAGATTATTGATCTTCATAAGGTTGCTCTTCGATTCCGACTCTTGAGACAACGAGGTTACTATGTTCCTCCAGGTGGGTACCATGGATTCTTTGGTAATATTCGTATTTGATGTGATATTTAACAAGAAAATTAACCCTAAATAATACGTTTTCTACTTTAACTTGGTTTGATAACCAGTTTCATTTTCTATTTTTGGTTTTCGATTTTAGTTTTAGAAAATAAAAATATTTATTAAATATGTTAAATCACCACTAAACCAAAAAATTTAAACTAATGAGTAAATATAGGTTTATTCATGTATTCTCTCACATGTAAGGTTGATTTAAACAAGACCCAAACATGTGAAAATTTAAATGAAGAGGAAATGTTATCAGAGAGGTTCAAATTCAGAACCTCCTAATCTAATACCATATTAAATATGTTAAATCACCACTAGGCTCAAAAGCTTATGTTAATAGGTAAGAGTAAATTGAATCATATATCATCTCAACAATATTTATTTGGTAACGAATTTTTGTTTTTGAAAAACAGAGGATTTAACATGTTCGATAACTTTTATTTATTTTTAATTTTATATTAAAAAAAACTACAAAATAAAAGCGGAGAATTGTTTAGTTAAAAATATTTATTTTTATTTTTTTTGATAATTAAATATTAAAAAAAAATAAAAACAGAATTGGCTAATCAAACACATGTTATTAAAAAAATATAAAATAAAATAGTTTTCAAACGGGTCTTAATCACTGTCTTATACGGCCATGAGTTGTCTTTCCTGGCTCTATTCTTAGTGGCTGACTTAAAAAAAAAACTGTATTTTTTTTTCCTACTCAAAATCAATATTTATGAATACTCGACAAATAATCTAATTAGTCAGAAATAGTGTTTTGAAAAAGGGGCAATTTCAAATATGTAAGAATTTTTTATAATATTTATAAATTTATTAGAAAAAAATAAATATTTATAAAAATATTAGAATTTTAAATATTATGAGTGTATCAGTCAATCACAATTAGTATATCAGTGAACTATTTGTATAATGATAATTTATCAGTGGATCATTAATAGTCTATCACTAATATACTATTAGTTATTGACTGATAAACTAATAATGATTGACTGATATACTCGACTTTTGAAATTCTAACATTTTTGTAAATATTTTTTTTCTAACAAATTTGTAAATATTTCACCCAATTATAACATCATATTAAATTTCTCTTTGAAGAATTATTTTGAAAACAAAAGTAAAATATCTTTTAAAAGTAGTATCCAAACATAATTAAAAAAAAAACCGTTTAATTTTTAAATTTTGAAAAATGTTATCAAATCTTTAACCTATTATATATTTTTTTTAATTTTTTATGATTTCAAAAATAGATCTTCATTTTTTTTTAAAATCTATCCTTCCTTCTTGTCACTTCATGAATTGTATCCACCACATGCAGCCTCTCTATTGAATAGATATATCTTTACCAAAACCTAAAACTTATTAAAAAAAAAAAAAAAAAAAACGTTGTCAAACGGGGTCTAAATGTTTGATTTGGGATCAACAGAAGTGTTCGAAGTTTTCATGGACAAGGAGGGGAACTTTGACAAAGAGCTAAAAGAAGACATAAATGGGCTTATGAGCTTGTATGAAGCTTCACAACTTTGTATGAAAGGAGAAGAAGACATTCTTGAAAAAGCTCAAACCTTTACGAAACAGACTCTCTACGAAAAGGCTAAGAATTTAGATCAAAATCTTGCCAGTTTCGTGCACAACACTTTGGCTCATCCACACCACAAAAGCATCTCAACATTTATGGTCAGAAACTACTTTGGAGAAACCAAATGGACAAACCAATGGATAAGCATCCTACAACAAGTAGCTAAAATGGATTTCAAAGAAACACAAGCCCTACGTCAAAAGGAAATTATTCGATTTTCACAGTAAGTAGTGTAACTCTTTACTTTCATACGTGTCATATATTTATTTCTATTGGTTTGTAAATATTAGTGGAGACTTTTTTACTAGTAAAAGAACAAATTTTATTCACTGTTTGGAATTTAAGGGTTACCCATCTCATTACTACAGAAACGATGGTTTTTAATTGTCTAACGTAGGTGGTGGAAAGAGTCAGGTTTGGCTGAAGAATCAAAATTTGCAAGACATAAACCACTAGCATGGTATGCTAACTCCTTGGCTTTAACAGATCCGTGTTTCTCGGAAGAAAGAGTTTTGATTGCAAAATCAATTTCTTTTGTATACATTATAGATGATATTTATGATGTATATGGGACTCTTTCTGACCTCACAGTTTTCACTGAAGCTGTTTGCAGGTATCACTTTTTATGCTATTATATTCTACACATGAGTTTTGTGTGATTCAAATTCTACAAGGTTTTTTTAAGGAAATGATTTTGGTTAAACAATTTCTGTTGAGTAAGGATCATGAATTATAAATGATCTAAAATTATGGGGTTAAGACTTAAGTACATGATTATTATTTTTTTGGAGGGTTTTTATGGATTTCAAAATTTTCTATTATATTTATAAATTTACCATCTTTAAAAAATTGACATATTTATAATTATATATGTCATTTTTTAAAATAAATATATCACTAATTGACTATGATAAATGATTGGTTGACTCTGATACACAATAATTACTTCACGTATGAATTATGATATATGGTTTTGTTAATAAGAATTGACTATTTGGAAAATTGCAGATGGGATATGGCTGGAACTGAGAATTTACCAGAATGCATGAAGTTTTGTTTTGCGGTTCTTAATGAAATAACAAACGAAATAAGCAACATAGTTTATCAAAAACATGGGTACAATCCCATTGAATCCCTACGAAAAGAGGTATAATTAAACAAATCTCTCTGAAATATTACTTTTGATTAATTAATGAAAGTGGGGTGTTGTTAATTTTGAGCAGTGGAAGAAATTGTTGAAAGCATTTTTAATGGAAGCAAAATGGTTCAAATCAGGGAATTTGCCAAATGCAAAAGAGTATTTGGAGAATGGAATTGTTAGTAGTGGGGTTCCCATGGCTTTAGTGCATGCTTTCTTTTTGTTAGGGCAAGGAATAAAAGAGGAAACTGTGGAGCTTTTAGACAGCCATCCAGATATCATCTCTTCTTCAGCCATGATTCTCAGACTTTGGGATGACTTGGGAACTGCCCAGGTTCTTTTCAAGATTTTATTTTTCAAGTTGCTTTTTTTGACTTTTGAAACGTAGTGTATATTCTTGACTAATGGGGTTTTTATTTTTATTAAATAATTTAGAATGGTGTATTTTATTATGAAAATAATTTGTTTATGAATTGATTTGCAAATATTTATTTTATATATAAAATCCCCCCCCCCCCCCCCCCGCCGAATTTTAGGGTTTTCATTGAATTTAACCTTAAACTTTAAATGTTATCATTTTTAACTCTAAATTATAAAACATAGTTTTCATCTGTAAAATGTAAAGTATTTTTATATAAAGGGTGGTAACAAATTTGATCGATTTGAGAAGAAATAGATAAAATTAAAGCTTGTGGTGTTAGATTTTATCCAATTAATAAGACGTAGGATGTTATTCGATATCTCATCTGGTTTATTTTCTTATATTAGATAGTTTTCTTTGTAGCTTTATAGTATAATCTTTCTTTAATTTTATAAAACTAATGAAATTTAATGTGAATAATCATCACAAAAATTTTAAACTTACGACTACTTACATAATTTAAGGTTAAAATTGATTATATTTAAAGTTTAAGATTAAACTTTTAAAATTCAAGGGTAAAAATTAAAACTTTTTCCCTGAATAAAATTATGATTATATATATCATTATCAAATCCCCTGAAATTTTGTAAATATTTATTTGAGTTGATATATTTTTAACATTTGATATCGACAGGACGAAGGTCAAGATGGGCATGATGGGTCCTACGTGGAGTACTACATGAAAGAACACAAAAACATTTCTTTTGAAGACACAAAAAAGCATATTGAGAATATGATTTCAAATGCATGGAAGACACTCAATAGAGAAAGTCTCATCTCGATTTCTAATCCATTATTTCCTCCAAAATTTGTTGAGGTTTCTCTCAACGTTGCTCGAATGGTCCCCATCGTTTACAATTATGATAGAGATGAATCTCTCCCAAGCTTTGAAAAACTCATAAAATCTCTTCTCTTTCTAGGTGTGGACTAGAATCTATAAATTTTTTAAAAATAGTAGAAATTCTCAAAAAATACTGAAAATATTAAAAAATTACTTTTAGTGGGATGTGACTAAATTATAGTAAAAAAATACCGGGATCGATGTTTTTCTTTTGGAGGGCAGTTAAGTATTTTAAATAAATTAACGAGTATGTATATTGTGACATTATAAAGTTTGGGCAAATTCTCTAGTTAAAGATGTGTGTGGGATATTGCAAAATATGTGGGACCATATTTTTTTAATGTCTAGAAGTTAGATTTTTAAGATTTTAAATGTTTGAGATATTTAAATATATGTGTATGGCGGATATGTATAAGAATAAAGGTTTGTCTTTGTTATATATGTTATAAGAATCACATTTATTTTATTTTGTAAATTAGAGAATAAATTAGTGCTAACCAATTATTTAGTATAAATCATCAATTTAAATTAATATATTATATGTTAACAATTAATTAAAAGTGATACAAGTATTTAACTTAGATACTAAAATAATATATTAATGCTAAGAATTAATTACACCAATAACCTATTTAATTCACCTAATATCATTAATACCGGTTGTTATAGTCTTTTAACAATTTTACCCATAAAACACCATTTGTGGTGGCGCATCCGGTGGACGTCAATGAGCTGGTTTACCGTATTACCCTTCCCCTAATATATTCCCTTTTCTGTTACATTTTATTTTTTTTATTTTATTACGTGATTTGGGGGATTTGATTTTTCAATCGGTTTCCTTCAATTTTTTTGTTTAGTTTTTAAATTTTCTATTTCCTTTCTTGTTATATTGTTCATCAAATCCATTTTTAATCTGTTCCCTTTTAACCTAAAAAGAAAAGGAAAGAAATCTTCAACGGCTCAAGAATTTAACCTTCCCCAAACGGTAGCCCTAGGGTTCTCTCAACGCCATTGTTCAGCAACTCAGAGAGAGATCTATACGCCACTGTTTTCCATCTGAGAAATTGAAATTTTATCAAATTGAATGCTTACTTTCAATACCCTTTTCATATCAGAATCAAAGTTAAGATTTTTCCCCTTTTTCATTCGATTTCTCTTCCTCTCTCGGGAATCAGAAAGCTTTCTTTTTTGTTTGAAAATGGTGGATTTGGTTTACGTTTTTGTTTTCCCATAATTTTGGCACGCTCTGTCATTCTTCCACGATCATCCTTTTTTTCATTACCCTAGATATTTCGTCTCTCTCATTCAACAACGTTAATTGTTTGATTTCCATTACTTTATTTCGTTCTTCCTCTTTTCATTCTTCTACTTCTATTGATCATGTTACGACGTTGCTTGGGATGAATCTCATAGTTATGAGAAATATCAATTGAAGACAATAATTATTTCAAAAGGTACTCAGTTTATTGCTCTGGTTAACAAAGTTAAACGGAAAGTTCCGTTCAACCGTGAATCAAATTGTCATATATATGAGGGTTATTGGGATGAAACTCATAGTTATGAGAAATATAAATTGAAGACAATGATTATTTCAAAAGGTACTCAGTTTATTGCTCTGGTTAACAAAGTTAAACGGAAAGTTCCGTTCAACCATGAATCAAATTGTCATATATATGAGGGTTATTGGGATGAATCTCATAATTACGAGGATTAGACAATGATTATTTAGAAGGGAACCAATTTCGCTGCACTGGTTAACAAAGTTAAACGGAAAATTCCATTTAACCGAGATTCTAATTGTCTCATGATGGAAGGCGATTGTTGTTGTGGCTCGTGTTGTTGTTCAATCGATTAAGAAAGCAGCAGAAGGTACTTTTAAGTAAATGTTTATTTTTTTTCAATGTTTTTCTCTTTCGTTTTTACTCTCAGTTTTCATTTGTTTTTCGATCTTGCTAGTGATTTTTCTTGCAGATGAGTCGGATCTAGGGTTTTGTATATATTTGATGATGTTTTTTTATCCAAATTTGAAGGATTTTATTAAAATATTTATTTTTGTTCAACATTTATTTTAATTTTCCAGTGAACTTGCTTTCTCTGTATTTTTGTCGAATTAATTACTTTTAATTAAATGTTTACTTTTTATCTCTGTATTTTGTAGGAGGACGAACAAGAAAGACATTTGAATTTTCCTGAAAAAAGAAGTCAAGTTTGAAGATTTTCTTTTATTTTTTGTTATAGTTTAATTTTTTTTTAGATTTGATTTTTCTATTAATTTTGTAAAATTTAAGGGGTTTTATAAATTTCCTTAAATTTTACACTAATTAAGGAGAAATTAAATCGGGGGTATGTTTTGTCTTTTCACATGTAATTTAATTTGGCCGGCGGCGGTTTTTGGGTAGTTTTGATATATATATAAAAGATACGGTTTTCTTGAAATTTTCATTTATTAAATGATTATTACTGAAATTAACCCATTGAATTGCATATTAAAAAAATTAAGAAATTAATTTAATTAATATTAAACTTATGTAAATTGATTAAGTGAGCCTGAATAAAATAATTAATGACGATCTTCTTTATTTTTCATTTCTCAGGACTAAAAATCTCATTGTTGATAGATGGACTAATAAAATCTCATGATGGATGGTTTTTTACCCTTATTTCCTAGGTTTTAAAAATTTATAGCAAATATATATATATATATATATATAAACTCATGTGAAACGAACTGCATATGACGTTATCAGGATTTCTATACAAGAGGGTCACACTCACAATATAGATACGAATGTATAAACTTTAATCAAATAAAAAAACTTTATGTTTTTTCACATTCATAATTAGTCAAATTTTCAAATTATATATATACACTCTGCTAGTACCAATTTTATTTATTTATTCCATAACCAAATATCAATAAAAGGAAAAAAAAATTCATCTAACAATATCATAAATATTCAGTTGCTTTGTATTGAGATATATGATTAAAATTATTTTTACCTATTATCTTAAACTTTTAGATTTAGTGGTGATTTAATATATTTAATAGTTTATGTTAATCCAAAGTTTTATTCAGATGAGACACCATATAAACGAATTTAAAAGTTCCCTTATTTTAATTCGTAGTTTTATTTTATGTTTTAAATTCTCCCAAGTTTCATATTTCATTTCATTTTAAATATACATTTCGAGCGGCTCAACTAATTAGATATTTATTTTATCTCAAAGAGATAAAAAAATGTGCCATGTAGATATTTATTGGAGTATTGCATTGGGCCCTCTCTTCCCCAGTAGCCGATAGCACATTTGAAGGCCAAATAAACAAGACAGACGTGCCGCCCTTTGTGCTTCCCAATTTCTCTTTTCACACTTATTTTTAGATGTCTCTCTAAATTGACCAGTTCTGTAATAGACTCAAAAGTCTAGAGGATTGGATTAAGATGAATTTAATTATTGGTATATTCTCAACATTCTACCTCACATCGAAATTTGGATATTATATAAGACTGAATCACGTAGAAATTGGAGTAAATGAGGAGAACATATCATCATAAAAATTCAAAACTCATGACTTTGTATTTCAATAACATGTTAAATTACCAATAGAACTAAAAATCTAAACTATTAGACTAAGACAAATTTAATAATTTATATATTATGAACCGAATGACATGTTTACTTTTTTTTTTTTTAAATCCAGTGAATTTGTGTGCAGTCAAAGTCAATTATTTTATTTTCTTATAAGCTTTTAGCTTAAATACAAATAAATAAGTTTTGATTCATAGTATTGTGACAACCCGAAATTTCCAAAAATCCCAAAACACATGGAATTTATAATTTAAAGACAGCGGAAGCAATTAAAATAAAAGTCAAGTTCTTTTCATTTAAAATCAAACCAAATAACAATTCTAAACTGATCGGTTTGACTTTAAAAACCTTAAAACATCAAAACAAAACAATCTCGAAGCATTGTTTAGAAATTCTCAAATAAAAGTGTATTCAATATACTTATTTAAAAACAAAACAAAACATGAAGTCAAAAGACAATATCCCCGAAAACAAATAATAAAGAACAAGACTTCGCCGGCGTTGCAAATCCATGCCAACCGAACACCACATCGAACCACATCAGCCACCGAGTTTCTTCTTTCCTTTACCTGAAAAAAATAGTTGTAGCATCATGAGGCTACGCCCAATGAGTAGAAAAATGTTAAAATAAAAATCATGCCATGAGAGATTTTTCTAAGACTTTAAGTCCATAACCGGCCTCACCGACTTCCGAAAATACTCTTTCACCCAAAGCTCTCTTAGTTAATACATTCCTCCACATTATCTCTTAATCCTCAAATTAAAAGAATAAAAACTTTCGAAACAGTTTTAAACTCTCTCTCATTTTAAAACGTTTCGATCTTTAATTTTTCCTAATACCTCTAATCTCCTCTTTGTCCTCAAACAAAGAGATACTTTGCTCAACAAGGCATTTAAAAACTGTTTTCACATTTTAAATCCTTAAGAGTTAAATATTCTTTTCCATTGTACATATGGAATGAACCTGCCCCGTTAAGTGCTATAGAGTTGTGCACAACCGTATAATCTCCCTTAACGGCAAATATTCTTCTTTAAACAAGGCCTTTGCTTAAAGCGAACCTACTACCATATTACTCGAGGTATTTAAGTAATATGATCCTACACATCACTACTATGATGTTCAAAATAAGTCTAAACTCAATTTCTCGAAACAACCCTCTTTCTAGGCCGAAAATTCTCTAAACTCAATTTCTAGAAAATTCACCTTTAAATCATTTTAAAATATCCCAAAATCACTCATAAAACTATTTTGGGATCACTTCCAACAACTCCCAACGATTTATCGATCTAGAAACGAAACTAGCCTAAACTAGTGTAGTTTCGCTCCTTTTTCAGACAATCTAAAATTAATAATTTTCTAATTAATTTTCAGTGGCATAACGGCTATAAAATGACTCCCAAAACAGCCCCTAAACATTTGGAAAATAGCCACAAGGGATTCAGAGAACAAATATCGACTAACTAACCACCTAGGCTTAAATTTATCGACTTAAAGGGCACTAGTCAGATAACTGCAATAATTCTTATCTAACAATGTTTAATCTACTTTTAAACATTCAATGTAACCTTAAACACCCAAAATATGTTTATACATCCAAGAACAACATAGAAAACTCACAGTTTCAGTTTTATCGTAAATCGATATCGATAATCACAATTTAGCATGCTTTAATCCACTTTTACACATCCTTAAACTCCAAATTATAAAAGTTTATAAACAGCCCCAGAACCTTATTATTAATCATTTAAACATCCAATTTCATACTAAAAATCAGAGATCAACTTATAAAGAAAAAGAAAAATACAAACATTCACAATTTAAAGCTTAACATAATTCTACTCACCTTGAATTGCGTTTTCAAGAACCTTACTTCTCTTTTAAAATATGAGGGAAATAATCTCTACCTTTTGAAACTTATATAATTTTAAGAACATCCGATAAATACGACCTACAACGATGAATTAGAAAAGAAAAATCGATCAGAGTAAAAAAACCATATCAAACTCGAAGGGTTTTTAAGTCATAACTTTTTATATAGAACTGATCTTGCTATGAAAT
Organism: Gynostemma pentaphyllum; assembly: GCA_028015215.1. Classification (NCBI taxonomy): domain Eukaryota; kingdom Viridiplantae; phylum Streptophyta; class Magnoliopsida; order Cucurbitales; family Cucurbitaceae; genus Gynostemma; species Gynostemma pentaphyllum. Next base: position 43,084,219 of record CM051346.1, on the reverse strand, counting down.
TAGCGTTAATGGAAAGATAACAGAAAAACGGTCAGAATGGACTACTTACTTGCGTAAATCGAAGTCCGGATGAGGAAGTTATGGAGAAATCAATCAGGGAGATGTCTTTTAGGCGAAAATAGGAGAAAAGTGATAAATGGAGGCTGATTTCGGATTAGGGAGGAGGAAGAAGAAGAATTTAGGGTTTAATCCCGATTTCAGTTAATTACGAAAATGCCACTATGCAAAAACGATCATAACTCATTCATCGGGGCTTAGAACGACAAGCCGTCAGTTGCGTTGGAATCGTAATGACGAGAAGATCCACATCATCTAAAAATATTAAATTAAACTTGTGGTTTTAATTTGGAGATTTGAGAAATTACTAAAATATCCTTACTTGGTAACAGGTTGTTACAAGTACATTACATTATAATATTTGGTACATGCACGCAGGTAACTTGCTTTTGTGACTTTGAAAAAACAATGACGAGACTACACAACAACTAAGCCATTCAAGGGAAGACGAGTCGTCTTCCCATTACTTTTTAGGACTTTACAAATTACCTTATTTATTTCAATAACTATTTTTGTTTTAAACTATTTCAATAACTATTTGATAATTCGATGCTATATGAATAAATTGGAGTTAAAACTTAGGGCATTTATAAATCTAACAATTTTTTTAGTAGTATTTATAAAAATAGAAGCTATAAAAAATATTTATAAATATAGCAAATTTTGATCGGATGTATCAACGATAAATATTGAAATATATATTTTTACACTAAATTTATCACTGATACACACATTAATCACTGATTAACATTATAAAAAAGTTGTTATATTTACAAATACTTTCACTACAACAAAATAGTTGATTCTTGACCTTTAAAAAGAGTCAAGAAAGGTCAAGATTCATGATTCTTGACCCTTTAAATATTGGTCGGATGTATCAACGATAAATATTGAAATATATATTTTTACACTAAATTTATCACTGATACACACATTAATCACTGATTAACATTATAAAAAAGTTGTTATATTTACAAATACTTTTTTAAAGTAAAATACTTTTTAAAGTTGGTATTTTTATAAATATGGCATCAAAATCTGTCACCCATTGAAATTTCTCTAAAACTACACCCATTCATTCAATCCACAACGTCCTTCTATAATTCTATTATACTTTTCGCTTAAAAAAATAATAATAATTAAATTCTATTATACTTTTTAAAAAAATATGGCATTTACTCTAATTACCTCGTTTGCATCCTTCTGTAACTTATTTACTGCAAAAATGTTCAACTCAATAACCACTGTTGTTACGTGTTTTCGTCAAGCTGACTGGATGGACACATTGACTCCACGTATGTTTCAACGGTGTGGATAGAGGACACGTATCACCTGAAAGTATGAGTCTGTAAAAGGAAATGACACCGGTGTGGTGCCGGCCACCTGAACTCTGACGATCAAGTCAGTAGAGATTTTGGTAGAGTTTTAGTAAGGTTTTTGTAGCGTACCTCAATTGTTCGGAGTGTCTCTATTTATAAAGGGCTTGCTCATGGTTTCCCGCCCTTTCTCTCATTGATCTCCTGCCCATTTGCAACTTGACCTGCCTCACGTCTCAGTCTACTATCACAGTGCCCATCGTCGACCTACTTTCTGCAAACGCCACTACCTACCCTCTTAATAATGATGACCTCTGTGTATCGTATCGTGCACGTTTCAGAAGCTGATGAGCTCGTTGGAATTGAGAGTAGGTTTAATGGGCTGAGACCTCAATGTGCTGGGCTCACCACTGTAGGCTCAAATAGGTTGGCTAGACGTGAGGCCTAATCGTGGGCTAAAATGCTCCTCAAAGTGGGCTTACCACCTTGCGTGGGTCAAGGTGGCTCACCATCTTGTGGGGTTGAAGGTTGGCTCACCACACCGTAGGCTGAAATAGTGGAGGCCCATTTATATAATAATAATAATTTTTTAAATTTACCCCTTAACAACCACCATCCAAAAACACTTGAATCTTAATACCAATTCCCTTTTAGTACTCATGTAAAATTAAAAAAAAATTAAAAAATAAGTAATTTTATCATATTTTAAATTTGAATAATTGACCCCTAAATTTTATAAAATATTAAAATTAGACTCATAAAAATTTAATTTGATAAGTTACATACTTAAATTATTGTGTTAACTAGATTTCTAGCCACTTTTTCTTTGAAATATCAATGTATAGCCACTAGATTTTAAATTCCAGTTTTTAGTCATTTTTTTACTTTATTGAGATGTGTAGTTACACATTTGCCCTTTCATGAAATATCAAAGAATGGCCACCTCAAGAAACACAAAACCACCTTTAGTCATTGAAAAATTCATTTTTAAGAAAATTTACTTTTCAACAACTCTCTCTCTCTCTCTCTCTAGTTCATCGTCTTCATCCAGTTGTGGCAAAAAATCGAAAATAAATCATCTTGTTCATCTCTCTACAGTTCATCATGTTCATCTCTCTACAGTTCATCGTGTTCATCCGATTGTGGCCAAAAATGAAATTTCACTTACATTTTTAACTTTTGCATGACTATTTCAACATCTCTATTTTTAATATATGGGGTTTTTGTAATAGGCCACTACAACGGGAAAAAAGCATGATGGTGGTGGGTCCAAAAGGAAAAAAACCCTAATGGATTCAGGATCAAAACATCAGGTTAGTGTATGCCCAGTATAATGATTCTATCTAGTATTAAAATATGAGTTATAAGTACTGAGATGTGTATTATACCAAATATACTTGTCATATTGCTTATATTGTTTCCGAACATTTAGACAGTGTTTGAGTTTTTGTGATCTGTTAGGTTGTTGGTTGTGTATACAATGAATGGAGTGTACGTAGATTTATCTTATACTAATTATACTATACCGCGCTGCTTTAGTATTTCTAGATAATTTGTACAGTACACTGTTTGTTTGTGTTGTACTGGTGATTTTGTTATACAAATTATACATTGATTATGTATACTTCGTTTATTATATTGATTAACAGATAACGGACATCACTCCTGCACTATCGGATGAAGATGAGGGAGATGAAAACACGTCAATTAAATCGGTGGGGATTCTAAAAATGTGACAGGGTCGGGGTCACGCCGCGAGGCGCGAAGAAGAGAAAACTTTGAATGATGTAACATTGCTTTAAAATTTGGAGAACATTTAGTACTTTGTCAGTTACCGTTTTCCTGTTATTGTAATTTCAACAACTAATATGTACAATTTGTGCTTGTGGGATTTTAGTATTGTATATTTGTGTGGTACAATCTAATTATAACTAATACAGTATGTATTCTCATAGTTCCGTGTTATAACGTGTTTATAATGTATAATTGGTATGTGCAATATATATAATTGGTATAACTTGTATATTTGCAGTATAACTGTAAAATTGATGGCATTAAATTATGTATAAACAAAAACTGAAATATTGAAAAATCTTTAAAGAGAAACATAATGATGTATAAAAAAAATGATCTATAGAGTTGGATATAGACTTGAAAACGTAAATACAACAGAAAATAAAAAAGGGAAACAAACCTCCTATATTCTGATAGTTCTGTGTTATAACGTGTTTATAACGTATAACTGGTATGTGCAATATATATGATTGGTATAACTTGTATATTTATCGTATAAGTGTAAAATTGATGGCAATATTAAATGATGTATAAACAAAAATTGAAATATTGAAAAATCTTTAAAAACTGAGAAACATAATGATCTATGGAGTTGAATATAGACTTGAAAACGTAAAAACAACAAAAAATAAAAAAGGAAAACAAACCTCCTCTCATGCTTCGATTGGTAAAGGAAGATACACTAATAATGGAGAAATTAAAAGGGAGTGGCCATTTTCGGAAAAAAGATTGGAACAAACCTTCCACAAAAAGTATAAAACTTACATGAGAAGATTCAATACTTTCCTTGAAATTTGAGAAAACACAAAGTATGGCTATAAATCAAAAACAAATCGACATAAAGCAATCGATAAGACATCCATCGGTCACACTAAACCATCATTTCGATTTTGGTATAAAATGTATGGCCACGATTAATCGTACACTTGTGGCTATTTATTAAAAAAAATGGTTGGTAAATATACAAAAGGGTATTTTGGGGATGGAAAATTTGAAAGTGGCTATTTATTCAAAAAATAATGAAGGTGGCTATCTATTGAAACAAAGGGGTAAAAAGTGGCTATTCCCATGATTGTCTCTAAATTATTACTATACTAATTATGATTATAAAGTCTCTATAGGTCAGGTCTCTAAGGACCCCTGACCCACTCCACTCAACCTCCTCTTGGGGTTGAGATGAAGAATTTTTCTCCGATCTCATCTTCTCCATCCTGTCAATATTGTGGATGTATTTCTCGATTCTATAGTGATTTTTGAAGATTTAATTTAACAATTTAATAATGTAATTTGTCAAATAAATTTCTATGGTTCAATTTTAACAGTTTATAAAATTTAAGGGATCAATTACTTAAATTAAAAATGAGAGTGTGTACGTATTATAATCCCTATAATTTATAGATGGTTTATGTAATTTTCTCTTTTAATTGCTTGAAAAAATAATTCACATAACCATGCAATCGTGGGAAGTAATAGGGCACTCCCACTCCTTCAAAACATTGGTGTGTCTCAAATTGTTTGACTTTAAAGAATCTCGGTATTGAAGCTTTTACTTGATGGTAGTCTCCTTCAAAATTATGAATGATCTAAGTACTTTTAAAAAAAATTAGGGAAAAAATCAATTTACACCCCTGAACTTTACATGTTGTGTTAATTTACACCCTAAACTTTCAATTGAATCAATTTACACCCTAAACTTTTTCAAGTGAATCAATTTAAACCCACATAATACTAAAACTATAAAATTAATTAAAATTCAATTACCAAATCACCGAAACATAAAAATAACAAAACGTCTATGACATAATCATAAAAACGCCCAACTTCAACTACGAAAAAACTCAAATCATAGTCACCAATTTAAACATTACAAAAATTTTCAAACCCGACACCAAAACGGTCAAATTTAGTCATAAAAAATATTTAACATAAATTTAAAATAATTTTCAAAAAATTAACTTTATTTAGATATAAAAACACTTACGACTAACTAAAAATATTCAAAAATAATAGTATGTTTACTAACAAAAGGTGTAAATTGATTCATTTATTAAAGTTAGGTGTAAATTGATTACATTGAAAGTTTAGGGTTTAAATTGACACACCATGTAAAGTTCAAGGGTGTAAATTGATTTTTTCCCAAAAAATTATTTTAATCTATCTATTTTGGTATTTTTGACAATTTAGTTCAACATTTTATTTTAACCACAATTAATTTAGTTAAAATCTTATCAATAGTTTAAGTCATAATAAAACATCTTAAGTACCACCTATAAAATGGTCTCATATTTATTTAGTTTAGTTTCCTATCTAAATTAATATTATTCATTAATGACAAATAGAGATTATCAATAAAATTTAACTAACTGTACGTGAATAGCTAAATTTTAAAAGGTTTGGAAAAATATAAAACACTTAATGAAACTGTTAAAAATATATGAATCGATTTGTTATAAATAATTAAATACGCATGATTAAACAAAAACATTTAAAAGTGATGAAGATATGCGTTAGAGTGAAAACCACAAAACATATAGTTCAACCATGTTAAGATATATGTAATAGTGGCTATTAAAAGTTAGTTTTACATAATTAAGTTAACATCTAACAGAACTAATTAGGAAGTTGGATCTAGGTAGTTATGGAGCTAAGAGATATATTAATGAGCAAATTCTAAGAAACCAAAAGCCGTACCATATTATTCTATAAAGGGTAAAATACAAATGAGACCCTGTGGTTTTTTCCAAATGCATGAACACCCATGTGGTTCCAATTTTTTTCAATCAGACCCCTTCCCTTTAATATCAATAATTTTCTTTTAGCCATAATTTCTTCGTTTGAACTCCGATTTGAACGGTTCAATATGTTTTGGAATCCTCATTTCTGGCTCTACGCTGTGGTCACTTCAAAACTTCTAAATCATCAATAACTAAAAGAGTTAACAGTCGCAATCATACCTATTATTTTGATGTTAATAAACTTTTTTATTTATTAATCATTTAAAAGTTTTGAAATGACTATTACGTAGAACCTAAAATGAGGATTCCAAAACATCTTGAATCGTCCAAATCAGAGTTCAAACGAAAAAGTTATGGCTAAAAGAAAATTGTTGACATTGAAGGGAAGGGGTCTGATTGAAAATAATTGAAACCACAGGGGTGTGATTTGCCATTTTCAAACCACGAGGTGTTCATGCATTTCAAGAAAACCACAGGGTCTTATTTGCCTTTTACTCTTCTATAAACTAATCAAAACTATTTTGAAGGAAAATTTACATGAAGAGTAAAAAAGCAAAGTGCTTACTCACTATGCTTATTCTTTTACATTCTTTAAGTCTCAAGCTAAGATATAACCTATCTTAATTTATATTAACGAGCTTCAAACATAGTAATAGTTACATCATTTACGAGTTAACTCCTTCAGATCTTGGTTGAAGGATCTCCACTATTATATTTTCTCTTCAAGATAAAAGCAGGTTTGTTTGGAGAAGAAAGACTCACTTCATTGCCTAGCATGAACACAATCGAGGACATGGTTGGCCGATCCGTCGAGTCTTCTTGCACGCATAATAGCCCGATTTGAATGCATCTCATTATTTCCTTTACATAAGATGGATCATTCAAACCTGAGTCCACTACTTCCATTGTTTTATCCAGTTTCCATAGCTCCCAAACCTTGTGAAATTAGATCAATTTTCATCATATTATAATTTCATTATCAAGAGAGGGGAAAAACAAATAAAATAAAATAAAACACTTACATGTCCAATCAAATTTATGTAGGAACAATCATCACCGTAGTTGCTATTCTTTCTACCTGTAATGATTTCAAGAAGCAAAACACCAAAGCTATATACATCGGATTTTACTGAAAATAGTCCTTCCATTGCATATTCTGGCGACATATAACCGCTGCAATAATCACGTTTAAAGAGAATATTTTTTGTTAGGTTTTTATGTTGGGATCTTTTTTGCTGCAAAAGGATGAAAGGTTTCTTTTTCTATCACAGTGCTAATTTAATTAAAGAATGAGTTTATTTCTAATGGAAAGTGACATTTACATACTAGTTGGTATAAAAAGGTTACTCACTAAGTTCCAACAATGCGATTTGTATTTGCTTGAATCTGGTCTTTACCGAATATTCTTGCCATACCGAAATCTGCAATCTTGGGGTTCAAATCAATGTCTAATAGAACATTGCTCGCCTTCAAATCACGGTGGATGATTTTCAATCTCGAGTCTTGATGAAGATATAAGAGCCCTCGAGCGATTCCATTAATAATTTCTAATCGTTTAGTCCAATCTAACATAGCCCTCTTGCTCTCATCTAAAGCAAAAGCAAAAGAAAGAACAATTTTGTTGTGAAAAAACATTCTATTTCATGTTTGTGAGAAAGTGAGGGTTAAAAGCCTAAAAAAAGACATACCAAAGATGAAAGAATCCAAGCTTTTGTTAGGCAAGTATTCATAAACCAACATCTTCTCATCATGTTGAACACAATATCCTAAAATTCTCACAAGGTTTCTATGTTGAAGCTTTGCAATTAATGTAACTTCATTCTTAAACTCTCCGGCTCCTTGTCCGGAATTCTTGGCCAGCCTTTTCACAGCAATTTCTTCCCCACTTTTAAGCTTCCCCTGAAATAAGTAAACCTTTTAAGAACAAAACATGACCAGTTGGTATAAATGACTATCAAATATTGAAACGCTGCCTCAATTTTACCTTATAAACAGAGCCAAAACCACCTTCTCCTAGCTTGTTATCAAAAGAAAAATTGTTTGTAGCTTTTGCTATGGTATTAAGATCAAAGACTGGGAGATCTGAACTTCTGCTACTTTCATCAAGTTCCTTTGAATTTGTAGAGTCGTCAAAGTAAGATATGCCTACAGATTCATCATTTCCATTTCCTGCAACTAAAAGAAATGTGGTTCAGTACTGAAATAAAGTAACATAGTCTAATGTGAAATGAGAATTAAAAGAAAAAAAAACATGTTTTAATTTACTTACGTATTCTTCTCTTTTCCCTGAAATAAACGAGGGATGCCACAAACAGAAGGGAAGCAACAATAGATACAATGACAATCGCCACCACCTTCTTCTTTGTCGAATGATGATGAGTTGAGTTTTTCGCGTAATTAGCTACACAGCAACGAGAGAGAGAGATCAGACAATTTTTTTTAAGATATTACATCAAATTGGGGAGGGGAAACTAGCACCTACGAACTCATGGGGAGGAAGCTAATCAGTTGAGCTGTACTCAGGTTGCGAGAAATTGGTATTGGGGTGCGAACAAAATCCTACATTGGTTAGGGAATAGGATGATCATATGTCTATAAAAGGAAAAACATATCTCCATTGGTATGAGGTATTTTGGGTGAAACCAAAAGCAAAGTCATACAGATCTTGGTCCAAAGTAGATAATATCATACCAATGTGGAGTTGTGGAGACTCGTTGTCCCATTAACAATCAGGGGCATCAAAAATTTTGAGATTGAGCTGAACTTTCTCCACTGTGGCGGCTCAAACTATCAGCTGATATTGAGCTCTATAAATACATACACACAGTGTGATCAGTTTGTGAGAGGGAATGTATTCCTGAATTTTCAAGAAACTGATAATTGATAGCCATTATCATCTATTATGATTGAACATTATCTTTGCTACTAAAATCTTAAATCAGAGATGGAACTAACATCGAAAAATATACTGTTTCTAATCACTAAGGCCGTTTAATTTTTAACAGAAAATTATAGTAGAAAAAAAATATTGTAAAACCGACGAATATTCCAATTAGTAGAAATTTAAAAGCGTACCTAATTCAACGGCATCAACTCGTACATACAAATTTTGTCCAACGCTGGCATATGTCCGCGTATCTATCAGATCCCCATACCATGTCACACACCCGAACCCAGTTGTCTCATTTGCGCTCGTGTAAGCCGTACAATTACAATCCTTTAAACAAGCTTCTTCACACGCTTCTAAACTCATGTTCTTGTCCGCACGTGCCTTTGACGTATCTGGCACCTTCACACGTTCTACCATCACAAACCCTTCTCCACTTCGACACGTGTCATTTTCACTCTTCCTCACACACCCCCCAGACGGGTCTCTCAAGAACCAATCACGTGATGATCTCGGTTCAAACCCGGGTAGGCACGAGCACTGAAATTGTTCTACATTATACTGGTCACAGTTACTATTTGGACCGCATTGGTTATATTTGTCGCACCATTCAGTCGGAGCATACCAAAATTCGTTCCATTTATGGTCCTGATCATGCCACGTGGATCTATGAACGGTCCCTAATTCATCTAGAGTCATCCTCATCAAGACCGAATCAACGGTGACACCATTCGAAATGGAAACCTCGTCGACATCGTCAACGTATGACTTGTTGATAATAAAATGTCTTGTCATCTCGGGTACACCCGTCCATCTATGCCCGGTCCATGACCCAGCCCGCCAATGTGGAACAGTACCGTGGTATAAAATCAATTGCGGGTACCCAGTCGGGTCGATCCTCAAAGTGAAATTCCCCTCACCCGGGTCATCCGGAGCCTTCCAAGAAGTTAAAAACCAGCTAAACCCGGTTCTCCGGTTCAACCCGATTTTCATATAAGGAAGAAGAGTATTCGATGGATAATCAAAGCTTTGCCATATGATCTCCTCGTTTTCTCCTTGAATCAAAACAAGATTCCCCGTGTCCAAAAGCTTAACCAATGGTAACATATCTTTCGTAGCTGCCGAGGTTGAAACATTTGTTGACCAGAGAGAGATGTTTTTCTTGACACTATAAATGACGAGGTTTCCATGAGGGTCTATGGAGAAACTTCCAGATGTGTCATTTATAGGATTGTTTCGATTAGCAACCCAAACAAGGGTGAGTTCAGGAACCCTTTTGTACCAAATTCCGACATATCGACGAGAAGTAGAGTTGTCGAAACCGAAGAATCCGAAAGCGAAGTTTTTGTTATCAGACAACAAGAGCTGACCATCTTTGATGATGTGAAAAGGGTCTGGGTTAACAAAGGCAATTACACCAAAAAAAAGAAGAAGAAGAAAAAAGGGAGATTTAGAAGGAAACATGATTAATGGAGAGAGTTGGGAAATTGAAGTAATAAAATAATGTGATGATATAATAAATGAGAGTTACATATGATTTGGATGAAAGCTTTTGACAGTTGTGATAAAGACATACAACCATATGAATTTAATAGAGTGGGTGCTCTGTTAAAACTTTGTGGTCACATAATAAATCCTTCATATGGAGGAGTGCCGTGTAATTGTGGTTCAGAAAAAAAGTTTTAGTTCTTAATTGATGTGAAATATCTTCTTCCTCGTTGTTTTAGATGATTCTTCAACATGTTATATTAATGAATTTTCTTTTTCATGAATTGAATTGAATTTTAGATTACCCACGTTTACTCAATTGGGATGAAAAGGAATCGGAATCGAAATGAAAAAATTAAATTAAGGTAGAGGCTTTAAAAAAAAAAATAGAGAAGGTAAAAAAATAAATAAATAATGTAAGAGTAAGACCCATCAAAATGAAGGAAAACAAATAAGATTCTCTATCATCTATAGGAAATCAATAAATAAGAATGATTCTCAATTTTAACGTGAAATCACCAATTATTAATCATTCCTCATTCTTTCATTTGATTAATAAACACAAAAAAAACTAGATTGAGGAGAGTGATGGGAGGAGAGTGATTCACTTTCCATCACTCCATTTATAGCATGTTGATAAACCACTACACTAACTAAAAATTCCATTATTTTAAAGTACAAATAACATCAAGAACCAAATTATTAATTATTAGTGAAAAAACTGCAAGTCTCTATTAACTTAAAGTCTACATCAATATGGCTTGAAGGACTAACTACTAAAGTATATATACATATATGCTTATTTTTCTTCATTAATTCTTTAGTCCAAAACTTAGAACACGACATTATTTTAATGACTTAACGAGCTTCAAACATTGTAATTGTTAAGTAATTTACAGAGTCAGCTCCTTCCGTACTGGTTGATGGACGATCTTCATTTTTATATTTTTTCTTCAAGATAAATGCAGGTTTATTTGGAGAAGGAAGAGTCATTTCATTGCCAAGCATGAACACAACTGTGGCCATAGTTGGTCTATCTATTGCATCCTCTTGAGCACATAATAGCCCAATTTGAATGCATCTCATTATTGCATTTGTATAAGACGGATCATCCAAAGTTGAGTCCACTACTTCCATAGCTTTCTCTTGTTTCCATAGCTCCCAAACCTTAATGAAATTAAGATAAATTTCAACCATATTTACAATTTCATTAAGCAAAAGGGGAAATAAAATAAAAGTTGGTTGCTCACAAAAAAAAGTCTTACATGACCAACCAAATTTAAGTAGGAAGAATCCTCGCTTAAGTTGCCATTCTTTCGGCCTGTAATGATCTCTAGAAGTAAAACACCAAAACTATATACATCAGATTTCTCTGAAAATAATCCTTCCATTGCATATTCCGGTGACATGTAACCGCTGCAATTATCATGTTTGAAGAAAATTTGAGTACATGTGTATCACTTTAGATTGTTTGAGTAGATTAAATTGAACAACTACATTTAAGTATATATATGATTAACCTTAACAACAATGGGCACACAATATGCGCTATCATATACAAAAAATAGTATTACATATTAGGTATAATACTTACTAAGTTCCAACAATGCGATTAGTATTTGCTTGACTTTGGTTTTTACCAAACATTCTTGCCATGCCAAAATCTGCAATCTTTGGATTCAAATCAATATCTAACAAAACATTGCTCGCCTTCAAATCCCGATGAATGATTTTCAACCTTGAGTCTTGATGAAGATATAAGATCCCTCGAGCAATTCCATTAATAATTTCTACTCGTTTATTCCAATCTAACAGAGCCCTCTTGCTCTCATCTAAAAAAAAATAAAATCAAATTTGTTCTATAAATCTGGATGCAAGCAAACAAAAAAGAATTTATGTTTGTGAGCTAAAAAGCATAAAATAAGACGTACTAAAGATGAAAGAGTCCAAGCTTTTGTTAGGCAAGTATTCATATACCAACATCTTCTCCTCATGTTGAACACAGTATCCTAAGATTCTTACAAGGTTTCTATGTTGTAGCTTTGCAATTAATGTAACTTCATTCTTAAATTCTTCTACCCCTTGCTCTGAATTCTTGGCCAGTCTTTTCACGGCAATTTCTTCCCCACTATTAAGCTTGCCCTGAAATATGTTTAAATAATTATGAGACAAAACTGATGATAGAAGTTTCAAACTTTCAACCTTTTTACTAAATATGTTAAATCACAATTAAAACCAAAAATTTAAATTATGGGTAGGGGTAAATTTAATCATATATATATCAATAGACCTCCCTTTAAGATGATGCTTCTTTTGGACTCATCATTCTTGGGTCGGATCCCTTTTTTGGACCGAATACTCCTTTAAGTTTGTTGGGATCTGATATCATCTTTTGAATATGAGATTCTCAACAACTTTTAACTATATATATATTAGCAACATGCTTGATTTCCCACTACCGAACAAAATTTCAATATCATCTCCAAGATATTTTCTTCCACCTTATTTGTTACTAAAAAAAATTGACATTGATTCTGTCGAAAAAAAAATCAAGAATTTCTTCTTGATAAGCCATAAAATTAAACGATTTTCGTAGTTTAAGACGAACCAGCCCACTAGTATAATACCATATTAATATTAAATTGATGAATTACCTTATAAACTGAGCCAAATCCACCTGATCCAAGCTTGTTATTAAAAGAAAAATGATCGGTTGCTTTTGCTATGGTATTAAGATTAAAGACGGGTAGATCCGATCTTCTTCTACTTTCATCAAGTTCCTTTGAATTTGTAGAGTCCCCAAAGTATAATAGGCTTTTAAAATTTTCATTTCCTATCATTAAATATAGATATGATAATTTGGAATCAAATTAACAGTTTTAATGTGTAAAAAAAAAAAGTGGCTTTTTTTGCTTACGTCTTCTTCTCTTTGACTTTTCCCTGAAATAAATGAGAGAGGCCACAAGGAGTAGTACAACAACAACAGTCATACTGACAATCGTCACCAACTTCTTTTTTGATGAATGGTGATTTAAATTTTTCGTATATTCAGCTAGAAACAAACACAAAACTAGAGATTAGGCAATTAAATATATATTTGAGATTTGTTGAGAATAAATAATTTTAACAATTTATGATTATTTATATTAATTTATTTTTGGATGCTATTTTAAACTATTTTGATAAAGATTTAAATTTTAATAATAAATTAAGTTTGTTTGTAAAAGAATCCCATCTTGTATTCCATTTTTTTTTAAAAGTCTTTTGAAAGCTGTTAAATTTTAAAAATAAAAACTCGTTTTTGAAAATTTCTTTATAAAAATAATTGTCAAAGTTTCTAGAACTTTTTTTTTTTTTTCATTTATCTGCAACTTTTCCTGCTGATTGGTTCTGATCAACAACCAAGTTAGTGCTCATAAAAAAGGTACCTAATTCAATGGCATCAACTCGCACGTACAAATCTTGTCCCATGCTAGCATTGGCATAAGTTCTCGTATCTATCAAATTCCCATACCATGTTACACACCCGATCCCCGTCGCCACATCCTCACTCGTGTAAGCCGTACAATTACAATCCTTCAAACACGCTTCTCCACACACTTCTAAACTCATGTTCTTTTCCGCACGTGTCTTTGTTGTGTCTGGAACTTTCACACGTTCTACCTTCACAAACCCTTCTCCATTTCGACACGTGGTGTTTTCTCTCTTCCTTACACACCCCTCCGATGGGTCTCTTAGGAACCAATCACGTGGCGATTTGGGCTCAAATCCGGGTAGGCACGTGCACTGAAATTGATCCGCGTTATACGGGTCACAGTTACTATTCGGACCGCACCGATTGTAATAATCGCACCACTCGATCGGAGAGGTCCAAAATCCATTCCACTTACGGTCACGATCATGCCACGTGGATAGATGTATGTAACCCAATTCATCTAAAATCATCCTCGTCAGAACATAATCCACCGTGTTTATTAAACGATTGGAAACAGAAACCTCGTCGTTATTGTCGACGTAAGACGCGTTGATAATATAAGACCGAGTCATCTCGGGTACACCGCTCCACCTCTGCCCGGTCCATGACCCGGCTCGCCACCGTGGAACATTACCTTCGTACAAAACCATTTGCGGGTACCCAACCGGGTCAATTCTCCAAGTGAAATTCCCGGTTCCCGGATCATCAGGAGCCTTCCATGAAGTCAAGAACCAGCTGAACCCGGTTCTCCGGTTGACCCCGATTTTCATATAAGGAAGAAGCGTATGAGATAGATAATCAAAGCTCTGCCATAATAAAACCTTTTGGTTTTCTACGACAAGATTCCCCGTGTCAAGAAGCTTAACCGACATGTCGTTCGAGATAGAAACATTTGTCAACGACCAAAGAGAGATGTTTTGTTTGAAGCTGTAAATGACGAGGTTTCCATGTGGGTCTATGGAGAAAGATCCTGTGGTGTCGTTTAGAGGATTGTTTCTATTAGCAACCCAAACGACCGTTAATTCAGGAATCTGATAATACCAAATTCCGACATATCGACGAATACTAGAGGAGTTTCCAGAGCCGAAGAATCCAAGAGCGAAGTTTTTGTTGTAGGACAACAAGAGTTGACCATCCTTAACGATCTCAATCGTCGGATCCTGATCGGCGCCTGCAATAAAATGGTGGTCTTCAAAAACAATGATGAAAAGTAGAAATAATCGAATGAGAAACAGGCAATTACAGCGATCCAATTCCATGGTTGATCGAGTGACAAAAATATTGCAGTAAATAATTTCATGAATGATACGATGATGATGATAATAATAATAGAGGACGAGGTTATGATTTTAAGAAGCTTTTAGGAAGTCAAGGATAAGGTGATTAGTGTAATTAGTAATCTTTTATTTATGTGTATTATATTACATGTACCTTTGAGGTTGTAATAATTAATTAGTTCCTTCATAAATCCGCCATGTTTAAAATAATTGTTAGAACTTGCTTCCATATTAATTTAAAAGAATTTCTCCACACTTTTGTATATGTTTTATTCTTATTGGATTTTAAAAATTAGTGAGATCCACATATTTAATAAATATGAAAGTATCCAATAGAAATTATAAGATACACGTGTTTTTTTAAATTAGTTTAGAGATAAAGTATTATCCAATAAATAATAGTTAGATACTAGGATACGTTAATGTCATCATTTTTTTTCCCAAATTCAAAGTTTATTTTTGTCCTTTTCCCTAGCACTCAAATAGCGGTTGAAGATATACTTTTGTATTTTTGTCCATGTAATTTTATTTGAAACATTTTATGTTTTTTTTTTTTGGCTGGGCAGGATTACAACTAAAAGGGAAAAAATATTTAGAAATCAAATTTAAAACCAACGAAACGGAGAATTCCAAGAAGCAGAAGAAGACAAAGAGCTTCTTTAGCTAGGACATTAGCAACACTATTCTTGTCTCTTTCTATATGAATTGTAAACAGAGGTAAGATTGTATTCTGAATGTATGATTTGTATTGAAATAGTTACGTATATTTATAGTACAAAAATGCTAGAAAGAAAAGGAAAGTTCTAATCTCCAGCCTAATTTCAACCTGATTGACAACCCTAATTTCAGCTTAATTGACAACCAAATATACAGCTAGTATTGACAGCTAATGATACGTTAACTCCCCCCTCCCTCTTCAAACTCAAGATGGTAGAGTGGAAACCAACTTGAGTTTGTTTAGTAATTGAGCAAATGATCAGGAAGGAGAGCTTTTGTAAAGATATCAGTAGAAGTAGAGTGTTTGCCTTGGAGATGTTGACGAATGAAGTGACAATCATTTTCAATGTGCTCTATGCGTTCATGAAAAACATCATTATAAGCAATTTGGATGGCACTCCGATTATCACAATGAAGGACAATAGCAGGATGTTGAGGAACACCCATATCACCAAGTAACCAATGAAGCCATAATAATTCAGATGTGGCATCAGCAAGAGCACGATATTCGAATTCCGTGCTAGAACGAGAGGTGAGGGGAGCAATCCAGTCAGGCACGGGCAACTTTTTATGTGTTGGGAAGGGACGCGAGCAAGGGCTAATTTGGGGAAGGGTGCAATTATTAAAGCAATGGGCAGGGAAGCGAGCAGCGTGAGGGATAAAAGAACAAACTTTGGTTGTCTTCTTCATTGAACACTGAACATAACGTTTTTTTTTCTTTGTAAACAGAGGCGGTGAACAGAACGCAAGGAAGTAGGGGAAAAACAATTAGATTTCAGGATTGTTAGAAGCAAAACCAACTGTCTGAATGAGAGAGTCTAGGGGATAAATCCGAACTGAAGTAAGAGGTTGGAATCGTAGATCTGAACATAAGCGACGACGTTAGGGCTGAAATAAGAGATGAGATAAAAATCTCTCATAACTGGAAACAGAAAAACGGAATAAATATGTAGAGGCGGGGCTCTGATACCATGAAAACAGAGGTAATATTGTATTCTGAATGTGTGATTTGTATTGAAATAGTTACATATATTTATAGTTCAAGAATGCTAGAAAGTTAAGGAAAATTCTAATCTCCAGCCTAATTGACGAACCTTATTTTCAGCCTAATTGACAACCCTAATTTTAGCTTAATTGACAACCTAATATACAGTTAGTATTGACAGCTAGTATTGCCAACTAATGATACGTTAGCATGAATAATCAAAAAACTTGAGAAAGATTGCGCCAACCGGATGATTTCGGTAGCCAAAAATCTCCCCATTAGAGGAAAGGAGAGACTTAGCACTAAAAGAATCAGTTTCAAGAGTAAGATTTCCACTCTAGAAACTAGAAGCAAGAAGAGACCTTGCTTGATGGCTTCGGGCTCCACCCCTTTGTGTGTTTTGATTTGTTTGTTATTTTTTTTTAAGTTTTTGAGTTAATTGTGGAGTTCTATGGAGTTTCCCTATTAACGTCTTCTTCATCATCCAGATGGTCTTTTTCCTTGTCTTGTTTTTCATTTTCATTTCAAATCTGTAGACATTGGGGACACTCTCTGTTATGGGTGAAATATCGTTAAGAGTAAAATGACCACGTGTCGAGCATACTACCGAGACACGTAGAATTATCAAACTCTTTCGGTCTACGCGTGTGAGCCTAGTTATTTAAGCATGCCACACACGACGGACCCGACCTCCACCACTAGCGGAGAATGTACCATCAAGAGTAGTTCGCAGTCATCTCAAGTGTCAAGGATCGCGAGGCACGACCATCTAATTAATGATGTAGTGACAAGCTCGCAGGTGCGTATAGACGCGGACCCATCTCGGAGAAATATCGACTAAGTGTCCAAGTAAGAAGCTCCGTTGTTGCGCTGCTGTAAACACTATTTAAAAAAAAATAAAAAAATAAAAAAAAATGCATGGGAAATTTGTGACACGTGGCAAAAAAAAAAAAAGAAATTAAAAACCAAAACTCAGGATTTTGGTCTCAGCCCGTGGGTAAGGAAAACAAAAACAGAGACGGGGAGAAAATCAGGGGAAAAAGAAAAGGAAAAAAAAAAAAAGGGAATTTTCCGAAATTGGCTTGGAATTGTGGAGTTTTGAGTTCAATTGGTGGTATAATTGCTTGTTGGTAAGTGATTTCTTCAATCCAATTCTTCATTTGGTGGAATTTGACGGAGTTTTGATAAGTTTTAACGTTGATATTATTCGGTTTGAGAAGTATATTGGAAGTATAGTATTGAAGGAAAAGTGAAACCCTAGCCATTGGAATATTAACCGATATGTTATGTGTTTTCATTATATTTTTCGAATATATAAAAGTTTTAATAAATTATTAATAGGCATTTTTATTAAATATATATTTCAGGTGATACGGAGATTGGAACTGCTTACAACCCGGAATCGTAAACGGGATAATTTTTGTGTGTGGTTAAAACGTTATTTTCGAATTATCCCTAAACTATTTGTTTATAAATCTCAAGTTAGCTTATGTATTATGAATAGCCTATTATATACATGTTTTTATAATTTACCAATTACGTTTATGTGTTTTACGAATACCTATGAAATATTCTTATAGAACTCGACCATATGTATTTATGTATAGAGTATTGATTTTTATGGTTTTAAGATAGTTTGAAAGTTATATAATGATATTCGTAAACTATTTTCAAACGGCTAAATTGTTGTACCCACTAGCTCAGCTTTTAGCAGGTTTTTGGGACCCACTTTAGCATACACATAGGCTTTGGGCCGTATGTTAGGGTGCTTAGCCCTTTGGGGGCAGCTCTGCGCGCGTATGACCAGTTTTAGTATTTAGTGCTCTGCTGCATATCTCGATTTATCTTGTGTGTAGTATGACCAGTTGTGGGTATACATTTAGTGTTGGTTTTGCTATTATATGATTATGATATTATTATGAGAACCTGTTAGCAATGAGTTTTTATTATGTATGAAAAGTATTTTGCTCAGAAATGTATTTGTTTGTCAAAATTCGTGTTTTCTACGATATTTAACTCAAAAGTATATGTTAGTTATAAAAGATCCCACTCACTGAGTTTTTGCTCATAGTTTTCCATGTTTTGTTTTCCCCCCCTCCAGGTAGCTTCTGAGTTCAGAGGATAAGCCTTACGAGAGCGTTTGCACCACCAGTTTCAATATCATCTTCCGCTAGCCTATGTATGACATTTGCGTGTGATTGTATATGTTTGTCTATATTGTCAGTGTTAGCCCGAGTTGGTGGTTTTCATGATTTTGAGAGTGGAGATGTTATCTGAATGTGATAAAATATGAACTAGTGTGTGTGTGACTGTTTTGAGTTATTTGCTGAGGGCAGAGCCCGTTTTAGTATATCCAGGTTTATGTTAAACGCATTCACAGGTTGGTTTATTCGAAAAATAAATGAAACTCTGCCAAAATTTTCTTAAATAAGTAGAATTTAGATTTATGATTAATTAGTTATTTAAGTTCAGCTTGATGGTGTGCGTTGTCATTAGCCTTCGCTTGCCATCGGCACGTGTCGTCTCGAGTGTTTAGAGGGTTATCGGGACGGGTCGTGTCAGTTTGGTATAAGAGCAATACGATTCCTTTTGTGATCTATTTGGACATTACATTTAAAGTTCATTGCATTTGAGTGTTATTGCATGACATGTTTCACGTTGTAGGTACACATGTCTCGTGGTGGCAGAACTCGTAGGCTTAATGATATTCCTATTGAAACTCAACAAGCTACTGGAAGGCAAAATCCAATTAATGAAAACATATTTCAAGAGGAAATGAATGAAGGAACTAATCGACCAGTTGGTCAGCAACCCGAACGAGCTAATGTTACGAGTGAGCAAATGTTTGAGACTATGGCTCAAGCAGTAGCTTCTGGGTTGAGAATGCATAGTCAAATTAAAGAAGCTGAGAAAGATTATAAAATAGAGCGGGTAACAGCTCTTGGTGCAAAAAGTTTTGCAGGAACAATTGATCCAGCTGAGGCAGAAGCATGGATAGTTAAAATAGAGAAATGTTTTGAGGTGATGCAGTGTCCTGATGATAGAAAATTGAGGCTGACTACTTTCTTGTTAGAAGGGGCAGCTGAGGATTGGTGGAAATTAGTTGTGAGTCGACGTCAAAACCTGACACCTATCACTTGGGCTGACTTCAGGAATGCATTCTATGAAGAGTATTATCCTCGATCGTATAGAGATGCCAAACGAAATGAATTCTTGAAGCTGGTACAAGGTTCTATGAGTGTTGCTTAGTATTACAAGAAATTTGTTGAATTATCAAAGTATACTACCACTGTGATTACAGATGAGATCGATAGATGCAAGAGGTCTGAGGAGGGTCTTAGAGGAGACATTAAAATAGTTGTTACACTTCTAGCATGGAACGATCTTGGCAAAATGGTGGAAGCAGCAATACGTGTTGAGAAGGGTTTAACAGAAAAGAAAAGTCAGAGGGAACAATCGAGGGTTGGTCGTGGTACTCAACCTTTTAGCACTGATACGTCTGGTGTACGACCACATATGAGAGGTAATCGAGGGTCTTGGCCTGGCGTGGCAAGTCGTGGGAATTTTAAACCGGATTTTAGGGGGTCATCGAATTTCAGACCGACTCAAAGTAGCTCCCAACAATCATTTGGTAGTTTTCCACAGTTCACGACAACTAGATACACATACCCTCAGTGTTCGACATGCGGCAGGTTCCATCTTGGTCCGTGTTTGAGGGGTGCGAATGTTTGTTTTAACTGTGGTCAGGAAGGTCATATGAAAAGAGATTGTCCAATGTTTTCTCAACGTAGTAATGTACAGGAAACTAGTGCGCAACCATCTCAGAGTGGCCAGAGAAGTAACCAAGAACAACAGGGATCTAATGTACAAAGTACAACGGGTAGTGGTGTGAGGCAAGGTAGTGATGCAAGTACAAGCAATACGAAGCAGAAGGGTCAAGTCGGACGTCCTCGTGCAGAAGGTAGAGTTTTTGCCATGAATCAACAGGAGGCTCAGGAAACACCGGAGGTTGTGATGGGTAAGTTATCTATTTTTGGCAAAAATGCACATGTTTTGATTGACCCTGGTTCTACACATTCGTTTGTTTCTTTTACTTTTTCTGCTTATGCTGATAAAATGCTGGAAAAGTTACGTAATGAACTGATAGTTGCCACTCCGATTGGGAAGTCGTTATTAGCAGATAGTGTCTACATGAATTGTGTGATAGTTGTGGATGGGAACGATTTACTCGTGGATTTAGTACCCTTAGATATATGTGATTTTGACATCATTCTGGGTATGGATTTCTTGTCTGCAAATCATGCATCGGTTGATTGTTTCCGGAAGATAGTTGTGTTTAATCGACCAGGTGAATCGGAGATTATGTTTACTGGTGAAAGGAAGATCTTACCAACATGTGTGATTTCGGCGCTTAAAGCTAGTAAGTTGCTGAGAAAGGGTTGTACTGCATATTTGGCTCATGTGATTGATACTCAGATCAGTAAGTTGAAACTTGAAGATATTCCGGTTGTACAGGAATTTCCAGATGTGTTTCCAGAAGATTTAACTGAGTTGCCACCAAATAGAGAAGTTGAGTTTGAGATTGAGCTAATTCCTGGTACATCTCCTATTTCTCAAACACCATATCGAATGGCTCCGACTGAGTTGAAAGAACTGAAGACACACTTACAGGAATTACTTGATAAAGGTTTTATTAGACCTAGTGTATCCCCATGGGGCGCACCAGTGTTGTTTGTGAAAAAGAAAGATGGTACAATGAGAATGTGCATTGATTATAGGCAACTGAATAAGGTGACTGTGCGTAACAAATATCCATTGCCTCGTATTGATGATTTGTTTGATCAGCTTAGAGGTGCCTCAGTATTTTCTAAAATTGATCTGAGATCTGGGTATCATCAACTTAAAATCAGAGAGACAGACGTGCCGAAATCTGCTTTTAGAACTCGGTATGGGCATTACGAGTTTTTAGTCATGCCATTTGGGTTAACTAATGCTCCCGCGGTGTTCATGGATTTGATGAATCGGGTATTTCATCCTTATTTAGATCGGTTTGTTATTGTGTTTATTGATGACATACTTGTGTATTCTCGAAGCAAAGAGGAGCATAGAGAACATCTTATAGAGATACTACAGGTATTACGAGAAAAGCAACTGTACGCGAAATTTAGTAAATGTGAATTCTGGCTTGATAAAGTTATGTTTTTGGGACATGTGATTTCAGAAGAGGGAATATATGTTGATCCTCATAAAATTGAAGCTGTGGTTAAGTGGGAACGACCAATGACTGTTACGGAAGTACGTAGTTTTCTGGGTTTGGCTGGCTATTATCGACGATTTGTGCCTGAATTTTCTAGAATAGCCCTTCCATTGACCAGTTTGACGAAGAAAAATACAGAGTTTGTATGAACAGATGATTGTGAGGTGAGTTTTCAGGAATTAAAGAAGAGATTGATCTCAGCACCTATTCTGACACTTCCGAAATCTGGAGAGGATTATGATATTTACAGTGATGCTTCACATCAGGGATTAGGGTGTGTTTTGATGCAAAACGGAAAGGTCATAGCTTATGCCTCGAGACAGTTGAGGAGTCATGAGCATAAATATCCGACACATGATCTGGAATTAGCGGCGGTGATACTGGCACTGAAGATTTGGCGTCATTATCTATATGTGGAAAAGTGTCACATTTATACAGATCACAAGAGTTTGAAGTATATCTTTGATCAAAAAGAGTTAAATATGCGTAAGAGAAGATGGATTGAATGGATTGCAGACTATGACTGTACAATTGATTATCATCCAGGAAAAGCTAACGTTGTTGCAGATGCCCTTAGCAGGAAATCTAATATATTAGATCCAACGTATAATGCAACAAGTTCTTCCTTGATGAGTGAGTTCACTGCAATGAATGCTGAGTTTTTAGTGGAATTGTCAGGGGCTTTAGTTGCAAATTTCCGTGTACGACCAATGTTGATTGACCGAATTATAGAAGCTCAAGCTGAAGATTCAGTTTTGAGTAAGATTAAAGAGGAGGTACAGAAAAATCAACGAACGGATTATAAGGTTAGAGAGGATGGAGGCTTAGTAATGGAGAATCGGTTATGTGTTCCGAATAATGTAGCTTTGAAGAAAGAGATTCTTGATGAGGCTCACAGTTCAGCTTATGCTATGCATCCAGGTAGCACAAAAATGTATCGCACACTGAGAGAGCATTATTGGTGGTCTGGAATGAAAAGAGATATTGCTGAATGTGTATCGAGATGTCTTATTTGTCAGCAGGTTAAACCGGAACGTCACAAGTCAGCTGGGCTTTTGGTTTCACTTCCTATTCCAGAATGGAAGTGGGAGCGTATTACGATCGATTTCTTATTTGGTCTTCCTCGCACTCAAAATGGTCATGATGGCATTTGGGTGATAGTTGATAGATTAACAAAAACAGCCAGATTTCTACCGATTAAAATTACATACTCATTGGACAGATTAGCGAAATTGTATGTTGATGAGATAGTTAGTCGGTATGGAACTCCAGTATCAATTGTTCCTGATAGAGATTCGAGATTTACTTCAAAGTTTTGGCCTAGTTTACTGCGAACTTTAGGGACGAAGTTGCATTTTGGTACAGCTTTTCATCCGCAAACAGATGGTCAATCAGAAAGAACAATCCAAACTTTGGAAGATATGTTACGAGCCTGTGTTCTGCAATTTAAAGGAAGCTGGGATACACATTTACCGCTTATGGAGTTTGCGTATAACAATAGTTATCATTCCAGTATCTTGATGGCACCATACGAAGGGTTATACGGGAGAAAATGTAGAACACCAATCTGTTGGGATGAGGTCTGTGAGAGGAAATTAATGGGTCCTGAGTTGGTGCAAATTACTACTGATAAAGTAAATGTGATAAGAGAAAATTTGAAGATAGCACAGGAGAGGCAGAAACGTTATGCGGACAGACGTAGAAAAGATTTAGAGTTTCAGGTGGGTGATAGAGTTTTTCTTCGTTTGTCACCGTGGAAAGGAGTTTTGAGGCTTGGTAGAAAAGGGAAGTTAAGTCCAAGATATATTGGCCCTTATGAGATTACTGAACGTATTGGTTTAGTTGCTTATCGATTGGCTTTACCTGTAGAACTATCAAGGATTCATGATGTATTTCATGTTTCTATGTTACGTAAGTATGTACCGGATCCATCTCATATATTGGAATCGCAGCCAGTGCAACTTAAGGAGAATTTATCTTATGAAGAAGAGCCAGTAAGAATTCTTGACAGAAAAGAACATGTATTGCGGAAAAAGGTTATTTCTCTTGTTAAAGTGTTATGGAAAAATCACACAGTTGATGAGGCGACATGGGAAAGTGAGGATCTTATGCATTCTCAATATCCTCAGCTTTTTCTTTCGGCTTGAATTTCGAGGATGAAATTCTTAAAAGGAGGTAATAGTTTGTAAACACTATTTAAAAAAAAATAAAAAAAAATGCATGGGAAATTTGTGACACGTGGCAAAAAAAAAAGAAATTAAAAACCAAAACTCAGGATTTTGGTCTCAGCCCGTGGGTCAGGAAAACAAAAACAAAGACGGGGAGAAAATCAGGGGAAAAAGAAAAGGAAAAAAAAAGGGAATTTCCGGAAATTGGCTTGGAATTGTGGAGTTTTGAGTTCAATTGGTGGTATAATTGCTTGTTGGTAAGTGATTTCTTTAATCCAATTCTTCATTTGGTTGAATTTGACGGAGTTTTGATAAGTTTTAACGTTGATATTATTCGGTTTGAGAAGTATATTGGAAGTATAGTATTGAAGGAAAAGTGAAACCCTAGCCATTGGAATATTAACCGATATGTTATGTGTTTTCATTATGTTTTTCGTATATATAAAAGTTTTAATAAATTATTAATAGGCATTTTTATTAAATATATATTTCAGGTGATACGGAGATTGGAACTGCTTACAACCCGGAATCGTAAACGGGATAATTTTTGTGAGTGGTTAAAACGTTATTTTCGAATTATCCCTAAACTATATGTTTATAAATCTCAAGTTAGCTTATGTATTATGAATAGCCTATTATATACATGTTTTTATAATTTACCAATTACGTTTATGTGTTTTACGAATACCTATGAAATATTCTTATAGAACTCGACCATATGTATTTATGTATAGAGTATTGATTTTTATGGTTTTAAGATAGTTTGAAAGTTATATAATGATATTCGTAAACTATTTTCAAACGGCTAAATTGTTGTACCCACTAGCTCAGCTTTTAGCAGGTCTTTGGGACCCACTTTAGCATACACATAGGCTTTGGGCCGTATGTTAGGGTGCTTAGCCCTTTGGGGGCAGCTCTGCGCGCGTATGACCAGTTTTAGTATTTAGTGCTCTGCTGCATATCTCGATTTATCTTGTGTGTAGAATGACCAGTTGTGGGTATACATTTAGTGTCGGTTTTGCTATTATATGATTATGATATTATTATGAGAACCTGTTAGCAATGAGTTTTTATTATGTATGAAAAGTATTTTGCTCAGAAATGTATTTGTTTGTCAAAATTCGTGTTTTCTACGATATTTAACTCAAAAGTATATGTTAGTTATAAAAGATCCCACTCACTGAGTTTTTGCTCATAGTTTTCCATGTTTTGTTTTCCCCCCCTCCAGGTAGCTTCTGAGTTCAGAGGACAAGCCTTACGAGAGCGTTTGCACCACCAGCTTCAATATCATCTTCCTCTAGCCTATGTATGACATTTGCGTGTGATTGTATATGTTTGTCTATATTGTCAGTGTTAGCCCGAGTTGGTGGTTTTCATGATTTTGAGAGTGGAGATGTTATCTGAATGTGATAAAATATGAACTAGTGTGTGTGTGACTGTTTTGAGTTATTTGCTGAAGGCAGAGCCCGTTTTAGTATATCCAGGTTTATGTTAAACGCATTCACAGGTTGGTTTATTCGAAAAATAAATGAAACTCTGCCAAAATTTCCTTAAATAAGTAGAATTTAGATTTATGATTAATTAGTTATTTAAGTTCAGCTTGATGGTGTGCGTTGTCATTAGCCTTCGCTTGCCATCGGCACGTGTCGTCTCGAGTGTTTAGAGGGTTATCGGGACGGGTCGTGTCAGTTGCTACGTTGTGCGTATCTACCTCCCACCTCAGAGAAGCGTAGGTGCGCACCAGCCACCTACACACCTACACCCCTACACACCTACACCCAATAAAGACCCAACACATGGACCAATCTGTGTGTGACATGTGGCTTGATGACATCATCCATTTCCACTCCTATAAATAGGAGATGAGAAATGGCCAAAAGGTAATTCATTTTCATTTCATCATTTGCTTTGCCCACTAGCTCTGCTCTGCTCTAACTTAAGCATCGGAGGGTGTTAGGCCGGCACCACACCGATGCTACTAGCTCTATTTGCGCAGGTGATCACCTACATAGCAGACCTAGCAGGACACCCATGTAAGCTACCTCCTACGCGAATCATCGCCTCCGACTCAATACAAATTTATTGTTCATTGCACACGTGGAAGCAAGAGCGGCATTGGCGCAGACACGTCCGCGCATTACACTTGTACCATTTTCACGCAACAACAGTTGGCGCCGTCTGTGGGAACGTATACTTTATTATGTGCTATATTATCAAGAATGAGTCAGAGAAGTTATACAGAGCACTGTGGTGGTGATGAAGGAGTAGAAAACAACATTCTTCGCACAAGAAGGTACCCAGCGCGTGGGGATAGAGATCGTGTTCAAGAAACGGAGCCTGAGGGAGTGAGAGTTGAACCCGTGCCGGATAGGAGGGTGGATGCCTTGGAGGAACAAGTTTGAGTTGTGAATAGAGACCTTTCAAAGGTGCTTGAAATACTCAATCAGAAGTTTGTGATTGACTGCCAAGAATCAAACCCCGGTAACGGCAAAGGCAAGGAGCATGTGGAGTATGTAGATGAGTCGCGAACTAACGGAGAAGGTGGCTCGAAGGGGAAGCAGAGGACGAGCAATCAACATGCTGCCCCGTCCAGCCCTGAACCTTCCTACCATGGACAATCTTGACTGAAAGGAGGATCCGACCTCTGAGATGTTTTGAATCAAAAAAGGAAAGAGCAAACTGAAATTATGAAGTCCACCGCGGAAAGTACTCAACCTTGGGAGCCGGAGTTAAAAAAGCTTCAAGACGAGCTCGGTCACATGAAGAAGGAGTACCGAGGTAAGGCTCCCCTTGTTCTGGAAGACCTCCTTGAGCAGGCAGAGCCTCCATTCACCGATGACATTATGGAGGTAGATTTACCAGCCAAATTCAAGTTGCCAACCATGCCCACCTATGATGGCTCTAAGGACCCGGTTGAACATGTCGACACGTTTCGGACCTGGATGGAGCTCTAGGGAGTCCGAGACGCAATCAAGTGTAGGGAATTCCCTCTCACTTTAGGAGGCCCTGCACGAGGATGGTACAGACAACTCAAGCCAAAGTCCATTTCCTCGTTTAAGGACCTTACGTGGTCCTTCGTGACTCAGTTCCTCAGAGGAAGAGATCGCAAGAAGCCGGCTACGCACCTGTTAACTATTCGTCAGAAGTGGGGGGAGAGCTTACGCGACTACGTGGTGAGGTTCAACAATGAAGCTTTGAAAGTAGAAGGTTATAGTGATGACATAGCTCTAACCGCCATGATGGCGGGACTGAAAGATGAGAAATTCTTGTGGTCATTAGGCAAAAAGACCCCGATTACATACACCGAGCTTCTTTCTAAGGCGCAAAAATACATGAGTGTCGGAGAGTTGCTCAGTGCAAGAAAAGCTCTAGAAGAAGGGGGTAGTAGCAAACACTTGGAACATAAAAGAAAAGATCGAACAGAAGATACTACCCGGAGGGATGACCGCCATAGGGATGATAAGAGGAGGAAGACCGAAGATCGACCTGATAAACAAAGTTTCCCTCTTAGCAAATTCAAAAAATACACCCCTACCACCATACCAGCAGAGCAACTACTCATAGAGATCCAAGATAAGAACTTGGTCAGGTGGCCGTCAAGGATGAAGGCGGATCAAACAAAAGAAATAAAGACAAGTATTGTCTTTACCACAAGGATCATGGTCATACTACCTCTGATTGCTTTGACCTTAAGGAGGAAATTAAAGCTCTAATTCAAAGAGGGTACCTAGAGGAGTTTGTGATGAAAAGGAAGGAAGGTCAGCGTGAAGCTATACCTGAACGAAAAAACCAAGATCGAGGTGGTCAAAATTCCTTGGGTGGTGACATAAGAACTATTTTTGGTGGACCAGCTGGTGGAGAGTCAAGCAGAAAAAAAAGGCGAATGCTCAGGAGGCGAGTCACGCCCCACCTAGATTCGAGGTCTTTTCTACTTATACAATGCCTGATTGGAAGGCAAAGATAAATTTTGATGAGGAAGAAATGGTTGATATCCACCAACCTCACAATGATGCGCTGGTGGTGATTATCATTGTGGCAAACTTAAGAGTTCATCGCGTCCTGGTCGATGGCGGTAGCTCGATAGACGTACTTTCCCTTAGCGCATTTGAAAAATTGGGAATTGGAAGAGAAAAATTGAAAAGAACTCCAGTATCCTTGGTAGGATTTGGAGGAGAACAGGTCATCCCTGAAGGGAGTATTTAGTTGCCGGTCACTTTCAGAAGAGAACCCAACACCATCACTTAGATGGTAGAATTCCTAGTGATTGAGCACTCATCAGTTTACAATATCATATTAAGAAGACCTACCATACACGCTCTCAGGGCCATACCTTCAACTTACCATCAAATGATGAAGTTCCCTACTTCAGGTGGAGTAGGGGTAATCAAAGGAGAACAAAAGGTTTCTCGAGAGTGCTATTATGCAGCTATAAAGTGAGTTATGCCCGTGAACACAATCACTGATGAACAACCTAAGAAGGAGGTGCAGTCCGCAATGGCCTACTTGGACGAACAAGCGGAGCAACCTCCCTTAGTAACCCCGCCGGAAGGACAGAAGCAGCGGAGCTCTAGGACCCACTCGGGAAGGTCTAAACGAAGTCACTAAGGTTTTAAGGCTAGGAACCCATAGGTTAACTAACCTCAATGGCCAGACTTTATCTCATCCATAGGAGCAGAACATCTCAAGACTTATTATCACTAATGTCTTTGTATGTTTCTCCGTGTTAAGGTTTTCTCTATTGTATGAATTTTTCCAACCAAAGAAATGAGAACACGACTCTTGAACTTCAAAGGCGATTCTAGTATGAAAAACTATAAGAGAGAAAACTCATGCTACTGCCAAGGATACACTTTACTAAGCTTATGTCAAGCTACTCTAAAATTCCAAGGACTCAAGTAAAGCTTCAAGGTTCGAAGCTCTGCTTGAGTGGGGGGTCAGCTATATGAACATATAACTTTCTACTCTACTACAATCCTGCATGTTTGGGTGTTCAATAAAATCAACAAATGAAGAGCTTAAGATAATTAAAATTCTAAGTTCAACCACTGAGTAGCAAGGCTTAGAAAAAATCAATCTTAAGCTCACGCTACTTCACTACACGCTTAGAGGTTCAACGAAATCGACGAATGGAAAAATTAAGAAGACAAATTTTTAGTTCATTCAGAGTGCAGGGGTGCATAGCCACACCTAAATAACCACATTTGAAAACAAAAATATTAAACTCATAAAAATTCTAAGTCTACTAGGGAGTGCAGGGCTCGCACGAGCCGCACCTAGCAGAAGAATTTAAAATGAGAAAAAATTCTAAATCTACTAGGGAGTGAGCCACACCTCGTAGAAGAATTTTAAAAGGAAAAAAAATCTAAGTCTACTTGGGAGTGCAGGGATCGTACGAGCCACACCTCGTAGAAGAATTAAGGAAAATTCTAAGTCTACTAGGGAGTGCAGGGCTCACATGAGCCGCATCTCCTAGAAGAATTTTAAGAGAGAAAAAAAAATTCTAAGTCTACTTGGGAGTGCATGGCTCGCACCTCGTAGAAGAATTAAGAAAAATTCTAAGCCTTCTAGGGAGTGCAGGGCTCGCACGAGCTGCACCTAGTAAAGAAATTTAAAATGAGAAAAATTCTAAGTCTACTGGGGAGTGCAGGGCTCGCACGAGCCGCACCTGGTAAAGAAATTTAAAATGAGAAAAATTCTAAGTCTACTGGGGAGTGCAGGGCTTGCACGAGCCGCACCTCGTAGAAGAATTTAAAATGAGAAAAATTCTAAGTCTACTGGGGAGTGCAGGGCTCGCACGAGCAGCACCTGGTAGAAGAATTTAAAATGAGAAAATTCTAAGTCCACTAGGGAGTGCAGGGCTCACACGAGCCGTACCTAGTAGAAGAATTTAAAATGAGAAAAATTCTAAATCTATTGAGGAGTGCAGGGCTCGCACGAGCCGCACCTGGTAGAAGAATTTAAAATGAGAAAATTCTAAGTCTACTAGGGAGTGCAGGGCTCACACGAGCCGTACCTAGTAAAAGAATTTAAAATGAGAAAAATTCTAAATCTATTGAGGAGTGCAGGGCTCGCACGAGCCGCACCTGGTAGAAGAATTTAAAATGAGAAAAATGATAAGTCTGCTAAGGAATGCATGACTCGCACGAGCAGCACCTGGTAGAGAATTTAAAATGAGAAAAATTCTAAGTCCATTAGGGAGTAATGGAGGTGCATGGTAGTTGGTGACTATCTAAGAGAATACTTAGAAAAATTTCACCCTCAAGAGCACTATCCTAACCCGACTAGGGAGTAGGGGGCCAATGTTATGGGTGAAATATCGTTAAGAGTAAAATGACCACGTGTTGAGCATACTACGAGACACGCAGAATTATCAAACTCTTTCGATCTACACGTGTGAGCCTAGTTATTTGAGCATGCCAAGCACGACGGACCCGACCTCCACCACTAGCGGAGAATGTACAATCAAGAGTAGTCCACAGTCATCTCAAATGTCAAGGACCGCGAGGCACGATCATCTAATTAATGATGGAGTGACAAGCTCGCAGGTGCGTATAGACGCGAACCCATCTCGGAGAAATATCGACTAAGTGTCCAAGTAAGAAGCTCCGCTACTGTGCTGCTACGCTGCTACGCTGTGCTTATCTACACCTCTCACCTAAGAGAAGCGTAGGTGCGCACCAAGCACCTACACACCTACACCCAATCAAGACCCAACACATAGACCAATCCGTGTGTGACACGTGGCTTGATGACATCATCCATTTCCACTCCTATAAATAGGAGATGAGAAATGGCCAAAAGGTAATTCATTTTTATTTCCTCATTTGCTTTACCCACTAGCTCTGCTCTGCTCTAACTTAAGCATCAGAGGGTGTTAGGCAGGCACCACACCGGTGCTACTAGCTCTATTTGCGCAGGTGATCGCCTACATAGCAGACCACCTACGTAGTAGGACACTCACGCAAGCTACCTCCTAAGCGAATCATCGCCTCCAACTCAATACAAATTTATTGTTCGTTGCACACGTGGAAGCAAGAGCGGCATTGGCGCGGAGCACGTCCACGCATTACACTTGTACCGTTTTCACGCAACAACACTCTCTAATTTTAGTTGGGGGTGGTGAGCATTTCATGCAAAATAGTTATTTATGTTTTTCTTAATTTTTAGGTCAAATTATTTTTTAGGATATTTAAATAGTTTTTAGTTTTAATCATTTTTTGCTATCTTGACTATTATGATGTGATTTCATGAGTTATTTGTACACGAATCAAACTTTGTTGTTAGAATGGTTGTTAATGCGAGTAGTTGATGAGAGATAAAAGAATTTCCAAAGTTTTTAAGTTTTTCATATCATATTGTGAGTCATTAGTGAGTTGAGAAAACATCTTTTAAACTTTCATTGATCATTTGAGTTGGTTTACATTTTTGAAACTTTATTATTTAATTCTTGATTTATGCTTTAAGGATGATTTTTAGCTAATTAGAATGATATTTAGTTGAGCCTTTTATTTTTCCATGTAAAAAAATGAAAAAAAGAGCAAGAATGTGATTTTATATGTTTATGTAGATTTGGTTGTATTCATTTATTATACTAATCAAAAGAATACCATTCTACATCATTCTTATTTGATATTTACATTTCTTGTCTCTAAAAAGAAAAGAAAAAGGTGAAAAAAGTTGAAAAAAATAGAAAAAGAAAAAAGTTGTTGTTTTGTATTTTTGGCTCATAGTTCATACTTGTAGTTTCTTCATTGCCAATTTAAAATTCTAAAGGTTTATATTTGGTTTTGATTAATGAGTTTCCACATATCTATCATTTGATCAATATTTGTTTATTAGTTTGTTCATAAATTGTTAAATCCTCTTTTGAGTGTTTTCTCACTTTTTCAACTCCAAAAGTGATATCTTTGCACAAAATTTTCCATTATTCCCGTGAGGTATTTGGAGTTGAGGCTTTTAAACTTTGTGAATTTCTTCTATTTTCCGGATACTACTTGTGTTATGGTTTGTGGTAAGACGATTTATAGTTTGATGCAGACACACATCTCTGAGTCATTTTGAATTAGTCTTGATAGAATTTATTGATTTCAGCTTGAATTTTGTTTTACTTATTTTTAATATCCTTAGAAGAGTTTGATTTAAATTTTAAGTTTAGCATAATTTCTTATTTTCGCTTTGAATTGCTAGAGACTAGCAATAAGCTAGTTAAGGTTGTGATAAGTGTATGAAAATGCACTTAATTTTTGTATAATTGTAAAATAAATTAATTTTTAATTCAATACTTTCATTGATTTAATTGAATATTTTGAAATATGAGAATATTATGTTTAATTTGATTTATTAATTTTTGTAGGCAAAATATCACTTTTGGTGGAAGTTTGAATTTAATTGGTAAGGAAATACAAAGGAAAAACAAAGAAAATGACTAAAATCAGAAATTTCAGATGATTGACACTTGGCGCGCTTTTATTGAAAATTTGAACTGAGCCATAATACCGCGATGCAGTGGATCACTCTCACCTCCTTTACACCATTAATTCCATAACTCGTTTGTTTTCCACATTTATTCCTATTTGTATTTAAATCTTTTTATTTTTCAATTTAATTTTATTAATTTTAGGAGTTTCATTTTGGCCTCAAACTTGTATAAATAGGACCTTTAACACTAAAAAAAATACACTCCTCTCTTCCTCACATTTTTCTTTGCATTTTTAGTTTTTCATCTATTTTTCTCTCTATTTTTTGCTAGCATTTTCATACTTTCTTTTTAGAATTTGTGAAAATGCTTTGCAACTTAAGCTAATTTTATTTTGGTAAAGTGTAGGAAGAATTTTATATAATTCATTTTTATTTAGAATTTTGATTCAACATTGTTCAAGTAATTTTTAGTTTTAAATAATTTCACTCTCTCCATCTTTTTCTTAATTTTATTGTTAATATTATTGTAGTGTTTAATTTCATATAAATCTAGTCCTTTTTTTAATGTGAAATTTTTACAATATAATTTTATTGATAATTTCTTTATTTTATAAAAAAAATGTCTTTTTTTACTGCATTATGACTTGTTACATTGTCGATCTTTGATATTTTATAAAATAAATAGCATGTTCTTAATTTGAGAATTGATTTATTCAAATACATTTGAAAACAATTTTGTTCTTTAATTCTAAATTTTCCGATTGATTATTTGGGATATTAAATTTTCAATTGAGTTATATGAATCAAATTTCTATTTAATTTTGTAAAACATAAAAGGATTCTTACACTTAGCCAATTTCAATATTAATTTATTTTTAAATCATTTTTTATCATTAATTTACCCAATTTCCAAAACCAAAATTCTCAACACATCTCTCTCTTTTTATTTAATTTTGTAAAACATAAAAGGATTCTTACACTTAACCAAATTCATTATTAATTTATTTTTAAATGAATTTTTATCATTAATTTGCACAATTTCCAAAACCAAAATTCTCAACGCATCTCTCTTTTTCTAAATCTATTTAAATTCTTCCTTGATCATCACCTCTCCGTGGAATCGACCGCCCTATAAACTACAATTGACAGCTTTGCATCGACATTTTTGGACGTAATCACTGACATATAACCCCTGCAATATTAATCATGTTTAAAGAAAATTTGTGAGTATATATGATTAACTTAGAGTGTTCTAATAGATAGAATTGAACTGTTACTTTCGAGTATGTTTAACGTAACAACAATAATAACTTAATATGTGTTATCATCTATAAAAATCAATATTACATATTAGCTAGGTAATAATACTCACTAAGTTCCAACAATGCGATTTGTATTTGCTTGACTTTGGTTTTTAACAAACATTCTCGGGATAAAAAAATCTGGGACTTTTTTTTGCTGACTGGCTAGTTTTTTCAAAGTATCTAAGAGAATATCCAAAAGCTAAAAGTATTTAGGGGAATTTCCATTTTCTGCGAAGTCGGGTCTTGAAAACCCGTGTTCATGATTTTTTTTGTGAAGTCCAGTTTTCATGCCACGTGGTGCCACATGTATCAAAAACGGGTTCCTAAAAAAACCCATGTTTAGGTGATTTTTTTACCTGGTTTAAACACGGGTTTCTAAAACCCGTTTTTAATTAATTGCATTTATTTTACCTTTCTTAAATTACACAAATTTTCCTTTTGGTCTTTTTGTAAAAACTTTTAATCTTTTTAAATTTATATAAATATATGGGTTTGGTCTTGTTGAGTAATGAATTTGATTAAAATTGAAATAATTTTTCTAACCAAAATGGTAAAAGTAATATATTAAAATAAAAAAGTGCAATAATATTTTGGAAACACATAGCCCAAAATCTAAAGTAACATGACAACTAACGATGGCCCCCAGTCCCACATGGAGGTCATTTTTTATCACGAAATGGACGAGGTCCACGAGCGCCTCAACCTCGAGTATGTAGTACATCTACCTCGATAGTAGGTGGCGCATCAACAAAGCGAGGAGGCTGAAATGATGTGAATAAGGAACCGAGAGTAGGAATCATACAAAATGTCGGTGTAAAAGGTGTGGATGGACCATCACCAGATGTGGAGGGACCAATACCCGGTGAAGGAGAGAACATAGATGAACCAGCACCAGAAGAAAGGGAAAACATAGTTGGTCCCACAATCGATGGGGTAGAATGAGGTGAAATATCAACCGCTGCTGGCTCCATATCTGGAAGATCCACATCATGATCCTTAGGTTTCATAGAAGCACGAACATTATTTCTTCTGGCGCGTGGACGACCCCTTTGAGGAGGGGGAATGTGACCATGCTCATGTCGTACTCGATAAACTGTCCTCAGATTAGACACACATTCCATCGTATTAGAGCGTAAAATCAGGTCTTCCAAATTGGGTACTGCGTCTCTCTGAAAGAAAAATGAATAAAATAATTAAAATTTAATAAGTTAATTTACGTAAATAACTCAAATAATACTTTCATCACTCACCACATAGGCTAATGACTCCCCGTATCGAGTAATCGAATAATACCACCTACAATATCCATCCTCAACATCCCTATACCCCTCAGCATCCTGATACCCCTTCAACAATATAATCCAAACGAGCATCCCAAAGGGCCAATTCCACACGCAATAGATCTCTCCAATTAGTAGTGTGGCGTCCACGTAAATCAAATCCGTGTAGTGTAGGATCGGTATTGCACTCATCAGGAATCGGTTGGACCATGCCAAACAACCCCATGACTCGATCCGGAAAATACCACTCTGCTATGAAGAAACAAATGAGGGGACTCCAAGTCCGCCAAACTGCTTGCTCAGTAAGGCAATAAGCTAGCAAAAATGTCTTGTAAGTTTCTAATCTATAATATGGATCAATCAATTTCTTGTAATCAACTCGATTTTCGATGCACCCAGCAATGACATGGGAACATGGAATCTCGTACGTCTGCCACTTGTTACACTTACATGTTCGATCATCCAATCTAACCACATGTTTATTTCCACCTGCATTACTATTCGGGTGTAAACCAGTCCTAACAAAAAAAATCCCTCGTATCCAACAAAATATGGTCACGACATGTTTGCTTGCACATTCCTCCCATTCTTTTATTTTACGCATTGCGTACCTAAAAAGAACACAATTCAATAAATATAAACTTAGTATGCAATAAAATTAGTAACGCTAGGGTAGAACATTGATATTTACCTTGTAAATTGTTCTCCTCGGTCTATCGCATCTTATAACTCAGATCGTCGAGTAGTAAAATATGTAACAGTACGATAAAAAGTCATCTCCACCAATGCAGTGATCGGTAATGAACGAGCACTTTTTAGTACTCCATTAATGCATTCTGCATAATTTGTAATGATCCACCCATACCGATGGAAACAATCATGTGCTTGAGACCATTTTTCCGGAGGAATATTTCTGAAAAACTGCATCGTATCCTCGTTCATCCGTTTTAAATCATCCATTACCTTCCCAAACTTTTTCACTTGGAATTCAGAGCCGGCACGATAAACTATATTTTTCATCAAACTGCTCTTAAATCTATCATTAAAATTGCTTACAACATGGCACAAGGAAAATATATGATATGCCCTCGGCTCCGCTCAACCATTACAAGGGTTGTTAACTGCAGCTATAATACCTATGTGTCTATCAGACATCAAACAAATACCATCTCTGTCAGTAACTCGATGACGTAAATGGTACATGAACCATCCACAAGTATCAGCACTCTCTACAGAAACAACATCATATGCAAGCGGGAATATATGACCATCTGCATCGAGGGATGTGGCTATCAACAATTTTCCCTTAAGTGGGTCCCATCAATTTGGATAATAGGACGACAATGTTTGAATCCCTCTACCAATGGTCCAAAAGCCCAAAATATACTCTTGAAGTAGGAATTACCCATGGATTCAAGAATAAGGTTAAGCCTTCACTCAACCTGGGTCAAAGGATTTCTTTGCTTCAGAATGTGCATGAAATATGGTAATAGCTGGTATGATGTCTTGTGTTCACCAAAAAGTCTCACCCGTGCTTTCCTTCTACCATCCCACACCTTCCAGTAGCTGACCGCATACTTATATTTATCTTTTAAGAATTGTTGCAGTAGAATAATTTTTGCTCCAAGTTCAACCCTCACCATATTTAGAACATCCATAGTGATGAAAGAAGAGTCTAACTTAGTATGGCATTGATTCAATCTACTAAAAACACATGTGTGTGAACCATTGAACTGCATAATCTCAAACCTATTAGATCTTTTCCTTAGACCGGCTCGGAGTCTCCGCTGACATCCATTTTCATATTGCTTACATCTAACAACCCAAGCACTGTTATTCGACTTAACCACCTCAATTAATTGATGCTTTAAAATGCAAGTTGTCTTAACAGCATATTGAAGCTCTTCCTTCGAATCATATATAGATCCTTTCCTCAACATATTAGAGCCATCATCAAACCCTACATAATCGTGAGCAACTATCTCGGATATGGAATTAATGATGTTCATGTTTAACTGAGTGTAAATTGACGAAGGGGGTTCATGCTCACGATCACCCTCATCCATATCATAATCACCCTTGTCGTCAGTCAATGTACGGACATATATATAATCATTGGTTTCTAATATATCGTCAAATCTACTAAAAGTCAACTCTGATTCAAGTCCGACATCTCCTAATGGGGAATTGTTATCTATGTTTTCCATAATGTAAACTTAAAAAAATATATAACAGCGATATAATTTATTTATTATTCTATCCTATGATAAGACAAATATTTAAAGGGCAACTATTAAAATAACTTATTTTTACATACTAATTACAGAAAATTAGAACTTTTCAAAAATTACTAAAATAGTATAATTATAGTTCAATAATTAAACTAAAAAAAAGTAAAAAAATAAATAAATAATTCATTGATCATGCATATTATTTACATGCATACTATTTAAAACCCTAATTCACATAATCATGCATACTATTTACAACTAAATATATACGTATATTTTTATCGATAATGTAAATATTAATATCATATTTTCTATAATCATGAATAATAATATTCACAACTAAATATATATGCACAACATCCATTTTTTAGCATGCAAATACTAAAACCTAAAACCATATATCCTATGATCATACCATTGAACATATATATCATATTTTTTCATTAAATATGCTAAATTTGAAACTAACTGTTTGCTGGAAAATCGATATTAACGTAGAAAAATAGCCTCGGGTCGCCGAGAAATAGCCTCCTAAAATCTGAGAAAAAAAATTGCACTACATTTTATCAAAAAATATGCCTTCAAACATATGACATTCAATGAAAACAATAAAAAGTTGATCTTACCGGATAAAAACAATCAAACGTCCGCCGAAAAATCTCACAAAAACTGGCAAGAAAACCCTTAAAATACCGCCGGAAATTTCTCAATAAATTGCTTGAAAATGAGTTCAATCAATCTGAAAACTCAAAGAAATCAATAAATGGGTATAAAATTAGTCATACAACAAAAGGAAAACAAGAAAAAGAAGACTAATCGCTGCTGTCTCTGCCGCTGCTGATGGAGAAAAGAAAAAGGGATTTTTTTTATGAAAGTGGGGAAGATGAGCGTGGCCCTAAAAAGGGGATGAAGTCCGGTTTTAAAAACCGGACTTCATTTAAATATTTACTTCCCCCCCCCCCGCTTTACCATTGTGGGGGAGTAAATGAGGGAAGAAGTCCAGTTTTTAAAACCGGACTTCATTAAATATGTACCTCCCCCACATTTTTACCGTTATGGGGGAGTGAATAAGGGTCAAGCTCCGGTTTTCAAAACCGAAGTTTAGATCTTTTCTGCCAACTGGATGAATGCCTTAAGAACGTGTTTCAGAAACCCGTGTTTACTTTGCCACATGTACAAACACGGGTTTTTAAAACCGGACTTCGCAAAAAATGGACAATTACCTAATTACTTTTAACTTTTGGATAAACTACTAGATACTTTGAAAATAATGGCCAGTCAGCAAAAAAACTCCCCCAAATATGCAATCTTCAGATTCAAATCAATGTTTAATAGAACATTGCTCGCCTTCAAATCCCGGTGAATAATTTTCAATCTTGAGTCTTGATGAAGACATAAGATCCCTCGAGAAATTCCATTAATAGTTTCTAATCGTTTAGTCCAATCTAACAAAGTCCTCTTGCTTTGATCTACATATATAAAAAGAAAAAAAAAAAACCCTCTAATTTGTGAGGTACAAATTTTTATGTAGAATTGAGGTTGTAATAATATATCAGTGGCTTAATAAAACAGCTATGTATAAACAATTCTCTAAAGACCGTTTTGCTAAAGTAAACTATAATAATTTAACGTCATTATTTGTTTTCCAATTTCAAAGTCAATTTTTATCCTTTTTTCTATTAGCACAGAAAATAAATTGTTACAAATAAAAGTATTTAGACATAAATATTATTAAAGATCAATAAAATAAATATAAGAACACCAAAGTAGTGAGCTATTCTGAACCAAATAAAAAAAGAAAAGTTTCAGATTGCATAAATTTGCATACTAATTATTAGAATGTCATAAGTTTTTAAAAATTACTCAAATAGCATAATTATAGTTCAATATTGAACTATACTTTATTATTTTTCATGGGTATTTTCAATGAATTTATTTGATTTTTGCTTTTTTAGGTTCAAGCTCAATAATTTATCGAATTATTTTATTATTTTTTATTATTATTTTCAATGAATTTATTGGTTTTTTCTTTTATTTTTTTAGTTTAATAAATAGTTGAAGTATAACTATGTCATTTGAATAATTTTTTTAAAATATGATATTTTAATAATTAATAACTAAAATTATGTTAATTTAGTAATTATCTCAAAAAAGAAGTTGTTACGTGGCATCAACACGCAAACAAATCTTTGTTTAAAATAAGAAAGAAAATGGATCAAGTCAAAGCACGACGTTGGAAAAAAATTCAACAAATATTCAAATGGGTTATAATATTTGACAAATCTTTATCATGGACAAATCTTTATCATGGAAAATCGTTACACTTGGCTGGTGCGATGAAGTTCATATGTCTTTAACAATTTTATTTGTTCACATCACAAGAAAAACTATTTTTAATTAAATAGACTTTATGAACTAAATAAATCAAATATTATATTGCCGAGATGATTATGTCGGAGGAATTTTTTTAGCCTATGACTGAATTCAAGTGAAAATTATACCGAAAACAGAAACATACCTTACTTTAAAATCGGCATGAATGATTTGAGTTTGGATCTTTTAATCATTTTGTAATCACTCTTCTCTATAGTTTTCTCACAGAGAATATTTTTAATTAAATAAACTTTATGAACTAAATAAATGAAATATTATATTGCTGAGATGATTATGTCGGAGGAATTTTTTGAGCCTAGCTATGATTGAATTCAAGTGAATATTATACCGAAAGCGGAAACATACCTTACTTTAAAATCAGCTATCGAAAACAGAAACATACCTTACTTTAAAATCGGCATGAATGATTTGAGTTTGGATCTTTTAATCATTTTGTAATCACTCTTCTCTATAGTTTTCTCACAGAGAAAATATTTTTAATTAAATAAACTTTATGAACTAAATAAATCAAATATTATATTGCTGAGATGATTATGTCGGAGGAATTTTTTTAGCCTATGACTGAATTCAAGTGAAAATTATACCGAAAGCGGAAATATACCTTACTTTAAAATCAACATTGAATGATTTGGGTTTGGATCTTCTAATCATTTTGTAATCAATCTTCTCTATAGTTTTCTCATAGAGAGAATATTTTTATAACCCCTTTTTATAAACTGACAAATAACTAATGGTCATTTATACATTTTAATTATTTCTAATTTGGCCCCTCATCAAAATGGAAATTCTAAAGGTATCTATGCTTATATAATTACATGGAATTATATAATTATTCTTAAATCAACATTAAAACATTAGTAAATCACTTTATTTGGCTAACTCATGATAGCATTTACATTTAATAATTACACGTGTGGTTCATATATTGATTTTTTCCAACATATTAATAGTAGAGGAAAGAGATTCAATTTTCCAAAATAATTAACTCTGTTTTTAAGGTGGGGGGAGAACTCGATCTACTTCAAAGGATGATTGATTAACGAGCTTCAAGCATGGAAAGTGTTATGTCATTTATAGATTTAGCTCCTTCGGTAGTACTTGTTGATGGATCTTCTCTAGTGAAATTTTATCTCTTCAAAATATATAAAGGTTTTTTCGAAGAAGGAAGAGTCACTTCATTACTTAGTGAAAACTATTTGTTAACAGATTGTAACAAAAGCTGTTAAATGAAAGGTCCAGCTGTCATGCTATCATTGGCTGAAGCTATGAAGTTAGTTAGTCAGTTAGCTTCTTCTGTTTCCATAGATCATTGATATAAAATGTGTAATCTTAAAGCTCTCCATAGTCTTAGAAAGGAGTCGTGGAAAGGAGAGGTTGAGAGAGTTTTGTATCAGTGTATTCAATAATTGAATAAAATCACACTTTCTTCTTCTCATCTTGTTCCTTAATTGTTCTTTGTTTTGATTTCTGCATTTGTTATCCACTATTTGCAAGAGGTTTACTTAACAAATTGGTATAAGAGCCAGCTTATTCGAAGGAAATCTTCAGGGAAGTGAATCAGTCATGGCAATGTCTCGATATGAGATTGAAAAGTTTGATGGCACGAGAGATTTCAATCTCTGGAAAGAGAAGATCAAAGTCGTAATGATTCAACAGAAGGCCATTAAAGGAATTGAAGAAAAACCTTCTTGGCCAGAAGATATGACTGAAGATAAGAAGCAAACAGTGAGAGATGGAGCTTACAGTATATTGATTTTGAACCTCAGCGATGGAATCTTGAGACAGGTAATTGAGGAAGGTACTGCACTAAAGATCTGGAATAAATTGGATACACTGTTCATGAAAAGAGATGTATCCAACAAAGTGTACTTGAAGGAAAGATTGTTTACAATCAAGATGGAC
This sequence comes from Gynostemma pentaphyllum, assembly GCA_028015215.1. Lineage (NCBI taxonomy): Eukaryota > Viridiplantae > Streptophyta > Magnoliopsida > Cucurbitales > Cucurbitaceae > Gynostemma > Gynostemma pentaphyllum. Next base: position 43,042,534 of record CM051346.1, on the reverse strand, counting down.
CCGGCCAAAACGCTCACAAGTAATCTTGATGATTTCAAAAAGATGACCATGGAGTTTAATACGATGGGAGAGAAGCTTGGGGGTGAGAATGAGGCAGTCATCTTGCTGAATTCTTTACCAGATGAGTATAAGGATGTCAAGGCTGCTATCAAGTATGCTAGAGATGATCTTTCAGTATCAAAGATTATATCTGTTGCAAGATCAAAGGAGTTAGAACTGTTATTAGAAAAGAAGGATTCATCAGTAGCTGAGGGATTGTATGCCAAAGGAAAGAACAAGAAATGGCAATACAAAGGGAAGAATAAGTGGAAGCAGAAAGGGAAGAACAAGAAATGTTATCACTGCCAGAAAGAGGGACATTTTAAGTGAGATTGTCCTGAATGGAGAAAGGAAAATCAAAGGGGCTCGTATAAAGACCATCAGACAAATGACAAAGGTAATGGTGAAAATCAACTGTCATTTGCAGAGGTATTTACTGCAACAGAGTCAAAGGCAGAAGCAAGCAGTGATGAGGAAGATTGGGTTCTGGATTCTGGGTGTTCAGTCCACATGACACCATCAAAGAACTGGTTTATTGCCTACAAAGAATGGAAGGGAGGAATGGTTTATATGGGCAACAACAATGTGTGCAAGGTTGTTGGCATTGGAACCATAGAACTCACTTTGAAGGGTGGAGAAAGAAGGATCTTTCAAGAAGTTAGACATGTCCCCACCCTAAAGAGAAACCTGATTTCTCTTGGCATGTTAGATTCTCAAGGGCTGGCCTATAATGGGAAAGGAGGCATGATTGAAGTATTGAAGGGAGATCAAATAATCTTGACAGGTTACAAGCAAAATGGCTTGTATTATGTGAAACATGTCAGTCCACCCAAGTCTGCTTTGATTGCAAGTGAAGAGAAGTTCAGTGAGTCTGATTTATGGCATAAAAGACTCTCTCATATCAGTACAAGAGGCCTCAGTGAGCTGTCAAAGCAAGATTTGTTACCAAAGGGAATTGCAGAAAGATTAACTTTCTGTGAGCATTATATCCTTGGCAAGGCAAAGAGGCAAAAATTTGGCAAAGGTGAACATAACACAAGGAGCATTCTTGGGTATGTTCATGCAGACCTATGGGGGCCAGTCAAGACAGCTTCTCTAAGTGGCTCGAGGTATTTCCTTTCTCTAATAGATGACTTCTCAAGGAAGACCTGGGTGTATTTCTTGAAGTCAAAAGGACAAGCACTGGAAAAGTTTAAAGAATGGAGAATCATGATAGAGAAACAGACTGGGAAAAGTGTCAAATGCCTGAGGACTGACAATGACATGGAATTCTGTAATGATGACTTCAATAACTACTGCAAGAACCATGGAATCAAGAGGCACATAACAGTCAGGTGGACACCACAACAAAATGGAGTGGCAGAGAGGATGAATCGCACCATTTTGGAGAGGGTCAGATGTTTAATTACTGATGCAGGAGTTGGAGAACATTTTTGGACAGAGGCAGTGGCAGCATCTGTTTACACAATCAATAGAAGTCCAAATGCTTCTCTTGATTCAATGACACTAGAAGAAAAATGGAGTGGTCACCCCCCAAGATTGGATAACCTAAAGGTATTTGGCTATACAGGTTATGTCCATATCAGCCAAAGAAAGCTCAAACCAAGGGCAATTAAATGCATGTTTTTGGGATATCCTAAGGGAGTGAAGGGCTACAGGCTGTGGAGTCCAATTGACAGAAAATGCATCATTAGTAGAGATGTAATTTTAAAGGAAAATGAAATGTACATGAAGACTGGAAGATAGGAAAAGAAGCAGACACAAGAAGAAAGTCAGAAACAGACTGACACTACTTTTGAGGTGGAGCATGACAGAGAAGAATTGGAGGAATCTGTAGCACCAATTCTAAAAGAAGGAGAGTCAGATGAAGATGAGGAAGAGGCTGTAAATGAAGAAGAATATCCCAAGACTTGTCAGATTATCAATTGACAAAAGACAGGCAAAGAAGATCAATCAAACCTCCTGCCAGGTATGAAGATGCTAGCCTAATGGGATATGCTCTAAATATTGTCTCAATTACCTGTGAAAATGAGCCAGCTAGCTTTGAAGAAGCTATGACATGCCCTGATGTAATCCATTGGAAGAAGGCAATGCAAAAAGAGATTGACTCTCTGATGAGAAATCAGACATGGGAATTAATTCCAAGATCAGCAAATCAGAAGCTCATTGCATCCAAATGGGGTTTCAAGAAAAAAGAAGGCATAAATGGTGTTGAACTTCCTAGATTCAAAGCAAGGCTGGTGGCTAAAGGGTTCACACAAAAGGAATAAGTGGATTATTCTGAAGTTTACTCTCCAGTGGTAAAACATACCTCCATCAGACTCCTCCTAGCTGTTGTGGCACAAGAAAATCTGGAGTTACACCAACTGGATATGAAGACAACATTCTTACATGGAATGCTAAAGGAGACTATTTTTATGGAGCAGCCAAAAAGATTTGAGCAGAAGGATAAACTGGATCAGGTATATCTACTCAAAAGATCTCTCTATGATCTAAAACAGTCACCAAGATGTTGGTACAAAAGATTTGATGAATATGTGCTGAAGATTGGTTTTCAAAGAAGTCAATATGATAACTGTGTGTACATAAGAGCTAAGAAAAATAGAGCTATTATTGTATGTTGATGACATGCTTCTAGCTGGAAAGACCATGGCTGACATTGATGAAATAAAGGAACTCTTGAATCAAGAGTTTGATATGAAAAATCTGGGTGAAGCAAAGAAAATTTTAGGAATGGAGATTTCCAGAAACAGAAAGAGAGGTGAATTGTTCATTAATCAAACTGCTTATTGCAAAAGAATTCTATCCAAGTTGAATATGTCTGATGCTAAACCTGTAAAGGTACCAATAGCCCAACACTTCAAAATATCAGCTGAAAATTCTCCAAGCCTGAATGATGAAGAACAGAAGGACTACATGAAAATTGTTCCTTATTCAACAGCAGTAGGGTGCCTAATGTACTTAATGGTTTGCACAAGGCCTGATTTAGCCTATGGAGCAAGCTTGACAAGTAGGTATATGTCTAATCCAGGGAAGAGACATTGGGAGGCAACGAAATGGCTACTGAGATATCTGGTTGGAGGTGCTGAAACATGCTTGCTATACAGAAACAGTGAGAAGTGTGAACTCATTGGCTATGTTGATGCAGACTTTGCTGGTGACTTGGACAGAAGGAGGTCATTATCAGGGTACCTATTCCTATTTGGTGGAATGATAGTCAGCTGGAAGGAAACTCTTCAAGGAGTAGTAGCATTGTCCTCCACTGAAGCAGAATTCATCCTTTTCAGATGCAACCAAGGAAGCTGTGTGGCTGAAAGGAATTCTGTCTGAACTAGGCTTTGAGCAGAGAAGGGTGAAAATAATGTGTGGCAATCAAAGTGCCATTCATCTTTCGAAGAATCAACAATTTCATGAAAGAACTAAACATGTGGATGTGAAACTTCACTTTATTAGAGAAATTGTTGACAACGTTGTTCCATATCAGAAGCTCAAATACTGTATGGAAGGTGCAGGAATTCAGACCTTCAAAGGAGGATAGACACAGCAAAGAGGATGAACATCTTTTGATTTACAAAGGTGGAGATTTGAAAACTGTTTGTTAACAGATTGTAAACAAAAGCTGTTAAATGAAAGGTCCAGCTGTCATGCTATCATTGGCTGAAGCTATGAAGTTAGTTAGTCAGTTAGCTTCTTCTGTTTCCATAGATCATTGATATAAAATGTGTAATCTTGAAGCTCTCCATAGTCTTAAAAAGAAGTCGTGGAAAGGAGAGGTTGAGAGAGTTTTGTATCAGTGTATTCAATAATTGAATAAAATCACACTTTCTTCTTCTCATCTTGTTCCTTAATTGTTCTTTGTTTTGATTTCTGCATTTGTTATCCACTATTTGCAAGAGGTTTGCTTAACACTTAGCATGAAAACAACTGTGGACATGGTTGGACGATCTATTGAGTCATCTTGCACACACAATAGCCCGATTCAGATGCATTTTAATATTGCGTTTCTAAAAGACGATTTCAGTTCATCCATAGTTGAGTCCACTATTTCCATTGCTTTGTCCAGTTTCCACAGCTCCCAAACCTTAAATTATAATAGAAATAACATCATTTTAAGAATACAATAAATCTAGGGGTATTAGTTAACAATCGACTTACATATCCAACCAAATTTATGCCATTGTGAGCATCCTTGAAGCTATTGTTTTTCCTACCTGCAATGATCTCTAACAACAACACCCCAAAGCTATATACATCAGATTTTTCCGAAAATAATCCTTCCATTGCATATTCCGGTGACATATAACCACTACAATATATATATATATATATATATATATATATATATATATATATATATATATATATATATATATATAACGTGTTTAGAGAGTCTTGCGTTTATCTAAAATGGTTTTTGGGCCATTTCATTTGTCATACTATTTGTATAATTTTTTTTATTAACTTTCAAGTATGTGAGAATGTCTAGTAACTTATTTATGATTTGTTAATTGTCATCTACAAAAAAAAAATTGCATTGCGAGAGGATATACTTACTATGTTCCAACTATACGATTCGTATATGCTTGAATATGATCATTACTAAATATTTTTGCCATACCAAAATCTGCAATCTTTGGATTTAAATCACCATCCAACAGAATATTGCTTGCCTTCAGATCTCGATGGATGATTTTCAACCTTGAGTCCTGATGAAGATAAAAGATCCCTCGCTCAACCCCAATAATAATTTCGAAACGTTTGATCCAATCTAGTAAAACTCGCTTGTTTTCATCTGAACAAGGAGCGAAAACTTAGTTTTTGGTTCTGAAAATCCATCACAAAAATAAGACACATTATTAGCTTAAAGGACATACCAAAGATGAAAGAGTCCAAGCTTTTATTAGGCAAGTATTCATAAACCAACATCTTCTCTTCATATTGAACACAATATCCTAAAATTCTCACAAGGTTTCTGTGTTGAAGCTTTGCAATTAATGTTGCTTCATTCTTAAACTCTCCTATTCCTTGTCCTGAATTCTTTGCCAGCCTTTTTACAACAATTTCTTCTCCACTTTTAAGCATGCCCTGAAATTATCAAATATATACAAAATCATTGAAATTTCATCAATTATCCAAGCTTATTCAAGATATTTATTGACCTAAATACCTTATAAACAGAGCCAAAACCACCTTGTCCAAGCTTGTTTTAAAAAGAAAAATGATCTGTAGCTTTCGATATGGTATTCAGGTCAAAGACGACAAGCAGATGATCTGAAGTATTTCTACTTTGATCACCAAGTAATTCTCTTGGAATAGGAGAGTCATCAAAGTAATTAGATAAACTTTGATTTTCCTTTCCTATCACTTATAATCACAGTCAAAACAAAGGAGAATACAATATTAGTGGCTTATAGTGTAAAGAGAAAGCTAAATTAGAACCAAAGAATCGAATGTGAAACTATTAACTATCTGTTTAGGATAACTTTTGCAAGTTTGTTTATAAGTGTTTATGTTTTATTAAAGATTTTTTTTATAACCATTAAAAAAACAAGTTATCCCAAACGGGTCCTAATTTTATTTACTTTTTCTTCTTTTATGCCACAAATATACAACGAGGGTAGTAAGAAGCAGTGACATTGCAACAATTGATACAACGACAATCGTTACCACCTTATTCCTTGTTGAATGACGATTTGAATAGTGTTTATGTTTTATTAAAGAATTTTTTTTATAACCATTAAAAAAACTTGTTATCCTAAACGGGCCCTAATTTTACTTACGTTTTCTCCTTTTATGCCACAAATATACGACGAGGGTAGTAAGAAGCAGTGACGTTGCAACAATTGATACAACGACAATCGTTACCACCTTATTCCTTGTTGAATGACGATTTGAATTTTGGGTATATTGAGCTAAAAAAATACAAGAGAGCAAAAGAATTGTAAGGAAAAATATCCTAGAAGACTAGTTATTGTTAAATGTGACCTCTAACGAGTCTCATTATATCCTATAATAAATAGATCTATCATGAATCCAATGATATGAGTTGATAAGTCAAGCTATTATAGATAAACTAATTTTTTTTTTTTAATTTCTTTGGCCAATTAGAAAAGAAGCTAATCAACTATAACGACTATTAGGTGAAAGATATCTTTCAATTTAAGTTTCATTTTTTTAATAGTTTTTGGCTTACTTTATTAAAATAACAGAATAGTGGGATCTTCCATTTGATTTTAGCTTGTTAACTTCCGTCATACAATGTCAAAATCTATTCTGTATATTAGAGTGTGTTTGGTAGTGGTTTTGGCCAAGATAAAAGTGCTTTTAAATGAGTAAAAGCGCTTCCTATATCCACTGTTTATATTTGGCAACATATTACAAGCACTTTTTGTAGAAGTCATAAGCACTTCAAAGTGTTCTTTGAAAAAGTAAGGATTAGGTGTCTTTTGAAGTGTTTTCGATGTTTTCAATTTTGTATTTCTAAATTTTTCTAACATTTTATCTCTCTAACTTCTCTTTACATATTTTATTTCTCTAACTTTTCTCTACATTACACTTTCTCTCTCTTCTCTCCATGTATTTTCTCTCTATAATTTCTCTCCACACAATTTCTCTTTATAATTTATTTTTCTACACCCTCTCTAATTCTCCTTATACACTTTTTTTTCTCTACCTTATTTCTATACAAAAAAAAAAAGTTCTACACCCATTTTCTCAAATAAGAACTCTAAACAATATTAAAACACTTTATAAATGTTAGATTCAAACAATAAAATAATATACTACTAAACACTTTTTATCATAATACTTATTAGAAAAATACTTTGATTAAAAACACTTATTTTATAAACACGCTCAAACATTAGTGAGTTCGAAAATTTTAAAGGCGTACCTAATTCAATCGCATCCACTCTAACAAATATTTCTTGTCCAACACTAGCATTGGCATAAGTCCACGTATCTATCAAATCCCCATACCATGTCATGCACCCAATCCCAGTCGTCACATCCGCGCTCGTGTAAGTCGTACAACTACAATCCTTCAAACACGCTTCTTGACACGCTTCAAAACTCATGTTCTTGTTCGCACGTGCCTTTGAGACATCCGGCACCTTCACACGTGCTACCATCACAAACCCCTCTCCATTTCGACACGTGGCATTTTCCCTCTTCCTCACACACCCACCTGACGGATCTCTCATGGACCAGTCACGTGGCTGTCTGGGTTGGAATCCAGGTAGGCACGTGCACCGAAACTGATCTAGATTATACGGGTCATAGTTGCTATTCGGACTGCATCGATTATAGTTGTCGCACAACTCTTTCGGAGCCGACCAAAACTCAACCCAATTCCGGTCTTTTTCATGCCTCCATGTTCGGCTTAAAAAATCCGATTCATATAAACTCATCCTCGTCAAAATCCCATTTTCTTTAACCCCATTTACCAATGAAACCTCGTTAGCATCGTCAACGTATGTCGCGTTCAGGATAAAGAACGTTCTCATCTCCGATACGCCACTAAATCTTCGTTCGGTCCAAGTCCCGGCCCGCCACAGTGGAACATCATTTTTATACAAAACCAACTGCGGATACCAGGTCGGATCGATTCTAAGGGTGAAATTACCGATTCCCGGATCATCACGAGCATTCCAAGAAGTTACGAACCGACTGAAACCGGTCCTCCGGTCAAACCCAATTTTCATATAGGGAAGAAGAGTATAGGAGGGATAGTCAAAGCTTTGCCATAGAATCTTCTGGTTTTGTTTCTGAATCACTTCAAGATTTCCAGTATCCAAAAGCTGAACCAACACATCGTTCATCGACGAAATTGAAACGTTTGTGGACCAAAGAGAGATGTTTTGAGTGTGGGAGTAGATAACGAGGTTGCCATGAGTGTCGATGGCGAATGTTCTGGAATCGTCGTTAAGAGGTTGATCTCTGTTAGCAACCCAAACAAGGGTTAGATCAGGAATATCGTTATACCAAATACCAACATATCGACGAGTCATGGAGTTGTTGAAGCTGAAAAATCCTAGAGCGAAGTTTTTGTTTGCAGAAATCAAGAGTTGACCGTCTTTGATGATATTAATTGCAATGGCTTCGACTGCTGAATTCTCGACGGCTAGGATAATCAAATGGCGATCGGGGATAAGAAAAACTAAATTAAGCAGAAATAAAATCAGGAGATTAAAGACCCATTTAGCTGGATTCATCATACTTCTGTTTAATTGGGTATCTGCGATAACATTTAAAGAGGCTTTTAAAAAAAATACGAAAAACGTATGATATAAAAAGATTAGATTCGTTAGTAAGTTTGAATAGTATTAGGATTAAAATTCATTGGAGAAATCTATATGGAAAAGTAGCCATGAAAGGGACACCGAAGCTGTTAGTAAAATTCAATGGGACCACAAATATTGACTTAAGGATAATTATATAATTCTATGGAATTATATAAACATAGATACCATTGGAATTTGAGTTAATTAAGTATATGGCCACTTTTTGGATGGCTTTTCCAGTATATAGCCAGGGTAAAAAAAAATATAAGAGTACATGGCCTCACTTCATCACTATTCATGTTTTGTATCCCCATTTTACCTGTTAAATTGATCAATTAAGTTCCAACTAATTTGTAACTAACTAACCTTCAAGTTAGTATTTGTAATAGCTATCATTGAGTATAAAAGGGACTAAGAGTGGATGTAGACTGATTATGCCAAAAACCACAGTCGAACCACTATAAATCTCTCGTGTACTTTCTTCCCTCATCTCTCTCTCAAGTTCTTTCTCTTTGTTTGTTCATGTTTTACTTAAGATTGTAAATCTTAGTGTGGAAACCCTCAAATCTGTGAATCTGTGTTTGCACAAATCATCACCAAGTTTAACAATTGGTATCAGAGCCTGGAAATCTTGAAGACCTTGAAAATTCGATTCTTGTAAGAACCAGCAACAATGTCTACTCGATTTGAAATTGCCAAGTTCGATGGAAAAGGGGATTGTGGCATGTGGAGGAAGAAGATGAAGGCAATCCTTGTCCAACAAAAAGTGGTCCGAGCCCTTGATGATCCTCCAACATTCCCAGCTACAGCAACGGATCTTGAAAAGAAAGAAGTACTCGATACAGCCTATAGTTCATTGATCCTGAACCTTTCAGACAATGTCCTTAGGCAAGTGAATGATCAAGACTCTGCTATAGGAATTTGGAACAAATTGGAGAAGTTGTATCTTGCGAAGATGCTGACGAATAAGATCTACCTGAAAGAAAGATTGTTTGGCTATAGGATGGATTCTGGAAAAAGCCTCGATGACAATCTTGATGAATTTACAAAGTTGGTAATAGATCTGTCAAACAATGGTGAGAAGCTTTCAGAAGAGAATCAAGCTGTGGTACTTCTGAACGGATTACCAGATACGTTTCGTGAAGTTAAAGCTGTAATCAAATATGGGCGTGACAGTCTGACTTTGGATGTTGTCCTAGGAGCGCTGAAGGCAAAACAGATGGAGTTGTCCAATGAAAAGAGAGAAGGAGAAGCCCTAATTGCAAGGGGAAGACAAGAGAAGAGGAACTACCAGAAGGGGAATAGGGGATGAAGCCAATCAAAGATGAGAACTAAATCAAGAAAATGCTATATTTGTAACAAAGAAGGCCATTTCAAAAGAAATTGCCCTGATAATAAGTTCAAATATCGAAGTGATGACAATAAAGAAGAACCAAATACTGCAAATATATCAGATGGGTATGATTTCGCAGAGGTGTTAATGGTTTCTGAGAAAAAGGTAAGCCAAGAACAGTGGGTTCTAGATTCTGCTTGTACGTTTCACATGACACCGAACAAGGCATGGTTTACAAATTTGAAAGAAGAAGATGGTGGTCCTATATTCATGGGCAACGATCATGAATGCAGGGTCAAAGAGATTGGCTCCATAAGGTTCCTAATTCATGATGGCATTGAACGAATTTTATCAGATGTGAGATTTGTGCCAACTCTCAGTAGGCATCTGTTATCACTGAGTGCTCTAGACAATGCAGGCTATGCGTTCAAATCAGAAAAAGGGATACTCAAAGTAATCAAAGGTTCCATGGTTAAAATGAAAGGAACCTTGAACAATGGGCTGTACTATTTACAGGGAAAGGCCATATCAGGGGAAGTTGCTACTCTAGTAGAATCAGAAGCCATTGATCAGACAAAACTCTGGCATATGAGACTGGCACATGTCAGTGAGAGGGGCTTACATGAGTTACACAAACAGGACCTGTTGGGTAATGCCAAGATGAATGACCTTGGCTTATGTGAGCATTGTGTTTATGGTAAATCAAAGAGGATCAAATTTGCCACAGGGGTTCATTGCACTACAAACAAGCTTGGCTACATACACAGTGACCTGTGGGGACCTGCCAGAGTTCATTCACATGGTGGAGCAACGTATTTCATGTCTATTGTTGATGATTACACCAGGAAAGTATGGGTGATAGTGCTTAAACACAAACATGAGGCACTGTCAAGATTCAAAGAGTGGAAAATCCTAGTAGAGAACAACTCAGGCTGCAGGATAACAGTACAAGAAAATTTTTTCGCCGAGACATTTCGCGGTAAAAGGACCATCAAGAAAGGATAAACCGGCGAAAAATTATTTCCTCTGGCATAGGCTAAGGCGGCGAAATTCGCTGGCAAAGGCTATGGCGGTGAAATGGCGGCGAATTTCGCCGCCGTAGCTCATTTTCTATTTTTATCATTAGAAAGGCTATGGCGGCGAATTTCGCAGGCATAGCCACTGGAAGTGTTTTTTTACAAAATTCTCATTTTATTAAATATATTCCTTACGAATGTTTCCCGATTTTCCTGTTCAATACATCAAATTTTACATACAAATTAATTTTCATGTATCTAAAATCAAAATTGAAGATTAGATTAATATTAATATTCATTATATGATAAAAAAAATGAGGATAATACATTATGTTAGACAAAATAAGCATGAATTAGCAAAATATAAGATGACAATTTATATTGTGTGGCTAACTTTGTTGCAGGATAGCCACACCCAAAGCATGTATGAAATAAATGAGATGACAAATTTATATTGTGTGGCTATCTTTGTTGCAAGATAGCCACACCCAAAGCATGCTACGACTTATGTAAAAATATTGAAATGAATAATATAATAAATACCTATTAGTGCTTTCCATGCTAATGATGACTTCAATTAACGGTCCCTACAAATACAACATATGAAATAAATTAGTTTATAAACCAAAATAATACAAAAATTGAATTGACTAAGTGACTATGATAAATTTAAATAAACCACCAACTATGAAACACCTAAGAACATCCACCAAAAAACTCAAATTAAACATATAGTTTTTCAATTCTCCTAACAATTACAATTATGAAAAATCCACCAAAAAACTCAAATTAAACATATAAAACACCTAAGAACATTCAAATTTAACTCCTAACATTGACAAATATGAGAACCTCCAATTGTTTCAAGCCCTAAATTTAAGTAAATTCTCTCTATCAACAAAGAAATCTCTCAATTAACAAATACAACTACTTCATTTATAACTAAAATCATCAATTTATTAAATAACTATCACAAATCATAAATGCCCAATTTTTAAGAAAAAATAAAACCCTAATATGGATTTTGGGCATTAAACTTAAAAAAAACTCATCTAAACCAAGTAAAACTATGAAATATTGATTTATAACTAAGAAATGAAAGAAAACAAAGTAAACAACTTACCTTAATGGCCGGATTTAATGGCTGCAATAGGAGGAAGGGAGAGGAGAAAGAAAGAAAAATGAAAATTATGAAAAACCCAAACTTTTTCAAACCTAAAATTTTAAGTAATTTCTCTCCACCAATAAATACATCTCTCAATTAACAAACAAAACTTCAACAACTCAATTTATAACTAAAATCAAACATTTATCAAAGAAATTTCACAAATAAAAAAAACCCAATCTTTAAAAAAAAAAAACCCTAATATGATATCAAGGCATTAATCTTAAAAAAAAAAAAAACTCCTCTAAACTAATAAATACTCATGTAGAACTAAGAATTGAAAGAAAATGAAGGAAAAAAAAATATACCTTTATGGCCGGAATCGATGGCTACCACCGGAGGGAGGGAGGGGATAAAGGAAAAGGGAAGGAATGAGGAAGACCACCCTCGGGTGGTCTTTTTGACTGCCCAGGAGCTATGCAGGCGAAATTTGCCGGTATAGCCCATGGGCTCACTTAAGAGGGACGCGTCCCTCTTAAGTGACAAAGCCAGCGAATTTCGCTGGCTTTGATTAAAAAAAAAAAAGATAAAGGGCTATGTCGGTGAATTTCGCCAGCATAGCCCATGGGCTTACCAGCTCAACAAAGCCAGTGAATTTCGCTGGCTTTGATTAAAATATATATATATATATAAAGGGCTATGCTGGCGAATTTCGCCGGCATAGCCCATGGGCTTACCAGCCCAACAAAGCCAGCGAATTCGCTGGCTTTGATTAAAAAAAAAAAAAGATAGCCCTTTAAACTTCGCCCATGGGAATGAAAAAAAAAAATCTTTCCTCCAAAATTAATGCCAGCGAAATTTAAACTTCGCTGGCATTCCCTTAGGAAAGTTATCGTTCAATGTTATCATTCCATCGTTCAAAGGACGAACAGTACTTGCATTCTGACCATCGTCGATTGCACGAGATCTTATCTCATCTTCTTGAAAAGCAACAGCTTGCTCTGCATGGTCGTCTTTCTCGGACAAGTTTTCTTCTACCTAGCGTGGTTTAACTTTACAAACAACTAACCAATCTGTCAGATCTCGTCTATTAATCGGATAGTTCAGGTAATAAACTTGAATCGCCTGTGAAGCCAGGACGAACCTATCAGCGGTACGCATATGCTTAGACTTATTTACCTCAACGATTTGTAAATGATCAATCTTACAGACTCCGCCTCGTCTGGTTGTATCGAACTAAGTGCAATTGAATAGAACAATGCGTTTTAGCGTCGGACTTGTGTATTGAATATCAATAATCTCATCGATTACTCCGAAGTAATCGTCTTTGTTTGTGTCGAACACGTGACCTTTTATGCAAACACCACTGTTGTTTGTTGCCCTGTTCACTGAATACGCCTTCGTTTTAAATCTGTAACCGTTACCGACGTATCCACCATACGACCTTGCTATCCGTCCAGGTCCTTTTGCCAAAGAAATGATGCGAGGATCATCCACCGGTAATGTAGGGGAGTCAACCTGTGTCATTGTCCACATACAGTAATGTTAGGAAGATAGTAATTGTTTCAACATAATGCAACGGTTTTTTGACAATTTAAAATAACTCACGTATGCACTGAACAAAGAACGAAACTCTTTCTCGATTATTGACCCCTCCTCAGCGTCTGTAAGACCAACTCGTGTCATTCGAACATATACGTTTAGAAATAATCTGTATGTTACAAAAATAGTTAGCAAATAGTTTGTAATTGTTTATGCGATGAAATAATGTTAAGTTACAAACTCACTTTATGTAAGGCTCGATCTCTGCGCAGTTGCATAACACGTATGTCTGCATTACGTGATACTCAGAATCGGTCAACGGCCTACGCACTGATCTTCCAACTGTCATGCCAGGTTCCGTAAAAATCGACAAGTCGTTCATGTCAACACCTTCAAGTAAATTTTCGACAATGTTTCGTTTCGCCGGTCGAAACTACTCTGCAATGTGTTGATCAAAGTAGTATGAACAAAATGTGGTAGTCTCTTGCGTCAGGTACGCACTACAGATAGATCCTTCTACTCGTGATCTATTTCCAACCATCTTTTTCAACCTACGTAAGTACCTGTGGGTACAAAACATAATTTACATTCAATGATCACTGTACTGATTTATACGCGTACATTACAAAATAACTGTGCTTACCTTTCAAATGGGTACATCCAGCGGTAATGTACGGGACCCTCTAAGAATGCCTCGTATGGAAGATGCACTAGAAGATGCTCCATGGAGTCAAAAAAGTCAGGTGGGAACATTCGCTCCAACTTACAAATAATAACAGCGATCTCTGAACTCATTGAAGCGACAGTAGCTTCCGTCAGCTCTGTACATGTCAAGTCCCTGAAAAAAACACTCAACTGGGCAAGCGGCTCCCAATGTCTATTCTCTAGAAACGGTCTGAACGCGACGGGCATCAATCGTTGAATGAATATATGACAGTCGTGGCTTTTCATCCCGAACATGATATATTTTTGACTGTCTATACACCGACTCAAATTCGAAATGTATCCGTCCAGAAATTTGATGGATTTGATCCACTCAAATAATGTTTTCTTTTCATCCGTCGTCAACATGTACTTTGCTTTTGCGTAATTATCATTGTCGTCAGGCTCCAACTCAGGACGGTGACATATCTCCCGTATATCGTAACGTGCCTTCAGATTGTCCTTCGTTTTTCCCGGAACGTTCAAAATCTTATTGAAAATGTTGTCGAAGAAATTCTTCTCGATATGCATTACATCAAGATTGTGTCTAATCAGTAGATCTTCCCAATATGGTAGATCCCAAAAAATACTCCGTTTCTTCCAACCCGTGTTTTTCCCAGCCGCATTGTTTGCACTCTCTGCACCTTCCACTATAATCTTCTGCATCCCTATAGCATCTATACCGTGAAGAATCTGTCTTCCACTATACATGGTCGGGAGGATTTGTTTTCTTACTCGTCGACCCTTCTTCCAGTCACTGCCGTTTGAACGGAAAGTGTGATTCAACGGCAAAAATCGACGGTGACAGTCAAACCAACAAGTTTTCCGACCGTTTCTGAGATAAAATGCATCTGTGTCTAGCATGCAATGTGGAAATACGTATGTCCCCGCCGTACTCCATCCTTTAAGAGGAGGAAATTAAGGTTCACACAATTAACTACACTGACTAAGAAAGCAATAACAAAAGCTAAACACAGACTCAAAAATGTATATGAAAGCAATTAAAGATCAACATACCTGACAACATTGAATACGCAGGGAAGTCACTGATCATCCAGATTAACGCGGCGCGCATCAAGAAATTTTGTTTCTTCGAAATGTCGTACGTCATAACACCGTCAGTCCACAACCTTTTCAACTCTGCAACAAGTGGTTGCAAATACACATCTAGTTTCTGTTTTAGACTTTTCGGCCCAGGTACGATCACTGTTAGAAAAATCACTGGGTCTCGCATGCACATCGAGGGAGGCAAGTTATACAGGGTTACCATGACTGGCCAAACTGAATATTGTGCCCCGGATGCCCCGAACGGGTTGAAGCCATCTGTGCATAAGCCCAATCTGACATTTCTCGGATCTTGTGCAAAATCCGGATGACAATTATTTAAATGCTTCCATGCCGCAGCATCTGAGGGATGTCTCATAACACCTTCATGCTGTGAATGCTCATGATGCGAATGCTCATGATGCCATCTCATGTGCGAGACTGTCACATCCGATGCATACAACCGTTGCAAACGTGGGGTCAGCGGTAAATAGAACATGCGGGCGTTCGGAATCAGGCTGCGTTTCCCTTATTTGTATCTTGGAAGAAAACAGAATTTGCAATGATGCAGGTCCTCATCCACATCCCAGTAAATCATGCATCCATTTTGACATGAATCTATTTTCTCCACGGGTAATCCAAGTCCCTCCACTAGCTTTTTCGTGTCATACAAACTGTGGGGCATATTATTTTCTTCTGGAGCGCATCGACGAAACCACGATGCAATCGCATCAAATCCTCTACCGGGTATGTTGTACTGCACCTTTATATTTAAAAGTTCTGTAGCAGCAGCAAGTTGACTTACCTCACACCCATCGTACAATGGTCGGCTGGCTGTCTTTAGCAACTCGTGCATCCGGATTCATTTCTTCTTCTACAACCCGTTCATCTTCGTCTACGTTTAAAGTTTCACGGAAATTTTCATTGCCCCCATACCCCGCACCATCAAGTATCATTTGCTGCATCTGACTATACTGTTGTTCATCATTCCGTTCTTCGTCAACAACCTCTACATTCAAGCTGCTACTTTCATATCGTCTCGATTCCTGTAATGCAGCGTCGAACATTTCCTGTGTTTCCCCATGAAACACCCAGTGATAATAATTCTGCACAAATCCCCGACTATAAAGATGCACCTTCAACTCTGTAACCGTTATGATTCTCCTATTGTCGCATTTCCTGGACGGGCAACGTAGCTTTCCACCATACTTTTCATCATAGACAGTTGTCATGCAAAACTCAACAAACTGTTCAACCCCGGCCACGAACTCATCGTTCAAATAACCGTCTATCAAACGAACATACATCCACTCTCTCATTTTCTTTTTTCTTAATGCTAACAAACAATAGGTGGAGGGATTTTATAATGGACTCCTCTGCTCATTTACGACCAGATGGTAGTATTTTTGCTACCATCTGGTCGCATTTTCCCGCCAAAATTTCCCACCATTTTCCTCACATCCCAAAGTCACATCAAGTCAGAATTTACGACTAGATGGTCACTTTTTTTGGTGACCAGATGGTCACTTCCAATTTTTTTATAAATTATTGGTCACATAAAATCACAGAATTTGAGACCATCCAGTCACTTCTTAATGTGACCACGTGGTAGCTTAATTCCGGCCAAAATTTTAAGCTACCACTGCTCAATAAGGTCACAAAAATTGCGACCAGTTAGTCACTTTTAATTGTGACCACTTGGTAGCTTTTTTCCCTCCAATTTTAAGCTACCAATGGTCAATAAATGTCACAAAAATTGCGACCAGGTAGTCACTTTTAATTGTGACCACTTGGTATCTTTTTTCCCTCCAAAATTACGCGCCATTTTTTGCTACCAAGGCATATTTTAGTTACAAAAATGCGACCAGTTGGTCGTTTTTTTAGGTGACCAATTGGTCGCTTCTTTCGCGCCATTTTTTATGACTACTTCTGCTTTTAGTCGCAATATGGTCGCAAAAAAAGTGACCAGATGGTCACTTAGAGTCAACCTTCAAAGAAAGTGACCAGGTGGTCACCAAAAAACCACCACTTTTTTTTTGTCGCAAATTTCTGGTCGCATTTTGACAGTTTTTTTGTAGTGTGTGACTATTACATTGGTTTTATTGTATTTTGGAGTTTAGATATAAAATTGGAAATGTAAAGTAAAGTTTACTTTTGTAATTGGAGGTTTCAAGATGAATGGGAGTATTCAGGATTGGATTCGAGAAAAGTTAAGCTTAGGTAAAACTTGGAATTGGGATATCGGAAAAAGCTAAGTGTTGGGTGTATGGTTAGTGGAACGATGTTTCCCGTTTTCATTATTCGTCTGTGGCTTCGTATTGATTATGCTTGTACTTTATATTTAGTTGATTATTAGATTCTTATGCGTGTATTTTACTTTTACGATGTGATTATAGAAATATTGGGGACCTTTGATGAAACAGGCTGGGTTGTCAATGAAGAATGTGATTATGGAAATATTGGGGACCTTGGATGAAACAGGTCGGGTTGTCAGATTTCCCGAAGTTGTGATGTTATAGTAAAGTGGAAATTTATTTGGCTAATGGTTCTTGGTTCGCTTTGGTAATATTCTTGGTCAGAATATTAGAGATAATAATGTGTTTGGCTAATGGTTCTTGGTCGAGAACATTAGCGGTGATGATATCCTTTTGGTAATATTCTTGGTCGAGAATATTAGAGATAATAATGTGTTTGACTAATGCTTCTGGTCGAGAACATTAGCGGTGATGATATCCTTTTGGTAATATTCTTGGTCGAGAATATTAGAGATAATAATGTGTTTAGCTAATGGTTCTTGGTCGAGAACATTAGCGGTGGTAATATCATTTTTGGCAATATTCTTGGTCGAGAATATTGATGGTAACGTGCGTATTTTTACTAATGCTTCTTGGTCGGGAACATTAGGGGCGCTTCGTGAAATTCTGATTGTATTAGTGGTTTAAATGTTTCCTTTGGTAATATGTGGAACGTATGTTTGGAAATCAAATTATAAGTGGGTATAAGTTGTTTGGGAGTATAGAATGGGTAGTAAAAAGCATGTTTGGTTTTTGGACACAATTTCTGATGTGGAATTCGTCCATAGGATTGCATGACTCCATTTTACTCTCACTAGTATTTTTATGCTAATGTTGCTACACTTAAATTTTTTCAGGTACGTTCTGTGGTACAGGTTGTGGTAGATCGAGGTGGTGGTGCCTCGTGATCACGAGATGGTGACTTGGACTGGGACTGGATCGATATGTGCATTCAAGGAATGCACAGACTTTAAACACTCTGAACTTTTATCATTTCCACTGATTTATTATTTATTTTAGAGCTCGGGAAAGCACTCGACTGATTTATAGTTTTTAGTTCTTTCCCTTGAATTTAAAAACTATGTCGGAAATGCGCATTTCCAGGATTTATCTGCTTTATCGTTTAGTTGTGAACAATGTATGTTGTTTTTGGCACGTACTTCCAAATACAAACGGCACCATGCCGAATTTTTCGTAAAATTAAGTCTTCCGCTGTTTATTTTTGATTTAAAGTATTATAGTAAATTCGGGTCGTTACAGTTGGTATCAGGGCCTAAGGGTTCTGTAGACCACATGCATCGTATGTTTCTTTCCATGTTTTGTTTTAAAGTCCGTGTCCAATCATCGTCTGCGATCGACGGCACCAGGTATTTCTTGAACTTTATTCTTAAGCTTTACTTTTTTTAGTACTGGGAGGTTTGTGAGGAGAGATTCTCCCTTGTTGAATGTTCTTTATATTTGTGTTAATTGACCACCTCGTAAAGGCCATTAAGTGGCGGTGTTAATTTGGTTGATAGGCTGAGATCTTGATATGAGTACTAAAGGTTGGATTTATTCGTGTGGTTTGGAGGTTGTGCACCTCGTATAGTGTGTTGATGTAAAATTGGTGCAAGGGAGTCGAGATACTCCAAGAGATTTAACTTTTGATCATCACTTTTGATGGAAGTTTGTTATGGTGTGGATGATAAAGTAGTCGTGTTCGTGGGACACAAGATTAACACTCCTTGTGTAGATGAAGTGTGATTGTGTCTATATCCCGGAGATAAGAAGTGGGATACCTAGCTCTTTTGAGTGATTGTGGAGAAGTAATCAGTCGGGCTCGAGTCTAGAGACCTAGATTATGTTAGGGACAAGTCCCTGATCGGGGATGAGACAGTGAAATTAATATTGTTTACAGTAAATCAATGTGATAGTGTGGTGTTAAATTAAAAAAGGGGTTTTCCACTCAGAATAGGGCGCTAGAACATTTCGTGGAAAGTCTCGATAAGGGCAGTGAGTGACTGTATCATTTGATCTTTGGCCTAACCGTGTAGCTAGCATGTAATGAGTGTATCAAAATGAGCCGGGATACTCGAGGTCGAGTTCTTGAAATCTCTGCTTGGGAAATCTGTTATTGTGGATAAAGTTAATCATACCTATGACACATGCATTTTGGGTTGTTATTTGCATGCTTTTTATTGTTATGCCGATGTCTAATGTTGATTTTATCTTGGGTGTGGATTGGCTGTCAGCCAACCAAGCCAACATTGGTTGTAGTGATAAAGTCGTGGACTTTATCGGTCCATGTGGGACCAGTTATCGTTTTTAAGACACTCGAGGTAGGGTGATGCCTGCAGTTATTTCTGCATTACGGGCTAGAGCTCTTTTGAGTAATGGTGCATGAGGTTACTTGGCTAGCGTAGTAGACACTTCGGTTAGGGAGACTACCCTTGCTTCAGTACCTATTGTGAGGGATCTTACTTAAGTGTTCCCTGATGAGTTACTGGGTTTACCACCAGAGAGAGAGTTAGATTTTACTTATGTGTTCTCTTTTCTTCCAATTTATTATTTCAGATACTTCTGGTTTTGTTTTTATATTTTGATTTTTTTTTTTTTGCTTTTTTCCATTTCCTGAGTTTTATTTCACTTTTTTTCATTCATTCCATCATGCGTTCATCTTCCATTGATCTTTTATATGTTGGTTTTTGGGATGAACAGGAATGAAGCTACATGGGAGTTGGTCCCTTATAATAATTGTTCTCTAAGTAATTAAAAATCTAGTTTAGTAAAAATTTCTTTTCTTGATTTTGTTTATATAACCCACTTAAATAAAATATACTTATTATAGTTAAAAATTAAATTGATATTTATTGATATTATTTATTTTAATTTCATTCGTAAAATTAAATTTACACTATTTTTTAATTTGTTATTCTATACTTATTAAATGTTAGCAAAATTAGTCCTATAATTTTATGGTATAAAATTTAATAAGTTTAGATTGTGATTCTTATTACTAGTTTTACTAAAAACTTTATTATAATGAAAAAGTATATCTGTAACAACCCGAACCCGTTAAATTCTTTAAATTCAAATGCACAGCGGAAGACTCGATTTCTAAAGAAAAACGGCATGGGTTCGTTTAAAAATCGAATAATCAAAACCTGTTTACAACCCAAATTCCAGAAAAAGCGATAAATCAGGAATTTCGCATTCCAAAAGACATTTAGACCATAAAACATAGACATATTTTACACAAATACCCTTTCGGGCTCAAAAAGACACAAGTTATGTAAAGATGGAATAATTACAAGCATTTCAATGAATGCTAAACAAAATGAGTTTTCTAGTATTGTCCATACACCCTCTCGATCACCACGCGGCTCCACCTCCTCTACCACGCTT
The DNA here is from genome assembly GCA_028015215.1 of Gynostemma pentaphyllum. Classification (NCBI taxonomy): domain Eukaryota; kingdom Viridiplantae; phylum Streptophyta; class Magnoliopsida; order Cucurbitales; family Cucurbitaceae; genus Gynostemma; species Gynostemma pentaphyllum. The sequence goes on along the minus strand of CM051346.1, from coordinate 43,021,793 downwards.
CTTAACTCGAGGTTTACCTGAAAATTTTAAGTGTAGCACCATTAGCATAACATGCTAGTGAGAGTAAAACAAAAGCAAGTAATCCTATGAACAAAATCTCATAACCGAAATCGTGTCCAAAGGCCTAAAATGCCCAATACTACTCACATCCACACTTCCAAATTTCCATACAATCAATCGATAGTAGAATGTCACCCATACATGTCAATACCATGAGATAGAAAAAGAATAAAGACTTAAAGTGTAATTAACATTCACAACTAAGTCTCACTACACGTTTCTAAGAATCGGTAAAAATAACATTAACTATCCTTATTACCAAACAAGTTTCATCGTATCGTGCTATTGTATGGATCGAAATCAACATACCACGTACCATATCACAACCATCGCACCATGATACGTATGGAACCGAATCAACATACTATCATGTGCCGTATCATAGATCATAATACCATGGTACGTACGGATCCGAATCCACGTACTACCATGTATCATATCTCAATCATCGGTTATCAGGACTTTCACCATTTCAGGTATCAGGAATTTCACCATTTCAGGTATCAGGAATTTCACCATTTCAGGTATCAGGAATTTCACCATTTCGGATATCAGGACTTTCACCATTTCGGATATCAAGACTTTCACCATTTCAGGTATCAGGAATTTCACCATTTCACCACATGATACATATGGAACCGAATCAACATACTATCATGGGTCACTTTACAAATTGTTAAGCTTCCTAAAAGTTAGTTAAACTCAAAGAATCCTTCTAAGCTATTACGAAGCCTAACTATCTAGATTACACGAGTTAACACTCAAGTGCATCTTCTAATTACTTTACTTCCAAATCCATCAAAGTAACTTCCATTCCACTTTCATCTAACATCTCCAAATCTCATTTCCATACTTACAAACCTCTCCGATGTTCTCTAATCATCGAACTAACCATAAATCCAAACTTTCCTCCACTAACTTCCTAATTAAAGTCTCTAACCAAACTTAACTTCTAAGAAGCTAAATCCCGCTTAACTTTGATAAACAATAACATAATGAAACTTAATTCATAAAACAACTAACTTTCATTTTAAACTCACCTTGCAAACGAAGTCAACTCCGAAACACCGGTTGACCAAGAATCACGATCTATGCACGAAACCTATATAATTAAATACACCTAAAGTATATTAATTAACCGAATCGAAGAACGATCGTCACGATACTAAAATAAAAGACAAAACCACCCGGAACTTATGCCAAGAGGCCCACGGCCCAAGGGAAAGGAAGAAAAGGAATTGTTTTCCGGATTTTAAGCACTTTAAAGACATTTTGGTTTGGTTTCGGGTACTTTGGAGGTTGGTAACCTTAATGGGTAATCGCAATTTAGGGTTTTGAGCAATAAACCATTTCCGAAACAAATAGAAAATAGCAAAAACATAATAAACTAAACATCCTAAACAAAGCCCAAAGAGGGAAAACTACAAGGAACGAGTTTCCGGCTCAAACTTGGTTTTAGGTTTTAGGAAAAGTTCCTAAAAATGACTATAACAACTTTCCCGATTGATATCTTAAAGCTCCGGTGAACGAATTCGAAGATTACAACTCAATTCCACCATTAAAACACTATTCATAACAAAAATAAGAAACTTTAACATACCTTTAAGCCTCGATAAAACGAGCGAAAATTACGTTCGGTAGGTTGGAAATGATCTACGGGCCAAGGGCTTTCCAACGGATGTAGAATCGAGACGATCCGTTGAGAAATAAAGAAAAACCAAAATTTAGTTTTTGGCTTAAGGAGGCTCACGGCTGGACAGAGGAGAAGAAGCAGATTTTTGATGAAATTGCCTTTGATTTTCTATTTTAAGGGGAAATGAATAGTGAAATCTAGATATTTAAGAAATCGGGTAATGACGCCTACGTCCCTCTTTAGTTTTTGCTTTAAAAATGAAACCCGAAGCTTGTAAATAAATCTAAAGGTGATTAATAATTATTAATTGGCCCGTTAATAATTATTAATATCACCAAAACATAATTAAAGTACTAAAACGATTAAAAACTAATTCGGACGAAAATAGCTACTAAAATAGAAGTTACTGAATTAAAACTAAACTTTAAAAGCTTCATTAAATAAATAAAAAAAAAAATTTTTACCTCTAAAAGTAACGGGACGTTACAATATCATAATAATCTTAGAGACAAAAAAACTAATATATTTATGAGAAATTCCAATATATGACACTTTTTATGAGCAATTTAAAAAATAACGAATGTTTTAAAATATTCAAAAATGACATTTCTTAGACCGAGATTCCACCAATTTTAGTCTGAGATATGATATTTTTTGAAATTTTTTAGAAGTTTTATTATTTGAAAATATCATTTCTTAAAATATCATTTCTAAATTTTAATAAGCGGTTTAATTTATACCTTAAACAAAATTAATTTATATTGTTACTAAAAAAACCAGTTACATGATCACAAAATCTATAGCAACCAATGACATTGATGACTAATTATAGGGAAGGAACTCTTTTTAGTTCATTAACGAACTTGAAGCATAGAAATTGTTACATTATTTATAGAGTTGGTTTCTTCAATAATACTAGTTGATGGATTTGATCTCTTGAAAATAAATAAAGGTTTCTTTGGCGTTGGAAGAGTCACTTCATTACTTAGCATGAAAACCACTTTGGACATAGTTGGACGATCCGTTGAGTCATCTTGCACACATAATAGCCCAATTTGGATGCATTTTATTATCACATTTTCAAAGGAAGATTTTAGTTCATCCAATGTTGAGTCCACCACTTCCATTGCTTTCTCCCTATTCCACAGCTCCCAAACCTTAATTATAACAAAATTACTCATTTTTAGTATTTATAGATTATATTTCTTAAATATCATCACTTGACAGTAGTAGACTTACATGTCCAACCAAATTTGTGCAGCGGGAAGAATTCGTGAAACTATGGTTTTTTCTGCCTGCAATGATCTCTAATAACAATACCCCAAAGCTATATACATCTGATTTTTCGGAAAATAATCCCACCATTGCATACTCTGGCGACATATAACCACTGCATCAAACATATTTAAAGAGAGTTTTATGATTTTTTTATTTAAGGATCCATATCGGAAAGATAAAATAACCTGACAAGGTTTATAAAATGTTAATGATCACTCATCTCATTACTGATTAGTTTTGAGATGGAAAGCCATAATCATTAAGATAATATGACTACATACACAGAGGGAGATAAACCTTAGATTTTATGAAGACCTGATCATTTTTACACTAATCAAAATTACTCTAGTTGGATGAATTAATTTTATTAGTTTGAAGTATATGTAGGATTATGTAGTAATTGGTAATATATACAATTATATGAGTTGTTATCTACATATTTAGTATTATAATTTAGGGAAAAATACTTACAATGTTCCAACTATGCGATTTGTATTTGCTTGAATCTGGTCATACATAAATATTTTGGCCATACCAAAATCAGCAATCTTAGGATTTAAATCGTCATCCAATAGAATATTGCCTGCTTTCAGATCTCGATGAATGATTTTCAACCTTGAGTCTTGATGAAGATACAAGATCCCTCGTGCAACTCCAATTATAATTTCGAAACGTTTAGTCCAAACTAGTAAGACCCTCTTGCTTTCATCTGAACAAGAAGTTAAAAATTAGTTTTTAGTTCTGAAAGAAGCACTACAAAACCAAATCAAAATATCCTTTTGAACCGATGTTTGTGGAAATGTAAGCTTAAAGAAGACATACCAAAGATGAAAGTGTCCAAGCTTTTATTAGGCAAGTATTCATAAACCAACATCTTCTCTTCATGTTGAACACAATATCCTAAAATTCTAACAAGGTTTCTGTGTTGAAGCTTTGCAATTAATGTAACTTCATTCTTAAACTCTTCTATTCCTTGTCCTGAATTCTTTGCCAGTCTTTTCACAGCAATTTCTTCTCCACTTTTAAGCATGCCCTGAAATTATCAAATCATTGGAGATTAATTAAATTTTCTACAAAGTTATTTGAACTTCAATACTTTACATCAAAATTTCATCAATTATCCAAGCTAATTTAAGATATTTATTGCATTTAAATACCTTATAAACTGAGCCAAAACCACCTTGTCCAAGCTTGTTTTCAAAAGAAAAATGATCTGTAGCTTTCGATATGGTATTCAGGTCAAAGACGACGGGCAGATGATCTGTAGTATTTCTACTTTGATCACCAAGTAATTCACTTGGAATTGGAGAGCCCTCAAAGTAATTACATAAACTTTGCATTTCCTTTCCTATCATTTATATTCACAGTTCAAAAAAAGGAGAATACAATATTAGCGGTTTATAGTAAAAAAAGAAAACTAAATTAGTTACCAGAAAGTCAAATGTGAAACTATATACCTGTTTAAAATAATTTTTGGAAGTTTGTTTAAAAGTGTTTAATTTTTATTAAAAAAATATTACAAAAACAAGCTATCCCAAACGGGCCCTAATTTTACTTACTTTTTCTCCTTTTATGCCCCAAATATACGACGAAGGAAGAAAGAAGCAATAACGTTGCAAAAATTGATACAACGACAATTGTTACCACCTTATTCCTTGCTGAATGATGATTTGAATTTTGGGTATATTGAGCTAAACAAATACAAGAGAGCAAAATAAAGAAAAAAATTGAATTATTGTAAGGAAAAATATTCAAGAAGATTAGTAATTGTTAAATGTGACCTTTAAGAGTCTCATTATATCCTATAATAAATAGATCTATCATGAATCCAATGATATGAGTTGATAATTATTTTTTGGCCAATTAGAAAAGAAGCTAATCAACCATAACGACTATGAGGTGAAAGATATCTTTCAATTTAAGTTTCATTAATTTTTGGCTTACTATATTAAAATAACAGAATAATGGGATCTTCCATTTGATTTTAGCTAGTTAACTTCCATCCATACAATGTCAAAATCGATTCTGTATATTTTATAATAAGTGTAATTAGACAGCTTTAAGATCCAAAAAGACACTATCTAAAAATTTGTTCCAACAAAAAAAACTAACTAAAAATTTAAACTCAATTCTTTATATGAATTTAAATAAAAGTTATATAAATTTATAAATCCAAACACTTATCTAAAAAAAAAACTGTTTTCAAGTAGTTAGGTACCCGCTCTCTTCCTATCAGGGGAAATGTTCGAGTCTTCCCTCTCCTACTTTATATAATATCTCTATAAAAAAAAAACAGAGTATGAAAATTTAAAAGCATACCTAATTCAATGGCATCTACTCTAACAAACAATTCTTGTCCAATACCGGTATTGGCATAAGTCCGCGTATCTATCAAATCCCCATACCACGTCACGCACCCAATCCCAGTCGTCACATCCGCGCTCGTGTAAGCCGTACAATTACAATCCTTCAAACACGCTTCCCGACACGCTTCTAATCTCATGTTCTTGTCGGCACGTGCCTTCGATGCATCAGGCACCTTCACACGTGCTACTGTCACAAACCCTTCTCCACTTCGACACGTGGCATTTGCCCTCTTCCTCACACACCCACCAGTCGAATCTCTCATGGACCAGTCACGTGGCTGTCTGGGTTGGAATCCGGGCAGACACTTGCACCGAAACTGATCTGGATTATATGGGTCACAGTTACTATTCGGACCGCACCGATTATAGTTGTCGCACGACTCTTTTGGAGCCGACCAGAACCCAACCCAATTCCGGTCTTTTTCACGCCTCCATGTTATGCTTACAAAACCCAATTCATCTAAAGTCGTCCTCGTGAAAATCTCATCTATAACTCCATGTTCCAATGAAACCTCGTCAGCATTGTCAATGTATGTCAGGGTAAATAAACTTGTCATCTCCGGTATGCCACTAAATCCGCGTCCGGTCCAAGTCCCGGCCCGCCACAGTGGAACATCATGTTGATACAAAACCAACTGCGGATACCCGGTCGGATCGATTCTGAGAGTGAAATTTCCGGTTCCCGGATCATCACGAGCTTTCCAAGAAGTTACGAACCGGCTGAACCCGGTCTTCCGGTCGTACCCAATTTTCATATAGGGAAGAAGGGTATGGGAGGGATAGTCAAAGCTTTGCCATAGAAGGTTCTGGTTTTGTTTCTGAATCAGTTGAAGGTTTCCAGTATCCAAAAGCTGAACCGACACATCGTTCATCGTCGACGAAATCGAAACGTTTGTGGACCAAAGGGAGATGTTTTGAGTGTGGGAGTAGATAACGAGGTTGCCATGAGTGTCGATGGCGAATGTTCCGGAATCATCGTTAACAGGTTGATCTCTGTTAGCAACCCAAACAGGGGTTCGATCAGGAATATCGTTATACCAAATACCAACATATCGGCAATTCGTGGAATTGTTGAGGCTGAAAAATCCAAGAGTGAAGTTTTTGTTTTTAGAAATCAAGAGTTGTCCGTCTTTGATAATGTTAATTGCAATGGCTTCGACGGTTGAATTCTGGACGGCAATGGTAATCAAATGGCGATCAGGGACAAGAAAAACTAAATTAAGCAGAAATAAAATCAGGATGTTGAAGACCCATTTAGCTAAATTCATCATACTTTTGTTAAATGAGGTTTTTTTTTTTTTTTTTTGAATTGAGGGTTAAATGAGGTAATTGTGATAACATTTAAAGGGTTGTTTTATTAAAGTAAAAAAGAAAAAAGAAAAAAGAAAAAAAGAAAAAGAAAAAAGAAATAAGAAAAAGGAGGGGAAAAATTCAAAATAACCTGCTAAAAACGACTTTTAATGTCATTCCCATTTAGGGAGAATTTAGTGTAGAAAAAGGAGTCTACACACCTCTTTTTACAAAGGGTTAATTTCAGTATTGGATAAATTAATGTGGTTTATTTAAAAAAAACATAATCTTTTATATATATATCAAAACTACCCAAAACCACCACCAGAAAAATTAAATTACATTGTGAAATGACGAAACATACCCCGATAAATTTTCCTTAATTAAATTATATGTAATTAATGAGATATATTTATTAGGAGAGATAAAAGGGTAATAAGGTAAACAATGAAATCGGAATCCACCATAATCGCCACCATAAATGGTGTTTTATGGGTAAATCTGATATTAATATGAAACAACCATTAAAACTGAAATTAAGTGAATTAAATTGGTTATTGGTGTAATTAATTCTTTTACAAAACAGCACAATGGGGGAGTTTTTTAATGAATGGCCCACCTACCACTTACATGAGGAGGGAAAAGACGAAAAGGCCCCTTGAGGTGTGCGTATTAGAGAAAGAATAAGGGTGTGTTTTGGAGTGTTTGTAAAATAAGTGTTTTTAGTTAAAATAATTTTATTATAAGTACTAAGATAAAAAGTGTTTAGTGTTAAAGTATTTTATTGTTTGGTTCTAACATTTAATAAGTGATTTTAATCTTATATAATTATTTTTAGAAAAAAAATGTTTAGAGAAAGAAAGTATGTAGAAATAACATAGAGAGAGAAAGTGTATGAGGAGAAGTTAGAGAGAGTGTGTAAAAATAAGTTAGAGAGAGAGAAAGTGTATAGAGAGAGGTTAGAGAGAGAAAAAGTGTGTAAAAAGAGATTAGAGAGAGAGAGGGTTTGTAGAGAGAGGTTAGAGAGATTAAATGTTTAAAGAGAAGTTAGAGAGATAAAATGTGTAGAGAAAAGTTAGAGAGATAAAATATGTAGAGAAAATTTATAGAGATGATGTTTAAAAAATAAAAAACACTTCAAAAAGCACCAAATATTTAGGGTGTGTTTGGAAGTGTTTGTAAAATAAGTGTTTTTAGTTCAAGTACTTTTATTATAAGTAATATGATAAAAAGGGCTTAATGTTAAAATATTTTATTGTTTGGTTCTAACATTTAAGAAGTGATTTTAATCTTATATAGTTATTTTTAGAAAAAAATGTGTAGAGAAAGAAAGTATGTAGAAATAACATAGAGAGAGAAAGTATATGAGTAGTTAGAGAGAGTGTGAAAAAATAAGTTAGAGAGAGAGAGTGTGTAGAGAGAGGTTAGAGAGAGAACATTTGTGTAAAGAGAGCTTAGAGAGAGAAAAATTGTAGAGAGAGTTTGTAGAGAGAGTTAGAGAGATGAAATGTGTAGAGATAAGTTAGAGAGATGAAATATGTAGAGAAAATTTAGAGAGATACTTCAAAAAGCACCAAATACGTACTTCTTCAAAAAGCACTTAAAGTGATTTTGACTTTTACAAAAAGTGCTTCCAAAATGTAGTCAAACATAAATATTACATATAGGAAGTGCTTTTGGTCATTTAAAAACATTTTTGCCTCGACCAAAAGCACTCCCAAACGCACCTTTACTTCTTCAAAAAGCACTTGAAGTGATTTTGACTTTTACAAAAAGTACTTCAAAAATGTAGCCAAACATAAATATTGTATATAGGAAGTGCTTTTGATAATTTAAAAGTACTTTTGTCTTGACCAAAAGCACTCCCAAACACACCCTAAGAGGTCTTGAGATCAAACTTTGTTCTTCTTATTTAGGGGCTCTTGTAAAAATAGCAAAATTAGGTTCAATATTTGTAAAAATAGCAGCAAAAAAATTTATTTGTAAAAATATGAAAAAACTCAAATTCGCGCTTAAAATATTACAAAATTGTCACTAGTAATCAGTGATATTCTCACAAGTAATCACTGATTTTACTGATATCCTGATTTTTTGTGCTTGTATCACTGATTACTAGTTATACAAAACTACAGACCAAAATCTCCACAAAATCCATATACATCACACCGATCTCCCGGTAAGGTATACAAAACTTGCCAATTTCTTATCCCATCATCCCAAAAAAGTGTTGAAATAATCCAGCAGAGTTTAACACAACTCTTGAAATCACATTATTTGGTGTATCATATGAATATGAAACTTCATCTGAAGTGTAATTGAATATTGGAGAATAATTTGTAGTCTCTCTCAAAGGAGGACTCCCACTAAACCTCGTCCCAAATCACGGTTCACCTCAAAATATCTTGTCGAATCGTTCACAAATTACAAACTGGGGAAGCCCATCTGGATCAACACTGCAACTAAAGTCCCCAGACGACACATTGTTCGAGGTTTTCCAAGATGTCAACTTTGGATTCAGACCAGTTTTCATGTTCATCCCAAGTTTCATTCCAGGTATATCAGAAGGATAATCAAAACTTTCCCATATGAAATCTTTGGTCCCAAAATCTCTCAAGACAAAATTACCTGTGTCGAGAAGCTGAGCTACCGGTTTCTCCAACAATCTTGGACATTTGGAAGACCATAAAATCCCTCCAGTTTTATTTTGAAGAACAATGTTTCCTTTTTCATTGAATCTTAACAAACCAGAGGAATTTACCAATGGGTGGTCTCTGTTTGCTATCCAGACAACAGTTTGTGGGATGTTTTTATACCATATTCCAAAATATTGAAATTGGGAGCCAATGGGATTGAATAATCCCAACACAAAGTTTTGTTTTGATGAAACTAATGTTTGGTTTCTGTCATTGATGGATTGGTCTGATTTTATAGTATCACTTGAAATTGCAATTGCAAATGGCTGTTTTTGAAATAAAGCTATCAATGTGAAGGGAAAAAAATGTGAAAGAATGTATCTGCAATTGTTGAAGCAGTTTTGCCATGAATTTGTTTGAAATCAGATTTTGATTGTTCTTGATCTTCTTATGAGAAAAGTTTTCATGATGTATAATTAATTTTATTGACCTTAATATTAATTTTATTGTTCTAAAAACTTTGACATTTGAATTTATATTTTTATCAGCTGGGATTGTAATGTATCTTCTGAGTATTGTCTTGAACTTGTCATTTGTTGGTTGGTTTATCTACAAATTGGTCTTGGTTTTCTGGTATTTTGTGTCAATTTAGTGTTTATGGTTTTATAAGTTTCAATTTAATCTCTTTGATTTGAAATTTGTTCAATTTAATTGTTATGGTTTTAACACTGTCAATTTAATGTTCGTGTTTTAATAAATGCTCTTACCACATTTACACCTCAAAAGGGATAAAGGATGCGTTATTAATCCTATCTTTTTTTTATTATCTTTGACTCACCCATCATGCGAGATAGAGAAAACCATTATTACGCAGGGCATAGAGGGGGAGGTCATAAGCGTCTATACCGTAAAATCGATTTTCGACGGAATGAAAAAGACATATATGGTAGAATCGTAACCATAGAATACGACCCTAATCGAAATGCATACATTTGTCTCACACACTACGGGATTAGAACACCCACCATCCACACTAGAATAAATGAAGTTTTTCGAAAAAATCTGCTAGTGGAGGAAGACCTCCTAAAGATAAGAGACATGGGGTTAAAGAGAGAGCCAAAAAATGATCTTTTGTATATAGCTTTGGATAAACCTTTTTGTTTAATTTCTTCTGGAACAATCGCAAACACTTTTTTTATTATGGATCTACTACCAGAAACTCAATACATAATCTTAACATTCAATGTGAGGTCTGATAAGTATGAATCATAGCAAATATGATCAATAAAAAAAATATTATTCTTCCCCTATTTTTTTTTCTTACTGCACCACAATCAAATCGAGATTTTGAGTGTCACATTTTTCTGTTAATTAACTCTAAGTTAAAAGTTATCGTGATTGTCACATTAAAAAAAAGAACAAATAAGAAATCTATCAAAAAATTGGTAACAACAAACAAACGTTTGAGTTTTTACCGAATTTAAAGAACTAAATTGAAACTGTTGATGCTATAAAAACTAAATTGAAACTTTTTAATACACAAGGACTGAATGAAAATAAACTTTTTAAATTTGTAATTAAACTTTTTATTGTTTCGGTAAATCAACTTTTATGTTTATTCTGTTTTACTGAGGAATTGACATGCCTTTTGTTTATCAGATAAGTATATGTCTATCAACGGGTTCAAAGTCGATGTCGATAGAAATATCAAGTTTCAAATTTATTGATATGTCACAGATATTTGATAAAATAATGGAAATGATGAATACTTAGAATTAATCAATGAAACTTTAACTACTCTTTAAATAAGTCATAATTAATCATGTAAGTAAGTTATGCACTCATAAATGATTTAACATCGAGAAAATAAAAAAAAAATACAATTGATTAAAGAGAGAGATAAAGAAAATAAATTAAAATTTTTAGAAAAATTAAAGAGAGAATGAACTAAAGTTAATAATAAATTAAATAACAAGAATAATTAAAATAAAAAGTAAAAATAAAAAAAATAAAGAAAAGAGGTTGATCAATTATTTGAGTAGTACTCTAATGGAAATGTTGATAATGTCAAAGATATTGTTTATCACCGTTTGAAAAGTCGAACCTCTATTTTAGAGACATATCGACGGATATATCGACAGTATCGAAGACATTTGATACCCTGATGTCTATAGATAAGTAATTAGAAGTATTGAAACAATATCTTCTTCTTACTTTTTTTTCCTCAAAAGAGGAGTTTAATGATTATTGAACAATAATGAGATAATTAAGTATGAAACAAAGCCAATGCCCCATTTGCCAACATGAGCCTCATCTGGTTTGACGTATACTCCCTTCTTCTTGAGGTTAAAGGTTCGAATCCCCTACTCCACTTTAATGTAATCACCCCATCAATAATAAATTATGAACTTAATATGAAAATTGTAATCAATGCTTGAATCAGTTTTCATTCATCTCAATATATATATATATATATTTTGTTTTAATCAGTGGCGGGTCTAACTTCAAAAGTTTGAATGTTGTATCAGTTTATATAAATAAATTTTGAGATTAATAAATTTTATTTCTATAACTATCTTAAAGAACTTTTAAGAGAGAGATAAGAAACATTATGGAGAATAAGGAAAGAGCCATATTGGTTGACAGTGACCATCTCAAAGCTTGACTTTGTCCAAGTCAAATTGACATTTTATGTTTTCAAATTGACAAGTTATATTCTTATTTTTTTGCTTTTTTTTACCACACGTGTTTGAAGGGGATAGAGACTTGACTTCTTAAGGGGATGAAGTGAAGTCTTTTCCTTTATTTTTTTGAATAAGACTTCTTTCCTGTCCCTTAACGAGATATCCTTCTTTTCACACTCAACAAAAAACCAAAAAATGCAAAAACTAGGGGCTGAATTTTGTCCCATGTGACCAAAATCCAGCCAAAAAAGGAGGGATTCCTCCTTAACTAAATGCTTTACGATGAGATTGAGCTTCTTCTCATATTTAGATATGTCATATTTATATTAGAACATATTGGTGGGACACGAATATTTATTAACAATAAAATAAAACATCTAATAAAATAAGGGAGTGTGAATATAAATAGAAGAAAGAATTGCACACAGGACCTAATTAATTAACCTAATTCCACTTTTTATGGTTGTTTGTTTTATATTTTAGAATTACCCATAAACCACCATATTTAGTGCATTACACGGTTGCTGTCGAAATCAATTTTTACTAATTTGCCCTTTTAGATTATCTCAGCTACACGTAATTATATCAAATTATAATTGTTTTTTGTCCTTTTCGATTCCGTGATTAATTACTCTTTCAATTAAGGGATATTGTAACAACCATTAATTACATGGTGATTTGTTTTCACACGTTTTCTTTCTCATCTTCTCTGTTTTTCATTTCTTTCTTTTCTTCATTATTTCTGATTTTTATCAACCATTAATTTCTGGCGTACACGCTGAATTGGTCGCCACGGTGATTCTCCCATCTTATCCGTTTTTTGTTTTTTTCTTTTCTTCATCGTTTCATCGCTTCTTGAAACATGAGATCTGTGAATTTTAGAGATAGAGAAAAGCAAAAGGGAAAGGAGAAAATGAAAGTGGAAGTGGACGGCTCAGCATAAAAAGTTGAGTGTGAGACTACTATTCATTATATAGAGAAAAGATATACATTTGTCATTGTTTGAGTGGAAAGAAAGTACACACCAAAATAAAACAAAAGACTAATTATCCCTAATATAATATTTACTCTAACATCCCCCCACAAGCGAAGCGATCTGAGAAGATCGATGAGCTTGAATATTGCCTTTGCATCTTGAGTCAACAATAAAAGAAAAGAAAGAGACTAAATTGTAATTTAGATTCAAAATGATTAAACTTAAAATAGAAAATCAGGAAATTTGAATGAGGAAAATATTGGGAAAAAAAATGATAATGAAAAATTAGAGAGAGGAAGAAAGATTTTACATATCTTATATGGAATTTGAAGATAACAATAGAAGGATAATAGAGATTTTGATTCAAGCAGAAAGAAAGAACAATAAGAAAAAGGAAATAAATTGTGTAGTAGACAAAATTATGAAAGCATCAGAAAGAAAGCCCAAGATCTGTATTTTTTTTTGGATATTGGAAGATATACATATCAATAGAAAACAGATAAATAAGCATGAGATCGTAAAAGATAATAATGGAAGGAAAAGTTGATAAAAGAGGAAAATTAAGGGATGAAATCTTAAATCTGTAAATCAAATAGGTGGATGCAGGTCTAGTTCTAGATCTCTGCATTTTTTTTTAAATTTTAACGATGAACAATAAGAAGCAGGGAGAACATGATATTCCCAGGTGATAACTCTATAAAATAGAGTTATTTGGTCATATTTTAATGCATATTATATGAATAATTGATTGAACTTTGCTCACATTGTGCATACTTTGAACTCATTTTGCACCATTATTTAATTAAGCTTACTTTGAGAAAACTCGAGTTTTTAGCACTTTAAATAATATGTTTGAAGTGTTTTTGGCTTTTGGTATTTTAATCTTGTCATTTTGAATGAAAGAAATCCCTAAAAAGTTGCAAATTTCATGTAGGAGCAAAGGAAAAAAGTGCAGATTTTGGCAAAGTGTTGTGGCAGTGCTACAGCACACTGGAGCAGAATTGGACAGCAGTGCACAGTCACGATTTCTGGCCCAAAAAGTCATATTTTTGGGCCCGTTTCAGCCCAAAAACGTGAGGAAAAATTAAGGAAGGCCTTGGGATCCATCTAGGAACGATTTTTGGGAAGATTTGATAAAGCCCAAACCTAATCTTGAAGGAAAATCATTTATAAAAGGAGAAAAGAAAAAGAAAGAAACCCTAGTTCTTCATTGGAGGCAACAAGCTCAAAGTGGGAGGAAGATGTAGCAGCCATGGGAGAGGAGAAAAGCTTCGATTCTTGGAAACTCAGATTTGATTCTTTTCCCTTTTCTCTTTATGCTTTCTTTTATAGTTTCTTCTTATTCTTTATTCTTCTTCTCCAAACTCCATTGTTGAACCTTCAAATATGCTTAGATTAGTTTTTTTATTTATTATTTTCTTTGTTATTTTAGATTTCTTTATGAACTAATTGCATTAGGTTGGAATTGATAGATGAACCCTAAGGGGGATTAGTTTTCATAGCTTTTAATAAATTCAGTTTTTATGTTCAATCAATAGTTTGATATTTTTATCTCTTTGCTTATGCTTGATCAACCTAGGTGAATTGCTCAGTTTAGTTTTAATTCTGAAAAGGTTAAAGTTGAATGAAAGAATATTGATTGGTAAGGGTTAACGATTCTTGAAATTGTTTTTGGTAATGCATAGACATATGTAATTGCACCTTAAGGCCTAAACCGGAACATTAAAACATATTTCTTAATCTAATTTTACCTAGACATAGGATTTAAATTGGATTAGGAATTAGAATCATTTAGGCTTGACGAAGTCACTTGAACAATTGGGTTTACTTGCATAAAAAGTGTATTTGTTATTACAGATTGCTACAGTACAGCCATAGCACTGCTGCAGCATTATGAATTCTAACACTTTTTAGGGGGATTCTTGACTTTCCAACTGTTTGTCTCTACATAGTCTAATCACTTTTATCTTCTTACATATTTTAGGAGTAATTTTAGCCACTTTAGACCATCTTACTTATTTTCCATAATTAATTTAGAATTTAGTTATTTAGTTTTGCATAGTTTCATAATTTTATTTATTTAGTTTCATAGATCACATCACCCTAAATTATCATTGTTTTTTTTTTTTATTTAAGCTAATTGTTAAACACCACTTTAAGTCACTAATCCTCGTGGGAACGATCTTTCTTATCACTTTATTACTTGTTAGACTACGTGCACTTGCGTAACATAATTTCACACAACACCAGGAAAAGAAAATAAAATAAAAATTGAAGAAAGAACATTTTTTTAAGGAAAGAAAGATGAGATTGGGATTTATGAACCCAGAACAAAATCAAGGACTTTGAGAACAAGATATGGCTCATGATTGACATGGCGTGACTGGAAATTGAAATGTTAGGATTTACCTGTTTCTTTCCCTTTGGGGTTTCTTTGAATAAAGTGGAATATGGGTTTTTCACCATTTCCATGGTTGAGTTTGGGACTTCTTCTAGGACACCAATTAAGAGAGAGGTGGTTGAGTGTGAAAAGTGATGAACAAAGATCTAAAAAAATGAGAACTCTAGATCTGTATTTTTTTTTTTTAAGAAAAAAAGGTTTGAGGTTTGAGAGAAGAGTGGATTGGAGATATGCATGAGTGAGATTGGTTCTTTGGTGGTAGAAGAAATGGAGGAAAATAGTTAAGATCTAGACCTAGTTTTTTTTTTTACGTGATTTTTCTAGAAAAACAGAAAACAGACAGCAAAGATTGAGAGACAGAAAATAAACCAGACTTTCAGGCTACTTCATAATCAAAGGAAAGAAGCAGAAATAAGAGAGGAGTTTTACCCATTCCCAGATAACGCCAGAGAAAAAAAAAAGGGAAGAACATCGATGTATTTGGACAAACAATGGAGCAAAAATGAAGCGATGCTTACGGCTCTGGACGTAGATCTGAATCGAACGGCGGAACGTGATGAGAACTACCAGATCTTGAGCTTCGTGCGGTGGTTCTGATACGTTAGAAACCAGATCTGGTGGTTGGAATTGCGAAAGAGCACAAGGACGTGAGGTGTTTAGGTGAAGAAGAAGGCCATGAAAACTAGGGAAAATTCTCAGGAAGATAAAAAGAAAGGGAAAGCAGATCCGAGGTTGGAAAAAAAATAGATAAATCAAAAGACTAAAAAAAAAAAGGAAAATGGGTTAAGAGATCTGAAACTAAAAGTTCATAAATAGATGTATATTTTTTGTGGAAGAGAATTGAGAGAAATTGAATGATTTTTTTTTTTTTGATGAATTTGGTTTGAAGAAGACGAATTGAACGAAGAAAAATAGTGATAAGAGGATTTTTTTTTTTTTTTTTGTGATGTTGAGACCTTTATTTTGGAAGGAGAGGCATTGAAGGTCTGAGACAAAAAAGTGAAGGAGGTTGTATAAATTAGACCCATTCCCAGGATTTTTTTTAATTTTTTTAATAATAACCATAGCTCTGATATCATGTGAATTTTAGAGATAGAGAAAAGAAAAAGGGAAAGGAGAAAATGAAAGTGGAAGGCTCAGCATAAGAAGCTGAGTGTGAGACTACTATTCATTATATAGAGAAAAGATATACATTTGTCATTGTTTGAGTGGAAAGAAAATACCCACGAAAATAAAGCAAAAGACTAATTATCCTCTAATATAATATTTACTCTAACAAGATCTACATCAATTGACATTATTTACGATGGTTGTTGGAACGAAGCTCATATTTACGAAAGTTATGAACTCAAATATATGATGTATTTCCAAAACACTACATTTATTGATCTCGTCAAGAAGGTTCGGTGTAAAGTATCTTTCAACCCTGAATCTCATTACTTGTTGATGGAAGTTATTACTAAATCTTAAGTCAGGGTTTATTTAGACGTCAAATTTGACAATGATGTTGCATTCCTGGAAAACTTTCCTCTTTGACAACTATTCCGCTTGTATTGATCTCGTGGTAGATAAGAAAAAAACAGTTTCTAAACTAGTACCTATTGACCCTGTTAGCAACCCTTATGGAATTGCATCAAAATTACTTCTCTTCTTCTTCTTCTTCCTTCGTTTTCCATTCATGGCTGCTACAGGTTTGTTGATAAATAGTAAACTATTTATTAAATATAAATTTTTTTTTATATATGGTTGCTGCTATCTGCTACAAATGTTTATGTTTGCTGTTATATGTTTGTTTATCAATAATAAACTGTTTATTAAATATATATAGTTTCTATGGCAGTTTTACTGATTGTTTTTTCAATTATACAATGTTTATCAAATATAAACATGTTTAACAATTTATGATTTTGTTTTTCAAAAAAAAAAATTTATGTTCTTTTTTCAATTTAACATTTGTATTTGGTTTACTTTTGTTATATTTTTTTTTTGTTTATCAATTATACACAGTGACGGTTAGAGGATGATCGAAGAAGAAAGCAATTCGATATTTCCTGGAAGTTAGAAGCTTGAAGATTTTGTTTTCTTGCATTTTTATATTTTTGATTTACTTTTTTTTTTTAGTTTTATTTCTGTTTAAATTTGTTTTTTCCATTAATTTTATAAAATTTAAGGGATTTTAAAATTTTTATTAAATTTTACACAAATTAAGAAAAAATTAAATAGGGGTATCTATTATCTTTTCACAATGTAATTTAATTTCACCGGTGGTTTTTGGGTAGTTTTGATATATATATAAAAGATACGATTTTCTTGAAATTTTTATTTATTAAATGGTTATTACTGAAATTAACCCTAAATAGAAACTCTGTCACAATGTGTAGAGGTAAATATTATTCAAAATATTATATTTGCAAATATGTATCTATTTTATTACTACACTTCCTATATTAAAAGGTGTGAAAATGGGAGAAATATTAGTTTCGCATTTTGCCCTACTTTTTATAAGATTTTCTCTTTTCACCCTCTTTAATTAATTATTATAAATTTCTATTTATTTTAATACATAAATCTTTATATTCAAAGAATTTTTTGAAGTAGCGTTTATTTTGTCTGACTCCTTTTAAATTTCGGTCCATTGATTTTGGATTTTTTTTCCCTTTCTTTCTTTCCAAAAAAAAAAAATATATATATATTAACAACGATGGACCGATTTCCTACATTGAGGAAAGATTTTGGTCCATCGAAATTCGGGGTAACCTGAGATTTTTTTTTCTTCCTTTCTTTCTTTCCAAAATAATAAGAATTAAAAGCATGAAGATTACTTGGCTATATAAAGAGAGTGTTGATGTTTTGGTAGAGATAAAAAAAATACATATGAAAAAATCTATAAAATTCAAAGTTATACATACTCAAATCGAGAGAAGAGAGATTTTTCAAACGTTTTCCACCACCAACCACCGCTTAAGAAGATTTGAAAAGGGTTTCCTGGAAGAAAATAAGAAAATGATTACATTGAAGAAGAGAAAGAAAATATTTTTTAGACATTTCAATGCAAAATCAAATCATATCAGAATGTCAAAAAAGATTAAAATGAGAATGGAGGTCAAATAACCCTTAATTGTCTATTTTGAAGGTCAAAACTCCAAAAAAAAACCAGTGGCAGAGCCAGGATTTAGGGTGGGGGGGGGGCACGCAGATGCAACTTAAAATTTCCAACCCAATAGAAATTGAATCAAAACTGACTAAATTTAATAAAATTCAATAACTTAAGCTATTTGTGTCAAAACTAATGGACCTGTTAATTTCAATTTTGACACATAACCGGTTCATTTCCGATTTGTAATTTTTTTCTTCATTTTTAATCGTTTAAGTGTCGATTTTAATCAAAACTGACAAACACCTCTGTTATGGGTGAAATATCGTTAAGAGTGAAATGACCACATGTTGAGCATACGAAGAGACACGAGGAATTTCAAACTCTTTCGGCCTACGCGAGCGATCCTGGTTATATGAGCGTGCCACGCATGACGGACCCGACCTCCACCACTAGCGGAGAACATACCATCAAGAGAGGTGCGTATAGACACGGGCCCATCTCAAAGAAATATAGACTAAGTGTCCAAGAAAGAAGCTCCGCTGCTGCGCTGCGCGCATCTACCCCCACCTCAGAGAAGTGTAAGTGCACACCAGCCACCTACACTCCTACACACCTACCTACACTCCTACACACCTACCTACACATCTACATCCAATCAAGACCCAACACATGGACTAATCCGTGTGTGACACGTGGCTTGATGACATCATCCATTTCCACTCCTATAAATAGGAGATGAGAAATGGCCAAAAGGTAATTCATTTTCATTCCTTATTTGCTCTAACCACAAGCTCTGCTCTGCTCTAACTTAAGCATCAGAGGGTGTTAGGCCGGCACCACACCGGTGCTACTAGCTCTACTTGCGCAGGTGATCACCTACGTAGCAGGACACCCACGCAAGTTACCTTCAACGCGGATCTTCGCCTCCGACTCAATACAAATTTATTGTTCGTTGCACACGTGGAAGCAAGAGCGTCATTAGCGCGGAGCACGTCCGCGCGTTATACTTATTACCATTTCCACGCAACAACAGTTGGCGCAGTCTGTGGGAACGTATACTTTATTACGTGCTCTATCATCAAGAATGACTCGGAGAAGTCATACAGAGCACCGTGGTGGTAATGAAGGAGTGGAAAACAACATTCCTCGCACTAGAAGGTACCCAGCTCGTGGGGACAGAAACCGGGTTCAAGAAGAGGAGACCGAGAGAGTTGAACCCTTGCCGGATAGGAGGGTGGATGCCTTGGAGGAACAAGTTCGAGTTGTGAATCGAGACCTTTCAAAGGTACTTGAAATACTCAATCAGAAGTTTGTAGTCGACCGCCAAGAATCAAACCCCGGTAACGGCAAAGGCAAAGAACATGTGGAGTATGTAGATGAGTCACGAACCAACGGAGGAGGTGGCTCGAAGGGGAAGCAGAGGACGAACAATCAACATGTTGCCTCGTCCCGTCTTGAACCTGGACAATCTCGACTGAAGGGAGGATCCGACCTCCGAGATGTTTTGAATCAAAAGAGGAAAGAGCAAACTGAAATTATGAAGTCCACCGCGGAAAGCACCCAACCTTGGGCGCCGGAGCTAAAAAAGCTTCAAGACTAGCTCGGTCACATGAAGAAGGAGTACCGAGGTAAGGCTCCCCTTGCTTTGGAAGACCTCCTCGAGCAGGCAGAGCCTCCATTCACCGATGACATTATGGAGGTAGACTTACCCGCCAAGTTCAAGATGCCAACCATGCCCACCTATGATGGCTCTAAGGACCCGGTTGAACATGTTGACACGTTTCGGACCTGGATGGAGCTCCAGGGAGTTCGAGACGCAATCAAGTGTAGTGCATTCCCTCTCACTTTAGGAGGCCCTGCACGAGGATGGTACAGACAACTCAAGCCAAGGTCCATTTCCTCGTTTAAAGACCTTATGCGGTCCTTTGTGACTCAGTTCCTCGGAGGAAGAGATCACAAGAAGCCGGCTACGCACTTGTTAACTATTCGTCAGAAATGGGGGGAGAGCCTACGTGACTACGTGGTAAGGTTCAACAATGAGGCTTTGAAAGTAGAAGGTTATAGTGACGACATAGCCCTGACTGCTATGATGGCGGGACTGAAAGATGAGAAATTCTTATGGTCGTTAGGCAAAAAGACCCCGATTACATACACTGAGCTTCTTTCTAGGGAGCAAAAATACATGAGTGCCGGAGAGTTGCTCAGTGCAAGAAGAGCTCCAGAAGAAGGGGGTAGTAGCAAACACTCGGAACATAAAAGAAAAGATCGAACATAAGATGCTACCCGGAGGGATGATCGCCATAGAGATGATAAGAGGAGGAAGATCGAAGACCGACTTGGTAAACAGAGTCTTCCTCCTAGCAAGTTCAAGAAATACACCCCTACCACCATACCAGCAGAGCAGCTACTCATGGAGATCCAAGAGAAGAACTTGGTTAGGTGGCCGTCGAGGATGAAAGCGGGATCAAACAAAAGAAATAAAGACAAGTATTGTCTTTTCCACAAAGATCACGGTCATACTACCTCCGATTGTTTTGACCTCAAGGAGGAAATCGAAGCTCTAATTCAAAGAGGGAACTTAAAGGAGTTTGTAATGAGGAGAGAAGGAGGTCAACGCGAGGCCAGACCTGAACAGAAAGACCAGGACCGAGGCGGTAAAAAGCCCTTGGGAGGTGACATAAGAACTATATTTGGTGGACCAGCGGGTGGAGAGTCAAGCAGAAAAAGAAAAGTAAATGCCCGAGAGGCAAGTCACGCCCCACCTAGATTCGAAGTCTTCACCACCCATACAATGCCTAGACGGGAGGCAAAAATTCATTTCGATGAAGAAGAAGTCGCTGACATCCATCAACCTCACAATGATGCTCTGGTAGTGGTAATCATTGTAGCTAACTTGAGAGTGCACCGTGTTCTGGTCGATGGTGGTAGCTCGGTAGACGTACTCTCTCTAAGCGCATTTGAAAAGTTAGGAATCGGGAGAGAAAAATTGAAAAGAAATCTAGCACCCTTGGTGTGATTTGAGGGAAGCCAGGTCATCCCGGAAGGAAGTATCGAGTTGCCGGTCACGTTTGGGGAAGAACCTAACACCGTCACTAAGATGGTAGAATTCCAAGTGGTTGAGTGCCCGTCAGCTTATAATATCATATTAGGACGCCCTACTATCCACGCTCTCAGGGCCGTACCATCGACTTATCATCAAATGATGAAGTTCCCTACTACAAATGGAATAGGGGTGATCAGAGGGGAACAAAAGGTCTCTCGGGAGTGTTATTACACAGCTATGAAGGGTACTACACCGGTAAACATGATCGCGGTAGAGCATACTAAGGAAGAGGCGCGCTCTGCTATGACCAACTTGGTAGAAGAGGCGGAACAACCTCCCTTAGTAATACCACCAGAAAAGTTCGACCAAAGGGCAGTACCCACAGAAGACATGGAGTCTGTCCCGCTTCTACCTGAAAGGTGTGTCAAAATCGGGACTAGACTGGGGGGTGAACAGAGAGATGACTTAATAAAATTTCTAAAAGAAAATATTGACGTGTTTGCATGGACCCATGAAGATATGCCGGGCATCGATCCTAAAATTATGGTACATCGTTTAAACATCGATCACACGTATCGACCCGTCAGATAGAAACGTAGAGTGTTTGACCAGGCCAAGAATGGAGTTATAGCTGAGGAAGTAAGAAAGCTCTTAGAAGCAGACTTTGTCCGTGAAGTGCATTACCCGGACTGGCTATCCAATGTTGTTCTAGTGAAGAAAACTAACGGAAAATGGCGGGTATGCATAGACTTTACTGACCTCAACAAGGCATGTCCAAAAGATAGTTTTCCTCTACCTCGAATTGATCAGCTAGTAGACGCCATCGCAGGACACAAGATGATGACCTTTATGGATGCCTACTCAGGCTATAACCAAATTAAGATGTATGAGCCCGACCGGGAGAAAACTTCCTTTGTGACAAGTCAAGGGCTTTATTGCTACAAGGTTATGCCATTCGGGTTGAAGAACGCAGGTGCAACCTACCAACGAATAGTGAATAAAATGTTCGCGGGGCAGATTGGGAGAAACATAGAGGTTTATGTAGATGACATGTTGGTCAAGAGCCACCAGGCAGATCAACATACCTCTGATCTAAAAGAGGCATTTGATGTACTAAGAAGGTACCGATGAAGCTCAACCCAGACAAATGTGCATTTGGAGTAACTTCAGGAAAATTCCTGGGGTTTATGGTCCACCAAAGGGGTATAGAAGCGAACCCTGACAAGTTGAAAGCTGTCCTGGACATGGAATCTCCTAAAAACCTTAAACAATTGCAAAGCTTGAATGGGAAGGTAGCGGCGCTGAATAGATTTGTATCAAGGGCGACAGACAAGTGTCTCCCGTTCTTTAAGGCTCTCCGAAAAGGAAGTAAGTTTGAATGGACAAAGGAGTGCAAGAAAGCGTTCATAGAGCTAAAAAACTACTTAAGCTCCGCACTTCTACTCTCCAAGCTTGTCCTGGGTGAAGAGTTGTTTTTGTATTTAGCTGTGTCAGAGACAGCGGTGAGCTCAGCTCTAGTAAGAGAAGAAGGTGGAGTTCAACTACCTACATATTATACGAGCAAAGCCATGGTGGACGCGGAGACAAGGTACCCACAAATGGAAAAATTGGCGCTAGCCTTAATAACCTCAGCTCGGAGGTTGAGACCATATTTTCAAGCACACAGGATTGTGGTTCTGACAAATCACCCATTGAGACAAGTTTTACAAAAACCGGAAGCATCAGGTCGATTGATGAAATGAGCGGTGAAACTTAGTGAGTATGATATTCAATATAAGCCGAGAACCGCAATAAAAGGCCAAGTCGTGGCTGATTTTATAGCAGAACTCACACCTGAAAAAGAGGAAACACACTTAACCCCTGAAAGAGAGCTTGATCTAGACCAGAGACTCATCTCTCCACAAAGAGAAGGGTCCACTTGGACACTCTACGTGGACGGATCTTCCAATATGAAGGGTTGCGGAGCAGGCCTTATCTTAGTCTCACCTGACCAAGCCCACATTGAATATGCTCTAAGGTTTGGGTTTAAGGCTTCTAATAATGAAGCCGAGTATGAAGCACTTCTGGCCGGATTGCGGTTAGCAAGGAAGGTGGGGGTAAGCCGTGTCAAAGTCTTTAGTGACTCTCAATTGGTTGTCAATCACATAACAGAAGAATATCAGACAAAGGGGGAAAGAATGGCGGCGTACCTAGCAAAGGTGAAAGAACTTCTTTGCACATTCGAGTGGTGGGAAGTTAAGCAAATACCACGCTCAGAGAATGCTAACGCTGATTCGCTGGCACGTCTAGCATCTACCTACGAGACCGAGTTGAATCGTACAGTGCCGGTAGAATTCCTCCCTAGCTCAAGAATAGATGAGCTAGAAGCCATGGACATTGACAAAGCAGCACAATTGACCACCTCTTCCTGGATGGATCCAATCATAAAATTCTTAAGAGATGGTGAATTGCCTCTTGATAAAGTAGAGGCGCGACAACTCCAACGTCGGGCAACACGTTATATAATGAGAGGAGATGTATTATACAAGAGAGGTTTTTCCCTACCACTACTAAGGTGTCTCCTACCTGATGAGGCAGACTACGTCATGAAAGAAGTTCATGAGGGAGTATGTGGTAACCACTCTGGAGGAAGGTCGCTGGCACATAAAATCATAAGGCAAGGATATTATTGGCCAACCTTGTATGAAGATGCCAGGTCATTTAGTCGAAAGTGCGACCAGTGTCAACGTTTTGCTATAGTCCCAAGACAACCACCTGAGTACTTGACTAATATCACAAGTCCTTGGCCGTTTTCTCAATGGGGGGTCGACCTGATAGGACCCCTCCCTCAAGGAAAAGGTCAGACCAAGTTTGCTATAGTGGCAATAGATTATTTTACTAAGTGGGTGGAAGCCGAAGCACTAGCCACAATCACCGAACGTAAAACCACCGACTTCATGTGGCAGAATGTGGTATGCAGGTTTGACATTCCCTATGCCATAGTCTCAGATAACGGCAAGCAATTTGACAATGAAAAGTTTAGATCATGGTGCACTGAACTCGGTATCAAACACTTCAAGTCTTCTCCAGCTCACCCACAGGCCAATGGCCAGGTAGAAGCCGTGAACAAAATCATTAAGAAAAACTTAAAGAGCAAGCTTGAAGGTTTAAAGGGGCTTTGGGCAGAGGAGCTTCCAAATTACTTATGGGCGTATAGAACAACAGCAAGGACCTCCACGGGTGAAACGCCTTTTTCATTGGCATTTGGAGTAGAGGCGGTAGTACCCGTTGAAATAGGACTACCTTCCCCTCGAATTAAACTCTTCAACCCAGAAATTAATGGAGAATGCCAAAGGTTAAGTCTTGACCTGTTAGAGGAGCATAGAGAGACATCCCGTCTCCGTGTGGCTGAGTACAAGAACAGAGCAGGGCGCTACTACAACTCTCGGGTCAAACCACGCAGCTTTAAGGTGGATGACCTCGTGCTAAGAAAAGTACTACCTAACACGAAAGACACAAGCGGCGGAGCTCTAGGACCCACCTGGGAAGGTCCGTACAAAGTCACTGAGATCGTAAGACCTGGCACCTATAAGTTGGTTGATCTTAGTGGCAAAGCATTGCCCCACCCGTGGAACGCCGAGCACCTCAAAGCCTATTATCAGTGATGTCAATGTATTTTTCTTTATGTTGAAGTTTTATTTTTCATGTTGTATGGATTTCAACAATCAAAGAAATTAGAACATGACTTTTCTACTCCGAAAGTGATTTTGATTCAAAGATTATAAGGGAGGAGGCCTAAGCTACTACCAAGGATACACCTTAGTTAAAGCTTAGGTCGAACCACTCTAAAATCTCAACAATTCATTTAAGGCTTCAAGCTTTGTAACTCTGTTTGAACTGGGAATCGACTACACGAACATACGTGATTAAAAGTTCAAAAGAATCGACCACTGAAAAGCTCAAGTTGATTAAAATTCTAAGTTCAACCAGGATGTAGGGTGCACACACGACTTTGACTAGCCAGACTTAGAAAATTAAATCTTAAATTCACTCAGGATGTAGGGTTGCATAGCCGCACCTGACGAACGAAGCTTAAAATTCGAATGTATAAACTCACTGCATTACTACAACCTTACATGTTCGGGTGTTCAATAAAATCAACAAATGAAGAGCTTAAGATAAAAAATTCTAAGTCTGCCAGGGAGTGTAGGGCTCGCGCAAGCCGCACCTGGAAGGAGAATTTAAAATGAGAAAAAATTCTAAGTCTACTAGAGAGTGCTAGACTTGGCGCCTAGTAGAAGAAATTAAAAAGAAAAAATTCTAAGTCTACTAGGGAGTGCTAGGCTCGCACGAGCGGCACCTGGTAGAAGAATTTAAAACGAAAAAATTATAAGTCTACTAGGGAGTGCTAGACTTGGCGCCTAGTAGAAGAAATTAAAAAGAAAAAATTCTAAGTCTACTAGGGAGTGCTAGGCTCGCACAAGCGGCACCTGGTAGAAGAATTTAAAACGAAAAAATTCTAAGTCTGTTAGGGAATGCTAGACTTGGCGCCTAGTAGAAGAAATTAAAACGAAAAAAATTCTAAGTTTACTAGAGAACGCCGGACTTGTACGAGTCGCACTTGGACAAAGAATTTAAGATAAACAAAATCCTAAGTTCATCCAGGACGCATGGCCGCACAACAACATCAGACTAACAACACTTGAGAAATAGAAGTGAGGAAGTAAAGGCAACAAAGGATAAAAGTTTTATTCACCAAAGGGTCGAATGACTGGAGTTATATTTAAGAAAGCAAGCAAGAGAACGCAACTAAAGGCGATCATACGCCTATACCAAGTCAAACAGTTAAAGAAACAAATATAAATAAGTTAGAAGATGGACATGCCCCATCAGACAGAGAAAAGCATAGCAGAGCAACGTCTCAGAAAGTCAGTCAAACTGCGAGGAAGCGTTAACATATGTCATTGACAAAGCTCAGGTCCAATTCCGGATACTTTTCAGATACCTGGTCTACAGCATAGTCGATCCCATAAGAGAGGATTTCTTTTTCCAGATTGTCATATTCTCCACAAGCTTTAAGCATCTTCTTCAGCTCCTCTGAATTCCGAGTGCTTGCCTCCAAATCATTGAACTTGGCCGACATTTCAGCAGAAATATTTTTCTCACGAGCTAAGTCACTTTCAAGAGATTGATTCCTAGCACGGGCGTCTTGCAGCAAGCGGGCTCCTTCGGCTAAGGAACTGTCACGATCACTTAACTCCTCTTTGAGGCGTTCACAATCACTCAGCACCCTCAGGGCAGCCAGGTTCGCTCTAGCCCCCGCCTGAAAAGGTAAGACAATGAGTGAGCCACACAAGAAGAATGAAAAGTAGAAGGGAGAGAAACCATGAAGTATGTCAAAGTTTACCTTGAAAGACTCCTGGATGGAAAGACCGAACAACCGGGTCGTACTCATCGAAATTGCTTCCTCCCGATCGTTAATCAAAGTTTCCCGGAAGTTAGTGGTAATCTCATCAATGTACCTTTTTAGCTCAGCCTCACTCTCTCCATGGGCATAAGGACCTTCAAACTCAGATAAGGAACAACGGGTACCACGAGAAGAGGAAGCGACCACAACTGCGCCTGAGAGCGTATAAACCTCAGGTGACCTGACGCGCACTCGCTGACGACGATGCTCCTCATCGGGCACATCACCAGAGTTAGCCTCACAGATCAAAGCTTGTTGAGCTTGGCGACGACGCTGCTCAATGTACAACATGGCACGCGACATATCTGAAACAGAAATAAAGTATTATGGTATGATGAAACAATATAAAAGCAGAGTCAAAACAAACATACCGGCTTCCTCAGCAACAGCGTCCTCAGGAACAGGTTGAAAGAGTCTAGTGGAGATCAGTCGTCTTTTTGTGAGAAGAGTAGTGGTGCTGCGCTGCGCGATAGGGATACTCAATATCCGATTGATCACCGACTGAGCAAATTCAAAAAAAGGATAAATCTCCCGGTTATTTCCTGCGATGCAACATGGAAGAGATGAAATAAATTATTTGAGAAGTTAACATAGACACCTCAAAGTGAGCCTACCAGGAATCCTGAATTTTCTAGGAACGCGGTATGTGAAATCATGTCCAGGAACATTAGACAACCAGTCACCACCTACAAAGAACCATTGATTCTTCCAGTTCCTGACAGAGGAAGGACTTGCCACTATTGGTTCCCCTCGCGCCGTAAGGTAATACATGAAATTCCCTCCAGGTAATGAGTTCAGACGGTAGAGACCATGTAAAGTTTTATAAGATAGAGGAGTTCCACCACTACTAAGGCTCCAAAGAACCCAGCACCCGAGTAATATAGTCCACCTGTTCGGCCCAAGCTGGGCGGGTGCTAAGCGTGACAACAATAGAAATTTTTGAGGGAAGTAGTGAAGCGGGAGTCTAACCCCACACTTGAACATTTTCAAATAAAAGGCTACCTCCCCAGCAGGAGGATTGAAGGGTGTCTCCCCTTCTTCAGGACACCGTAAGCTAATGGATGGGGGAATATCATATTTCACCCTGATGTATTCTAATTGTTCTACCGTAATGGTAGAAGGGTAAGGGTGAATCGCAATCTCTTGGGAAGGAGAAGACTGTTCAGTCTCAGAACTTTCCCCCCCATGCTCTGCTGCGCTCCCGGTATAGTAACTAGATTCTTCATCAGACATCCTAGAATGAAAAGGATCTACCTTAGCTACTATCAAAACTCTCATTGAGCTACGCTACTTGAACGAATTTATACTAAGGGAAAGACCAAAAACGTACCTGAACTCTTAGTAAAGAGGAATGGGTCGTCTCTGGTTCCCTAAGTAAGCAGTGTGGCTATGAACATTCAAACATGTCAACAAAGGAAAACAATAATTTTGTTAGAAGCAGCTGAGAAATTTATGGATCGACTAAGTAAAAATGTTGTCAAAAATTGCTAAGGGCATAGTGGAAATTAAATTCACTACCTCAAGTCAAGAGTGGGAATTAAACTTACTACCTCTACTCAAAGTTGGAAAGTGCGCGGCCCTGCGAAATCGAAATTATTTCGGTTAATTTCTATGTAAAGTTAGTAATGCATTGCAATTTACAATTAAAAAAAAAAGAAGGAAGAAGGGTAAGGGCTGAATTTACAAGCTGGATTTAAAAAAAAAAAAAAAGGGCGCGTAAGTGGCCTAGCCGAAATAAAAGGGCTGGACCACACTTACGCCAGGCCCAACGAAAGAATGGGGCGCACGCGGGTGGTGGACCGAATCCGGGTCGGGTTCGCGAGTAGCCAGGTAGTCAGGCGGACGGGCGGAAGAAACAAGAAAAAGAGGATTTTTACCCTCCCTAGATCTCTCCCTCTTTCCCTCGATCTCTCACTCTCTCACGCACAACCATGGAAGACAGAAGCTGGAAGAATGGAATTGAAGCCCTCTTCTTCCTCACAGCAGCCATGAATGGCTGAAAGAAATTGGAGAAATCAAACATTGAAGACCAGATTGAAAAGAAATAGGAGTTAAATCTGAATCCCTCGATCTTTCTCTGATTCATCCCTTTCATTTTAACTCTATTTTCTTTTTTCCCAAGCCCTAAAGTCGCCCCTACCGCCATTAAAACCAAATCTGAAGCTCCCAGTCCCACTGAGTTCGATTAAATGAGGATTTGGTCCAAAAAAAAAGGGGATTTCGAAGCTTGCATGGGAAACCTTAGCGATTTCGAGAAGTAGACTCGCTCCTCCATATGAAGCCAAGAGAAGAGATTACATGAAGCCTATAGAAGGGGTCTTTTCTTCTCCAAACCCTCGATCTCGGCCATGGAAGAAGCAGATATATTCTTGGGATTCATCTCAAGAGTCGAACCAAGTCAGTAGAGTCACCCGATCTTTTCTCTTTGATTCATAAAACTTCAAATGAAATCGAAGAATCAGATTTATATTGAAGCTACAACTCAAATCAAACGAAAATAGAAGAGATTCGAAGCTACGGACTGGAAATTGAAGATCCGAATAAAATTCACGAGACTCCTTTTATTTTCTCATAATTCAATCCGGAAGTAGCAGACTAGAGCAATGAGTTCTCGTCCCTCTCCTCTTCATCACGATTCAATTTAATAAATTCCATGGCAAGGCCGAAGATGGAACTAACTCAGACGGAGCTACGATGGGGTCAGACGAGAGAAAAAGAGGACTAGCGGCTGGAAATTGAGAATGAAATCCCAAGAATTAGGGACCTTGACACCAAGAGCCAGTCATCAAACCCAGATATCGAGCCGTGGTGGCGAATGAGTAACTCTTCTTTCCTTCTTGTCTCTTCGCACCATCGTGAACCTGGAGTAGGGGCTCTAAATCAGAAATTTTAAGACTGTTGTGTAAGCTCTGTTGAGAAGTTAAAAAAAAAAGGAGAGAACGACCGTTATGAGGATTCATCACCTCTGCTGTGTTATCTTTAGAAATTGAAAAGTCTGCATGACAGTTCTACCAAAAGGCCATAGGGATCGATGGATCTGATTTTCGAAAGTAATGTAGGTCTGCTGTGTAATCAAACAGAGGACCAATGTTCATTTCTTTGGAACGTCTGTGAAGACAGGTCAGCTATGTAATCGTGCAGAGGACCGATGTTAATTTCTTCGGGACTTCAAAACTAAACAAAGCTACAGGTCTGCTGTGTAACTTGCAGAGGTCTGCTACATAGTTTGATAAGAACTCGAAGTCACGGGTCTGCTACGTGGCATTGCAAGAACTTGAAATTACGAAAACTTGAAAAATCAAGGGAACTCTTATTCTCATCCAAATCAAAGCTCTGCTATGTAGTTTTACGAAAAACAATCAATGTCATATGATTTCAAGAGAGTCGAATTCCCTTAGAATTCAAAAGGGAAGGCAGGTCTGTTATATGAGAAAGAATTGCTACGTTGGCTCGTTGGATGAAGATTCTACTAAGTGATTCAATGAAAAAACAGGTCTGCTATGTAAGGGATTTTACTTGAAGGTTCTACTTGATGAATTTGTAAAAATTAGCTACGCAATTAAAAAAAAATATATATATATATATATATATAGAGTCAGCTAAAACTCAAAGTTACGGTCAAAATTACGGGCATGGAGTACCTTGTGTGAGTTGATTTGTTCTACTAAGTGTGCGAAATTGAGGCTACCACGAACGAAGGGCTCAGTCTAATTGGAATCCTATCACGTCTAAACTTGGAACAAAATAAAGTTGAGAAAATTATTAGAGCTCTGCGGTGTTGGTTCGTTGCAAAAAAAAAAGAAAGAAAAAGCGAAACCTGAGAAATCGGAGTCGCAAGTGACCAAGTTCGACGGCTTTGTTGGCTCCACTATGCTAAACGTCAGATTTGTGTTAATGAAGTTGAAGTTGGGAGGAGACAAAAGGTAAAATAAAATAAAATTTAGTATATAGATAAAATACAATAAATGGAAAGTAAAAAAAAAAAATCTTTAATGGGAGAAATTACCAAGCTACAAACTTTCTTAAGTTTCCTCAAAATGTGGAGTGAGAAGTGTAAAATTCTCCCTTATTTATAGTGGGATCAAGCCTTCTCCAAGCCGTTGGATCGTGGTAAGTAAAATTAATGGTTTAGATCACTGATGAAGGTACAATGGTAATAAGTGTTCTACCAACCAAATGCAATAGTAAACTTGAATTCAATGAAGGATTGAGTAATGAGGGTGGATGGTAGTTGGAGACCATCGGAGAAAATACTTAGCAAAATTTCACCCTCAAGAGCACTCCCAAGTGGTGGTAAGCTACCCAAACCCGACTTGGGAGTAGGGGGCCACTGTTATGGGTGAAATATCGTTAAGAGTGAAATGACCACGTGTCGAGCATACGAAGAGACACGAGGAATTTCAAACTCTTTCGACCTACGCGAGCGATCCTGGTTATATGAGCGTGCCACGCATGACGGACCCGACCTCCACCACTAGTGGAGAACATACCATCAAGAGAGGTGCGTATAGACGCGGGCCCATCTCAAAGAAATATAGACTAAGTGTCCAAGAAAGAAGCTCCGCTGCTGCGTTGCGCGCATCTACCCCCACCTCAGAGAAGCGTAAGTGCACACCAGCCACCTACACTCCTACACACCTACCTACACACCTACATCCAATCAAGACCCAACACATGGACCAATCCGTGTGTGACACGTGGCTTGATGACATCATCCATTTCCACTCCTATAAATAGGAGATGAGAAATGGCCAAAAGGTAATTCATTTTCATTCCTTATTTGCTCTAACCACAAGCTCTGCTCTGCTCTAACTTAAGCATCGGAGGGTGTTAGGCCGGCACCACACCGGTGCTACTAGCTCTACTTGGACTTGCGCAGGTGATCACCTACGTAGCAGGACACCCACGCAAGTTACCTCCAATGCGGATCTTCGCCTCCGACTCAATACAAATTTATTGTTCGTTGCACACGTGGAAGCAAGAACGGTATTAGCGCGGAGCACGCCCGCGCGTTATACTTAGTACCATTTCCACCCAACAACAACCTCTAACATATATTTATATAATTATTGATTATAATATTAATAACTAGGAAAATAATATATATATATATATATATATATATATATTATTGGTATTTAATTTCTTGAAAATTAAATGAAATAAACATTAATGAATTTTAATTCTTTTTTTATGTTCAAAATTATTTTATTTATATTAATTATTATATAGAGATATAGATAATAAAGAATGAAAAATCTTAATGGAAATAATATTTATAATGTAAACAAAATTAATTTTATCATGATTTCAAAATTTGAAATAAGACATATTAAATTATATTGAATTATTATATTTATACGAAATTAAAATATAAAAAATATAAGATTTTTTTTATTTTTTTAAACCTAATTCATAATTTTATAAAGTAAATAAATATATATAAAAAGAATGCGTTTAACTAAAATATGTTCCCATGTAGAATTCGAACTTGGGATTTTGGAGCAGTAAAAGTGGAAGCCTTGGCCAACGAGCTACATGGATTTTTGCTTCTTATCTTGAATCTTTTGACAAATAAATTTTCATTTACACATCATATATATTTAATATTGTAGATCCGCCCCTGCAAAAAATCATTTCATTTTATTCTAGTCCATGTACTTATTTATAGGGGGTGAATAATGGATTTGTTTGGTTTAAATTTTACTAAAATTTGAGAACCAATTGGATTTCATATTCATATTATACGAGCAAAACCGAATCGTTTAACATGAAAAAACCGAACCAAACTAAACCGAAATAGTTCGTTTTGGCTCTTAGACATTTTTCTTTTTATTATTCTTAAATACCTAATTTACAACATGACAAGTTTAACAAAATCTTAAATTAACTTCCAAAAATCTTAGGGTTGATTTAATTAATTAAAATAACAATTAAGACACAAATTGTAAATATAGAGATAATAAAAATTCTTAAAGTATTGTTATAATTATATAAAAATAACGAAAAAGGGTAGAAGATCTTTCCTACATTTTTTTTTTCATTTGATCAAGATTACATTAATCTTCAAAAAATCAATTATATAATATATATATATATATATATATACACACACATATATAGAGGATTGATTTGGTTTGAATCAATATAAAAATATGTAAACTGAACAAACTATCATTAATTGGTTTGAACATATGGAGGTTTATAAAAAAAAAAAAGAAAACATATGGAGGTTAAAAACCATATCAAACCAGTTTGGTTTGATTTAATTTGGATTTTTTGATTGGTTTGGAATAGATTCTAAATGAACACTTTGTTTATTAAAAACATTTTTAAAAGCTATCTTAAATGGACACTAAAATAAATTGTAGTTGTAAAGGGTAAAAATAGCCCTCCTACGGGCCGCGTTCACTACAAGTCGATCCACATGGGGACAGGCCCATCCGAGCCGACATCATAAGGAGCTCATCCTTCTTGGGCCCAATGAAAGCCCAATAAGCCTAGCCTCATGCTAGCCCAGTGGATGAATCCCCGATCAAGGAACTATAAAAGGGCACTCGACCCATCAAATCAGGTATGACACAAAAACCTAGAGAAAACAACTTGATTGTCTTGACCTAATCGTTGCGGCGCAAGGCAAATCTCACCTACCACCATCTAACTTGATCGTCGGAGGGTCATCGGCCGGTACCACACCGGTGCCCTTCTGATTGTCATCTGTTGTAACGTTTCAGGTAGCTCTGTCACTAAGGAACAGCACGTGATGCGACATGCTCTATTGTGTGGAACGAGGCTTCGACGTGAAATACCCTACACAGTTTGGCGCCCACCGTGGGGCTGTTCATCTTCGATTTCCGGAAAAATCTAGATACTCACGCTGTTCCCACAAAATCGAATCAATGACTACTCGTTCGACCAGGCAATGAGCTCTCAATGAGAACGCAGCCAGAGAAAAAGGAGTAACCGATGATGCCCAAAACCTCGACGTGACACCAGAAACCATCACCATCGCTCTGACAGAACACCGAGAGATGATGGAAGCACACAAAGCTCTGAGGGAGGAAGTATGGGAAATGAGAGCCTTGCTGGGGAAAGGGTTGGCAGCGGTCAACGCTAACAGCCAAAATATCCTGAACGTTGATGAGGGAGGCCCTTCCAAGCCACGAACTGGCAAATCTCAGGCCAAGCGGCGGCGTAGGAGGGCCACCACGTCCGAAAAGGGAAAGAATGTACCGGGAGATGACCTACGGACCCGGCTCACGGCACGCCGACGAGGGGAGAATGCCAGCCTGGAAATCTCCTCGTCGAAGGAAAAGGACGCCTCAAACAAAACAGGCCCCACCCGGCTAACACGAGACAAAGTGCCGTCCCAGAGGAATGCCGAAGAACATCAAGATTCGAGTTACATAGGAAGCGACGAAGGAAGCTCGACGTCAACCGGTAAGAATAAATGCCGGGAAAAGCAACAGAAGTACACCGATGCGAGGCAAATCCTTGAAGAAAAGCTGGCAAAAAAGGTATCCGAGAAAGGGGCTAAACCTAATTCGAACGCCCGAGAACCGGGGGATTCTCCCTTTACAAGAGAAGTTATGTCCGTCCCACAGCCGAGGCACTTCATCCTCCCAAAGTTCGAAATGTATGATGAAACTGGAGACCCGATGGAGCATGTGGCTCATTTCGTAAATATGATGGAATCCTCATGCGTGATCGAGCCCGATCTGGATGCCTTAACCTGCCGTTTCTTCCCCACAAGCTTGAAAGGTTCGACCCTGCTGTGGTTCAATAGCCTCTCTAAGAGATCCATTAAAACCTTTTCGGACCTATCTTCTGCCTTCCTCAGTGAGTATAGCGTGAGTCAAAAGTTCGCCAAGACGAACCACGACCTCTATGATGTGCTGATGGGAGAAAAGGAAGCCCTCCGAGACTTCATTGTCAGGTTTCGACAGGTAAAGTTAGAGGTCAAAGACTGCAATGACCTAGAAGCGGCTACCGCATTCTCACGGGCAATACACCCAAACCATCCCCCCTCTGGAGGTCTTTTAACAAACGGAGGCCTACGACTATGAAAGAGGCGTTGGACAGAGAAATGGCGAAGATATCGTAGGATGAGTCCGAAAGGGTAGCCAAAGAGATGCAGAGAACGAGATCAAAGTCCGAAGGGGTATGGAAGAAGAGAGAACCTCACGCCGAAGAAACAAGGGGAAGAGAGCACGAAAGCTTAGACAGGAGGAAAGAGGAGAAGAGAGATGGAATGGAAAGAAAATCCGTATGGGGAAGGATCAAATATCCGAAGAAACGCAGCCCGGAACGAATCCTTCATGAGGAGACAATTCTTTCTTTCCGAAAGGAAGAGAGAGAGAAGAGGTCGCGGTACGCCCAAAAAAGTCTGGAAAGAAATGAACTCTACTGCAGGTTTCATAAGTCAAAAGGGCATGCCACGGAAGACTGCAAGATCCTAGCTAGGGAAATAGATAGCGTGTGCAAGCAAGGTCCAACCTGAAGAAGTGACAGGCAAGATCCGAGGGAAACAGATAAAAGGCTCGCCACACCCGCGGAAGTTTCGGGGGACGGTCAAATCAATTCGATCCACTGCACCGGAGAATCTGTCAACGCTCACAAAAGGTCTCATCGCAAAGCTGGACTCCCCGTCTATCGGGTCGAGCACACTTCCGATGATCTGATTAAGTATTCCTGGAAGGTTCTAGAAAACGTGCATTTGCCCCACAACGATGCGCTAGTAATATCGATATCTATCGGAGCCTATACGGTCAGTAGGGTTTTGGTAGACCCAGGGTCTTCCATCAATATACTCTATATGTCAGCATTCCGAAGCATGAAGCCCAGAGACTCAGACCTCACGATGAACTCACAGGACCTAGTGGGATTTAACGGGGCGGTGACGAGATCCAACGGAACAATCAAATTGCCAGTCAGAGTCGAGGGCGCAAGCCCAATGACGCTCTTCCATGTCATAGACTCCCGCTCAAGGTACAACACCTTGCTCGGAAGGCCTTAGATTCACGATATGAGAGCACATCCTTCAACGCTTCACCAGAAGCTGAAATACCCTACCGAAAAGGGGATCAGGGTTATAAAAAGGGACCAGCAAGTTGCAAGATCATGCCTGGTCGAAATCGTCAAGCTGAAGTCTGAATGCCAAGCATAGCAATTACAGGATCGGGGCCCCGAGAGAGGCCTGCCCTTCGCTCAGCCAAGAATCGAAGCGCCTGAGGACGGATCAATGAAAGTACAGATCCATCCAGAAGATCAGGAGAAAACGACGAGCATTGGGAAAGATCTGAAAGAAGATTTGGAAGGTGGATTAGCGGACCTCTTAAGGAAAAACTGGAAAACGTTCACTTGGGACCACATAGACATGCCCGGTATAAGTTCCGACATCATAACTCACAATCTCGAGGTCGATCCGAATCAACCTCCCGTCAAACAGAAGAGGCACAAATTCGCACCTGAGCGGAATGACATAATCAACGAGGAAGTGCGAAAACTCCTAGGAGCAGGTTTTATCCGAGAGGTAAAATATCCTGATTGGCTGGCCAACGTGGTAGTAGTGAAGAAGAAGAATGGGAAATGGAGAACATGCATTGATTTCACTGACCTCAACAAGGCTTGTTCAAAAGACTTTTTCCCACTGCCCAAAATAGACCAACTAGTAGACGCTACAGCCGGCTATGAACTGCTCAGTTTCATGGATGCCTTTTCCAGGTATAACCAAATCAAGATGAATCCGAAAGATCAGGAAAAAACTTTGTTCATAACCAACATAGGCACGTACTGCTACACTGTGATGCCTTTTGGCTTGAAGAACGCAGGAGCCACCTATCAGCGCCTGATGAACAGAATGTTCGAAGATCTCCTGGGGAAAATAGTGGAGGTGTATATCGACGACATGTTGATCAAGTCGCAAAAGGCTGAAGATCATCTGGCCCACATGGAACAAGCTTTCGAAGTGCTGAACCGATATGGGATGAAGCTAAATCCTGATAAATGCACGTTCAGAGTCTCGACAGGTAAGTTCCTGGGTCACCTGATGACCAGCCGCAGGATTGAGGCGAATCCTGACCAGATTCAAGCGATAATAGACATGCAAGCGCCAACGAATCTGAAAGGCATGCATAAATTAACCGGATGTTTGGCAGCACTGAACAGGTTCATATCCCGGTCATCGGATAGATGCCTACCGTTCTTCAAAGTCCTGAAAAGGATCAAGGAGTTTGGCTGGGGAGTCGAGTGCCAGAAAGCTTTTGAAGAACTCAAAGCATACTTGTCTTCGCCCCCGTTGTTGGCCAAGCCCTCAGATGAAGAAAAGCTATTCCTATACTTAGCGGTATCTGATGCGGCAGTCAACTCGGCGCTAGTGCGCAAAGACGATCAAACTCAGCACCCAATCTACTATGTGAGTAAAGCGATGATTGACGCCGAAACACGATACTCAAAGATGGAGAAGCTAGCACTAGCTTTGATAGTCGCGTCGCGCAAGCTGAAGCACTATTTTCAGGGCCATCAGATAGTGGTAAGGACCACCTTTCCACTGAAAGCCGTTCTTCACAAACCGGACATTTCGGGACGACTGACGAAATGAGAGATAGAATTGGGCGGATACGATATCAGTTACGAGCCAAGAACAGCCATCAAAGGGCAAGTTCTAGCCGATTTTGTTGCGAAAATGACTCCAGCAAATCCAAGCGAAACCGAGCCAAACTCTCCGTTCGCAGCTGACCCCGGAGTGGAAACCTGGACCCTAAGCGTTGATGGATCCTCGAACTCAAGAGGATCCGCCGCAGGGCTAGTCTTGTCGACCCCCGAGGGATACCTCCTGGAACAGTCAATCTGATTCAGATTTGCAGCTTCAAACAACGAAGCCGAATACGAAGCGTTGATAGCTGGGCTACAGAGAGCGAAGGAACTGGGAGTAGAGAACTTAAACATCAGAAGTGATTCTCAACTTGTGGTAAACCAGGTAAAGGGGTTATTTGAGGCAAAAGACCCCAGGATGGCGAAATACCTAGAGAAAGTTCTGTCCATCCTATCTCAGTTCATGAAGTACGACATCAGCCTAGTACCGAGGGCTGAAAACGGACATGCCGACGCTCTGGCTAGTCTCGGATCCACAGTCCAAACGGAAACAAGAAGAATCATCCCAGTCGATCACTTGTCCGAACCAAGCATCATCCTTGATTCGAACACGGGGAGTGGAGACGACGGAACAGTTGGACAAGTAATGCCGGTAGAACAAAATCTAGAGCTCGAGTCGGACTGGAGAAATCAAATCCTCGAATACCTACAATCAAGACTTCTACCCGAGGAAAAACTAGAAGCGCGAAAAATCTGATCCAGAGCAGCCAGGTACTCGGTCATCCAAGGAGAATTGTACAGGAGGTCCTTCAGCGGACCCTATCTAAAATGCCTGGGAAAACCAGAAAGTTCTTACGTTCTGAAAGAGTTGCACCTTGGACACTGTGAAAATCATGCAGGATCGAGATTCTTGAGTCATAGAGCGTTAACGCAAGGGTATTACTGGCCCACCATGGCGAAAAATTCTAAAGACTTCGTTTCCCGTTGTGATAAATGCCAAAGGTTCGCGAAGACCATTCACGCACCCCTGACGGCGCTAACTACAATCTCGGCACCCTGGCCTTTCATGCAATGGGGCCTAGATCTGGTGGGAAAATTACCGTTAGCTCCAGGACACACAAAGAAGTTCTCTAAATTCCTTAAGTCCGTAATCGACCTCAAAACTTCCAAGAATTTCTCTCAACTCCAAAGAAATTCTCTCAACTCCAAAGAAGTTCTCTCAACTCCAAAGAAGTTCTCTCAACTCCAAAGAAGTTCAATTTTCTACACAATGCCTTAACTCAACTAATGTCCGCAAACAAAAGTGAGTTTCTCGCTCAAAAGCATCAAACACGTGTTTCAACGTTTCAACCTTTTGAGGTATTCTTCTTATGTGTTAGCAAGACACACAAGCGAACCTACTTGTATATTCTTTCCCATTGATCAAATGGAATGAACCTGTCCCACTAAGTGATATTATGTTGTGCACAACTATAACTATCCACTTAATGGCATATTCTTCACTAAGTATGGCCCTACTTAGTGCGAACCTCCAACCATATTGTTTAAGGCACCAAAACAATATGATTTATCTAAAAGCATCACTACCAGAATGCTTGACAAAGCCTAGGTTCAGTTTCTAGCCCAGAAAACCCGTTTCTTCCTAAAACTGACCTTAAATAGGCTAAATCTCGAAAATTCCAAAATCTGGAAAATCAATGTAATTATAGCGTTCAAAGGGTCTAAAAATACCTAAATATAGATTTCTAACTCACGAGACGGTTCCCCAAAGAAAACCCACTCTAAAAAGCTAAACTAGCTTAACTATTGCGGTTTTACTTCTTTTTTCGGCGCTAACCGATAAGGAAATTTTATAAAAATTTCCAGCAGCTTAAAGGACTTAAGATCAGCCCCTAAGTCATCTAGACTCACTTAGGAATCATCCAAAAATAATCCCCCACCTAAACTCCCAAGAAAAGGTCTTCGACTGGACTAATCTCCATCTAAGGCTCTATTGATCCTACTACAATAATGTCAAATTCCAGCAGCTTAAACACTCTTTAAAACACCCAAAATGAAGTTAAAACTTAAGCCAAACTTCAGAATAATCCATCCAGTCAGAAATCCAAAATTTAATATCAAAAGAATAATTCCAAGCATGCATGCAACTTAATCTTTATAATCCTTAACTCCCAAAAACAATAATATCAACCATCACCAAACATACTTATAAAATTCACCCACTTTAAATCATTCAAACCACACAACCAAATTCTAATTATACTTATAAAGAAGCAGAAAAAGAAACATGAAATTGATCAAAGATTAACAAAACTCTCACCTTAGATTCTTGAATTTTTTTTCAAGAATTAAAAATCTTCTTTCCAAGAAAACTCACAACCTCTCTTGTAAGTTGAATAAACCTTTCTCAAATCTCATCCTCACTGCAAGGAAAAGCCTTTCTACATCTATACGAAAAATTTACAAAATAAATCGATCAAAATCGGATAAAAACCTAATGGATCCGAACTGGTTTTTGGCTCATAACGTTTTATAGAGAATTCAGATTAATACGAAATTATACTCAAAATAAAGAGGACGAAAAACCAATAAAGATAGACAGCTTACTTGCGTAAATCGGAGTTTGAATGAGGGAGTTATGGCCAAAATACTCTGGAGAAATTAATTTGGGCGAAAATTAGAGAAAAGAAGATTAATGGAGGTTGATTTTCGGATTAGGGAAGAAGAAGATGAATTTTTAGGGTTTAATCCCGAGTTATGATAATTACGAAAATGCCACTACACTAAAACGATCATAACTCATTCACCGGAACTCCGAATGATGATTCGTCAGTTGCCTTGGAATCGTAATAACGAGACGATCAACATCATCTAAAAATATTAAAGTAAACTTGTGGTTTTAATTTTGAGATTTGGGAAATTACCAAAATACCCTTACTTGGTAACGGGTCGTTACATGGAGCCTATTCAAAAAATAAAGTTAAAAAGAAGAAAAATTTTAAATTGTCAAGTGAGTTTGTTGTTTGTTATCATGAAGGAAAATTTTAAAAGAAGAAAATTGATACGTTTACATTTTCCTTCTTACATCTAATAGTCTTGCGATTTTACTTCAGAGTTGAGAGGTAGTCATAAAAATTATGAATTTATACTCATTCACCCCATTCATGTTACCCAATTAATTAATTAAGAATATCAAAATATTAGGATAATAAATAAACAATTCAACATCAGGTTTTTCCAATGGCCATTGACTCACACAACTGTGCAAATTAAAATTTATAATATTTCACCTCAAAATTGTGACCATTGGGCTAGAGTTGAGCATGGATAAATTTGAAATTTGAAATGAAAAGTAATTTAATATACTTTTTTAATTGCATAATTAAATCAATTATTATTATTAATCACAATATTAGCAAATCTTTGGTGTTTGGATTTCCCACCCGTTTATGAAGAATATCAAAGGTTGAGATCATAAATAAGTTAACTTGCACCTAATTATTTAATAATGAATCAGGTTTTTCTTAATGACATTATATATTGCGTTGCAACAATTGATCGATTTTATGCTTTGTTTCTTATTAATATTTCACTATAACAATATATATTAATTTTAATTGTATAACTAAATAATACATATTTAAATGTTTTTAAAATAGAAAATCTCAATCTAGAAATGTCATTTTGAACTATTACAAAATATTTTATATTTTGAAATTACTCGTAAAAAATGTCACCGGTTAAAATTTCTCTATTTAAATTTATATAAATTTTGTCTAAGGATAGTTTTCTTAAATTAAAAAAAATATATCTACTTATTTTAGTACATATATTTACATCTATATAAAATTTAATAAAATATAAATAGATTTTCCCATGGTAAAATCATAATTTATTATTTTATGATTTTTTATTTTAGAAAAATATTTTCTTAAAAATTAATAATTAGTTTCATTTATTTTAATGAATTAATAATAATATTATACAAAAGGATGCCTTATAATATATATATATATATATATATATATATATATATATATATATATATAGATATTTAGTTCTTTATTTCTTAAAAAAATTATGAGTATAACTTTACTCGTTTGGGTGAAAATAAATAATATCAATAAGGTAATTAAACTTTTAAATTTAATTTAAAACAAAGAAACAAAGATTAATATTATATAATATACATACATACATAAAAAAGGGGAAAATTAAATATTTAAATACTTACCTTTTAGAAGGGGAAAAACATTCAATTAGTTTAGTCTGAAAACTGAAAAATAAAAACCAAATATTTTACAAAAAAACGAAAGTATGAATATATATTATCAAATGTACAATGATTAAAAAATTATTAAATTGAATTAAAATTAATATATATATATATATATACACACACACATACAAAATAATTAATAATTATAATATGATAAAAGGAAAACAAAAAGAGATATTTACATCAATAATCAAATCTGAGATACTAATTACAACAATATTTGCAAAACCAATTTACTTACAAAATTGGACAATCAAGGCCGTAGGTGGTGGTTGTGCTGATTTTTGTTTACCGTTTTACCCTTTATTCAATTAAATACGTTACTTTCCTTTTTAGATAAAAATGTTATTTATTGTAAATAAATCTTAATTAATTATGTATTCCATTTGACATGCCACAAAATATGCCCCTAGTCCCACGTTTTTGCAGTTTCCTTTTTGTATTTTTTTTTTTAAATTTCAAACTATTTGAATCTTCATCCATTCTCAATTGATTTTTCAAAGTTTACGAGGTTCATCTTCCTTTTTTTCCATTTCATTCTCCTCATCTCCTGTTCTCCATCAATTTTTTTTTTGTTATGGTTCATGTAATCGAATGTTTTTTAAATGGGGCCAACACTCAAAAGTTTTTTGAAAAAATTATCCAAGGAATATGGGTTCTATATGAATACCCACAAATTTTTTATGGAGACTTGTCACCATTCAGGGAAAAAACAGTAGGTTTCGATTGATTCAGACGACCTAGTTTCTTATTTTTGTTTCTCAGTTGGTGATCCTTCGTTTGTGTCAATTTCATTGGTCAGGGACGTTATACAAGAAGAAATCCATGGTTATTCAAATCTTTGTTACAACAATCCTTATTCATTTGACTACGTGATTCATGAAACTGCCTATGATGATCTTTTCTATGAAACCCCTGATGGTTTAGAGTATGTGCGACATGGATGTTTTGTATCATTTATCTATATATAATATAAATATTTAATAGACATAAATGTTGTTAAACGTGTATAGTCTTAAGGGACTCACTTCTTTAAATAGTCTTTAACAATTCGTTTCATTATTTTATAGGACTAATAGGGTAGTACTAATTGTACAAGTTAAATGTGTATTTTTTGATGATTAATGTTCTTCTAATAAATATTTTAATCAAGATATATAAACATTTAATTAAATAAACTCTGTTCAAACAATCCTTATTCATTTGACTACGTGATTCATGAAACTGCCGATGATGATATCTTCTATGACACCCTTCATGGTTTTGACTACGTGATTCGTGGATGTTTTGTGTTAACAGTTTTGTATTGTTTATCTGTATATAATATAAATATTTAATAGACATAATGTTGTTAAACATGTATAGTTTCAAAGGATGTTGTTAAACGTGTATAGTTTTAAAGGACTCACTTCTTTAAATAGTCTGTAACAATTCGTTTCATTATTTTATAAGACTAATAGGGTAGTACTAATTGTACAGGTTAAATGTGTATTTTTTTTATGTAAGTGTTTTAAATGATTAATGTTCTTCTAATAAATATTCTAATCAAGATATATAAACATTTAATTAAATAAACTATGTTAAAGGTAGAACAAGTAATTTAAATGATTTTTCAATTTTTTATTTGTTTTAGGAACACTGATTTAAACACTTATGAAAATAAACGTTCTTAAACATTTATACATAAACGTTTTTATATCGTTTACTCTTCTTAAATATTGAATAATGATAAACATTATTGAACTACGTTACTAGACATGAAAATAACCATCTCAAATTTCTTCCAAAATAAGTCAATTTTATATGTATTTTCATCCACAACAAAGCAAAATACAGTTTTAATACTAAAACCAACAAAAGTACAAACAAAGCACGCAATTATATGTAAACAAAATATTTCAATATTTTATTCCTTCGTGATGTTGGTGGTCTATTATATTAGTCCTGAAACCTTCATGGTTTCAATACACCAAGTTTCAAGTAAGACTGTGTTTTCTTGTCATGATACCAGTTATCCAATTACAAAATATATGTTGGTCCCTGAAAAGGTTAAATACATTAATCTACATAATCATATTTTCTAATTCAAGCATTCATTAATATTACAATATTTACAATTCGCCGTACCTTATGTTCGATCTCTTTTCTCATAGTTTTCTTATCTTTTTCCTTTCCATTTGTCTTGTTTTCCCCCCGTTTTTTTTTCTACCACTGCACTCTAGTTCATCACAATCCTGTTATAAGACATTTATTAAAAAAATTAACAAACATAATTACATTCCATTGTTTTTCAATATTATATTACATTAAATATTTAACAAATTAAACAGGACAGTAAACTGTAATAAGAATTTTGGCACTGTTTAACTTATATAAACATTTATATAATTTAAATATTTATGTATAATTATGTTGTTTACCTCCATTGCACCATCTTCTTCATCTTCGTATGTCTTTTTTTCTTCATAAATTTCATCATCCCC
Source organism: Gynostemma pentaphyllum (assembly GCA_028015215.1). Lineage (NCBI taxonomy): Eukaryota > Viridiplantae > Streptophyta > Magnoliopsida > Cucurbitales > Cucurbitaceae > Gynostemma > Gynostemma pentaphyllum. The sequence continues at coordinate 42,977,531 of CM051346.1, read as the reverse complement.
ATCGAAATCCTCGATGATTTCTTCTTCAAATCTTTCTTCTCTAAAAGTTGTCTTTTCTTGTTTTTCCACACTCTCTGATTCGCTTTCTAAATTCTTCATATTTGTCTCTTCGCCTCCAGCAATTTTGGTATAATTATGTAATTATTTTTATGAACAAAATCTTGAAATAACAATTTACCAACCAAAAAGATGAAGCTTTTTCAAAAATTAGTAATGGTAAAAAGTAATTACCTTTTCGATTTTCTCTCCTTCAACTTCTTCTTCAACCCTTTCATGTAGATCCTTCGATGAACCTTTTCTTGATCTATTGATTGCATGACCAACTTCTGCCTCTCCATTAAAATATGTTTTTTTTTTCGTAAACATTGTTTCTTCTTCTCGTTCGTTTTCTTCAAAAACTTCTCTCTAGGGTTGATATGGTTTTCAAAAATCTGAGTTTCCTATTTTGGTTTCTTGGGAATTTTTGATTTTGTGAAATATTTTATTTGAGTCCCTTGTTTTCCTCGATATTTTTCGTTTTTGAATCCCACTTTTCACGCCCCCTGTTTCTTTGTAACTTCCTTTTTAATTTTTTTAATGCACATAAATCGCAGACGACAATAATAATTTTAGATGTCAGAAAAGGATAAAATCGTCAATTCCATTAATCCTGTGGTGGTGGTTGTCAAAAAATGTAAATAAATTGTACATCCCTACATTTATGTAATTATGGTTGGGTTTTTGAATATTAATGAAATTAACCCAAACAAAAATACAAAATCTACCTTCAATTTAACATCTAGCAATCTATCTAGCAATAGATGATGGCAAAATAAAAAGTTGTTCATGGATGTGCTTATATAATGGATTAAATTTTAAGGTTACAAATGAGGAGAATGTCATAAGTCTTGTTTAAATAAATATTAATAAACTTATTATTGCTATCTTTGGGAGTTTTTTTTTAAATGATAATGATTAATGATAAAAGTTGATACATTATGTTTGTTTTTTTTCACTCTTGTACATTGAAGCCAAAAATAGGAGTTTTAAGTGTTTACTTGTCAAAATATAAAGAGTCCAATATTAAAGAGGTAATAAATAATTAGAATTAAATACATTAACTAATTAATCTTTAAATACAAAAATTGAAGGAAAAATGATATTGGAATGCATGCCAAAAACCTACACCATCGATAGAAAAAAAAACATTTGATAAATTAGATTTAAATAATAAATAATAAATTAATAATGATTATTAGTTGTAAGAAATGGAAAACTTTGTAAATATATAACAAAAGATAAAAGGGTATAAGAGTCTAAAAATGATTCTCCAACATTCCCACTTTTAAGATATTAAAGATATATAAAGAAATAAGTGTTACAATCATAAAATTAAAACCCAATTGAAAATATCTTTATCAAATGTAGCAAAATAAACCGGAAAAAAAAAAAACCTTGCAATTTTAACAATAATATAATAGGGTTTATCTTAAAGGAATTTGGGGTCTATCAAATGTAAGGAGAAGAAATCAAAATATCATAAAATTAAAACTCAGTGGAAAAAATCTTTATCAAATGTAGCGGTGCACATATGCTTGTAATAAACTTGCATATCAGCGGTGCGCATATGCTTGTACTTGTTTACCTCAACGATTTGTAAATGATCAATCTTACGAACTCCGCCTCGTCTGGTTGTCTCGAACCAAATGCAGTTAAACAGAGCAATGTGTTTTAGCGTCGGACTTGCTTATTGAATCTCATTGATTACTCCAAAGTAATCGTGTTCGGTGCCGAACACTTGACCTTTTATGCAAACACCACTGTTGTTTGTTGCCCTGTTAACAGAATGCGCCTTCGTTTGAAATCTGAATCTGTTACCGACGTATCCAGTATATGACCTTGCAATCTGTGCATGTCCCTTTGCCAAAGAAATAATTCGAGGATCATCTACCGGTAATGTAGGGGAGTCCACCTGTCATTCAGAACACATAGAGTATAATTAGAAGGATATAGTATTTTTCAGCAAATAACTTGACATGATATTTTTGACAATTTCAAATAACTCACGTATGCACTGAACCAGGAACGAAACTCCTTCTCGATTATTGACCCCTCCTCAGCGGCTGTAAGACCGACTCGTGTCATTCGAACGTATACGTTCAGAAATAGTCTGTATGTTACGAAAATAGTAAGAAAATATTTTAAACAGTTGTGATTGTTAAGTCAAAGGAATAATGTAACGTTACGAGAACTCACTTGATGTAAGAATCGACTTCTGGGAAGTTGCATAACACGTAGTTCTACATTACGTGATACTCAGAATCGGTCAACGGCCTACGCACTGATCTTCCAACTATCATGCCAGGTTCAGTAAATATGGGCAGATCGTTTACGTCAACACCTTCAAGTAAATTTTTGACAACGTTTTGTGTCGCTGGCCGAAACTGCTCAGCAATGTGTTTATCAAAGTAGTATGAACAAAACGTGGTAGTCTCTTGCGTCAGGTACGCACTACAGATAGATCCTTCGTCTCTTGCTTTATTTCCGACTGTCTTTTTCAATAGATGTAAGTACCTGTGGGTACAAACAATTAAGTAAACCTCTGATAAGTTTAACATTAAAAAACTTGAACTATATACAAAGTAAGTGTGCTAACCTTTCAAATGGGTACATCCAACGTTAATGGACCGGACCCCCTAAGAATGCCTCGTATGGAAGATGCACTGCAAGATGCTCCATTGAGTCAAAAAAAGCCAGGTGGGAACATTCGCTCCAACTTACAGATAATAACAGCGATCTCCGAACTCATTGAAGCGACAATAGCTTCAGTAAGCTCTATACAAGTCAAGTCCCTGAAAAAAAACACTCAACTGGGCAAGCAGCTCCCAATGTCTGTTCTCTAGGAACGGTTTGAACGCAACGGGCATCAATCATTGCATAAATACATGACAGTCGTGGCTTTTCATCATAAACATGACATGTTTTTTACTGTCTATACACCGACTCAGATTCAAAACGTATCCGTCAGGGAATTTGATGGATTTGATCCACTCAAATAGTGTTTTCTTTTCATCCGTCGTCAACATGTACTTTGCTTTTGCGTAATTATCATTGTCGTCAGGCTCTAACTCAGGACGGTTACATATCTCCCGTATATCGTAACGTGCCTTAAGATTGTCCTTTGTTTTGCCAGGAACATTCAAAACCGTATTGAAAATATTGTCGAAGAAGTTCTTCTCGATATGCATTACATCCAGGTTGTGTCTGACAAGTAGATCTTCCCAATACGGTAGATCCCAAAAAATACTCCGTTTCTTCCAACCCGTGTTTTTTCCAACCGCATTGTTTGCAATCTCTGCACCTTTCACTGTAATCTTCCGCATCCCTATAAGCATCTATACTGTGCAGAATCTGCCTTCCACTGTACATTATGGGGGGGGGGGTTTCCTTTCTTACTCGCCGACCCTTCTTCCAGTCAGTACCGTTTGAACAAAACGCATGATTCAACGGCAGAAATCGACGGGGGCAGTCAAACCAACAGGTTTTCCGACTGTTTCTAAGGTAAAACGCATCTGTGTCTAGCATGCAATGTGGACATGCGTATTTACCAGCCGTACTCCATCCTTTAATAGAGGATGAGGATCGATATTCACAATTATTAACTAATGAACTAAGCAAAACAATAACAAAACTCATACTCAAGAAATATTGAACGTGAACGCAACATAGCTGACAACATTGAATACGCAGGGAAGTCATTGATCGTCTAGATTAACGCCGCGCAACAAGAAATTTTGTTTCTTCGAGATGTCGTACGTCATGACACCCTCTGTCCACAACCTCTTCAACTTTGCGATAAGTGGTTGCAAACACACATCCAGTTTCTGTTTTGGACTTTTCGGGCCAGGTACGATCACTGTGAGAAAAATCACCGGGTCTTTCATACACATCGAGGGTGGCAAGTTATACGGGGTTACCATCACCGGTCAAACTGAATATTGCGCCCTGGATGCCCCGAATGGGTTAAAGCCATCTGTGCAAAAGTCCAGTCTCACGTTTCTCGGATCTTGTGCAAAATAAGGATGATAATTATTTAAATGCTTCCAAGCCGCAGCGTCTGAGGGATGTCGCATAACACCTTCATCCTATGAATGCTCGTGATGCCATCTCATGTGGGAAGCTGTGACATCCGATGCATACAACCGTTGCAGACGTGGGGTCAGCAGTAAATAGAACATGTGGGCGTACAGAATCATCCCGTGTTTCCCCTATTTATATCTTGGAAGAAAACAGAATTTGCAGTGATGTAGATACGCGTCCACATCCCAGTAAATCATGCATCCGTTTCGACACGAATCTATCTTCTCTACGGGTAACCCGAGTCCCTCCACTAGCTTTTTAGTGTCGTACAAACTGTGCGGCATCAGGTTTTCTTGTGGAGCGCATCGACGAAACCACGATGCAACCGAATCAAATCCTCTACCAGGTAAGTTATACTGCGCTTTTATATTTAAAAGTTCTTTAGCAACAGCAAGTTGACTAACCTGACAACCTTCGTACAACGGTCGGCTCACTGTCTTCAACAGCTCGTGCATCTTACGTGCTTCCGGATTCATTTCTTCTTCAACAACCCCTTCTCTTTCGTCGTCTACGTTTAAACTTTTGCGATAACTTTCATTGCCGCCCCCATATCCCGCACCATCAAGTATCATTTGCTGCATCTGCCTATACTGCTATATTTCATTGGGTTCTTTGACAACAACGTCCGCATTCGAGCTGCTACCCTCGTACTGTCTCGCTTCCTATACTGCAGCGTCGAACATTTCCCTCGTCTCCCCATGATACACCCAGTGATAATAATTCTCCACAAATCCCCGACTATAAAGATGAACTTTCAAATCTGGAACCGGTATGATTCTCCTATTGTCGCATTTTCTGAAAGGACATCGTAGCTTTTCACCATAATTCGCGTAATAGACAATTGTCTTGCAAAACTCAACAAATTGTTCAACCCCCGGCCACAAACTCATCGTAAAATACCCTCTATCAAATGAATATACATCCACTCTCTCATTTTTCTTTTTTCTTATCTTTACAAACAATGGGAGGAGGAGATTTTATAATGCATTCCTCTGCTTAATTGTGACCCTATGGTTGCAAAATTACTACCATCTGGTCGTATTTCTCCCGCCAAAATTTTCCGCCTTTTTTACTACCAATTGGTCACTTCTAGTCACAAATTGGTGACCACATAGTAGCAAAAATACTACCATTTGGTCGTATTGTTCTAGACATTTTTTGCTACCAGTGGTCCCTTGGAGTTACAAATTGGCGACCACATGGTAGCATTCTTCCCGCCAAAATTACGCGCCTCTTTTATCTACCAGTGGTCACCTTTGGTCACAATAAATGCGACCAGGTGGTCACTTCCAAAGGCGACTACTTGGTAGATTGCTTCCGCCAAAATTACGTGCCTTTTTTTTGCTACCAAAGTATATTTTTAGTCACAAAAATGCGACCATTTGGTTGTTTTTTAGGTGACCAAATGGTCGCTTATTTTGCGCCATAATTTCGCTCCATTTTTTTGCTACCAAGTCATATTTTTAGTTAGAAAAATGCGACCACTTGGTCGTTTTTCTAGGTGACCAAATGGTCACTTCTTTCGCGCCATTTTTTATGACTACTTCTAATGTTGGTCGCAAAAAAAGTAACCAGATGGTCACTTCGAGTCAACCTTCAAAAAAAGTGACCAAATGGTCACCAAAATACTACCACTTTTTCTTGGTCGCAAATGGCTGGTCGCATTTTGACTTTTTTTTTGTAGTGTTCTACTCACCTTTAACTTCCAAAATTTTAAACTTTAGATTTTGTTCCAAGAATTTCAAGAACCTGAAACAAACCTATAACTACTTAATATCTACACTAAAAATACCACACAAATAAGAGGAAACAACAACGAACACGCACGGCAACCCGACACGGAGGGGAGGGGCCGAAAACAGCCCCTCATCCCTCTTGAGGCGTCGGGTAGCAGCAGCCTTTAGGGGCTGTTGCTGCCCCGTGTCGTAGCGGCAGCGCGGCTCATCGTGACGGGTTCTTTTCAATACCCTATTTGGTTTTGTAAAGAAAGGGTGATGAGTTTTCAAGAAGAAGAAGAAATTAGGGTTTCTAGGATTTCTAGGGTTTCAAGGTTCAAGAACAAAGGATGAAGAATTTAAGAATAATGAAAGGGATTTATATTAGGTGAGTCTCAACTCTGATAAACAAAGAGAAATTTCAAAATCGAAAGAAGAAATCACAGTACCTTAAATCGTTCTTGATAGGAAAACCCTCAATTCTCTTCCAATCCTTCACCCACCACAATTTCACCTATCAAGATGAAAGGAAGAAAGAAATTCGATCAAGATTAGATCATAAAGCCTCTAATGGCAGCAACAAAGAGGGAAAGAAGATGAAGAAGAAGAGAAAAGCCCTACCTTTTTGTCTTTGTTGCTCTTAACGTGAGAGAGGAGAGGAATACGTTCTGTCTCTTTTTTTTCTTCCCTTCTTTACACGTCTTAACCCTTTTTTTCTTTTTTTTAATCATTTATCTCCAATAAATGATAAATAGTAATTACATTTAATTGCATGAAAAGATAATTAAATGTAAATACCAAAACATAATCCAATAAATATTGAAAAAGGGAAAACAATATTTGTTTATTCACTTACCGGAAGATACGGGACGTTACAAAATGAACCGCAAAAAAAAAGTAAAAATAAAAATCTAACTTGTTGAGAATGATTTTGATCAAACCTATTATATAAAAATAGAGAATATTAATTAATAATACAAATAGGAAATTGGAGAAACCACATAATTACGAAGAAAATGAAAACGTGAGTTTAGGTTATTTTCCTAATTTTTTTGACAACTTTTTTTAATTAAATAGGGTTAAAATTGTAAAAAAAATAAGATTATCTTTTTTGTGGGAATCATATATAAAGAAATAAGTGTTACAATCATAAATTAAAACCCAATTGAAAATATCTTTATCAAATGTAGCAAAATAAACCGCAAAAAAAAAAAAAAAAAAAAAAAAAAAAAAAACTTGCAATTTCAACAATAATATAATAGGGTTTATCCTTAAAGGAATTTGGGGTCTATTAAATGTAAGGAGAAGAAATCAAAATATCATAAAATTAAAACTCAGTGGAAAAAATCTATATCAAATGTAGCAAAATGAACCGCAAAAAAAAATAAAAATAAAATCTAACTTGTTGAGAATGATTTTGATCAAACCTATTATATAAAAATAGAGAATATTAATTAATAATACAAATAGGAAATTGGAGAAACCACATAATTACGAAGAAAATGAAAACGTGAGTGTAGGTTATTTTCCTAATTTTTTTGACAACTTTTTTTAATTAAATAGGGTTAAAATTGTAAAAAATAATATTATCTTTTTGTGGGAATCATACAAAACACCCAAATTCAAAAGTAATCCAATACCCTTATATCTGAGAAAATATGGATGTCAGGAATCTTAGATTACCCATATATTTTTAAATAAAGCACAAACAAACAATGAAATTGAATACCTCTTATAAGAGAATTTAATATTACCCCGAACTAAACGGGAACTCAGGGATTTTTGTGGCTTAGAATTCTTTATGACTTTGCTGCTTTCAAACACCGGATGAAGAATACAGCTGTGTTGTTGAAGACAAATTTCCTCTTAGAAAGCGAATCATTAAGAAAGGGGGATAATTATCTAACTATCTCTCAAGATAATTAGGAGAGAGAAAGAAAAGCAAGGGAGAGAGCATGTAGAAAATGTGGATGTGGGGTGTTTAAAGATGACGGCGATACAATAGATCTAAGAAGGCAGAGAGTGGGCAATTACGCTCTCTTTATTTTTTTGAAAAATTAAATTTGTATACAAAAAATCAATGTTTTTACTATTATTGTTCTAATTTTTTTATATAGTTGAAATATATGATTAAATTTATGCTATCTAATTAGATTAAGTTTTTATGTCTAGTGGTTATTTAACATATTTAATATGTTGAGATGTATGATTAAATTTGATCTTATTAAGTTTTTGAGTCTATATGATTTAACATATTTAATACGATATCAGAGTAGGAGATTCTGTGTTCGAACATTTGTGACAATGTTTTCTCTCCATTATTAAAATTTCTTGAGTTTTTTTTACCTTATTTTTTAAATAGTTATATTTTTATTTATTTTAAAAATAACACTTTTCTAATTTCATTGAATTAATGATTTTTTTTTCATTAATTTTTCTTTTATATTATTGAATGATCAATCTTATTGTTGTTTTTTATGTTTCTAATTGGGATGATTTAAATTATAATTTAATAATTTTATTTTTTAAGTTTTATTAGTTTTTACGATTTTGATAAATTTCTTACATAATGGATGTTAAAAAAAAATACTATTTTTTAAAATCATAAAAACTTTTGTTATTTATGAAATTTACAATTAAAAAAAAACAATTATTGCAATGACATAATTCTACATATTAATTATTAAAATGTCAGAAGTTTTTAAAAATTATTTAAAATTTTTTGAACTAAAAAGTAAATTCATTGAATAGGTCAAAAAAAAATTGAACCGCCATTTATGTAATTTTTAAAAGTTCCAACATTTCTATAATTTAATATGCATATATATACTTTTTGAGATAACTAGTTTTTTACCACGTTCCTTGCACGTTATATTTTTTCTAACATAGAAATATGTAAAAGATTGACATATTTTTTCTTTGATTTTTCTATGGTTTATAAATCTTTTCGAAATAATTTTGATTTATTAATTTTAAAATTATTAACATATTATTATGATCTATTTAAAATTTAAATTATCGTATAGTTTTGTAATTCAAAAAATTATATGTCGTTGATTTTCTTTTTATATAAGACGGTTTTTTTAACTTCTTTATTTTTAAAATTTATACTATCAAATAAAAAATAAACTGTTTGTTCTATATACATATATTAGTTAATTTTTCATTTATAGATTATTTATATCTAATTTTAATTAAAATTTAAGAAATTATATATATTTTTTCTCTTTGATTTTTCAACTTTTAAATATTTTTAATTAAGAATTTTAAAAATTATAAAATATTAACCCTTACTAATTCAATAAATTATATTTTATTGTAGTTTTTTTTTTATCTTGACTGTTTATTAATTCATTTTAATATCACATTCATATGTTGAACTTAATTTTTCAATTATTTTGTAATTTGATATTGTGAAAACAATAAAGAGCCAATAAATTTATTTAAAAAGTTTGACACTTTCTTATTCAATGAAGAGAAATATTTTATTTATCTAAAAAAAAAAGAGAAATATTTTACTAAAAATGTAAATAGTCATTACTAAAAATGTAAATAGTCATTAATAGAAAGTGGAGTATAAATAACAATGGCATTTTTAGTAATTTAAAGGTTTTAAAAGGGTATATATAATGACATGTTAGTAATTTTAAGATTTTGAAAGGGGTATAGTAGTCCAAAAATGTTTCTCAAACATCTCACTTTTATATATTAAGGATTTTTATAAAAAATTCAAAACTATATTTTTTATACTGGTCCCTTATTTTCTTGGGCTCGGTCCGAACAATGCATGATTTTTTCATATGCCTAATAAAACAAAAGTAGGAATGTTCAATTTCCCATGAGCTGGAGAAGAAGACTTATTCCAAGGACCATCTATCCGTAAACATATTTTAGAACAAAGAAAATTGGTAAGTTTATTATAAATCATAATTGCTTTGTTAACAGGATAAAAATCCAGTAATCATAGGCCGATTGTGTATCACTTTGAGAGTTTTTTTAATTTACAAGCCATCATCGATTACAATTTCCACCCAAAACTGACTGTTGATATTTCTTAATATTTTTTAAACCACCTATGATTAAAATATTCAAAAAATCTTGACCCTAGGTTAAAATATAGTTATCGAAAGTCAAAGTTTAACTTCATCTTCATCCTTTTGTCACCTGAGGCTGCGACAACAAAACTCCAAAACTGAAGAATTTAAAAGTAAAAAAAGGCCGAAATGAAGTGAAACTAAAACCAAAATTAATAAATTGTCTGAAAGCAAGTCCATGATATTAAGGGAAGTGGGTTTTAGAAGTATATCTCTGAGGATAGTTAATTTTTATTAACATTAATATACAAAAGGGGCTTCAATTAATGGTTATATTATTATATCTCTTCATAGCCGAAACAGAGGGGAGATCGAAGGAGATTCACTTATGAAACGGAATATCCAGTTTATAATTATAAAATTTATTAGGATAAATGCAAAATACACTCCTCTACTTTAGGTTATTGTTAAATCACACCACTGTATTTTTTGTTTGTTTTAAAATACCCCTCAATTTTTAAAAATTTATAAATCATACCCTTCTATCGATAAATTTTAACAAAATTTAGACACATCCATATTATACGCATAACACGTGTTCTAAAACCATTAAATATTTTGAAAAATTTAATCATTTGAGTTTAATTTATAGATTTTACATTTTATTAATATAAGAGTTTATTCTAAAATACTATATATCTGTCAAAATTTTTATTGTTATTTTTCATGAAATCATTGTAGATACCGTATTTTGTCCGGCTCAATTTCATTAAGAAATTTGAAGGTCATTTGAAAATATGTTTAATTTGGAATTGATTTTAAATGATAAATTTAATTTTTGATTTTAAATTTAATTTTTAATTAAAGTTTTCGTGGTTTAAAAAAAAAGGTTTTTACATATTAAAATTTGGTGGATTTTTAATAAAATTATTAAAGTCATTTGGTATAATTTTAGTTTAAATATTTTTAAAAATTTAAATTTGATAAGAGAAGCTAATTTTGGAAAGAATAAATTTTGGTAGTGATTTGTGCTAATTGCTGACGGGGTAAATTGATTGATTGATGTAAATATGGAATGATTTACAAATCAAAATTTTGTTTCCTTATTTACTACACGGAATTACTCCTTAAATAGGTCATTCTTTAGACCTAAAGAGACATCACCACCACTATCGAAAAACCGGGGAACCTACCTCACCTCGATACCACCATCTCATAAGCTCCTAGCCTCCAACCTCCATCGCCTCCTCACACCTCTTCATCACCTCCCGTCATATCCTCATCATATCACCTTATCAGTCACAACCTTACTCCTCGTTGCTTCCATCTCCAACCAGCCCACGAAAGACAATTTGGCTAACAAAACCCTATCACTTTTAAGATTTCAATTCCCTTCCTTTCGATCTTGTTATTTTTTTTTATCTCCATAACCATACAAAGCGCAAATACTTTCCATTACCCACCCAGAAGAACCGTCAAATATTGGATCTTAGACACTTTAAACTCAATTTTTAATATAACCCATTTCATCGCAACTATCAAAGTCAGAGGGCGTAACTTAGTCAAACAATATATACAAATTTGTGGGGTTAGCAAAAGGAGAATTATCTTCAAATTTTTACTTTCAAATCTCACGTCCCAGAGGCCATTAATTGTTAAGGTAAATGCATTGAATCTTATGTCATAGTTTGAGTTTGATATTTCATGGATTATAATGATTTTTATTTTTTTATTTGTTGGCCTATTTTAATCATACTCATACTTAATTATTTATTGAAAAATTCTTATCTAATCCATATTTGAGTATGCTTTATCTTCAAATTCAATTGTCAATTATTTTAGTTTTAAATTGCTTCAGCACTATTACTTTTTATAATTGTATATATATTGATTCTTAATTAACCGTTAATTGAAATAAGTAATATTGTTTGTTGTTGAATTTATTTATTTTTATATATTATTTTCATTCCAAAGTTACAAAAATTTAATATAAAAAGCTAATTAAAGATAAAATAATATGTTTGTTGGGATCTCGATAAATGTGTGAAAATCGTCACGTTTGTGAAGGTTGAGTAGGATGCTTATCGGGGTTCTCGTATAAGTCTATTAAAACTGTAAAAAAAAATATATAAAATAGAAAAACTCTTAAAAATAACAATATTACATGTATTATTTTAAAAAATAAAAAGAGAATATTTTAAATAAGTATAAATATTATTTCAAAAAAAAGTAAAAGGAAATTATTTTAAATAAAAATTTAAAATGTTTTAAAATATAAATACAATTCCTATGATGGATTTTGAGAAGTAAAAACCTCAATTTCTTAAGGTGGAGTTTTCTAAATTCCAATATTGTTCAATTAACGGCCGTAACCCCGCTCATTTTAATCTCTATTGCTTACTTCATTTTTGAAGTTGAGAAATGATTAAATGAGACATTTGTTTTTGTAAATTAAAATCAATTTTGAAACTCTTTAACTTAAGGACCATCATTTTAAAAATAAGATAATATAAGGTAAAAATATGGTAATCATTTTAAATGAGTGTTGTCGGGTGCTAACACCTTCCCTACACACAAACGACTCCCGAACTCAACCTATTTTTCGTAGACCATTTCTATTTTTAATTAATTTGGTGATCAATCACACCCAAATATGGTTGATGGCGACTTCCACTTTATTTTCATAAAAAACCTAATATTTAGGATGTCGGCCGCTCCGCGTCGCAATCACGTTGTGACAATCATAATATATGACATATCTAAAATATAAATGTATCTCAATTTCGTTAAAATTAATCGATTAAAAGGTTTGATTTACAATTTTACTAAATTGTAAGGGTATTTAAAAAAAAATGCAAGGGTGTGATTTAAAAATAATCCTAAATGAGGGTTGTATTTTAGGGGTGTAAGTTAAAACCGAAAAACCGACGAAACCGGCCGAAACAGACAAAGTCGGTCGGAGTCGGTTTTGGCTTACCCAAAACCGACCAAATTCGGTCGGTTTTAAAAAATTATAATTGCCCACTCCGACCTCCTCGACCGACCGTCATGTTAAAACTGACAAAACCGTGACCGATTGGTCAGCCGGTCAGTGTCAAGCCATTTTCCCAATTGTTCGGTCGGCGGTGGTGGTGAGTATTTTTTGTGTAAAATCTATTAAAACTGACCCCGACCGATTTACACCCCTATTGTATTTTGCGTTTATCCCAATTTATTTTAATAAAAAAGAAATCAAATAAGTTTTTTTTTTTTTCAACATATGTAAATAATTCAACGGGTTCTCATTGATGAATGAGACAAAACACCAATAGAAAGATTAAATAATAATAATAATAAAAGGTAATACGGTGCCGCCTTTGCCTCCGGGTTCAATTCGTCTGTTCACACTCATTTCGATACCGGCGTCAACGGAATAATAACTTTAGCATGGACGGATTTTTTTAAATATATATATATATATATATATATTAATTTTAGTTTTCGTCATTTTTAACTTAAAAATTATATTTAAATTATATTCTTTTATACATGTACTAATTAATTATTAAAATTTATTTGAGATATTTTTTTATATATAATAATTAATATGGACATAATTTTAAAAAAAAATACAAAATTTTCAATTCATCTAAACTATGAAATTGTAATTATTTATTAAATTATAACCAATAAAAGAAATTTAAATTATTATTTTTATTTTTTAAGTCAAATTATACAAAATACCACTAACATATAGTGTTGGTTTCAATTTTTCCCCTAATCTTTTAAAAGTTTCAATTCTACTTTCAACCTTTTATTTTGTTTAAAAAATATCATTTATTGAGAAAATCAGCCTTTAAAAAATATAATTCATGTGCACTTATAGTTAAATTTAATGAAAATTAAGCGATTAAGGGTATTATAGAAAGAATTATTTTGATAAAAATAAAATTCCTGAAGATATGATATTTTGAAAGAGTGGTTTTTCCAACAAAGTTTATTTTTTAAACTAATTAAAAAGTTAGGGGTAGAATTGAAAATTTTAAAACATTTGGGGCAAAATTGAAACAAACCACATAGTAGAGGGATATTTAGTGTAATTTAACCTATTTTTTATTAATAAATTATATCATTTAATATCATCCTTGTAAATAATATCATAATTGTAGATTAAGATAAAAAAAAAATAGATCTTAGCATAAACATTCTTTTAAACTTATAAATATAAAAATAATATATGTGAACATTCAGTTTCTTTTCTCCATTCCATCATAGAAAATAATATTGTACAAGAATGTATTTATACAAAAGGATAGCACATAATAAAAGCTAACTAATTTCTGTTTTAACAAACAAACTCTATAACAAATAATTAACTACTTTAACATGCCCCCTCAAACTAAGGCTGCCTAAGGAGGAAAAGCCATAAGTTTGTCTCTAAAACGAATTAAACGATATGTGGGCATAGGTTTTGTCAAGATATCTGTCGGTTGACTAAATGTAGAAATGAACTTGAGAGCAAGATCTTTGCGAACAACCTTTTCACGAACAAAATGATAGTCAATCTCAACATGTTTTGTTCACCCATGAAAGACCGGATTATGTGCTAACTGTATAGAAGACATATTATCACAATAAATGGTAGGAGGACTGATTAGAGTAATACAAAGGTCACAAAGAAGTTGTCTAAGCCAAGACAATTCAGCGGTAGTTGTAGCAAGAGCACGATACTCCGCTTCAGTAGAACTACGAGAGACTGTTGGCTGCTTTTTAGCGGACCAAGAAATTGCATTATTACCAAAAAATACAATGAAACCAGTAGTAGACCGACGATCAATGCAATCCCCAGCCCAATCAGAATCCGAGAAGGCAGTCAAGGTACAAGGGCCAGCTTTAAACAACATTCCCAAAGATAAAGTACCACACAAGTATCGAAAAATCCTTTTTACAGCAGCCAGATGAGATAGATTTGGTGTATGCATAAATTGACAAACCTTGTTCACCGCAAAAGATATGTCAGACCGTGTGAAAGTTAGATATTGTAACGCCCCAACCATGCTTCAATAAGTTTTTGCATCTTCCATGCTACACAACTCAGCAGACATATCAGTAGACTTAATGGCACATGGTGTATTACAAGACTTGGCAGTAGACATACCGAATCTATGCAATATATCTTTAGTATATTTGGTTTGAGAAACAAACAGTCCAGACTGTAAAGTAGATATCTCAAGACCCAAAAATACTTCAAATGACCTAAATCTGTCATGTCAAAACGATCACGAAGCTGTAAAATGAGAGAATCAACAAATGCAACATCATTGCCGATCAATATAATGTCATCCACATATAATAACAAGTAGGTAACAGAGCCAGCAATGCATCTAATGAACAGAGAAGGATCAACATGTGAAGGTTTGAAATCAAAAGTCTGTAAATAAGATGTAAAACACTCAAACCATGCTCGGGGGGCTTGCTTAAGACCATATAAAGACTTTTGTAACTTGCAAACAAGATGAGGAGTTGCTTTACTAACAAATCCTTGAGGTTGTTGCATAAATACTTCTTCGAGATCCCCATGAAGAAAAGCATTCTTGACATCTAGTTGACGAAGTGACCATTGGTAAGTAGCAGCTAAGGATAATACAATCCGGACTATCGGTTTCTTAACAACGGGACTAAAAGTCTCCTCATAGTCTATGCCTTCTTCTCGATGGAGAAGAGAAACGAAATTGCAAGAAAAAATTGCAAAATTCACAAGAAGAAATTGCATGAATCGCTAGTGATGGAGAAGAGAAAACTGACGAACAAATTTGGGCGGAAAGATCGAGAGAGAGAGAGAGAGAAGCGTGAAAGAATTTAGGAGAAGGATCGAGAATTTCGACGTGTGTCAAAAAGGAATCTGATACCATGTGAACATTCAGTTTCTTTTCTCCATTCCATCATAGAAAATAATATTGTACAAGAATGTATTTATACAAAAGGATAGCACATAATAAAAGCTAACTAATTTCTGTTTTAACAAACAAACTCTATAACAAATAATTAACTACTTTAACAATATATACATATATAAATAAATTTAAAAGCCTCCCTAGCCCACCGCTAGACCCGTCCCTGAACCTTAGTAAAAAGTTTCAATAACTGACACTTCACTAAATACAACTAGTATTCTGAACGGAAATAGCTTCTTTTAAATATTTATTTTTTGAAAAAAATTTAATTAGAGGCATGTTTAACTCGCAGGTTTGAAATCGGTTGTTAAATAAGGTTTGTTAAGACTATGTATGGATGGTATAAAACACTAGATTTGTTGAGTTTAAATTAGTATAAAATGTGTCAAAGTTATGAAAATGATGAGTTTATTAAAGATGATAGATTCAGATATCAATGCTCCTTAGTTTTAAAATTTGGGGATAAACACCAATTAACCTCAAGGGGTGTAAATAGTACAGGGTGTATCCCATTTACACCTCGCCCAATTTAAGGTATTTTTCCCCACCTCGTTTATTAAACGGGGGCGGGGCGGAGGAGAAACGGGTGGGGGAGAATGTAAAAAATGCATGATTTTCATATATATATATTTAAAATTCAAAATTTTCAATGATAATAGTACCTAATTAAGCATAAAACTAAATAAGTAAAACTCTCAAACATAATCTATATCAAAATAAACCTAGAGAAATTAAATTATAAGAACAAAAAAAATTAAAGTAGATAAACGGAGAGTGACGAGGTGTAAAAGGGGGGAAAATTCCCCCACCCCGCCCCTGTCCAAGACCCAATCTAATTTGTTAAGCGGGTTTGGCGGGGCAGCGAAGCGGAGGGTATCCCTAAATCTCATGTAACCCTCAACTCCTTACCTAAACCTGTGAGCAAAACACCCTCTACTATAAATATTTTAAAATACTTTTAATTATTTTTTAAATTTCCTTTAAAAAAAATTATTTCTAAATTTTATAAATATTCTTGACAATATATCCGAATATTATAAGGAAAATCAAAACTATTTTTAATTAGTTAATATAACCTTCAAATCTTTGAAAAGTTATTCCAAACTGAACAGATGATAAACCATTTTTCTAATTTATTTTTATATCTTAGTTTTTAAATAAAAATATTTTATTGGGTAGTATAATTTTATGCAATATTTATAAATATATCATATTTAAAAAGTATTTGTAAATATGACATTTTTTTTAGCAAAATATAACTTTTTTTTTTAAAAAACTCTCATTCATGTCATGTGTATCAATGATATCAATGGTTACATTTAATATGAATAAATGATTATATACACGAAATACTAATTAGTAAAATATGTGTGATTACATATAAGATGAATAACCGTTTACATCTACGAAACTAATTATATTGTAATATTACATGTGCTAATTTAAGCTTTTTGCTTTACTTCAGAATAAGTTTCTGGGCTCCTATTTTTATGAATATTGAACATGATTTTTGCTATACTTCAGAATAGGTTATTACTCGAAATTTTATTTTATTCTTTTTGAACAAATTACTCGAAATTATTATTAATGATTTATATGACTAAATAATATTGACCCATTCATTAAACAAAGGGTAAAATGCAAATGAGACCCCTGTGGTTTCTTCCAAATGCAAAAACACCACCTGTGGTTTGGAAATGGCAAATCACAGCCCTGTGGTTTTAATTTTTTTCAATCAGACCCCTCCCTTTCAATGTCAATAATTTAATTTTAGCCATAACATCTTCGTTTGAACTCCGATTTTAATGATTCAAGATGTTTTAGAATCATCATTTCAGGCTCTACGCTATGACCACTTCAAAGCTTCTAAATCATTAATGACCAATAGAGTTAAGAGTGTCAATCGTATCTAAAATTTAGATGTTAATAAACTATTTTATTTTTTAATCATTTAAAAGTTTCAAAGTGACTATTATGTAGAACCTGAAATTATGATTCCAAAACATTTTTAATTATCTAAATCGGAGTTCAAACGAAGAAGTTATGACTAAAATAAAATTATTGACATTGAAGGGAAGGGGTCTGATTGAAAAAAATTAAAACCACAGGGGTGTGATTTGCCATTTCCAAACCACAGGGGGTGTTCATGCATTTGGAAGAAACCACAGGGGTCTCATTTGCATTTTACCCTTAAACAAAACGTGGAATTCGGTTTTGCCTGGCGGCAAGTCTTCGGTTTCCTTAAAAGACATTTTATAGGAAATTTCATTCATTTTTCCCTTCTATAAATAGTTCGATAAAACTTTATTATATACACTCACTCACTTCAAATTTCAAAGCTTTCAATTTATTTTTTAGGAAATTATTTTTTTCCCCAATTAAAAATGGGTACATTTAAACTTTTTGCTTCTTCTTCTTCCACCTTCCGTATTCCATCAAGTAATCTTCACTATAAAATGTCTTTTAAGGAAACCGAATGAATTAGGAGAGTGTTGGGAAATATTGAATGTGATTGATGCAATTCAACGTCTAGGGATTGAGCATCATTACAAAGAGGAGATTGATTCAATTCTAGAAAGGCATCATAAAATATTATATTCTAATTTTGATAATGAGATTATTGATCTTCATAAGGTTGCACTTCGATTCCGACTTTTGAGACAACGAGGTTACTATGTCCCTCCAGGTGGGTACCATGGATTCTTTGGTAATATTCTTATTATATTTGATGTGATATTTAACAAGAAAATTAACCCTAAATAATAAGTTTTCTACTTTAACTTGGTTTGATAACCAGTTTAATTTTCTATTTTTGGTTTTCGATTTTAGTTTTAGAAAATAAAAATAATATTCATTAAATATGTTTAATCACCACTAGACCCAAAAGTTTAAATTAATTGGTAAATGTACATTTATTCATATATTTCAATATACACTCACACATGTAGGCTTGATTTAAACAAGACCTAAACATGTGAAAATTTAAATGAGGAAATGTCATCAGAGAGGTTCAAATTCAGAATCTCATACCATATTAAATATGTTAAATCAACGCTGGACTCAAAAGCTTATATTAATAGGTAAGAGTAAATTTAATCATATATCTCAACAATATTTATTTGGTAACAAATTTTTGTTTTTGAAAAACAGAGGATTTAACACGTTCGATAACTTTTTTTATTTTTTATTTTTTTTAATTTTATATTAAAAAAAAACTACAAAATAAAAGCTGAGAATTATTGTATAGTTAAATATATATATTTTTTAATTTTTTTGATAATTTAAATATTAAAATAAAAATAAAAACAGAATTGGCTAGTCAAACACATGTTATTAAAAAAATATAAAATAAATAGTTTTCAAACGGGTCTTAATCACTATCTTATACGGCCATGGGTTGTCTCTCCTAGTTCTATTCTAAGTGGTGTATTTTTTTCCTACTCAAAATCAATATTTATGAATACTCGACAAATAATCTAATTAGTCAGAAATAGTGTTTTGAAAAAGGGGCAATTTCAAATATGTAATAATTTATAATAATATTTACAAATATATTAAAAAAAATAAATATTTACAAAATGTTAGAGTTTCAAAGATTATGAGTATATCAGTCAATCACTATTAGTATATAACTATTAGTATAATGATAGTTTATTAGTCGATAATTAATAGTCTGATATACTATTATATATCACTGATATACTATTAGTTATTGATGATATACTCGACTTTTGAAATTCTAACATTTTTGTAAATATTTTTTTCTAATAAATTTGCAAATATTTCACTAATTATAACATTCATGTAAATTTCTCTTTGAAAAATTATTTTGAAAACAAAAGTAAAATATCTTTTAAAAGTAGTATCCAACGGTTTAATTTTTAAATTTTGAAAAATGTTATCAAATCTTTAACCTATTATATATATATATATATTTTTTTAATTTTTTATGATTTCAAAATAGATCTTCATTTTTTTTTAAAAATCTATCCTTCTTTTCTTGTCACTTCATGAATTGCATCCACTAACATGTAGCCTCTCTATTGAATAAATATATCTTTACCAAAACCTAAAACTTAAAAAAAAAAGTTATCAAACGGGGTCTAAATGTTTGATTTTGGATCAACAGAAGTGTTCGAAGTTTTCATGGACAAGGAGGGGATCTTTGATAAAGAGCTAAAAGAAGACATAAATGGGCTGATGAGCTTATATGAAGCTTCACAACTTTGTATGAAAGGAGAAGAAGACATTCTTGAAAAAGCTCAAACCTTTACGAAATAAACGATGGTTTTTAATTGTCCGACGTAGGTGGTGGAAAGAGTTAGGTTTGGCTGAAGAATCAAAATTTGCAAGACATAAACCACTAGCATGGTATGCTAACTCCTTGGCTTTAACAGATCCGTGTTTCTCGGAAGAAAGAGTTTTGATTGCAAAATCAATTTCTTTTGTATACATTATAGATGATATTTATGATGTACATGGGACTCTTTCTGACCTCACAGTTTTCACTGAAGCTGTTTGCAGGTATCACTTTTTATGTGATTCTAATTCTACACATGAGTTTTGTGTGATTCTAATTCTACAAGGTTTTTTTAAGGAAAAAAATAATAATTGTACTTCTACAAATATTTATAAAACTATGGTAGTTTACCAAAGAAATGATTTTGGTTAAACAATTTTTGTTAAGTAAGGATCATGAATTATAAATGATCTAAAATTATGGGGTTAAGACTTAAGTACATGATTATTATTTTTTTTTGGAGGGTTTTTATGGGTGTCAAAATTTTCTATTATATTTATAAATTTACCATCTTTAAAAAATGACATATTTATAAATATATATGTGTTATGAAATCGATCTCAAGAACTCACAAATCACTCACGAATTCAGTAATGAAAACAATAAGAACAGAAATTAAAGATTATAAACAGAAATCAAGAACACAGAGATTTATAGAGGTTCGGATAATCCTACGTCCTCTCTCACAAGCAAGAAACTTTATTTATTCATCAATGGAAGTTTTTTCTCAGATTACAAGATTTCAGATTCTCTCTCTCACTATATACCAACAATCTTCAACGGCTATATTTTTGTTTCAGCTACTGACGAAGAAGATGAAGAAAAACGGAATTGGTTTGAGAGGAAAAAACAAACTCTGAAATGTCCATAATGCCCCTGACTTAAGACTTATTTTAATGGCAAAATGGTAAAACAGCTGAGAATGAGAAGAATTGTTTTAGCCTCATTTAACAAATCTCCATCTTGAGGCTAAAGACATACAACAGCAACCAGAGTTTCAAGCTTGTGAAATTTCTTCTTCAACCTGTCTTAAGGAGGCTTGAATTCAACTACCTTCAGAATCTTCATACATTTTCTGAACTTGGATGTAGTTACTGCCTTAGTCAGCATATCAGAGGGGTTATCTCCAGTATGAATCTTCTCAATCAAAACTTCACCTTGAGCTATGACATCTCTAATGAAATGAACCTTGATGTCTATATGTTTTGTTCTCTCATGGAACATTTGATTTTTACTCAGGTAGATTGCCCCTTGATTGTCACAGAAAATTTTAACTCTTTCCTGTATTAACCCCAATTCATTAATCAGTCCATTGAGCCACAATGCCTCCTTTATACTTTCTGTTGCAGCCACATACTCTGCCTCAGTTGAGGATAAGGCTACAACAGGTTGTAAAACAGATTTCCAGCTAACTGTGCCTCCAAACAATGTAAAAACATATCCAGTTAGAGATCTTCTCTTATCTCTGTCACCAGCAAAGTCAGAATCCACAAACCCCTCAAGAATTGAACTCCTGTTATTTGATTCTTCAAACATCAACCCAATACTTCTTGTTCCTGCCAGATATCTTAAGACTCCTTTTAATGCTTGCCAATGTAGCTTTCCTGGGTTGGCCATATACCTACTTAACAGACTGGAGGCATGAGCAATATCTGGCCTGGAGCAAACCATACAGTACATTATGCATCCAATTGCATTTGCATAGGGAACAAATCTCATTTGTGCTTGAGATTCTTCATCTGTGGGAGACTGTTCTTGTGACAACTTTAGGTGTTGTGCAATGGGAACAGGCACTGGTTTAGACTCCTTCATATTGAATTTGCTGAGTATCTTTTCTATGTAATTACACTGGTTTAGATGTAGGGTCTTCTTTTGTCTATCCCTTACTATATTTATGCCCAAAATTCTTCTTGCTGGACCAAGGTCTTTCATCTCAAACTCTTTGTTCAGCATGTCTTTCACTTTCTTCACTTCTGTCATCTCAGTTGAAGCTATGAGCATGTCATCCACATATAAGAGGAGAATAACTCCAAGTGGATGATTGGTTTCTCTTTGATATATGCAGCTGTCATACTTGCTTCTTTTGAAATTATTCTTCAGCATGAACTCATCAAACCTCAAATACCACTGTCTTGGGGACTGCTTTAATCCATAGAGTGACTTCTTCAATAGACATACTTTTCCTTCATCTCCTCTTTTAACATATCCCTCTGGCTGAGACATGTGAATCTGTTCATCTAGGACTCCATGAAGAAAAGCTGTCTTCACATCAAGTTGCTCTAATTCAAGATTGTACTGAGCTGTCATGGCCATCAGGATTCGAATGGAAGTATGCTTCACCACAGGGGAGAAAATCTCATGGTAATCAATCCCTTCTCTTTGAGTAAACCCTTTAGCTACAAGCCTGGCTTTGTATCTTGGATTTGATCCCTCTTCACTTGCTGGTTTGATCTTGTATAGCCACTTACATTGAACAAGCTTCTGGTTTGGTTCACTGTCAATTAGGATCCATGTCTGATTTTTGATCAGTGAGTTCATCTCTTCATCCATTGCCTCAATCCACTTTCATCTATCATCACATTTCATGGCAACTTTGAATGATTCAGGTTCTTGATCATTCAGTATCTCAGAGACAGATAAGGCAAAAGAGGTATATTCAGACTCATTATACCTTGTGGATGGAATGACTGTTCTTCTTGTTATGTTTCTAACTAGCTGGTAAGACTGGGCATTAGGAGGTTCAGATTGCACCTCAGTATCATCAGCTTCTTGAGATGCAGTCTCAGTTTGTAGGTTGTTGCCTGTGATGGGGTTCTCCACCTCAATAGGAATACCAGAGGTCTTCTTTTCCTGAGGATTAGAAACAGCAGTGGAGGTCATATACATTTCAGACTCTCTGAAATTTACATCTCTACTGATGAATGTCTTGGCAGACCTTCCATCTTGGTACCACAACTTGTAGCCTTTCACACCATCAGGATATCCAAGGAACATGCACTTTCTTGCCCTTGGTTCCAATTTGCCATCATTTACATGTGCAAAGGCTAGGCAGCCAAACACTCTCAATGATTCCAGGTTTGGGGGTTCACCATTCCACATTTCTTGTGGAGTTTTCATGTTGATGGCAGTTGATGGACTCCTGTTGATCAAGTATGCAACAGTATGTGCTGCTTCTGCCCAGAATTTGTTTGTGAGTTTAGCTTCTGACAATACAGCTCTAACCCTCTCCAAAATGGTCCTGTTCATTCTTTCAGCCAATCCATTTTGTTGGGGTGTGCACCTAACTGTTTTGTGTCTCACCATACCCTCATCCTTGCACAGCTGCTCAAACTCATCATTTACATATTCCAGGCCATTATCTGTTCTGAGTTTCTTGACCTTCTTCCCTGTTTGAGTCTCAACCATTCTCTTCCACTCTTTGAACTTGGAGATGACTTGGTCCTTAGTCTTCAACAGATATATCCACAGTTTTCTTGAGTGATCATCAATGATGGACATGAAATATTTATTGCCACCAATTGAATCAACCCTTGCAGGGCCCCATAAATCAGAGTGGACATATGCCAATGTTTCAGAGGTTCTGTGAGTGGATTTTGGGAAAGGTTTTCTGGTTGTTTTGCCAAAAATGCAGTGATCACAGTTTTGGGTCTTCTCCATGTTCACTTCACCAAGCAGATTCTGTTTCTTGAGTTCAATCAGTCCTCTTTCCCCTATGTGACCAAGCCTTCTGTGCCACAAGGAAGAACTCAAGGTTTCTTGGTCTTTGACTGCAGCTGCCACACCAACCAGTGTAATTCCTATGAGGTGATACAAACCATTCACCCTTTTTGCTTTCATTACAACCCTTGAATCTTTCATTACCTTTAGGATTCCATCATTTGCCTCATAGGAATATCCCCTTGAATTAAGGGTACCAAGATAAATTAAATTCCTCCTCAAATCAGGGACATGTCTCACTTCAGTGAGTATTCTCTCCAGGCCATCATACATCTTGATTCTGACATTTCCCTTACCTATCACCTTACAGGGTTTGTTGTTTCCAAGTAAGACAGGCCCACCTTCAAATGATTCATAGGTTTCAAACCAGTCTTTGTTGGATATCATGTGATAGGTACATCCAGAGTCAAGAATCCACTGTCTATCAACATTACTTTCTGTGATAGCCAGAACTTCAGCATCTGCCTCTTCATGGACAGTCTGATCTGCAAGGGTAGCCTTTGCATCACCTGGAGTGTCTTTGTCCTTGTTTTCTCTTTTCCATTGGTAGCAATTCCTCCTTATGTGGCCCTCCTTATTGCAATGATAACATTTGAAACTTTTGCCCTTGAATTTCTTTTTCTGATCTCCCTTTTCCTTGAACTGTTTCTTTCCTGTCTTTGCTTTAACAAACAAAGATTCACCATTGTTCTTACCCTTCCTTTCTGACTGAATTTCGAGGTCTTTGGACCTTAATGCATCAATGATCTCCTCCAATTCCAGGGAAGATCTTCCATATTTCAGAGCATTCTTCACATCTTTGAAATTGTCTGGTAATGAATTCAACAGAATGATACATTGATCCTTTTCATTTACCTTTTCTCCTGCGCTTGCCAAGGTGCTAACTAGTTTCTTGAATTCATCTAAATTGTCATCGAGTGACTTAGTATTGTTCATCTTATAGGTGAACAATTTTTCTTTCAAGAAAATGGTGTTGGGGAGAGATTTCGCAAGATACAGGCTGTCTAGTTTCTTCCATAGGGCTACTGCAGATTCTTCTTCCCCAATCAAACGAAGGACATTGTCTGAGAGATGAAGGATGATTATGCTATATGCCACTTCTTGCATCTCTTTCTTGACAAGTTCCTTCAATTCCACAGGCATTTCTTCGGGATCTTTGAGAGCAGCCGATACCTTTTGTTGAACAAGCACAGCTTTAATCTTTCTCTTCCATAGGGAGAAATCTCCCTTTCCATCGAACTTCTCCACCTCAATACGCGTGATGCTCATCTTCTTGATTCTGGAGATTCTTGAGGTTCAATCTTGAGCGATGGCTCTGATACCAATTTGTTATGAAATCGATCTCAAGAACTCACAAATCACTCACGAATTCAGTAATGAAAACAATAAGAACAGAAATTAAAGATTATAAACAGAAATCAAGAACACAGAGATTTATAGAGGTTCGGATAATCCTACGTCCTCTCTCACAAGCAAGAAACTTTATTTATTCATCAATGGAAGTTTTTTCTCAGATTACAAGATTTCAGATTCTCTCTCTCACTATATACCAACAATCTTCAACGGCTATATTTTTGTTTCAGCTACTGACGAAGAAGATGAAGAAAAACGGAATTGGTTTGAGAGGAAAAAACAAACTCTGAAATGTCCATAATGCCCCTGACTTAAGACTTATTTTAATGGCAAAATGGTAAAACAGCTGAGAATGAGAAGAATTGTTTTAGCCTCATTTAACAATATGTCATTTTTTATAACAAATATATCAGTAATTGACTCTGATAAATGATTGATTGCCTCTAATACACAATAATTACTTCACGTATTAATTATGATATATGGTTTTGTTACTAAGAATTGACTATTTGGCAAATTGCAGATGGGATATGGCTGGAACTGAGAATTTACCAGAATGCATGAAGTTTTGTTTTGCGGTTCTTAATGAAATAACAAGCGAAATAAGTAACATAGTTTATCAAAAACATGGGTACAATCCCATTGAATCCCTACGAAAAGAGGTATAATTAACTAATTAAATAAATCTCTCTGAAATATTACTTTTGATTAATTAATGAAAGTGGGGTGTTGTTAATTTTGAGCAGTGGAAGAAATTGTTGAAAGTATTTACAAATAGGACAATTTTTACTATGTTAATCAATGATTAACTGTTGGGTTTTCTTTGTATAATGAAGAGAGACTAACCTCTTGATGATGCAGCGGATAACGAACTAAAAAACCCGGTTGATGATGACAGTCGATATGAACAAATCACCTATGGACTTATTATAATATTCACAGCCTAGATCCTTTACTTTTCTTCTCAGTGATGAATAATTGAGTGAGTGACAGAGTTATTTCAGAGATCTTCCTTCTCTCTTTTCTTTACGTTGATGTTGATATGGGAAAAGTTTCTCATATCTTGGCAGATATGGAACTGCCAAGGTAGTTCCATATAACTGCCATGAGGCAGTTGTCTAGCAACTGCCTTCATTAACTATGATTAATATGTGTATCACAGTATCAGTGATAAACATAGTGTAAAAATAAGTAATTTAATGTTTATCACGTATTCACCCAATAAAAAATTGTTATATTTACAAATATTTTTTTAAAGCTTATATTTTTACAAATATTGCTAAGGGTGGTAACAAATTTGATCGATTTGAGAAGAAATAGATAAAATTAAAACTTCTGTGATAGTTTTTACCCAATTAATAAGACATAGATGTGATTTGGTATCTCATCTGGTTTATTTTCTTATATTAGATAGTTTTCTTTGTAGTTTTGTGGTATAATCTTTCTATAATTTTATAAAACTAATGAAATATAATGTGAATAACCATCACAAAGATTTTAAACTCACAACTATCTGTATAGTTTATAGTTAAAATTGATTATATATAAAGTTTAAGGTTAAACCTTTAAAATTATTTTTCCCGGAATAAAATTACCATTATATATAACATTATCAAATCCCCTAAAATTTTGTAAATATTTATTTGAATTGATATATTTATAGGGAAATTTACATGAATGTTATAATTGAGTGAAACATTTACAAAAATGTTAGGGAAAAAAAAATTTACAAAAATGTTATAATTTCAAAAGTCGAGTATATCAGTCAATCTATTAGTATATCAATCAATAATTAATAGTATATCAGTGATATATAATAGTATACCAATGATAAAATATTAATGATCGACTGATAAACTACCAGTGATATACTAAAAGTTCACTGATATACTAATAGTGATTGATTGATATACTCAGAATTTTTAAAATTCTAACATTTTTGAAAAAAAAAATTCCTAACAAATTTATAAATATTATAAAAATTTCTAACATATTTGAAAATACCCCATATTTTTAACATTTGATATCGACAGGACGAAGGTCAAGATGGGCATGATGGGTCCTACGTGGAGTACTACATGAAAGAACACAAAGACATTTCTTTTGAAGACACAAAAAAGCATATTGAGAATATGATTTCAAATGCATGGAAGACACTCAATAGAGAAAGTCTCATCTCGATTTCTAATCCATTATTTCCTCCAAAATTTGTTGAGGTTTCTCTCAACGTTGCTCGAATGGTCCCCATCGTTTACAATTATGATAGAGATGAATCTCTCCCAAGCTTTGAGAAACTCATAAAATCTCTTCTCTTTCTAGGTGTGGACTAGAATCTATAAATTTTGGAAAATATTTAGCTACTAATAAAGTAGCGATCGTTAAATTCTCCAAAAATATTGAAAATATTAAAAAATTACTCTTAGTGGGATGTGACTAAATTATAGAAAAAAATACTGAGATCGGTGTTTTTTTTTTGGAGAGTAGTTAAGTATTTTACATAAATTAATAAGTATGATATATTGTGACATTATAAAGTTTGGATGTGTGTGGGATATTGCAAAATATGTGGGACCATATTTTTTGAATGTCTAGAAGTTAGATATTTAAGATTTTAAATGTTTGAGATATTTAAATATATGTGTCCGGCGGATATGTATAAGAATAAATGTTTGTCTTTGTGTTATATATGTTATAAGAATTATATTAATTTTATTTTGTAAATTAGAGAATAAATTAGTGCTAACCAATTATTTATTTA
Organism: Gynostemma pentaphyllum; assembly: GCA_028015215.1. Lineage (NCBI taxonomy): Eukaryota > Viridiplantae > Streptophyta > Magnoliopsida > Cucurbitales > Cucurbitaceae > Gynostemma > Gynostemma pentaphyllum. Next base: position 42,949,602 of record CM051346.1, on the reverse strand, counting down.
ATATAAATCATCAATTTAAATTAATATATTATATGTTAACAATTAATTAAAAGTGATACAAGTATTTAACTTAGATACTAAAATAATATATTAATGCTAATTGAATTGTATATTAAAAAGATTTAAGAAATTAATTTAATTAATATTAAACTTATGTAAATTGATTAAGTGAGCCTGAATAAAATAATTAATGACACGATCTTCTTTATTTTTCATTTCTCATGACTAAAAATCTCATTGTTGATAGAGTATTAAAATCTCATGATGGATGGTTTTTTACCCTTATTTCCTAGGTTTTAAAAATTTATAGCCTATGAAACAAACATGAGTTTCAAATAATAGAATACCCATTTCAAATAAATAAATAAATAAAAACTCATGTGAAACGAAGTGTCATTGGCGTTATCAGGATTTATATACAAGAGGGTCACAATATAGATACAAATATATAAAATTTAATAAAATATCAATAAAAGAAAAAAAATATTCATCTTAACAAATTCAGTTAGTTTACATTGAGATATATGATTAAAATTATTTTTACCCATTAACTTAAACTTTTGAATTTAATGGTGATTTAACATATTTAATAGTTTGGTTAATCCAGAATTTTATTTCAAACAAGACACCATATAAATGAATTTAAAAGTTCCCTAATTTTAATTCATAGTTTTATTTAATGTTTTAAATTCTCCCAAATTTCATATCTGACTTCATCTTGAATTTATATTTTGAGGAGCTCAACTAATTAGATACTTATTCCATCTCTATGGAGAAATTCTTCCATGCTCCCGGCGCAATGAGGCCGTTGATTTTATAAGGATCTGTTCTTATTGTAATTAAACCTTTGACGGTAACTGACGGAAATTGAGTAAACTTTGGCTTTTTTAATTCTCCCACGGGCAAATCAATTCCCTTATCAAATGGCTTTTAAACTGACCTTCACTTTTTTATTTTCCTTCCAATTTTTTTTCTCAACCTATTTGATAATTTTGTCAACTAAATTAAAAAGAAAATAAGGGATAGTTGCAAATCTAACAATTTATTTTAGTAATATTTATAAAAATATCAACTCTTAAAAATATTTATAAATATAACAAGTTTTGATTGGATGAATAATGATAAATATTGAACTACATATTTTTACATTAAGTTTATCATGGATTCACACATTAAGCAAATAGTTTTAAGTAATGATATATTTATAAATATTACATCAAATAAAAAATAACTGCTTTCCATGTCTTCTCATTCAAACAAATAACATCTCATAAAAAATAAAGAAAACACAGAAATTCACATTCTCAAAAGTTGATAAATTAAAAGCCAAAATCATCAAACAAAAGATGAAACTAAACCATCCATTAAAAAACTAGCATGAAAAACTTACATAGTATCAACACTTAAAAAAGATTCAAAGAGAGACAAGGAAGACTTCTCCCCCATTAATCACATCTCCATTACAACTTTCACTGCAAAAGACCCTTCTACTAAACCATATAAAGATGATCTGATGAACATAGCAATCAAAAACAAAATACCCCCAACTTTTAGAAAGTGTTAATGTTAAAACAATATCCAAAATTAGTTCAAATCAGTCATAGAGAACACATTTCATTGTGTGTTATTTGGTGATTGACTGATGATCTTGAAGCTCGGTGGTGTCCAATCATCATTTTTGTTTTTTTCAAAGGTCCTCTTAGTGACATTTCCATTTTCTTCTTATCCAAAGTTGGTAGTGTATGGTGAACCATATAGTTTTGACGGTTTGTGTGATCTTTTTTCTTTTATATCCTCAAATACTTCTGCTGCTTGTTCTTTTTCCTTCCCCTTTTTCAATTGTTTCATAACATCCTTTTTAGGCTGTTTTCATCCTGTTTTCACACTACAATTATATATATAATTTTTAATAGACAAGATACATTTAATAATAAATTATCACCTTTGTTAGCAGCTCATCCACTTTCAAACTTCCAGCTTCTTCATTTTTCTTATTTGTTCCTTCAAATTCTTGCCCTTATATGTTTAATTCAACTAATTTAAAATTCAAGGAAACCAGAGAAGGAATTTATATGGAGACTGTTATATTTCTTACCTTAAACACATGTTCATAATAATCTCTTTCTCTCATGTTTTTTTCTCCATCTTGGCCTGCTTGTCCTTCATTAGTATTTCTCTGTAATTCAATCATCATAATTATCAACAATAATACGAAGCCTATAAATGAATGAAACAAAATTCATTTGACACGCTATCATAGATCCCAAAATACTTTTAACCCAAAGTTTAATCATGAGATAGGAAATGACATTGCTCTACAAAAGCCACTCCAAATATTTTAAAACATAAAACTTAAACTTTTCAATTTGAAATTTAAATCACCAAAAATTACTATTAACATCACTATTAACTTATACAGACTGTTTTGTAGTATTTTTTGAAAAGATATTCAATTTGTGGTAAGTTACAGCAGACTCTTTCATATACTAATTCTGGTTCTTAAACATTCCGTCTTGTCAAGAAACAATTAGTATAAACAAACTACTAAACATTTAAACAATTGAACATTAAACAAAGTCATCTAAAACAACATGTATTTTGATTCAATTTTGAGAACTACATAAATCATTTTGATTTAATTTTGAGAACTACATAAACCATCTATATCAACATTGTGTTTTTCACATAAGCACTAATTTATTGAATAACTTTATAATTCCATATATTAGTGATTTAAGATTAATAACTTATTGAATATGTTTTTTAAACCAACAATTTTCATTAAGGAGTGTCATTGACGAGTAGAATGAATTACTTTTTGGAACTAAATAAATAACCAATTCAGACCTTATATATTTTTTAATATATTTACATGATTTAGCTGATTGTAATTTTGTTCTTCTTCAAATTCTCTTCCTTCGTCAATCCCATATTCTTTTTCTCTTTAAACATCATTATCATTCATTGTATGCTTTACCAAAAATTAAACATGGAAGAAAAAATAATAAATTAGTGAATAGTAGGGGATAACTTAATGGCTTTATTCAACATAAACTAAAGTGATTCAACATTAGCACAATGAAGTCATACTAGAAATAATCAAGGAAAAACAAAATATTAAAAAGAAGAAGATTTAAAATAAAACATTAAATCATTTTAGTTTTTATTACCTCAATAACAACCCCTTCATCATTTCTTTTTGCTGCAATCTCATCCTCTTTGTATCCCTTTTGAAGGGATGATTTACTAAATTAGCGAAATTTATTTAGTAACACAAATTAACACTTAATTTAGGATCTATTAATATCATCCAATTTGTGATAAAAAAACGAAGAACATGTAGATTCATGCTTTATTTTCGAAAATTAAAACCGGAACTTACATTGACTGATTAATGGAGAATCGGTTAGAGGTTTCTTTACAGCATCAAATCCTCAACAACACCGGATCTTCTACTCTATATCCCGATCGATCAAACGAAATCCGATTGTGGGATCGAACTTATGAAGAAATTGGGAAGAAGAAAAAAATATTTTTCTTCCCAATGGCCTATGAAAATCGGCAATAGGGGAGGAGAGGAGGAAGAGAGAATTCCGAATTTCTAAGGAATTGAATTGTGTGATTTATGAATGACTCAACCCTCCTATTTATAGGAAAATAGGAATCCTAATCTCATTAGGATTAATCTATAGAGATAAATACAAAAAGAAAAAAGATTATCTCTTTCCTTTATCTTGCAATTTCGAAAATGCCATAGATAAATAGGAGATTATTTTATTTTCTTTATTTTTATTTATCTTGGGTAAATAAATCTATGTAATTATTTTAGGATATAATTCAAACAATTATCTCTTCCTAAAATACATGTCATGGCCGAAAATTGGCTAAATAATTAATAAATAATTCTAATTTATTTAATTAATTATTTTGGGCCAATTTCAATTGGGTTCCATTAATCCAATTGGGCTTGAAATTCTCTCTTAAATTAATAAATTCAACTTAATTAATTTATTTATTAATTACCATTTAAATAAAATATTTTATTTAAACAATTAATAATATTAATATTTTCTCCCGACTAAATATTATCAAATTATATTTAATTATTAATTTCCATTTAAATAATTTTCATTATTTAAATAATTAATAATAAATATTTTAATTATTAATTTCCATTAAATAAACTCATTATTTAATTAATAATTTTATTGATAACATTTTATTATTAATTAATTAATTTTTAATTATTAATTCCGTTCAAATAAAATTTATTATTTAAACAATTAATAATTGTTAATTAATTTCAAATTATTAATTACCATTTAAATATACTCAATATTTAAATAATTAATAATATCTAATTAATAATATTTCATTATTAATTTCCTGTTTAAATAAACTCATTATTTAAACAATTAATAATGTTTATATTAATTACCGTTTAAATATACTCAATATTTAAACAATTAATATTGCCTATTTTAAGTAATTCACTTTACTTAAAATTTCCATTTCTTCTACTTGATTTCGCGACTACGATATTTGGGCTAGCATAGGGACCCAATGGACCTATAAATCATAGGCTTAATAATTAGTCAATTAAGTGATTAACACATAATCAGTTAATTACTTATTATCTAACTATGAATAATTCCACTATAGATTCATAGCTGAACTCCCCTCACTATAGAAGAGTTATGTCCATTTAGTTTATCTTTTATTTATATCTGTGATATATCCTTCACGTGGAACCCTCATAATTACAGGCGGATAAATTTACCGTTTTGCCCCCGTAATTACCGCTTTATCCTTGTGTTCCTGCTGATTCTCCAATGAACTTTATCTTTAGTCGAACTAGAGATAAGATACTTCTGTGATCAATAGAAGTCGTGACGTCACTTGTTCATGTCTCGAATCAGTACATTAAGGGAGTTTCCTAAAGTTCCTAAAATGTTTAGGTATCACACTGATACCGTTAATTTATAAGAAAGTTATGAATTCCATCTCGCGAAAATGAGTTCCCAGCTACTTACTAGTCATGTTCCCAAAACAGAAGTGTATTAAGCGTTCTTACAGATTGCTCTCAACTATGTGAATCAAAGAACATAACTCCACAAATAGGAGTCCGCATTCCACTCAGGATTGAAATCTATCACGGTTGATAAACTTAGTTTGATATTCGATTATTTCTCGTAAACGGTACTAATGAGAAATTTAATCGAACATCGTGGTCCTGTCTTATACAATCAACATTGCATATGATACTTCCATTTCATGTCTCCCACATGAATGATCAGGATTAGATCATTTGTCTATAAACAAAATGTGAAGCTATCAATAGTGTTACCAAGATAAGGTTCTCAAACGTTATCCATTTACTGTAGACACTTTTAAGTTACTCATCTCGACTTTAATCCTCTCGTATGACTCACATACTAAGTCGTGATTTCATAAGAGTGATTTAGGGTTTTACTATTTGAATGTTTGATATTTATATATTTCCATATATTCCTAATATCGTCAATTGAATCAGTCTAGATAATATAAAGAACTTATGTTTATTTATTTAATTTATTTTTAATAAATTATTATTATTAAATAATTACAAGCTCTAGGACACCATTCCTAACAACTTTGTACCATCTGCATTCTTTGATTTCTGAAAAAACATATTGAAGTAATATTATTAGATTCTTTAATTTTTACTTCATTGAACTCTATACCAAAGGGTTGTGTGTGCTTAACTTTTTTGTTTCTTAATGTACTTTCACTCATGAAATAGATTACTTAGGACAAGAAATAACTCTACATATTTTTATTTATCATTTTTTAAAAACTGTATACCTTATAAACTTCATCAAAGTTAGTTTCTCTCCTTTCTCCATGGATGTTATTATTTGCTCTCCTTTTTTTAATGAATTCTATAGATGAAAGAAAGATAGTTTACATGTTGTTTCTTTTATTAGGAATGTATAATTAACTTAACAAGAGTAGAATTTTCACTTACTACATAATCAGCCAAAATGTTCTCACAATTGGCGATAAAGTCCTCATCAATCTCTTGACTGCTTAAAGCCCCAATATCTTTTCCTTTTCCCCTTTCATCTGTCTTTTTACCTTTCTCAATTGATTTATAAATTTTTTCCAACAAGATAGTTTGTTCTCTTTGAGTTTTTTTTTTTCATTTCTCTCATATCAGATTTTACCTTTTTCATTTTCCTAAACATTTTTTCAATCAGGAATTGATTCATTTCTCCTCCTTCTTCCTTATCATCAAACCTTTTATGAAATTCTTCTTCATTTATCTCCATCTGCCTTTTTATACTTCTTCTCACAAAGTACAACATGCATTCTTCATCCAATTCTTTGGCAGTTGGCTCTAAAAAAAATTTGCTTCTAAATAACAAAAGAGAAAATAACTTTTTAAATTTAATTTTCAGTTTTGAATACTTACTGATGGCTTGTTGAATATTTGGTGATCCATTTTCATCTTCTCTAACTTTTTGGCAACAATTTCCCAATTTAGCATTCTTGGCAATTTGCCTCCAAGAGCCTTAGCAAGCATGCTTTTTTCATTTGACAAGTCAGGGAATGTCTCAAATGCCCATATAAGGATGGCATATGGAAATTCTTGGAGTCTAATGTCTTCACTACTAGGCTTAGCTAAAGCGTGAGAGAATAAATTAATAGTTATTTTGAAAGATGTTCTACCCCATGGATACCCGTCAAACTCATCCTCATTATCAACTAACTTCACATTTAACAAATCCACCTTGTTGTTTTCTTGTTTTGATAATATGAATTGCTCTAGAAGAAAAAGCTTTGTCATTCTTACATTTGTTTGTCCCCTCCTATTGCCCATGGCATTGAAAGAGGTTTCTACATCCCTCTTCAAAATAGTATTTTTATCATTGAAAATTGTCGACCAAATTTCAGTATTTCCTAGGTTATTTTCATCTATAAGAGGGTATTCATGACAAAGAAGCCTGACAATCAAGGCGAAGTCCCTCATTCCAAATCTTGCTACTTTCCCCTTAATATTGAACCACAACTCCTCACTTGTAGTTCTTTCATATTGCTTTCTAATAAAATAAAGCAGTATTTACTAGGGTATGTTATGAATGTCTAGGTCAAAGAATTGTCCAAGATGTTCTAGCTCTTCACTAGTCATGTTGGCCTTAATGTCATCAATGGTTCTAATCTTAGAGGGGGAATTAATCTTATGATTAAGGTTCCATCTTTTTTTTTTCAACTGAGACACAAGGAACTTGCACCATACAAGATGTAAACAATTTATATAAACAGTCTATATATACAGTCACACTATTCTTTTTTGTTTTGTTTTTCATGTTTCTTTTTCTTTTTAATTCAATTTGTTCAAAAATTCAACTACTCACCCTTGATGCTGTCATTTTGAATCTTTTTCCTGGAGATACATTCACCTAGGTTTTCAATATCAATTACTAATTAATCATAACCAAAAAAAGGATATTTATCCTTAAATAACTCAACGTAGTTTTAATCTAAATTATTCAATAACTTTTAATTCACTAATTTACTGAATTAAGGTTAAAAACGAGTAAGTTAAAAAGTATTGATAATATGGTAAATAATGTGAAGTGTAAATAAAATGTTATGTAGTAACAGTCCCTCTATTCCATTCTACAGTTTTAATCTAAATTATTCAATAACTTTGTAATTCACTAATTTAGTGACTTAAGGTTAATAACTTATTGAATAATAAACTAGATATCTCTAAATATTGTTTTTTCACTAACCTTTTGCCCTAAGCCTTTTTCTTTGTCTCCCTTCTCTTGTTGAGCTTTTTCTTTACTATTCAAAACCTATTAATGGATTGAAAATAAAATGGAAAATGAAATAAGTTAAAAGTATTGATAATATGGTAAATATTGTGAAGTGTAAATAAAATGTTATATAGTAACAATTAATCTATTGCGAACGAAAGGCTCTATTTAAAGGAGCGGAAAACCGTAGCGATCGCGACACGTGTCAAGTATCGAACGCCATGAAGTGAACCGTCGGGCATGTAAGACGACGTGTGCGTTAACCTGCAATTAATGCGGTTAATCACCCCTGATTAACCGCATTTAAGGCGATTTGACGAAAAATGACAGACGTTCGACACGACAATTCACTACCTGACGTCACGGCCTCGAGATATGAAACGACCCTTTGCATCGAATGCTACCCGAATTAATGACAAACCTCTTCGACTCCCAGACTAAACGCCTCCTTCTTACTATAAAAGGATGGGGATCTAGGAAATGTTCTACAACCTGATCATTCAGCCACCCAACATCTGACTGAAGATATGGACAACTCCACAGCAACCTCGAAAGTGACTAAGCGAGTCCTAAAGTGGGAAAACCGCGAATTACGTGCGGAGAATGCCAGACTCGAGGCGGCTCTTCTAAAGGAGAAGAAGAGAGAGGGAGACACTGAGACCCTGAGACAAGAAGTCCAGAGTGTCCGAGAGGCCCTCGAACCAGCCAGAAGCCGAGCAGAGCACCTCGAACGGGAGAACCTTTCTCTCCGAGAATGCCTGGAAATCGCAGGAACGGACGAGGACAGCGACCTAGGTGAACCCTACCACGTGCTCGAGGATCACCTTCAATCGGCAAATAATCTCAACGACTATTACGAACAGGAGATCCAATCCCTGAAGGAGGAACTGGCCTCGTTGAAGCAGCGAGAGAGACTAACTCCGACGGTCATCATCGACAGCGATGAAGACTAGAAGGGTGGAACCTTTTCCTTTTTTCTTTATTATTCGTTATTTGGTTTTATATTGTGATCAACAATGTACAAGAAAGTAAGAAAGAAAATAAGTTCCATCGTTTCTGCTTCACATGGTTGGCCTACACCCTCCGTCAGAGCATTTTAAAAGCCTTCTCGGGAAGCAAAAGTCTCGGCCCGTTCGAGCATTTAAAAGCCTTCTCGGGAAGCAAAAGCCTCGGCCCGTCCGAGCATTTTAAAAGCCTTCTCCGGAAGCAAAAGCCTCGGCCCGTCCGAGCATTTAAAAGCCTTCTCCGGAAGCAAAAGCCTCGGCCCGTCCGAGCATTTAAAAGCCTTCTCCGGAAGCAAAAGCCTCGGCCCGTCCGAGCATTTAAAAGCCTTCTCAGGAAGCAAAAGCCTCGGCCCGTCCGAGCATTTAAAAGCCTTCCCCTGAAGCAAAAGCCTCGGTCCGTCCGAGCATTTAAAAGCCTTCCCCGGAAGCAAAAGCCTCGGTCCGTCCGAGCATTTAAAAGCCTTCTCCAGAAGCAAAAGCCTCGGTCCGTCCGAGCATTAAGCACTTCCTATTCTGAAGAATAGAAGACGTTGGAGTATTAAAACGTAACAAACCTTGGTCCGTCCGAGTATCCGAAAGCCTTCTCCGGAAGCACAAAACCTTGGTTTGCCCGAGTATTCATAAGCCTTCTCCGGAAGCACGAAACCTCGGTCCGTCTGAGTATTCATAAGCCTTCTCCGGAAGCACGAAACCTCAGTTCGTCCGAGTATTCAAAAGCCTTCTCCGGAAGCAACAAACCTCGGTCCGTCCGAGTATTCGAAAGCCTTCTCCGGAAGCACGAAACCTCGGCCCGTCCGAGTATTCATAAGCCTTCTCCGGAAGCAACAAAACCTCGGTCTGTCCGAGTAATCGAAAGCCTTCTCCGGAAGCAAAAATCTCGGTCCGTCCGAGAAAGCCTTCTCCGGAAGCAAAAAACTTCGGTCCGTCCGAGTATTCAAAAGTAAGAAACCTCGATCCGTCCGAGTATTCGAAAATCTTCCTTGTAAACAGGAAGTCTCGGTCCGCCCGAGCAATCAAAAACATTTATAAGGATATTTACAAGTCAAAACATTTCCTGCAAGGCAAGCGGGGAAGCACGACGAATAAACATAGGGAAAGAGCATATGCATTAATCTTCACAGAGTATGTGTGTTCGAACATCAAGAAAGAAAAAAGAGTTCAAAGCAACAAATAACATAAGGGCTCCACAATCCGGAGTTCACCCTAGAAAAAAGAAGAAAGTCAGTCCGAAACATAAACGGTATCAGTGGGGGGATCTTCAGTAGGAGCCTCTTCAATAATCGCTCCATCTCCGTCATCAGCGAGGACAACAGCCTCCTCAACCACCACACCCCTCCGCGGCCCTCCCTGGAAGCCTTCGGACTTGTAGCCCGCTCAAACAACTCCCTTCGGCGGTCCACAGCGTCATCATAACCAACCGGACTGATCGGATCATTCTCATCCTCAGATTGCTCCATCTGCAGCTTGACTGAATCTCGTCCGACGGCTAACCCGATGAGGATGGAGTCCACCGACGCAGCAGTCGCCACAGCCAACTTTCGCTGAAGGTCACTAATACTGTCACGGAGGATTGGGAGCTCGGACACCTGATCCCTCAGCGAATCATTCTCCAACGCGAGGAGATCCATCTCCTCTCTAGCCTTCCTGAGGGACTCAGCTTCCCGGTTGAAAGCATCCACGGCTTTGGACCCCTCCTCGCGAGCAGCGCCCAGATCCTCCAACGCTTTGTTCCGAGCGACAATAGCCTCATCGAGCAGCTTTTTGTTGTCCTCATTGAAGGATCGAAGATCCTCGTATTCCTTCCGAACGCGCTCAAGATCTGCGGAAAGCTGCAGCCCATTGACCTCAAGTGAAGTAATTTTCTTCTCGGACTCATCCAGATCAGCTCTCAAATGAAGACCCTCATTCAGCACCGAGTCAAGGACGTGGGACTGCCGACCACTGGCCCTCGCCTCTGCTAACTCCTGTTTAAGCTCCCGATGCTTGATAAGCAGACTCTCCAAGTTGAGAAGTATCTGCGTCGAAGCCTGGGTCCCCTGCCAGATCAGATATTCTAAGACGTAAGAAACCAACTGGAGACAACAGAGGAAAGGTAAACAGTGAAGTAAACGACTAACCAGCCAGCTTCTGTAGCACATGCGACTAAAGGTCTCGACCTCACTGTCATGGTCGACTAGAGGTTCCAACTTCACAGCCCCTAAATCACGAGCAAAACCGACCGCATACATAGCCCGTCGGAGGCAAAAGTCATTAGAAAGGGACCTTTAGTCAAAGTTGGAGCCAGGGGAAGCGAACAGGCGAAGCAAAGAAGATCCACCGCCTGCAGCGCCTGATCCGCTTGGCATCGACGGACCCGTACCCGATGGAGGGAGTATAGCTGGAGTGGTCTGAGTGGGTAGGGTTGGAACTTCACCATGAAGAAACCCCCCGATCTCTTGGTCGTTCTCCTGTTCAAAGTCCGTATCAGAAGATAAAATATGGGCATGATCAGAGGGAAAGGGCGAATCCGCCTCGGAAGGAAATGATCGATAAACCATCTCAGGATGCTTCAAAAGATACGCATCAGCACCCCTTACTGCTCGATCGAGTGCCCCGATGATTCCACCCCTTCTTCGCTTCGGGACGGGAGAATCCGTAGAAGGATTTAAAGGAGAATCCGAAGGATGGTCCACAGGAAGATCCGTGGGAAAGTCCGATGCACCCTCTGTAGAGGGTTCCGTACTCACGATCTTCACGGATTTCCCACCTCCGGATTTACGGGGACGCTTGGGGGCAGCCACCTTTTTTCTTTTTCGGATCGGATGAAGATGCCGCCTCATCTCTTTTCTTTCTCATACCCTGAAGAAGGGTAAGGAAGGCCTCGGGGTCATTGGAGTTGGGGACGGGGGTCAGCGTGACGCCAGACATTCTTCCGCTGAAACCTGCATCAGAATCAGCCCAAATCAGCCACATGCTAAGATAAACACATATAAGTAAAAAAAAAGGAGTGAAACAAACACTTACGAGGAGGAACGGGCACAAAACCTGGAGGTGGAGCCTAAAGTTTGGCAAAGACTAGCCAAGGATGCTGGTTAAACTCCTCCCAATTGAAAGGGCCTTTCCGAGAGATAATCCGGCACTGACTAAGAGTTTCCCAAGAGGCACCCTTTGGAAGCGGATTCTTCACTGAAACAAGACAAACTGAAGACGGTTAGCACGGCTATAAATAAACGAGACACGAAGTAATACGAAACTCTTGTTCTCACCCTCATCTTCCCACGAGGCAGGAAGGGACCCGCCCCCAGGAAGAAAGGTGTCGCGGATGAAGAACCACTCATCTTTCCAGTGCTTATCACAGGAGGTCTCATCCACCAGAGCCGGTTTATTATTATTATGAAAGATGAAACGCATACTGTCCTGGACATTCAAGCGAAGGGACCAGAAGTGGGAAACCATGCTCAGGGTAGGCCGAAAGCCCAACCCATAACACACCACCGAAATGGTGATCAAAGATCTCATAGCGTTCGGCATCAGTTGACCCAACGCGAGGCCGGCATTCTGAAGCAACTCGGCCATCAAAGGGGAAAGGGGAAGCCGAACACCCCATTGGAAAAACCGAGGATAAAAGGCGGTCCAACCCTCCCCCGGGGAAAGATAAACCCTTTCTGACGCCTCTGGGAGTCTCATTTCAAAATCCAAAGAGATCCCATAGTTGGCCCTCAACCTATCGAGTTTGGCCTGCGTTAGTTTCGAGGGAAAATGGAAGGGGCGCCTATCCTCCTTGATGCCCTTCGGCTGAGGCTTCTTTTTCTTCTTCTTCTTCTGCTGCTTGCTCACTGTCTCCACCTCGTCCAAATCAGCAGAAGGAGATCCAAGAGGATCAGAGACGGTGACCTCGTCAACCAAAGAGGAATCTACTTCCCCCGACGGCGTGGGGACGGATGAACCCTTAGAGCGGCTTTTCCTTTTCTTCTTTTGGGCCGCCTCCTTGACGGGAACAGGAGGAGGAGGATGGGAAAGGTCGAGAACAGTAGTTGTGCCCATCGAAACAGAATCTGTCTCCCCCAAAGGGTGAGAAGTAGGAGAAGGGATGGGGTCTAAACCTGCCTGAATCTCAGAAACCGATCCAAGTTCACTCACAGAAGGGAGGGATTCATCACCAATCGATGAACGAAGGTCAGTCGCAGGCTCATTCCCCTCAGGTTCACCTCGAGATGAGAGAATGGCATTAGCCCTACCGGCACGGGTAGAGGAAGGGGAAGCCCTAGACTCAATTCTCTCAAAGACCAGACCGTCATAATCATCATCCCCCACGGCCAACCTAGGGGTCCTATGACCTCTAACCACAGAGTTTCCCTCAAAATTATCCATTACAGCAAGAAGGGGAAGCAAAAGATAGAGCGGAGAAGACTAACCTTCGAAGAAGAATAGGGAAAGCTTCGAAAAAACAGAGCGAAGACGATGAAGAATCTCTTGGAAGCGGACGGCTCACAGACTACTTCGAGAGTTCAAAAGGCAAACGAGCCTTAAAGTCTGGGAAAAAACCCTATTTAAAGAAGAGAACCCGCGTCCAATCATCGCGACATGTGAGGAGGTTCGCGACGATCCGGATCACCCAATACCCATTGGAGCTCGTGCCCATCCGAAAATCCAACGGATCAATTTCGCAAAGAGGCGCGTCTCTTGGAACGGACACATCCACAAGAGAATGTGACGACTCCAGAGACGAGGTCAATAGAACCCGAGTCACGACAAGGCCGAAGCAGTCTATTTTCCAAAAGATCGTGGTCCCCAACAGCTCCACAGTAGCATGAAGATTAGGGCAAGCACCACGCCCCTGATCCAATCGATCTACTATCCCCTGCATCGGACTTTCCGACCCAGGAAATAGGGGAAATTGTAAAGGGTAAAAATAGCCCTCTTATAGGCTACGCTCATTCCAGGCCGAGTCACACGGGGACAGGCCCATTCGGATCACATCCTGAAGGAACCAGCCCTCTTACGGGCCGCGTTCACTACAAGCCGGCCCATATGGGATAAACCCATCCGAGCCAACACCATAAGGAGCTCACCCTGCTGGGCCGAGTGCAAGCCCATTAAGCCTAGCCTCATGCTAGCCCAGTTGATGAACCCACGATCAAGGGACTATAAAAGGCGCTTGACCTATCAAATCAGGTATGACACTTTTTAACCTAGAAAACCAACAACCTGATTGTCTTGACCTAATCCTTGCGGCGCAAGGCAAATCTCACCTACCACCACCTAACTTGATCGTCGGAGGGTCGTCGGCCAGTACAACACCGGTGCCCTTCTGATTGTCATTTACTGTAGCGTTTCAGGTTGCTCCGCCGCTAAGGAACAGCACGTGACGAGACGTGCTCTATTGTGTGGAACGAGGCTCCGGCAAGAAATATCCCACACATTAACCTTTTCAACTAATATTGGGTCAAAAAGTTAGGACCCACAATTTTCTAAAGTTTCATATTGAAGTTTGTGTCTGATTCGTGGTTCGATTCTTACCTGATTTGATTTATAGCAAAACGAAAGGCATAGGTCGGATGCTATTGTAAAATTTTTTATAAGTAAATTGTTATTTTCGAAGGAGATGGTAATTTTTCTTTAAGTAAATGATGACTAAATGCTTATGTAAATATTGGGGGTCTCGATTCTTTTTACCCAAGGTTAGTCATAAAAATGAAGAAATATTAATATTCTGTTAAAATGTTAAAAAAAAAAGAATGAAATAATATTTCAATGTTAAAATGGATGATTTTTTAATAGATGATGGTTTCTTGATAAGTGCAGGGGTGTATTTTGAAAAAAATAAATTGCAGGGGTCATACTTGAAATTGGGTGAAAGTGCAGGAGTCATTCTTGCATTTTACCCTTAATTTTATTAATTTCATCTATCGGCATCTTAACTTAAAAATTATATTTAAATTATATTCTTTTATATGTGTACTAATTAACTATTAAAAATTATTTGAGATAATTTTTTTATATATAATAATTAATATGGACATAATTTTAAAAAAAATACAAAATTTTCAATTCATCTAAACTATGAAATTGTAATTATTTATTAAATTATATAAAATTATAACCAATAAAAGAAATTTAAATTATTATTATTACTTTTATTTTTTAGGTCAAATTATACAAAATACCACTAACATATAGTGTTGGTTTCAATTTGTCCCCTAATATTTTAAAAGTTTCAATTCTACCCTCAACCTTTTATTTTGTTTAAAAAATATCCTTTATTGAGAAAATGAGCCTTTAAAAAATATAATTCGTGTGCACTTACAGTTAAATTTAATGAAAATTAAGAGATTAAGGGTATTATATAAAGAATTTTTTTGATAAAAATAAAATTCCTGAAGATATGATATTTTGAAAGAGTGGTTTTTCCAACAAAGGGTATTTTTTAAACTAATTAAAAAGTTATGGGTAGAATTGAAAATTTTAAAACGTTAAATGAAAAATTGAAACAAACCCCATAGTAGAGGGATATTTAGTATAATTTAACCTATTTTTTATTAATAAATTATATCATTTAATATCATCTTTTCAAATAATAGCATAATTGTAAATTAAGATAAAAAAAATAGATCTTAGCACAAATATTCTTTTAAAATTATATATATAAATTTAAAAGCCCCCTAGCCCACCGCTAGACCCGTCCCTGAACTTTAGTAAAAAGTTTCAATAACTGACTTTTTACTAAATACAAATAGTATTCTGAACGGAAACAGTATCTTTTAAATATTTATTTTTTGAAAAAAATTTAATTAGAGTCACAGGTTTGAAATCAGTTGTTAAATAAGGTTTGTTACGACTATGTATGGATGGTATAAAACAGTAGATTCGTTGAGTTTATATTAGTATATAAAATGTGTTAAAGTTATGAAAATGATGAGTTTATTAAAGATGATAGATTCAGATATCAATGCCCCTTAGTTTTAAAATTTGGGGATAAACACCAATTAACCTCATGGGGTGTAAATAGTACAGGGTGTATCTCGTTTACACCTCGCCCAATTTAAGGTATTTTTTCCCACCTCGTTTATTAAACGAGGGCGAGGCGGAGGAGAAACGGGTGGGGGGAATGTAAAAAATGCATGATTTTCATATTATATATATATATATATATATATATATATATATATATATATATATATAAATTCAAAATTCAAAATTTTCAATGATAATAGTTCCTAATTGAGCATAAAAATAAATAAGTAAAACTCTCAATCATAATCTATATCAAAATAAACCTAGAGAAATTAAATTATAAGAACAAAAGAAATTAAAGTAGATAAACGGAGAGTGGCGGGGTGTAAATGGGGGAAAAATTCCCCCACCCGCCCCTGCCCAAGACCCAATCTAATTTGTTAAGTGGGTTTGGCGAGGTAGGGAAGCGGAGGGTTTAGTTTTCATCCCTAAATCTCATGTAACCCTCAACTCCTTACCTAAATCTGTGAGCCAAACACCCTCTACGTACTATAAATATTTTAAAATACTTTTAATTATTTTTTAAATTTCCTTAAAAAAAATTATTTCGAAATTTTATAAATATTCTTGACAATTTTATGTAATATTTATAAATATAGCATATTTAAAAACTATTTATAAATATGACATTTTTTTAGCAAAATATAACATTTTTTTTAAAACTCTCACTCATGTGTATCAATAATATCAATGGTTACATTTAATATGAATAAATGATTACATCCACGAAATACTAATTAATACTGTCTCAGTAAAATATGTGTGGTTACATATAAGATGAATAAACGATTGCATCTACGAAACTAATTATATTTTAATATTTACATGTGCTAATTTAATCTTTTTGCTATACTTCAGAATAAGTTTTTGGGCTCCTATTTTTATGAATATTCAACATGATTTTTGCTATACTTCAGAATAGGTTATAACTTTTTTTTTTTTTTTTTGAACAAATTACTCGAAATTATTATTAATGATTTATACGACTAAATAATATTGACCCATTCATTAGCTAGATGCATGCGTCATGGCTCTTCAAAGTTTCAAACGTAAGCTCAAACAAAACGTGGAATTTGGTTTTGCCAGGCGGCAAGTCTTCGGTTTCCTTAAAAGACATTTTATAGGAAATTTCATTCATTTTTCCCTTCTATAAATAGTTCGATAAAACTTTATTATATACACTCACTCACTTCAAATTTCAAAGCTTTCAATTTATTTTTTAGGAAATTATTTTTTTCCCCAATTAAAAATGGGTACATTTAAACTTTTTGCTTCTTCTTCTTCCACCTTCCGTATTCCATCAAGTAATCTTCACTATCCCAAACGCAGCTCCTTGAATAATCCTCATTCCAAAATTATCATCTTTAATCCAAATCATCATTCATTTCTCTCTTTTCATTTACCATACTTCAAATTTCAAACTAGGCTTTCAACTTTTAATGTAAGTCTCCCTCTCTCTTTATCTCATTTTATTAATTTTTTTTTCCCGACATCAAGTATTGTGTGTTCGTGTGGTCACCCCGTGAGTTAAAACTTAAATTGATGCGCGCAAACTAACCTGGATTCTCCTTTCCAAAAGTGAAAGCATTTTGTTAAACTTTGCAGGTTGATTTTAGTGTTGAAAGTGATCGATATGGAGTAAAGAGATTGTTGAGAGAATTAGGAGAGTGTTGGGAAATATTGAATGTGATTGATGCAATTCAACGTCTAGGGATTGAGCATCATTACAAAGACGAGATTGATTCAATTCTAGAAAGGCATCATAAAGTATTATATTCTAATTTTGATAATGAGATTATTGATCTTCATAAGGTTGCTCTTCGATTCCGACTCTTGAGACAACGAGGTTACTATGTTCCTCCAGGTGGGTACCATGGATTCTTTGGTAATATTCGTATTTGATGTGATATTTAACGAGAAAATTAACCCTAAATAATACGTTTTCTACTTTAACTAGGTTTGATAACCAGTTTCATTTTCTATTTTTGGTTTTCGATTTTAGTTTTAGAAAATAAAAATATTTATTAAATATGTTAAATCACCACTAGACCAAAGAATTTAAACTAATGGGTAAATATAGGTTTATTCATGTATTTCAATATACACTCTCACATGTAGGGTTGATTTAAACAAGACCCAAACATGTGAAAATTTAAATGAAGAGGAAATGTTATCAGAGTGGTTGAAATTCAGAACCTCCTAATCTGATATCATATTAAATATGTTAAATCACCACTAGACTCAAAAGCTTATGTTAATAGGTAAGAGTAAATTGAATCATATATCATCTCAACAATATTTATTTGGTAACGAATTTTTGTTTTTGAAAAACAGAGGATTTAAAATGTTCGATAGCTTTTATTTATTTTTAATTTTATATTTAAAAAAACTACAAAATAAAAGCGGAGAATTGTTTAGTTAAAAATATTTATTTTTATTTTTTTTGATAATTAAATATTAAAAAATAAATAAAAACAGAATTGGCTAATCAAACACATGTTATTAAAAAAATATAAAATAAAATAGTTTTCAAACGGGTCTTAATCACTGTCTTATACGGCCATGAGTTGTCTTTCCTGGCTCTATTCTTAGTGGCTGACTTTAAAAAAAAAAATTGTTTTTTTTTTCCTACTCAAAATCAATATTTATGAATACTCGACAAATAATCTAATTAGTCAGAAATAGTGTTTTGAAAAAGTGGCAATTTCAAATATGTAAGAATTTTTTATAATATTTATAAATTTATTAGAAAAAAATAAATATTTACAAAAATATTAGAATTTCAAATATTATGAGTATATCAGTCAATCACAATTAGTATATCAGTGAACTATTAGTATAATGATAATTTATCAGTCGATCATTAATAGTTTATTACTAATATACTATTAGTTATTGACTGATATACTAATAGTGATTGACTGATATACTCGACTTTTGAAATTCTAACATATTTGTAAATATTTTTTTTTCTAACAAATTTGTAAATATTTCACCCAATTATAACATCATATTAAATTTCTCTTTGAAGAATTATTTTGAAAACAAAAGTAAAATATCTTTTAAAAGTAGTATCCAAACATAATTAAAAAAAAAACCGTTTAATTTTTAAATTTTGAAAAATATTATCAAATCTTTAACCTATTATATATATATTTTTTAATTTTTTATGATTTCAAAAATAGATCTTCATTTTTTTTTTAAATCTATCCTTCCTTCTTGTCACTTCATGAATTGTATCCACCACATGCAGCCTCTCTATTGAATATGTAAATTTTAGAGATAGAGAGAAAAGAAAAGGGAAATGAAATGGGAAATGGAAGGCTCAACATGAATAGTGTTGAGGCCAAACTTTCATTATATAGGGAAAGTAAATACACTTGTCATAACATGATTCGTAGATGAAATAATATTCATAAAAGTAAAATCAAAAGTGCTCAATAAACTAATTATCCTATAAATTCATTCACACTCTAACAGAATAGATATATCTTTACCAAAATCTAAAACTTATTACCAAAAAAAAAAAAAAAACGTTGTCAAACGGGGTCTAAATGTTTGATTTGGGATCAACAGAAGTGTTCGAAGTTTTCATGGACAAGGAGGGGAACTTTGACAAAGAGCTAAAAGAAGACATAAATGGGCTTATGAGCTTGTATGAAGCTTCACAACTTTGTATGAAAGGAGAAGAAGACATTCTTGAAAAAGCTCAAACCTTTACGAAACAGACTCTCTACGAAAAGGCTAAGAATTTAGATCAAAATCTTGCCAGTTTCGTGCACAACACTTTGGCTCATCCACACCACAAAAGCATCTCAACATTTATGGTCAGAAACTACTTTGGAGAAACCAAATGGACAAACCAATGGATAAGCATCCTACAACAAGTAGCTAAAATGGATTTCAAAGAAACACAAGCCCTACGTCAAAAGGAAATTATTCGATTTTCACAGTAAGTAGTGTAACTCTTTACTTTCATACGTGTCATATATTTATTTCTATTGGTTTGTAAATATTAGTGGAGACTTTTTTACTAGTAAAAAAACAAATTTTATTCATTGTTTGTAAATTCTAAGGGTTACCCATCTCATTACTACAGAAACGATGGTTTTTAATTGTCTAACGTAGGTGGTGGAAAGAGTCAGGTTTGGCTGAAGAATCAAAATTTGCAAGACATAAACCACTAGCATGGTATGCTAACTCCTTGGCTTTAACAGATCCGTGTTTCTCGGAAGAAAGAGTTTTGATTGCAAAATCAATTTCTTTTGTATACATTATAGATGATATTTATGATGTATATGGGACTCTTTCTGACCTCACAGTTTTCACTGAAGCTGTTTGCAGGTATCACTTTCAATGCTATTATATTCTACACATGAGTTTTGTGTGATTCAAATTCTACAAGGTTTTTTTAAGGAAATGATTTTGGTTAAACAATTTCTGTTGAGTAAGGATCATGAATTATAAATGATCTAAAATTATGGGGTCAAGACTTAAGTACATGATTATTATTTTTTTTGGAGGGTTTTTATGGATGTCAAAATTTTCTATTATATTTATAAATTTACCATCTTTAAAAAATTGACATATTTATAATTATATATGTCATTTTTTAAAATAAATATATCACTGATTGACTATGATAAATGATTGGTTGACTCTGATACACAATAATTACTTCACGTATGAATTATGATATATGGTTTTGTTAATAAGAATTGACTATTTGGAAAATTGCAGATGGGATATGGCTGGAACTGAGAATTTACCAGAATGCATGAAGTTTTGTTTTGCGGTTCTTAATGAAATAACAAACGAAATAAGCAACATAGTTTATCAAAAACATGGGTACAATCCCATTGAATACCTACGAAAAGAGGTATAATTAAACAAATCTCTCTGAAATATTACTTTTGATTAATTAATGAAAGTGGGGTGTTGTTAATTTTGAGCAGTGGAAGAAATTGTTGAAAGCATTTTTAATGGAAGCAAAATGGTTCAAATCATGGAATTTGCCAAATGCAAAAGAGTATTTGGAGAATGGAATTGTTAGTAGTGGGGTTCCCATGGCTTTAGTGCATGCTTTCTTTTTGTTAGGGCAAGGAATAAAAGAGGAAACTGTGGAGCTTTTAGACAGCCATCCAGATATCATCTCTTCTTCAGCCATGATTCTCAGACTTTGGGATGACTTGGGAACTGCCCAGGTTCTTTTCAAGATTTTATTTTTCAAGTTGCTTTTTTTGACTTTTGAAACGTAGTTTATATTCTTGACTAATGGGGTTTTTGGTTTTTATTAAATAATTTAGAATTGTGTATTTTATTATGAAAATAAAAAAAGGAAATTGAATCCCTATACCTTTGTTTATGAATTGATTTGCAAATATTTATTTTATATATAAAATTTCCACCCCCGGGCGAATTTTAGGGTTTTCATTGAATTTAACCTTAAACTTTAAATGTTATCATTTTTAACTCTAAATTATAAAACATAGTTTTCATCTGTAAAATGTAAAGTATTTTTATATAAAGGGTGGTAACAAATTTGATCGATTTGAGAAGAAATAGATAAAATTAAAGCTTGTGGTGTTAGATTTTATCCAATTAATAAGACGTAGGATGTTATTCGATATCTCATCTAGTTTATTTTCTTATATTAGATAGTTTTCTTTGTAGCTTTATAGTATAATCTTTCTTTAATTTTATAAAACTAATGAAATTTAATGTGAATAATCATCACAAAAATTTTAAACTTACGACTACTTACATAATTTAAGGTTAAAATTGATTATATTTGAAGTTTAAGATTAAACTTTTAAAATTCAAGGGTAAAAATTAAAACTTTTTCCCTGAATAAAATTATGATTATATATAACATTATCAAATCCCCTGAAATTTTGTAAATATTTATTTGAGTTGATATATTTTTAACATTTGATATCGACAGGACGAAGGTCAAGATGGGCATGATGGGTCCTACGTGGAGTACTACATGAAAGAACACAAAAACATTTCTTTTGAAGACACAAAAAAGCATATTGAGAATATGATTTCAAATGCATGGAAGACACTCAATAGAGAAAGTCTCATCTCGATTTCTAATCCATTATTTCCTCCAAAATTTGTTGAGGTTTCTCTCAACGTTGCTCGAATGTCCCCATCGTTTACAATTATGATAGAGATGAATCTCTCCCAAGCTTTGAGAAACTCATAAAATCTCTTCTCTTTCTAGGTGTGGACTAGAATCTATAAATTTTTTAAAAATAGTAGAAATTCTCAAAAAATACTGAAAATATTAAAAAATTACTTTTAGTGGGATGTGACTAAATTATAGTAAAAAAATACCGGGATCGATGTTTTTTTTTTTGGAGGGCAGTTAAGTATTTTAAATAAATTAACGAGTATGTATATTGTGACATTATAAAGTTTGGGCAAATTCTCTAGTTAAAGATGTGTGTGGGATATTGCAAAATATGTGGGACCATATTTTTTTAAT
This sequence comes from Gynostemma pentaphyllum, assembly GCA_028015215.1. Classification (NCBI taxonomy): domain Eukaryota; kingdom Viridiplantae; phylum Streptophyta; class Magnoliopsida; order Cucurbitales; family Cucurbitaceae; genus Gynostemma; species Gynostemma pentaphyllum. The sequence continues at coordinate 42,927,307 of CM051346.1, read as the reverse complement.
GTCTAGAAGTTAGATTTTTAAGATTTTAAATGTTTGAGATATTTAAATATATGTGTATGGCGGATATGTATAAGAATAAAGGTTTGTCTTTGTTATATATGTTATAAGAATCACATTTATTTTATTTTGTAAATTAGAGAATAAATTAGTGCTAACCAATTATTTAGTATAAATCATCAATTTAAATTAATATATTATATGTTAACAATTAATTAAAAGTGATACAAGTATTTAACTTAGATACTAAAATAATATATTAATGCTAATTGAATTGCATATTAAAAAAATTAAGAAATTAATTTAATTAATATTAAACTTATGTAAATTGATTAAGTGAGCCTGAATAAAATAATTAATGACGATCTTCTTTATTTTTCATTTCTCAGGACTAAAAATCTCATTGTTGATAGATGGACTAATAAAATCTCATGATGGATGGTTTTTTACCCTTATTTCCTAGGTTTTAAAAATTTATAGCAAATATATATATATATATATATATATATATATATATATATATATATATAAACTCAACTGCATATGACGTTATCAGGATTTCTATACAAGAGGGTCACACTCACAATATAGATACGAATGTATAAAATTTAATCAAATAAAAAAACTTTATGTTTTTTCACATTCATAATTAGTCAAATTTTCAAATTATATATATACACTCTGCTAGTACCAATTTTATTTATTTATTCCATAACCAAATATCAATAAAAGGAAAAAAAAATTCATCTAACAATATCATAAATATTCAGTTGCTTTGTATTGAGATATATGATTAAAATTATTTTTACCTATTATCTTAAACTTTTAGATTTAGTGGTGATTTAATATATTTAATAGTTTATGTTAATCCAAAGTTTTATTCAGATGAGACACCATATAAACGAATTTAAAAGTTCCCTTATTTTAATTCGTAGTTTTATTTTATGTTTTAAATTCTCCCAAATTTTATATTTCATATCATTTTAAATATACATTTCGAGCGGCTCAACTAATTAGATATTTATTTTATCTCAAAGAGATAAAAAAATGTGCCATGTAGATATTTATTGGAGTATTGCATTGGGCCCTCTCTTCCCCAGTAGCCGATAGCACATTTGAAGGCGAAATAAACAAGACAGACGTGCCGCCCTTTGTGCTTCCCAATTTCTCTTTTCACACTTATTTTTAGATGTCTCTCTAAATTGACCAGTTCTGTAATAGACTCAAAAGTCTAGAGGATTGGATTAAGATGAATTTAATTATTGGTATATTCTCAACATTCTACCTCACATCGAAATTTGGATATTATATAAGACTGAATCACGTAGAAATTGGAGTAAATGAGGAGAACATATCATCATAAAAATTCGAAACTCATGACTTTGTATTTCAATAACATGTTAAATTACCAATAGAACTAAAAATCTAAACTATTAGACTAAGACAAATTTAATAATTTATATATTATGAACCGAATGACATGTTTACTTTTTTTTTTTTTAAATCCAGTGAATTTGTGTGCAGTCAAAGTCAATTATTTTATTTTCTTATAAGCTTTTAGCTTAAATACAAATAAATAAGTTTTGATTCATAGTATTGTGACAACCCGAAATTTCCAAAAATCCCAAAACACATGGAATTTATAATTTAAAGACAGCGGAAGCAATTAAAATAAAAGTCAAGTTCTTTTCATTTAAAATCAAACCAAATAACAATTCTAAACTGATCGGTTTGACTTTAAAAACCTTAAAACATCAAAACAAAACAATCTCGAAGCATTGTTTAGAAATTCTCAAATAAAAGTGTATTCAATATACTTATTTAAAAACAAAACAAAACATGAAGTCAAAAGACATTATCCCCGAAAACAAATAATAAAGAACAAGACTTCGCCGGCGTTGCAAATCCATGCCAACCGAACACCACATCGAGCCACATCAGCCACCGAGTTTCTTCTTTCCTTTACCTGAAAAAAATAGTTGTAGCATCATGAGGCTACGCCCAATGAGTAGAAAAATGTTAAAATAAAAATCATGCCATGAGAGATTTTTCTAAGACTTTAAGTCCATAACCGGCCTCACCGACTTCCCGAAAATACTCTTTCACCCAAAGCTCTCTTAGTTAATACATTCCTCCACATTATCTCTTAATCCTCAAATTAAAAGAATAAAAACTTTCGAAACAGTTTTAAACTCTCTCTCATTTTAAAACGTTTCGATCTTTAATTTTTCCTAATACCTCTAATCTCCTCTTTGTCCTCAAACAAAGAGATACTTTGCTCAACAAGGCATTTAAAAACTGTTTTCACATTTTAAATCCTTAAGAGTTAAATATTCTTTTCCATTGTACATATGGAATGAACCTGCCCCATTAAGTGCTATAGAGTTGTGCACAACCGTATAATCTCCCTTAACGGCAAATATTCTTCTTTAAACAAGGCCTTTGCTTAAAGCGAACCTACTACCATATTACTCGAGGTATTTAAGTAATATGATCCTACACATCACTACTATGATGTTCAAAATAAGTCTAAACTCAATTTCTCGAAACAACCCTCTTTCTAGGCCGAAAATTCTCTAAACTCAATTTCTAGAAAATTCACCTTTAAATCATTTTAAAATATCCCAAAATCACTCATAAAACTATTTTGGGATCACTTCCAACAACTCCCAACGATTTATCGATCTAGAAACGAAACTAGCCTAAACTAGTGTAGTTTCGCTCCTTTTTCAGACAATCTAAAATTAATAATTTTCTAATTAATTTTCAGCGGCATAACGGCTATAAAATGACTCCCAAAACAGCCCCTAAACATTTGGAAAATAGCCACAAGGGATTCAGAGAACAAATATCGACTAACTAACCACCTAGGTTTAAATTTATCGACTTAAAGGGCACTAGTCAGATAACTGCAATAATTCTTATCTAACAATGTTTAATCTACTTTTAAACATTCAATGTAACCTTAAACACCCAAAATATGTTTATACATCCAAGAACAACATAGAAAACTCACAGTTTCAGTTTTATCGTAAATCGATATCGATAATCACAATTTAGCATGCTTTAATCCACTTTTACACATCCTTAAACTCCAAATTATAAAAGTTTATAAACAGCCCCAAAACCTTATTATTAATCATTTAAACATCCAATTTCATACTAAAAATCAGAGATCAACTTATAAAGAAAAAGAAAAATACAAACATTCATAATTTAAAGCTTAACATAATTCTACTCACCTTGAATTGCGTTTTCAAGAACCTTACTTCTCTTTTAAAATATGAGGGAAATAATCTCTACCTTTTGAAACTTATATAATTTTAAGAACATCCGATATATACGACCTACAACGATGAATTAGAAAAGAAAAATCGATCAGAGTCAAAAAACCATATCAAACTCGAAGGGTTTTTAAGTCATAACTTTTCATATAGAACTGATCTTGCTATGAAATTAGCGTTAATGGAAAGATAACAGAAAAACGGTCAGAATGGACTACTTACTTGCGTAAATCGAAGTCCGGATGAGGAAGTTATGGAGAAATCAATCAGGGACATGTCTTTTAGGCGAAAATAGGAGAAAAGTGATAAATGGAGGCTGATTTCGGATTAGGGAGGAGGAAGAAGAAGAATTTAGGGTTTAATCCCGATTTCAGTTAATTACGAAAATGCCACTATGCAAAAACGATCATAACTCATTCATCGGGGCTTAGAACGACAAGCCGTCAGTTGCGTTGGAATCGTAATGACGAGACGATCCACATCATCTAAAAATATTAAATTAAACTTGTGGTTTTAATTTGGAGATTTGAGAAATTACTAAAATATCCTTACTTGGTAACAGGTTGTTACAAGTACATTACATTATAATATTTGGTACATGCACGCAGGTAACTTGCTTTTGTGACTTTGAAAAAACAATGACGAGACGACACAACAACTAAGCCATTCAAGGGAAGACGAGTCGTCTTCCCATTACTTTTTAGGACTTTACAAATTACCTTATTTATTTCAATAACTATTTTTGTTTTAAACTATTTCAATAACTATTTGATAATTCGATGCTATATGAATAAATTGGAGTTAAAACTTAGGGCATTTATAAATCTAACAATTTTTTTAGTAGTATTTATAAAAATAGAAGCTATAAAAAATATTTATAAATATAGCAAATTTTGATCGGATGTATCAACGATAAATATTGAAATATATATTTTTACACTAAATTTATCACTGATACACACATTAATCACTGATTAACATTATAAAAAAGTTGTTATATTTACAAATACTTTCACTACAACAAAATAGTTGATTCTTGACCTTTAAAAAGAGTCAAGAAAGGTCAAGATTCATGATTCTTGACCCTTTAAATATTGGTCGGATGTATCAACGATAAATATTGAAATATATATTTTTACACTAAATTTATCACTGATACACACATTAATCACTGATTAACATTATAAAAAAGTTGTTATATTTACAAATACTTTTTTAAAGTAAAATACTTTTTAAAGTTGGTATTTTTATAAATATGGCATCAAAATCTGTCACCCATTGAAATTTCTCTAAAACTTAAGCCCATTCATTCAATCCACAACGTCCTTCTATAATTCTATTATACTTTTCGCTTAAAAAAATAATAATAATTAAATTCTATTATACTTTTTAAAAAAATATGGCATTTACTCTAATTACCTCGTTTGCATCCTTCTGTAACTTATTTACTGCAAAAATGTTCAACTCAATAACCACTGTTGTTACGTGTTTTCGTCAAGCTGACTGGATGGACACATTGACTCCACGTATGTTTCAACGGTGTGGATAGAGGACACGTATCACCTGAAAGTATGAGTCTGTAAAAGGAAATGACACCGGTGTGGTGCCGGCCACCTGAACTCTGACAATCAAGTCAGTAGAGATTTTGGTAGAGTTTTAGTAAGGTTTTTGTAGCGTACCTCAATTGTTCGGAGTGTCTCTATTTATAAAGGGCTTGCTCATGGTTTCCCGCCCTTTCTCTCATTGATCTCCTGACCATTTGCAACTTGACCTGCCTCACGTCTCAATCTACTATCACAGTGCCCATCGTCGACCTACTTTCTGCAAACGCCACTACCTACCCTCTTAATAATGATGACCTCTGTGTATCGTATCGTGCACGTTTCAGAAGCTGATGAGCTCGTTGGAATTGAGAGTAGGTTTAATGGGCTGAGACCTCAATGTGCTGGGCTCACCACTGTAGGCTCAAATAGGTTGGCTAGACGTGAGGCCTCATCGTGGGCTAAAACGCTCCTCAAAGTGGGCTCACCACACTGTGGGCTGAAGGTGGCTCACCATCTTGTGGGGTTGAAGGTTGGCTCACCACACCGTAGGCTGAAATAGTGGAGGCCCATTTATATAATAATAATAATTTTTTAAATTTACCCCTTAACAACCACCTTCCAAAAGCACTTGAATCTTAATACCAATTCCCTTTTAGTACTCATGTAAAATTAAAAAAAAATTAAAAAATAAGTAATTTTATCATATTTTAAATTTGAATAATTGACCCCTAAATTTTATAAAATATTAAAATTAGACTCATAAAAATTTAATTTGATAAGTTACATACTTAAATTATTGGGTTAACTAGATTTCTAGCCACTTTTTCTTTGAAATATCAATGTATAGCCACTAGATTTTAAATTCCAGTTTTTAGTCATTTTTTTACTTTATTGAGATGTGTAGTTACACATTTGCCCTTTCATGAAATATCAAAGAATGGCCACCTCAAGAAACACAAAACCACCTTTAGTCATTGAAAAATTCATTTTTAAGAAAATTTACTTTTCAACAACTCTCTCTCTCTCTCTCTCTCTCTCTCTCTCTCTCTCTCTCTCTCTCTCTCTCTCTCTCTCTCTCTCTCTAGTTCATCGTCTTCATCCGGTTGTGGCAAAAAATCGAAAATAAATCATCTTGTTCATCTCTCTAGTTCATCATGTTCATCTCTACGAGTTCATCGTGTTCATCCAGGTTGTGGCCAAAAATGAAATTTCACTTACATTTTTAACTTTTGCATGACTATTTCAACATCTCTATTTTTAATATATGGGGTTTTTGTAATAGGCCACTACAACGGGAAAAAAGCATGATGGTGGTGGGTCCAAAAGGAAAAAAACCCTAATGGATTCAGGATCAAAACATCAGGTTAGTGTATGCCCATGATAATGATTCTATCTAGTATTAAAATATGAGTTATAAATCTTGAGATGTGTATTATACCAAATATACTTGTCATATTGCTTATATTGTTTCCGAACATTTAGACAGTGTTTGAGTTTTTGTGATCTATTAGGTTGTTGGTTGTGTATACAATGAATGGAGTGTACGTAGATTTATCTTATACTAATTATACTATACCGCGCTGCTTTAGTATTTCTAGATAATTTGTACAGTACACTGTTTGTTTGTGTTGTACTGGTGATTTTGTTATACAAATTATACATTGATTATGTATACTTCGTTTATTATATTGATTAACAGATAACGGACATCACGCCTGCACTATCGGATGAAGATGAGGGAGATGAAAACACGTCAATTAAATCAGTGGGGATTCTAAAAATGTGACGGGGTCGGGGTCAGCCGCCAGAGGCGCGAAGAAGAGAAAACTTTGAATGATGTAACATTGCTTTAAAATTTGGAGAACATTTAGTACTTTGTCAGTTACCGTTTTCCTGTTATTGTAATTTCAACAACTAATATGTACAATTTGTGCTTGTGGGATTTTAGTATTGTATATTTGTGTGGTACAATCTAATTATAACTAATACAGTATGTATTCTCATAGTTCCGTGTTATAACGTGTTTATAATGTATAACTGGTATGTGCAATATATATAATTGGTATAACTTGTATATTTGCAGTATAACTGTAAAATTAATGGCATTAAATTATGTATAAACAAAAACTGAAATATTGAAAAATCTTTAAAGAGAAACATAATGATGTATAAAAAAAATGATCTATAGAGTTGGATATAGACTTGAAAACGTAAATACAACAGAAAATAAAAAAAGGGAAACAAACCTCCTATATTCTGATAGTTCTGTGTTATAACGTGTTTATAACGTATAACTGGTATGTGCAATATATATGATTGGTATAACTTGTATATTTATCGTATGAGCGTAAAATTGATGGCAATATTAAATGATGTATAAACAAAAATTGAAATATTGAAAAATCTTTAAAAACTGAGAAACATAATGATCTATGGAGTTGAATATAGACTTGAAAACGTAAATACAACAAAAAATAAAAAAGGAAAACAAACCTCCTCTCATGCTTCGATTGGTAAAGGAAGATACACTAATAATGGAGAAATTAAAAGGGAGTGGCCATTTTCGGAAAAAAGATTGGAACAAACCTTCCACAAAAAGTATAAAACTTACACGAGAAGATTCAATACTTTCCTTGAAATTTGAGAAAACACAAAGTATGGCTATAAATCAAAAACAAATCTGACATAAAGCACTGATAAGACATCCATCAGTCACACTAAACCATCATTTCGATTTTGGTATAAAATGTATGGCCACAGACACTGTACACTTGTGGCTATTTATTAAAAAAAATGGTTGGTAAATATACAAAAGGGTATTTTGGGGATGGAAAATTTGAAAGTGGCTATTTATTCAAAAAATAATGAAGGTGGCTATCTATTGAAACAAAGGGGTAAAAAGTGGCTATTCCCATGATTGTCTCTAAATTATTACTATACTAATTATGATTATAAAGTCTCTATAGGTCAGGTCTCTAAGGACCCCTGACCCACTCCACTCAACCTCCTCTTGGGGTTGAGATGAAGAATTTTTCTCCGATCTCATCTTCTCCATCATGTCAATATTGTGGATGTATTTCTCGATTCTATAGTGATTTTTGAAGATTTAATTTAACAATTTAATAATGTAATTTGTCAAATAAATTTCTATGGTTCAATTTTAACAGTTTATAAAATTTAAGGGATCAATTACTTAAATTAAAAATGAGAGTGTACGTATTATAATCCCTATAATTTATAGATGGTTTATGTAATTTTCTCTTTTAATTGCTTGAAAAAATAATTCACATAACCATGCAATCGTGGGAAGTAATAGGGCACTCCCACTCCTTCAAAACATTGGTGTGTCTCAAATTGTTTGACTTTAAAGAATCTCGGTATTGAAGCTTTTACTTGATGGTAGTCTCCTTCAAAATTATGAATGATCTAAGTACTTTTAAAAAAAATTAGGGAAAAAATCAATTTACACCCCTGAACTTTACATGTTGTGCCAATTTACACCCTAAACTTTCAATTGAATCAATTTACACCCTAAACTTTTTCAAGTGAATCAATTTAAACCCACATAATACTAAAACTATAAAATTAATTAAAATTCAATTACCAAATCACCGAAACATAAAAATAACAAAACGTCTATGACATAATCATAAAAACGCCCAACTTCAACTACGAAAAAACTCAAATCATAGTCACCAATTTAAACATTACAAAAATGTTCAAACCCGACACCAAAACGGTCAAATTTAGTCATAAAAAATATTTAACATAAATTTAAAATAATTTTCAAAAAATTAACTTTATTTAGATATAAAAACACATACGACTAACTAAAAATATTCAAAAATAATAGTATGTTTACTAACAAAGGGTGTAAATTGATTCATTTATTAAAGTTCAGGGTGTAAATTGATTACATTGAAAGTTTAGGGTTTAAATTGACACACCATGTAAAGTTCAAGGGTGTAAATTGATTTTTTCCCAAAAAATTATTTTAATCTATCTATTTTGGTATTTTTGACAATTTAGTTCAACATTTTATTTTAACCACAATTAATTTAGTTAAAATCTTATCAATAGTTTAAGTCATAATAAAACATCTTAAGTACCACCTATAAAATGGTCTCATATTTATTTAGTTTAGTTTCCTATCTAAATTAATATTATTCATTAATGACAAATAGAGATTATCAATAAAATTTAACTAACTGTACGTGAATAGCTAAATTTTAAAAGGTTTGGAAAAATATAAAACACTTAATGAAACTGTTAAAAATATATGAATCGATTTGTTATAAATAATTAAATACGCATGATTAAACAAAAACATTTAAAAGTGATGAAGATATGCGTTAGAGTGAAAACCACAAAACATATAGTTCAACCATGTTAAGATATATGTAATAGTGGCTATTAAAAGTTAGTTTTACATAATTAAGTTAACATCTAACAGAACTAATTAGGAAGTTGGATCTAGGTAGTTATGGAGCTAAGAGATATATTAATGAGCAAATTCTAAGAAACCAAAAGCCGTACCATATTATTCTATAAAGGGTAAAATACAAATGAGACCCTGTGGTTTTTTCCAAATGCATGAACACCCCTGTGGTTCCAATTTTTTTCAATCAGACCTCTTCCCTTTGATATCAATAATTTTCTTTTAGCCATAATTTCTTCGTTTGAACTCCGATTTGAACGGTTCAATATGTTTTGGAATCCTCATTTCGGCGCTCTGTTGTGGTCACTTCAAAACTTCTAAATCATCAATAACTAAAAGAGTTAACGATGTAATCATACCTATTATTTTGATGTTAATAAACTTTTTTATTTATTAATCATTTAAAAGTTTTGAAATGACTATTACGTAGAACCTAAAATGAGGATTCCAAAACATCTTGAATCGTCCAAATCAGAGTTCAAACGAAAAAGTTATGGCTAAAAGAAAATTATTGACATTGAAGGGTAGGGGTCTGATTGAAAATAATTGAAACCACAGGGGTGTGATTTGCCATTTTCAAACCACAGAGGGTGTTCATGCATTTCGAAGAAACCACAGGGGTCTTATTTACCTTTTACTCTTCTATAAACTAATCAAAACTATTTTGAAGGAAAATTTACATGAAGAGTAAAAAAGCAAAGTGCTTACTCACTATGCTTATTCTTTTACATTCTTTAAGTCTCAAGCTAAGATATAACCTATCTTAATTTATATTAACGAGCTTCAAACATAGTAATAGTTACATCATTTACAGAGTTAACTCCTTCAGTACTGGTTGAAGGATCTCCACTATTATATTTTCTCTTCAAGATAAAAGCAGGTTTGTTTGGAGAAGAAAGACTCACTTCATTGCCTAGCATGAACACAACTGAGGACATGGTTGGCCGATCTGTCGAGTCTTCTTGCACGCATAATAGCCCGATTTGAATGCATCTCATTATTTCCTTTACATAAGATGGATCATTCAAAGCTGAGTCCACTACTTCCATTGTTTTATCCAGTTTCCATAGCTCCCAAACCTTGTGAAATTAGATCAATTTTCATCATATTATAATTTCATTATCAAAAGAGGGGGAAAACAAATAAAATAAAATAAAACACTTACATGTCCAATCAAATTTATGTAGGAACAATCATCACCGTAGTTGCTATTCTTTCTACCTGTAATGATTTCAAGAAGCAAAACACCAAAGCTATATACATCGGATTTTACTGAAAATAGTCCTTCCATTGCATATTCTGGCGACATATAACCGCTGCAATAATCACGTTTAAAGAGAATATTTTTTGTTAGGTTTTTATGTTGGGATCTTTTTTGCTGCAAAAGGATGAAAGGTTTCTTTTTCTATCACAGTGCTAATTTAATTAAAGAATGAGTTTATTTCTAATGGAAAGTGACATTTACATACTAGTTGGTATAAAAAGGTTACTCACTAAGTTCCAACAATGCGATTTGTATTTGCTTGAATCTGGTCTTTACCGAATATTCTTGCCATACCGAAATCTGCAATCTTGGGGTTCAAATCAATGTCTAATAGAACATTGCTCGCCTTCAAATCACGGTGGATGATTTTCAATCTCGAGTCTTGATGAAGATATAAGAGCCCTCGAGCGATTCCATTAATAATTTCTAATCGTTTAGTCCAATCTAACATAGCCCTCTTGCTCTCATCTAAAGCAAAAGCAAAAGAAAGAACAATTTTGTTGTGAAAAAACATTCTATTTCATGTTTGTGAGAAAGTGAGGGTTAAAAGCCTAAAAAAGACATACCAAAGATGAAAGAATCCAAGCTTTTGTTAGGCAAGTATTCATAAACCAACATCTTCTCATCATGTTGAACACAATATCCTAAAATTCTCACAAGGTTTCTATGTTGAAGCTTTGCAATTAATGTAACTTCATTCTTAAACTCTCCGGCTCCTTGTCCGGAATTCTTGGCCAGCCTTTTCACAGCAATTTCTTCCCCACTTTTAAGCTTCCCCTGAAATAAGTAAACCTTTTAAGAACAAAACATGACCAGTTGGTATAAATGACTATCAAATATTGAAACTCTGCCTCAATTTTACCTTATAAACAGAGCCAAAACCACCTTCTCCTAGCTTGTTATCAAAAGAAAAATTGTTTGTAGCTTTTGCTATGGTATTAAGATCAAAGACTGGGAGATCTGAACTTCTGCTACTTTCATCAAGTTCCTTTGAATTTGTAGAGTCGTCAAAGTAAGATATGCCTACAGATTCATCATTTCCATTTCCTGCAACTAAAAGAAATGTGGTTCAGTACTGAAATAAAGTAACATAGTCTAATGTGAAATGAGAATTAAAAGAAAAAAAACATGTTTTAATTTACTTACGTATTCTTCTCTTTTCCCTGAAATAAACGAGGGATGCCACAAACAGAAGGGAAGCAACAATAGATACAATGACAATCGCCACCACCTTCTTCTTTGTCGAATGATGATGAGTTGAGTTTTTCGCGTAATTAGCTACACAGCAACGGAGAGAGAGATCAGACAATTTTTTTTAAGATATTACATCAAATTGGGGAGGGGAAACTAGCACCTACGACCTCATGGGGAGGAAGCTAATCAGTTGAGCTGTACTCAGGTTGACGAGAAATTGGTATTGGGGTGCGAACAAAATCCTACATTGGTTAGGGGACAGGATGATCATATGTCTATAAAAGGAAAAACATATCTCCATTGGTATGAGGTATTTTGGGTGAAACCAAAAGCATAGTCATACAGATCTTGGTCCAAAGTAGATAATATCATACCAATGTGGAGTTGTGGAGACTCGTTGTCCCATTAACAATCAGGGGCATCAAAAATTTTGAGATTTGTTAATACAAAAATATTAGAGTAATTAATACAAAAGTCAGCTGAACTTTCTCCACTGTGGCGGCTCAAACTATCAGCTGATATTGAGCTCTATAAATACATACACACAGTGTGATCAGTTTGAGAGAGGGAATGTATTCCTGAATTTTCAAGAAACTAATAATTGATAGCCATTATCATCTATTGTGATTGAACATTATCTTTGCTACTAAAATCTTAAATCAGAGATGGAACTAACATCGAAAAATATATACTGTTTCTAATCATTAAGGCCGTTTAATTTTTAACAGAAAATTATAGTAGAAAAAAAATATTGTAAAACCGACGAATATTCCAATTAATAGAAATTTAAAAGCGTACCTAATTCAACGGCATCAACTCGTACATACAAATTTTGTCCAACGCTGGCATATGTCCGCGTATCTATCAGATCCCCATACCATGTCACACACCCGAACCCAGTTGTCTCATTTGCGCTCGTGTAAGCCGTACAATTACAATCCTTTAAACAAGCTTCTTCACACGCTTCTAAATTCATGTTCTTGTCCGCACGTGCCTTTGACGTATCTGGCACCTTCACACGTTCTACCATCACAAACCCTTCTCCACTTCGACACGTGTCATTTTCACTCTTCCTCACACACCCCCCAGACGGGTCTCTCAAGAACCAATCACGTGATGATCTCGGTTCAAACCCGGGTAGGCACGAGCACTGAAATTGTTCTGCATTATACGGGTCACAGTTACTATTCGGACCGCACTGGTTATATTTGTCGCACCATTCAGTCGGAGCCGACCAAAATTCGTTCCATTTATGGTCCTGATCATGCCACGTGGATCTATGAACGGTCCCTAATTCATCTAGAGTCATCCTCATCAAGACCGAATCAACAGTGACACCATTTGAAATGGAAACCTCGTCGACATCGTCAACATATGACGTGTTGATAATAAAAGATCTTGTCATCTCGGGTACACCCGTCCATCTATGCCCGGTCCATGACCCAGCCCGCCAATGTGGAACGGTACCGTGGTATAAAATCAATTGCGGGTACCCAGTCGGGTCGATCCTCAAAGTGAAATTCCCATCACCCGGATCATCCGGAGCCTTCCAAGAAGTCAAAAACCAGCCAAACCCAGTTCTCCGGTTCAACCCGATTTTCATAAAAGGAAGAAGAGTATTCGATGGATAATCAAAGCTTTGCCATATGATCTTCCCGTTTTCTCCTTGAATCAAAACAAGATTCCCCGTGTCCAAAAGCTTAACCAACGGTATCATATCTTTCGTAGCTGCCGAGGTTGAAACATTTGTTGACCAGAGAGAAATGTTTTTCTTGACACTATAAATGACGAGGTTTCCATGAGGGTCTATGGAGAAACTTCCAGATGTGTCATTTATAGGATTGTTTCGATTTGCAACCCAAACAAGGGTGAGTTCAGGAACCCGTTTGTACCAAATTCCGACATATCGACGAGAAGTAGAGTTGTCGAAACCGAAGAATCCGAAAGCGAAGTTTTTGTTATCGGACAACAAGAGCTGACCATCTTTGATGATGTGAAAAGGGTCTGCGTTAACAAAGGCAATTACACCTAAAAAAAGAAGAAGAAGAAAAAAGGGAGATTTAGAAGGAAACATGATTAATGGAGAGAGTTGGGAAATTGAAGTAATAAAATAATGTGATGATATAATAAATGAGAGTTACATATGATTTGGATGAAAGCTTTAGACAGTTGTGATAAAGACATACAACTATATGAATTTAATAGAGTGGATGCTCTGTTAAAACTTTGTTGGTCACATAATAAATCCTTCATATGGAGGAGTGCCGTGTAATTGTGGTTCAGAAAAAAAGTTTTAGTTCTTAATTGATGTGAAATATCTTCTTCCTCGTTGTTTTAGATGATTCTTCAACATGTTTTATTAATGAATTTTCTTTTTCATGAATTGAATTGAATTTTAGATTACCCTCGTTTACTCAATTGGGATGAAAAGGAATCGGAATCGAAATGAAAAGATTAAAATTAAAGTAGAGGCTTTATAAAAAAGATAGAGAAGGTAAAAAAAAAAAAAAATAATGTAAGAGTAAGACCCATCAAAATGAAGGAAAACAAATAAGATTTTCTATCTTCTATAGAAAATCAATAAATAAGAATGATTCTCAATTTTAATATGAGATCACCAATTATTAATCATTCCTCATTATTTCATTTGATTAATAAACACAAAAAACTAGATTGAGGAGAGTGATGGGAGGAGAGTGATTCACTTTCCATCATTCCATTAATAGCATGTTGCTAAACCACTACACTAACTAAAAATTCCGTTATTTTAAAGTACAAATAACATCAAGAACCAAATTATTAATTATTAGTGAAAAAACTGCAAGTCTCTATTAACTTAAAGTCTACATCAATATGGCTTGAAGGACTAACTACTAAAGTATATATACATATATGCTTATTTTTCTTCATTAATTCTTTAGTTCAAAACTTAGAACACGACATTATTTTAACTAATTAACGAGCTTCAAACATTGTAATTGTTAAGTGATTTACAGAGTCAGCTCCTTCTATACTGGTTGATGGACGATCTTCATTTTTATATTTTTTCTTCAAGATAAATGCAGGTTTATTTGGAGAAGGAAGAGTCATTTCATTGCCAAGCATGAACACAACTGTGGCCATAGTTGGTCTATCTATTGCATCCTCTTGAGCACATAATAGCCCAATTTGAATGCATCTCATTATTGCATTTGTATAAGACGGATCATCTAAAGTTGAGTCCACTGCTTCCATAGCTTTCTCTTGTTTCCATAGCTCCCAAACCTTAATGAAATTAAGATAAATTTCAACCATATTTACAATTTCATTAAGCAAAAGGGGAAATAAAATAAAAATTTGGTTGCTCACAAAAAAAAGTCTTACATGACCAACCAAATTTAAGTAGGAAGAATCATCGCTTAAGTTGCCATTCTTTCGGCCTGTAATGATCTCTAGAAGCAAAACACCAAAACTATATACATCAGATTTCTCTGAAAATAATCCTTCCATTGCATATTCCGGTGACATGTAACCGCTGCAATTATCATGTTTGAAGAAAATATCAGTACATGTGTATCACTTTAGATTGTTTGAGTAGATTAAATTGAACAACTACATTTAAGTATATATATGATTAACCTTAACAACAATGGGCACACAATATGCGCTATCATATACAAAAAATAGTATTACATATTAGGTATAATACTTACTAAGTTCCAACAATGCGATTAGTATTTGCTTGACTTTGGTTTTTACCAAACATTCTTGCCATGCCAAAATCTGCAATCTTTGGATTCAAATCAATATCTAACAAAACATTGCTCGCCTTCAAATCCCGATGAATGATTTTCAATCTTGAGTCTTGATGAAGATATAAGATCCCTCGAGCAATTCCATTAATAATTTCTACTCGTTTATTCCAATCTAACAAAGCCCTCTTGCTCTCATCTAAAAAAAAAAATCAAATTTGTTCTATAAATCTGGATGCAAGCAAACAAAAAAGAATTTATGTTTGTGAGCTAAAAAGCATAAAATAAGACGTACCAAAGATGAAAGAGTCCAAGCTTTTGTTAGGCAAGTATTCATATACCAACATCTTCTCCTCATGTTGAACACAGTATCCTAAGATTCTTACAAGGTTTCTATGTTGTAGCTTTGCAATTAATGTAACTTCATTCTTAAATTCTTCTACCCCTTGCTCTGAATTCTTGGCCAGTCTTTTCACGGCAATTTCTTCCCCACTATTAAGCTTGCCCTGAAATATGTTTAAATAATTATGAGACAAAACTGATGATAGAAGTTTCAAACTTTCAACCTTTTTACTAAATATGTTAAATCACAATTAAAACCAAAAATTTAAATTATGGGGTAAATTTAATCATATATATATCAATAGACCACCCTTTAAGATGATGCTTATTTTGGACTCATCATTCTTGGATCGGATCCCTTTTTTGGACCAAATACTCATTTGGGTTTGTTGGGATCTGATATCATCTTAATACCATGTAATTCAATCTCAAAATCAATTGATAATAAAAGGAGTAATGTATCTATCTTATAAACATTATGAGTTCTTTTCCTCTTTTGAATATGAGATTCTCAACAACTTTTAACTATATATATATTAGCAACATGCTTGATTTCCCACTACCAAACAAAATTTCAATATTATCTCCAAGATATTTTCTTCCACCTTATTTGTTACTAAAAAAAATTGACATTGATTCTGTCGAAAAAAAAATCAAGAATTTCTTCTTGATAAGCCATAAAATTAAACAATTTTCGTAGTTTAAGACGAACCAGCCCACTAGTATAATACGATATTAATATTAAATTGATGAATTACCTTATAAACTGAGCCAAATCCACCTGATCCAAGCTTGTTATTAAAAGAAAAATGATCCGTTGCTTTTGCTATGGTATTAAGATTAAAGACGGGTAGATCCGATCTTCTTCTACTTTCATCAAGTTCCTTTGAATTTGTAGAGTCCCCAAAGTATAATAGGCTTTTAAAATTTTCATTTCCTATCATTAAATATAGATATGATAATTTGGAATCAAATTAACAGTTTAATGTGTTAAAAAAAAAGTGGCTTTTTTGCTTACGTCTTCTTCTCTTTGACTTTTCCCTGAAATAAATGAGAGAGGCCACAAGGAGTAGTACAACAACAACAGTCACACTGACAATCGTCACCAACTTCTTTTTTGATGAATGGTGATTTAAATTTTTCGTATATTCAGCTAGAAACAAACACAAAACTAGAGATTAGGCAATTAAATATATATTTGAGATTTGTTAAGAATAAATATTCAGATTAATTAATTTAAGTTTTAACAAATTATGATTTTTTAAATTAATTTATTTTTGGATGCTATTTTAAACTATTTTGATGAAGATTTGAATTTTAATCTTTTTTTTTTTAATAAATTAAGTTTGTTTGTAAAAGAATCCCATCTTGTATTCCAATTTTTTTTACAAAGTCTTTTGAAAGCTAAGTTAAATTTTAAAAATAAAAACTCGTTTATGAAGATTTCTTTATAAAAATCATTGTCAAAGTTTCTAGAACTCTATTTTTTTTGTTTTTTTTTTCATTTATCAGCAACTTTTCCTGCTGATTGGTTCTGATCAACAACCAAGTTAGTGCTCATAAAAAAGGTACCTAATTCAATGGCATCAACTCGCACGTACAAATCTTGTCCCATGCTAGCATTGGCATAAGTTCTCGTATCTATCAAATTCCCATACCATGTTACACACCCGATCCCCGTCGCCACATCCTCACTCGTGTAAGCCGTACAATTACAATCCTTCAAACACGCTTCTCCACACGCTTCTAAACTCATGTTCTTTTCCGCACGTGTCTTTGTTGTGTCTGGAACTTTCACACGTTCTACCTTCACAAACCCTTCTCCATTTCGACACGTAGTGTTTTCTCTCTTCCTTACACACCCCTCCGACGGATCTCTTAGGAACCAATCACGTGGCGATTTGGGCTCATATCCGGGTAGGCACGTGCACTGAAATTGATCAGCATTATACGGGTCACAGTTACTATTCGAACCGCACCGATTGTAATAATCGCACCACTCGATCGGAGCGGTCCAAAATCCATTCCACTTATGGTCACGATCATGCCACGTGGATAGATGTATGTAACCCAATTCATCTAAAATCATCCTCGTCAGAACATAATCCACCGTGTCTATTAAACGATTGGAAATAGAAACCTCGTCGTTATTGTCGACATAAGACGCGTTGATAATATAAGGCCGAGCCATCTCGGGTACACCGCTCCACCTCTGCCCGGTCCATGACCCGGCTCGCCACCGTGGAACATTACCTTCGTACAAAACCATTTGCGGGTACCCAAGCGGGTCAATTCTCCAAGTGAAATTCCCGGTTCCCGGATCATCAGGAGCCTTCCATGAAGTCAAGAACCAGCTGAACCCGGTTCTCCGGTTGACCCCGATTTTCATATAAGGAAGAAGCGTATGAGATAGATAATCAAAGCTCTGCCATAATAAAACCTTTTGGTTTTCTACGACAAGATTCCCCGTGTCGAGAAGCTTAACCGACATGTCGTTCGAGATAGAAACATTTGTCAAAGACCAAAGAGAGATGTTTTGTTTGACGGAGTGTATGACGAGGTTTCCATGTGGGTCTATGGAGAAAGATCCTGTGGTGTCGTTTAGAGGATTGTTTCTATTAGCGACCCAAACGACCGTTAATTCAGGAATCTGATAATACCAAATTCCGACATATCGACGAATACTAGAGGAGTTTCCAAAGCCGAAGAATCCAAGAGCGAAGTTTTTGTTGTCGGACAACAAGAGTTGACCATCCTTAACGATCTCAATCGTCGGATCCTGATCGGCGCCTGCACTAAAATGGTGGTCTTCAAAAACAATGATAAAAAGTAAAAATAATCGAATGAGAAACAGGCAATTACAACGATCCAATTCCATGGTTGATCGAGTGACAAAAATATTGCAGTAAATAATTTCATGAATGATACGATGATGATGATGATAATAATAGAGGACGAGGTGATGATTTTAAGAAGCTAATAGGAAGTCAAGGACAAGGTGATTAGTGTAATTAATAATCTTTTATTTATGTGTATTATATTATATGTACCTTTGAGGTTGTAATAATTAATTAGTTCCTTCATAAATCAGCCAAGTTTAAAATAATGGTTAGAACTTGCTTCCATATTAATTTAAAAGAATTTATCCATACTTTTGTATATGTTTTATTCTTATTGGATTTAAAAAGTCACTGAGACCCACATATTTAAAAAATATGAAAGTATTTAATAGAAATTAGAAGATATACGTGCTTTTTTTAAATTATTTTGGAGATAAGTATTATCCAATGAGTAATAGTTAGATACTAGGATACTTTAATGTCATTATTTTTTTCTCAATTTCAAAGTTTATTTTTGTCCTTTTCCCCTAGCACTCAAATAACGGTTGAAGATATACTTTTGTATTTTTGTCCATGAAATTTTATTTGAAACATTTTATGTTTTTTTTTTTGGCTGGGCAGGATTACAAACTAAAAGGAAAAAATCTTTAGAAATCAACTGTAAAACCCAGAACGAAACGGAGAATTCGAAGAAGCAGAAGAAGAACAAAGACCTTCTTTAGCTAGGGCATTAGCAACCCTATTCTTGTCTCTTTCTATATGAATTGTAAACAGAGGTAAGATTGTATTTTGAATGTGTGATTTGTATTGAAATAGTTACATATATTTATAATACAAGAATACTAGAAAGAAAAGGAAAGTTCTAATCTTCAACCTAATTAACGAACGTTAATTTCAACCTGATTGACAACCCTAATTTCAGCTTAATTGACAACGAAATATACAACTAGTATTGACAGCTAATGATACGTTAACTCCCCCCCCCCCTCCCCACTCAAGATGGTAGAGTGGAAACCAACTTAAGTTTGTCTAGTAATTGAGCAAACGACCAGGAAGGAGAGCTTTTGTAAAGATATCAGCGGGCTAATCTGTAGAAGAGGGATAGACTGTAGAAGTAGAGTGTTTGCCTTGGAGATGTTGACGAATGAAAGTGACAATCATTTTCAATGTGATTTGTGTGTTCATGAAAAACATCATTATAAGCAATTTGGATGACACTTCGATTATCACAATGAAGGATAATAGCAAGATGTTGAGGAACACCCATATCACCAAGCAACCAACGAACCCATAATAATTCAGATGTGGCATCAGCAAAAGCACGATATTCAGATTCCGTGCTAAAACGAGAGGTGAGGGGAGCAATCTGTGCAGGCGCAGGAAGCTTTTTATGTGTCAGGCAGGGACGCGGACAGAGGCTAATTTGTGGAAGGGTGCAATTATTAAAGCAATGGGCAAGGAAGCGAGCAACATGAGGGATTATAAAACAAATTTTGGTTGTCTTCTTCGTTGAACACTGAACATAACGTTTTTTTTTCTTTGTAAATAGAGGTGGTGAACAGAACGCAAGGAAGTAGGGGAAAAACAATGAGATTTCTAAAACCATCTGTCTAAATGAGAGAGTCTAGGGGGATAAATCTGAACTGAAGAAAAAGGTTAGAATCGTAGATCTGAACACAAGCGACGACGTTAGGGCTGAAATAAGAGATGAGATAAGAATCTCTCATAACTAGAAACAGAAAAACGGAATAAATATGTAGATGCGAGACTTTGATACTATGTAAACAGAAGTAAGATTGTATTCTGAATGTGTGATTTGTATTGAAATAGTTACATATATCTATAGTTCAAGAATATGCTAGAAAGTTAAGGAAAGTTCTAATCTCTGGCCTAATTGACGAACCCGATTTTCAACCTAATTAAAGCTTAATTGACAACCTAATATACAGCTAGTATTGACAACTAATGATACGTTAATATGAATAATCAGAAAACTTGAGAAAGAGTACGTCAGCCATATGATTTCGTTAGCCAGAATTTCCCATTAAGATAAAATCTCCCCATCGGAGGAAATGAGAGACTTAGCCTAAGAGAATCAATTTCAAGAATAAGATTTCAATTCTAGAAACTAGAAGCAAGAAGAGACTTTGCTTGATGGCTTCGGGCTCCACCCCTTTGTGTGTTTTGATTTGTTTGTTATTTTTTTTAAAGTTTTTGAGCTTAATTGTGGAGTTTCTATGGAGTCTCCCTATTAGCGCCTTCTTCATCATCTAGGTGGTCTATTTCCTTGACCTTTTTTTCATTTTCATTTCAAATCTGTAGACATTAAAGACACTCTTTAATTTTAGTTGGGGGTGGTGAGCAATTCATGCAAAATAGTTATTTATGTTTTTCTTAAGTTTTAGGTCAAATTATTTTTTAGGATATTTAAATAATTTTTAGTTTTAATCACATTTTGCTATCTTGACTATTATGATGTGATTTCATGAGTTGTACACGAATCAAACTTAATTTGTGGTTAGAATGGTTGTCATATCATATTGTGAGTCATTAGTGAGTTGAGAAAACATATTTTAAACTTTCATTGATCATTTGAGTTGGTTTACATTTTTGAAACTTTATTATTTAATTCTTGATTTATGCTTTAAGGATGATTTTTGGCTAATTAGGATGATATTTAGTTGAGCCTTTTATTTTTTCACGTAAAAAAAATGAAAAAAGAGCAAGAATTGTATATAAAGAAATGTATTTTACAGATTACATTTTAATGAGAAATAATATCTTTCCATTCTGAGCTGTATTCTTGCATCTTACATTTAACCAATTTCATTATTAATTTATTTTTAAATCAATTTTTATCATTAATTTGCATAATTTCCAAAACAAAAATTCTCAAACCATCTCTCTTTTTTCTATATATCTATTTAAATTCTTCCTTGATCATTACCTCTCCGTGGAAACGACCGCCCTATAAACTACAATCGACAGCTTTGCATCGACATTTTTGGGCGTAGTCATTGACATAATCGCTGCAATATTAATCATGTTTAAAGTGTTAGAGTGCGAACAAATTCCCACATCGCTTAGGGAAGGGAATGATCATGGGTGTATAAGAGGAAGAGCACATCTCCATTGGTATGAGGCCTTTTGGGTGAAACCAAAAGCAAAGCCATGCGGGCCTAGGCCCAAAGTGGACAATATCATACCAATGTGGAGTTGTGGTGGCCCGGTTGTCCCTAACAAGTGGTATCAGAGCCATGCCCCGACCCTAATAATGTGGGTGGAATCCTCAGGTGCCGAACAAGATGAGGAGTCTCAGAAACCCGATCCGTGGTGGGCTCTATTGGACAGGCGGTGAGCTCCGGAGAGAGAGTTGGCCTGGATAGAGTGGACGGATGGAGGGGAGGCTCGGTGGATTTGTTCGAGGGGAGGATTGTTAGAGTGCGAACAAATTCCCACATCGCTTAGGGAAGGGAATGATCATGGGTGTATAAAAGGAAGAGCACATCTCCATTGGTATGAGGCCTTTTGGGTGAAACCAAAAGCAAAGTCATGCGGGCCTAGGCCCAAAGTGGACAATATCATACCAATGTGGAGTTGTGGTGGCCCGGTTGTCCCTAACATAAAGAAAATTTGTGAGTATATATGATTAACTTAGAGTGTTCTAATAGATTGAATTGAACTGTTACTTTCGAGGATGATTAACGTAACAACAATAATAACTTAATATGTGTTATCATCTATAAAAATTATCAATATTACATATTAGCTAGGTAATAATACTCACTAAGTTCCAACAATGCGATTTGTATTTGTTTGACTTTGGTTTTTAACAAACATTCTCGCCATACCAAAATCTACAATTTTCGGATTCAAATCTATGTTTAATAGAATATTGCCCGCCTTCAAATCCTCATGAAAAAATTTCAATCTTGAGTCTTGATGAAGACATAAGATCCCTCGAGAAATTCTATTAAGAGTTTCTAATCGTTTAGTCCAATCTAACAAAGTCCTCTTGCTTTCATCTACCTGGATTTTATGTAGAATTGAGTTTCTAATAATATATCAGTTGCTTAATAAAACAGCTATGTATAAACAATTAGAAAGACCGTTTTGCTAAAGTAAACTATAATAATTTAACGTCATTATTTGTTTTCCAATTTCAAAGTCAATTTTTATCCTTTTTTCTATTAGCACAGAAAATAAATTCTTACAAATAAAAGTATTAAGACAAAAATATTATAAAAGATCAAAATGTAGAGACTAAATCATTGAAAGGCAGGGAAAAATAAAATAAAATTAAGAACACCAAAGTAGTGAGCTATTCTAACCCCCAAAAAAAAAATCGTCTCAAATAGCATAAATTTACATACTAATTATTAAAATGTCATAAGTTTTTAAAAATTACCCAAATTGTATAATTATAGTTGAACTATAATTTAATAAATAATTGAACTATACTTTATTATTTTTCATAGGTATTTTTAATGAATTTATTTCATTTTTTCTTTTTCAGGTTCAAGCTCAATAATTTATCGAATTATTTGATTATTTATTATTATTATTTTCGATGAATTTATTGGTTTTTTCTTTTATTTTTTTAGTTTGATGAATAGTTGAACTATATAACTATATTATTTAAGTAATTTTTTTAAAAATATGATATTTTAATAATTATTTCAATAAAGAAGTTGTTACGTGGCATCCACACGCAAACAAATCTTTGATTAAAATAAGAAAGAAAATGGATCAAGTCAAAGAACGATGTTGGAAAAAAATTCAACAAATATACAAAGGGTTATAATATTTGACAAATCTTTATCAGGTAAAATCATTACACTTGGGCCAACATGAGCATAGCTCAATTGGTTTGGCATATACTCCCTTACCTTTGAGGTCGAAAGTTCGAGTCCCCCCTCCCCACTTTCACTACAAAAAAAAGTCTATTTGCGACCAACAGGTCGTTTTTATAGTAAAATGCGACCAAAATAGCGACCAAGACGATGGTGGCAAAAACGCTGGTCGTTCTGGAATTTTGTGTGACTGGATAGTCACAAAAATACGACCAAGAAAGTTTGGTCGCAAAAAAGTCAACATTTTGAAAAAACGACTAGATGGTCGCTTAAAAAGGGACCATCTGGTCGTAATTTAAGTTGAAGACAAGTGACTAGTTGGTCACATAAAAAAGTGACCACGTGGTCGTTTTTATAAGCGACCAAATGGTAATTTTTGGACTCAGGCAAAATGCGACCAGATGGTCGTTTATCTTCTAGGGTAAATGCGACCATCTGGTCGTATTTAATAATTTTTTTATTTAATTATTATTTATTTATTTAATTAATAATAAAAGTATTATTTATTTATTTAATTAATATTAATTAATTATTATTATTTATTTATTTAATTAATATTAAAATTTAATAATAAAAAATTGGAATTAAAATAAAATATATATAAATCAAATATTCAAAAAATGTTGTATACAAAAAGAAATCATTTATCTACTGTGAAGGGGGGGGGGTGGCGGAGGCGGCGTCGATGATGAAAGCCCGCCGTCTCGGGATCTGAAGTACGCGGCCAAAGATACTGCGACCTGGGCCTCGACCCGTGCCTGCATAGCCACCTCAATCGCAGCGACTCGAGAAACGAAGTCGTCGCTCATAGCGTCCATGTCGGTGTGAAGCTGCTGAACCTCCTCGCGCAGTTGCTGCTCAACCAGAGAAGGGCGGAGCTAGTGCTCGCTCCACTCCGCTGGGGCCGAGGCACATCCGAGAAAAGACGCCTCCCGTACGTGCCGAGACCAGGAACAGATCCATCTGGACGAACGCCTCCAGCAGCCTCCAAGAACGCCTCTCGACGGTCTTCCTGAGTCGGTTGCGAGTCGGGTGTGGGCAACCTCTGACTCAAAGACTCCTTGAAACGGTCCTAAATATTTAAAATTCAGAAAGTATGTAAAAGTTAGAAAATGATGAACAAATTCTAAGTAATAATTGAAAAAACATATTAAATACCTGAGTTTGTTGCGCATTGTCGTCGACGATCGTCCCGTCCTTCTTTGTGTGAAGGACCAGGTGCAGCTCATCAGGTGGAACAGGACGACCGTACTTTTCTTCCTAAACATATTATAAAAAGAGACAGAAATTAAATTAATAAATAATTGAAACAAAAAACAAAAAAATGACGTGAAAGAAAAATGACAATTACTTACCAATATAGGATGGTGCTCGTCGTGAGGCTTCGCACCACCGGTGTGCTTCCTCTTGTTCTTGGCCCGGTTGGCCTTATTTTTTGTAGACACTTTTTTGCCCTCTTGAGACTGCAAGCTCGCGAGGAATCGGGCATGCTCCTCCTCGCTCATCCACACAGGCCAGTATTCAGCTTGCTTCTGCCGCGCCCGGTACATGAGGTCCTTGAATCGATCCTGCACGTGCCTGTCCCATAGGGGGAACATCCGACCGCCCGTGACATCGAGATCGATCATAGGAAACTTGCCCTGAAAAAATTTGAAATAAGAAAACGTTAAAGTAATAAATTAATTGTTACAAATTTATAAATTAATTAATTATAAAAATAAGTGAAGTTATTTACCTTCCAATTATCGTACATCCGACGCTTCTCTGTCATTGGAATCTTCGTCCAGCTAAGCTCGCTGGGTAGAGGCATGCTATGGAGGACTTGTCGAAACCGCTTTGAAGCGGTTTGATGTGCGGCTGTATTCTGCGAAAAAAAAAAGTAAAAAATATTTTTAGTTTATAAATAACATGAATATTTAATTAAAAAAATTACTTGTCTACTTACGTATCCCCTTCTATCCGAAGGGTCGGGTTGGCGGTGGCCCAAGGACGGCCAGTGCCAGAAGCTCCAGCTCCCGCTGGATCGGGCGCAGAGCCAGAAGTGGAGGGTCCCGAGACAGTAGTGGCTGGAGCCTGTGAGTCCTCCCTCAAACGCGGTGTCGCAATCTGCGACTCGGGTACTGCGGAGGGATATGTCGGGTCGGGATTGTCGCCCAACCGTAATATCTCGCCAGGTCGGCATGCGTCCAGCCCCCGCAGACTGGAGAACTATCCAACTCGGTGCGTCATCCTCCTGGCGATGAGATCGGTGCGGTCTGGCGCATCATCGCCTGGACATCGGAGGGACGGCGTTGGTGTGCCATTTTCCTAATCAAACTAATTAAATTTATTAATTAAGTATATTAAAATAAATTAAATTAAATTAATTAATTAAATAAACTAAACTAAAGTAAATTAAATTTAATTAATTAAATTAAAGTAAGTAAACTACACTAATTATTTAACTAAATTAATTAATTAATTTTAAGAAAAATAGTTAAGTAAGTAATTAAAGTAATCTAATATATTTAGTTTACTAAATTAAATTAATTAATTAATGAAACCAAAGTAAATTAAATTAATTAAATTAAGTAAACTACACTAATTAATCAACCTAATTAAATTGAATTAATTTAAAAAAAGTAATCTAAACTCATATGTGTCTAAATTAAATTAATAATTTATTAAACTAAATTTAATTAAGTAATGAAACTAAATTTAATTAAGTAATTAAATTAATTAACTAATTAATTAACTAAGTTTAACTAAACAAATTAAAGTAACTAACTAATTAAGTAATTAATTACACTAATTTAAAGTTAAACTAAACAATTCAATTAAATGTAACTAAATTTAATTAAGTAATTAAACTAAATTAAATTAATTAACTAAGTTTAACTAAACAAATTAAAGTAACTAACTAAACATAATTAATTACACTAATTTAAAGTTAAACTAAATTAAATTAATTAACTAAGTATAACTAAACAAATTAAAGTAACTAACTAAACATAATTAATTACACTAATTTAAAGTTAAACTAAATTAAATTATTTAACTAAGTTTAACTAAACAAATTAAAGTAACTAACTAAACATAATTAATTACACTAATTTAAAGTTAAACTAAACTATTAAATTAAATGTAACTAAATTTAACGAAACGAAAACAATTTATAATAACTTAATTAAAACGAAAACGAAAACTAACCTCGAATACGCTACCGGGTTTTGGAGGTTTTTGAAACGGGAATGGGTGAAAAACGGGGAACGGGAAAGCTAAGAAAGAACCGGGTTTAGGGGAACGGGCAAAAAGCAACGGGGGAAAGGGAACGGGGAAAGAGAGAAAAGGAAAGAAAAGAAAGGAAAAGAGAATCGGGTGGGGGAGGGAGAGAATCGGGTGGGGGAGTTTAAATTAAGAATTGCAACCATCTGGTCACAATTGTGTAATTATGACGAGAAACAGAAAGGCGCTATATTACGACCGTTTGGTCGTATTTTAAGAAGAATGCGACCAACTGGTCGTAATCGTGTCATTATGACAACCAGCTATCACATCACACTTTCCATCAAGAATTGCGACCAGATGGTCGTAATTGTAAAATTGACCGCCATATTTTGTGACCAAATGGTCGTAATTATCAAATTCACCGCCAAAAATTTCATGAAAATTTAAATTTACCGCTGAATAAAGCGACCAGATAGTCACTAAAATACGACCAAATGGTCGTAAATTAATACAAATTTTTAAAAAACTTAAGTCTACATTTACATAGTTACGACTATATGGTCGCATTATTGCTTAAAATACGACCATCTGGTCGTATTTTTGAAGCAAAATGCGACCATCTGGTCGTAATTATACCTCTATATTTTTTTATATATGTAAATTAATGGAGATTAAAACATATTTATATATATTGTTTAATGAAACACACAATGACGATATTATAAAACATAAAGTGAATCATATAAATTTACAAAGTGTATTATTCTCCATCCTCAGTTTCTTCAGTCATTGCTTCTTCTTCTTCTTCATCATCTCGAATAAATTCAGCATCAATGTCACGTTCGCGAGAAGTGGAAGCATTTGTATCGTCATCATGCAATGTTATCCTTCTGTCGTTCAAAGGACGTGCGGTACCTGCATTCTAGCCATCATCTATTGCACGACATATTATATGATCTTCTTGAAAAGCACCAGCCTGCCGCATGGTCGTCTTTCTCGGCAGGTTTTCTTCTACCGTCGTGGTTTAACTTTACAAACAACTAACCAACTGCCCTGGATCTCGTCTATTACTCCTGGATAGTTAAGGTAATAAACTTGAATCGCTTGTGAAGCAAGGACAAACCTATCGGTGCGCATATGCTTGTACTTGTTTACCTCAACGATTTGTAAATGATCAATCTTACGGACTCCTCCTCTTCCTGGTTGTCTCGAACCAAGTGCGATTGAACGAACAATGCGTTTTAGCGTCGGACTTGCGTATTGAATCTCAAGAATCTCTCTGGGTTACTCCAAAGTAATCGTCTTCCGTCTTGAACACTTGACCTTTTATGCAAACACCATTGTTGTTTGTTGCTCTGATAATGAATCGCGCCGTTTGAAATCAATCTGCTACGACGTATCCAGGTATATGACCTTGCAATCCGCGCGAGTCCCTTTGCCAAAGAAATCACGCGAGGATCATCTGCCAGGTAACGTAGGGGAGTCCACCTGTCATTCAAGACACATAGAGTATAATTAGAAGGATATAGTATTTTTCAACAAATGACTTGACATGATATTTTTGACAATTTCAAATAACTCACGTATGACCGAACCAGGAATGAAACTTCTTCTCGATTATTGACCCCTTCTCTCGGGGTGAAGATCGACTCGTGTCATTCGAACGTATACGTTCAGAAATAGTCTGTATGTTACGAAAATAGTAAGAAAATATTTTAAACAGTTGTGATTGTTAAGTCAAAGGAATAATGTAACGTTACGAGAACTCACTCGATGTAAGGATCGACTTCTGGGCAATTGCATAACACGTAGGTCTGCATTACATGATACTCAGAATCGGTCAACGGCCTACGCACTGATCTTCCAACTGTCATGTCAGGTTCAGAAAATATGGGCAGGTCGTTTACGTCAACAACTTCAAGTAAATTTTCGACAACGTTTCGTGTCGCTGAACGAAACTACTCAACAATGTGTTGATCAAAGTAGTATGAACAAAACGTGGTAGTCTCTTGCGTTAGGTACGCACTACAGATAGATCCTTCGACTCTTGCTTTATTTCCGACCGTCTTTTTCAACCGACGTAAGTACCTGTGCGTTACAAACAATTAAGTAAACCTCTGATATGTTTAACATTAAAAAAATTGAATTATATACAAAGTAAGTTTGCTAACCTTTCTAATGGGTACATCCAGCGATAATGGACCGGACCCCCTAAGAATGCCTCGTATGGAAGATGCATTGGAAGATGCTCCATTGAGTCAAAAAAGCCAGGTGGGAACATTCGTTCCAACTTACAGATAATAACCGCGATCTCCGAACTCATTGAAGCGACAGTAGCATTGAAGCGACAGTAGCTTCAGTCAGCTCTGTACACGTCAAGTCCCTGAAAAAAACACTCAACTGGGCAAGCGGCTAGCAATGTCTGTTCTCTAGGAACGGTCTGAAAGCGACGGGCATCAATCGTTGCATGAATACATGACAGTCGTGGCTTTTCATACCAAACATGACATGTTTTTGACTGTCTATACACTGACTCAGATTCGAAACGTATCCGTCAGGGAATTTGATGGATTTGATCCACTCAAATAGTGTTTTCTTTTCATCCGTCGTCAACATATACTTTGCTTTTGCGTAATTATCATTGTCATCAGGCTCTAACTCAGGACGGTTACATATCTCCTGTACATCGTAACGTGGCTTCAGATTGTCCTTTGTTTTGCCAGGAACGTTCAAAACCGTATTGAAAATGTTGTCGAAGAAGTTCTTCTCGATATGCATTACATCCAGGTTGTGTCTGATAAGTAGATCTTCCCAATACGGTAGATCCCAAAAAATACTCCGTTTCTTCCAACCCGTGTTTTTTTCCAGCCGCATTGTTTGCAAGCTTTGCACCTTCCACTGTAATCTTCCGCATCCTTATAGCATCTATACCGTGCTGAATCTGCCTTCCACTGTACATTATCGGGGGGGTTTCCTTTCTTACTCGCCGACCCTTCTTCCATTAGTACCGTTTGAACGGAAAGCGTGATTCAACGGCAGAAATCGACGGTGGCAATCAAACCAACAAGTTTTCAGACCGTTTCTGAGGTAAAACGCATCTGTGTCTAGCATGCAATGTGGACATGCGTATTTACCGGCCATACTCCATCCTTGAATAGAGGATGGGGATCCATATATACAATTACTAAACTAATGAACGCTAAGCAAAACAATAACAAAACTCATACTCAAGAAATAATGAACGTGAACGCAACATACTTGACAACATTGAATACGCAGGGAAGTCACTGATCGTCCAGATTAACGCCGCGCGCAACAAGAAATTTTGTTTCTTCGAGATGTCGTACGTCATGACACCGTCTTTCCACAACCTCTTCAACTCTGCGATAAATGGTTGCAAATACACATCCAGCTTCTTCTGTTTTGGATTTTTCGGGCCAGGTACGATCACTGTGAGAAAAATCACCGGGTCTCTCATACACATCGAGGGTGGCAAGTTATACGGGGTTACCATCACCGACCAAACTGAATATTGCACCCCGGATGCCCCGAACGGGTTAAAGCCATCTGTGCATAAGCCCAATCTCACGTTTCTCGGATCTTGTGCAAAATCAGGATGACAATTATTTAAATGCTTCCAAGCCGCAACGTCTGAGGGATATCGCATAACATCTTCATCCTGTGCATGCTCGTGATTCCATCTCATGTGTGAAGCTGTGACATCCGATGCATACAACCGTTGCAGACGTGGGGTCAGCGGTAAATAGAACATGCGGGCGTACGAAATCATCCCGCGTTTCCCCTGTTTATATCTTGGAAGGAAACAGAATTTGTAGTGATGCAGATCTGGATCCACATCCTAGTAGATCATGCATCTGTTTCGACACGAATCTATCTTTTATATGGGTAACCCGAGTCCCTCCACTAGCTTTTTCGTGTCGTACAAACTTTGCGGCATCAGGTTTTCTTGTGGAGCGCATCGACGAAACCACGATGCGACCGAATCAAATTCTCTAGCAGGTAAGTTATACTGCGCTTTTATATTTAAAAGTTCTGTAGCAGCAGCAAGTTGACTAACCTGACAACCTTCGTACAACGGTCGGCTCACTGTCTTCAGCAGATCGTGCATCTTATGTGCTTCCGGATCATTTCTTCTTCAACAGCCCCTTCTCTTTCGTCGTCTACGTTCAAACTTTCGCGATAACTTTCATTTCCGCCCCCATATCCTACACCATCAAGTATCATCTGCTGCATCTGACTATACTGTTGTATTCATTGGGTTATTCGACGAAAGCGTCCACATTCGAGCTGCTACCCTCGTACTGTCTCGCTTCCTGTACTGCAGCGTCGAACATTTCCCTCGTCTCCCCATGATACACCCAGTGATAATAATTCTCCACAAATCCCCGACTATAAAGATGAACCTTCAAATCTGGAACCGGTATGATTCTTCTATTGTCGCATTTTCTGCACGGACATAGTAGCTTTTCACCATAATTCGCGTAATGAACAGAGGTCTTGCAAAACTCAACAAACTGTTCAACCCCGGCCACGAACTCATCGCTCAAATACCCGTCTATCAAACGAATATACATCCAGTCTCTCATTTTTCTTTTTTCTTATCTTTACAAACAATGGGAGGAGGAGATTTTATAATGCATTCCTCTGCTTAATTGCGATCTTATAGTCGCAAAATTACTACCATCTGGTCGTATTTATCCCGCCAAAATTTCCCGCCTTTTTTTACTACCAAGTGGTCACTTCCAAATGCGACCAGATGGTCACTTCCAAAGGTGACTACTTGGTAGCTTTCTTCCCGCCAAATTTATGCGCCTTTTTTTGCTACCAACGTATATTTCTAGTCTCCAAAATGCGACCAGATGGTCACTTCCATAGGCGACCAACTGGTACCTTTCTTCCCACCAAAATACTCTAAATTTACGCGCCTTTTTTTCTACCAAACTATATTTTAAGTCGACCAGATGGTCGTTTTTTCAGGTGACCAAATGGTCGCTTCTTTCGCGCCATAATTTTGCGCCATTTTTTGCTACCAAGCCATTTTTTAAGTCACAAAAATGCGACCACTTGGTCATTTTTTAAGGTGACCAACTGGTTGCTTCTTTCGCGCCATTTTTTATGACACCTTCTGATTTTGGTTGCAATCTGGTCCCAAAAAAAGTGACCAGATGGTCACTTTGAGTCAACCTTAAAAAAAAAGTGACCAAATGGTCACCAAAAAACTACCCCCTTTTTTTGGTCGAAATGGTTGGTCGCATTTTGACTTTTTTTTTTGTAGTGTTTGATGTAATCTCAAAAAAAAAAAAATCATTACACTTGGCAAAATCTCAGGTTTTCATCATGCAAATTGAAGTTGCAACGACTTTGCTCATTTGTTAGCGAAATTTGCGGCAGACTCAGGCTGCTCGGGTCATTGGTGGGGTTGTCTTCCTTCTCGTTTTTGGCTTCCCATGGAGTGAAGTTTGCTGTTCTTTGTTTTCTTTTTGCTGTAAAATTCTGTTA
Source organism: Gynostemma pentaphyllum (assembly GCA_028015215.1). NCBI lineage: Eukaryota > Viridiplantae > Streptophyta > Magnoliopsida > Cucurbitales > Cucurbitaceae > Gynostemma > Gynostemma pentaphyllum. Next base: position 42,895,093 of record CM051346.1, on the reverse strand, counting down.
TTCAAAAAAAAAAAAAAATTCACACTTGGCTTGTGCGATGAAGTTCGTATGTCTTTAACTATTTTATTTGTTCTGTTCACATCATAAGAAAAACTATTTTTAATTAAATAGACTTTATGAACTAAATAAATCAAATATTATATTGCTGAGATCAGTGGCGAGGCCAGGAATTTTTTGGGGGGGGGGGGGGGCAAAAATCTATATGAAGACACTGCTCTGTAAAATGTCAATTCCACACTTGTTTTGATATATTATATTGCAAATTAATAATTTCTTTTTGTAACAATTTTTCTTTTACACTAGGTTTGGCTAGATTTTGACTTGTGCCTAATATAAAATTATAAAACGGATAAAAATTTTGTTTGCCAGAATTTACGTTAATTAAAAAGTATACATGTCTTCAAAATAGTGACAAATTTTAAAATAATTTCTTAATATATTAAAAACATATATCAATCTCACAAATCATTCAGATTGATTTTTCATTTCAAATGTTTTTTTTAAATCTAATACTAATAATCATAATCAAAATTAACTTTATTGCGTATCATAGAGATGTTGAACTAATTTTATATAACAATTAATAAGTTTTGAAATATTGTACTAAAAATACAAGTCTAAAATAATAAAATTAAAACAATTGTGATGCTCATGAACATACAACTATATAGTTATTGATAAAATTTGGATTTCACTGAACAAACATTATTATTTATAATTTAGAAAAAATAAACTATTTATAAACAAAAAAATTAGACTCACTTCTTAAATAATAAATATAATTTAAATTATATATAAATGTTGAACATAAAATCATCACTACATAATTACAATTTTTAAAAAAAAATATACAAGTAAAAAAAATGTATTTAATTAAAATTTTCATTTAATTAAACTTAACAATAAATTATACAATGTATAACTCATATATGGATGCAACAAAATTCTCAAGAAAGATCAACAATTATCCGATTTATTTAAAAAATATATATTTAAAACCATAAAAACTCACATTAATGAGCAATAAATTGGATAGAGATTAAGATAGGAAATTTAATAGCCACAAACCCAAATGTGGGATAATATATAGAGAAAGTTTATTTTTTAAAAGATTAAAATGTCCGAAATCCTTAATATATAAAAGTGGTGATGTTTAAGAAACTTTTTTGGACTACTATACCCCTTTTAAAATCTTAAAATTACTAACATGCTATTATATATACCCTTTTAAAACCTTCAAATTACTAAAAATGCCATTATTATTTATACTCCACTATCTATTAAATGACTATTTATATTTTTAATAAATATTTCTCTTTTTTTTTTATAAATAAAATATTTCTCTTCATTGAATAAGAAATTGTCAATTTTTTTAAATAAATTCCTTGGTTTTTTTTATTGTTTTCACAACATCAAATTATAAAATAATTGAAAAAACAAGTACAACATATGAAAATGAATGTGATATTAAAATGAATTTATTGTTTAGATTTATCACCAATTTATGAAAAATAAATTATATTTAAGTATTCAAATATTAATTGATTTAATAAAGGTGACGATGCTTTAATTTTAAAAAATATTAAAAAAAAAACCTTAAATTGTTTAAAAAAAACTGTTAAGATTGAAAAAAAACAACTACAACAAAATATAATTTATTGAATTAGTAATGGTATAATATTTTATAATATTTAAATAAATTTAAATTTTTTTATTTAAAAATATTTAAACGTTTAAAAATCAAAGAGAAAAAAAATATAATTTCTTAAATTTTAATTAAAATTAGAAATAAATAATCTATAAATGCAAAAATTAATTAACATATGTATATAGAACAAACAATTTATTTTTTATTTGGTAGTATAAATTTTAAAAATAAAGATGTTAAAAAAATTGTCTTATATAAAAAGGCATATAATTATGTAAATTAGTAAACTATACGATAATTTAAATATTAAATAGAACATAATAATATGTTAATAAAATCATTTCGAAAAAGATTTATAAACCATAGAAAAATCAAATAAAATATATTTCGTCTATGTTAGAAAAAATATCACGTGCGACGCACGAGGTAAAAGACTAGTACTATATAAATAAGGGGCAAGCATCAAATTTTTGGGGGGGCAAAATTAAATTTTATATAAATATATATATATATATATATATATATATATATATATATATATATATATATATAAATATTTTTTTAAAATTTTTTTTGGGGGGGGGGGGGGGCAATTGCCCCCCTAAGGCCCTTAGTGGCCTCGCCACTGGCTGAGATCAGTGGCGAGGCCAGAATTTTTTTTTCGAGGGGGCAAAAATCTATATAAAGAAATGATTGTATAAAATGTCAACTTCACGCTGGTTTCAATATATTATATTACAAATTATTATAAAGTTAGATTTTTATATTTTGACTTGATCCTAATATAAAGTTATAAAATGGATAAAAAAAAATACATGTCTTCAAAATAGAGACAAATTTTAAAATAATTTCTTAGTATATTAATAAATATATATTAATCTCTCAAATCATTGAGATTAATTTTCATTTCAAATGTTTTTTAATCTAATAATAAGAATCACAATCAAAATTAACTTTATTGTGTATCATAGAGACGTTTAACTAATTTTATATAATAATTAACAAGTTTGAAATATTTAACTAAAAGTACAAGTATGAAATAATAAAATTATAACAATTATGAAGCTCATGACATAAAACTATATAGTTATTAATAAAATTTGGATTTCATTGAAGAGACATTATTATTTATAATTTAGAAAAAATAAACTATTTATAAACAAAAAATTACACTCACTTCTTAGTTAATAAATATGAATTAAAGTATTTATGTTGAACATAAAATCATCACTACATAATTACAATATAAAAAAAATTATAGAAGTAAAAAAAATGTATTTATTTAAAATTTTCATTTTATTAAACTTAACAATAAATAATACATTGTATAACTCATATATGGATGCAACAAAATTATCAAGAAAAATCACCAATTATCATATATATTTAAACCATAAAAACTCACATTAATGAACAATAAATTGGATAGAGATTAAGAGAGGAAATTTAATAGTGAAAAACTTAAATGTGGGATAATTTATAAAGAAAATTTGTTTTTAAAAAGATTAAAATGTCTTAAATATTGTATAAATAAGGGACAAACATCAAATTTTTGGGGTGGCAAAATTAAAAATTATATAAAAATATACATATAAAATTAAAATTTTGAAAATTTTGGGGGGGCTAGTGGCCTCGCCACTGGCTGAGATGATTATGTTGGTGGAATTTTTTTAGCCTATGACTGAATTCAAATGAAAATTATACCAAAAGCGGAAACATATCTTACTTTAAGATCAACCGTGAATGATTTGGGTTTGGATCTTCTAATCATTTTGCAATCACTCTTCTCTATAGTTTTCTCACAGAGAGAATCTCTGATAAGATGAGATGTTACATTCTGATTACACAGGATTACGCTGAGGACCATAACTCATTTTTATAAACTGACAAATAACTAATGGTCAGTTATACATTTTAATTATTTCCAATTTGGCCCCCATAAAAATGGAAATTCTAAAGGTATCTATGCTTGTACTATTACATGCAATTATGTAATTATTTTTAAGTCAACATTACAACAATAGTAATTCACTTTATTTGGCTAACTCATGATAACATTTACATTTAATAATTACATGTGTGGTTCTATATTGAGTTTTTCCAATAGATCAATAGCAGAAGAAAGAGGTTCAATTTTCCAAAATAATTAACTCCGTTCTTTAAGGAGAGTGGGGAGAACTCGATCTACTTGAAAGGATGATTGATTAACGAGCTTCAAGCATGGAAACTGTTATGTCATTTATAGATTTAGCTCCTTCGGTAGTACTTGTTGATGGATCTTCTCTAGTGAAATTTGATCTCTTCAAAATATATAAAGGTTTTTTCGGAGAAGGAAGAGTCACTTCATTACTTAGCATGAAAACAACTGTGGACATGGTTGGACGATCTATTGAGTCATCTTGCACACACAATAGCCCGATTCGGATGCATTTTAATATCGCATTACTAAAAGACGATTTCAGTTCATCCATAGTTGAGTCAACTATTTCCATTGCTTTGTCCAGTTTCCACAGCTCCCAAACCTTAATTACAACAGAATAACATCATTTTAAGAATTCAATAACTCTAGGGGTATTAGTAGACAATTGACTTACATATCCAACCAAATTTATGCCATTGTGAGAATCCTTGAAGCTATTGTTTTTCCTGCCTGAAATGATCTCTAACAACAACACCCCAAAGCTATATACATCCGATTTTTCCGAAAATAATCCTTCCATTGCATATTCCGGTGACATATAACCACTGCAATATATAAACGTGTTTAGAGAGTCTTGCGTTTAACAAAAATAGTTTTTGGGCCATTTCATTTACCATACTATCTGTATAATTTTTTATTAACTTTCAAGTATGTGAGAATGTCTAGTAACTTATTTACGAGTTGTTAATTTTTATCTACAAAAAAAAAAGATTACATTGAGAGAGGATATACTTACTATGTTCCAACTATACGATTTGTATTTGCTTGAATCTGATCATTACCAAATATTTTTGCAATACCAAAATCAGCAATCTTAGGATTTAAATCACCATCCAACAGAATATTGCTTGCCTTTAGATCTCGATGGATGATTTTCAACCTTGAGTCCTGATGAAGATACAAGATCCCTCGAGCAACCCCAATAATAATTTTGAAACGTTTGGTCCAATCTAGTAAAACCCGCTTGCTTTCATCTGAACGCGGAGCGAAAACTTAGTTTTTGGTCAGAAAATCCACCACAAAAATAAGGCACATTAGCTTAAAGAAGGACATACCAAAGATGAAAGAGTCCAAGCTTTTATTAGGCAAGTATTCATAAATCAACATCTTCTCTTCATGTTGAACACAATATCCTAAAATTCTCACAAGGTTTCTGTGTTGAAGCTTTGCAATTAATGTAACTTCATTCTTAAACTCTCCTATTCCTTGTCCTGAATTCTTTGCCAGTCTTTTCACAGCAATTTCTTCTCCACTTTTAAGCATGCCCTAAAATTATCAAATATATACAAAATCATTGAAATTTCATCAATTATTCAAGCTTATTTAAGATATTTATTGAATTTAAATACCTTATAAACAGAGCCAAAACCACCTTGTCCAAGCTTGTTTTGAAAAGAAAAATGATCTGTAGCTTTCGATATGGTATTCAGGTCAAAGACAACGGGCAGATGATCTCAAGTATTTCTACTTTGATCACCAAGTAATTCTCTTGGAATTGGAGAGTCATCAAAGCAATTAGATAAACTTTGATTTTCCTTTCCTATCATTTATATTCACAGTTAAAATAAAGGAGAATACAATATTAGCCGCTTATAGTGTAAAGAGAAAGCTAAATTAGAACCGAAGTGTCAAATGTAACTATTAAGTACCTGTTTAGCATAACTTTTGAAAATTTGTTTATAGGTGTTTATGTTTTATTAAAGAATTTTTTTTATAACCATTAAAAAAACAAGTTATCCCAAACGAGCCCTAACTTTACTTACCTTTTCTCCTTTTATGCCACAAATATACGACGAGGGTAGTAAGAAGCAGTGACATTGCAACAATTGATACAACGACAATCGTAACCACCTTATTCCTTGCTGAATGACGATTTGAATTTTGGGTATATTGAGCTAAACAAATACAAGAGAGCAAAAGAATTGTAAGGAAAAATATTATAGAAGTCTAGTAATTGTTAAATGTGACCTCAAACGAGTCTCATTATATCATATAATGAATTTATCTATCATCAATCCAATGATATGAGTTGTTAAGTCGAGCTATTATAGATAAAATAACCGTTTTTGTTTGGGTAAATTGCAAATAACACCTTTATGGTTTTGGTCAAATTCATAAAACGTCCCTATAGTTTAAACAAATCAAACCCCCGTACTTCCAAATTATGACAATATGACCCCTCCCCTTTGCGGTGTAATTTTTTTTAGTCATAACTTTTTCGTTTAAACTTTGATTTTGATGATTAAAGATGTTTTGGAATCCTCATTTCGGGCTCTACTTTATGGTCACTTGAAAACTTCTAAATCATCAGTAAACAATGGGGTTAATGACTATAATTATACCAAATATTTTGGCAATAATAAAACTCTTTTATTTATTGAAAATTTTGAGGTAACCATGACGTAGAGCCCGAAATGAGAATTCCAAAACATCTTGAATTATCAAAATCGGAGTTCAAACGAAAAAGTTATGGCTAAAAGAAAGTTTACAGCGTTGGAATGAAGAGAATTTATTAGCATAATTTGGAAGTATATGAGTGTAATTTGCCATTTTTAAACTACAGGGACTATTCATGAATTTGACCAAAAGTGCGGGGGTGTTATTTGCAGTTTACCCTTTGTTTTCTTTGGCCAATTAGAAAAAAAAGCTAATCAGACTCTTAGGTGAAAGATATCTTTCAATTTTTTTAATAGTTTTTGGCTTCCTTTATTAAAATAAAATAATAATGGGATCTTCCATTTGATTTTAGCTTGTTAACTTCCATCCATACAATGTCAAAATCGATTCTGTATATTTTATAATTAGAGTGTATTTGGTAGTGGTTTTGGCCAAGATAAAAGTGCTTTTAAATAAGTAAAAGCGCTTCCTATATCCACTATTTATATTTGACAACATATTACAAGCAATTTTTGTAGAAGTTAAAAGCACTTCAAAGTACTTTTTGAAAAAGTAAGCATTAGGTGTCTTTTGACGTGTTTTTGATGTTTTCAAATTTGTATTTTTAATTTCTTCTACACATTTTATTTCTCTAACTTCTCTCAACACATTTATCTCTCTAACTTCTCTCTACATTGCACTTTCTCTCTCTTCTCTCCATGTGTTTTCTCTCTATAACTTCTCTCCACATAATTTCTCTCTCTAACTTATTTTTCTATACCCTCTCTAACTTCTCCTTATACACTTATTTCTACAAATTTTCTTTTCTACACCTATTTTCTCTAACAAGAACTCTAAACAATATTAAAAGCACTTTATAAAGGTTAAATCCAAACAATAAAATAATATACTACTAAACAATTTTTATCATAAATCTTAGGGTCCGTTTGGCATAGCTTCTCCTAAAAATGTTTTGAGTTAAACAATGAAAAAGAAATACTAGTTAAGTGTTTCTTCTAAAAACACTTGAGTATACTAAATGTGTTTTGAAGAAAATACTTGATTTGTGATTCTTCGAAAAATGTTTATAAACAAGTATTTCACTTAAAATACTTCACTCAAGTGTTTTTAGATGAAACAATTAACTAGTATTTTTTTTAAAATTTTTAACTCAAAACATTTTTAGGAATAGCTATGCCAAACAGACCCTAAGTGAAATAATTGTTTATAAACATTTTTTGAAGAATCACAAATCAAGTATTTTCTCCAAAAACACCTTTTAGTATACTCAAATGTTTTTAGACGAAACACTTACTTAATATTTATTTTAAAAAGTTTTACTCAAAACACTTTTGGGGGATTTGTACCAAACAGACCCTTATTAGAAAAGTATTTTGATTAAAAACACTTATTTTATAAACACGCCCAAACAAACCCAAAATGAGTTCAAAATTTTAAAGGCGTACCTAGTTCAATCGCATCTACTCTAAAAAACAATTCTTGTCCAACACTGGCATTGGCATAAGTCCGCATATCTATCAAATCCCCATACCATGTCACGCACCCAATCCCAGTCGTCACATCCGCGCTCGTGTAAGCCGTACAATTACAATCCTTCAAACATGCTTCCCAACACGCTTCTAAACTCATGTTCTTGTTGGCACGTGCCTTTGACCCATCCGGCACCTTCACACGTGCTACCTTCACAAACCCTTCTCCCCTTCGACACGTGGCATTTTCCCTCTTCCTCACACACCCACCCGACGGATCTCTCATCGACCACTCACGTGGCTGTCTGGGTTGGAATCCAGGCAGGCACGTGCACTGAAACTGATCTGGATTATTCGGATCACAGATACTATTTGGATTGCACCGATTATAGAAGTCGCAAAACTCTTTTGGAGCCGACCAAAACTCAACCCAATTCCGGTCTTTTTCACGCCTCCATGTTCGGCTTAAAAGACCCGATTCATCTAAACTCATTCTCGTCAAAATCCCATTTTCTGTAACCCCATTTACCAATGACACCTCATTAGCATCGTCAACGTATGTCGCGTTCAGGAAAAAGAAGGTTTTCATCTCCGGTATGCCACTAAATCTCCGTCCAGTCCAAGTCCCGCCCCGCCACAGTGGAACATTGTTTTCATACAAAGCGAACTGCGGATACCCGGTCGGATCGATTCTAAGAGTGAAATTACCGGTTCCCGGATCATCACGAGCCTTCCAAGAAGTTACGAACCGGCTGAACCCGGTCCTCCGGTCGTACCCAATTTTCATATAGGGAAGAAAAGTATGGGAGGGATAATCAAAGCTTTGCCATAGAATCTTCTGGTTTTGTCTCTGAATCACTTCAAGATTTCCAGTATCCAAAAGCTGAACCGACACATCGTTCATCATCGACGAAATCGAAACGTTTGTGGACCAAAGAGTGATGTTTTGAGTGTGGGAGTAGATAACGAGGTTGCCATGAGTGTCGATGGCGAATGTTCCGGAATCATCCTTAAGAGGTTGATCTCTGTTAGCAACCCAAACAATGGTTAGATCAGGAATATCGCTATACCAAATACCAACATATCGGCGATTCGTGGAGCTGTTGAAGCTGAAAAATCCAAGAGCGAAGTTTTTGTTTGTAGAAATCAAGAGTTGACCGTCTTTGATGATATTAATTGCTATGGCTTCGACGGCTGAATTCTCGACGGCTATAATAATCAAATGGCGATCGGGGATAAGAAAAACTAAATTAAGCAGAAATAAAATCAGGAGGTCAAAGACCCACTTAGCTGGATTCATCATACTTCTGTTTAATTGGTATCCGCGATAACATTTAAAGAGGCATATTTTTAAGAAGTACGAAAAAGTATGATATAAAAAGATTAAATTCGTTAGTAAGTGAGAATAGTATTAGGATTAAAATTCGTTGGAGAAATATATATAGAAGAGTAGCTATGAAAAGGGACACTTAGAGCAGTCTAAAGAAATAGGCGCTGAAAAATCAATTATTTTTATATACTTGAAGTCGGTTAGACAAACAACTTTAGGGGGTGTTTGTTTGAGGGTTTGGGAATGGAAAATGAGTGTGAGAATGGATTTGTGAAACCATTCTCATATTTGTTTCACCTTTCTTTTTACATGGGATTGACATCACATTCTAGATTACTATTAGAGTTAACATCTCATTTTCAACACACTCACATTATTTTCACTATTTATTCTCATTTCCATACAATCCAAATACATTCTTCACAAACTTACACTTTTCTTTCCCAGGCACCACAAACTCAGGCTTCCATTTCCCAAACCCCAACTAAATACCCTCTTAGTGTTAACATTTTTATTGGGATGAAAAATCATTATAGCCATTTTTTGAGGTAAAAGTTAACAAATAGCCATATTTTGAGAGATTTAGTGGGGTGATACATTTTTACTATTCAATTTTTTAATATACTAAAACTATCATTTTCGTATATCAGGTATAGTATGACCCCTGACATTACACGTTTGTATAGTACGAACAATTTGACACTTCTTACATTTTTCTTTTCCAATGTAATTTCTTTCCCAATGCATTCTTTCTTCCCCCAGTTTATGTTGTATTTAATATATTGTTCACAGTTCTCTGGTACATTTAGTATATTTTGTAAATTTTTATTTTTTTTTATGTTTTGATTTTATACTACATACTTCGATTTTAAATCAATTTTTTAGATTCATTTTAGTATATTATTCATAGTTTCCCCTCTCATGTAAAGTATTTTGTCCATTGGATATATATTGAGTATATAGTCTTCCGCTTCACAAGTCCATTTGAGAAAAAGTGTGGATGTATGTACATAATAAACATGTCGTTTAATCCGCAAAAAAAAAAAAACAAAAAATATTAATTAAACAAATACTTAATATACAAAAAAAAATACTTAGTATGCAAACAAACAAATACAAATGTATATTACGTATATTACATAATGTACGGATAACAAAAAAAACAAGAAGAATGTGGATGCACGTAATATACATGTCATTTAATTTGCAAATGAAAAAACGAAAGAATGTTAATTACATAATACTAAATGTACAAAAATACTATTTAATATGCAAACAAAACAATTTATATTATATTACGTAAATTACAAAATGAACATAAAAGAAAGGGGGTGTACATCAAACACTCGTCATTTCGTATATCGTGTGTATTACAGAATATACATTTAATAAAACAATATAGTAAACTGAAGAAAAACATGTGGTTATGTATATCACGTATATTACAAAATATAAACAGACCACATAAAAAGTGTATATTACGTATGTTACAGACTGTATATCAAGCAAAACAGAAACAGGACGAGAAACAAAAACAGTTATGTATATTACATATATTACAAAAAAAACTACATTTAGATAAATACCACCTTGAAAGACAAACAAAAAGAACATATATTGCATATAATTACGTTTATAAAAAAAGACACTATTAAGAAATTACGTATGTTACATTAAACAATAAATGACATAAATAAGAAAAAATATACAACAAAAATAATAATAATACCTTTCGTCAAATCCATGCTATTTTTGGAATAAAAAAACGAGAATGAGAAGACATTAATGAGAGAGGTAGTAAATTAAAAAATGTAGGAAATTTGTGAGATGAACATTTGTAGTAGATAAAAATGGTGGATTTTTGAAAAAGAAAGAGAAAGAATGAGAAAATCAATGGATGTTTGAAAGAAAATGATAGGGAATAGATAAAGAAATGAGGGGGAGGGGGAAGAAAAAGTATGAGAAAAAATGGAAAAAAAATGAAGGCAGGAGGTAAAGATGGCAACGAGGCGAGTTTGTGGATACATTTCCCATCCCCTAACCCACGGGGATTTTTAATCCCCATACCCTACCCTATCCCCTAAAAAAAAATCGGGGGCGCGTTCGGGGTCACCACCATCTTTCGGCTCGCGGCCTAAGCTCAGCTCGAAAGTCAACGTTTGACAGGCTAGCTCAGCTCGACTCATTAAATATTTGGATTGGATATGAGCCTCCATTTTTTTGAACTAGTCGGCTCTTGGGCTGGCTCATTTGAGCCTCCATAGGGTCGATCCAACGAGCCAGCTCGAGCTCGGCCCAAATAAAACTAGCTAGCAGTATTTATTTATTATTTATATAGAATTTTATATTATTACCAATTTAAAAATTAAGTTGAGAAAAATGTATATGATTGACAAATGAGCGAGTGCCAACCTAGTTGAGATGTATTTATATTGTAGTGATGAACTTTATTCTCAAATATTCATATATTAAATAATTAATAAAAATATCTATTTTTTAAAGTTGATATATACTTTTGTGTAATTACTAAATAGGATAAAATAAAATAATTAAATTATTTAACGGATAAAATTGGACAATTTTTACTTTATTGCTGTTTAAAATAATAAGTTTAATATATTGATTTTTTTCACTCTTTTTGCTATTTAAAATAATTAAGTTTAATATGTTAATTTTGTTAAACACTTGATTTTTTAAAAAAGTGATTCGAAAGTTATGCACCACTCGTTTTTGAGATAATGTAATACAAAAATAAACTCATAAGATAGGCCGAGCTTGGCTTGCTCCAACGAGCTTGGCCCAAGCTCGGCTCGATGAGCCTAGCCCATGAACCGAGCCGCGAGCCTTAAAATTTTAGATGTGGCCGAGCCAGCTCGGCTCGACTAAAAGTATAGACTCGTTGGGTTTGAGCCTGAGCCAAGCCTGAGCCTTCTAATGTTTGGGCCAAGCCAACTCGGCTCGACCCATTGATAATGGTGAGTTCGGGGATCGGGTTACCCACGGAGAAAATTCCCCATTTTATATTTTAATTATTATTTAAAAAAAGAATATAAAAATGAAATATATATTTAAAATATACATTTTTAAGACAAAAAGAAAACATAATACTAAACATTTTATAATTTATTAGTTAATATAAACATATTATATATATTTTTTCAATAAATAAAAATAAAAGTAAACAAAATAAATAAGATGTTATTAAAATATTGGGCTCGGGGGCGGGGTGGGGAAATGTTTTCTCATCCTAGTACCCTATAAGAAATCGGGGGAAATTTTTCCCCCTAACCCTAACAAAACGGGGATTCCCCGCCCCTATAGGGGGCCCCTACCCCGCGGGGAATTTTGTCATCCCTAGTGGGATGGAGAGAATCTAATCTATAGAAGAAAATTGCCGGGGGGGATAGGAAGGGAAAATGGGAGGGAATTTTTAAAAAAAAAATAATTATGAAAAGTAGAGAGTTATATTAATATTAAAAAAAAGGAATGGACGGTGAGGGAAGGAGGGGAGAGAGTATGATTTGACATTAAGAGTTTTTTTTTTTTTTGTCTTTTTTTACATTGACATGTGGCTAATATCTTTCAAAATAAAAAAGGTGGCTATTTGTTAAAAGATAGAGAAAAATAGTGTTATTTAGATATTTTTACTCTTTTTATCATGCTATAGGAAGCATTTGAATCTTAATAATTATTTTCTTTAGTGAACTTTATTTATTTAATATTAATTTTTATTTTTTACAAAGTGTTAAGGTGGGAATTGAATCAATATCTTGAGAGTGGAACTATAATATCTTAACTAATAGGATATATTTTATTTTATTTAGTTATAATGACATTTAATTAACATTCACTACTGGATTATAATTTATTTATTAAATTTAAACGATTCTTTTCACATTACAATTAAAATCAATTTAGATTTCAGTTTTAAAATCTATCCCTTGAGATCAACCATAACCATTGTGAGAATCAAACTTCATATTCTTTGGAAAAAAAAAAGTTAGTGACAATGAATACATGAATGTCACTAAAAATATGATTATCACCCTTCAAATGTGATTGTCGTTTCTTCAAACTTGATCGTGGTTATTAGAGTAGTTAGTTAGCTTGTATTCTAGCCAAGTATAAATACTTGTATTGACTATTCATTTATTACATAACTCACTTTATTTACTCTTTCTCTCTCTACTTTCTCACTCTATTATGGTATCAGTTGTCTAATCCCAAATTGTAGAGAGAATCTTGTCCAAATCCCTAGATTTCGGTGAATTTTTTTCTTCATCACTGAATCTTTAAATTCTCCATTCTTTTCATCATTTTTCCTCTGATTTCATTCTCAAATGGCGCTAAAACTCTTCCAGTTTCATCTTCACCTACGCCTCTCACTTCTCATCCATCAATTTCCCATGAAAACAATCAAAATGATCCTTACTTTTTACATCATTCTGATAGTTCTTCATCTGTTCTTGTTTCACCTCCATTAAATGGTGATAATTATCACTCTTGGAGTCAATCCATGCGCTTGATGCTTTCTGTCAAGAAAAAAATTGGCTTCATTGATGGATCCTTAACCTGTCCTGATTCTGGTGTTAAACTTTAAGTTTGGTAGAGAATCAACGATGTCGTTGTTTCCTGGTTACTAAACTCAGTGGCTAAAGATATTTCAGCGAGCCTTCTTTACACAAATTCTGCATTTGAGATTTGACAAGATATTAAGGATCGTTTTCAAGAAGAAAATAGACCTCGCATTTTTCAGCTTCGTCGTGAATTAATGAATCTGACTCAGGTCGATCTTTCTGTCAATGCTTATTTTACAAAACTTAAGATCATTTGGCAGGAAATGATGGAGTATAAACCTAAGATTTCATGTACTTGTGGTGAAATCAAGAAGCTGAATGCCTTCTTTCAACAAGATTACTTCCTTAGTTTTCCCATGGGCCTCAATTCTTCCTATATATGCACAGATTGTATCACAGATTCTTCTTATGGATCTTTTATCGCTAATCAATAAAAATCTTTCTCTTGTTCTTTAAGAGGATCGAAAGAGAAGCATCAAGACCTCTGACACTTCTGTTACTTTCAATGAGCCTTTTGCTGCCATTCATAATGATAAATCACAGTCTACTCCAAATAAGTTTCGTGGGAAAAATAGGCCATTATGCACTCACTGTGGTGTCTTTTGCCACACTGTGGATAAATGTTATAGGCTTCATAGTTTTCCTCCAGGCTTTAAGTTTCGAACAAAAACTTATTCACCTACTACTCAGAGGGCATCTACCTCTGTTCCTGGAAGTGTTAAGCGATTCACCCTTCAGATTCATCACCATTTGTTCATCCTACTGATTTGCATCCTGGTCAATATCAGAAGATTCTCAATCTTCTTGCTTATTTCAATGCTTCTTCATCCTCTATTACTTCACAAGCTACATCATCTACTGTTACTCCAACCACTGCTCATGCTAGTAAGTAAATGCTTGACTTTACCTGTTGCTTATAATGTTGCACCTGACTTATGGATTATAGATTCTGGTGCTACACACCATATTTGTTATCTGCAATTCTGTTTTCAGAATCTTCAACAGTCACAAATACTTTTGTGAGTTTACCAAATAATCAACAGATTTCTGTTTTTTCCATTTGGTGGGCGTCGAATCCACCAAAAATAAGAGTTCTCTACTTTCGGGTTTATGAATTTGTAGTTGTGGAAAGTAGGGTCGAATCCACAGGGAATGATGAAATAAAATGGGGGGTTTTTAAAGTTTGTTGAGAAATTGAAGAAAACAATGAAATATTAAGAAAAATTCAATGAAGAGAAGGTTCCAACCAAAGGTATAATCATCGTTCAATTCATGTTATTTGATCATCGATTATCTAATGAAATCCTAAATCACTCTCTAAAGTGGTTATGATTATTAAGAACGTCTTATTAATCTATCATTCCTTAGTTCTTCGGTAATTAAGATACGATCATTAATTACTTCCCTAATCAAAGACAACCCTAGAGTACGACAATAGGATTTAATCAATTGACAACAATAAGATGAGAATGACCACCAATTCTAGCCAATAAACACGAAATTTTTGATTTATTTAAACTATATCATATATTTGCATAGCATGGGATGAAAAGACTTGTGACTCAATCATACTAATTGTCACTAGGATTAGAATGTTTAAACAATTACGGATTTAAACAATCTAATTGACAAATTATCAAATTGAAGAATGATCAAAGATCCGATTTGAACAATCAATCAAAACGATAATAGATTAAGCATAGAAAACATACAAATAGAGAGATTAGAAGGAGGAAGATGAAGATTAGATCTCACAAATAAAAAGAATTAAACTTGATTAACCTTTGATTGGAAATATGAGTTTAGCTAGACATAGAGTTCATAGCTATCCAAGAAAACCTAAGAAAAATGTTCTAAAAGATATATGAAAAGAAGTCTCCCCTAATCCCCTTAGAAAATTAGGGTTTTAAACACAAGGTTAAAATAAGATGTAAAAAATTCGCGCCGGCGCCGCTGCACAGAAATTTGGTCGCCGCGACGCCAAGCAAAAATTACAAAAAAATGAGAATCACAATTTCTGTGCCATGGCGACGAGAAATCTGTGCTACGGCGCTGAGCTCTCTGGAATTTTGGTTTGGGAGCAGACTTTTCCTTGAGGCCGCGACCACTGAAAGTGGTTGCCAAGGCGCCGAAATGTCAAGAAAGCTCCAAAATGCCAATTTAAGCCATTTTTCATCCTCTCTTATCCAATCTAGCACATAAACACAAATCAAAGATAATTAATTAGTTCTTAGGCTATTTAATCATCAAAGTATGAACAATTAATACAAGTTTATGTGCTAAATTAACAACTTATCAAATCCCCCACACTTAATCCATGCTTGTCCACAAGCATAAAACAATGCAACTTAATAAAATTCAATTTCTCACCAATCCTTCAACTTTTACTTTCAATCATCAACAACCAAAATTATCAAGTTTTAGAGAATTAAATTGAAGCACAAATGAAAGACAAGCAATCATAGCATAAATTCCTATCAACCATGCACATGAGTAGTTATTCTAATGATCTTTTCAAAATCAAAGTGCTACAAGACTTGATCTCACAATTCACTCAAAGTGTTTAAGTGTTCATTCAATAAGCTCTCAAGTCAAAACATAGAAGATCTTACCATAGGCTTGCTAAGTTATCACATCAAGGCCACCAATGCATGAATAGAATGCTAGAATTTAAGGGTCTTTTGGGTTGTAATGGGGTTTAGGTAAGGGTGGATGGAAGGAATTTGAGCTAACATCAATTTGAAGAATTAGATGAACTTTGTTCACAAGCTTCAAATAACATCATACCAAACAACGATCACACATTTGCATTACCATTTTCTTCTTTTCAAAACCCCCCTTTTTTTGTTCACAACTCCTTTCTTTCTTTTCAACTTATTTCAAACTTCTCATCAATTCTCATCAACAATTTTTTTTTCTTTTTTGTTTCAAGAACTTGATCTCAACAACTTTAGTTGTTTTTATTTTTTTTTATTTTTTTTATTGATGAGACAAATAAGAAAGAAGAGAATCAAGCAAAAACCTATTTGTCAAATCTTTCATTGAACTTGAAGAGAAGATGCATAAAATGAAGCAAAGTTCAAATAATTCTTCAACAATTGGGTTCAAAAGGAAATTAACAAATAGAAGGATATTGGGCTATTCATATTATGGTTAATTTCCAAGAAATAGGTCTAGGCTCAAATTTGGCTTTCTAATGATATATGTCAAGGTTGGCCTTTTAAGAAAGCTAAAAATGGCATCACCTAATTTGCCCTTTCTAAACTCTAAGCATTCAAAACAACACATAGGCCTCAACATGCATAACAAAGAAAATTCTAGTTTAATCAACAATGTTTGACAAACACACTAGAAATGAATAGAGCAAGATGTTATGAAAAATATGCTCTTTTTGGCCCAAATACTCACAAGGGTTAGATTGTATCAAATCCCATAACACACATCTCATTCAAAAAGACATCAAAATCAACCACTCAAGACAGGCCAACAAGAATTTATCTACTCATGTTAATCTCTATTTTGCCTCAAATTAATTCAACAAAACCAAACAATTCTAATCATCCATTCATGAATTATCAAAAGCATCAAGACCAAGCAAGCAAAATGAATTTTATTCCTTTTTCTCTACCCCCCCCCCAACACTTAAAATATGCATTGTCCACAATGAGCAAACAACAAAAATAAAGGAGGGTGAGAAAACGTCCCTGAAAGATCACTCATTCAAATTGTTCGGATCCTCATCCTCGTAAGGAGCCGAAGTTTCCTGCATCACAAAAGTTGAAGGTGAAGGATATTGAACAACATGGACTTCCATATGATTAGCAAGTAAGGTCAATTGTTGTTGGATTGCTTGGTTATGCTCTAATTGATAAGCTTGATTTCTTTGACATTGCAATTCAAATCGATCAAATCGAGTTGAAAGAGAAACGACTTTTTAGGAAAGTGCATGGATGTGGTCCTTAATGGATCCTTGAGAAGATGAGGCTTGAGAATGTTGGGGAAGTGTGGGAAGAGAGTCATCCGCTTCATGATAGGAAGAAATTCCTTTAGACAATAATGGAAGAGAAGGGTGTAGAAGCTCCTCGGTAGGAAGGAATGTGACACCCGTCTTTTTACAAAGAGCAAAAATTAAAGATGGAAAGCCAAGTCCATCTTTAGTTTGGCGAGCGAAATCCATGATATAAGTTTGAATGATTTTTCCCACATCTATCGACTTTCCTGTCAAAATGGCATAAAGCAAAATAGCCTTATCGACGGTTATAGTACTCCAATGAGAAGTAGGCATTAGCTTATGACCAATGAAGTTATAGAAAACCTTAGCCATCCTAGACATGTATTTGGTTTTAAAAGAAGTCTTGGTTCCACCGACAGTTGTTTTCCAACGACCACTCGGTGAGGCTAGAAAAGAAATTACTTCATCCAAATTGTGGTCAGAAAGGTATTCATAGTACTCATCATGCTCTAAAGAATTGAGATTATAATATGCATTGATGGTATCTCTATCGAAAGGAACCCATTTCCCTCTAACAAACGACTTGAAAGCTCTATTTTCTAAGGCATTAGCATAAAACTCTTGAACAATAGGAACTACCGCCGTCCCCAGATGACTAACAAATTGAGACCATTCCCTAGAAACAAAGTGCTCAAGATAGGAAGGATAAACGCCATCGAAGAAATCATATTCTCTGTTAGGTAGTAATGGACGTTTGATTAAACTAGTCTGAAAACGATTAGAGGCTTCCAACGAAATAAAAAGTTTAGAATTAAATTGCGATTGGGAAGAGCTATCTCTAGAACGCTTCTTAGGAGCCATCAAAATTTATCCTAATGAACACAGAAAAGTATCAATAACTTCCAAATGAAAATTCTATCACCATCTAGAGCGCAACTTCCCAGGAAATAATTTTAATTTAGAATGAAAAAGCAAAACCTTTTGACCAATTGTCATGGAAGAGTTTATTTTTCTCCTTGTAGATTCTTGAGCTTTCATAAGCGTCATTTCGAATTTCTTCCAGCTCTTGCAATTGCAATTTTCTTTGTTCTCTTGCCTCATCCATCCTCATGTTGCATTGCTTGATCGCCCAATAGGCCTTGTGTTCTAATTCTACAGGAAGATGACAAGGTTTCCCAAAAATTAATCGGTAAGGAGACATACCAATGAGAGTTTTGTAGGCGGTGCGATAAGCCCATAATGCATCTTCAAGCCTTAAACTCCAATCTTTGCGATTTGGATTCACCGTCTTCTCAAGGATGGACTTGATTTCCCGATTTGAAAGCTCAGCTAACCCATTTGTTTGGGGATGATAGGCGGTAGATGTCTTGTGTGTTACATTATATTTCTTCATCAAAACCGCCATCAACCGATTACAAAAATGGGTCCCTCTATCACTAATGATTGCTCTTGGTGTGCGATATCTAGCAAAAATCTGAGATTTGACAAAACTAACAACAGTTTTAGCATCATTAGTTCGGGTAGCCTTAGCTTCCACCCATTTGGAAACATAATCAACAACAAGGATAATGTAAACATTACTATGAGAAGATGGAAAAGGTCCCATAAAATCAATACCCCATACATCAAAAATTTCACATACAATAATGGGAGTCAGTGGCATTTGATCTCTTTGTCCTAAATTTCCCGTTTTCTGACATTGTTCACAAGATTTGCAAAACATGTATGAGTCATGGAATAATTTAGGCCAATACAAACCACATTCTAAAACTTTTTGAGCCGTTCTCTTGGGACCAAAGTGTCCTTCACATGCAAATGAATGACAAAAAGTTAGAATTGAAGGAATTTCTTGTTTAGAGACACACCTTCTAATGATTTGATCAGAACAATGTTTCCATAGATAGGGATCATCCCACACATAGTACTTAGCATCACTTTTGATTTTATCTTTTTGAGCTCGAAATAATTGGAAGACAACTTCCTAGAAACTAAATAGTTAACTATATCGATACCGGAGAGTTGTTTCTTGAATAGAAAAGAGATGCTCATCTGGAAAATTATCCTGCAATGGTGATGAATCTTCACCATTAGTCAACCGACTAAGATGATCTGCCACTAAATTCTCCGATCCTTTCTTGTCTTGGATCTCCAAATCGAACTCTTGAAGTAAGAGTATCCATCTTAGAAGTCTTGGCTTTGCATCCTTCTTTGTTAACAAGTATTTCAAAGCTGCATGATCAGAAAACACAACAACTTTAGTACACAACAAATAAGATCTAAATTTTTCAAGAGCAAAAACAACAACTAAGAGCTCTTTTTCCGTGGTGGAGTAGTTGCATTGAGCACTATCCAATGTTCTTGAGGCATAGAATATAACATGAGGTGCTTTCCCAACTCTTTGCCCCAAAACAGCTCCCACTGCAAAGTTACTCGCATCGCACATAATCTTAAATTGTAGATCCCAATTTGGAGGTTGGATGATTGGAGCAGAAGTCAATGCAACTTTCAATTTTTCAAATGCTTCCTTACAAGCTTGATCAAAGTCAAATTCCACCTCTTTTTGTAGCAACTTGCATAATGGTGTGGCAATCCTCGAAAAATCCTTTATGAATCGCCTATAAAATCCTGCATGGCCAAGAAAAGAACGAATCTCCCACACACAAGTGGGGTAAGGCAAAGTTTTTATAACATCAATCTTGGCTTGATCTACCTCTAGGCCCCTAGAAGAAATGATATGACCCAAAATAATACCCTGATCTACCATAAAATGACATTTCTCATAATTCAGGACAAGATTGGTTTCAACACATCTTTCTAGAACCTTAGTTAGATTAGATAAGCATGCATTAAAAGAGTCACCATACACAGTAAAGTCATCCATAAATATCTCTATGATGTTCTCAACATAATCTGAAAAGAGGCTTACCATACACCTTTGGAAAGTAGCAGGTGCATTGCAAAGTCCAAAAGGCATCCTCCTATAGGCGAAAGTTCCAAATGGGCATGTGAATGTAGTTTTCTCTTGATCTTCTGGTGCAACTGGAATCTGGTGAAATCCTGAATAGCCATCAAGACAACAATAGTGAGATTTTCCAGCCACGCGTTCTAACATTTGATCAATAAAAGGAACAGGGAAATGATCTTTTCGAGTAGAGGAATTTAACTTCCTATAGTCTATACAAACCCTCCACCCATTTTGAACTCGGGTGGGAATCTTGTCACCATCTTCATTCTCAATTATAGTTATTCCGGTCTTCTTTGGTACAACATGAATCGGACTTACCCATTTGCTATAAGAGATAGGGTAGATCATACCAGCATCGAGAAGCTTTAAGATTTCTTTCTTCACCACTTCCATCATTGGTGGATTCAGTCGACGTTGGGCTTGTCTAGATGGCTTGAAATCATCCTCCATCAAGATCTTATGCATGCATGTCGAAGGACTGATCCCTTTAATATCAGCAATGGTCCACCCAATTGCCTCTTTGTGATCTCGAAGCAACCTGACTAATCTGTCTTCTTCTAAACTTGAGAGCTTGTTGGAAATAATAACGGAAAAAGTCTCACCATCTCCTAAATAAGAGTATTTCAGATGATCCGACAATGGCTTTAAGTCTAAAATGGGAGCCTGCAAAATAGATGGAAGAAGCTTCATATGATAAATAGGCAAACCAATGTAGGAAGTGTTGAAACTTAAAGGTTGAAGTGATTCCAATTCTTGAATTGCATCTAATAACTCAGAATCAATCACAAATTTCCTTCCAGCTTTGCTCAATTCACTAGAAGTAAAATTCCTGCTCAATATCACACTCAGTTTATCAGTATCACTTAAATCAAAAAAATTCTGAGCTAAAGGATTTATGACATCTATAGCATTAGCATAAGCATAAGCTATCTCAGTTGGATATTTCATGGAATCGTAAATGTTAAATTTGATTATTTCACCATCAAATTCCATTGTCAAAGTTCCATCGTAAACATCAATTTTAGTCCTAGATGTCTTTAAGAAAGGTCTTCCTAGAAACATTAAGGATAAATTTGGAGAGTCTTTTTCACCCATGTTAAGTACATAAAAGTCAGCAGGAAAAACTAGACCATTAACCTTAACCAAGATATCTTCTAAAACTCCTTTAGGGTATACAAATTGTAAATAGAAAGCGGCATAATATTGATGGAAGCCCCTAGATCTATCATAGCCTTTTCAATAGTCAAATTTCCAATAATACAAGGAATGGAGAACATACCTGGGTCCTTGCACTTAGGTGGTAATTTCTTTTGAAGAACTGCTGAAACATTCTCACCAATACTCACCTTTTCGTTACCCTTCAATTTCCTCTTATTAGTACATAAATCTTTAAGAAATTTAGCGTACCGAGGTATTTGCTTTATTGCATCTAATAAAGGAATGTTTACCTCAATCTTGCGAAATGTGTCAAAGATTTCTTTTTATTCCTCAAGCTTCTTTGATTTGAGCAATCTTGATGGAAAAGGAGGGGGAGTAATGATTACCTCAGGTTGAAATTGAACTGATGGATGAACTTGATCGTTTGGAGATGAGACTATTTCTTTCTCATTTTCTTCACTTCGGTCTTTGGCTCTTACCTTCTTCTCGGGTCCCTCCAACTATTTCCCACTTCTCAAAGTGATTGCACTAGCATTTTCCTTTGGATTGACCTCGGTTTGAGAAGGCAATTTACCTTTAGATTCCATCTTGCTCATGGAGGATGCTAGTTGGCTCACTTGGTTCTCTAGGTTTCTGATACTTGTCTTCGTGTCCTGTTGAAATTGTTGTGTGTTAATAGCAAGTGATTGAACAATTTCTTCAAGAGACAAACCTAGCTTTGATGAAGATGGTTGTTGGTAGTTAGCGGGCCTAGGTGGATGCTGTTGAAAAGGTGCTCGTTGCCCATAGCTTAAGTTAGGATGATCCTTCCATCCTGGATTGTATGTATTAGAGAAGGGATCATATCGATTTCTTTGCTGGCCACCTTGATATCCTCCTTGATACCCCCCTAAAGCATTAACAGACTCTTGTGATTCATTCTGAAGAGTGGGGCACATATCAGTTGGGTGAGGTGTCGTGCATATTCCACAAGTTTTGACTTGTTGTTGATTTCCCAAAGCCATCTGTTGAACAAGAGAAGTTAAGTTAGCTATTTGATTTTCAATTACAGAAGTATTTACCTCATTTACTGTTCGAGAAGTAGATTCTTGAAGAGCTCCACTTTGTTGTGAGGTTGCCGCCATTGTGGTAATTAGTCTCTTAGCTTCAGTAGGAGTCATGTTCACTATTGCACCACCATTGGTGGCATCCATTAGTCTTTTCTCAATAGAAGTTAACCCCTTATAAAAATAATGAATCAAAAGTTGTTTTGAAAACCCATGTTGAGGGCAACTGGCACATAACTTCTTAAATCTCTTCCAGTACACATGGAGAGTTTCCATATTTTTCTGTTGAATCCAAAATATTTCCCTTCGAATTTTTGAAGCACGTGAAGAAGAGAAGTATTCTTCCAAGAATAATGTGGCCATCTCTGCCCATGTTGATACAGAGTTTGGGGGCAAATCAAACAACCAGTCCTTGGCTTTTTCTGTTAGTGAGAAAGGGAAAGCCCTTAGCTTTATTTGATCCTCTGTTACACCCTGTGGTTTCATACACAAACAAACAAGATGAAATGCCTTAAGGTGTTTGTTTGGATCTTCATTGTCTTGTCCACTGAAACTGGGAAGGAGATGAATGAGTCCTGACTCAAGCTCAAAGTTCACATTCATATTCGGATTTTGAATGCACAATGGTTCTTGAGTTGTATTTGGTGCAGTCAACTCCTTAAGAGTTCTCTCAGCATCTGCCATTAGTTCTACTATTTCTTCAAAATCGTTAATGGGATTTAACAGATTTTCCACTGTGTTATCTTCCGTCGACGAAGTTGAGGAAGAGGAAGAAGATTGATGTTCTTTTCGCACTTTGGTTGCTTTCCTCAATTGTTTAGCTGTCTTCTCGATTTCGGGATCGTATATCAAATTACCTGTACGAGAAGAACGGGACATTAAACTGATAAAAACAAAACAAATTAAATGACACCAATTCCCCGGCAGCGGCGCCAAAATTTGGTGGGCATCGAATCCACCAAAAATAAGAGTTCTCTACTTTCGGGTTTATGAATTTGTAGTTGTGGAAAGTAGGGTCGAATCCACAGGGAATGATGAAATAAAATGGGGGGTTTTTAAAGTTTGTTGAGAAATTGAAGAAAACAATGAAATATTAAGATATTTTGGTTAATCATACCATACTCTTACATGGTGTTCTTTACATTTCTGAATCTCATTACAATCTAATATCTACCAGTGCTTCAACATAAGCTTCTACTCTCTATCTCTGTTTTTCTGCTACTAATTGTTTTCTTTAGGACATGTCAATTTTGAGGATGATTGGCAGGGGTGACTCTCTGCAAGGGCTTTACATTTTACAACCACCTATTGTTCCTTCTGCATATAGTCTACTGCTATCATTCACCATTGCTCTTCTGTCACACAGAGAACTTCATTACATATACTTGGCATGCTCGTTTGAGCCATTTATCTTTTAAAGCTTTACATTTGCTGCAAGATAGGCTTGATATTGTACATTCTTTGCAATATTCTTCACAAAAACCATGTTGTGTTTGTCCATTAGCCAAACAGAAAATGCTATCTTTACCATCTAAGAATAATATGACAAGCACACCTTTTGAATTGATACATTGGTTGGGGGTCATATCATATCACACTTCTACAACTCAAGGCTATTTCTATTTTTTTGACTCTTGTAGATGATTTTACCAGGTTTACTTGAACATTTTTTATGAAGCACAAATCTGATGCTCTCTTTCTTGTTCCAAGATTTTTTAAAATGATTAAAACACAATTTGCCAAGAATATAAAGGCAATCCATTCAGTTAATGCTCCTGAGCTCCAATTTCATACTTTTTTTTACTGCCAATGAGGTACTTCATCAGTTCTCGTGTGTTGAAACTCCACAACAAAATGTTGTGGCTGAGAGGAAACATATCAACATTTATTGAACGTGGCTCGAGCACTCTATTTTCAGTCAGGACTTCTAATAAAGATTCTGGGGTGAATGTTTCCTTACAACAACTTATCTTATCAACCGGACTCCAACTCTTCTATTACTCAATAAGTCTTATGATTTCTTGTTTCAAAAACCAACGGATTATTATTTCCTGCGGGTCTTTGATTGTCTGTGTTTTGTCTCCACACTTACTGCAAACATAAAGAAATTTGATCCCAAGGCTAGGCTGTGTATCTTCATGGGTTATCAAGCAGGCATCAAAGGCTATAAGGTGTATGATATGCTTACAAAACAATTCAGTTTTTCTAGAAATGTCATTTTTCATGATTCAATTTTTCCTTATAAGGATATTATTCATCCACCTGACATCATTGACATATTTTTAGACATAGTTCTACCTTCCTCCTTCCTTTAACCTTCAGACCTTGTTCCTATTTCCCCACCTATTTCATCTCCCACTCCTCTTGCACCTACTATTTCACCTCCCATTGATTCTACTATTGCTTCTCCTATTACTTCTCCTAGCTCCACTATTCTTCCTCTTGCTCCACGAAGATCAACAAGATCTTCTCATCCCCCACATTATTTGAAAGATTTTCATTGCAATATTTTGCATAATAACAATCCTGCTACATCATTATCCAGATATCCATTACAGTCTGTCTTGTCCTATCATAGACTTTTTGTTGCTCATAAGGCCTTTACACTAAACTTGTCTCTTGACTATGAGCCTCACACTTATCAACAAACTGTTTAACACATGATCATTGGAAAAAGGCTATGGCTGAGGGAGTTAATGCTATGGAGAGAACTAAAACTTGGTCAATTGTACCTCTCTCTTCTAATCATCATGCTATTGGAAACAAGTGGGTTTTTTGAATCAAATATAAGCAAGATGGAAGTATTGATCGTTATAAGGTAAGATTAGTTGCCAAAGGATATAATCAGTTCGAGGGTATTGATTATTTGGAGACTTTTTCACTAGTTACAAAAATTGTTACTGTCAAAGTGCTTCTTTCTCTTGTTGCCACACATTCTTGGTCTATTGCACAACTTGATGTCAGTAATGCATTCCTGAATGGAGACCTATTTGAAGAAGTATACATGAAGCTACCTTTGGGTTACAAAGTTTTTGATCAAGTCTTACATCAGGGGGAGAAATTGGTTTGTAAATTACATAAATCTTTGTAGGGATTGAAGCAAGCTTCAAGGCAATGGTTCACAAAATTCTCTCAATCTTTACTCTCTTTTGGTTTCAAGCAATCACAATTTGATTGCTCACTTTTCACTCGAGGACAGGCCAAATCTTTTGTTGCCTTAATTATTTACATGGATGCCATTGTCATCACTGGACCCGCCTCCACAACATTTCAAGAGGTAAAGAATTACTTGCATACACAATTTCTTCTCAAAGACCTTGGTGATCTCAAATATTTTTTGGGACTAGAAATATCACGTTCAAAGACTGGCATCTTTTTATCTCAACGAAAGTATTGTCTCCAATTACTTACTGATTCTGGTTTTTTGGATAGTAAATCCAATTTGCTACCTATGGAAACAAAAACTTGCATCCAAGGTTGGTGACTTGCTTGAACCTACTGCTGCTACATTCTATCACAGACTCATTGGACTTTTATTATATTTGACCATCTCATGTCCAGATATCACTTTCGGTGTACACAAATTGAGTTAGTATATTTATGCTCCTACCACTCTCCATCTAGTTGCTGCCCATTATTTGTTGCGATATCTTAAAGGCTGTCCAGGTCAAGGTATCATCTTTCCCAATTCTACTTCTTCTTCATCTTCATTACAGCTTAAAGCTTTTGCTAATGCTGATTGAGGTTCATGTCTGGATACTCGTCGCTCCGTGACTGGCATTTGTATATTTCTTGGTGATTCATTTGTTTCTTGGAAATCAAAGAAGCAGGTAAAATTTTCCGCAATCCTCGGCTGAGGCAGAATATCGTGCACTTGCTCATGTTTATAGTGAAATCATGTGGTTATCACATTTATTGCAAGATTTTAAAGTTGCTTTTCAATCTCCTGCCATTGTTTACTGTGACAACCTCGCTACCATTAAGATTGTAAAAAACCCAGCCTTCCACGAGCGAACGAAGCATATTGAATTAGATTGTCATTTTGTTAGATACAAGATTACTGATGGTCTTCTCAAATTACTTCCAATTCGTTCATCCTTGCAGCTAGCAGACATTTTCACCAAAGCATTACCATCTTCTCTTTTCTTTTCTCTTCTTAGCAAGATGGGTGTTTTTAATCTTTACACTCCATCTTGATGGGGAGTATTAAAGTAGTTAGTTATCTTGTATTCTAGCTAAGTATAAATACTTGTATTGACTATTCATTTATTACATAACTAACTTTATTTACTCTTTCTCTCTCTACTTTCTCACTTTATTAGTGGTTTTGTAAATAAGTGATAATTAGGTTTATGTCAAAAATATGTAGTTTTGTCAATTTTTATAGGGATATATAATATATAATTTTACAAAATACAAGGATGTTTAAAATTATTTTTAAACCATATGAGTGTGATTTATAAATCAATTAAATTATATGGCTTTGTGATCTACAATTTTTTTAAAAATTATGATAGATCGATTTACTATTCCCACTAAATTTTTCCATGCTAGTTTTAAAATACATAAATATCTCAAATAATATATTTTCACATACTAATTACAGAAATGTCCTTATTTTTTTTTAAATTTCTTAAATAGCAGTTCATTAATTTATTAAAACTTTTTATTTTTATTTTTATTTTTCATTGAATAGATTCGAGTTTTTTATACCTTTTTTAGTTCAATAATTTATTGAACTGCTAATTGTGAGCAATCTTATAAGTGTTATTTTCATTAATGGGCAATTTAATATTGTTTATTTCGAAAAAACACAACAATTTATATATATATATATATATATATATATATATATATATATATATATATATATATATATATATATATATATATCAAAAATACCCAAAACAACCACAAAAAATTTAAATTACATTGTGAAAAGATTAAGGATGACAAAATTCTCTGCGGGTTAAGGGCCCCGTTTTATAAGGTTTAGGGTTAGGGAGGAAAAAATTTCCCGATTTATTTTAAGATATGGGGATGGGAATACATTCTCCTCCCCACCCCGACCCTGAACTCGATATTTTAATAATATCTTATGTATTTTGTTTACTTTTATCCATATATATATATATATATATATATATATATATATATATATATAATATGGTTATATTTACTAATAAATTATAAAATATTTATTTGGAAAAAAAAATATTTAGTGTTATGTTTTCTTTTGTCTTAAAAATGTATATTTTGAATATATATATATATTTCATTTTTATATCTCTTTTAAATAAGAATTAAAATATAAAACGAGGAATTTTCCCCTCGGGAATCCCTGAACTCGCCCCCGATTTTTTTATTAGGGGATAGGGTAGGGTATGGGGATTAAAAATCCTCGCGGGTTAGGGAATGTGAAGTGTATCCCCGACTTCGCCCTATTGCCATCCCTAGAAAAGACGAAACATATCCCAAATTTAATTTTCCTTAATTTCTGCAAGATTTTAAGAAAATATATAAAATCCTTTAAATTTTGTAAAATTAATGGAAATTTTAAATTTAAAAAACGAAAACTATAATAAAAAAAATCTTAAAGCTTCTAAATACTTCTTTCTTCCAAGAAAAATCTGATTTCTTTCTTATTCGATCATCCTCCAACCGTCATTAATACTTCTTCAAATTCTAAAATTTTAAAAAAGAGAATCACCTTTAGTTTAACAAAGTTAAACCATGTATAATTGATAAACCAAAAAAAGAAACAAAAAGTATTAAGTATTCTTTTTTTTTAAAAATTGTTTAACAACTAAACAAAAAACAAGGTTACATTGAAAATAAAACATAAAAAAATTGAAAAACCAAATCATAAATAGTTTAACATGTTTATATTTGATAAATGATGTATAATTGAATAACCAACCAGTAGAAACAGTTATGAAAACTTGTAGGAGTAAACAATAAATGGTTATTTTGACGAATATTACAAGAAAAAAATACATAGTTTAAATATTTATATTTAATAAACATTATTTTATTGACAAACCAACCTATAGCAGCCATTAACATCTGCAGTCATATATAAATATGTTTATATTTAATAAACGGTGTATTATTGATAAACAAACGTGTATTAACAACCATTAAATTTATAGTGGTAAACAAAGACAAAACCATAGGATTAACTCTAGCGAAAACTCCGGTGATGATTACAACCAAAAGAAACAAAACCACCGTAGAATTGATAGGCAAATTGAGGGAAATCATGACGACCGAATTCGAAAAATACCGTCTCTTTCTCAATATATGATTATACTTTCATTGAGTAATAGGACCTTCATCATCGTCAAGATCATTAGTAGAAACATTGACCTGGAATTTTCCCATTAGTCTATGGATTTTCATGCCTTAATTAGGGTTTGATTGAAGAATTGAATTTGGAAGGGGATTGGTTGGTAGAGAAGAATGAGGGCTGGAGACAGAAAGATGGTTTAAATTGAATCATCAAAATGTAAAAATGAAGTTAATAGATGGATGAAGAATGAAGAGAACGATGAATTTTTTCAAAAATAAAACTATATTTAGGTTTTCTTAAATAAAGATTTATAAAATCTAATAAGGTTGATTTGAATGTAAAATAAAAAAAAATTATAAATTAAATGATATGTAATTAATGAGATATAATTATTATGAGAGATAAAAGGGTAAGATGGACAATATTAAAAACGAAAACCACGAGATCACCACCAAAAAAGGTGGTTCTTGGGTATTTTTATATTGATTGTAATTTGCTATTGATTTTGAAATTTAGTGAATTAAAGTTGTTATTATAGTAATTAATTTTTTTATAAAAAAAGTTTTGACATTTCAATAATGGGTTAAATGCACTAATGACCAGCAGTTTCAAGTTTTTTCAATTTACACTTTTAGATTATCAATTTAGTTTTTTTCACCCTACACTTTATAAAGTCCAACTTCTATTTAAAAAATCATCCAAAACTAACCGACTTAGTTTTTTTTAATATTATTTATATCAAAAGGTGTGGGAAAAGACTTTTTAGACCTCACATTAACCATAATCAACTCATATTGACCTTAGTCAATTTTACTTGGGTATAAACTCTTAACCCTAGTTAAAATAACTCAAGTCAAGATTTCCCATCGTCTTTAGTTGAATCAGAACTCGTGCAATGAAGCTTCAAGAAACCGGTTATTCTAATTCCTACAATTGGCTCCCAGATTATGCGAGCTTCAAGATTAATTGCATTGAATTCGAGTTTGTGGAGTTTTTTATTCGTCTTCCAATTTTTCGTTGTCATTGAATGGTCAAGAAAATAAAAAGGGAATATGAGTTTGGTCAATCCATGGTCAAAATTGTTGCTTCGCTCAAGAAATTGATTGGGTCTAATAGGAGTTTGGATGAAATTGATTATTAAGAAATCTTGTTTCTTATTAAATTGATTAGTAAGAACACACAATTTACATTTTTCTAGCAGATTTAGCTCGTGATTTGAGTGAATTTTCCATAAGAATAAGGGTGAGTTTGTTTGCTAAACAACGCCAATACAAACAGGAGGTTTATGCTGAAAATAGTATGATAGAAGAAATCGTGGAGGAGTTTTCGTGAAAGGCAGAACCCTCTAGTTTTAAGGGATACCAAAGGGTTGAGGCAGAAGATTTCGTGAAAGCCAGATGAAAAACCGTAAAGAAATTAAAAGTTTAACACCACCTTAAATTGGCTAGGGTTAGTGAGGACTAAACTGTCTTTTTCCATACCATTAGATATAAAAATATTAAAATAAATAAATTCTATTAGTCTTGAATGGTTTTTTCGACAGAAGTTGGATGATAGAAAGTGTAGGTGTCAAAAAAACTAAATTGATAGTCCAGTAGTGTAAATTGAAAAAACTTGAAAGTGCAGGGGTCATTGGTGCATTTAACCCTTCAATAATTAATGTACGTAAAATATGTTATTTCCGTAATTTCTCGTTTAAATTAATTATTGACATGCCATCCAAACATATGGAAAATGTGTACTATTTTATGAAGCATTGAAGTTATAATAATATATCAATTCCTTCCCAACATGAGCATAGCTCAACTGGTTAAGTATATACTCTATTCCCTTGATGTCGAAGGTTCGAATCCCCCCTCCCCTACTTTGATGTAATTTCAAATATATATATATATATATATCAATTCCTTAGTAAAGAGATAATTAAATATATAGCCTGTTTTAGAGGTACTTAATCATTTTATGGCCTATTCAAAATTGGTAAACACTTTTTTAGCCTATTTTCAAATCTGATGTATTTTTATTCCAGATTTGCCCTCCTTTTGTATTAATTGTTTGTATTTATTATCATTTTAAATGCTGATTGTTTTCCTTGATTTTTATTCCAGATTTACTCTCCATTTGTATTAATATTATTTCTATTTATGTTTTTTTTTTATTTATAAACAAAATCTAAATCTATTTTCATATCATTTTTACATTTAGGGTTTCTTTTTCTTTCCCCATCTCCTACATCCAGCCGCCCCATCACCATTATCAAGAAGAAGAAAAAAATCTTGCGTTTTCAAATTAACTCACCGCCGTTTTTCGGATCTTTTATGCGGAAAATGATGGAAAGGAAAATCAAATCAATGATTTTTATTTCTTCTTCGATAATGGACAATCGAATCACTCATTCCTTCGCGAGCGCCTCTGCTATCTCAGACCAAGGGTAGAAGATCGGGCAATACAATTCAATTCCATAAAAAAAATCATCGATCACGGTAACTTTCCAATTTTATTGCTTTGTTTTTTTGAATTGACTATTAAAGTTAGGGCTAATGATCTATCATCCCAGAATTTCTTTTTCTGTATTTTTTCATGTTCATCATCTTGGGTTTCACATGTTTTATTTTATTTCTACATTTTTGAACGCTCGGCTTCGTACATTATATAAATATTGTACAGTAGATAATGTACGTAAAATATATTATGTATAAGTTTTTTGCTATATTAACCTTCATTTTTTCCTCCTTTTCACATTCTACTTGTTTATGTTGTACATAAATTGTGTTATATCACGTACAATATTATATATACACCATATATTTTATTTTTCATTTCCTCGGCCTCCATTCTTTCCTCTCTTTCACCTTCTACTTGTACATACTTTATATGAAGTATGTTATATTAAGTACAAGTAATATATAATGTGCCTTTTTTTCTTCATTTCATTAACCTCCATTCTTCTCCTCTTTCACCTTATATTTGTACATATTTTATATAAAGTATGTTCTATTACATTACTGTACGTATTTTTTTCTTTATCTTAGCCTCCAATTTATTTTCTCCTTCACTTCTTACATTATATATTGTACATTTATTACGTACGGTACATATTATAAATAATATATATACCATACGTTTTTTTTTAATTTCCTATTCCTTCATTTTTTTTCCTCTATTCACCTTCTACTTGTACATATTTTATATTACGTACAATATTATAAGCAATATATGTATAAATGTGATATTATGTACTGTACGTATTATCTTTTCGTTCTTCTTTTTTTTTTCCTTCATATCATATATTTTTTTCATTGATTTTTCCTTCTTTTTTTTATCCAACTTTTTTATCTTCAAATCTTTATTACGTATATTTTTTTTTTCCTATTGAGTTTTTGTATTTAATGTTTCCTTGATTTATGCTTCATTAATTTAAGGTAAAATTTTCAAATATTCCCTCTCTCTCTTATGTCATAAGGGTATTTTGTCAAGATGACTTGTCTCTCTCCTATCTAAAATTCTACATAGGCTAGATAATGAAAGATTTTTTTTACTAGAGGTCAATTAATGTTTTTATGTATTAATTGGGGTTATATACATAGTTATCCCCTTAGTAAAACAACCAACGTTTAAATAATTATGAAACTTGACAAAAAAAAAAAAAAAAGCCAATTATATAAAACTAAATTAGTAATGTAAGTAAATAAAGTAAACTATAACTCGTTAATGGCATTTTCTTGTCCCTATCCACATCGACGTCAACCTTAAATTACAAATATATTATTGAAGAAGTCAAGGTGTGACGAATAATTATGAAACTTGACAAAAAAAAAAAGCCAATTATAAAACTAAATTAGTAATGTAAGTAAATAAAGTAAACTATAACTCGTTAATGGCATTTTCTTGTCCCTATCCACATCGATGTCAACCTTAAATTACAAATATGTTATTGATGGAGTCAAGGTGTGACTCGTGTGAGTGCCTCAAATAATTGACGACCAAGTCAAAGTCTTCAAACAACCATAATAACGTAGGCCGTGTTAATCTAGAAAATAAAATTTGAAATAAATGGATTCTAAAGAATTTAGAATTGTATTAATTTATTGATTATAAAACTGTGTTTGGTAGCACAATTAGAATATAGATTTGAGATTCGAAATTTGTAATATCTGCTATTCAGAAATTTAAAAGTAAGATTTTGAATAAAGATATGTGTTTGAGTGAAGATCCAGATATACAACTGTATTAATATTTTTAAAGTAATTTCTATTTATTACAAAGAAAATAATCATTAAAAAAAATTACTATCAATTTTTTTATAAAACAATTTTAGAAGAAAAAAAACATTTTAGGACAATATATTCCTCTCACTAATTTTTAAATTTTCAAAATATATCATTTTTAATTAATTATTGATTATTTGAAGGGTAAAATGCAAATGAGACATATGTGGTTTTATTCAAATGCATAAACACTCATGTTGTTTGAAAATGGCAAAACACACCCTTGTGGTTCTAAATTTGTTCAATCAGACTCATCCCGTTCAATGTCATTAATTTTATTTTAGTCTTAATTTCTTCGTTTGAACTTCGATTTGGATGATTCAAAATGTTTTAGAATCCTCATTTCGTTATCTATGCTATAGTCACTAAAAAACTTCTAAATCATCAATAAACAAAAGTGTTAACGGTGTCAATCATACCCAGTATTTTGATGTTAATAAATTTTTGGGAAAAAATCAATTTACACCCTTGAACTTTACATGGTGTGTCAATTTAAACCCTAAACTTTCAATGTAATCAATTTACACCTTGAACTTTAATAAATGAATCAATTTACACCCTTTGTTAGTAAACATACTATTATTTTTGAATATTTTTAGTTAGTCGTAAGTGTTTTTATATCTAAATAAAGTTAATTTTTTGAAAATTATTTTAAATTTATGTTAAATATTTTTTATGACTAAATTTGACCGTTTTGGTGTCGGGTTTGAACATTTTTGTAATGTTTAAATTGGTGACTATGATTTGAGTTTTTTCGTAGTTGAAGTTGGGCGTTTTTATGATTATGTCATAGGCGTTTTGTTATTTTTATGTTTCCGTGATTTGGTAATTGAATTTTGATTAATTTTATAGTTTTAGTATTATGTGGGTTTAAATTGATTCACTTGAAAAAGTTTAGGGTATAAATTGATTCAATTGAAAGTTTAGGGTGTAAATTGACACAACATGTAAAGTTCAAGGGTGTAAATTGATTTTTTCCCTAAATTTTTTTATTTATTAATCATTTCAAAGTTTCGAAGTGACTATTATGTAGAGCCTAAAATGAGGATTCCAAAACCTCTTGAATAATCCAAATCGAAGTCAAATGAAGAAGTTATGACTAAAATAAAATTATTGACATTAAAAGGGAGGGGTCTGATTGAAAAAGTTTGGAACCACAGAAGTATGATTTGCCATTTTCAAACAACATGAGGTGTTCATGCATATAAAAAAAAATTACAGGGGTCTCATTTGCATTTTACCTACACAATTACAAAGTGTCGCTGTTATCACCAAACCTATCCAAGTCCACTCTCACACCTTGCAGATTATGAGCTCTCAATAATAAATTCAAGCTATTATCAATCAACCCTCCCCTCCCCTCGAATAACTAATGACCTATTCCACATTGGCTTTAGTGGCTACGGTGTTTCCCCTATCAATTTCACATTGCTTCTTGTAATAATCAATATCTGTAACCCATTTCATCCACAGAGAAC
Source organism: Gynostemma pentaphyllum (assembly GCA_028015215.1). Lineage (NCBI taxonomy): Eukaryota > Viridiplantae > Streptophyta > Magnoliopsida > Cucurbitales > Cucurbitaceae > Gynostemma > Gynostemma pentaphyllum. The sequence continues at coordinate 42,860,313 of CM051346.1, read as the reverse complement.
TCGTTGGTTAATAGTTAGGGCTCAACATTTTGAACGCTTCATTATATTTCTTTTCCCTAAATTTTTTTATTTATTAATCATTTCAAAGTTTCGAAGTGACTATTATGTAGAGCCTAAAATGAGGATTCCAAAACCTCTTGAATAATCCAAATCGAAGTCAAATGAAGAAGTTATGACTAAAATAAAATTATTGACATTAAAAGGGAGGGGTCTGATTGAAAAAGTTTAGAACCACAGAAGTATGATTTGCCATTTTCAAACAACATGAGGTGTTCATGCATATAAAAAAAATTACAGGGGTCTCATTTGCATTTTACCTACACAATTACAAAGTGTCGCTGTTATCACCAAACCTATCCAAGTCCACTCTCACACCTTGCAGATTATGAGCTCTCAATAATAAATTCAAGCTATTATCAATCAACCCTCCCCTCCCCTCGAATAACTAATGACCTATTCCACATTGGCTTTAGTGGCTACGGTGTTTCCCCTATCAATTTCACATTGCTTCTTGTAATAATCAATATCTGTAACCCATTTCATCCACAGAGAACTCGTTGGTTTAATAGTTAGGGCTCAACATTTTGAACGCTTCATTATATTTCTTTGACTTTTGGAACGCATCTGAACTACAGCACTTTAAAACTTTGAAAGTGAAGTTTCCGGAACTGTAATGGATGGAGAAAACAGAGGACACCATAGAAAATAGAGGAAGGGTTTTTAATGTTTAGGTGAAGAAGGAATTATACAGGTTTAAGAGAAATGGAATTTGGGTTTTGTAGAAATCTTGTTTAGAGAAGGTTAAGTGAATAATCATGTAGACGAATTGAAAGATGAAGTAGAAAGAATTCATACATAATCTGTGACGACAAGTAGTCAACCAAACACTAACTCAGTCACCTCAATTTCATTTTAAGAATTTGGATTCATAAAATTGAATCTAGATCATATGCCAAACAAGCCCGTAGTGTTTCAAAGTAAATCATTCTAAAAAAAAAAGGATCATTACACTTGCCCTTACATTAGGAGATGATTTAGTTGCTAATTGCTATGGGCATTAGTCATCAAACAAAATCCAATTTATATTTAAAAAAAAAAATTGTCTCAAATAGCATAAATCTGCATACTAATTACTAAAATGTCTGAACTTTTTAAAAATTACTCAAATAGCATAATTACTATAATTCAATTAATTATTGAACAATTTTTCATAGGTATTTTTAACGAATTTGTTTGTTTTTTGGTTTTTTAAGTTCAAGGTTAATAATTTATTGAAGTATTTGATCATTTTTTTATTATTATTTACAATAAATTCGTTAAAAAATTTATTTTTTTTAGTTCAATAATTTATTGAACTAAAATTATGCTATTTGAGTAAGTTTTGAAAAGTTCTCGCATTTCAGTAATTAATATGCAAAAATATGCTATTTCAGTAACTGCCCCTTTAAAAAATCCTCAATGTCTAATATCATTATCTTAAATTTCTAAACTTTAATAAGCGGTTTAATATATACCCCTAAACGAAATAAAATTATATTGTTACTAAAAACCAGTAACCTGATCACAAAATATATAGCAAGCAATGACATTGATGACTAATTAAATTAGGGAAGGAACTCTTTTTAATTCATTAACGAACTTCAAGCATAGAAATTGTTACATTATTTATAGAGTTGGTTCCTTCAATATCACTAGGTGATGGATTTGATCCCTTGAAAACCACTGTGGACATAGCTGGATGATCCGTTGAGTCATCTTGTACACATAATAGCCCAATTTGGATGCATTTTATTATCACATTTTCAAAAGACGATTTTAGTTCATCCAATGTTGAGTCCACTACTTCCATTGCTTTCTCCCGATTCCATAGCTCCCAAACCTTAATTATATAACAAAATTACTCATTTTTAGTATTTATATTATATTTCTTAAATATCATCACTTGACAGTAGACTTAAATGTCCAACCAAATTTGTGCAGCGGGAAGAATCCTTGAAACTATAGTTTTTCCTGCCTGCAATGATCTCTAATAACAATACCCCAAAGCTATATACATCTGATTTTTCTGAACATAATTCCCTCTATTGCATACTTTGGCGACATATAACCAGTGCGACAAACATATTTATAGAGAGTTTTATGATTTTTCTTTTGGACTTTTAAAGGATCCCACATGGGAAAGATAAAATGACCTGACAAGGTTTTTAAAATACTAATGATCACTCATTTCATTACTGATTGGTTTTGAGATGGAACCTCGTGATCATTAAGTTAATATGACTACATGCACAAAGGAGATAAACCTTAGATTTTATGAAGATCTGATCATTTTTACACTAATCAAAATTACTTTAGTTGGGTGAATTAATTTTATTACTTTAAAGTATATGTAGGATTATGTAGTAATTGGTAATATATACAATTATGAGTTGTTATCTACATATTTAGTATTATAATCTAAGGAAAATACTTACAATGTTCCTACTATGCGATTTGTATTAGCTTGAATCTGGTCATACATAAATATTTTGGCCATACATAAATATTTTGGCTATACCAAAATCAGCAATCTTAGGATTTAAATCGTCATCCAATAGAATATTGCCTGCTTTCAAATCTCAATGAATGATTTTCAACCTTGAGTCTTGATGAAGATACAAGATTCCTCGTGCAACTCCAATTATAATTTCGAAACGTTTAGTCCAATCTAGTAAAACCCTCTTGCTTTCATCTGAACGAGAAGTAAAAAATTAGTTTTGGTTCTGAAAGAAGCACTACAAAACCAAAGCAAAACTACCTTTTGAACTAATGTTTGTGGAAACGATGAAAGAGTCCAAGCTTTTGTTAGGCAAGTATTCATAAACCAACATCTTCTCTTCATGTTGAACACAATATCCTAAAATTCTCACGAGGTTTTTGTGTTGAAGCTTTGCAATTAATGTAACTTCATTTTTAAACTCTCCCGCACCTTGTCCGGAATTCTTGGCCAGCCTTTTCACAGCAATTTCTTCCCCATTTTTAAGCTTTCCCTGAAATAAGTAAACCTTTTAAGACTAAAACATGACCAGTTGGTGTTAAATGACTATCAAATATTGAAGCTCTGGCCCTCAATTTTACCTTATAAACAGAGCCAAAACCACCTTCTCCAAGCTTGTTATCATAAGAAAAATTGTTAGTAGCTTTTGCTATGGTATTAAGATTAAAGACTGGGAGATCTGAACTTCTACTACTTTCATCAAGTCCCTTTGAATTTGTAGAGTCCTCAAAGTAAGATATGCTTCCATTTCCTGTCACTAAAAGAAATGTGGTTCAGTACTGAAATAAATGAACATAGTCTAATGTGTAAAATGAGAATTAAAAAAAAAAGGTTTTAATTTAATTACGTATTCTTCTATTTTCCCTGAAATAAACGAGGGATGCCACAAACAGAAGCGAAGCAACAACAGATACAATGACAATCGCCACCACCACCTTCTTTGTCGAATGATGATGACTTGAATTTTTCGCGTAATTAGCTACGCAAGAACGAGAGAGAAATCAGCCAGTCTTTTTTTTCAAGATATTACATCAAATTCGGGAGAGAAGACTAGAACCTACGACCTCATGAGGAGGACCTAATCAGTTAAGCTATAGTCAGGTTAGCGAGAAATTGGGCCATAATTTTTTTTGAGATTTGTTAATATAAAATATTAGAGTAATCTATGGGCTAGTTTGGTGTTGCTGTAACTTTTGAAATAATTGCTGCCAGCTGTGCTGTAGAAAAAATCAGTTGTGTCAGGAATCAGATTAGTGTTTGGTAAATTTAGCTTTTGCATAAAATTAGTGTTTGGTAAATTCCACTTCTGAAAATGCTATGAGATATATAATTATTTAGGTAATATTTAGTAAATTAATTTGAAGAGTACTTATCTATTTTATACACGTGATTATTATAAAAAATTTTAAAATTTTCTAAATTTAGAAGAAGTTTTGTAAAATTTTATAATAATCGGACTATAAATTAAATTAATTTAATCATAATAGTTAATAAAAACAATTCATTATTATAAAAAAAATTGAATATAAAATTATATAAAAGAAAATTTTAATAAAGAAACAAAATAAACATTATCAATATTTTTTAAGAAATATGTGGTCTATTTGATACAAATGTCTACTTCTTCTTGAATTTTATTTAAACATTCTGCATAAAAAAATTATCAAAATTTTATTACAAATCAATACTAAGCAATAAGATTTTTTAGATTTAAAATATTTAGATTTATAAAATATCTATTGTTTCAATGTAGTTAGTGGGGGAGAGATTGTAGGGAATCACTTTTGAAAAGCAAAAGCAGGTTTCTATCTGCTTTTAAAATTTGACAGTTATACAAGTAGATTTTTTAAAAATCCGTTAGATTTTCTCTTACCAAACAGACAAAACAGTTAAACTTTTCTAATAAGCTGCTCAAACACAATACCAAACGGAGCCTATATCTATACTATCTAAAAAGTCGTTTAGAAGAAAAACTTTTGATTTCCATTTTTACCCTTATAATTCATTTAAATTTCTATAATGCCATCATTTAAAATTAATGATCATTTTATTACCAATTAATTAAATACAATAAACAAATTTTATGCTAATCTAAATTTTTATAAATATACTTTCTTATTATTAATTAATTAAATACAATAAACAAATTTTATACTATCTAAAATTTTCTAAATATACTTTCTTATTATTAATAATTGAATATTATTACCAATTAATCAAAATCAATAAACAAATTTTATACTATGTAAATTTTTCTGAATATACTTTCTTATTATTAAATTAATTAAATACATCTATATCTATATCTATATCTATACTATCTAAAAAGTGGCTTAGAAGAAAATATTTTGATTTCCTTTTTTACCCTTATAATTCATTTAAATTTCTATAATGCCATCATTCAAAATTAATAATCATTTTATTACCAATTAATTAAATACAATAAACAAATTTTATACTATCTAAACTTTTCTAAATATACTTTCTTATTATTAAATTAATTGAATACAATAAACAAATTTTATACTATCTAAAATTTTCTAAATATACTTTCTTATTATTAAATTAATTAAATACAATAAACTAAAATCGTCTTCGTTCAATAAATATTTCAAATATATTTTATCATGAGCTTAAAAACTTATTGAAATTTTCACTTTTAATTTACTATATATATACATGTAAATAGAGATGAACTAATATGCCAATTTAAAAAACAAAAAACTAGATATTTGAGGATAGAGTTATGGAAAGGAAATGAATATTAGGTATGAGTAACAAGATGATATAAAATCATTATTAATCTTTAGTCATCTACATTATCCATCATCCATGAGTAACAATATGATATAAAATCATCAAATTTAAGTTTTTTTCATCTTAAAGATATTTTTTAATATGAGTTATGCTAATTTCTTTCATTTCATTATAAAACTTGAATTTTCAAAATATTAGTTAAGAAAATAACTTCATAATAATATTGACATTTTATTATAAAATTGAAAAACAAACCACGTGCCCCACGTGTGAAAAACCTAGTTAATACAAAAGTCAGCTGGACTCTCTCCACAGTGGCGGCTCAAACTATCAGCTGGTATTGAGATCTATAAATATACACACAGTGTGATCAGTTTGATAACTCATAATTTACACGTATTTATTAGTGTCAATATTTCCAAAATAATTAAAATATAATTGTTAATTGATTTAAAAGTTCATAATATTATTAATCATTGAATTTTATGAACATAGTCGAAAACAGAGCTCAAGTCGGACTTAAAATGGAATAGTTATGCCCATTTTAGTGTTAAAAATGGCATACCGCTGCGGCGAAAAATAATTCCCAAGCCAAAGACCTAAGAGTGGTCACAGTGGCGATGAAGCTCGTGGCTGCGACGATGAGCAAAAGAAAAAAATATATTAATATGTGGTGCTGACATCATCATAAGGAAGGAATCGCGCTGACGTCAGCGCGTATTAAAGCACACCATGCTGGCAGGGCAAGGATAGAGCGACATGTCGCTCCATCAATGGTGACACGTCACTCCGCGTAGACTGCAAGGGAAGCGTCAGGCGGCTCAGACGGTTCCAGCTCGGCTCCTCTCAAAGAAAGAGGCATGTGGCTGGTGCAACGGCTCGACTTCAATGGCTTAGGCGACTTCAACTTTTTATTATTTTATATTTTATCCGATTTTATATCTTTTTGTCCTATTTAAAGCCACATTTGACTCCAATTTGAAGGGACCTTCTTCCCCTATTTTTCTTAAAACTTTTAGATAGTTTTTAATATGTTTTCTAGCTAATTTCTTATTCCAACTAGAGAAGTATCAAGGTTTGGTTTATGAATTTGTGAGGTTTTGTTTTTAATTTTATTCATATTTTCTTTTTATTCATACTTTCTCTTTGCATATTTTATTGTTGGTTAATTGTTGTGCATAATGGTCATATGTTTAATTGTTAATTTATCATATAACTAACCAATGTATAGATTGTGGAAGGTGGATGTCCCTAACATCATTTAACCACTATAAAACTCTCAATCTTTTTTTTCAACCTTAAAGTTTGATTGTTTATTGCATTCGTGTAATCTTGTTAGAATCAACAATAACCATTTTTATTTTTTCGTTCAATTTTTAAAACTTTAAATTATTTATTAAAAAAATTATGTTTTGCAATTCTTTGAAATCCTATTGTTGTTGCGTGAAAATGGGAGGACCGGGAACTGACCCGTGGGTCAGGTGTCTCCCGGACTGTGACTGTGCAACTAACTTTAAAGAATGGGAAGAGGAGTGAGAGTGAGCAGAGCAACATGGAACCTAGCTCAGAGGTGACTTGCACAAAGAAACAACTGAGCACCGATGTGGTGCCGGCCTATCCACTCCGATGCCTAAATCAGACCAGAGGCGGTGTCGAGCAGAGTAGTAGGAGAATTAACGTACCTCAACAGTGGATCTTCTCCTGTATTTATAAAAGAGGTGTAATGATGACCCTACCGTGTAGGTGTAGGCCCTAGGCCACGTGCCGGCTCTCGATTGGATGATCGTTTATCATGTCTGAGAGAGGGCCTCGATGGTCGGTGCTCTTCCTTTGGAAGCGCAGCCAGGCTCTTTGCCTTAGTGTTGAAATGATACCACACCAGGTGGGCTCATGCCTCTTTTGGCCTATGAGCCCATCCTTGTCCATCCTCTATATGAATGACCACCTGCTTTACCAAGCCCAGGTGAGTTAGTCTTCTAGGGATGAGCATGCTCCTTGATAGGCCTCACGTTCTCATTCCACTAAATTGATTGTTTCGGTGCTCGGTCCTCTTCTGGAGGCCGAGCTCTTTCTAGAGTCTCCAGAGGTGGTCTATCAAGATGAGCACTCACCCTATTGGCCCTGGTGGGTACTCATCCTACCCACTCCATTAGTGACGTGGAAGTCTTTGATCATCCCACGTGGTCCTCTAGAGAGGTGCCACATGCTCGTATAGTTGCTTGAAAATCTACCCATAATAGTGGCCCCCCACTCCCGAGCCGAGCTTGGTGCTCTTCTCAGGTTTTAGGGAGAGCACCTGACTGCTTGGGAGTGATATGGTAGGTGGAATATTGATTGCATCTTTGACTATGGTGTAGCTTTTTGACTAATCAAATCACACCTTTTTGATAGTTTGTACTTGGAGATTCTAAAAGAATCTTACCATTGTCTTGTCTCCTCCATGGAAACTTTTAGTCATCTCACAAGACTTATGCATTTACTTGTTAGGTGAGGTGTGTAGTCTTCTCAAGCATTGGAAGCCATTGATTTTTATTTTTGATCTAATGGTTGGGGAGCAACAATGCCCCACTATAAATAGGAGGTTTTGCTTCCTCCATTCATACACACATACTTTGGCATTTTACTTTACTTGAGAGCAGACGTGGCTGGGATTATACTTCTGATTTTCTGAGGAGCTTGGTGCTCGATGCAAGGGAGAGAAACGAGTTTAGAGGTAAGAGTTGTTTGATTTTTTTGTTTTTGAGCTTCACCAACCAGCTGGAGCTATAGACTTGCTTTTCAAACCATTGAATTCATAAGTCTAACCTCATCCATGAATTTATTTGACCACAGTAGTGAGTAGGAAGGGTGTTACTTTAAGAATATCCCAGAACCGAGGCTAGAGAACTGAGCATAATTTTTCAATGAATTTGAGCTTCACTAACCTGTTGTAGTTATCCAATTTTTTTTTATTATCTGGCCACAGTGACGAGCACAGTGGTGTTGCTTCAAGAAGAGAATTTAACAGAACTTTTCATTGTAACTGAATCTCGCCAGTCTGCTACCCAAGAGTGAAGACAGAGATAGAGAAAGAGTGAATATTATTAAAAATATCTCAGAATACATTTACAAGAGAGAGAGAAGAGTATTTATATTATGCTTACAATGTGATAGCTCACTAACAAACTCTAAAGTAGTTACATAATAGTTAGACTATTTAGTTTCACTAATATCTCACAATATACCCCCTCAAACTAAAGACAAGGCTGCAAAAGATGTCATTAGTTTGTCCCTGAAGATATGAAACGGAGATAGTGCCAATGGTTTGGTAAACAAATCAGCAAGTTGATCCTTAGAAGAAACAAATTGCACACTTAAATCCTTACGAACAACCTTCTCTCGTACAAAATGGTAGTCAATCTCTATGTGTTTCGTTCGGGCATGAAAAACAGGATTACTAGCAAGTGAAATAGCAGAGATATTATCAGACCAAAGTGTAGGAATAGTAGAAATATTAATCTGTAAATCACAAAGCAATTGTCGTAGCCAATAAAGTTCAGCGGAAGTCGATGCCAAGGACCTATATTCGGCCTCAGTGGAAGAACGAGAGACGGTATTTTGCTTTTTGGCAGACCATGAGATAGGACTAGAGCCAAGAAAAAGTAATAAAACCGGATGTAGAACGCCTATCAAGACTGTCACCAGCCCAGTCCCCATCACAGTATGCAATCAGAGATAAATCATTGCAATTAAAAAGAACACCAAGCTGTTTTGAACCAGACAGGTAGCGTAAAATACGTTTGACAACAGTAAAATGAATAGTAGTAGGTTGTTGCATAAATTGACTAACACAATTCACAGCAAAAGCAATGTCAGGACGAGAGAAAGTCAAGTATTGTAGTGAACCTACCAATTGTCTATACAATGATGCATCACCAAATAAAGGAGCAGCCCCATAAAGATCAATTTTGATAGACATTGGTGTCTTACAAGGCTTGGCATCTATCATACCTGATTTCTGAATAAGATCAGTCAGATATTTTGCTTGATTAACAAAGATTCCAGAATGGGTGTAATGAACCTCCAAGCCAAGAAAGTATTTCAATTTGCCAAGATTTGTGATCTGAAATTCAGTCCCTAAATCTTGCTTTAGTTGCTCAATATAAACTGAATCAGACCCAGTAATCACTATATCATCAACATACAATAAAAGATAGGTATTTGAACCTTGAAAGCTTCTCACAAATAAGGAACTATCAGCAGCAGAAGCAATAAAGCCAAGAGTAAGCAAATGAGATGTAAATTGATCAAACCATGTTCTTGGAGCTTGCTTAAGACCATACAAGCTCTTGTGTAGTTTACAAACCAAAGTAGGATTATCATTGTCCTTGAAGCCAGGAGGTTGATGTTAGAAATGGTGTCCTAGAACTTGTAATTATTTAATAATAATAATTTATTAAGAATAAATTAAATAAATAAACATAAGTTCTTTATATTATCTAGATTGATTCAATTAATGATATTAGAAATATATGGAAATATATAAATATCAAACATTCAAATAGTAAACCCTAAGTTACTCTTATGAAATCACGACTTAGTATGTGAGTCATACAAGAGGATTAAAGTTGAGATGAGTAATTTAAACGTGTCTACAGTAAACGGATAACATTTGAGAACCTTATCCTGGTAACACTGTTGATAACTTCGCATTTTGTTTATAGACAAATGATCAAATCCTGATCATTCATGTGGGAGACATGAAATGGAAGTATCATATGCAATGTTGATTATATAAGACAGGACCACGATGTTCGATCAAATTTCTCCTTAGTACCGTTTACGAGAAATAATCGAATATCAAACTAAGTTTATCAACCGTGATAGATCTCAATCCTGAGTGAAATGCGGACTCCTATTTGTGGAGTTATGTTCTTTGATTCACATAGTTGAGAGCGATCTATAAGAACGCTCAATACACTCTTGTTTTGGGAATATGACTAGATAAGTAGCTGGGAACTCATTTTCACGAGATGGAATTCATAACTTTCCTATAAATTAACGGTATCAATGCGATACCTAAACATTTTAGGAACTTTAGGAAACTCCCTTGATGTACTGATTCGAGACATGAACAAGTGACGTCACGACTTCTATTGATCACAGAAGTATCTTATCTCTAGTTCGACTAAAGATAAAGTTCATTGAAGAATCAACGAGAACACAAGGATAAAGCGGTAATTACAGGGGCAAAACGGTAAATTTATCCTTTGTAATTATGAGGGTTCCACGTGAAGGATATATCACGAGATATAAATAAAAGATAAACTAAATGGACATAACTCATCTATAGTGAGGGGAGTTCAGCTATGAATCTATAGTGGAATTATTCATAGTTAGATAATAAGTAATTAACTGATTATGTGTTAATCACTTAATTGACTAATTATTAAGCCCATGATCTATAGGTCCATCGGGTCCCTATGCTAGCCCAAATATCGTAGTCGCGAAATCAAGTAGAAGAAATGGAAATTTTAAGTAAAGTGAATTACTTAAAATAGGCAATATTAATTGTTTAAATATTGAGTATATTTAAACGGTAATTAATATAAACATTATTTATTGTTTAAATAATGAGTTTATTTGAACATGAAATTAATAATGAAATATTATTAATTATTTAAATATTGAGTATATTTAAATGGTAATTAATAATTTGAAATTAATTAACAATTATTAATTGTTTAAATAATTATATTTAAACGGAAATTAATAATTAAATTAATAATAAAATATTGTCAGTTAAATTATTAATTAAATAATGAATTTATGGAAATTAATAATTAAAATATTTATTATTACTTATTTAAATAATGAAAATTATTTAAATGGAAATTAATAATTAAATATAATTTGATAATATTTAGACGGGAGAAAATATTAATATTATTAATTGTTTAAATAAAATATTTTATTTAAATGGTAATTAATAAATTAATTAATTAAGTTGGACTTATTAATTTAAGAGAGAATTTCAAGCCCAATTGGGTCCCAATTGGATTAATGAACCCAATTGGAATTGGCCCAAAATAATTAATTAAATAAATTGTATTTATTTATTATTTTATGATGATAATTTCGGCCATGCCATGTATTTTGAGGAGATAATTGTTTGAATTATATCCTAAAATAATTACATAGATTTATTTACCCAAGATAAATAAAATAAAGAAAATAAAATAATCTCCTATTTATCTATGGCATTTTCTAAATTGCAAGATAAAGGAAGAGATAATCTTTATTCTTTTTGTATTTATCTCTATAGATTAATCCTAATCCTATTTTTCTATAAATAGGAGGGTTGGGTCATTCATAAATCACACAATTCAATTCCATAGAAAGTTGGAACTCTCTCTTCTTCCCTTCTCCCTCCTTTGGCCGAAATTCCTAGTGTTATTGGGAAGAAAAATATTTTTTTCTTCTTCCCAATTTCTTCTTAAGTTCGATCCCACAATCGGATTTCGTTTCATCGATCGGTATATAGCGTAGAAGATCCGGTGTTGCTGAGGATTTGATGCTGTAAAGAAACCTCCAACCGATTCTCCATTTATTACTCAATGTAAGTTTTGATTTTAATTTTCGAAATTTAAAGCATGAATCTACATGTTTTTTCACAAATTGCATGATATTAATAAATCCTAAATTAAGTGTTAATTTGTGTTACTAAATAAATTCCGCTAATTTAGTAAATCATCCCTTCAATTGGTATCAGAGCTAATTTTAATTATCATGCTAAATTTGTGATTTTTCGAAAATTTTGGCGGGTAGCATAAAAATCGTTTTATGTATGTTTATATAAATTGTGTTATATAAATTGCGGAGGTTTGCTTATTGACTGTTTAGGTATTCTTGAGGCACTTAGGTTTTTAAATTTTAGTAGAAAATTTGTAAACTCTAATTTTAGGGTATAGGAAAAATTTGTAATTTTCTCATACCCAATGATGGCAAAATCGGCTACACCAAGGGAGGAAGAGAAGAAAATTGTTCTCCACCATTCCAAGAGGTCCACGCCCAAGGAGAGAGAAAATGAGGAGATAAGTCAAGATAATAGTAAGATATTTTAAGATAATTATCTTGTTATATCACATTGAAGAAATCAAATATTTAAGATAAGGATTTAAGATTATCTTCATATTTTAAATTATGAATTTAGATTTGATATAAGATTATATGGAATTTTTTTTTTATTATTTTTCTTTCCATATAATTAAAAGATAATTATTTTAAAACAAGTAATTATGGAAATATTATGGGAGATAATATTGCCTCCATAATTACCCATTGCCACGCCTACACTATGGAGGAGAGAGAAAGTTGAAGCCTCAAGTTCTAGAATGGAAGATTTAATTAAGTTGTAATTTTAATTTTCCGTTTTAGAAATAGTGCCAAGAATACCGGTCAATTTAGCTATTTATTATTTAAATTGTTTATATGTATGATATAATTGTTTTAAATAATGTTCATGCATAAAAGTATGTCATGTAGAAAATCTCACCATAGGTTGTATGATTTTATTAATTGTACATACATGCATCATGATATAATATGTGTTATTATATGCTAATGTATGTGAAGCATGCTATAATTTTATTTTATAAATGTTATTATCGAAAATTATATTCTAATTGTTTTAGAATTAAAAGCATGCTTATTTTGTTAAAATTCAAAAGTTAAATCTAGTTTAAAAGTTGAATAGAAACTAAATAAATTATTTGTAATATGGAATTATTGTTTAAACAATTGGGCCAAAATCCATATAAGATAAACAAATAGAAACTTTTAATTAAGGGTTAATTAAAAATTAATAATTGAGATTAATTGAATTGAATGGATCTCTGGCGAGAAAGCTCTGCCCAAGCGATGAGGTTTCATAAAGTTCCCCTAACACGGAGCGCCTCTAACTGGGAGCGATCTGGGAGAAAAGTTCAAATTAATAAATCAAAATTATTAAGACGGTGCATAATGTGATTAGTTTAAATTAGGAAAACTTGAACAATCATTTTATAAAATTAATCTAACCAATTTAAGAGTTAAAGTTGATTAGGTTAATTAAAACTTGGATTAATGAGTTAGCCTAAATTAGTCTAAGTTATGAAACCCTAACTCAAAATATTAAGTGGGAGAAGGAAACATGTCAATGTATCCTATGGTCTCCACTAATGGGCTCGAAATGTGAGATTTATACATGGCCTCTGTAACACTGCTGCAGGTGTTCATTCCCATACACTATAAGAATTTCGGGAATAGGTGACATCCTTTTGGCGTCACCTATTCGAATAGGTGACGGTTTTTTGACCGTCACCTATGGCAGTGTCACCTATTTAAATAGGTGACGTCCAAAAAAAACCGTCACCTATTCGAATAGGTGACGTTCTTTTGGCGTCACCTATTCGCATAGGTGACGTTCTTTTGGCGTCACCTATCCGAATAGGTGACGCCAAAAGAACGTCACCTATCCGAATAGGTGACGCCAAAAGAACGTCACCTTTTAGAAAAGGTGAAAGGGAAAAAACCGTCACCCTTTGTCTAAAATTTGAGAAAAAAAATATTTTTTTATTAATTGATTTCAAATAATATTTTTAATACACCTATCAAATTTAAATAAAATATTACAATAAAAATTAATAAATCACTAAATGCCTACATGAAATTACAATATTTTTAAACAAAAAATTAAATTACATCATACATAGACAATAAAGCAACAATTGCTAAAAGAACTTCAATCACCACTCCTGCCAAAATTCCAATAACCCAACTCACTGACTCCATTTTCATCTCCCCTTTTCTGTGCTCCTTCTCATTTGATTGTTAAAACCACTGATCAACACAAAAAGTATGTTAAATAATGCCAAAAAATATGAACTAATGCAATGAAAAAAAAAAAAAAGAACCAATGCAATGAAAATAAAAAAAAAATAAAACTCATAGAGGACAATAGGGAAGAAACACTTGTTAACTTACCATTCCTATATAACAAACATATAAAGATTAACAAATACATGATAAAAGTTATTTTGTTAAATACCCAAGCCTACTTTAAGATTCCAAGCACGCTAATAAAATTTTACATTAAAGGTTAAAACATAGACATATTCTCGTGATGACAAAACACGTTGAAATCTTCTAGCTATGCAATACAAATAGCCATATTCAAAGACTGATACATACACAGAATGCCAAAGCATTTATATTAAAAATTGAACTCAAACTATGCAATACAAACATTACAAGTATAAAACTATTAATAACTATCAAGCATAACTATGTAAATGACAAAAAAAACAGTTTCTTAATGTAAAAAAAGCTTCAAAATCGCTACTTTATATGAAATTATTATAATCACTCCAAAAACAGTAAAACATCCAATTTAAGCCTCAAAACAACATTAAAACATATATTTTAAGCCAAACAAATATTAACACGATATTATAATAAGTTTTTGTCCATAAAACATTGTCAAAATGACATGAAACAGCATCAAAACTATGTACATAATTAAAAAACTAACTTCTTAATGTTAAAAAAAAAGAGCCCCAAAACTGCTACTTTATATGAAATACTACAATATGACTATAAAAAACAGCAACAAAACATTCAATTTAAGCCTCAAAACAGCAATAAAACATATATTTTAAACCTAAAATTTTTTAACACGACATTCTTAACAAATTTAGTCCATAGTACACTGTCAAAATGACGTGAAACAACAAAACTATAATATATGACCAAAAAACAGCTTCTTAATGTAAAAGAAAATGCCCCAAAACTCTTTATTTTACATGGGAAAACTCAAAACAACAATAGCACATATATTTTAAGCCCAAAAAACTATTAACATGACATTATAACAAGTAAAGGATAAAAAAGAGTAAGTTTTCATATTGATCATACTCCTCATGTTTTGCCTTAGCGACTTCCTGCTGCTTTCGATCACCGATATAAAATGGGAGTGGTCTGGTGAAAAATAAACTAAACCTTGATTGTAAGACTATAAACCGATCAAAATATTCCCAACATCTCACCCTTTGCAAAAATCTTATCACATCATATTGTTTCTTCCTTCATAGCTCTAATTTCCCATATTTTTAAGATTCCAAACATAAATCATATAAAAAAACATGAATAAGAAATAAAAATCAGGAGGAACAGACATGAGAATCGAAAGAAAAAAAACATAACGAAGATTATGATTCAAAAAACTAGATCAATGTCTCCATAATTGAGGCAAATTGATATTAAAGAAATTAGGGTTCGAATTTGGAAAAATGAGGGGAACAACGATTACCCATTTGATCATAATGGAACTTTGACGAAGCAGTCTGCAACAGTGTTGAATGGCAGAGATATGAGATTTCAAACAGATATGAATTTATTGAAAAAAATAGTAAACTTGATTTGAATAGCTAATGAATAATGCCTCCAACGAACGACAAGAATCAGATCTGCTGCAAAGGCTTTCAAATCTGCGGCAAAGGCGATTTTAAACCCAAAAATTTTTAACACGACATTCTAACAATTTTAGCCAATAGTACAATGTCAAAATTCTCTACATTTAAACTATAATTTCAAAAGCCTCAGGTTGAATCTTACTGGTATTATGTGTTAAAAAGATAATTTTCTAGAAGCCTACATAACTAGAAGTAATGCTACAACTGTATTGGCATCATACCTCTCCAGGATGTCAAGCATTCAGAGAATGGATATCAAGCTTGTAATTATGTTGTGGAATCAACTGCAATGCATCTGAACTATGTGCCTCAATGTTATAAAACATTAGAAGTGTAATAATTAATGGGAAGTAAATTGTTGCAAATGAATGTCAAACACCGGTGACAAAATACTACCAAATTTTAAAAATCAAAAGCTAGTTATTGAATCAGCAAATCATCCTAGGCGTCTAGAGAGTGTAATCAATTACAGTTACATAACTAAAAGCAATGATTTAGGTTATGAACTCTACCTTCATCGTATGAGTTCCTCTATCATTCTTGTCTTTTACTTTCAGTGTGTTTAGTGATGCAGGCAGTCTCAGTTCAAACTCCTTGGTGGTTTCACCTTTAAGATCAATTAGAGGTAACAAGACAAAATCAGTTTTTTAAAGAAAAATCATTAACAACTGAAAAATGCGTGTAATTGTACATAAAGAAGATGTTCGAGCATCCATTAAAGATGAAAATAGAGAGAAAATATAATAATGTAGGATTTCTGGGATACCCACAACAATAAAATTCATCCCTCGTAATTGTTAAGGCTATTGTTACCTAAGATTGACAATAAGTGAACCAAAAATTTAGATTTAAATAGTTAAAAAGTAAATTATCAACCAATTATCCCTCATATTTTTAGTTAAAACTATGAACCAATGCAATGAAAATAAAATATAAAACTCATAAAGGACAATGGGGCAGAAACACTTGTTAACTCACTCATCCTATATAACAAACATATAAATATTATCAAATACATGATGAGATAGAGTTTAATGACATTATAATATGTTTTTGTCCATAAAACATTGTCAAAATGACATTATAATAAGTTTTTATACCTTTGAATAGCAAAAGTCGTAAATTTTGAGACGGGGTCCTGGGCTTCCATCTAAAAGTGTGTTCTCCAGCTTAAGATCCCTGTGGCAAATTTACTGCACGTCAAAGGGAAGAGAAGAAGATAAAAAATTTAGCAAGCAATTTGACTTCAGTAAACCGCTTATCAGAAAAAAGCTTTACTTGAAAATGTAGTTTTACCAAATACAAAAAATTGAATACTGTCAGCTATAAACAGAGTAAGAAATTATCAGAGAATCGACAAAAACTATAAACATAGTAAGCAATTATCAGAGAATCCACAAAAACTTAACAAAATAGATTAAGAAAACACCTTAGAACTGACTATTTGAGTATATAGTTGGTCTCGATGAGAGGATATAGTTGGCTATGTTAAGGAATAACATATTAACTCCATTTTTTTATGAGCGTGGGAACATGAAATGTGAACTTAAGAGGTACAATCTCCCTGGTTAAGTTGTGGAAGAAGTGTAAGTTATCATACATGGCTTGTTTCTTATAATCTCTACGCCATTTTCTTGTAGAGGTTGGCAAATAGACAAGTTTAATTACTTGAATTGAATGTATAATTATTCCAAAAGTGGAATTAGCATAATGTAACATACTTTTACAAAATTTCAGCTCATATAACAAGTTTAGTTTACCAATGGTGAAACAAAGCTCTAAAACAATGATGCAAGCACATACGGAATCCCTATACTGATCAAATTTCAATATCACAAACAAGTAAAAGCAATGAGCTGTACACCAAATCAAATGTTCCCTTCTAAAATTACAAACTTAAAATATTTAAGAAACATAAAAGGGAAAAAAAACCCAAACAAAAGCTAAATCAAATTCAAAAGCAGAGGCACAAACAGTAAACAAACCAAATCAAAGAGAGAAAAGAAACACAGCTACATTATTCCTAGGTTCTCAACATTCCACTCTCCTAAATCTGCAAAAACACACCCAAAACAAAAGTTAGAGATATGAAAGAAGATCCAATATAGAAAAAAATATCACTAATATATAAGATATAGTTTTGATTTTTAGCAAAAAGTAAAACTTTCTTTCATAGAATTTTTTACTCATAAAAAAGACGAGTATCATATCAAGAGATGTAAAATTTCAGTAGAAAAATATGATATCATTCAAATTTCTTTATGAAACCAATAAAAAAGAAAGAAAGAAAGAAAGAAGCTGATAATTACCAGATAATAGTAAGCTCCATGTTGGAGCGAGTGGAGAGTGAGACCCCACTTATTGGTTAGAACAAGCAGACCATTTGAGTGAATTAGAACAGCTTCATCTCCAAAAGCTTACCTAACGTTGAGCGGTCCAGGTTTTACCTCATAAACTATGGTTAAGAAGAGGAAAAAGAATAAAAAATCTACCAGTCAATCTCTTTCGAAATTCCCTTCAACTTCTTTGCTTCAGCTTCCTTTTTTAACTGTTCTTTCTATCTAGCTCTTTTATTTAACTCAACTCGAGTCACCATCTTCATCTTCAACCTGCACCAAGTTTTATTAAATAACATGAGAAATTATTATATTCCACAAAAAAAAACATGCATTCAAAGAGAGGAACACTAGAGATATCCACACCTGACCTATAGATGAGATAAATTTAGATAAGTAAAAAAATTCCCAACTAGTAACTACAAAACAATTAAATAATTACAAAATATACAATTAAAAGATAAGAGTCATCTGAATGTCTTCAAATATCTTTTTATTCCTAACAAAATAGAATCTCAATAAATGGTTCTTAAAGTATTTTGTTCAAATTGCTGTCATCATCAGTTTCATTATGTAAAATAACATTATGAGAGAGCCAAAAGGAACGTTATCAAAACTAGTTGACAAATAGATGCATTATGTAAAATAATTTTGCTCTGAGAAGTGGTACGGTACCTTCTTTCTGATACATTATCTTCATTCTGATCCATATTGTCCAAATTGCTGTCATCATCAGTTTCATTATCAGCATCCAGAAAATACATCTGTAGAACATAACTCAAAGGTAATATATTGCACAAAAGAAAGCAACTAAAAGTAATATGTACACTGAGTAAATGTATTTAAAGTGCATGGACCAAAATACACACATCTTCTTCACTAATAAGTTCTCCTGGAACAGTTAAAGGAACCGGCTGAGGCCCCAGCTCGTTTCGGTATACTTTCTGCATTTCTTCCGCAACAGCACAGGCAAATATATCCTGAATCGATAAAGTGAAAAATATAAGAAAAACAGATACTACAATAAGGATTCTGAAGGAAAACATATACATCAAACAATCATTTATCAAAATTTTAACTGACGATTTTTTTTTTTGAATAAAACACCTCAAAAGGCCATTTCATTAAAATAATGAAAGAAAAAAGAAAATACAATAATAAAAAACAGTAAAGTGGCATACTATAACAAAAGCCACAAAATATACTATACCACCCCGCACCGCCACCTAATTACAAGTAATTACAAGTATGTTGGCCAACTATTTATAATTAAACCTAAAAGGTAATTACAAAAAAGTTTTGAGGTTGACACCCAAAAGGATGCATTTAAATATAATAAACAGAAGATGATTTTACATTACATCTTACCTGATGACTCTCAAATTCAGGATTAAATGAACACCCTGGGGTTCAACTTCAACTGCTGGAATAATATATGCCTTTGGTTTCTGTCCAATAAAGTCGATGATTTAATCAGTAAATAATCTTCAACTAAAACCTTATTTTATCCTCCTATTGAAATTTCTTTTTGTTTTTCCTACTTTTCATTAAAATAAAAGAATAAACCTTTAATGTGTTTAAGCTAAAATAATATGATATACGATAAGATATAAAAGACTCATCATTAATAAGTAGAATACCTTTTTGATTGTACTTCCATCTTCACTTACAGAAGCATTAAAGACAAGTTATATAATGTTTGCTACTTTTAAATTACAAATAGCAAAACATAAGGATCAAAAGGAAAAGTAATAAGGAAAAAAAAGGAACAACCTGAAATAGACCAATCTGAAGCAACAAATGGGTATTTATCCAACATGTTCGACATCATATTTGCTTGAACTTACCTACTTATTAAGATAGAGGAATGAATAGAGAAAAAACCTATTTATGCAACTTCATGAAAATTGGTATTGTATATCATTTTACCCAAAAATGGATTAAAAGCACTAAATATAGACTCTGAAATTGAAACCATCCATAATAGATAAAAGCACACAACTCAATTTCACACAACAATAGCAAATGTAAGGCCAGAGAATGACTAAATAAGCTAATTAAAAAGTCTACAGATTGAGGAATGAATTGAGAGAGAAAGACATTTATTCCTTATAGAAATTTAGCTTGAAATAATATTAGTATCCCAAATGAAATTAAAGTGAATTCATATTGAAACCTTATACTTCAAAGAGAAGGAAACATATTAAGATTGAATGTAAGAAGTTCCCAAAATAGTTTTGAAACAAAAAAAAGAGAAGGAAACATATACCAAATTATGCAAATTGATATTTAAAGCGTGGTCTAAATGCATCTTTGACAATAACATTTTAAGCTACTAGTCTCTCGAGATGTAATGTCAAAATCCTTGCCAGGATCCGCCATTAGAAAATTGTTCACTCAGAGACTCAATGATTTCAAACTTTTTCTACTTATGTATCAAATACGAGCCCACCAGCTTCTGTTACAACGATGAAATGAAGGAAAGAAATTAGAGTTTTGAGAGATTAATTACGCTGAACGATGAATTGAAGGAAGAGACGAAGCACAAGAACAAGAAGCTCCCTTCGAATCCCTTCGAATAAACCCCCTGCGAAGATGAAATCACGATTTGGGAGAGAACAAAACCTTCAAAATCTGAATAATGAAGGGATGAAAGGTGAATAACGGTGATGCAAGATGAAATCTCGATTTGGGAGAGAGGTGAATACGATTTGGGAGAGAGCTTTGTTCGATTTGGGAGAGAGCGATTAGGGTTTAGAGAGGGAACGAAAAAGTGAGAGAGATAAACTGAGACGGAAAGTGAGAGAGAGAGAGAGAGAGAGAGAGAAGTTGCGAGAGTTTTTTTTTTATCGTATGAGCGAGAAGGCAAGGGAACAGGTGACGTCCTTTTCTTTTTCTTTTACTGTTCATCCGCTTTTTTTTTAATTGTGTCACCTATTAAAATAGTTAGTGTGTCCTATTCCTATTTTTCTTATAGTGATAGGAAGGTTTATTGTATAAATCAATATCAAGTTGGGTCTCCCGAAAGGGATAAAGAATTTTTAATGAGATTGATTGAAGACTGAATCTACACTTCGTAGACACTCTTCAATTTTATTTAAAAGACTAAATTAGTGGGTCACACTTAAAAGAAATTTGATAAATTTTGTTGTCAAAACTCTGGACCAAATACACGGTAAACAATGACATAAGAATATGAGTTATTCTGGAGTTGTCAATTGTTCGAGTGACATCTCGTTTTAATGATGGTAACTGACCTATCATTCGACGGCACTTCACTGGTATCATTAAAATATCGTGACATAGTAACATGTTTTAGGGCTTTTCTGTTCATTAATATGTTCGCATTCATGCATCATATTTAATTATATGTCGAAACTTTGAGTATTTGAATGTTGAATGCATGTTAGATTATTAAGATAAAGTTTATTTAAATTTCAGTAATATAGCATCTGTTTTAGTCACTACACTTAGAAAGAACAAACTGAACTATGAGAACTGTGTTTCCTAGAAAAGGAAATGAATAATTTAAGTAAAGCAGTTTACTTAAATAAATAGACAATATTAATTATTTAAATAATGAGTTTATTTAAATGGAAATTAATATCATTGTTATTAATTATTTAACTAATGTGTTTATTTAAATGGTAATTAATAATAAAATATTATTAATAAATAATTATTAATTATTTAGGTAATGTGTTTACCTGAATGGAAATTAATAATTAACATTTATTATTAATTTTAAATAACAGTGATTGTTTAAAAGGATAATAGTAAATAACATATTTATTATTAATTTAAATAATGTCGATTATTTAAATAGAAAATAATAAATATTTATTAATAATATACAAAATCGGAATATGATATTTTATTTGAATAATTGATTTATTGAAATAAATATCAAGAGTTAATAAATAAGATTTATTAATAAGGAAGAATCTATAATTGAATTAATGAATTCAATGGATTTTGGTTCAAATTATTTGAATAATTTATATACCAAAATCAACACTTATATGATATTTTAGGAAATAATTGTTGAATTATTTTGTCTAAAATAAATATATAAAAGAATGTTTAACCAATGACAAATTAAACAAAGAAAAAATTAGTTTTTCTTATTGATTTTATGCACATAAAATCGGCACGTAAGATAAATAAGGAATAAAATTTGATTTTATTCTTGGCATTTATCTTGTATTTATAGTATTTCCTAATTCGATTGGAAAACTGTTTTGCATATAAATACAAACATCTTGGTTGTTCATTCAAAAGCTTCTAATTTCAATTCTCGAAATTGAAAACTCTTATTCTTCCTATTTTTCCTCATTTTCAATTTACTATAGTCTAAATGGAAGAAAAATATTTTTCTTCCTAAACCATAGTTTTCTAGTTTAGTTTAGTTATCAATTTGTTTTTATTTTGAATTATGTAATAACTATTGGTTCTCACATTTCGTATGAACCAAGTTTGGAAATATCTTAAATAAGAGTTATTTAGGTAGATATTCCTTTACAATTATATTACAAAGTTCCAAAGTGTGATTGGATGGTTATTCAAAATACTTAGTATAAAACAAATAAATTCCAAAACCAAATTCTAAACTCTGAAATATCTAAACAAGTTATAAAGGTTTAAAAAATGTTTAAATACTTAAGTCTAAAATTACTTAAATAAGTTAGAGGGATTAATCTCTTAAAGATGGTTCTCAAGGAATTTGAGATGATAACCATATTAATCCACGAACTTATGGGATAAGTAAAATCAACATCTTTGATTTATCAAAGATAACTAGACTTAAATATCACTAAAGTTGGACATTTAGATGTTAGAACTTAAGTGATAAGCAAACATTAAATCGATTTCTTATATTCAAAACATTCAGTTATTTAAAAGGATGTTTTAAAAGTAATAACTGATATGGAATAAATAAAACAGAAATTGAAAAACAATAATTAGTGGATGATTGAATCCACAAATTATCAAAGAAAAGTTCAGTAAATCAGTGATACTGAAAAAGTTTAAACCATACTTAAGATAGAAAAGAATTACAATGATTTTATTTCACAATAAAACAAGTAGTCATTTAAAAGTTTAAATGGTAAAACTACATATAGAACTTTATTTGAGTGGGAGCGTCATAATACGAACCAAGGACTTTCAAAGTCCAAGTGAAACTCATTGACTTCAAAATCAATTAATAAAGTTCAAAATAAGTGAAATAAAAATGACACGAATTTTCAATAGTGGAGTTGAAAAATGGTCACTTACACTTATACATTATTTTGAAATAATAACAAGTATAAAATTGTAATCATTAAACAAATGAAAGTAATGGAGAATTACTTTTGTAGTGGGAGCTTAAGAATTTCGAGAATCCTAGAACCAATGTGACTAAAATAAAATTTACAAATAGTATGTTAGTGCACATAGATAAAATGGGAGATTTTATGAGTTGCACGGGCTCAAATTCGAACATGAATTTATTTCCATGTAAGAATTTGACAAAAGACTTTTGCGAATTAAATATCAGATGAGTTAAGTATAAGTAAAATGAGTTTTTACTAACTAAACTTTAGATTCGCGTAATTACTAAAGTCGTTAGTAAATGAAAGGTGGTTGAAGATGATAGTTTCAAATCAATAGTTAATAGAGTTTATTTTATAGCGATAAAATATGGAATCTATTACACTTAATGAAACTAACATCAGACAAAAGAAATACATACTAAACAGATGAAAACGTTACTGATAAAGCATTAAAATGACTACCATGGCTAAGTAGTTGATAGTCATCCAGTTTGACTGGAATTACAAGTCAAATCTCCAAAGGTCTAGGACAAGTGAGAGATTGTTAGGAATGGTGTCCTAGAACTTGTAATTATTTAATAATAATAATTTATTAAGAATAAATTAAATAAATAAACATAAGTTCTTTATATTATCTAGATTGATTCAATTAATGATATTAGGAATATATGGAAATATATAAATATCAAACATTCAAATAGTAAACCCTAAGTTACTCTTATGAAATCACGACTTAGTATGTGAGTCATACAAGAGGATTAAAGTCGAGATGAGTAACTTAAACGTGTCTACGATGAAACGGATAACGTTTGGGAACCTTATCCTGGTAACACTGTTGATAACTTCGCATTTTGTTTATAGACAAATGATCAAATCCTAATTATTCATGTGGGAGACATGAAATGGAAGTATCATATGCAATGTTGATTGTATAAGACAGGACCACGATGTTCGATCAAATTTCTCCTTAGTACCAGTTTACGAGAAATAATCGAATATCAAACTAAGTTTATCAACCGGTGATAGATCTCAATCCTGAGTGAAATGCGGACTCCTATTTGTGGAGTTATGTTCTTTGATTCACATAGTTGAGAGCGATCCGTAAGAACGCTCAATACACTCCTGTTTTGGGAACATGACTAGATAAGTAGCTGGGAACTCATTTTCACGAGATGGAATTCATAACTTTCCTATAAATTAACAAGATCGGTGCGATACCTAAACATTTTAGGAACTTTAGGAAACTCCTTGATGTCTCGATTCGAGACATGAACAAGTGACGTCACGACTTCTATTGATCACGAAGTATCTTATCTCTAGTTCGACTAAAGATAAAGTTCATTGAAGAATCAACGGGAACACAAGGATAAAGCGGTAATTACAGGGGCAAAACGGTAAATTTATTCATTGTAATTATGAGGGTTCCACGTGAAGGATATATCACAGATATAAATAAAAGATAAACTAAATGGACATAACTCATCTATAGTGAGGGGAGTTCGCTATGAATCTATAGTGGAATTATCCATAGTTAGATAATAAGTAATTAACCGATTATGTGTTAATCACTTAATTGACTAATTATTAAGCCCATGATCTATAGGTCCATCGGGTCCCTATGCTAGCCCAAATATCGTAGTCGCGAAATCAAGTAGAAGAAATGGAAATTTTAAGTAAAGTGAATTACTTAAAATAGGCAATATTAATTGTTTAAATATTGAGTATATTTAAACTGTAATTAATATAAACATTATTAATTGTTTAAATAATGAGTTTATTTGAACATGAAATTAATAATGAAATATTATTAATTATTTAAATATTGAGTATATTTAAATGGTAATTAATAATTTGAAATTAATTAACAATTATTAATTGTTTAAATAATTATATTTAAACGGAAATTAATAATTAAATTAATAATAAAATATTGTAAATAAAATTATTAATTAAATAATGAATTTATGGAAATTAATAATTAACATATTTATTATTAATTATTTAAATAATGAAAATTATTTAAATGGAAATTAATAATTAAATATAATTTGATAATATTTAGACGGGAGAAAATATTAATATTATTAATTGTTTAAATAAAATATTTTATTTAAATGGTAATTAATAAATAAATTAATTAAGTTGGATTTATTAATTTAAGAGAGAATTTCAAGCCCAATTGGATTAATGAACCCAATTGGAATTGGCCCAAAATAATTAATTAAATAAATTGTATTTATTTATTATTTTATGATGATAATTTCGGTCATGCCATGTATTTTGAGGAGATAATTGTTTGAATTATATCCTAAAATAATTACATAGATTTATTTACCCAAGATAAATAAAATAAAGAAAATAAAATAATCTCCTATTTATCTATGGCATTTTCGAAATTGCAAGATAAAGGAAAGAGATAATCTTTATTCTTTTTGTATTTATCTCTATAGATTAATCCTAATGTGATTAGGATTCCTATTTTTCTATAAATAGGAGGGTTCGGTCATTCATAAATCACACAATTCAATTCCATAGAAAGTTGGAACTCTCTCTTCTTCCCTTCTCCCTCCCTTGGCCGAAATTCCTAGTGTTATTGGGAAGAAAAATATTTTTTTCTTCTTCCCAATTTCTTCTTAAGTTCGATCCCACAATCGGATTTCGTTTGATCGATCGGGATATAGCGTAGAAGATCCGGTGTTGCTGAGGATTTGATGCTGTAAAGAAACCTCCAACCGATTCTCCATTTATTACTCAATGTAAGTTTTGATTTTAATTTTCGAAATTTAAAGCATGAATCTACATGTTTTTTCACAAATTGCATGATATTAATAGATCCTAAATTAAGTGTTAATTTGTGTTACTAAATAAATTCCGCTAATTTAGTAAATCATCCCTTCAGTTGAGACATAAAAACATTTTCCTTAAGAGTTCCATGCAAAAATGCATTTTTGACATCTAATTGATGTAATGTCCAACCAAAATAAGAAGCAAGAGACAAAATTACCCTAATAGTAGGCTTTTTCAATACTGGACTAAACGTTTCTTCAAAATCAAAACCCTCCTTTTGATGATAGCCTTAGCTACTAATCGAGCTTTATAACGGGATATAGAACCATCCGGGTTATACTTAGTGCGAAATACCCATTTGCATTCAACTACATTCATATTTGAGGTGTGAGGAACAAGTGACCAAGTACCTTGTTCTTGTAAAGCATTAAACTCCTCAGACATAGCTGCTCTCCACTCAAGAAACTTAGAAGCCACTGTGTATGTACAAGGATCATGTGGTACAGCAGTAGCAAGAGATGGAGTGGTGGTAGCAAGAAGTATTTTCTTCTTTGAAATTCCTGACTTTAGTCTAGTTTGCATAGGATGAGAATTGATGGGAGAAATAGAAATAGGTGGAATAAGAGGAGGAGGAATTGAATCAGAAAGAGAACTAGAAATAGAAGTTGAAGATTGATGAGAATGTATAAATTGGGATAGTTGAACAGCAGGTGGTGTGATAGGAGAAGTGTTTGTAGACACAGTTTGGGTTGTGGAGAAAGGAAAAATTGATTCATGAAAAATGACATGTCTAGAAATAATGGTCTTTTTAGTAATTGGATTATAACAAATATAACCCTTATAATCCAAAGGATAACCAAGAAAGATATGTTGACTGGTTTTAGGCTCAAGTTTATGAGAGGTGTAAGGTTTTAAAAGAGGATAACATGCACACCCAAAGACTTTTAAATGAAGCATATCTGAAGAATGACCAAAGAGAGTTTCAAAGGGAGATGAACATGTGGAAGTTGGCATTCTATTTATGAGAAAAACGGCTGTTGAAAAGGCATGATACCAAAACTCTAGAGGGACAGATGCATGAAACATAAGAGCTAAAGCAGTTTCAACAATGTGCCTATGTTTACGCTCAGTTGTACCATTTTGTTCAGGGGTGTAAGGGCAGGATTTCTGATGCATAATACCTTTTGAATTGAAAAATTGAGTGACACTATGATTAACAAACTCACCACCGCCATCAGAACGAAAAATTTTAAGTTTAGTGGACAACAGATTTTCAACAAAAGGAACAAAAGTAGTAATGATAGAAGCTACATCAGATTTGAAACAAAGTGGAAAAATCCATGTATATTTGCTAAAGTCATCAACAAAGCAGACATAATATTTGAAACCAGAAACAGAGGGGATTGGAGAAGGCCCCCAGACATCACTATGAAGCAATTCAAGACAATTTGTAGTAAAGGAAGAAGACAAAGGAAAGGAAAGTTTAGACATTTTTGCCTTCAAACAACTACAACAATTACACAAAGATTGAAAAGTGGTGGCTGACATACCAGAGTTGGCAAGTGCCTTATTCAAAATAAGAGAAGAACAATGGCCTAATCTATAATGCCAAATAGAGCTATGTGTAGAAGCTTTAAAAGCTGAAAGCTGGGAAGGTATAGCAGACTGAATTGGATATAGACCATTCTTACATTGGCCCTTATGAAGAATCTTGCCCGTGGTTTTGTCCTGAATGAGGAACCAATCCACATCAAAGATAAACAAACAATTGTTATCTTTACAGAATTTATGAATAGACAAGAGATTAGTGGAAACATCAGGAGAGTTAAGAATTGTATTGAGATTGAACTTATGAGAAGAGGTAAGGAGATTACCACTGCCAGTGCGAGTAACATTGAGTGACTGTCCATTTCCAACAGTAACATTATCATCACCATTGTAGTTGTCACTCAAACGCAGATTAGTCAATTCATTAGTAAGATGTGTATTACAACCACTATCTGTAAGCCAGGCAGAGTAATTCGGTCCATTTGATGAACTGGCAGCAAGTGCAGCCAATTTTGCAGGAGGATGACGCCCTTGGTATGCAAAATTCATCCTATTATAACAGTCCAAAGCATTATGTCCTGATTTTTCACAGATTTGACAAAAGATTTTGCCATCATATCCAGAAGAGGGATTCTGTCCAGTACCTCCACCATTTCCACGATGTCCATTAAATCCACTAGGATTTCCACCATTTCCAGAAGCATTATAAAAGCCACGAAAATTACCATTGAAAGAACTTCCACTACCAGAGAAAGAATTACCAGAATTGCTATTAGAAGATGAACTCTTGTTACTGAAAAATTGATTTCCAGAATTTCCACCACGATGCTGATTGTTGTTTCGATTGAAATTGTTGTTGAAATTATTGTTGGAAAATTGATTTCCAGAATTACCTCATCCACGATAATTCTATTGAGATGAATTTCGAAATTGGCCTCCTCGATTGACAGCAAGAGCAGATAAATCGGTAGGTCTAGGTTGTCTTTCAAGAGATTTTTCTTCAGCCCTAAGCATAGCATGAAGATCTTCTAGTGAAATAGCATCAGTTCTTGTACGAATTGCTATTAGAAAATTGTTGTATATATATGGTAAACCATTCAAAGTGTGAATAAAGAGTTCTTCATCAGCAATTTGCACAGTAACAACATAAAGACGATCCACGAGCTCTTTGATTCGTTGCAAATACAGATCAAGAGTTTCATCCGATTTCTTCTTGATAGAGTAAAGATCAGTCTTCAATTCATGAACATTTGTGTGTGAGTTTGATGAATACTTCTTCTCAAGAATAAGCCATTGCATGCGAGAAGAAGTAGATCCAACAACAAAAGCCAAAGCAGATGAAGATAACGTCGCATTGATTAAGGTAATCAAAGCATTATCATGCATTTTCCATTTCACAAATTCAGAATTCACATTTGTAGACACAATTCCAGAAGTGCTACGAAGAAATTGATCTGGACATGGTGTAGATTCGTCAATATGACCGAAAAGAGAATGAGCCTCAAGAATCGAAGAGACTTGAAAACGCCATGGAACGAAATTGGTGGAATCGAGCCAAAGAGGAACAAGATTGCATATATTTTCAAGCAGAAAAATTGGTGAATTTTGAAGAGAAGAAGCCATGAGCGAAGAATTTGAGGAGGAATTAGGGATTTCAGATGTTGAAGAAGATGAGGCCATTGACGTTTGTCAAGGCTTGCTTTGATACCATGAAGACAGAGATAAAGAAAGAGTGAATATTATTAAAAATATCTCAGAATACATTTACAAGAGAGAGAGAAGAGTATTTATATTATGCTTACAATGTGACAGCTCACTAATAAACTCTAAAGTAGTTACATAATAGTTAGACTATTTAGTTTCACTAATATCTCACAATAAAGAGCAGAGGTAGTTTCCACTCTCAAATTTAATTTTTATATGCTCTGGTGTGTTCTCTAGCAGGTTTCAATGAGAATTTTTTGGTCATTGCCGGGTTCTCGGTTCAGCGCCAATTAGAAATGTCATTTTCTTGATTCTTCTCATTTGGGCAGAGGCATGAAAACTGACCAGATAGCAGGTTCAACTCTATCTTTTGCTAAGAAAGCCTTCGTCTTCAAGAATACAGGTCTTCAATTCGATCTGTTGCTTTGATTACCAGCATGGATTTCTCCTAATTAGAGGCCCGGTTCGTGGTTCTCGGTAGAAAAAGAGACTTTTAGAGAACATTGGACCGAAAACTGAGCATATAGGGGAAATAGAAATAGGGGTTCATTCTCCTTCAATTTTTGTTGCATTTATCTCGGCTCTCAATCCCTGATAACCTGGTTCCACGGCTAGGAGAAGCGAGGATGGGGGAGTTCCCACTCTAAATTTAATTTTCAGCTTCAGGACTTAATTGTTGCTTCAATGGCGGGCTCATAGCTTGTTGTAAATCTCAAATTTTCAGATTTTGTTCCATGAACTGAGGCGTGAAAACAGACCAATCAAGCAGACGGAACTAAATTCTGAGATTATTGTCTCAACAATATCTTTGTAAGGGAGATGACTCTTCAAAGTAGCATCGCTGGTCGGCTCTCTGCTACAGCCCCACGCTTTCAATTGATTCCCCCTACCGTGAACCGACCATCGAGCTTCTACTCAATGGATGGTTCACGATTTTTATAGAAAATGAAATCAGAAGCGATTCCCTTGAACTTTCGCATGAATTCGATTCGAATTTGGTCTTCACGGCGGTTGGATTGCAGGGAAGAAAATGCCTTCTCGGTGGCTAGTTCAACGTTGAAGAGAGAGAAACGCATGTAGCTCGATTTCTTCAACTTCATCTTCAATGGCTGCCGTGAGGAAGAGAAGTTCTGGAATTTAGTAAATTAAAGGCACATCAACTTCCATTGAACCGAGGACAGAGGCGGCTTCTCCCTTGGATTTTGCTGGAGTCCGTTTCATCTCTCGATTCACCATGGTGATCTTTATCAATTGGAGAAGATGAGTAGACGAGCGTCGCTTGCTTCCTTAGTTCTCAGCTCTCGGTTCACGGTGAAGGGAAGATGAGATCCACGATTTAGAATTCGTGGCTTCATGGTGATCGGTTTTAAGAGGGCTTCCAGGCCATTTACGATTATTCTGGGTTTTATGATTCCATGGGAGAGAACCGGGACCCATTATTTTGGCTTGCTGCATGAGAACGAGGATGAAAAAAATCATGGAAGATTTCATTTTTCCATTTGAATCTGTTCCATCGAAGAAGAAGGCCCTGGCTTCTCGGTTTGTGGTTGTGCTTGTGAGGGAGAGAACTGACCAGGGTCGATTTTAATAGATTTTTCAATCAAAATATGATCTTCTATGGCTGGTTCACGATTTGTGGTGGTGATCTCCATCAATTAGAGAAGATGGGCGTCACTTGCTTCCTCGATTTTCCGTTTCTCTTTCTATCTCCATTATCCTGACCCATAAAGCTGCTGGGTTTTTGTTTAAGAGGGGCGTGAGGGAGGGAGAGAGAGAGAGAGCTGGTAGGTTCTCAGTTGTCGTTTCTCTTCTTATCTTCAACTACCTAACACGTGGTTTCATGAGGGAATAAACATGGAGCGGTCGGTTTGGCGTGATCGAGAGAGACGAAATAGGGGTACGCGGTTCTTGGTGCCGTGGAGAGAAAAACTTCAACCAAATCAAGTTGTAGGCTCCTCAGTTCTCGGTTGTCTGTTCATGAAGGAGAAAAGATGAGAATTGATTAAGTGGGCCTAATTGGTTACATGGGCCATGGGGCCTGGCACATTACACAGCCATTAGACAATGGATTTAGCCTTATGGTGTTCTTCAGCAGCTCTCGGTAGGCTCTCTCTTTTTTTTTTTTTAATGAATTAGTCTATCTCATTTTTATTATCTCAGGTGCGTTGCTTGAATGATCCGCTTGATCATTTCTTTGCCCCCAAAGTGAGTATAAACAATTCATTTCTTTGCAAAATCTTTTAATCTGCTCGGTGTTGGGCTGAGATACTTGAACCGAGTAGCTTCTCACCAAATTTACTTAATGTTGAAATTTTTGTAGGAGTGCTAAGAGGTGACACCGAATACTTTGCTCGGATTTAAACATCGTAGCTTCCACACTTAAAATTCAGGTGCGTAATTCTGGTCACTTCTCTTCCATGCTTAATTTTATTTGAAGTATAGTGGCCGGTAGGTTCTCACTCCTTGGTAGAGACTAAGTTAGAGCCTCTTATATTAGGATGTCAGACGATGGATCGAACTATAGGTCACTAGAGGGAGCTCATCCCGACGGGTTGGATCACGCGTCTCATTCATATTCCTATACTGAATTTGCAGCGGAGGTAGAGCTAGGTGCTCTTCTGGAGGGTAATTCCCTTCAACCTCAAGGGTTAAAGATGTCGTTTTTTCCATCTACCATGACCAGGGAGGGCTTGGTGCATTTAAGAGAGAAGTTTAATATCCCCTCTTACATCAACCTTAGGTGCCCTTCAGAGGGTGAACTTCCCCATAGCCCACCACCAAGGGAGGTGGCCTTTTACGGTAAGATGTTCAATTGCTGAGTTAGGCTTCCCTTACACTTCTTCCCTCAAAATTTCTTGTCGGAGGCTGGTCTTGCCCCCGCTTAGCTTAGTCCCAACGGTTGGAACATCTTGCTAGGCTGCTGGGTTCTCTGGCACCTTTTTGGTCAAGGGGCCACCCCTTCCTATAGAACCATCTCGTACCTCTACCACTTAAAAGTATTACCAGGAGAAGATCATAGGTATTATCTTGCTTCTCGAGACGCGCCCTTAGTGGAGAGTCCTTCCTCCATAAAAAATTGGAAAGTTGAGTGGTTTTTCGTGGGCGGTGATTGGATGTTACATGAGCCCGGGAGGGAGTATGCTTTTCCAGTCCCTAGCTCCTTCCAGGTTCTCGGTGGGCATGTGCTAAAGGTAATTTTCACTTATGTTAAGTTCTCTTCTTTAACACTTAGTTTATTTTTCAGTTCGGCCTAGAGGACGTCCGACTCAACTGAAGTCTTCCAAAGCTGTGGTGACCAGGATTCTAGGTATTACCATTCAACATCGCCCTGCTCTCGCCTGCTCACCGAAGAGGGGCTATTAGACTCCGGACTTGCTCTCGCCTCACCTCCTGACCCAGTGAGCTCATAACTCTTTTTATTTTAGAAAATTTTACTAAGGCATGAACTGATCATCTCTCTCTCCTTTCTGACATGTCGTCCGACGCGCTCGAATTCCTTCAGAATAGCCGTCGAGCTCAGGCGGCAATGATTGCCCGGCGCGAGAGGTTGAGTAGGGTGGTTGGGTCCAGGTCCAGGGAGCGGGGCAGCGTCCTCGCCGGGTTCGCTCTCGGTCACCTCAGGTTGGGGCTCCTCTAGTCTTAGCTGCTCGGGCGTCTTCTTCTCGAGGGAGTCGACTTATCTGCGATGTCCCTTACAGCCAGGGGGAGGACTTCTCTTTTTTAGAGAGTCAGGTGCACTCCCTTACTCAGTGCATGAGGGATATTATCTTAGGAGGCCACCCCGACTTAGTCAACAAGGATGCTATTCGCCAGCAGTATCGGGTAAGTAGACTTGCTAGGTGCCCTTCCCTCTTCCCTATCTTTACTTAGCTTTTCCTTAATTCATGTCTTTTCTTTGCAGAGCAGGACCATGATGTCTCTGGCTGGGATGAGGAGTATCCGAGAGCTGAGTAGGGCGAGAGAGGAAATTGCCCAACATGAGCGGAATGCGGCGGAACAAGCTCGTTTTAAAGAGGCAGCGGAGTCCATGGTTACACGTTTGGAAATTGACCTTCGCAAGGAAAGACAAGTGTCTTCTCAGTTGATGCAGAAGATTAGAGAGCTTCCGGCTCAGCTCACTGATGGAGAGAAACTTAACGACCTCTTTAGGAAGACTACCAGATATTCGAAGCTCGAGGCTGAGCTCTTCAAAGTTGGGGGAGAGTATGCACGTTCTCTCATCTATAAGAGGTCCCCGAGTTCGACACCTTGTATGTGCAGGAGGCGTTGGTTCATTTCGTTAATAGTATGACTGAGGCTGCAAACGCTGAGGCTGCTAGGGCAGGTGATGGTAGAGATCAGGTCTTTGAGGAAGAGACCGTTGATGTTGATGTGGAGGGATGACCTATTTAGCTGAAGTTTATCTTGTTTTCTTTGTTTTCTGCTTGGTGGGGCGTGTCCACCTTTAGACTTAACTTATCTTTGTTGTAGTCTTTCCCAGGTGGTCGGCCACCTTATCTTGTATTAAAGCATGCCACCGAGCAGCTTCATCTATATTCCTTTAATGAAAATTTTAGTTTGTTGCTTCAACTCTTGGTTTTTGTATGTTACTCTTCATCTTTATATTATTCTAAGTCCTTCCACCCAGGAGAGCCCTGAAGAGCTATTCCTAGGTGGTGGAATAAGACTTAGAATTTTTTCCACTAGGTAGAGCCATGAGGAGCTCCTCCGTCTAGGCGGAATTATTGAATTCCAAGTCCCTCCACCCGGGAGAGCCCTGAGGAGCTCTTCCTTGGTGGTGGAATAAGACTTAGAATTTTTTCCACTAGGGAGAGCCATGAGGAGCTCCCCCATCTAGGCAGAATTATTATTGAATTCCAAGTCCTTCCACCCGGGAGATCCCTGAGGAGCTCTTCCTTGGTGGTGGAATAAGACTTAGAATTTTTCCGCTAGGGAGAGCCATGAGGAGCTCCCCCATCTAGGCAGAATTATTGAATTCCAAGTCCTTCCACCCGGGAGAGCCCCGATGAACTCTTCCTTGGTGGTGGAATAAGACTTAGAATTTTTCCGCTAGGGAGAGCCCTGAGGAGCTCCCCCGCCTAGGCGGAATTATTGAATTCTAAGTCCTTCCACCCGGGAGAGCCCTGATGAGCTCTTCCTTAGTGGTGGAATAAGACTTAGAATTTTTCCACTAGGGAGAGCCCTGAGGAGCTCCCCCGTCTAGGTGGAATTATTGAATTCCAAGTCCTTCCACCCGGGAGAGCCCTGATGAGCTCTTCCTTGGTGGTGGAATAAGACTTAGAATTTTTTCCACTAGGGAGAGCCATGTGGAGCTCCCCCGTCTAGGTGGAATTATTATTTTCTTAAAGCCCTTCTCCTAGGTGTAGAGTTGTGAGCTGAGTACTTCCCTGTAGCTAAGACCTCAGCTCTGTCGAAATTTTTTTGTCTTCAATTATTGATTTGATTTTGAATTGTAGATTTTGTAATGTATTGATGTAGTTGGCCCCCACTCGAGTCGAATTTCATACTTAGAAATTTTTCTCGAGTCTCGTGTTCTCGGTGGTGGTCAGGCACGAGCTCAGCTAGGATGCTCAGGCATTTCCTTGCCTGCACTTCCTTAGCCTTGACTCTGGCTCTCATACCTTGCACTCTCCATATATACACTTGCAATAGTAGAGAAAAACACAGTAGATTCATTGATTTTTTTTTGGCAATCTTACATAGTAGAGTTCAAGTACAACGTAGAGCAAGATAACTATTGATAGTAGATCCTAAGGTGTTCGGCATTCCAGGGGTGAGGCAAGACGTTGTCGTTGAGGTCGGTCAGCCTATAGGTGCCCGGCCTTATTATCTCGATTACTTTGTACGGTCCCTCCCAGGTCGGCCCTAGGGCTCCGGCGCTCGGGTCCTGGGTGTTTAACATCACTTTCCTTAAAACGAGGTCACCCACTTTGAAGCTTCGTGGTTTGACTCGAGAGTTGTAATAACGGGCCACCCGGTTCTTGTACTCGGCTAAGCGGAGGCGGGAGGTCTCCCTGTGCTCTTCTAGGAGGTCTAGGCCTAGCCTTAGACATTCTTCATTCATCTCCGGATTGAAGTGTTGAGTCCTCGGTGAGGAGAGGCCTATTTCGACGGGCATCACTGCCTCGGTCCCGAATGAGAGTGAGTAGGGGGTCTCTCCGGTAGACGACCGAGCGGTGGTCCGGTATGCCCATAGCATGTTGGGCAGCTCTTCCGCCCATTACCCTTTAAGCCCTTCAAGCTTGGTCTTCAAGTTCTTCTTGATGATTTTGTTGACCGCTTCTACTTGGCCATTAGCTTGAGGATGAGTAGGGGAGGAGCGCAGATGCTTGATACCTAGCTCCGAGCACCAAGACTTAAACTTTTCATTGTCAAATTATCTTTCGTTGTCCGTGACAATTGCATGGGGGATGCCGAACCTGCACACCACGCTCCTACATATGAAATCCGTGGTTTTGTGCTCGGTGATGGTAGCCAGGGGCTCGGCTTCGGCCCATTTGGTGAAGTAATCTACGGCTACTATAGCAAACTTGGTCTGGCCTCTTCCTTGGGGGAGGGGCCCTATCAGGTCGACCCCCCACTGAGCAAAGGGCCAAGGGCTCATGACGTTGGTTAAAGGCTCAGGTGGTTGCCTCGGCACTATCGCAAACCGTTGGCATTGGTCGCACTTCTTGGAAAATGTCTTAGTATCTTCTTAGAGTGTAGGCCAGTAATGGCCTTGCCTTATGATCTTGTGGGCCAAGGGCTTAGCACCTGAGTGGTTACCACACACCCCTTCATGTATTTCTCTCATAACATAGTTTGCTTCATCAGGTGTGAGGCATCTCAGCAGCGGTAGGGAGAATCCTCTCTTGTAGAGCACGTCTCCTTCTAAAACATAGTGTGCTGCTCGGAGTTGGAGTCGCCGAGCCTCAGCCTTATCAGAAGGGAGCTCTCCACTCTTCAGAAAGTTGATGATTGGATTCATCCAAGTGGGAGTGGTCGGTTCTGTGTCCCCATCGACCTTCATTGCCTCCAACTCATCAATACTTGAGTTTGGGAGAAACTCAACGGGCACGGTTCTGCTTAGCTCGGTCTCATATGCCGATGTCAGGCTTGCGAGTGAGTCCGCATTGGAGTTCTCAGATCAGGGGATTTTTCTAACTTCCCACCACTCAAAACTTGGGAGATGTTCCTTGGCCTTTGCCAGATAGGGTGCCATTCTTTCTCCTTTGGTCTGGTACTCTCTAGTTATCTGATTGATGATTAATTGAGAGTCACCAAGTACCTTCACTCGTCTCACCCAGACCTTTTTTGCTAGTCGCAGCCCGGCTAGTAGGGCCTCATACTCGGCCTCGTTATTGGAGGCTCAGAAGCCAAACCTTAAGGCATATTCAATATGGGCTCGGTCCGGGGAGACAAGTATGAGTCCGGCACCGCACCCCTTCATGTTGGATGAATCATCCACAAAGAGTGTCCAAGCAGACTCTCCTCCTTGTGGAGAGGCTTGATCTTTCGCAGGAGTGAGCTCGTCAGTGGGATCAATTAGTTATTCTTCCTTCTCGGAAGTGAGCTCTTCACTAGGGGCAGCTGGTGGCTCTTCTTTCCCAAGCGTGAGCTCTTCAGGTGTGAGCTAGGCGATGAAGTCTGCCATGGCTTGCCCCTTCAGGGCGGTTCTCGGCTTGTATTTGATATCGTACTCGCTAAGCTTTACTGCACACTTCATCAGGCGCCCGGACGCTTCAAACTTCTGGAGGACTTGCCTTAGAGGATCGTTGGTTAAGACCACTATCTCATGCGCCTGGAAGTAAGGTCTTAGTCTTCGGTCCGAGGTCACTAGGGCTAGCGCCAACTTTTCCATTTAAGGGTACCTGGTCTCGGCATCGACCAGGGTCTTACTGGTGTAGTAGACGGGTAGTTAGGCGTCGTCCTCTTCCCGGATGAGAGCCGAGCTGACTGCTGTCTCAGATACGGCTAAGTATAGAATCAGCTCTTCACCTTGGACGGGCTTGGAGAGTAGGGGTGCCGAGCTGAGGTACTCCTTCAGCTGTAGGAAGGCCACCTCACACTCCTCAGTCCATTCAAACTTGCTCCCTTTCCGAAGGATCTTGAAAAATGGAAGACATTTGTCTGTCGCCCTAGCCACGAACCTGTTGAGTGCAGCTACTCTTCCATTCAAACTTTGTAATTGTTTCAAGTTCTTTGGAAACTTTGTAATTTTCCGATTGATTATTTGGTATGTTAAATTTTCAATTGAGTTTTATGAATCAAATTTCTATTTAATTTTGTAAAACATAAAAGGATTCTTACATTTAACCAATTTCATTATTAATTTATTTTTAAATCAATTTTTATCATTAATTTGCACAATTTCCAAAACTAAAATTCTCAACTCATCTCTCTTTTTCTAAATCTATTTAAATTCTTACTTGATCATCACCTCTCCGTGGAATCAACAGCCCTATAAACTACAATCGACAGCTGCATTGACATTTTTAGGCGTAATCAGTGACATATAACCGCTACAATATTAATCATGTTTAAAGAAAATTTGTGAATATATATGATTAACTTAGAGTGTTCTAATAGATTGAATTGAACTGTTACTTTCGAGTATGATTAACGTAACAACAATAATAAGGGAAATTTCATTGGGTGGCAGAATTTTCAGCAATATTTATAAATATAGCATTTTTAAAAGATATTTGCAAATATAACAGTTTTTTAAAAACTCTCATTTATGTGAATCAAAGAAATCAGTACTAACCTATAAGATAATCAGTGATAACCATTAGGTAATCAGTGATTCATACACAAAATATCAGGATATCAGTAAAATCAGTGATTACTTGTGTGAACATCAGTGATTACTTGTGAAGAAATCATTAATTACTCATGCAAAACTAGTGGCAGTTTTGTAACATTTTATGTGTGAATTTGAGTTTTTTGCTATATTTCCAAATAACTTTTTTTACTGCTATTTTTATAAATATTATACCTAATTTTGCTATTTTTACAAGTGCCCCCAATAATAACTTAATATGTGTTATCATCTATAAAATCAATATTACATATTAGCTAGGTAATAATACTCACTAAGTTCCAATAATACGATTTGTATTTGCTTGACTTTGGTTTTTAATAAACATTCTCGCTGCAATTTTCAAATTCAAATCAATGTTTAATAGAATGTTGCTCGCCTTCAAATCCCGATGAATAATTTTCAATCTTGCGACTTGATGAAGACATAAGATCCCTCGAGAAATTCCATTGATAGTTTCTAATCGCTTAGTTCAATCTAACAAAGTCCTCTTGCTTTCTTGTACATATATTGAAAGAAAGAAAAAAAACCCTTGAATTTGTGAGGTACAAATTTTTATGTAGAATTGAGGTTGTAATAATATATCATTTGCTTAATAAAACAGCTATGTATAAACAATTATAAAGACCGTTTTGCTAAAGTAAACTATAATAATTTAACGTCATTATTTGTTTTCCAATTTCAAAGTCAATTTTTATCCTTTTTCTATTAGCACAGAAAATAAATTGTTACAAATAAAAGTATTTAGACAAAAAATATTATAAAACATCAAAATGTAGAGACTAAATTATTGAAAGGCAGGGAAAAATAAAATAAAATTAAGAACACCAAAGTAGTGAGCTATTCTAACCCCAAAAAAAAAAAAAAAAAAAAAGAAGAAGAAGTTGTTACGTGGCATCCACACGCAAACAAATCTTTGATTAAAATAAGAAAGAACATGGATCAAGTCAAAGCACGACGTTGGAAAAAAATTCAACAAATATACAAAGGGTTATAATATTTGACAAATCTTTATCATGGAAAATCGTTACACTTGGCTGGTGCGATGAAGTTCATATGTCTTTAACTATTTTATTTGTTCACATCACAAGAAAAACTATTTTTAATTAAATAGACTTTATGAACTAAATAAATCAAATATTATAAAGCCGAGATAATTATGTGGGAGGAATTTTTTTAGCCTATGACTGAATTCAAGTTAAAATTATACCGAAAGCGGAAACATACCTTACTTTAAAATTGGCAGTAAATGATTAGGGTTTGGATCTTCTAATCATTTTGTAATCACTTCTCTATAGTTTTCTCACAGAGAGTATTTTTGTAACTCCTTTCTATAAACTGACAAATAACTAATGGTCATTTATACATTTTAATTATTTCTAATTTGGCCCCTCATCAAAATGGAAATTCTAAAAGTATCTATGCTTATATAATTACATGGAATTATATAATTATTCTTAAATCAACATTAAAACATTAGTAAATCACTTCATTTGGCTAACTCATGATAGCATTTACATTTAATAATTACATGTGTGGTCCATATATTGATTTTTTCCAACATATTAATAGTAGAGGAAAGAGATTCAATTTTCCAAAATAATTAACTCTGTTTTTAAGGTGGGGGGAGAACTCGATCTACTTTAAAAGGATGATTGATTAACGAGCTTCAAGCATGGAAACCGTTACGTCATTTACAGATTTAGCTCCTTCAGTAGTACTTGTTGATGGATCTTCTCTAGCGAAATTTGATCTCTTCAAAATAAATAAAGGTTTTTTCGGAGAAGGAAGAGTCACTTCATTACTTAGCATGAAAACAACTGTGGACATGGTTGGACGATCAACTGAGTCATCTTGCACACACAATAGCCCAATTCGGATGCATTTTAATATCGCATTTCTAAAAGATGATTTCAGTTCATCCATAGTTGAGTCCACTATTTCCATTGCTTTGTCCAGTTTCCACAGCTCCCAAACCTTAATTACAACAGAATAACATCATTTTAAGAATTCAATAACTCTAGGGGTATTAGCACACAATTGACTTACATATCCAACCAAATTTATGCCATTGTGAGAATCCTTGAAGCTATTGTTTTTCCTGCCTGCTATGATCTCTAACAACAACACCCCAAAGCTATATACATCCGATTTTTCCGAAAATAATCCTTCCATTGCATATTCCGGTGACATATAACCACTGCAATATATAAAACGTGTTTAGAGAGTCTTGCGTTTATCTAAAATGGTTTTTGGGCCATTTCATTTGCCATACTATTTGAATACTTTTTTATTAACTTTCAAGTATGTGAGAATGTCTAGTAACTTATTTATGATTTGTTAATTGTTATCTACAAAAAAAAATGCATTGAGAGAGGATATACTTACTATGTTCCAACTATACGATTTGTATTTGCTTGAATCTGATCATTACTAAATATTTTTGCCATACCAAAATCAGCAATCTTAGGATTTAAATCACCATCCAGTAGAATATTGCTTGCCTTTAGATCTCGATGGATGATTTTCAACCTTGAGTCCTGATGAAGATACAAGATCCCTCGAGCAACCCCAATAATAATTTTGAAACGTTTGGTCCAATCTAGTAAAACCCGCTTGCTTTCATCTGAACAAGGAGCGAAAACTTAGTTTTTGGTTCAGAAAATCCACCACAAAAATAAGGGACATTATTAGCTAAAAGAAGGACATACCAAAGATGAAAGAGTCCAAGCTTTTATTAGGCAAGTGTTCATAAACCAACATCTTCTCTTCATGTTGAACACAATATCCTAAAATTCTCACAAGGTTTCTATGTTGAAGCTTTGCAATTAAGGTAACTTCATTCTTAAACTCTCCTATTCCTTGTCCTGAGTTCTTTGCCAGTCTTTTCACAGCAATTTCTTCTCCAGTTTTAAGCATGCCCTGAAATTATCAAATATACACAAAATCATTGAAATTTCATCATTTATTCAAGCTTATTTAAGATATTTATTGAATTTAAATACCTTATAAACAGAGCCAAAACCACCTTGTCCAAGCTTGTTTTGAAAAGAAAAATGATCCGTAGCTTTCGATATAGTATTCAGGTCATAGACGACGGGCAGATGATCTGAAGTATTTCTACTTTGATCACCAAGTAATTCTCTTGGAATTGGAGAGTCGTCAAAGTAATTAGATAAACATTGATTTTCCTTTCCTATCATTTATATTCACATTTAAAACAAAAGTGAATACAATATTAGCGCCTTATAGTGTAAAGAGAAAACTAAATTAGAACCAAAGAGTCGAATGTGAAACCATTAAGTACGTGTTTAGGAAACTTTTGGAAGTTTGTTTACAAGTGTTTATGTTTTATTAAATAATTTTTTTTATAACCATTAAAAAAACAAGCTATCCCTTTACTTACTTTTTTTCCTTTTATGACACAAATATACGACGAGGGTAGTAAGAAGCAGTGACGTTGCAACAATTGATACAACGACAATCGTTACCACCTTATTCCTTGCTGAATGTCGATTTGAATTTTGGGTATATTGAGCTAAACAAATACAAGAGAGCAAAAGAATTGTAAGGAAAAATATTCTAGAAGACTAGTAATTGTTAAATGTGACCTCTAACGAGTCTCATTATATCCTATAATAAATAGATCTATCATCAATCCAATGATATGAGTTGATAAGTCAAGCTATTATAGATAAACTAACAATTTTTATTTTTATTTTTTTAATTTCTTTGGCCAATTAGAAAAGAAGCTAATCAACTATAACGACTATTAGGTGAAAGATATCTTTCAATTTAAGTTTTTCATTTTTCTTTTAGTTTTTGGCTTACTTTATTAAAATAACAGAATAATGGGATCTTCCATTTGATTTTAGCTTGTTAACTTCCATTCATATAATGTCAAAATCGATTCTGTATATTTTATAATTAGAGTGGGTTTGGTAGTGGTTTTGGCCAAGATAAAAGTGCTTTTAAATAAGTTAAAAAGCTTTCTATATCCACAGTTTATATTTGTCAATATATTACAAGCACTTTTTGTAGAAGTCAAAAGCACTTCAAAAGTGCTTTTTAAAAAAGTAAGTATTAGGTGTCTTTTGAGGTGTTTTTGATGTTTTCAAATTTGTATGTCTAATTTCTTCTACACATTTTATCTCTTTAACTTCTCTCTACATTATAATTTCTCTCTCTTCTCTCCATTATTTTCTCTAACTTTTCTCCACACAATTTCTCTCTCTACCTTATTTGTCTGCACCCTCCCTGACTTCTCCCTATATACTTTTTTTTTTCTCTACCTTATTTCTACAAATTTTCTTTTCTACACCCATTTTCTCTAACAAGAACTCTAAACAATATTAAAACCACTTTATAAATGTTAGATCCAAACAATAAAATAATATACTACTAAACACTTTTTATCATAATAATTATTAAAAAAGTATTTTGACTAAAAACACTTATTTTATAAACGCGCTCAAACAAGCCCTTAGTGAGTTCAAAAATTTGAAAGGCGTACCTAATTCGATCGCATCTACTCTAACAAACATTTCTTGTCCAACACTAGCATTGGCATAAGTCCGCGTATCTATCAAATCCCCATACCATGTCACGCACCCAATCCCAGTCGTCACATCCGCGCTCGTGTAAGCCGTACAATTACAATCCTTCAAACATGCTACCCGACACGCTTCTAAACTCATGTTCTTGTTGGCACGTGCCTTTGACGCATCCGGCACCTTCACACGTGCTACTGTTACAAACCCTTCTCCACTTCGACACGTGGCATTTTCCCTCTTCCTCACACACCCACCCGACGGATTTCTCATGGACCAGTCACGAGGCTGTCTGGGTTCGAATCCGGGCAGACACGTGCACTGAAACTGATCCGGATTATACGGGTCACAGTTACTATTCGGACCACACCGATTATAGTTGTCGCACCACTCTTTTGGAGCCGACCAAAACTCAACCCAATTCCGGTCTTTTTCACGCCTCCATGTCCTGCTTAAGAAACCCGATTCATCTAAATTCATCCTCGTCAAAATCCCGTCTTCTTTAACCCCATTTACCAAAGAAACCTCGTCAGCATCGTCAACGTATGTCGCGGTAAGGATAAAGAAGGTTGTCATCTCTGGTACGCCACTAAATCTTCGTCCGGTCCAAGTCCCGGCCCGCCACAGTGGAACATCGTTCTGATACAAAACCAACTGCGGATACCCGGTCGGATCGATTCTGAGAGTGAAATTTCCGGTTCCCGGATCATCACGAGCTTTCCAAGAAGTTACGAACCGGTTGAACCCGGTCCTCCGGTCGTACCCAATTTTCATATAGGGAAGAAGGGTATGGGAGGGATAGTCAAAGCTTTGCCATAGAAGGTTCTGGTTTTGTTTCTGAATCAGTTGAAGGTTTCCAGTATCCAAAAGCTGAACCGACACATCGTTCATCGTCGACGAAATCGAAACGTTTGTGGACCAAAGGGAGATGTTTTGAGTGTGGGAGTAGATAACGAGGTTGCCATGAGTGTCGATGGCGAATGTTCCGGAATCATCCTTAAGCGGTTGATCTCTGTTAGCAACCCAAACAAGGGTTAGATCAGGAATATCGTTATACCAAATACCAACGTATCGGCGATTCGTGGAATTGTTGAGGCTGAAAAATCCAAGAGCGAAGTTTTTGTTTGTAGAAATCAAGAGTTGACCGTCTTTAATGATATTAATTGCAGAGGTTTCGACGGTTGAATTCTCGACGGCAATAGTAATCAAATGGCGATCAGGGACAAGAAAAACTAAATTAAGCAGAAATAAAATCAGGATGTTAAAGACCCATTTAGCTGAATTCATCATACTTCTGTTTAATTGGGTAACTGTCATTACATTTAAAGCGGCCTTTATATTAAAAGAAATAAGAAAAAAAGTATGAAGTAAAAAGATAAAAAAAAAAAATCACCTTAAAGATTAATGTTATTAATTGTGATCATACACTATATTAATAGTTATAAGTTTAATTTTCTATTAACTGATTGTTAACTATAAATAAATATACAGAAGTTAGCAATAAATTTGAACTATTGGGAAAAAAATATATATATATATATAATTGAATCTCGTGTTGTTAGATTTTACGAAAATGAATTGTAATTAAAAAGGTAATATATGTGATTTGATAATTGATCGAGTTTATTTCTTTATATAGTTCTATAGTCTAATTTTTTTTTTAGAATTTTAAAAAACTAATGAAATTTGATAGAAATAATAATAAGTCTTAATTAAAAAAAACTCGCAATTAGTCATATAGTGGAGGGTTAAAATATATAACATTTAAAGTTGATCCCTAAGGTGAGGATGAAAAATGAGTTCCGAGATAAATGTTGTGGTCCGTTTTGTTAATAAGTGAGAATAGTATTAGAATTACAATTCGTTGGAAAAATCTTTTTGGAAAAGTAGCCATGAAAGGGACACTGAAAAATCAATCTTTTTGGAAAAATCTTTTAGAGCATCGTAAAGAAATAGGCGCTGAAAAATCAATCATTTCTATTTATTCTATATTCTGGAAGTCGGTTAAATACACACATGGCCCCGTTTGGTTGTCAGGTTTGGGGCTAGTTGGGTTTTACACAACTCTAACCAGTGTTTGCAACTACAAAAAAACGTAGCTTTACCGGCGAAATAA
This sequence comes from Gynostemma pentaphyllum, assembly GCA_028015215.1. Lineage (NCBI taxonomy): Eukaryota > Viridiplantae > Streptophyta > Magnoliopsida > Cucurbitales > Cucurbitaceae > Gynostemma > Gynostemma pentaphyllum. The sequence continues at coordinate 42,815,374 of CM051346.1, read as the reverse complement.
TCCTGGCGAATTTAATTTCGCCGGTAATATTTAATTAAAGCCAGCGAAATTTTACGTTTCGCCAGCTTTTCCGTTAGCAATGCCAGAGAAATTTCATATTTCGCTGGCATTGTTGACGAGACGTTCTGTCTCGTGGGGCAAGGCCAGCGAAATCATTTCGCTGGCCTTGCAATTTATTTTTTAAAAAAAAAAATTACCAAAGCAGGCGATTTGTGACATACGAGACGCGTCTTGTGGGGCAAGGCCAGCGAACCTGGGAATTAAAAACCCCCCGTGAGCGTCCCCTGTTCCCCCATTTCCTTTTCCCCTTTGCTTCTGATCTCTTTCCCTCTCCCCTTTCCGGCGAAACCGATCGTGGCAGGTCTTCTCCGGCAGCTGTCATCGTCTTTCAGGTCATTTTTCTTCCTATTTTCTTCCTATATTTCATTTTAGGATAGTATTTTAAAAATTAAGGGTATTTTTTTTTAAGGTTTCTCTCCAATTTCAAAAGTTTAGAAAAGTTAGGGCTTGAACTTTTTTTAGCTAATTTTTTGATTCAAATACTAATTAGTATAAATTGATTAAAATTTCATTGTATTCATGTGTTTATTTTGAGCTATTGATGTGATTTTCCATAGTTGTTCATGTTAGCATTTTAAGTAAATGAGTTTTTTAAAGGGTTGTTCTTTCTTTTTTTTTCTTTTTTTTTTATAGTTTTTCATGCTATTTTTATTGAGATAAGTAATTTTGAATGTTATTTTTGTTGAGAGAATTAAATGTGATTGTATTAATGCATATATGCTTTCTTTGTTGAGAGAAGTAAGCCAAAGTTACTCACTTTTCTATTCCATATTGAAAATTTTGAAAATGAATGTTATTTTAGTTTTTATTCCATGAAATTTATGTTTTGTTTGATTTAAATGTTGCTAATCGATTGGATCTAAATTATTTTGTTCTTTTTTATTCTTATGTTTAATTATAATTTTTGTTTATTTATTTTTGACATTTGTAGTTCAATAAACTAATTAATTACTTTAATGTTGTATTTTTTTTAAATAACAAAACCAAATGTAAACACGTTTTTTTTTTTTTTGAAAATTGAACTTTTTGAAGATAAATGTTATTTTTGTTTTAATTTATGTAATTTTTGAATTATTTGTTTAATGTAGTTTTTTCTATTAAATGAATGTCATAAATTTTTAAGAATTACTCTAATTGATCAAAATTAAATTGTATATTTTAATTTCTTTTCAGTTACGATTGTTGTTTTTTTTTTTTTTTTTTTTTGTAGTTCACAACAAGCTAATTATATTTTGGCAAACAACGAACATGGCGAGCAATGATAGGTACATTTTCAAGTGCTCATCATACTTAATTATCATAGAATATTATGTTATATATATATATATATATATTAATATACATTATATGTTCTACATTATTTAAGTGTTCATGCATAACCATTGGGTGTGGCTAACCTGCGGCAAAGTTAGCCACATATAATCTGATATACTTTATTTCATTGTGCATGCATAAACTTTGGGTGTAGCTAACCTGCAGCAAAGTTAGCCACACATAATCTGATATACTTTATTTAATTGTTCATGCATAAACCTTAGGTGTGGCTAACCTGCAGCAAAGTTAGCCACACATATAAACTTGTCATCTTTTATTGTTATGGATTTCTATTTACCTACCATAGTCATTGTTTAGAATAGTTTATCGAGTCACGTTAGGTAGCAACCTAACTTTATTACTTATTGGGTTATGGGTCAGGAGTTGGATAATACTTAGGGACAAATTTTGTACCGAATATGTCAAGGGTATTAAGTCTTTCATAGAGGTAGCGAGGACCATTAATGTCAATGAAAATGGGAGGGTTCGTTGTCCTTGTATGAAATGTGTGAACACTGTATTTGGGCAAATTGATAGTATAGAACGACATCTATATATTAATGGAATGTCTCCGACCTATGCTCGGTGGGTATTGCATGGAGAAGAAGCAGATGTTCGGGGGTTCACGAGTTATGTCGGAAGTACATCACAAGTTCATGAGGATGTAGGGGGAAATTCTAATGATGAGAGAGTGAGTGAAATGTATGAAGTTATTCAGGAGATACGAGCCCCGTTACATGAGAATGTTGAGAATGATATATCCACAGATAATGATTTCTCACATTTATTAGGTGAAGCTGGAAAAGAATTATACCCCGGGTGTATAAAGTTTTCTGCTCTAAATTTTTTGGTCAAACTGATGCATATAAAAGTTTTGAACAAATGGAGCAACAAGTCTTTCGATATGCTTCTCAAAATATTGAAAGAAGCATTGCCACTTGACTCTGTATTACCGGGGTCATATTACTCTAGTAAAAAAATGCTTAGTGACTTGGTTTAGGTTATGAAAAGATTCACACATGCAAGTATGATTGTGTGTATTATATAGGAAAGAGTTTGCTGATTGTGAGCATTGTCCGGTGTGTGGAGAATCACGCTATAAAGAGGTGATAAATGGGAAGAGTAAGAAAGTTCCTCAGAAAGTATTACGTCACTTCCCACTTAAGCGTAGGTTGCAACGTATGTTTTCTTCTAAACACACCGCTTCTGATATGCGATGGCATAAAGATAAGAGGATGGAAACAGATGGTGTGCTTCGCCATCCATCAGATGCACAAAGCTGGAGACATTTTGATTGAACATATCCATGGTTTGCGTCTGATCCAAGAAATGAGCGTTTAGCTCTAGCATCAGATGGTTTTAATCCTTCGAGTAACATGAGTACATCTTACAGCATGTGGCCTGTTATGTTAATTCCGTATACTTTACCTCCTTGGAATTGTATGAAAGAATCTAGTTTTCTTTATGTCATTGCTTATTCCCTGACCAAAATCACCGGCGCAAGACATTGATGTGTTTTTAGAGCCATTAATTGAGGAGTTGTATGAGTTGTGGAATGGGGGGATTAGAACATTTGATAGTTCACAATCTGAATTCTTTCCCGCATATGGTGATTTGTCAGGATGGAGCACTAAAGGATATAAGGCGTGTCCTTTATGCCTAGATGATACTTCGTCACGACGGTTAAGAAGTAAAGTTTGTTATATGGGTCATCGGCAGTATCTACCATTAGATCATGTAATGCGTAGAAGTAAGCTACATAATGGTTTTCATGAGTTACGAGATAAACCTAGGGTTAAGACCGATTCTGAGATATTATCTGAAGTAAGTCGTTTACAGTTTGTTAAAACAGGTAAGAATCCTATCAACTTTGACAAAAAATGGAAACAACCTGAAAACAATCATAACTGGAAGAAGATGAGTATCTTCTTTAATCTCCCATATTGGTCAACCCTACTTATACGCACAAGTTAGATATCATGTATATCGAAAAGAATGTCTGTGACAACTTGATAGGGACATTATTTTCAATAGAAGGGAAAAACAAAGACACCTTAAAGGCACAGTTAGATTTGCAAGAATTGAGAATCAGGAAAGAGTTGCATGTATACAAGGCCGGTACTAAGTTTGTTAAACCTTTGGCATCTTTTACCTGATCTTCTAAAGAAAGAGTTCAGGCATGTAAATTTTTGAAAGGTGTTAGATTCCCCGACGGTTTTGCATCACATATATCTCGTTGCGTCAATCTCGAATCTGGAAAATTGTCTGGACTTAAAAGTCACGATTCACATGTTCTATTGCAGCGTCTCTTACCACTAGTCGTTCGGTGTTTTGTTGATAAGAACATAGATCGTGTCATAACTGAGTTTAGTAATTTTTTCCGTTCTATGTGCTTAAAGGTTATTCGGGTTGAAGAACTTGATAGGTTAGAAAGAAACATTGCCACCATATTATGCAAACTTGAATAGATTTTTCCTCCGGCATTTTTCGATGTCATGGTTCACGTGTGTGTACATTTTCCATATAAAGCTAAAATAGTTGGGCCTGTTACATATAGTTGGATGTACCCAATAGAACGTAGTCTTAGAACATTAAAACAATATGTAAGGAACAAAGCGCGAGCAAAAGGATCAATTGCTGAGGCATATGTGCTAAACGAGTCCATAAGTTTTTGTTCTATGTATTTGGAAAACATTGAGACAAGGCGTAACAGGATTGACCGGAACGATGAAAGGTCATCAATCAATCGTGCAAAACGGGATATTTCTGTTTTTAGACTCCAAACTCGGCCAATTGGGAGGTCTATATTTCGACAGTTATCACGAGATGAAATGAACAAAGCACATTGGTACATTTTGAACAATTGTGACGAAGTCGTACCATTTATTTGGTATGTGTATTTAATTTTACAAGTATAAAATTTATTTTCAATGTTCATGTAACGTGCCTTTAATATACTAACTTTATACTATATAGGAAGCATTTTAACATCCTTCAAAGTGAAAGATCAAGTGTAAATATATACACACGTCAAGAGAGACAATTCCCAGAATGGTTCAAAACTCATGTAAGAGTGTACTTTTCATGATTAGTGTAGCCAAACATTTGTTTGAACTTTATCCAAATCATATGCTTATGTCACAGGCACGAGAACTACATAATGCGGGAAAACTTAGTGAGGATCTTTATGCAATTTCAATAGGACTAGATACTCGAGCCCGTTCGTTTAGTGGATGTTGTGTGAACGGTTTGCGCTTTCACACAATAGATCGTTCAAGCGCTCGTATTACTAACAGTTGCGGTGTTTCAGTTCCAGGGGAACATGACACCGGTTCTATATCGTTTTATGGATTGTTAAGAGAGGTTTTAGAGTGTACATATGTAGGAGGGAACAAAGTTATTTTATTTAATTGTGAATGGATAGACACATCCTCCCATATAATCCATAATGACCTTGGTTTCTTGTCCATTAATCTATCCCGTAGGTGGTATGTGAATGAACCTTTCATTCTTGCCATTCAGGCTGAACAAGTGTTATACTTGGAAGACCTAAAATACGGTGGGGAATGGCGAGTGGTCCAATCTTTGAAGCCAAAAAAAGTTTGGGACGTTCCAGAGATAGATAGTGATGAAGAAGCCGAAGAATATGACCTTAATATTGGACCGCTTGAGACGGAAGTTATTGATACTGTGGATGATATCGCTATGTTAAGAAAAGACGTACCGCCTGACTTGGTAAATGTCGATGTTATGGACCGAGCTATTGGTAATAATGATTCTAGAGAAGATGATTTCATGGACGATGAAGATGATTTCATTGAGGAAGAAGATGCAAACATAGTAACATCGGAATCTGATTTTAGTGATTAGGTACTGGTAGGTAATGCCTTTTATAATTACTTAGTGTAGGCAGACGTCTTACTTACGAAATATATATATATATTGTGAGTTTTTATTTTCTTACATATTCAGGCCTCCTCTTGGTCCGTGTAAGACCCGTGTAGCTACGTTACACCCACATAGTACTACTGATCATGAGGTCGGAGGGAGTACTCCTGCTTCAGGTACTTATTAACTTGCATACATTTCAAAGATTTTTAACTTTCATGCATAACTTATTTGAACTTGGAACAGGTTCACAGTCACCAAAGCGCAGAGGGCCATCCAAAAGCCTAGCACTTGCTCAGGCCGTTCGAAACAATGGAGGGAAACTACCTGTGGACATCCCTGACAGGTTATGTGCGCCCATTGTTCATCAATGAGATCGGGGTTCTTTTCCGGGGCTATATTCCCATTCGTTGTATTGTTAAATGGAAGCTTGTTACCCAAGCAGACAAGGACAATATAATTCATAGGCTTTTGGTAAGTACATTTTTATTAGTTTTTCCTAAGTTTGTAAAATTCATTACTCATTTCCACTCTTTATGACATAGGATAACTTTATTTTGGACCCTACTCGAGAGGTTGTCACTATTTATCTTAATAACAAGATGCCATTGGCTTTGAATGAGTTTTGTGGGAAGTTGCACAGACACTATAAGAAGATTAAAGCGAAAGATGGCATTCAAGTAGCACGTGCATCAAACCACGAACAAGTAGAAAACATGGATGATTGGGTGTTTTTATGTGACATGTGGGAGACACCCAAGTTTAAGGTTAACACATAACCTCTCCATATATATAGGCTATTGTTTAAAACTTAATAAAATTGTAATTTACTTTGACTTTATTGTAGGCCATCGTGGATCCAAATGTCGAAAATCGGGGAAAAATGAAATACAATCACAAGACGGGCTCAAGGTCACATGTGCGAGTCATGACGGATTTTGTAAGTATATGTTTTGTTTGGATATGGAAAGTAATAAAACAACTTCATATACTAGTGCGCTCTAAACTAGCATTCTTGTTTTTTTATAACAAGCGGAAGACGAAGATCATGAAGAAGAGTTCAATGAAATTGATCTATTTCTTGTCACGCACACTAATGACAAAGGTGATTGGATCAATGATGAGGCAGAGAAAGACTATGTAAGTCACAAGACATTAAAAGATAATTATAAGATTATGTTTTATGTATTATTTTTAAATTGTATATGTTATTTATAATACTTGCATAACATGATGTGTGATTTGTTGGTCGCCCCTAATATGGAGGTGGATGGAGAGGTCCAAACGCGCCTAACTAGTGTCGAGATCATTGAGAAAGTACGAGGCTATCGATCCGGCTATATCAAAGGCTTAGGGGTGGGACCCACTCACTGTAGAGACTTTTCTACTGTAAGATCGAGCCGTTCACGCACCACAGAAGATCTGAGGGTGGAGATGCTCATGGAAGAGAACAAAAAACTTAGAAGTGAGTGAAATGAACTGAAAGGTGAGTGCGGTGAACTTAGAGGTAATTACAAAGAACTTTTGGGGAAGTATGACAGTCTTGCACACGATGTGAGCAACTTGAAGAATTTCTATACTCCATTGACGGATAGTAGTGCACGTGATTAGGATACTTGGAGAACTACTTTTGTAAAACTATATATTTGTATTTGGACATATGCATATACTTTCTAATTTGGATGGATGTTTTGGTATGTTATATATAATTTATATGTAAATTTTGATGTTGCTTAAAAAGTACAAGAAATTGATAATTGCAATTTGTTTTCCATTTGACATGAAATACAGGAATTTGAAATGTGAGAATTGTAAATTGAAAAAAAAAATTGAATACTCCAGAGACTATGCCGGCGAAAATCGCCGGTATAGCAAATTAAAAAAAAATTAAATGGCTATGCCGGTGAAAATCGGCGGCATAGCAAACCAAACAACAATAATTTAAATGGCTATGCCGGCGAAACGCAAAAATCGCCGGCATATCCTAAAACGACGGTCCTTTACCTGCGATTTGACTCAGTGAAAAAATTTCGTGGGTAAAGCCTTTGCCGGCGAAAAATTTCGCCGGCAATGCTCAATTTTCTTGTAGTGTGTCTCCCAGTTTTGAAACCCAATATGATGGGTTTGTTAACCCCCTCTTAACAAACCTATCAATTTTCATAATTTTAACACATTTTATACTTAACAGGCTCAGTGTTTTGTACAAACCAAACACAGTGTTAACAACTCCCTATTTAACAACCTCTTGCTTAATAACTCCCTGCTTAACAACACCCTGCTTAACAACCTAAACCTGACAACCAAACGACCCTTTTACGTGTTGACATTTTTATCATGATATAGCAAGCATTGAATCTAAATAATTATTTTCTATAGCGAACTTGGTTTTTTATTTTATTTTATTTTTTATATAAAATGTTGAGGTGGGAATTGAATCACTTTTTTAAAAGTAAAATTTAAATCAATAGAAGGATGTTTTAAATCATTTTTAAGCCACATAAGTATTGTGTGAGTAATTTCTGGTACAAAGTACTTCCAGACGGTTGAACGAACTGAGTCACACGTTGAACTCCGGTAGTTGAATCACTTGAAATACTACAGCAAATGATGGTCAGAAAGGCACCGGTGTGGTACCGGCCGACGACCCTCCGACGATCAAGTTAGGTGGTGGTAGGTGAGATATGCCTTGCGCCGCAAGGATTAGGTCAAGCAATGCGATTATTCGTTTTTTAGGTTAAAGTGTCATACCTGATTTGAGAGGTCAGGTGCCTTTATAGTTCCTTGATCTTGGGCTCATCGACTGGGCTAGCATGAGGCTAGGCTTAATGGGCTGTCCACTCGGCCCATGGAGGGTGAGTTCCCTTTGGTGTTGGCTCGGATGGGCCTGTCCTCATGTGAGCCGGCCCGAAGTGAACACGGCCCGTAGGAGGGCTATTTTTACCCTTTACAGTTCTCCCCTATTTCCTGGGTCGGTAAGTCCGGGGAAGGGAATAGTAAGTGTCTGAATCGGAAGCGTGATGCTCGTCTCGATTCTTGGATCGTCCTGGGACGCTGGGGGGTCACAATTCCTCAGAAAATAGACCGTTTAGCCTCGCTTCGGTTCGGGCCTTTGGTGGTTTCTATTCTCGAATCGTCGCGCCCTTTCTGTGCGATGTGATGGTAGGGCATGCATTGTCTTCTTTAAATAAGGGTTTTCCTCAGAATTAAGGGCTTGTTTGCCTTTTGATTTCTCGAAGCTCTCTGTCAGTCGCCTGCTTTAGAATCGGTTCTTCGCCATCTTCATCTCGTATCTTCGAAGCCTTTCCCGTTCTCCCCTAAAGGTTAGTTCTTTCTCTGTCTCTGTTCCCCATTCTTTCTTTCATGGATAATTTTGAGAGGGAATCTGGAACTAGGGGCCCTAGGACTCCGAGGGTAGTTGTAGGAGATGACAATTATGACGATCTGGTTTTTTAGAAAAATGAGTTTGATGCTTCCTCTTCCGCCGCTGGCATCGGCGAAACTGACACTGTCCCCTCATCTAGGGGTGAGCCTGAGGGGAATGAACCCATGGCCGAACCCCGTTTACCGGTCGGTGAGGATTCCCTTCCTTCTGTTGGCGAGTTTGGGTCTATTTCTGAAATCCAAGCAGGTTTAAACGTAGATCACGCCCCTTCTCCCACTTCCCATCCGCTGGAGTGTGCAGAATCCGCCCCGATGGGCCCAGCCACGATTCCCAATCCTTCCTTTCCCCTTTCTCCCGTTCCTACCGTAAAGGCGGCTCAAGAGAAAAAGAAGGAGAAAAAGAGTCGTTCTAAGGGCGGGGAGGCCACATCTCGGGTCACTCCTTCTGCTCCTCCGTCGTCAGGGGGGGAAGGTCCCTCTCTGGATGACGAGGTCGCCGCCTCTAGCCCTCTTGCGTCCCCCTCTGTTGGTAAGAAGAAGAAAAAGGTTGCCAAAAGGAAGAAGAATGATACCCAGCCGAAGCGCATCTGGGAGTACTTGGGTTAGCTCCACTATGTGTCGGAGATGGTGCATGGGGATCTTGATAGGTTGAGGGAGGATTACGGGATATCCGAGAAGTTTGAAATGAGACTCCCTACTCCTTCGGAACGGGTCCATGTTTCTCCTGGAAATGGTTGGACTTCCTTCCATCCTAAATTCCTTCGGTGGAGAATTCGGTTTCCACTCTCCCCCCTCTTAACGGAATTCCTGCTGAGTTGTGGCATCGCCTTAGGTCAACTTATACCGAACACCTTGAGATCCCTAATTACCTTCGAGGTGGTGTGTTCTGGTCTTGGTGTCCGTCCAACCTTAGGCATGGTTTCCCATTTCTGGGTTCTTCGTATGAACGTCCAAGATAGGATGTGTTTTCTCCTTCAAAATCATGCGGGGCCTGCTTTAGTAGATGAGACCACCCTCGACAAAAGGTGGAAAGAATTCTGGTTCTTCATCCAAGGCCCCATCTTATCCGGAGGCCGGATTCTGCCCACTTCTTGGAAGGATGAGGGTGAGGAATAGGTTCCAAGTTGATTTATGTTTTGTCCGACTGTGATGACGACTAACTGTTTTCCCTTTTCTCGCTCCAGTGAAGAATCCTCTTCCGAAGAGCATTTCCACGGAAAATCTCAAGTGGTGCAGGACTTTGGAGGAACTGGGTCCATTCAACTGGGAAGAGTTTACCCAGCATCCTTGGCTTGTTTTCTCGCGTCTTTGGACTCCTCCACCGAGCTTTGTTCCAATTCTCCCCCCGTAAGTATTTTGTTGCGAACGAGCGACTTTGTTTGAGGTGTGGCTCGACATTGATCTTCATCATTTTGCTTTGCAGGTCTCTCCAAAAAGAAGTCTGGTGTCACCCCCACTCCGGTTTTGGACTCCTACGATCTCGGGACTTTTTTTGCTCTCCTTCAGGATATGGGAAAGAGGAGAAAAAAGCGCCTCCTTCTACTCAGAGAGGGAAAGAAGTGGCCGCTTCAAAGCGTTCTTGCCTCTCGAGCCGACAGAAGTCCGTGGTGATCAGCGCTTTAGGTGCTTCCGTGGAGGGTGCAGCGGTCACTGATGTGGGACCTCCGGCAGCCCCTCTCTCGGATTTTCCTACGGACCCTTCTGCGGACTTTCCTGCTTCCAAGCGTCAAAAGGGTGGCGGAGTCTTTGGAGCGCTTGAACATGCGGTAAGGGGTTCGGATGCGCTGGTTATGAAGTATCCGCATATGGCTTATCAGTCGCATCCTTCCGTGGCGGGTTCGCCTTCTCCTGATTATACCCATGTCTTATCTAACTCGGAATCTGAACAGGAGAATGACCGGTCAACCAAAGGTCCCCTTGATGCCAACATTCCGGGTGCGGCCGTTCCAACCATGTCTATCATTCCCCCCCAACAGGAGTGGCTCCGTCCGTGGCGAATGGATCGGGTGCCGCGATCGGTGGGCCTCCTGTGCTTTGTTTGTTCACTCCCCCCGATGCGAACTTTGACAAGGGGTCTCTCAACAAGTCCTATTATCTCAAACGGGCTATGGACTCGGTCGGATTTTCTCATGACCTGGGCGGGGTGCAGCTAGATCCTCTTTTCGACTACAACTGCGAGGAAGAGACCTTTCGTAGCATGTGCTATCGCAGCTGGCTGGTTTGCTTCCTTCTCGTCACTCTTATGTTTTGATTTATCTCTATCTGTCTTGACATTGTTGCTTCCTTTTCTGCCTTCTCTCTTTTTTTGCATTTGCTCTTCAGGGTATCCAGGCCTCGACCCAGATGACCTTGAATATGGAGAGCCTGCTAGCACCGAGAGCTCAAGCGGCAGCTCGAAGAGGTGATGGCTGATGGACGGCAGACTCGCGGTCTCGATTCGACGTCGGCCGAGTGTCTCCGACTGAGGGAGGAGCTGAAAGAGGCTAACAGGAAGGTCTCCTCTCTCGATGCCAAAAAATTGCAGCAGTGGCCGAACTTAGGCGTGTCAGGGAGGACTATGATCGTCTTGAGAAGATTCGGGAAGAGGTCGTCACTGCTCGCAGCAAAGCGTTGGAGGACTTGGACGCCGCCCGCAGGGAGGAGTCTAAGGCTGTGGAGGCTTTCAACCGAGATTCCGAGTTCCTTAAGAAGGCCAGAGAGGAATTGGACATGGTTCTTCTTGAGAATGAATCGTTGAGGGCCCAGACCTCCAAACTCCCTGCTCTTCAAGATACTGTAAGCGATCTCTAGCGGAAGCTGGCCTTGGCGACTGAAGCGTCGGTCGAGTCCATTCTCGTTGGTCTCGCCGTAGGACGGAACTTGGTCAAACTGCAGTTTGAGATGTCCGAGGAAGAAGGGGGGTCGATCAGTCCGGTTGCTCATGACGACGCCATCGAACGCTGGAGGGAGCTGTTCGATCGAGCCATCAGTTTGAAGACTTCCTTGGGGAAAGCTCCTTCTGATGTTGAGGTTAACGGCAGCGAGGACACTCTGGCCGGTGGTGGTGGAAATGAGGTGGGGGCGCCGGAGGGCGCGGAAATCCGTACTGATGAGGTCGAGATCGCGGCCGCAGGAGGTGCCTTTGAAGGCGAAACTGTTTATGTTTCAAACTTATTCTTCAAGGGTAAAACTCCGGATTGTGGAGCCCCTATACTATTTGTTGCTTTGAACTTCTTTTGTTTTCTTCTTTGATGTTCGAACATACATATTTTGTTAAGATTTATTCATATGCTCGTTCCTTATGTTCACTTGTCGTGTTTCCCTACTCGCTTTGCAGGAATGTTTTGACTTGTAAACATTCTTAGAAGTGTTTTTGAATACTCGGACGGACCGAGGTTTTGTGCTTCCGGAGAAGGCTTTCGAATACTCGGACGGACCGAGGTTTTATGCTTCCGGAGAAGGCTTTTGAATACTCGGACGGACCGAGGTTTTGTGCTTCCGGAGAAGGCTTTTGAATACTCGGACGAACCGAGGTTTTGTGCTTCCGGAGAAGGCTTTCGAATACTCAGACGGACCAAGGTTTTGTGCTTCCAGAGAAGGCTTTCGAATACTCGGACGGACCGAGGTTTAGTGCTTTCGGAGAAGGCTTTCGAATACTCGGACGGACCGAGGTTTAGTGCTTTCGGAGAAGGTTTTCGAATACTCAGACGGACTGAGGTTTTGTGCTTCCGGAGAAGGCTTTCGAATACTCGAACGGACTGAGGTTTTCTACGTTTTAATACTCCAACGTCTTTTATTCTACTGAATAGGAAGTGCTCGGACGGGCTGAGGTATTTACTTCCGGAGAAGGCTTCGGATGCTTGGACGGGCCAAGGCTTTTGCTTCCGGAGAAGGCTCTGGATGCTTGGACGGGCCAAGGCTTTTGTTGCTTGGACAGGCCAAGACTTTTGATTATTCGGACAGAGGGTGCCGGCGGACCATGTGAAGCAAAATGATATATTTTTCCTTTTTTCTTTGCTTGTACATTGTCTAATCAAAAACATAAAAAGAAAGAAAAGACGAAGTTATTTACAAGTCTTCGACCTCTCAGGCAACCCTTCTAGCCTTCATCACTGTCGATAATGACCGTCGGAGTCAGTCTCCTTCGTTGCTTCAAAGAGGCCAGTTCCTCCTTCAAGGATTGGTTTTCCCGTTCGTAATAGTCATTGAGATTTTTCGCCGATTGAAGGCGATCTTCAAGCACGTGGCGCTCATCCGGTTCGCCAAGCTCGTCCATCTCTGCGAATTCCAGGCTCTCTCGGAGAGAATGATTCTCTTGCTCGAGCTGTTCCACCTAGCTGTTCGCCGCTTCGAGAGCCCCTCGGATGCTTTGGACCTCTTGTCTTAGGGCCTCTGAGTCTTCTTCTTTCTCCTTTTTCTCCAGAAGAGCTGCTTACAGTTTGGTCATTTCCGAACGCAATCTGCGATTTTCCAATTTCAAGACCTTTTTTGTCAACGTTGAGGTTGCTGTGGAGTCTCCCATTTCTTCCAACAGATGTCAGATCGTTGAATGATCAGACTATAGGGTATTCCTTTGATCCCTATCTTTTTATAGCGAGAAGGAAGTGTTTAGTATGGGAGTCGAAGAGACTTGTCATTAATTCGCATATCACTCGATGCAAAGGGCCGTTCCATTTCTCGAGGCGGTGACGTCAGGTAGCAATTAGGCGTGTCAAACGTCTGGCATTCTCGTCAAATCACCTTGAATGCGGTTAATAAGGGGGGTTAACCGCATTAACTGCAGGTTAATGCACACGTCGTTTTGCATGCCAGACGAGTCGTGTAGTGGTGCTTGATGCTTGACAGTTGTCACAATCGCAACGGTCCCAAGGTCTTTTAAATAGGTCTTTGGGATTCTTCTTCTATTCGCTTCTTTAAACCCTGTTTTCTGAAACGTTCTCTTTCGTTCCCAGATTTTCAAGTTTTCTTGCAGAGTTCAAAATTCCATACCATGGGGTTTTCCCATTTCTTCTTGTTTCTCTTCCACGTCTGGCCCTCCTTGGTCATGGCTTGTGTTGAGAAAGTTTGGTCGTGATCTTCTACGCCTGTTTGGTTGGCCCCGGAGGACTTAACCTTGGTGGTCGTCATCCTCTACGCCTGTGAGGATGGACCTGAGGGTTCAAGTTGTTCGGGCTAACCAGTCGCTCGACCACCTCCCACCGCGGCTCCAGAGTTTGTTCCTGCAGTATCCAGAAACTGGGACGAACGATGGGGGGGAAACTCCCTCGTCGTTCCATATTTCAGCATAGAAGGTGGCGTCTATCTCTCTCTCTCTTTCTCTTTTCGTGTTTAAGAAGGAGAGAAGTGCACTTCTCCTGGGACGAGGGTCGAGCGACATTAGACGAGAAAAGGGTGGTCCTTCGTCTGCCCGCACCTGAACCTGCTCTGACTTAATTGGAGAAGCTGTCTTCCGCTGAGTCAGGAAGCGGTGGGAATGGTGTCTCTCTGGGCCTGCTGGTTGGCCTCAGAGTACCACCATCCTTTCCCTTCCGGTCTCAAGCGAAAGCATGGATACTTTCAAATCCGTCAGGGGCCTGGTGCAGCGAGCCGGAAGATGCCCTTTGTCTGGAATATTCTTTCGAGCCTCGGACGTGATGTGTTGGTGGAATATCCAGTGGGTGATTCGGTCTGCCCTTCCGGACAATACCTTCATCTTCTCCTAGAAGGACATCTTCACTGTTTCCGACGCTGATATCTCGGACTGTGTAATTTTACTTTGTAGAACTCTTGTAATTTTTTTCGGCTGAGTTCCCAACATGTGGGTCCGAGCCCTATTTGTTTGTTGTGAAATAAAAGTTGGCACTCTATTCACTTGCCATTTCTTTACTTCACTTTCTGTGTGAGTTACTTTTCCGTAATTTCGAATGCGTTAGATTCTTTAGTCCGCGGAAGACTTAGAAATCATTCTAGCGAATTAGGGGTTTTTGTCCGAGAGGGACTTAGTAACCTGCCTAATCGGGTTAGGACTTTTCATCGTGAAGGCATCGAATGATCATGTGGGAGAAAAGACATGTAATACTTGTATATTGATTTGAAGTAGGCCTCTTCGTCCAAGTACTTACATGGTTCTCTCATCCTCACACACGATAAATTCTTAAATGTGTGGCGTTCCATGCTCTCGGAATCAGTTCTCCCTTTTGGTCTTCGAGGCGATAATTCCCCGGCTTGACTTCTTCGATCACCTTATACGGACCTTCCTAGTTTAGTCCCAGTTTCCTCGCTCCGGGCTCTTGCGTGTTCTGGAATACTTTCCTCAAAACAAAATCATTTACTTTGAAGTTACGCTGCCTTACTTTCTTCTCGAAGCATTTGAACAAATTTTGCGGGTAACTGGCAAGTCGGATTAATGCCTGTTCCTTTCTTTCTTCGGCCAAGTCTAGAGCTTCTGCCATTATGGTGTCATTTTCTTCCTCCGGAATCGAGCTCCGGGTCGTAGGGATGACCATTTCCGTGGGGATAACGGGCTCTGCCCCGAAAACCAAGGCGAATGGGGTTTCGTCAGTTGGGATTCTAGGGGTGGTCCGATACGCCCAAAGGACTCCTGAATGCTCATCTACCCATCTTTCCTTCGCTCATCCCAACCTCTTTTTCAGAGAATCCATGATGGTTTTATTCTATGCTTTTGCCTGTCCGCGCAGTATTTCTGGATGGATCTTCCTGTGAACTGAGTCCCGTTGTCGGTGATTATAACTTTGGGAATTCCGAAGCGGGTGAAGATGTGTTTCCAGAGGAACGTTTCAACCTTTCGTTCTGTAATTGTTGCTAACGGTTCGGCCTCAATCCATTTGGAGAAGTAATCCGTTGCCACGATCAAGTAGCACTTTTGACCTGGGGCTAGCGGTAATTTTCCTACTAAATCTAGACCCCATTGCATGAAGGGCCAAGGTGCCGAGATCGTAGTTAGCACCGTCGGCGGTGCGTGAATGGTCTTTGCGAACCTTTGGCATTTATCACAACGGGAAACGAAGTCTTTGGAATCTTTCACCATGGTGGGCCAGTAATACCCCTGCGTTAACGCTCTATGACTCAAGGACCTCGGTCCTGCATGATTTCCGCAGTATCCAAGGTGCAACTCATTCAGAACCTAAGAACTTTCTGACTTTCCCAGGCATTTTAGATAAGGTCCACTGAAGGACCTCCTGTACAATTCTCCTTGGATGACTGAGTATCTAGCCGCTTTGGATCGGATCTTCCGTGCTTCTAGTTTCTCTTCAGGTAGAAGTCCTGATTGTAGGTATTGGAGGATTTGATTTCTCCAATCCGACTCGAGCTCTAGATTTTGTTCTACCGGCATTACTTGCCTAATTATTCCATCGTCTCCACTCCCCATGTTCGAATCAAGGGTGATGCTTGGTTCGGACAAATGGTCGACAGGGATGATTCTTCTTATTTCCGTTTGGACTGCGGATCCGAGACTAGCAAGAGCGTCGGCATGTCCGTTCTCAGCCCTCGGTACTTTGCTGATGCTGTACTTTACGAACTGAGACAGGATGGACAGAACTTTCTCTAGATATTTCGCCATCCTAGGGTCTTTTGCCTCAAATAACCCCTTTACCTGGTTTACCACAAGTTGAGAATCACTTCTGATGTTTAAATTTTCTACTCCCAGTTCATTCGCTCTCTGTAGCCCAACTATCAACGCTTCGTATTCGGCTTCATTGTTTGAAGCTGTAAATCCGAATCGGATTGACTGTTTCAGGAGGTATCCCTCAGGGGTCGACAAGACTAGCCCTATAGCAGATCCTCTTGAGTTTGAGGATCCATCAAAGCTTAGGGTCCAAGTTTCCATTCCGAGGTCGGCTGCGAGCGGGCGAGTTTGTCTCAATTTTGCTCGAACTTGCTGGAGTCATTTGTGCAACGAAATCTGCGAGAACTTGTCCTTTGACGGCTGTTCTTGGCTCATAAGTGATATCGTATTCGCCCAATTCTATTGCCCATTTTGTCAGGCATCCTGAAACATCCGGCTTGTGAAGAACGGCTTTCAGCGGGAAGGTGGTTCTCACCACTATCTGATGGCCTTGAAAATAGTGCTTCAGCTTGCGCTACGCGACTATCAAGGCTAGTGCTAGCTTCTCCATCTTTGAGTACCGTGTTTCGGCGTCAATCATCGCTTTACTCACGTAGTAGATTGGGTGCTGAGTTTGACCGTCTTCGCGCACCAGCGCCGAGCTGACTGCCGCATCATATACCGCTAAGTATAGGAATAGCTTTTCCTTATCTGAGGGCTTGGCCAACAGCGGGGGGGAAGACAAGTAGGCTTTGAGCTCCTCGAACGCTTTCTGGCACTCGACTCCCCAGCCAAACTTCTTGCTCTTTTTCAGCGCTTTGAAGAAGGGTATGCATTTGTGCGATGACCGAGATATGAACCTGTTCAGTGCTGCCAAACATCCGGTTAACTTCTGCACACCTTTCAGATTCGTCGGCGCCTGCATGTCTATTATCGCTTGGATTTGGTCGAGATTCGCCTTGATCCCGCGGCTGGTCACCAGGTGACCCAGGAACTTGCCAGCCGAGACTTCGAATGTGCATTTATTAGGGTTTAGCTTCATCCCGTATCGGTTCAGCACTTCAAAAGCTTGTTCCATGTGGGCCAGGTGGTCTTCAGCCTTTCGCGACTTGATTAACATGTCGTCGATATACACCTCCACTGTTTTTCCCAGAAGATCTTCGAACATTCTGTTCATCAGGCGCTGATAGGTGGCTCTTGCGTTTTTCAAACCAAAAGGCATCACAGTGTAGCAGTACGTGCCTATGTTGGTTATGAACGAAGTTTTTTCTTGATCTTTCGGGTTCATCTTGATTTGGTTATACCCGGAAAAGAAATCCATGAAACTGAGCAGTTCATAGCCGGCCTGGCGTCTACCAGTTGATTTATTTTGGGCAGTGGGAAGGAGTCTTTTGGACAAGCCTTATTGAGGTCAGTGAAGTCAATACAGGCTCTCCATTTCCCATTCTTCTTTTTCACTACTACTACGTTGGTCAGCCAATCATGGTATTTTACCTCTCGGATAAAACTTGCTTCCAGGAGCTTCCGCACTTCCTCGTTGATTTTGTCATTTCGCTCAGGTGCGAATTTGCACCTCTTCTGTTTGATGGGAGGTTGATTCGGATCAACCTCGAGATTGTGAGTTATGATATCGGAACTTATACCGGGCATGTCTATGTGGTCCCAGGAGAACGTTTTCCAACTTCTCCTTAAGTGGTCTGCCAGACCGTCTTTCAGATCTTCTTTCAGATCTTTCCCAATGCTCATCGTTTTCTCCTGATCTTCTAGTTGCTATGTTTGACATTGGGATTTGAGCTTGACGATCTCAACTAGGCATGACCTTGCGACCTATTGGTGCCCTTTTATGACTCGGACCCATTTCTAGATAGGGTACTTCAACTTTTGGTGAAGAGTTGAAGGGTGTGCCCTCATGTCGTGAATCCACGAGCTCCCGAGTAGAGCATTATATCTGGAGCGGGAATCGATGACATGGAAGAGTGCCATTGGGCTTGCACCCTCGACTCTGACTGGCAATTTGATTGTTTCGTTGGATCTCGTCACCGTCCCATTAAATCCTACTAGGTCCTGCGAGTTCATCGTGAGATCTGACTCTCTGAGCTTCATGCTTCGGAATGCTGACATATAGAGTATATTGATGGAAGACCCTGGGTCTACTAAAACCCCGCTGACCGTATAGGATCCGATGGGTTTCGCTATTAGCCCGTCGTTGTGGGGCAAGTGCACGTCCTCTAGATCCTTCCGGGAATATTTAATCAGATCGTTGGAAGTGTGCTTGACCCGAGAGACGGGGAGTCCAGCTTTGCGATGAGACCTTTTGTGAGCATTGGCAGATTCTCCGGTACAGTGGATAGAACTGATCTGACCGTCCCCCAGAATTTCTGCTGGTGTTACGATCCTCTCATCTTTGCCCTTCGGATCTTGCCTATCAACTCTTCTGATCGGACCCTCTGCTCACACACGAGGTCTATTTCACGGGCGAGGATCTTGCAGTCTTCCGTGGCATGCTCTTTAGACTTATGGAACCTGCAGTAGGGTTCCTTTCTTTCTAGACTTTTTTGGGCGTACCGCAGCCTCTTCTCTCTCTCTTCCTTTCAGAAAGAATGAATTGTCTCCGCGTGGAGGATTCGTTTCGGGCTGCGCTTCTTTGGATCTCTGATCCTTCCCCACATGGATTTTCTTTCCACTTCGTCTCTCTTTTCCTCTTTTCTCCTGTCTGAGCGTCCGCGCTCCCTTCCTCTCCTTTCCTCGGCGTGAGGTTCTCTCTTCTTCCATACCCCTTCGGACTTTGATCCTGTTCTCGCATTTCTCGGGCTACCCTTTTGGAGTCGTCTTGCGATATCTTTGCCATTGCTCTGTCCAACGCCTCTTTCATAGTTGTATGCCTTCGTTTATTAAAAGACCTCAAGAGGGGATTGTTTGGGTGTATGGCTCGTGAGAATGCGGTAGCCTCCTATAGGTCATTGCAGTCTTTGACCTCTAACTTTACCTTTCGAAACCTGACAATGAAGTCTCGGAGGGCTTCTTTTTCTCCCATCAGCACATCATAAAGGTCGTGGTTCGTTTTGGCGAACTTCCGACTCACGCTATATTCACTGAGGAAGGCAGAAGATAGGTCCGAAAAGGTTTTAATGGACCTCTTAGGGAGGCTGTTGAACCATAGCAGGGGTGAACCTTTCAAGCTCATGGGGAAGAAACGGCAGGTTAAGGCATCCAGATCGGGCCCGATCACGCATGAGGATTCCATCATATTTACGAAATAAGCCACATGCTGCATCGGGTCTCCAGTTCAGTCGTACATTTCGAACTTTGGGAGGATGAAATGCCTCGGCTGTGGGACGGACGTGACTCCTCTCGTAAAGGGGGAATCCCCCGGTTCTCGGGCGTCTTGAATCAGGTTTAGCCCCTTTCTCAGATGCCTTCTTTGCCAGCTTTTCTTCGAGGATTTGCCTCACATCGGTGTACTTTTGTTGCTTTTCCCGGCGTTTGTCCTTTCCTGCAAATGTCGAGCTTCCCTCGTCGCTTCCGGTGTAGCTTGAGTCCTGATTTCCTCCGTCACCCCTCTGTGATGGCACCTTATCTCGAGTTTGCCGGGCGGGGCCTGTTTTGCTTGGTGCGTCCTTTTCCTTCGACGAGGAGATTTCTAAACTTGCGTTCTCCCTCCGTCGGTGAGTCGTCAGCCTGGTCCGGAGGACATCTCCCGGTACACTCTTTGCCTTTTCGGACGCCGTGGCCCTCCTACGTCGTCGTCTGTCCTGAGACTTGCCAGCTCGCGGCTTGGAAAGGTCTCCCTCATCAACGTTCAGGATGTTTTGGCTATTAGCTTGGACCGCCGCCAAGCCTTTCCCTAACAAGGCCCTCATTTCCCGTATTTCTTCTCTCAGAGCTTTGTGTGCTTCTACCATCTCTCGGTGCTCTGTCAAGGCGATGGTGATGGTTCCCGGTTCCGGATTGAGGTTCTGAGCACTGAGGTCCTGAGCATCGTCAGTTACTCCTTTTTCTCTGGTCGTATTTTCGTTAAGAGCTCGTTGCCTAGTTGAACGAGTAGTCATTGTTCCGATTTGTGGGTACCGCGTGAGTATCTGGATTTTGCCGGAAATCAAAGATGAACGGCCCCACGGTGGACGCCAAACTGTGTGGGTAATTTCTGGTACAGAGTACTTCCACACGGTTGAACGAGCTGAGTTACACGTTGAACTCCGGTAGTTGAGTCACCTGAAATACTACAGCAAATGATGGTCAAAAGGGCACCGGTGTGGTACCGGCCGATGACCCTCCGACGATCAAGTTAGGTGGTGGTAGGTGAGATATGCCTTGCGTCGCAAGGATTAGGTCAAGCAATGCGACTATTTGTTTTTTTAGGTTAAAGTGTCATACTTGATTTGAGAGGTCAGGTGCCTTTATAGTTCCTTGATTGTGGGCTCATCGACTGGGCTAGCATGAGGCTAGGCTTAATGGGTTGTCCACTCGGCCCATGGAGGGTGAGTTCCCTTTGGTGTTGGCTCGGACGGGCCTGTCCCCATGTGAGTCGGCCCGAAGTGAACACGGCCCGTAGGAGGGCTATTTTTACCCTTTACAAGTATGATTTATAAATCAGTTAAATTATATGGATTGTGATCTACAATTTTTTAAATATTATGATAGATATATTAATCTCTCTAAAATTTTCCGTGATACTTTTAAAATACAGAAAATATCTAAAACAACATATTTTCGCATACCAATTATTAAAATATCCTAATTTATTTTAAAATTATTTAAAATATATTGTTATTTTTCATTGAATAGATTTGTTTTTTATACTTTTTTAGTTAGGCAAAAATCAAAATAGCCACCTGGTGATGTGTAAAGCTCAAGATGACCCATTTTTTAAAAACTAATCAAAATAGCCACTTGGTACACTGTTCATTCCAATTTTGCCCCTCCGTATGCTGTGTATGTTCTGACATGTCTGACATTTCTGACTTTTTTCTTTCCCAATGCATGAAAACAATTATTTTTATTATTTTCTCTTTCTAATTATTTATAAAATTTGAAATTCATTTTCCCCCTCATTTATTATTTCATTTATTTTTTTCTTTTTTCTTTCCAATATCCATTTTTTTTTAATTTATTTTTTATTTTTGATTTTGTTTCGGTATAATATTATCTATTTTTTTGGTATATTCCGTATATTTTCATTTTTTTTATATTTGATTTTAAGTGAATTCCGTACATTCTCTTTATTTTCCATGTAACGTTTGTATATTTGGTATGTTGTCCTCCACTTTGCAATGAAATTTGAGGGAAAAGGGTGATATACGTGATATACATAATATACATGTCGTTTTATCTGCAAAAAAAACAAAAATGTTAACAAACTTTAAAATCGATATATAATTTACACAATACTTAATATACAAAATATACTTATAGAGACACATAACAATACACATACAAACTACTTACTATGAACACAAGCGCTATTATGCAAAACAGACGATGATGTTATTGAGGCCTCATACGAATAATATACATGATATACTTGATATGAATACATAACAGTACAACACATACACTACAAAAAAACTGTCAAAATGCGACCAGAAATTTGCGACCAAAAAAATATGGTAGCTTTCTGGTGACCACCTGGTCACTTTCTTTGAAGGTTGACTCTAAGTGACCATTTGGTCACTTTTTTTGCTACCATATGGTCGCATTTTTGTGACTAAAATGTTCCTTGGTAGCAAAAAATGGCGCGTAATTTTGGAGGGAAGAAAGCTACCAAATGGTCACAATAAAAAGTGTTTTTTTGCGACCATATGGTCGCATTTTTGTGACTAAAATGTTCCTTGGTAGCAAAAAATGGGGCGTAATTTTGGAGGGAAGAAAGCTACCAAATGGTCGCAATAAAAAGTGACCAAATGGTCGCAATTTTGGTGACCAAAAGTGAGCAGTGGTAGCTTATAATTGGAGGAAAGAAAGCTACCAAGTGGTCGCAATAAAAAGTGACCATATGGTCGCAAATTTGGTGACCAAAAGTGAGCAGTGGTAGCTTATAATTGGAGGGAAGAAAGCTACCAAGTGGTCGCAATAAAAAGTGACCAGATGGTCGCAATTTTGGTGACCAAAAGTGAGCAGTGGTAGCTTATAATTGGAGGGAAGAAAGCTACCAAGTGGTCGCAATAAAAAGTGACCACCAAGTGGTCGCAATAAAAAGTGACCAGATGGTCGCAATTTTGGTGACCAAAAGTGAGCAGTGGTAGCTTATAATTGGAGGGAAGAAAGCTACCAAGTGGTCGCAATAAAAAGTGACCAGATGGTCGCAATTTTGGTGACCAAAAGTGAGCAGTGGTAGCTTATAATTGGAGGGAAGAAAGCTACCAAGTGGTCGCAATAAAAAGTGACCAGGATGGTCGCAATTTTGGTGACCAAAAGTGAGCGGTGGTAGCTTATAATTGGAGGGAAGAAAGCTACCAAGTGGTCGCAATAAAAAGTGACCAGGATGGTCGCAATTTTGGTGACCAAAAGTGAGCGGTGGTAGCTTATAATTGGAGGGAAGAAAGCTACCAAGTGGTCGCAATAAAAAGTGACCAGATGGTCGCAATTTTGGTGACCAAAAGTGAGCAGTGGTAGCTTATAATTGGAGGGAAGAAAGCTACCAAGTGGTCGCAATAAAAAGTGACCAGATGGTCGCAATTTTGGTGACCAAAAGTGAGCAGTGGTAGCTTATAATTGGAGGGAAGAAAGCTACCAAGTGGTCGCAATTATAAGTGACCAGATGGTCGCAAATTATGTGATTTTTATGGGACCAATAATTGATAAAGAATTTGGTGGGATAAAAGCTACCAAGTGGTCACCCAAAAAGTGACCATGTGGTCGTAAATTCTGACTTGATGTGACCCGGGGCAGTGAGGAAAATAGCGGGAAAATTTGGCGGGAAATTGCGACCAGGTGGTAGCAAAAATACTACCATCTGGTCGCAAATGAGCAGAGGAGTCCATTATAAAAACCCCTCCACCCATTGTTTCTTAGCATTAAGTAAAAAGAAAATGAGAGAGTGGATGTATGTTCGTTTGATAGACGGGTATTTGAACGATGAGTTCGTGGCTAGGGGTTGAACAGTTTGTTGAGTTTTGCATGACAACTGTCTATTATGAAAAGTATGGTGGAAAGCTACGCCTGCAAGTGGAAATGCGACAATAGGAGAATCATACCAGATTCTGAGTTGAAGGTGCATCTTTATACTTGGGGGTTTGTGCGAATTATTATCCTGGGTGTTTTGGGGGAAACACAGGAAATGTTTGACCGCATTACAGGAATCGAGACGATACGAAGGTAGCGGCTCGAATGTAGAGGTTGTTGACGAAGAACGGAATGATGAACTACAGGATTGTCGATGCAGGCAAATGATAATTGATGGTGCGGGGTATGGGGGCAATGAAAATTTCCGTGAAAGTTTAAACGTGAAGCGAAGATGAACGGGTTGTAGAAGAGGAAATGAATCCAGGAAGCACGTAAGATGCACGAGATGCTAAAGACGACCCGGTAGGACCATTGTACGATGGGTGTGAGGTAAGTCAACTTGTCTCGCTCTGGAACTTTTAAATATAAAGGCGCAGTACAACATACCGGGTAGAGGATTTGATGCGATTGCATCGTGGTTTCGTCGGATGTGACAGCCTCGCACATGAGATGTGACAGCCTCGCACATGAGATGGCATCACGAGCATTCACAGGAGATGGCATCACGAGCATTCACAGGATGAAGGTGTTATGAGACATCCCTCAGATGCTGCGGCATGGAAGCATTTAAATAATTGTCATCCGGATTTTGCACAAGATCCGAGAAACGTCAGATTGGGCTTATGCACAGATGGCTTCAACCCGTTCGGGGCATCCGTTGCACAATATTCAGTTTGGCCAGTCATGGTAACCCCGTATAACTTGCCTCCCTCGATGTGCATGCGAGACCCGGTGATTTTTCTAACAGTGATCGTACCTGGGCCGAAAAGTCCAAAACAGAAACTGGATGTGTATTTGCAACCATTTATTGCAGAGTTGAAAAGGTTGTGGAGTGACGGTGTTATGACGAAGGTTGTGGAGTTGCAGAGTTGAAAAGGTTGTGGAGTTGAAAAGTCCAAAACGAAGGTTGTGGAGTTTGTAACTTAACATTATTCCATCGCATAAACAATTACAAACTATTTGCTAACTATTTTTGTAACATACAGATTATTTCTAAACGTATACGTTCGAATGACACGAGTTGGTCTTACAGACGCTGAGGAGGGGTCAATAATCGACAAAGAGTTTCGTTCTTGGTTCAGTGCATACGTGAGTTATTTTAAATTTTCAAACAACCGTTGCATTATGTTGAAACAATTACTATCTTCCTAACATTACCGTATGTGGACAATGCACCAGGTTGACTCCCCTACATTACCGGTGGATGATCCTCGCATCATTTCTTTAGCAAAAGGGACCTGGGACGGATAGCAAGGTCGTATGGTGGATACGTCGGAAACGATTACTGATTTCAAACGAGGCGCATTGGTGAAGCAGGGCAACAAACAACGGTGGTGTTTGCATAAAAGGTCACGTGTTAAGACAAACGAAGACGATTACTGGAGTAATCGATGAGATTCTTGAGATTCAATACGCAAGTCCGACGCTAAAACGCATTGTTCGTTCAATCGCACTTGGTTCGAGACAACCAGCGAGGCGGAGTCCGTAAGATTGATCATTTACAAATCGTTGAGGTAAAGAAGTCTAAGCATATGCGCACCGCTGATAGGTTCGTCCTGGCTTCACAAGCGATTCAAGTTTATTACCTGAACTATCCGATTAATAGACGAGATCTGACAGATTGGTTAGTTGTTTGTAAAGTTAAACCACGCCAGGTAGAAGAAAACTTGTCCGAGAAAGACGACCACGCAGAGGAAGCTGTTGCTTTTCAAGAAGATGAGATACGATCTCGTGCAATCGACGATGGTCGAGGCAAGAAATCTTGTTCGTCCTTTGAACGATGGAACGATAACATTGCATGATGATGATGATATACATGCTTCCACTTCTCACGCACGTGACATTGATCTTGAATTTATTCGAGACGATGAATCGATGAAGAAAGCGAAGAAGAAGAAGAAGAAAGCGTATGTGATGGACCTTGGAGACGATGATGAATGAGATATTTCGTTAACTTGATTATTCAAATGTGTGTGTATGTGTTTAATTAATTAAAACTATTTCTTTTAAGGAAAGATTTAAAAAAAAAAAAAAAAAAAAAAAAAAAAAATATTTGCGACCAAGTGGTCGCAATTTCACACAAAAAGGTGACCACATGGTAGTAATTTAGAAGTGAAATGCGACCAGTTGGTCGCATTTTATAATTATATTTTTAAAAAATATAAGTAAAATGGCTACCATCTGGTCGCAAAAATGAGCGGTAAATTTAAATTTCCATGAAATTTATGGCGGTGAATTTAAAAATTACGACCATCTGGTCGCAATATTTGGCGGTGGGCTACCATATGGTCGCAAAAATGAGCGGTAAATTTAAATTTCCATGAAATTTATGGCGGTGAATTTAAAGATTACGACCATCCTGGTCGCAATGTTTGGCGGTGAATTTCATTATTGCGACCTGGATGGTCGCAATTATTGATGGGACTCGTGATATGACAAATTGTTATGGATCATGGTAAAGTGGTGACCATATGGTCGCTTTTCATGAAATGCTACCATATGGTCGCAAATATCTCAAGAAATGCGACCATTTGGTCGCAAAATCGATTTAAATTCCCATCGGTTTCCTTTTCCCCGTTTATGCTTTTCTTCCTTTCTCTTTTTCTTCCTCTCTTTTTGTTCTTTTCTCTCTTTCCCCTCTCCCGTTCCCCATTATTTCTTCCCGTTCCTGTTCCTGGTTCTTACTCTAAATCTAAAACCCTCAAACCCCAATCCCGGTTTCTATTACGAGGTTAGTTTTCGTATAAAATTGAAGTTTAGTTTAAGAATTTATTTCACTTAGTTTTAGTTTTTAGTTTTCAATTTAGTAGTTTAGTTTAGTTTTGTTAATTTAATTAGTTTTAGTTTAATGAATCTAAATTTGTGTAATCAATTACTTAGTTTACTTTTGTTTAATTCATAGCATTTTAGTTTACATTAACTAATTAATTAGTTTAGTTTAATTTTGTTACTTTAAGTAATTTTAGTTTAATTAATCTAATAGTTTAATTAATCTAACTTAGTTTACTTTAATTCAATTTAAGTAGTAATTAATTTAATTACTTAATCTAATTTAGTTTATTTAAGATAGTTTACTTTAATTTAATAAAATTAAACTAAATTAATTTATAATTACACTAGTTTAAATTTTAATTTTAGTTTAATTAATGTAATTTAGATTACTTTAATTAAATCAATTAATTTAAAGTAGGGTAATTAATTCAAATAGTTTAACTTCAATTATACTTAAGTAGTTTAAATTAATTAATTACACTAATTTAATTAATTAATTTTAATTTAATGAATAAATAAAAATTGTTTAATTACTTAATTTTAGTTAAAATTTGATTAAAGTAAAGTACAATTAGATTAATTAATTAGAATAATTTTGTTTAAGTATTCTAATCAATTAATTTGAAATAAAGTAAATTAAAATTAGATTAATTGAAACTAAAATTAATTTGAGTTTAATTCAATTAATATAATTAAATAAATAATTAATAAATAATTAATAATTAATAATTAATTAACTAATTATTGAAATTTAAATTTTAAAAAAAAATTCTTAAATGCGACCAGATGGTCACTTTTTAGGCGACCATCTGGTCGCATTTTAACTGAGCCTAAAAGTGACCATTTGGTCGCATAAAATGCGACCATTTGGTCACTTTTTTATGTGACCAATTGGTCACTTATCTTTCACATAAAATGCGACCAGGATGGTCACTTTTTAGGTGACCATCCTGGTCGCATTTTAATCGAGAATAAAAGTGACCATTTGGTCCCAAAAATGCGACCATTTGGTCATTTTTTTATGTGACCAATTGGTCACTTATCTTTCACATGAAATGCGACCCGGATGGTCACTTTTTAGGTGACCATCCTGGTCGCATTTTAATCGAGCCTAAAAGTGACCATTTGGTCGCAAAAATGCGACCATTTGGTCACTTTTTATGTGACCAAATGGTCACTTCTATTGAAGATAAAATGCGACCATATGGTCCTTTTAATGCGACCATTTGGTCGCATTTTCAAAAGTTTGACTTTTTTGCTACCAAAATTTTTTGCGACCATATGGTCGAATTTTTGTGACCATGCAACCGACAATTGAAATCCGACCGGCTTTTTAGCAACCACTCAGTTGGTCGCATTTTTGGTCGCAATTTAGGTAAAAAACGACCATTTGGTCGCAATTTCCTGGTCGCAAATTGACAGTTTTTTTGTAGTGATAATAAATTGGCATAGACATATAAGAGTGAAGTGCAAAAATAGACAGAGAATGATTATTATGTCTCATATGCATAGTCATGTCATTTAAGCAGTATTAATGCAAATCTTTTCATATTATAGTTATTAGGTCTCATATTTATAATATACATAATATACATGTCATCTTATTAGGAGACGATTATGTATATTATATATATTACAAGACTATACATTTAAAAAACAGTTATCAAGAAATACACATAGTTGTGTATAGTACGTATATTTTGTATACTACGTGTATTATAGACTATAAAAAACACATAGTTATGTATAGTAAGTATATTACAAGGTATATATATTTAAACAAATCACATAAAAAGTATATTGTGTATATTACATATTGTATAATAAGCAAAACAGAACCAAAATGAGGAGACAAAAAACAGTTATGTATATTACGTATATTACAAAAAAAAAACAAATGCATAAATGAGAAAAAAATTAAAAAGATAATAATACCTTACATATATTGTATATTGTATATTGTGTATATTACAGACCAAGAAAAATGCATACTACGTATGCGGCAGTATGTATATTATGTATTTTACAGAGTTATACATTTAAAAAAATGGATATGATGAAAGATGATGTCCGTTAATCCTTTCGACACTTAAGTATATTACGTATATTACTGAATATATGTTACGAATATTACGGACGGGACACAATGTATATTATGCATATACATCAACCACTCGTTATTTTCGTATATTGTGTGTATTAAAGAATGTACATTCAATAAATAATATAATGGACTGAAAAAAACAGACAATTAAGTATATTATGTATCTTACAAGACTATACATTTAAAAAACAGTTATCAAGAAATACACATAATTGTGTATAGTACGTATATTTTGTATACTACGTGAATTAAAGACTATAAAAAAACACATAGTTATGTATAGTAAGTATATTACAAGGTATATATATTTAAACAAATCACATAAAAAGTATATTGTGTATATTACATATTGTATAATAAGCAAACCCGAACCAAAATGAGGAGACAAAAAACAGTTATGTATATTACGTATATTACAAAAAAAAAAACAAATGTCATAAATGAGAAAAAAATTAAAAAGATAATAATACCTTACGTATATTGTATATTGTATATTGTGTATATTACAGACCAAGAAAAATGCATATTACGTATGTGGCAGACCACGAAAAAATGAAATATTCATAAAGTTCAAGAGATGTGAAGGTAATTAAATTTAACAATAAAAAAACGAACCTTTTGACAAAATCTTCAATATCCGCAAGATCTAAGTTTTGTGAGAGAACAATTGGATAAAGTAAAAACAAAAAGTAAGATGAAAATGATGGATTTTATAAAAAAATGTATCCATGAGAACAAGAAATAGAAAGATAAATGGTAGATTTTTGTAAGAAAAAAAGAAGCAAAATGGAGAGGGAACAAATTTGAGGTATGAAAAAATAAAGGAGAGAAAATGAGAGAGAATGAGGGGAATTTGGGGGTGGGGGGATATATAACCTATAGGTGGGGGAAAATGGGGGGAAATATTTGTTTTAAAATAATTTGAAAAAAAGGAGAAATGTAAGAGAAAATAAAAATAAAGAGAGAGAGAGAGAGAGAGAGAGAGAGATGTTCTACGTAAGGAGAAAGAGAGAGGAAAGAGAGAAAGAAAAAGGAAGAGAGAGAATGATTTGATAGGAAAATATTTGTTTTAAAATAATTTGAAAAAAATGAGAAATGTAAGAGAAAAGAAAAAAAAAAAAAGAGAGGGAGATGTGTTCTGTACATAAGGAGAAAGAGAGAGGAAAGAGAGAAAGAAAAAGGAAGAGAAAGAATGATTTGATGGCTAGGGGTAAACTAGTATTTTTATATAAACTAATGGCTATTAATTAACAAAATAAAAAAGGTGACCATTGATGAAAAGTGAAGGTAAAAAAGTGTCATCCTTATTATTTTCCCTAATTTATTCAACTGTTAATTGAGTAATTTTATAAAAATTGACTTTTCAGTAAATAATATATGTAAATATATATTATTTCTGTAACTTATCATTTAAATTAATTATTGACATGCAATCCAAACATATAGAAAATATGTGTATTATTTTATGAAGCATTGAAGTTATAATAATGTATCAATTCCTTAGTAAAACAACTAAACGTTTAAACATGGTTAAATGTATCGATGACCCCTGCATTTTCATGATTTTTTAATTTCCACCGGTACACTATCAATTTAACTTTTTTTCACCCCTACACTTCCAATTGTTTGATTTTAGTCCAATAAATCTGTTAAAATTAACAAACTTTATTTTCCAATTACTTTTTAAGTTCAAAGATATGTGAAAAGACTTTTTTGACCCTAACCTAACCATAGTCAACTAACATTACTCAATCTTTTACTATTAATCCACTCTCCCAATTAATTCTTCTGACTTTCTCGTTTTGCTACTCCAATCGAAGGAAAAAAAATGTAAGCTCGATAATCACCAGTACCTGAAATGCAATGGCGTAATCTTAATCACCAACATCAATAGCCTTACATTTTAGACGTTATAGCAGACCAAAAGGCTCTTGGAAAGGTTCAAATCTATTATCAAAGACTAGACCTAAATCAGGCTTATCGTTTGTTCTATGCAGACAATTTGTATTTTTCAAATCCTCTTTAAGAAATATAGCATCATAACGAGAAGCTTTCATAATGTCTAATTGATTTAACTTTGCGATAAACCGTTCAGTATCGACTTCGGTTATATTTGTAGGTCTATGAAAATGGCTTCCCCTCTTCATAACAATTGTGGTGCTGCTAGTCTGAGAATCGATATTGAAATCGATAGTATCATTACTTGAAGCAATGAATTGGGATTTGGAAGTGGAACTGGTAGATCGAATGTTGTGAGGAACCTGAACGTAAGAGGTAGAAGGATTAACTTCGTAAAATGGTTCATGGTAAATATTGGCTAATGTTAGTTGTCTATGGTTAGGTTAGGGGTCAAAAAAGTCTTTTCACATAACCTTGAACATAAAAATAATTAAAAATATTGGGGCTGTTACTTTTAACTGATTTATTGGATAGAAGTTGGACAATTAAAAGTGTAGGGTGAAAACAACTAAATTGATAGTTCATGAGTGTAAATTAAAAAAGTTTGAAAGTGCAGGGGTCATTGGTACATTTAACCCTTTAAACAATTATGGAACTTGACAAAGAAAAAAAAAAGCCAATTATAAAACTGAATTAGTAATGTACGTAAATAAAGTAAACTATAACACGTTAATGGTATTTTCTTGTCCCTATTTTCAAGCTCCATTTTTGTCCGCACCAAATCGATAGAAATTGTATTGAAGCGGATTAAAATCTATTGAAATTCAATAATTTAAACTACTTATGTGTTAAAACTAATTCAAATATCAATTTCAATTGTAACACATAAATGGTTCATTTTAGGTTTGTAATTTATTTATTTTTCATTTTTAATCGGTTTAGTGTCTATTTTAACCATAATAGATATAAACCAGACTATAACAACTCTTACATGCAATTATATAAATATTTATTATAGTATTAATAATTATGAAAATAAAATCTATGTATTCATTAGTTGAATTTAATTTTTTTTTTTAAATTAAATCGAGTAAATATTAATAAATTTTAATCTACTTTTATTTTTTATGTTCAAAATCATTCTATTCCTATCAATAATTATTTAGATAGACGGATAATTAAAAATGAAAAAAGTTATTAGAAATAAAATTTATAATGGTAAAATGTAAATAAGACCTTTTTGTATTTTGCCAAATACATGAACACCCCATATGGTTTGAAAATGACAAATCACTCACCTGTAGTACAAAAAGTTATGGCTAAAAGAAAATTAATAGCATTGAAAGGAAGAGGTTTCATTGAAATAATTTGGAACTGCAGGGATATGATTTGTCATTTTCAAACCACATAAGATGTTCATGTATTTGACAAAATCCACATTGATCTTATTTGTATTTTACCCAATTAATAATATAAAAAAATAAAAATATATATTTAATATGAAATTAAAATACAAAAAACTAAAGGTTTCTATATTATCTAATTTATAAAGAAAAATATATGTATATAATATAGAATAATCGATTTAACTTTTAAAAAGTGCAAAAACTAATCTATAAAAGAATTACTCATTAATGTATATATTTGTAAGCGCTTTTGCCAATGTGCCAAGTTTTCATAAAAGAAAATTACTCATTAATGTATATATTTTTAAATTAACTGGCCAAAATTAAGTATACATTCAAAACTCATATATTTATAATTAATCTAAAAATCGAAGGGAGCACGCCCCTAGCCTTTATGTAGATCCGCCCTGTACTTTACGGATTATTGATGAAGTCAAGGCGTGAGTTGAAGAAATTTGCCTCAAATAAGTGACGATCAAGTCAAAGTCTTCAAACACCATAACACCATAAAATAAAAAACATAGTATTTCATAGTAAATTAAGCAACAAACTCCTTTGTAGTAATAGAATCTTTGCTAAATCATTGTAAAATAAAAGGGATCATTACACAAGCCCTTACATTAGGAGATGATTTAGTTGCTAAGGCATTAGTTATCAAACAAAATTCAATTTATATTTTAAAATCCCTAATGTTTAATATCAGTATCTTAAATTTCTAAATATTAACAAGTGGTTTAATTTAAGTGTAAAATGCAAATGAGACCTCTGTGGTTTTTTCAAAGTGCATGAACATCCCTGTGGTTCCAAATTATATTGTTAAATAAAAGAGTTTATTAATATCAAAACATTAGGTATGATTGACACCGTTAACTCTTTTAATTATTGATGATTTAGAAATTTTGAAGTAACCAAAGCGTAGAGACCGAAATGAGGATTCGAAATACATCTTGAATCATCCAAATCGGAGTTCAAACGAAAAAGTTATGACTAATAGAAAATTATTTGCATTGAAGGGGGGGAGGGGTCTGATTGAAAAAATTTGGAAACACAAAGGTGTGATTTGCCATTTTCAAACCACAGGGGGGTGTTCATACATTTGAAAAAAATCATTGGGGTCTCATTTGCATTTTACCCTTAATTTAAACCCTAAACGAAATAAAATTATATTGTTACTAAAAACCAATAACCTGATCACAAAATCTATAAAAGCAATGGCATTGATGACTAATTAGGGAAAGGAACTCTTTTTAATTCATTAACGAACTTCAAGCATAGAAATTGTTACATTATTTATAGAGTTGGTTTCTTCAATAATACTAGTTGATGGATTTGATCTCTTGAAAATAAATAAAGGTTTCTTTGGCATGGGAAGAGTCACTTCATTACTTAGCATGAAAACCACTGTGGACATAGTTGGACGATCCGTTGAGTCATCTTGCACACATAATAGCCCAATTTGGATGCATTTTATTATCACATTTTCAAAGGAAGATTTTAGTTCATCCAATGTTGAGTCCACTACTTCCATTGCTTTCTCCTGATTCCACAGCTCCCAAACCTTAATTATAACAAAATTACTCTCATTTTTAGTATTTATATTATATTTCTTAAATTATCATCACTTGACAGTAGTAGACTTACATGTCCAACCAAATTTGTGCAGAGGGAAGAATCCGTGAAACTATGGTTTTTCCTGCCTGCAATGATCTCTAATAACAATACGCCAAAGCTATATACATCTGATTTTTCAGAAAATAATCCCACCATTGCATATTCTGGCGACATATAACCACTGCAACAAACATATTTATAGAGAGTTTTATGATTTTTTATTTTTTGGACTTTTAAAGGATCCACATCGGAAAGATAAAATAATCTGACAAGGTTTATAAAATGCTAATGATCACTCATCTCATTACCGATTGGTTTTGAGATAGAAACTCCTAATCATTAAAATGATATGATTACATACACAGAGGAGATAAACCTTAGATTTTATAAAGACCTGATCATTTTTACACTAATCAAAATTGCTCTAGTTGGATGAATTAATTTTATTAGTTTAAAGTATACATAGGATTATGTAGTAATTGGTAATATATACAATTATATGAGTTGTTATCTACATATTTAGTATTATAATCTAGGGAAAATACTTACAATGTTCCAACTATGCGATCTGTATTTGCTTGAATCTGGTCATACATAAATATTTTTGCCATACCGAAATCAGCAATCTTAGGATTTAAATCATCATCCAATAGAATATTGCCTGCTTTCAGATCTCGATGAATGATTTTCAACCTTGAGTCTTGATGAAGATACAAGATTCCTCGTGCAACTCCATTTATAATTTCGAAACGTTTAGTCCAATCTAGTAAAACCCTCTTGCTTTCATCTGAACGAGAAGTAAAAAATTACTCTTGGTTATGAAAGAAGCACTACAAAACCAAAGCAAAACTACCTTTTGAACTAATGTTTGTGGAAATGTAAGCTTAAAGGAGACATACCAAAGATGAAAGAGTCCAAGCTTTTATTAGGCAAGTATTCATAAACCAACATCTTCTCTTCTTGTTGAACACAATATCCTAAAATTCTCACGAGGTTTCTGTGTTGAAGCTTTGCAATTAATGTAACTTCATTCTTAAACTCTCCGGCTCCTTGTCCGGAATTCTTGGCCAGCCTTTTCACAGCAATTTCTTCCCCATTTTTAAGCTTCCCCTGAAATAAGTAAACCTTTTAAGACCAAAACATGACCACTTGGTATTAAATGACTATCAAATATTGAAACTCTGGCCCTCAATTTTACCTTATAAACAGAGCCAAAACCACCTTCTCCAAGCTTATTATCATAAGAAAAATTGTTAGTAGCTTTTGCTATGGTATTAAGATTAAAGACTGGGAGATCTGAACTTCTACTACTTTCATCAAGTCCCTTTGAATTTGTAGAGTCCTCAAAGTAAGATATGCTTCCATTTCCTGTCACTAAAAGAAATGTGGTTCAGTACTCAAATAAATGAACATAGTCTATTGTGTAAAATGAGAATTAAAAAAAAAAGGTTTTAATTTACTTACGTATTCTTCTATTTTCCCTGAAATAAACGAGGGATGCCACAAACAGAAGTGAAGCAACAACAGATACAATGACAATCGCCACCACCTTCTTCTTTGTCGAATGATGATGACTTGAATTTTTCGCGTAATTAGCTACGCAGGAACGAGAGAGAAATCAGACAATCTTTTTTTTCAAGATATTACATCAGATTCGGGAGAGAAGACTAGAACCTACGACCTCATGAGGAGGACCTAATCAGTTAAGCTATACTCAGGGGTTGGCGAGAAATTGGGCCATAAAATTTTTTTAGATTTGTTAATATAAAATATTAGAGTAATCTATACTATCTAATAAGTGGTTAAGAGGAAAAACTTTTGATTTCCATTTGTACACTAATAATTCATTTAAATTTCTTTAATGTCATCATTCAAAATTAATAATCATTTTATTACAAATTAATTAAATACAATAAACAAATTTTATACTATCTAAATATACTTTCTTATTATTAAATTTATTAAATACATTAAACAAATTTTATACTATCTAAAATTTTCTAAATATACTTTCTTATTATTAAATTAATTAAATACAATAAACTAAAAGTGTCTTCGTTCAATAAATATTTCAAATATATTTTATCATGAGCTTATTTCAAAAATTAATTTAGTAATAATAAACTTTTGATTTCCATTTTTACCCTTATAATTCATTTAAATTTCTATAATGTCATCATTCAAAATTAATAATCATTTTATTACCAATTAATTAAATACAATACCAATTAATTAAATACAATAAACAAATTTTATACTATCTAAATTTTTCTAAATATACTTTCTTATTATTAATAATTGAATATTATCACCAATTATCACCAAGTAATCAAATACAATCAACAAATTTTATACTATCTAAATTTTTCTAAATATACTTTCTTATTATCAAATTAATTTAATACAATAAACTAAAATTGTCTTCAGTCAATAAATATTTCAAATATATTTTATCATGAGCTTATTTCAAAAATTAATTTAGTAATAATTTATTGGTCATATTTATAAAATAAATAATTTCATAGACTTATTAAATTTAAAATCAAACCCAACAATCAAATTAATTTTTAATAACTTTTCGTCTACTATTTTCTCTAACAAACCGTGTCCCTTCCTGATTCCTTTTTTTTTTAAATTATATTAGGACTATGTCAAGTAGGGGAAAACACATATAGGGATGACAATGGGGCGGGGCGGGGTCGGGGATACGTTTCCCATCTCCTAACCCGCGGGGATTTTTAATCCCCATACCCTACCCTATCCCCTAATAGAAAAATCGGGGACCGGTTCGGGGATCGGGTTACCCGAGGGGAAAATTCCCCATTTTATATTTTAAGTATTATTTAAAAAGGAATATAAAAATGAAATAGATATTTAAAATATACTTTTTTAAGACAAAAATAAAACATAATACTAAACATTTTATAATTTATTAGTTAATATAACCATATTATATATTTTTTTTCAATAAATAAAAATAAAAGTAAACAAAATATATAAGATGTTATTAAATTATCGGGTTCAGGTTCGGGTTCGGGGGCGGGGCGGGGTGGGGGAATGTATTCCCGTCCCCGTGCCCTATAAGAAATCGGGGGTAAATTTCCACTCTTACCCTAATTAAACGGGGATTCCCGTCCCTATAGGGTTGGGGCCCCGCGGGGAATTTTGTCATCCCTAAACACATACTAAAACAATTCTCTCTCTAATTTAAATATATAATTACGTTAGTGTGATTATTTTCTAAAAGATCAAAACCAAATGACATAGCATACCATCTTGTAACATCCCAAATAAATGAGTAGTAGAAAAGTTTTGTAACTCACTAATTGAATTAAAAATCTATTGAAATTTTCACTTTTAATTTACTATATATATACATGTAAATAGAGATGAACTAACACACCAATTTAAAAAAAAAAAAACTAGATGTTTGAAGATAGAGTAATGGAAAGGAAATGAATATTAGGTATGAGTAACAAGATGATATAAAATCATTATTAATCTTTAGTCATCTACATGTATCCATCATCCATGAGTAACAAGATGATATAAAATCATGAATTTTTTTTTTTTCATCTTAAAGATATTTTTTAATATGGGTTACGCTAATTTCTTCCATTTCATTATAAAATTTGAATTTTCAAAATATTAGTTAAGAAAATAACTTCAAAATAATATTGACATTTTTATTATAAAATTTGAAAGACAAACCAGGTGCCCCACGTGCATGGCACACGTGTGAAAAACCTAGTTAATACAAAAGTCAGCTGGACTCTCTCCACCGTGGCGGCTCAAACTATCAACTGATAATGAGCTCTATAAATATACACACAGTGTGATCAGTTTGATAACTCGTAATTTACACGTATTTATTAGTGTCAATATTTCCAAAATCATTAAAATTTGATTGTTAATTGATTTAAAAGTTCATAATATTATAAATCATTGAATTTTATGAACATAGTCGAAAACAGAGCTCAAATTAGACTTAAAACGGAATAGTTATGCCCATTTTAGTGTTAAAAACGGCCTACCGCCGCGGCGAAAAATAGTTCCCAAGCTAAAAACCTGAGAAAGGTCACAGTGGCGATGAAACTCGTGGCGCGACGATGAGAAAAAGAAAAAAAATATATTAATATGTGGTGCTGACATCATCATAAGGAAGGAAAAGCATCGCACTGATGTCAGCGCGTATTAAAGCGCATGCTTGCAGCACAAGGATAGAGCATCATGTCGCTCCATCAATGGTGACACGTCACTCCGTGTAGACTGTAAGGGAAGCGTTAAGCAGCTCAGACGGTTCCAGCTCGGCTCCTCTCAAAGAAACAGGCACGTGGCTGGTGCAATGACTCGACTTCAATGGCTTAGGCGACTTCAACTTTTTATTATTTTATATTTTATCCGATTTTATCTCTTTTTGGCCTATTTAAAGCCCCATTTGACTCCAATTTGAAGGGACCTTCTCTTCCCCTATTTTTTTAGAACTTTTAGATAGTTTTTAATATATGTTTTCTAGATAATTTCTTTGTTCCATCCAAAAGAGTATCAAGGTTTAGTTTATGAATTTGTGAGGTTTTGTCTTTAATTTTATTCCTATTTTCTCTTTATTCATACTTTCTCTTTGCATATTTTATTGTTGGTTAATTGTTGTGCATAATGGTCATATGTTCAATTGTTAATTTATCATATAACTAGTTAGAACGTTAAATCCGTAATTATTTAATTGTTAATTTATCATATAACTAACCAATGTATAGATTGTGGAAGGTCGATGTCCCTAACATCATTTAACCACTATAAAACTCTCGATCTCTCTTTTTTTCTCCTTAAAGTTTGATTGTTTATTGCATTCGTGTAATCTTGTTAGAATTTCAACAATAACCATTTTTATTTTTTCGTTTTCTATTTTTAAAACTTTAAATTATTTATTAAAAAAATTAGGGTAAAATACACTTTTGGTCCCTGTGTTTTCAGTTTGCGTTCGATTTGGTCCCTATGTTTTCAAACTCGACAAAAAAACCCCTGTGTTTTAGTTAAGCGTTCTATCTAGTCCCTGCAGTCAAGTTTCTGTTAAATACTTAACAGATTTCTTATGTGACATTTTTTTTATTAATGATGTGGCTTTTTTTAATTAATTTTATATGCATTTACTTACTTATGTGGCAAATTTTAAATGATGTGGTATTTATTTTTTTATATATATTATTATTTTTGTTTATATGATATTTTATATTAATTAATTTTCTCTCTCTCCTCATCATCATCTTATTTCTCTCTTCCCCCATCACCTTCTTCTCTCTCATCTATCTCTAAACAAAGAACAAAGTTCTTGGCCATGGAACTCACCGTACTTATACATTCATCAACCCATTTGCTGAAATCAAAGGATTGATTGTGACTCTCTTATACAATTCGCCTCCATTCTCCAACGAAACCTAACATCATTCACAACCCCCTAATTCTCAGATCTATATCGATCTTATTTAAAAAAGTGAAGAAATGAAAGGAATATGAAACTTATTTAATGATATATAAGCTACATCCAAAGGCATTGTTCAACCCTCTTAACTTGCTTCTTTATCTCTCTCTTTTCCTTTTCTTTTCCAGCAAAATACGTAGAAAAAACCAAAGATAAACTCAGATCTATAACCTTTTCATCAGATCTAGCCATTATTGGACACGATTTTATTAGATTTACATCAGGGGCTGTCGAAATTCAGATTTGTTCAGACTCCTCGTCGTTTCACGATTCCATAGGAAAAAAAATGTAACACTGAAGTCATCGTGATAGAAAGAATCGGTGGAAAGATGGAATGAATAGTGTGAAATTAATGGAAATGTATAAGAGAATGAAGATTTATGAGTTGGGTGATTTTGTATTGAATCTATGTAACTTTAAATTCTGAAGCTTAATATTTTTTTTTTACTATGAGAATTTGTTCCTGTTGCCTTGAGATTTATTGTAATATTTTATAAAATTTGATGAAAATCCATATTTTGTTATGAAGTTTCAGTTGGAGAGAGATGAGAGAGAAAATACCATGGCCATGGAAGGAGATGAATAGATCAGGATTAGGCCTCATCATATGGATAAAGCCCGTGGGCCGGCCCAAGCCCAGCCCGGGCCCGGCCCGGCCCGGCCCGTAAGTCAACGGTTGACGGGCCAGGCCCGGCCCGGCCTATAAATCAATGGGCTGGATATGGATCATGCATTTGAGCCCAAGCCCGGCCCGCGGGCTTTATCCATAGGGCCCCCATCAGGCCCGGCCCTAAGCCCGGTTCAAAGCCCGTTCAAAAATTATTTAAAAAATATATATATATATTTTAAAAATTATAAAATATATATAAATATATGCTATATTTGAGAAAAATGCACATGATTTATGCATATAAGTAGGTGTCAACCTAGTTGGGATGTATTTACATTGCAATGATGCAAATTATTTCTCGAAAAAACAATTATGTAAATCTTATTTCTTGGTGAAATCATTATACTTCATTATTATTATTTATCCATTTTAGTTTGTCTCTTTTTAAGTTAAATTAAAAAATATATATATAGTCAAATTAAGTTAAAAGAATGATAAATAAATTTAATTTAAAAAGTTTAATTCCATATAAAATAAAGTATAAATAAAAAAATATATATAATAACAAAATAATAAATTAACTTCATCACTTTATAGTTAAATTTAAGTTTAATTAACATATAGGAACAAATATAAAATAAATAATTTAATAGTAAAAATTTAAATTAACTTTTTTTTCATCATTTTAGAGTTAAGTTTAAGTTTAAAAAGTTAAAAATATTTTTTTAAAAATACAACTAATAATTTAATGGAAATTTAATTAAATGCATAAAAATTTGAACGGGCTGGGCCAAGCCCGCAAAAACGGGCCCGGCCCGGCCCGTATTTTATCTCATGGGTTCAAGCCCGTGGGCTGGGCTTGGGCTTACCCTTTTAAGTCAGGCCCGGGCCAGGCCCGGCCCATTTATAGAGCAGGCCTGCCAGGCCCGGCCCGGGCCCGGCCCAAGCCCATTCATTTAAGGGCCGGCCCGGCCCGGCCCGGCCCATTGATGAGGCTTAATCAGGATAGAGGAAGAGGAAGTAAGGTGAGAGAAAAGCCACCTAATATAAAGTAAATAGTAAAATTGACATCTCATTTAAAAACATACCACATAAGCAACTTAATAAATATAAAATTAATATTTCAATGCCACATAAGAAATCTGTTAAGTATTTAACAGAAACTTGACGGCAAGGACTAGATAGAACGCTTAACTAAAACACAGGGGTTTTTTTGTCGAGTTTGAAAACATAGGGACCAAATCGAACGCAAACTAAAAACACAGAGACCAAAAGTGTATTTTACCCAAAAAATTATGTTTTGTAATTCTTTGAAATCTTATATTAAAAAAAAGAAAAAAGATTATCTGACATTTTTCAATGATAGAATTTTTTTTTTTAAAACAAATGGTCCCCAATTTACAAAAAGTAGCCCAAAAGCTTTAGATTGCAGCAGTAGTGCAACTAAAAACAATCTTGAGAAAGCACTATTAGAAGCATGGAATCTAGTTCAGTTTCTTCCCATTTAAAATTAGCTGATTTCTTCCGAATCATATTTTTCAACTTTCTTTCTGAATTTGTGACCAGCAAACAAATTGATTAAGTTGGAGTCAGGGGAGGCAAAGGGACCAATTTATGTTGAAAGTGTTAAAGCAGGTGTTATATCAAATATATTATTTTTAAATATAACATTAAATACTGAGAGGTTGGGCGAGCCGGAGAGGAGACTCGAACTTTTAACAAAATGAAAAAGTATTTATATTTAATATGTTGAATTGTATGTAATTAGTATAAGATAAAATAAAATTGTTAGGTTGCAAGTTTGTTTTTTAACAGAAAATTATAGTAAAAACAAATTGTAAAACCAACGAATATTCCAATTAATTGAAATTTAAAAGCATACCTAATTCAACAGCATCAACTCGTACATGCAAATCTTGTCCGACAGTGGCATATGTCCGCGTATCTATCAAATCCCCATACCATGTCACACACCCGAACCCAGTCGTCTCATCTTCGCTCGTGTAAGCCGTACAATTACAATCCTTTAAACAAGCTTCTTCACACGCTCTTAAACTCATGTTCTTGTCTGCACGTGCCTTTGACGTATCTGGCACCTTCACACGTTCTACCATCACAAACCCTTCTCCACTTCGACACGTGTCATTTTCTCTCTTTCTCACACACCCCCCAGACGGATCTCTCATGAACCAATCACGTGATGATCTGGGTTCAAACCCGGGTAGGCACGAGCACTGAAATTGTTCTGCATTATACGGGTCACAATTACTATTCGGTCCGCATTGGTTATATTTGTCGCACCATTCTGTCGGAGCCGACCAGAATTCATTCCATTTACGGTCTTGATCATGCCACGTGGATCTATGAACAGTCCCTAATTCATCTAGAGTCATCCTCATCAAGACCGAATCAACGGTGACACCATTCGAAATGGAAACCTCGTTGACATCGTCAACGTATGACGAGTTGATAATAAAAGATCTTTTCATCTCGGGTACACCCGTCCATCTCCGCCCGGTCCATGATCCGGCCCGCCAATGTGGAGCAGTACCTTCGTATAAAATCAATTGCGGGTACCCAGTCGGGTCGATCCGCAAATTGAAATTCCCCTCACCCGGGTCATCCAGAGCCTTCCAAGAAGTTAAAAACCAGCTAAACCCGGTTCTCCGGTTCAACCCGATTTTCATAAAAGGAAGAAAAGTATGAGATGGATAATCAAAGCTTTGCCATATGATCTTCTCGTTTTCTCCTTGAATCAAAACGAGATTCCCCGTGTCCAAAAGCTTAACCAACGGAATCATATCTTTCGTAGCTGCCGAGGTTGAAACATTTGTTGACCAGAGAGAAATGTTTTTCTTGACACTATAAATGACGAGGTTTCCATGAGGGTCTATGGAGAAACTTCCAGATGTGTCATTTATAGGATCGTTTCGATTAGCAACCCAAACAAGGGTGAGTTCAGGAACCCTTTTGTACCAAATTCCGACATATCGATGAGAAGTAGAGTTGTCGAAACCGAAGAATCCGAAAGCGAAGTTTTTGTTATCGGATAACAAGAGCTGACCGTCTTTGATGATGTGAAAAGGGTCTGCGTTAACAAAGGCAATTAGACAGAAAATAAGAAGAAGAAGAAAAAAGGGAGATTTAGAAGGAAACATGATTAATGGAGAGAGTTGGGAAATTTCGAATCGTAATTTGCTAAATACCGTCTCTTTCTCAATATATGATCATACTTGCATTGAGTAATAGGACCTTCATCATCGTCAAGATCATTAGTAGAAACATTGACCAGGAATTTTCCATTAGTCTATGGATTTTTGTGCCTTAATTAGGGTTTGATTCAAGAATTGAATTTGGGAGGGGATTGATTGGTAGAGAAGAACAAGAGCTAGGGAGAAAGATGGTTTACATTGAATCATCAAAATGGTAAAAATGAAGTTAATGGATGGATAAAGAATAAAGAGAACGATGTAAATATATATTTAGGTTTTGCTTAAATAAAGATTCATAAAATCTAGTAAAATTATCTGGAAAAAAAAAATCTAGTAAAATTGATTTGAATTCAAAATAATAAATTATAAATTATAAATTAAACGATATGTAATTAATGAAATATTGTTATTATGAGAGATAATATGGTAAGATGGACAACATTAAAAACGAAAACCACCAAATCATCACAAAAGGTGGTGGTTCTTGGTTATTTTTTATATTGATTGTAATTTGTCATTTAAGTTTGAAATTTAGTGAATTAAGGTGGTTATTATTGTAATTAAATTTTTTTATAAAATGTTCTGACATTTCTATAATTAATATATGTAAAATATGTTATTTCCGTAATTTCTCATTTAAATTAATTATTGACATGCCATCCAACATATGGAAAATATGTGTATTATTTTATGAAGCATTGAAGTTATAATAATATATCAATTCCTTAGTAAAACAACCAACGTTTAAACAATTATGAAACTTGACAAAAAAAAAAAGCCTATTATAAAACTAAATCAATAATGTAAATAAAGTAAACTATAAATCGTTAATGGCATTTTCTTGTCCCCGTTTTCAAACTCGATTTATGTCCACCTTGCCTTTGCGTGACGATTTTGGTGATATCGATATCTACATCGACGTCGTGACCTTAAATTACAAATATATTATTGATGAGTCAAGGCGTGACTGCCTCAAATAATTGACGACCAAGTCAAAGTCTTCAAACAACAATAAAAACGTAATATTTCAAAGTAAATGAAGCAACAAAATTCCTTGGAAGTAATAGAATCTTGAGACATTTACATACAAATATGTTTGAATGGGCTTTAATATTTATAAATATATTAATCTCACAAAAATATTTATAAAAATGTTAAAATTTTAATGGCCCGATTACTGTTCATAAAATGTCATAAATACCCTTACTTATCTAAATATATCAGTAAGTCGTTGATTTACCATCTCTGTAATGATATATTAGTGATGATATATCTTAGTATACCAGTGATTGATTATCACTGATTGATCATGATATATTATGACCGATAAACTAAGATATATGATCACTGATTTACCATGGTAAACTATCTTTGATTTACCATGATA
Organism: Gynostemma pentaphyllum; assembly: GCA_028015215.1. Classification (NCBI taxonomy): domain Eukaryota; kingdom Viridiplantae; phylum Streptophyta; class Magnoliopsida; order Cucurbitales; family Cucurbitaceae; genus Gynostemma; species Gynostemma pentaphyllum. The sequence goes on along the minus strand of CM051346.1, from coordinate 42,771,505 downwards.
TACTATTATAGATATACCTCGTTAAACATGTTCTACCACTGAACTACCATTGTTTTGACATATTTTATCATTGATGCACCATTATAATGATTTTTTTATCACTGACCTACCATCATATTATCAATAGGGATGGCAAAATTCCCCGCGGGGCCCCGACCCTATAGGGGCGGGGAATCCCCGTTTTATAGGGTTAGGGTGAGAAATTTCCCCCCGATTTGTTATAGGGTAAGGGTATGGGAATACATCCCTCGCCCCCGACCCCGAACCCGAACCCGATTTTATAAGAATATCTTATGTATTTTGTTTACTTTTATCTTTATTTATTGAAAAATATATGTAAAATATGATTATATTAACTAATACAATATAAAATGTTAAGTGTTATGTTTTCTTTTTTACTTAAAAATGTATATTTTAAATTTATATTTCTTTTTCATATTTCTTTTCAAATAAGAATTAAAATAGAAAACGGGGAATTTTCCCCGTGGGGAACCCGATCCCCTAATGGGGAATCCCCGAACCCGGCCCCGATTTTTTGATTAGGGGATAGGGTAGGGTATGGGGATTAAAAATCCCCGCGGGTTAGGGGATGGGAAGCGCATCCCCAACCCCGCCCCGCCCCGTTGCCATCCCTAATTATCAACTACTCTACCATTGTTTTGATATATTTTACTATTGATATACCGCTTACAAATATGTTAGAATGAACTTTCCTATTTACAAAAAAATGTTAACCCAAAAAAATATTTACAAAATGTTAAAAAAACACATATATTTTTCCTTTAAAATTTTCGGTCAAAACGCTTTTTATTTACTGTATATCTGTTTGTATTATTGATATATTTAGTATATCAATTACTGCTAACTCATATACATTAGATTTGAGTTTAATGATATACTTATTAATTTTCATGTAAATCGGTTAGCACTATTGATATACTTAGTATATCAATTAATGTTAGGTAAATACACAATGAGATATTGATATATTCGTCAATTTTCATGTATATCAGTTAGTAATCTTGATATCTTTAACATATCAATTAGTGCTAATTAATATATAATACTTTTGAGTTATTGATATCCTTATTCACCTTCTTCAATTATACATATCAAAGTAAATAAGGATATGCTAAATAGTATATTAATGATGGTTAATCAATGATAGTATATTAAGGTAAATCAGTGATAGTTAATCGCTGATATACTATAATGAATTGATTGATAAACTACCGTTGATATACTATCGTTGATTGACTGATATACTTGGTATGAAATAAGAGTATTTATGATATTTCCCTATAAACAGTAACCACCCATTTAAAACTCTAACATTTTTGTAAATATTTTTTTTCTAACAAATTTATAAATATTTCATAAAATTATAACACCCAATGTAAATTTACCTAGAATCTTTGCTAAATCATTGTAAAATAAAAGGGATCATTACATTACACTTGCCCTTACATTAGGAGATGATTTAAACAAAATTCAATTTATATTTTAAAATCCTCAATGTTTAATATCATTATCTTAAATTTCTAAATTTTAATAAGCGGTTTAATTTATACCCTAAATGAAATAAAATTATATTGTTACTAAAAACCGGTAACCTGATCACAAAATATATAGCAAGCAATGACATTGATGACTAATTAGGGAAGGAATCTTTTTAATTCATTAACGAACTTCAAGCATAGAAATTGTTACATTATTTATAGAGTTGGTTCCTTCAATATCACTAGTTGATGGATTTGATCTCTTGAAAATAAATAAAGGTTTCTTTGGTGTGGGAAGAGTCACTTCATTACTTAGCATGAAAACCACTGTGGACATAGCTGGGCGATTTGTTGAGTCATCTTGCACACATAATAGCCCAATTTGGATACATTTTATTATCACATTTTCAAAAGACGATTTTAGTTCATCCAATGTCGAGTCCACTACTTCCATTGCTTTCTCTTGATTCCACAGCTCCCAAACCTTGATTATAACAAAATTACTCATTTTCAGTATTTATATTATATATTTTTTAAATATCATCACTTAACAGTAGACTTACATGTCCAACCAGATTTGTGCAGCGGGAAGAATCCTTGAAACTATGGTTTTTCCTGCCTGCAATGATCTCTAATAACAATACCCCAAAGCTATATACATCTGATTTTTCAGAACATAATCCCTCCATTGCATATTCTGGCGACATATAACCACTGCAACAAACATATTTATAGAGTGTTTTATGATTATTTTTATCGGAAAGATAAAATGACCTGACAAGGTTTATAAAATGTTAATGATCACTCATCTCATTACCGATTGGTTTTCAAATGGAAACCCGTGATCATTAAGATGATATGACTACATGCAGAGAAGAGATAAACCTTAGATTTTATGAAGATCTGATCATTTTTACACTAATCGAAATTACTCTAGTTGGATGAATTAATTTTATTAGTTTAAAGTATATGTAAGATTATGTAGTAATTGGTAATATATACAATTATATGAATTGTTATCTACATATTTACTATTATAATCTAGGGAAGATACTTACAATGTTCCAACTATGCGATTTGTATTTGCTTCAATCTGGTCATACATAAATATTTTGGCCATACCAAAATCAGCAATCTTAGGATTTAAATCGTCATCCAATAGAATATTGCTTGCTTTCAGATCTCGATGAATGATTTTCAACCTTGAGTCTTGATGAAGATATAAGATCCCTCGTGCAACTCCGATTATAATTTCGAAACGTTTAGTCCAATCTAGTAAAACCCTCTTGCTTTCATCTGAACGAGAAGTTAAAAATTAGTTTTGGTTCTGAAAGAAGCACTACAAAACCAAAGCAAATTTACTTTTTGAACTGATGTTTGTGGAAATGTAAGCTTAAAGAAGACATACCAAAGATGAAAGAGTCCAAGCTTTTATTAGGCAAGTATTCATAAACCAACATCTTCTCTTCATGTTGAACACAATATCCTAAAATTCTCACAAGGTTTCTGTGTTGAAGCTTTGCAATTAATGTTGCTTCATTCTTAAACTCTCCTATTCCTTGTCCTGAATTCTTTGCCAGCCTTTTTACTGCAATTTCTTCTCCACTTTTAAGCATGCCCTGAAATTATCAAATATAAACAAAAATCAAAATTTCATCAATTATCCAAGCTTATTTAAGATATTTATTGCATTTAAATACCTTATAAACAGAGCCAAAACCACCTTGTCCAAGCTTGTTTTCAAAAGAAAAATGATCTGTTGCTTTTGATATGGTATTCAGGTCAAAGACGACGGGCAGATGATCTGAAGTATTTCTACTTTGATCACCAAGTAATTCTCTTGGAATTGGAGAGTCATCAAAGTAATTAGATAAACTTTGCATTTCCTTTTCTATCATTTATATTCACAGTTTAAAAAAAAATACTATATTAGCGGTTTATAGTGTAAAGAGAAAACTAAATTAGAAAGTTACCAAAGAATCAAATGTGAAACTAACAAATACTTGCATAGGATAACTTTTGGAAATTTGTTTAAAAGTGTTTATTTTTACTAAAGAATTTTTTTTATAACCATTAAGAAAACAAGGTATCCCAAACGGGCCCTAATTTTACTTACTTTTTCTCCTTTTATGCCACAAATATACGACGATGGTAGTAAAAAGCAGTGATGTTGCAACAATTGATACAACGACAACGGTTACCACCTTATTCCTTGCTGAATGACGATTTGAATTTTGGGTATATTGAGCTAAACAAATACATGAGAGCAAAAGGAAAAAAAAAGAATTATTGTAAGGAAATATATTCTAGAAGATTAGTAATTGTTAAATGTGACCACTAACGAGTCTCATTATATCCTATAATAAATAGATCTATCATAAATCTAATGATATGAGTTGATAAGTCACGCCATTATATATAAACTAACAATTTAAACATGGCTTTGGCTTCTTAACTTCACCAAATTGCGTAAAAAGTGAGTTCGGAAAATTTTAAAGGCGTACCTAATTCAATCGCATCTACTCTAACAAACAATTCTTGTCCAACACTGGCATTGGCATAAGTCCGCGTATCTATCAAATCCCCATACCATGTCACGCACCCAATCCCAGTCCTCACATCCGCGCTCGTGTAAGCCGTACAATTACAATCCTCCAAACACGCTTCCCGACACGCTTCTAAACTCATGTTCTTGTCGGCACGTGCCTTTGACCCATCCGGCACCTTCACACGTGCTACCGTCACAAACCCCTCTCCATTTCGACACGTGGCATTTTCCCTCTTCCTCACACACCCAGCTGACGCATCTCTCATGGACCAGTCACGTGGCTGTCTGGGATGGAATCCGGGTAGGCACGTGCACCGAAACTGTTCTGAATTATACGGGTCACAGTTACTATTCGGACCACACTGATTATAGTTGTCGCACAACTCTTTTGGAGCCGACCACAACTCAACCCAATTCCGGTCTTTTTCACGCCTCCATGTTAGGCTTAAAAAACCCGATTCATCTAACCTCAGCCTCGTAAAAATCTCATCTTTAACCCCAGTTTCCAATGAAACCTCGTCAGCATCGTCAACGTATGTCGCGTTCAAGATAATTAAGGTTGTCATCTCCGGTACGCCACTAAATCTGCGTCCGGTCCAAGTCCCGGCCCGCCACAGTGGAACATCATTTTTATACAAAACCAACTGCGGATACCCGGTCGGATTGATTCTGTGAGTGAAATTACCGGTTCCCGGATCATCACGAGCCTTCCAAGAAGTTAGGAACCGGCTGAAACCGGTCCTCCTGTCGAAACCAATTTTCATATAGGGAAGAAGAGTATGGGAGGGATAGTCAAAGCTTTGCCATAGAATCTTCTGGTTTTGTCTCTGAATCACTTCAAGATTTCCAGTATCCAAAAGCTGAACCGACACATCGTTCATCGACGAAATCGAAACGTTTGTGGACCAAAGAGAGATGTTTTGAGTGTGGGAGTAGATAACGAGGTTGCCATGAGTGTCGATGGCGAATGTTCCGGAATCATCGTTAAGAGGTTGATCTCTGTTAGCAACCCAAACAATGGTTAGATCAGGAATATCGTTATACCAAATACCAACATATCGGCGATTCGTGGAATTGTTGAGGCTGAAAAATCCAAGAGCAAAGTTTTTGTTTGTAGAAATCAAGAGTTGTCCGTCTTTGATAATGTTAATTGCAGAGGCTTCAACGGTTGAATTCTGGACGGCAATAGTAATCAAATGGCGATGAGGGAAAAGAACAACTAAATTAAGCACAAATAAAATCAGGATGTTGCAGACCCATTTAGCTGGATTCATCATACTTTTGTTAAATGAAGTAATTGTGATAACATTTAAAGGGTTTTTTTAAAAAAAAAAAAAAGAAATAAGAAAAGGTATGGGGAAAATTCTAAATAGCCGCATGAAAAAGACTTTTCATGTCATTCCCATTTAGGAGAATTCAATGTAGAAAAGAGATCCTAAACGAAAAAACGAGTCCCCCAACCCCCACCCCCCGGCGTTCGTTAGCAGAAGTAGATATAGGTTCTTTTTCAAAACAGCACAATGGGGGAGTTTTTCAAGGAATAGCCACCTACCACTCACTTTGAGGAGGGAAAAGACGAAAAGGCCCCTTGAGATGCATTAGAGAATAAGAGCTTGAAGAAGACATACCAGAGATGAGAAAAAATTCTAAAACTATTATGGAGTGTAGGACTCGCACGAGCCGCACCTGGTAGAAATATTTAAAATTAGAAAAAATTTTGTCTACTAGGGAGGGTATCACTCGCACGAGTTACATCTAGTAGAAGAATTTAAAATGACAAAAAAAAAGGTCAACGATCAAAGGTCAAAAAATCAACTGTCATCGGGTCAAAGGTCAACTGGTCATAGAACGAGGTCAAACAATTTTTTACAGCTCCAAGACAAAGTACAAATGACAAGGCACTGATGACAAAACGTTATTGACAAGGCACTGATGACAAAGTGCTATTGACGTGACACTGATGACAAAACGCTATTGACATGGCACTGATGACAAAACGCTATTGACATGGCACGGATGAAAAATCGCTTTTGACATAGCCCTGATCACAAAACCCTATTGACATAGCCCTATAGGCATAACCCTATTGACATAGCCATAATGACAACGCCCAAATGACGAGGTTCTATTACAAGCTATGAATCGACAAGGCAAGAAAAAGTCGAAGTAAAAAAAAAAACTTTAGTTATTTTTATTTTCTCATTTCTCTATTTTCTAGTTAATTTAAATTTTTCCTCTACAATGGACATTAGAGACTTACATTTATACTATGAATTTTAGGGTAAATTTTACTCCTAAAATCATAGGGAGCGAAGTACGTGATGATTGAGCCGGACAACTTAGACATACATCTCAACTATAAAGTGACTAGGACAGAAAATACTACTTACCAAGCTCCAACATTTAGTATTTTCTCAAAATTTTGACAAGTGCTAAGCCGTAAAATTCAAACTACAAACTTTCAAAATTTTGATAACAACAATGGCAGAAAATTCAAGCTACAAGCTCAGACATCAGACATTTGTGATTTTTTCAAAAAACTCAAACTATCAAGCACCGACACTTGTGAATTTCTCAATGACTAATAGAGGCATAAATTCCACCTTGAAATAATACTCCCAAACAACAGTGAACTAACATCTCAACTTAGCTCGGGAGTAGGGGCCACTGTTGTGGGTGAAATTACATCAGTACACTCGAAATTTCTTAACTTGATCAAGGAATGCACAATCGGCATGTCTACGTCACTTGGAAAGATAAGGCTACGTCACCTGGGAGGCTGTGTCTACATCGTCTAGGAAGGTACGTTTACATCGTCGCGGGAAGCTACGTCTATGTCATCTAATAAAGCTACATATCTAAGACCAAGAAACTACATTATATGAGTATCCAATCAAAAGACGACATATGGCATAACCAACACGTGATACGTTGTTGGAAAGCAACACGTGACTCAATCCCGACGCGACATGTGACACGATGATGTCATCAATCTCTTCTCCTATAAATAGGAGAAAAAATTCATTCATTAGGTAACTAATTTTACATTAATTCTCTCTGACACACTAGCTCTGATTTTAGCATCGGAGGGTTTTAGGCCGGCACCACATCAGTGCTCTTTTCATTTCCTGTGCAGGTAGATACAGTGCTTGTCAACTACCCAGTTTACAGCCTACATTGCAGCGTATGACCTCCGACTCATCTCATCTTCTAAATTCATTGCTTACGTAGAAGGTCTCCATTTTTAGGCAACAATAAGATCTATCGAGCAATTCCATTAATAATTTCTAATCATTTGTCCAATCAAACAAAGTCCTCTTGCTTTCATCTAAATAAATGAATAAAAAAAAAACCTTCAAATTTGTGAGGCAAGAATTTATATGAGAATTGAGGTTGGAATGTTATAGCAGTTGTTTAATAAAACACTAAAACATCTGTGTGTAAACAATTATAAAGACTGTTTTGCTACAGTAAACTAAATACTTTAACGTCATTATTTACACACTGTTTTGCTACAGTAAAACTAAATACTTTAAGGGGCATGGACTCAAATGACATATTTTATAAAACTAATTCCCTAAATAGCACCCTCTTTTCAAAATTCCCCAAATGACATTTTTTCTAATATAACAAAATTAATTATTTTCATTAAATTTACAAAAATGCCACTCATTTATTAATTCACTATATTTGTTCTCTTATTCACTATTTAGTGAATTAAAATATGAATTTTATTAATTCACTAAATTTTCTCTCTTAGTCAATAATTTAGTGAATTAAAATTTGAGTTTTATTAATTCAATAAAATTTCTCCCTTCATCAATAATTTATTAAACTAAATTACAACATATAATTGAGATCTTCATATTGATTTTAATTCAATAAGTAATTGAAGTTAATAAATTATTGAATAACAGTTTTGATTTTGCCTGTAAAAAACACATAAAATTTCAAAGCTTTCCACAAATAAAAATCTCATTCATTTACATTAGTATGCAAGATCAATAACCAATATTAGTGATTATAAACTTGAAATACAAAATAATATTTTCATAGAGTGGTACGATAGTATCAAGATTTCAATTCAATAATTTATTGAACTCAACGCATTAAATAATTGAATTATAAATCTCAACAGCAAGATCCATTTAAACCTATATACATCAACAATTCATTAAAATTTATAACAAACACAAAAAAGAATTAAAAAATGGCATCTTCTTGTGTCCTCATTTGGCCTATCTTCACATTTTTTTTTCTTCCTTGTTTTCTTCTCCAATTCACATATACCCTAGCACATGTAAAGCAATAGTGCAAAATAAAAAGCTCAATAAACTATGTTGCAGAATAAAACAAATAAGTTAAGTTCAATAATTTAGTGAACAATATGGTATAAGTTATTGAATTGTATAACAAAAAACTAAATTGACACAAAAAAGGGATTTAGAATGAAAAACTCTTTTAAAAACTAAAATGACACAGTTAGAAACTTTACCGAAACTGATCGGTAAGAAAATTCATAAAAAAATTGAACCAGAATCGGAACGGGAAAAGTTACGAACCGAACCGGTATGTAATCGGCTCCCTTTAATTCACTAAATTATACATTATAATTTAATTAAATAAATTATTCCCTTTTATTCACTAAATTATTGAATTAAAATCAATATTAGGTATCCTAAATGTACATTATAATTTAATTCACTAAATCATTCTATTTAATTCACTAAATTATTGAATTAAAATCAATATTAGGTATCCTAAATGTACATTATAATTTAATTCACTAAATCATTCTATTTAATTCACTAAATTATTGAATTAAAATCAATATTAGGTATCCAAATATACATTATAATTTAATTCACTAAATTATTCCCTTTAATTCATTAAATTATTAAATTAAAATCAATATTAGGTATCCCAAATGAACATTTAAATTTAATTCACTAAATTATTCATTTTAATTCACTAAGATATTCTCGTTAATTCACTAAATTATTCAATTAAAATCAATATTAGGTATCCCAAATGTACATTTAAATTTAATTCACAAAATTATTCCCTTTAATTCACTAAAATATTCTCTTTAATTCACTAAATTATTCAATTAAAATCAATATTAGGTATTCCAAATTTACATTATAATTTAATTCACTTAACTTATTCCCTTTAATTCACTAAATTATTGAATTAAAATCAATATTAGGCATCCCAAATATACATTATAATTTAATTCACTAAATTATTCCCTTTAATTCACTAAAATATTGAATCAAAATCAATATTAGGTATCCCAAATATACATTATAATTTAATTCACTAAATTATTGAATTAATCCATTTAATTCAATAATTTATTGAATTAAAATCATAAACACTACTACAAATTTGACGTTAGTTGACATCCCGTACGCGTCAACAATGAGAATACACAACAAGTTTTTGGCGTCATCTAATCGCGTGTCATCTTTCATAAACGTGTCAACTTTACATCTTTGTTGACATATATTATATGTCAAAAATTATCATATTTTGACTAGAATTTATATCAAGTTAATGAAATGTTGACATTGAATACACGTCAATGTACATTGGTAATATTGACATTTATATTCTATCAATATTTGTCTGTGTAGTTGACGAATTATTGACATCAACTGTATTGTACTTGACGGAAAATAATAGTCATTTTATTAGTCCAGTTATACTATCAGTTGACACTTAAAACGCATCAGTATTGAATATATACATTATTATAGAAAAATGAAAAGTTGTCATCCACTAAAAGCTGTAAATAATTTCAATATGAAAATAATCTATAAACGGACACATCTAAAAAAAATTCATTTCTATATATAAATTTGAAAGATTCATCAATAGTTATAAAGATTGATCCTCAAAATATACACTCGCAATATAAATTTTGAACACTAGCCATAGTTACAAAACTAGCAAATTCCCAAAATAACTATGAACACAAAAAATTATACACTGCCACCTACAAAATGAGTTCAAAGGACTACTAAAATATTCATTCCAAAGAGACATATGAGTTTCTAAATATGTTCTCACAAAACTAAACTTTCAATATATATAAAAAATAACTAGTAGCATAGTCCCGAACTCTAAAATATGCAATCATTTCACTATGTGTATTCACCCAAAAATAAGCCAACTCAACTTTAATATCATCGATCTCTGATTGAGAGAAGTGTCATTTCCTCGTTAACTACAAATAAATAAATAACAATATGAGTATATAAATAAGAATAAACATTTGTATAAAGAATAGATGATTATGTTTTTACCACATCAATAATTATCACGCTTCTTTGAGTAAAAATGTCTCTTAAGACTTCATTACTTAATATCCACACTCAGTGTTGCCCGGTTGATGAGGACACTAAAAAAACATAAAGACGACATGCTTAACCAAAATAGCTATTTCATAAAAACTAAACTATTTGTATAAATCTAAATCTAGACACAACGGCAACAACAACAACTTACAATAAGACATGAAAAAAATGAGAACATTTTGGATAATTTATGCTATGACAAGTAAAGGAGCATAAAAGAACAAAAATTATTGTGAAGTCACCAAACCATAATTAATTCTACGACAAATGGGGAGAAACTTTGACAATGAATAAAAACACATATAACTATGAATAAAAACAAGCTTCACTAGTGGCAAACTAAAACAGTATCATATAACAGATTGAAGGATATTAGACACATTACCGAGATAATCTCTAATTATCCTCACAACTTTAAACTAGCATCCAATACATGAAGCATATGTTTTAATATCTATATTCAATAAGAAACAACTACACGAGTGTACAATTTTCTAAGAATGCTACTATAATTTTCAAACAATCCAGAATACCTTGATGACACGACTAGATGCTATACAATAATCTTGAAAGTAAATGCGTTAAAAAGTATGGATGACACAACTAGATCATCAATTTTAAACAATTAATTGAGGTTCAGAAAAATAAAAAAGAGAGTAAGAAAGTAAGATATTACCACAGAGGCACAAAACAATCAAACTAACCCGCAGAAAGTTTTCTGAAAGCGTCTTGTCTAAACAAATTGACAAAATCCTTATAAATAATCTTATAGGATCCTGTTTACAAGTCAAAAATTATAATAAGAAAATTGCTCTAAAACTAAACAACGGAACTCATTATTTAGCTCTCAATCAAGACATATTTTATTCAAATTAAAAATGGTAGTTACGTAAGAATACATACCAAAGCAAAATCGATCAAGATAGATCTAAGGGACAACTAATAAATAATTTTACATAGAAGTTATACATCGACATCTATTTTTACAACTCTTCTCTCATTATCATTAATATATTTTCCCACTCCACTTATATGTAAATATACTAACTTTAGTCTAAATGAGATTGACAGATATCTAAGAATACATTCAACTCAAAACAAGATCAACCAAGATAGATCTAAAGGACAAACAAACATGTAATGTAACAAAGAAGCTATCTAATTAATTGTATATTTTTAGAAAAATTAGATAGTTTTCTTCTCCAATGACCCAAAATAAAACAACTCATTTAAAATTCTGTAAGAATAGACATTTAAAAGAGAGAAGAAATCTCACTTCAAGCTACAATATATGACTTCATGGATAGCACATAAGAAAGCCATAAAACAAGTTACTTTGCTGAAAATGAAATGAAATCAAAGGTTCTCCAAAACGAGATCAAATGGTTTCATAAATGCCACAACCTTGTATGAATGCTTAGGCACACAACATTGTATAATAAATGTTCAAGCTTTCAAAGCAAACAAATACAGCTCAATAATTCAATCAAAGTATCTCTTACCCAACAAAAGAAAAATACTCACAAATACAGAAAATGTAAGCTTTCTATATAAAATAAAACATACAAGAATTTAGTTCCAAAAAAATTGTCAAAAGATTTGAGCTTTTCCAAGAAACTCCCACTTTATTTAAGTTCTATGCATTAAAAACTTGAAAATATTGGTATTGAAGTGCTTATAACGTTGTAGACTAATGGAGTATTTTGTTAAACCCTCTAAAAGAGTTCAAGAACATAAAACTCAAATTAAATCTCACCCAATAAAGTACATAAACTCAATTTTCCAAAACTCATTATTTACATATCAAATCGCGAGCTATTCAAACACCACAGAATTAATTACCTCTTCCTCGAGCATTCGATTTCTTCAGATGCATCAAGTACAGTAGAGACATCAATTTCCATGCCTCTATCACTGGAAAAAAAACTTTTTTAAATCGTCAATGCTCTATTTTCCATTAAATCAAACAAAAAAATGGAAACAAAACAACAAATCAAACTGGTTAAAAAAATTATATTACACTTCAACAATACTAAAAAAAAACTTTTGTTATTAGCTACATAAAAGTCACAAATATACCCAAAACCGAAAACAACTGTTAAAAAAGGCTTGCCAGAGTTTGCATATAAAAATCAAGCCATATATATAAATAGCTAAATCAAAATCCCCTTACACACTAATCAAAACCTCTCTCTTGTAAACTTCATAAAAATACATTTTATTCATTTAATACATTAAAATAAAGTGATTGCAAGGAGAAATACTCACTCATGGATAATTTGGACATAGATTAAGTGGTTAGGCGCCTCATCCTTTTCTGCGTTTGAAGGCTCACATCTCCCATCCCCCAATTTGATGACACATCTAAAAAATTATTCATAAATTCATTGAAAAGGCATTCAAATTTCAAAACCACAATTAGATGAAAATTTAATATCCAATCATCACCCATTTGAACAAAATCAAAGAGACATTTTGAGTTACAAATTCGACAAATTTACAAGCCATACAAGTAGATCAACAATAGAGAATTCAATAAAAAAACACAAATTAAGTAAAAAAGAACAACGCAAGAAGCACTAAAATAATAGTAATCAAAACAAAACATTAAACAAATTAATCACAATAATTTTCAACCCAGTCACCTAATATAACACACACAAATTACTTTAAAAAAAGATGAAATTCAAAAGGAAAGTAGAGCTTAGATATTTTACCTTTTGTTTAAAGTCTCAACGTCTTCTCTGATAAAAATGATAAGAAGATAAAAAAAAAAGTACCTGATGAGACCCAAAAGAAGAACGAAAAACAAAATTTGAAAAATCACCAGCCAATGGACCTTCAGGCAAAAAAAGTAGATCTATTGTTTTATGCATTTAATGTGAAATTTCTTGATTTTCATTGGTTTTGGCTACATCAAAAGGTTGTTCTTTACTGAATCTAAGCCACTTTAAGAGCGATCGAGTAAGAATGAGAGATCGAGAGTGAGAGTTAAAATGAGAGCTTTTATAGTTTTAAAAAAATCGACGCTGAAAAGTATGAAAAAAACACAAGGAAGAGTAAATGAAAGATAAAGGAATTGAAGGAAAATGGAAATCTACCGTATAACGAAGCTTGGCATTGGAAACCTTGAAAATGCAACAATGAAGAGCAAGAAAAACTGATAAGAAGATAAAAAAAAGTACCTGATGAGACCCAAAAGAATAACGAAAAACAAATTTTGAAAAATCACCAGCCAATGGACCTTCAGGCAAAAAAAGTAGATCTATTGTTTTATGCATTTAATGTGAAATTTCTTGATTTTCATTGGTTTTGGCTGCTTCAAAAGGTTGTTCTTTACTGAATCTAAGCCACTTTAAGAGCGATCGAATAAGAATGAGAGATCGAGAGTGAGAGTTAAAATGAGAGCTTTTATAGTTTTAAAAAAATCGAGGCTGAAAAGTATGAAAAAAACACAAGGAAGAGGAAATGAAAGATAAAGGAATTGAAGGAAAATGGAAATCTACTGTATAACGAAACTTGGCATTGGAAACCTTGAAAATGCAACAATGGAGAGCAAGAAAAACTGAACTTGCGGCTGGATGGAAGAGATAAGAAAAGAAAAATGAGTGTTAGGGCTCAATCCCGTAAAATAATAGTTGACACGTAAAGTGTATCAATATTCACAATTTTTCGCTAAGTCAAAATGACGTCGTTTTGATGTTTTAATGCACAAAAGTTGACACACAAAAGTAATCAATAATCACCTTTTTCCGGGATTGTTCAAAGTTGACGCTTTTGTTTTTTTCTCTTATTTTATACAATTCTTTATTGACTCCTAATTAATATAAGTTGACGTTATATAGCAAAAATATCAACTAACATCAAAATGATGGTATCAACTAAGGTCAAATTTGTAGTAGTGAAATAAAAAGATAAGATATTGAATAATAGCATTAACAACATATTACAAGCTAAAGAGGAAATGAAGAGAAGCAATCTTTGATGAAACTGACGTGTCATTTTTAAAGGGAAAAAAAGGGACAAATCTTGTAAACTAACCTATTGACTAGGAGGGAAAATTTAGTGAATTAATAAAGTTCAGTTTTTAATTAGTTAATTCACTAATTAGTGAATAAGAGAACAAATTTAGTGAATTAATAAATGAGTGGCATTTTTGTAAATTTAACGAAATAATTAATTTTGTTATATTAGAAAAATGTCATTTGGGGGATTTTTTTTAAAACTTAAGCTATTTAAGACATTAACACTAATAAAAGTGTCATTATAGGCAAATTCTCATACTTTAACGTCATTATTTGTTTTCCAACGTCAAAGTCTATTTTTGTCCTCTTTTCCATTAGCACGGAAATTAAATTGTTACAAATAAAAATATTTAGACAAAAATATTATTAAATATCAAAATGTAAAGACTAAATAATTGAAAGGCATGGGAAAAAATAAAATTAAGAACACCAAAGTAGTGAGCTATTCTAACCCAAATAAAAAGAAAAGAAATGGTCTCAAATAGCATAATTTTGCATAATAATTATTAAAATGTCATAAGTTTTTAAAAATTACTCAAATAACATAATTATAGTTCAACTGAACTACCGTTTAATTAATAATTGAACTATAATTTATTATTTTTCATAGGTATTTTCAATGAATTTATTTGATTTTGGCATTTCAAAGTTCAATCTCAATAATTTATTGAACTATCTGTGATTTTTGGTGGGGATCTTCTACCAAAGGAAACAAAATCCATTGGGTGAATTGGAAAACTATGACCTCCTCTAAATTTGTTGGAGGGATGGGCTTAAGAGACATCGAGTGTTTTAACCAAGCTCTCCTAGCCAAGCACTATTGGAGAATTTTCAATAATCTCTCCTCCCTGTAGCTAGAGTTCTAAAGGCAAAGTACTATCTAACAACCTCTTTCTTTGAAGCTACGTCAGGCAATAACCCCTCTTTTGTTTGGAGGAGTCTTCTTTGGGATAGGGATTTAGCTCTGAAAGGAGCTAGATGGAGAGTTGGAAATGGAAGATCAATCAACATTTATCCAAACAAATGGATTCCTAGAGAGACATCTCTAAAGATCATCTCTCCCCCTTTTTTGCTTGCTAACAACCATGTCTCTTGCCTTATCATTAATGACCATGGATGGAATGTTAATCTAATTAGAGAAAATTTCCTTGGTTTGAATGCATCTCTTATCCTGAATATTCCCTTCAGTGTCTCTAACAGAGATGATAGTTTGATTTGGCACACCAAGGAGAGTGGTTTACACTCCGTTAAGCGTGGTTATAGGTTGGCTTCAAGCTCCGATAGTGTAGACTCATCCTCCAATACTACTTATGAATGGTGGAAGAAATTCTGGAAGGTGAGAGTCCCAAACAAATTTAAAATGTTTGGCTGGCATGTGTGTCTTAACATTCTGCCCGTGAAAGAAAATATTGTTAAAAGGAAGATCATTGAAGATAAAAGTTGTGTTATGTGTGGCAAAAGAGAAGAAAGTACCTCTCATATCCTTTGGGAGTGCAAGATGGCCAAAACAGAATGGAGATTCTGGGAGCCTTTCTATAAGCTTAGGGATGTTCAACTTGAAAGTGGTTTTCATCTATTCCACTATTGCTGGACAAAACTTTCTGAGTTTGAATTTCATATTTTCTTGTTAGTTGCTTGGAGCCTCTGGCATAGGAGGAATCGGAAGCTAAAAAATCAAGCTACTCTTGCATCAACTGAAATTCTTGATTGGGCTCACAATTATCTTGAAGATTTTGATCGTTTCAACTCGAATCTCCCTAGCTCAGTGAACCATTCCTCTACCAGCCAACATTCAAATCCCAGGGTTAGATGGAATCCTCCCCACAATTGTTTTAAAATGAATGTTGATGTTGTTGTTTGCCAACAGTCCCCCTTCACTGGAATTGGTGTGATTGTTCGAAATTCAGATGGTCAGGTATTGGTTGCGATCTTAAAATCACTTTCTTCTTCTGGTTCGGTGCTTCTAGCTAAGGCTCTTGGTTTTCGTGAAGGCTCCATCCTGCTTAAGGACCTTGGTTTTACGAATCTCTAGATTGAATCTGACTCAGCTTTGGTAAACAAACTCTTGGAATATGCTTCACAAAATGTCTCAGATATTGAAGTTGTTATTCAGGATATTCTGGAATTAGGAGAAGAAATTGGTATATGTGGCTATCTTCATACTCCAAGAAAGGGTAATCGTGTTGCTCATGAATTGGCTATCAACACTAGGAATCTCTTCATCTCTGAGGTTTGGATTGAAGATAAAGGATTTCAGACAGTGATGTGAGAGAATTCTATACTCAGCATAATGTGCTAGAGTATTTGATATTGTATTATATAGAGAAAGAAGAGCCAAGTGTCACTATTATATTTGTTACATTCCAACAGTAATAAAATGCAATACAGTGAAATCATAACTAACAAATATTCTACTTTTTCATATCTCTAACATCCACCCTCAAACGAATCGGGCAATGAAGAACGATGAGTTTGCCACGTAAATTAGCAAAACAATGAGAAGACAAGCCCTTTGTCATAATGTCTGCTAGTTGATCTTCGGAGGGAACAAACTTGACAATCAGTTGCTGGTTTATTACTTTTTCTCGAACGAAGTGTAAGTCGATTTCTACATGCTTACTCTTATTGTGCAAAACAGGGTTGGCAGCCAAATATGTAGCACTGACATTATCACATAACAGAAGAGGTGTAAAGGATAATAGTAACCAATTTCAGATAAAAGAGATTGAACCCAAGCAATTTCAGCAGCAGCATTAGACAAACCTCTATACTCTGATTCGACACTTGACCACGAAACGACCTTCTGCTTTGTAGAGGACCATGAGATAAGATTACCACCGAGAAATGTGCAAAAGCCACTTGTACTGCGTCGATCATCAGGGCAACTCGCCCAGTCTGCATCAGTGTAGCTTGTGATAGAAAGAGAGGGAGATGGGGTGATTGTTATACCATGAGAAGAGATACTCTTCAAGTAACGAAGAATATGCTTCATAGCCTGCCAATGTGTGGTTGTTGGAGCATGAAGAATCTGGTAAACTTTGTTTACTGCAAAACTGAGATCTGGGCGTGTAATGGTACAATATTGAAGAGCACCCACGAGGCTACGATACTCAGTTGGCTCAGGTAATAAATCTCCATCATGTAAGGAAAGAACAGGACCAGACGCCATAGGTGTAGCAGTAGGCTTGCGATCAGAAAGACCTACCCTTGAGAGAAGATCAGTTATATATTTTTCCTGGGACAAATGCATAGATCCAGCATGATGTGATACCTGAATGCCCAGAAAATACGAAATTGTGCCCAAGTCCTTGAGCTTAAACAACTTGTGAAGAGAAGAAATAAAATGTTGAATGAGAGAAGCATCAGTGCCAGTGACTAATATGTCATCGACATAAATTAAAAACACAATGAAAATTCCAACTTTGCGATAATAGAACAAAGAACAATTAGATTTTGCAGAATGAAATCCCCAAGACAGTAAGCACGAACTCAATTTAAGAAACCATACCCTTGGGCTTTATTTAAGGCCATATAAAGCCTTTCATAGCTTGCAAACAGAATCAGGAAACTGTGAGTTAGCAAAGCCAGGGGCTGGACCATATAAACATCCTCAAGAAGGTCCCCATTGAGGAACGCATTATGTACATCAAGTTGTCGTAAAGGCCAATGATGAGTAACTGCCAATGTGAGAATAATACATATTGTAGCTGGCTTAACAACGGGACTGAAGGTCTCAAAGTAATCAACTTCATAAGACTGATTGAATCCTTGAGCAACTAACCTCGCTTTATAGCGTTCAATTTTATCAGAGGGTTGTAGTTTAAGGCGATAGATCCATTTACACCCAATGACCTTGCAATTTGGAGGTGGGGAAACAAGATTCCAAGTATGATTTTCAAGTAGTGCTGTATATTCCAAAGACATGGCATTTTGCCACTCAAGAAAAGAGGCTGCCACCTTATAGCTTTGAGGTTTAGTGAAAGGCTGTAACTGTGCTACCCATAATTTTGGCTTAAAAATCCCTGCCTTGCCACATGTGATCATAGGATGAGTGTTAGCAGTAGGGATAGGTGGTAGGGAAGGAGAAGAGCTAGACGAAAAAGTAGTGGGAAAAGGGATTACCGATGTGGTAGGCATTGGAGATGGAATCTCAGGGATGAGAGATGAGGGGGGAAGTTGTGGAGATGGTGTAGAAGTACCATTGGGTGCATGTGTAGCAGTATGTGGAGAGACAGTGGATAATTGATTAGTGGGAGAAGGATGAGAATGTAAAGATGGAGAAGGGACAGAGTGGTGATATGTGGGAAAAGAAGGAGGAATGGTGATATGTGGGAAGTATGCAATGTCATGGTGGTAAGTTGAAACTGTTGAAGAAGGAGTCGGAATGGTTGGGGTAGGGAAAATAGGTTTCATTGAATACGACATGCCTAGACAAGAAAATTCGACCAGAGAGGGGTTCAAGACATAAGTAGCCTCTGTGATTTGTACTGTAGCCTAGGAAGATGCATTGAGTTGAGCAATATTGGAGCTTGTTAGAGTTGTATGGACGAAGAAAGGGGAAGCACGCACAACCAAATACTTTTAAGAGGTAGTAAACAGGCTTTGTTTAGAAAAAAAAATTTCATAAGGTGAGGAGCATTTGAGAGTAACATAAGGAAGGCGATTAATAAGATGGATTGCAGTTTGAAAGGCATAGGACCAAAATTTATGATGTAGAGAAGAGTGGACAAGTAGAGAAAGACCAATTTCTACCACATGGCGATTTTTACGTTCAACACGACCATTTTGTTGTGGAGTGTAGGGGCAAGAAATACGGTGATGAATGCCATGAGTACGAAGAAAGGATGATAAAGATTGGTACTCGCCACCCCATTCAGATTGAAGACTGTTAATATTACAGTTAAACTGAGTTTTTACCATTTTGCTAAAATGAATGAAATAACAGAGTGCTTCAGACTTGGATTTTAGTAAATAAAGCCAGGAATAGCCAGTACAATCATCTATAAACAGTAAGAAAAACATTGCACCATTAATTGATAACAAAGGGGAAGTTCCCCAGAGATCTGAATGTACTAAATCAAAAGGTGTTACACTATGTGAGGGAGATAAAGAAAAGGGAAGACGATGGCTCTTGGCCATTTGACAATGATTATAGAATGGAAAACTAGACAAGCTAGAGCAGAACACATTACATGACTGTAAAACTTTGCAAATGACAGGTGAAGCAAGGTGACCAAGACGCTAATGCCAAAGACGAGAAGGATGAATTCTGGTGAAGAGAGCCGCGGAAGAAGACCACTAGCAAAAAAATGTCAATTTGCGACCAAAAGGTCGTTTTTAGAATGCGACCAACATGTTGGTGGCAAAAAAGATGGTCGTTCCGGAATTTTGGGCTACCTGATAGTCATAAAAATACGACCAAACATTTTTGGTAGCAAAATAGTCAACATTTTGAAAAAACGACCAGATGGTCGCTTAAACAAGTGACCATTTGGTCGTAATTTAAGTTGAAGATAAGTGACTAGTTGGTCACATGCAACAGTGACCACGTGGTCGTTTTTAAAAGTGACCAAATGGTCACTTGTTGACTCAGATAAAATGCGACCAGATGGTCGTATTTTAGGGATAAAATACGACCATCTGGTCGTTTTACATTCTAGGGTAAATGCGACCATCTGGTCGTATTTAATAAATATTTATTTATTTATTTAATTAATATTAAAATGATTATTTATTTATTTATTTAATATTAAAATTAGTATTCATTTATTTAATTAATATTAATTAATTATTATTTATTTAGTTAATTAATATTAAAATTTAATAATAAAAAATTGGAATTAAAATAAAATATATATAAATCAAATATTCAAAAAATGTTCTATACAAAAGAAATCATCCTAGAACTACTGCGGAGGGGCGGGGGGTGGCGGAGGCGGCGTTGATGATGAACGGCCGCCGTCTAGGAATCTGAAGTACGCGGCCAAAGATGCTGTGACCTGGGCCTCGACACGTGCCTACATGTCCGCCTCAATCGCAGCGACTCGAGAAACGAAGTCGTCGCGCATAGCGTCCATGTCGGTGCGAAGCTGCTGAACCTCCTCACGCAGCTGCTACTCAACCGGAGAAGGGTCGGAGCTAGTGCTCGCTCCGCTCCGCTCCGCTGAGGACGAGGCATATCCGCGTAAAGGCGTCTCCTGTACGCGTCGAGCCCAGCAACGGATCCATCTGGACGAACGCCTCCAGCAGCCTCCAAGAACGCCTGTCGAAGGTCCTCCTGAGTCGGTTGCGAGTCGGGTGTGGGCAACCTCTGACTCAAAGACTCCTTGAAACGTTCCTAAATATTTAAAATTCAGAAAATATGTAAAAGTTAGAAAATGATGAACAAATTATAATTAATAATTGAAAAAACATATTAAATATACCTGAGTTTGCTGCACATGTTTGTCGACGATCGTCTCGTCCTTCTTCGTGTGAAGGACCAGGTGCAGGTCATCAGGCGGAACAGGACGACCGTACTTTTCTTCCTAAAAATATTATAAAAAGAGACATAAATTAAATTAATAAATAATTGAAAAAAAAAACAAAAAAATGACGTGAAAGAAAAATGACAATTACTTACCAATATACGATGGTGCTCGTCGTGAGGCTTCGCGCCACCGGTGTGTTTCCTCGGGTTCTTGGCCCGGTTGGCCTTATTCTTTGTCGACACTTTTTTGCCCTCTTGAGACTGCAAGCTCACGAGGAGCCGGGCATGCTCCTCTTCAGTCATCCACACAGGCCGGTGTTCAGCTTGCTTTTGCCGCTCCCGGTACATGAGGTCCTTGAATCGATCCTTCACGTGCTTGTCCCATAAGAAGAACATCCGACCGTCCGTGACATCGGGATCGATCATAGGAAACTTGCCGTGAAAAAATTTGAAATAAGAAAACGTTAAAGTAATAAATTGATTGTTACAAATTTATAAATTAATTAATTATAAAAATAAGTGAAGTTATTTACCTTCCAATTGTCGTACATTCGACGCTTCTCCATCGTCGGAATCTTCGTCCAGCGAAGCTCGCTGGGTAGAGGCATGCTCTGGAGGACCTGGCGAAACCGCTTTTGAAGCAGTTTGATGCGGCTGTATTCTACAAAAACAAAAGTTAAAAATATTAGTGATATTAGGTTATAAATAACATGAATATTTAATTAAAAAAAATATTTGTCTACTTACGTATCCCCTTCTATCCGAAAGGTCGGGTTGGCGGGGGCCCGAGGACGGCCAGTGCCAGAAGTGGATGCTCCCGCTGGATCGGGCGCGGTGTAAGAAGTGGATGCTCCCGCTACATCCGTGGCTGGAGCCGGTGAGTCCTCGCCCAAACGCGGTGTCGCAATCTGCGACTCGGGTACTGCGGAGGGATATGTCGGGTTGGGATTCTCGTCCAACCGTAAGATATTGTCCAGGTCAGCATGCGTCCAATCCTCCTCCTCTGGAGAACTGTGCAACTCCGGTGCGTCATCCTCTGGCGGCGGATCGGTGCGGTCCTGCGCATCATCGCCGGACATCGGAGGACGACGTTGGCGTGCCATTTTCCTAATCAAACTAATTAAATTTAATTAGTTAATAATTTATTATTTAATGTAAATTTATTAATTAAGTATATTAAACTAAATTAAATTAAAATAATTAATTAAATAAACTAAACTAAACTAAACTAAAGTAAATTAAATTAAATTAATTAATTAATTAATTAAAGTAAGTAAACTACACTAATTATTTAACTAAATTAATTAATTAAATTAAAGAAAAATAGTTAAGTAAGTAATTAAACTAATCTAATATATTTAATTTAACTAAATTAAATTAATTAATTAACGAAACTAAAGTAAATTAAATTAATTAAAGTAAGTAAACTACACTAATTAATCAACCTAATTAAATTAAATTAATTTAAAAAAAGTAATCTAAACTAATCATGTAACTAAATTAAATTAATAATTTATTAAACTAAATTTAATTAAGTAATTAAACTAAAAGTAATTTAACTAAATTAAATTAATTAATTAATGAAACTAAAGTAAATTAAATTAATTAAAGTAAGTAAACTACACTAATTAATTAACCTAATTAAATTAAATTAATTTAAAAAAAAGTAATCTAAACTAATAATGTGACTAAATTAAATTAATAATTTATTAAACTAAATTTAATTAAGTAATTAAACTAAAAGTAATTTAACTAAATTAACTAATTAACTAATTACTTAACTAAGTTTAACTAAACAAATTAAAGTAACTAACTAAACGTAATTAATGAAGTAATTAATTACACTAATTTAAAGCTAAACTAAACTATTCAATTAAATGTAACTAAATTTAACGAAACTAAAACAATTTATAATAACTTAATTAAAACGAAAACGAAAACTAACCTCGAATACGCTACCGGGTTTTGGAGGTTTTTGAAATGGGAATGGGTGAAAGAACGGGGAACGGGGAACGGGAAAGGTAAGAACGAACGGGGGAGTGGAACGGGCAAAAAGCAACGGGGGAACGGGAACGGGGGAAAGAAAGAAAAGAAAAGAAAAAAAGAAAGGAATCGGGTAGGGGAGGGGAAAGAATTCTGGTGGAAATTTTAAATCAAAAATTGCGACCATCTGGTCGCAATTTCGTAATTATGACAGAAAACGAAAAGTCGCTCGATTACGACAAGATGGTCGCCTTTTGCTTCAAAAATACGACCAGTTGTTCGTATTTTCTTAAAAATACGACCACCTGGTCGTAAGTGTGTCCTTATGACAACCAGCTGTCACATCACACTTCCCATCAACAATTACGACCATTTGGTCGTAAATGTCAAATTCACAGCCATATTTTGCGACCAAATGGTCGTAATTCTCAAATTCACTGCCAAAAATTTAATGAAAATTTAAATTTACCGCTGAATAAAGCGACGAGATAGTCATAAAATTACGACCAAATGGTCGTAAATTAATACAAATTTTTAAAAAACTTAAGTCTACATTTTTAGAGTTACGACCATATGGTCGCATTTTGCTTCAAAAATACGACTAAATGGTCGTATTTTTGAAGCAAAATGCGACCATATGGTCGTAATTATACCTCTATATTTTTTTTAATATATATAAATTAATGGAGATTAAAACATATTTATATATATTGTTTAATGAAACACAACAATGACGATATTATAAAACATACAGTGAATCATATAAATTTACAAAGTGTATTATTTTTCATCCTCAGTTTCTTCAGTCATTGATTCTTCTTCTTCTTCTTTTTCTTCTTCTTCATCATCTCGAATAAATTCAGCATCAATGTCACGTTCGCGAGAAGTGGAAGCATTTGTATCGTCATCATGCAATGTTATCTTTCCATCGTTCGAAGGACGTGCGGTACCTGCATTCTGGCCATCGTCTATTGCACGATATTATCTAATCTTCTTGAAAAGCACCGGCTTCGTCTACATGGTCGTCTTTCTTGGACATGTTTTCTTCTACCTGGCGTGGTTTAACTTTACAAACAACTAACCAATCTGTCAGATCTCGTCTATTGCTCTGATAGTTCAGGTAATAAACTTGAATCGCCTGTGAAGCCAGGACAAACCTATCAGCGGTGCGCATATGCTTGTACTTGTTTACCTCAACGATTTGTAAATGATCAATCTTACGGACTCCGCCTCGTCTGGTTGTCTCGAACCAAGTGCAGTTGAATAGAACAATGCGTTTTAGCGTCGAACTTGCGTATTGAATCTCAAGAATCTCATCGATTACTCCAAAGTAATCATCTTCGGTGCCGAACACTTGACCTTTTATTCAAACACCACTGTTGTTTGTTGCCCTGTTAACAGAATGCGCCTTCGTTTGAAATCTGAATCCGTTACCGACGTATCCAGTATATGACCTTGCAATCCGTGCAGGTCCTTTTGCCAAAGAAATAATGCGAGGATCATCTACCGGTAACGTAGGGGAGTCCACCTGTCATTCAGCACACATAGAGTATAATTAGAAGGATATAGTAGTTTTCAGCAAATAACTTGACATGATATTTTTGACAATTTCAAATAACTCACGTATGCACTGAACTAGGAACGAAACTGCTTCTCGATTATTAACCCCTCCTTAGCGGCTGTAAGACCGACTCGTGTCATTCGAACGTATACGTTCAGAAATAGTCTGTATGTTACGAAAATAGTAAGAAAATATTTTAAACAGTTGTGATTGTTAAGTCAATGGAATAATGTAACGTTACGAGAACTCACTCGATGTAAGGCTTGACTTCTGGGCAGTTGCATAACATGTAGCTCTGCATTACGTGATACTCAGAATCGGTCAACGATCTACGCACTGATCTTCCAACTGTCATGCCAGGTTCAGTAAATATGGGCAGGTCGTTTACGTCAACACCTTCAAGTAAATTTTCAACAACGTTTCGAGTCGCTGGACGAAACTGCTCGGTAATGTGTTGATCAAAGTAGTATGAACAAAAAGTGGTAGTCTCTTGCGTCAGGTACGCACTACAGATAGATCCTTCGACTCTTGCTTTATTTCCGATCGTCTTTTTAACCGACGTAAGTACCTGTGGGTACAAACAATTAAGTAAACCTCTGATAAGTTTAACATTAAAAAAACCTTGAACTATATACAAAGTAAGTGTGCTAGCCTTTCAAATGGGTACATCCAGCGATAATGGACCGGACCCCCTAAGAATGTCTCGTATGGAAGATGCACTGGAAGATGCTCCGGAAGATGCTCCATTGAGTCAAAAAAACCAGGTGGGAACATTCGCTCCAACTTACAGATAATAACAGCGATCTCCGAACTCATTGAAGCGACAGTAGCTTCAGTCAGCTCTGTACAAGTCAAGTCCCTGAAAAAAACACTCAACTGGGCAAGCGGCTCCCAATGTCTGTTCTCTAGGAATGGTCTGAACGCGACGGGCATCAATCGTTGCATGAATACATGACAGTCATGGCTTTTCATCCCGAACATGACATGTTTTTTGACTGTCTATACACCGACTCAGATTCGAAACGTATCCGTCAGGGAATTTGATGGATTTGATCCACTCAAATAGTGTTTTCTTTTCATCTGTCGTCAACATGTACTTTGCTTTTGCGTAATTATCATTGTCGTCAGGCTCTAACTCAGGACGGTTACATATCTCCCGTACATCGTAACGTGCCTTCAGATTGTCCTTTGTTTTTCCAGGAACGTTCAAAACTATATTGAAAATGTTGTCGAAGAAGTTCTTCTCGATATGCATTACATCCAGGTTGTGTCTGACAAGTAGATCTTCCCAATACGGTAGATCCCAAAAAATACTCCGTTTCTTCCAACCCGTGTTTTTTGCAGCCACATTGTTTCCAAGCTCTGCACCTTCCACTGTAATCTTCCGCATCCCTATAGCATCTATACCGTACAGAATCTGCCTTCCACTATACATTATCGGGGGTTTCCTTTCTTACTCGCCGACCCTTCTTCTTCGGTCGATCACGGTTTGAACCGGAACGCGTGATTCAACGGCGGAAATCGACGGTGGCAATCAAACCAACAGGTTTTCCGACTGTTTCTGAGGTAAAACGCATTTGTGTCTGGCATGCAATGTGGACATGCGTATTTACCGGCCGTACTCCATCCTTTAATAGAGGATGTGGATCGATATTTACAATTATTAAACTAACGAACGCTAAGCAAAACAATAACAAAACTTATACTCAAGAAATAATGAACGTGAACGCAACATACCTGACAATGTTGAATACGCAGGGAAGTCACTGATCGTCTAGAGTAACGCCGCGCGCAACAAGAAATTTTGTTTCTTCGAGATGTCGTACGTCATGACACCATCTGTCCACAACATCTTCAATTCTGCGATAAGTGGTTGCAAATACACATCCAGTTTCTGTTTTGGACTTTTTGGGCCAGGTACGATCACTGTGAGAAAAATCACCGGGTCTCTCATACACATCGAGGGTGGCAAGTTATACGGGGTTACCATCACTGACCAAACTGAATATTGCTCCCCGGATGCCCTGAATGGGTTAAAGCTATCTGTGCATAAGCCCAATCTCACGTTTCTCGGATCTTGTGCAAAATCAGGATGACAATTATTTAAATACTTCCAAGCCGCAGCGTCTGAGGGATGTCGCATAACACCTTCATCCTGTGCGTGCTCGTGATGCCATCTCATGTGTGAAGCTGTGACATTCGATGCATACAACCAGTTGCGCAGGCGTGGGGTCCAGGTAAATAGAACATGCGGGCGTACAGAATCATCCCGCGTTTCCCCTGTTTATATCTTGGAAGAAAACAGAATTTGCAGTGATGCAGATCCGCATCCACATCGTAGTAGATCATGCATCCGTTTCGACACGAATCTATCTTCTCTACGGGTAACCCGAGTCCCTCTACTAGCTTTTTCGTGTCGTACAAACTTTGCGGCATCAGGTTTTCTTGTGGAGCGCATCGACGAACCCACGATGCGACCGAATCAAATCCTCTAGCAGGTAAGTTATACTGCGCTTTTATATTTAAAAGTTCTGTAGCAGCAGCAAGTTGACTAACCTGAAAACCTTCGTATAACGGTCGGCTCGCTGTCTTCAGAAGATCGTGCATATTACGTGCTTCCGGATTCATTTCTTCTTCAACAGACCCTTCTCTTTCGTCGTCTACGTTCAAACTTTCGCGATAACTTTCATTGCCGCCCCCATATCCCACACCATCAAGTATCATCTGCTGCATCTGACTATACTGTTGTATTTCATTGGGTTCTTCAACGACAATGTCTTCATTCGAGCTGTTACCCTCTTACTGTAACGCTTCCTGTACTGCAGCGTCGAACATTTCCCTCGTCTCCCCATGATACACCCAGTGATAATAATTCTCCACAAATCCCCGACTATAAAGATGAACCTTCAAATCTGGAACCGGTATGATTCTTCTATTGTCGCATTTTCTGCACGAACATCATAGCTTTTCACCATAATTCGCGTAATGGACAGTTGTCTTGCAAAACTCAACAAACTGTTCAACCCCGGCCATGAACTCATCGCTCAAATACCCGTCTATCAAACGAATATACATCCACTCTCTCATTTTTCTTTTTTCTTATTTTTACAAACAATGGGAGGAGGAGATTTTATAATGCATTCCTCTTCTTAATTGCGACCATAGGGTCACAAAATTACTACCATCTAGTCGTATTTCCCCCGCCAAAATTTCCCGCCTTTTTTTACTACCAAGTGGTCACTTCAAAATGCGACCAGATGGTCACTTCCAAAGGCGACTACTTGGTAGCTTTCTTCCCGCCAAATTTACGCGCCTCTTTTTGCTACCAAAGTATATTTCTAGTCTCCAAAATGCGACCAGATGGTCACTTCCAAAGGCGACCAAATGGTAGCTTTCTTCCCACCAAAATTACGCGCCTTTTTTTGCTACCAAAGTATATTTCTAGTCTCCAAAATACGACCAGATGGTCACTTCCAAAGGCGACCAAATGGTAGCTTTCTTCCCACCAAAATTACGCGCCTTTTTTTGCTACCAAACTATATTTTAAGTCACAAAAATGCGACCACTTGGTCGTTTTTCAGGTGACCAAATGGTCGCTTCTTTCGCGCCATTTTTTGCTACCAAGTCATTTTTTAAGTCACAAAAATGCGACCACTTGGTCGTTTTTTCATGTGACCAAATGGTCGCTTCTTTCGCGCCATTTTTTATGACTACTGATTTTGGTCGCAATCTGGTCGCAAAAAAAGTGACCAGATGGTCACTTTGAGTCAACCTTCAAAAAAAGTGACCAAATGGTCACCAAAAAACTACCACTTTTTCTTGGTCGCAAATGGTTGGTTGTATTTTGACTTTTTTTTGTAGTGGACAGGGATGGCTTGACAGAGTAAAGACCATTGATGAGGTCACCCCGTAGTAGAACCTGTTTGGTCATAAGATCC
The DNA here is from genome assembly GCA_028015215.1 of Gynostemma pentaphyllum. Classification (NCBI taxonomy): domain Eukaryota; kingdom Viridiplantae; phylum Streptophyta; class Magnoliopsida; order Cucurbitales; family Cucurbitaceae; genus Gynostemma; species Gynostemma pentaphyllum. Next base: position 42,743,120 of record CM051346.1, on the reverse strand, counting down.
TTCACAATAAAAAGCGAAGAGTGAAATTCAACGAAAGCTTTATTGTCATGACAGAGTTTGGTGACACTAATAAGATTCTTAGAGATGTTTGGAACATGGAGAACATAATTTAAACAGAGAGGTGATAAACCAGGAGGATGTAAACCATGACTAATATAAGCGATGGGGAGAAGCTTACCATTGCCAACCATTACAGAATCATCACCAAAGTATGGCTGTGGAGAAGAAAGGTTGGATAAAGATGAAGACATGTGATGTGTGGCCCCGGAGTCAAAAAACCATTCTTCATCAGGATGGGAAGAAGGAGGGACATTAGTTGGAGTTGGTGGATCAGAGGTAGGAGATAACGGCTGGATATTTGCAACATTTGCGTGTGGATTCTGATGTGGAGAAGGTGAACGGTAAGTTAGAGCATCCTTCTGGTAACAGTTTGGAGCGATGTGGCTGAATTTATTGCACGAGTTGGCATTGAGGACGAGGACGAGACGAAAAGCGTGGGTTGGTATTAGATGGAGGTGTATAGGAAGTTGGTGGTCTAGGAGCATAGGAATTGGTGGTAGAAGGGGATGTGCGATGTGAACGAGACAAATCAGATCTCTGATTTGAAGATGGATGGAACGAAAATTCATTCTGGCTAAATTTGCCAGAACCAGATTCAGCTGGTCAACAAAGTTCTAACGTTCCAATCGAAGCTCAAAACTAAGCAACAAACTACGAATATCCTCTAGAGTTGGTCGATCAGAGCGATTTTGAATGGATGTAACAAAGGCATTATAGTCAGCACCAAGCCCATCCAACAGATATCCCACATGATCACGATACGAGAAAGGTTCTCCAATAGAGGACAATTTATCAGCGATACTCTTGATTTAAGTGAGATATTGACTAACAGAGAGTCCATCCTTGCGAACTCGTTGAAGCTGAGCACGAAGAGCCATAATACTGGCAGTGGATGTGGATTCATAGACAGGACGCAGAGATTCCCAAATATCAAAAGCAGTTGTATAGCTGACAATTTCACCAAGTTTTTCTTCCGTTAAGGAGGAGTAAATCCAACTCATAACCAGTCAATTCAGCTTTTTCCAAGACAGAAATTCAAGATTTGGCTGAGTTTGATTTGGATCTAGAAATTGTGGAGGAGCTCGAAAAGATCCATCGATGAAGCCCTCAAGACTATTAGCGATGATTACATTCAATAATTGGTTCTTCCATAAAAGATAGTTGGAATCATTTAATTTGATGGTGAGAGAATGAGATAAGGGAGGACCCGATGGAACTGAAGATGAAGATCCAGCATGAAGCTGTGGTTGATGCGGAAACATTGGTGGAAAAAATGAGGGAAAAGAACCTTGTTGAGGGATATAATTTGGGGAAAAACCACCATACTGAGGAGGAAAAGGATTGAAGGACTGATGAGGATAACAGGGTGGAAAAATCGAAGGTTGAGGAAACTGATTTGGGAAAATTTGATTTGGGTTCTGAAAGGGAGAGAAAGGTTGAGGAAATTGATTTTGAAATGGTCTTGGATGAGCGTGCTCCGGAGTACGCATGGGAGAAGAGACATTTGCAGGCTGTTTATGACGTTGATCTACAGCTGGCAAGGGCTGTTTAGTGGGTGTCAAATTTGCAGTTGAAGTATTTTGGACTGATGCAGGTATAGAATTTTCATCTGGGTTGGCCATAGATGAAGAGGCCCCAGGTGTAGCCATAGGAGCTTTACAGCTCTGATACCATAAAGGATTTCAGACAGTGATGTGAGAGAATTCCATACTCAGCATAATGTGCTAGAGTATTTGATATTGTATTATATAGAGAAAGGAGAGCCAAGTGTCACTATTATATTGGTTGCATTCCAACAGAAATAAAATGCAATAAAGTGAAATCATAACTAACAAATATTCTACTTTGTCATATCTCTAACAGAAGAATCCCGTAGTTGGCTTGAAGGTTTTATCCTGGAAGATGCCCCTAGTTGGCTTGAGAGCTCTGGGTTTCTCCGATGAAGCTTCGTGCGTGCATGTGTCTTTTTTATGCTTTAAGTTTGTTTTTGTTTATTTTCCTTTCTGCGTTCTGTTTTGTTGTTTGGGCTTTGGTAAAAAAAAATTAATTTATTGAACTATTTGATTGTTTTTCATTAATAATTAATATGTAAAATTATGTTATTTTAGTAATTTTCTCAATAAAGAAGTTGTTATGTTACATCCACACGCAAACAAATCTTTGATTAAACTAAGAAAACAAATGGATCAAGTCAAAGCTGAGATGATTAATAGCAAAAGAAAGAGATCAAATTTTCCAAAAGAATTAACTCCGTTTTTTAAGGAGAGGGGGGAGAACTCGATCTACTTAAAAGGATGATTGATTAACGAGCTTCAAGCATGGAAACTGTTGCGTCATTTATAGAGTTAGCTCCTTCGGTAGTACTTGTTGTTGGATCTTCTCTAGTGAAATTTGATCTCTTCAAAATGTATAAAGGTTTTTTAGGAGAAGGAAGAATCACTTCATTACTTAGCATGAAAACAACTGTGGACATGGTTGGACGATCTATTGAGTCATCTTGCACACACAATAGCCCGATTCGGATGCATTTTAATGTTGCGTTTCTAAAAGACGATTTCAGTTCATCCATAGTTGAGTCCACTATTTCCATTGCTTTGTCCAGTTTCCACAGCTCCCAAACCTTAATTATAACAGAAATAACATCATTTTAAGAATTCAATATAACTCTAGGGGTATTACTAGACAATTGACTTACATATCCAACCAAATTTATGGCATTGTGAGCATCCTTGAAGCTATTGTTTTTCCTGCCTGCAATTATCTCTAACAACACCACCCCAAAGCTATATACATTTGATTTTTCCGAAAATAATCCTTCCATTACATATTCCGGTGACATATAACCACTGCAATATATAAACGCGTTTAACTAAAATGGTTTTTGGGCCATTTCATTTGTCATACTATGTGTATAATTTTTTTTCTTATTAACTTTCAAGTATGTGATAATGTCTAGTAACTTATTTATGAGTTTTTTTATTGTTATCTAAAAAAAAATTATATTACATTGAGAGATGATATACTTACTATGTTCCAACTATACGATTTGTATTTGCTTGAATATGATCATTACTAAATATTTTTGCCATACCAAAATCAGCAATCTTAGGATTTAAATCACCCTCCAACAAAATATTGCTTGCCTTTAGATCTCGATGGATGATTTTCAACCTTGAGTCCTGATGAAGGTACAAGATCCCTCGCGCAACTCCAATAATAATTTCGAAACGTTTGGTCCAATCTAGTAAAACCCGCTTGCTTTCATCTGAACGAAGAGCGAAAACTTATTTTATGGTTCTGAAAAACCACCACAAAAATAAGGCAGATTATTAGCTTAAAGAAGACATACCAAAGATGAAAGAGTCCAAGCTTTTATTAGGCAAGTATTCATAAACCAACATCTTCTCTTCATGTTGAACACAATATCCTAAAATTCTCACAAGGTTTCTTTGTTGAAGCTTTGCAATTAATGTTACTTCATTTTGGAACTCTCCAATTCCTTGCCCTGAATTCTTTTCTAGCCTTTTTACAGCCATTTCTTCTCCACTTTTAAGCATGCCCTGATATTATCAAATATATACAAAATCATTGGAGATTTAAATTTTCTTCAATACTTTACATCAAAATTTCATCAATTATCCAAGCTTATTTAAGATATTTATTTCATTTAAATCTTTAATCTTTAATATCTTATAAGTGGGGATGTTGGGGAATCATTTTTCAACCCTTTTACCCCACTCTATTTTCAAGTATTACATTTATATCCTCTTAATCACTATGAATTATGTATTAAATTAATAATTAATGGTCTAATGGTGCTCCAAACATGTGAATAAAATTATTATATTATTGTTTCATCATTTCTTAAAAGTTACTTTATTTATTTATATTTTATTTTATTATAATTTTTTCTAATGTATTTCTTTAATATTTTTAATTTTATTGTTTTATCATTTATTAAAAGTTTCTCTAAATATTATAACATTCTATATTTTTTTTTCTTATTATTATTTCATCATTTCTTAAATATCTTTAATCTATACTATCTAAAAAGTGCCTTGAAGGGAAAAACTTTGGATTTCCCTTTAAGCCCTTTATAATTTATTTTAATTTCTATAATGCCATCACTCATAATTAATAACCATTTTATTAGCAATTAATTAAAAATAATACAACAAAATTTTATAATATTATTTTCTAATTATGACTAAATTTCTAGATACTATTTTTTAATCTGCAGTGTATAATGTATCATCTATATCTATTTTCTTCCGTATAATATTTTTTATTCATCTAATTATTAAAATTATCATACATAAATTATAAGTAAATAATATTTGAGAAATAGAAAACAAATCAAATTTCTTGACTTTTAGACAAATTTCGTTTTAAAATAAAATAAAATGGGGATCATGGTTTGGTACGAATGGTTACAAATTTACCAAAAATTTAATTTTAAAAAAATAAAGATTTTATGAAAATTCATTAATATATTGTCGATTTTTTAATCTATAATCCATAAGGTGCACTTATCTCTATAATAAACTATCAATTTATTATTAACTCATTAATATAAATAAAACTAATAATTAAATGTCTAATAAAATATTACTTTCTAATATAAAATATCACAAAACAGTATATTATTATTTTACCATAGATGAAAAAACTAATTTATATATTATTATTTTTTATAAGATGTAAATATGTATTAAAATTAGTAAATAGCTTTTGAATAAAAAAAATAGTTAATAACTTTTAAAATTTAAGAAAACTATCTTTGAACAAATTTTTATATAGATTTAAATATGTATTATAATATTATACAATTAAAATAAAAAAAAAATTTATAGTGGGATATTACTAAGAAACAAAACATTAAATTGTTTTACTATTACAACGCCATATAATATCATTAAGAATTTTTTTATTTATTATTAAATAATTAAGTAGCTTATTTATGATCTAACTTTTGATATTCTTAATAATCAATTCAAATGGGTGGGAATTCAAACAGAAAAGATTTGTTGAAATTGTAATTAATACAAAATAATTGATTTAATTATGTAATTCAAAATACTATATTAAATTACTTTTCGTTCCAAATTTAGAATTTTTCTAACTCAACTGCACTTCAACCCAAGAGTCACAATTTTACTGTGGAATATCAGAAATTTTCAGTTACAGAGTCGGGTCCATAGCCATAGAATAGAAAGTGGAGTGTTGTTATTCAATATTTCAACCTTTGATATTCTTAATTAAATAATTAGGTTACATGATTGAGTATAAATTACTAATTTTTGTTATATAACTCTCAAATTAAATTGCAGTTAGAAGGAAAATTTGAGTCCGTCAATTTTTTTATTTTTTAGAAAACATCATATTTCTTTTTCAATGGACAAAATTTGGAGAAAAATAAGGCTTCGACTTATCAGACTCATCTACACAATATTCATCGTCACAATATCATCTGCTTTCTCCTCTTTGGTAAGAGCTTTTCGACAATGATAACATGAGGCATTTTCTTATATTGGATTCAATGGGAAAATCCAGTGATGAGTTTGAAGATGAAGAGTTGGGTCTAAAAACCAATGTAAATGAATGAGAAAGGTTTTCGATTGTAAAATGGTATAAATTTGTTCAACATAACCGATAGAAATATAATTATTATTATTTTTTTTTCCTTTTTGTTCAAGTCGACTATATTTTCTTTAATTGACCCAATCAATTTATTAATTCTCATATTTTGAAATCTATAGATTGAAAATTACAATTTTTTTCCAAGTTTTAGAGGAAGATGAATCATGCATTTTACAAGCCCTTCGACAATTTTTTGTTAACACTGATGCCCCGTATTCATTATTGTTTAATTTATTTATTAGTGGAAACATTATTTTTTTCAATTATATCTATCTGTCGTGCCATACTCGTAGACAAAATAATCAATTTATTAATGTAGTCTTATAGCAAGGATATTATCTGATAGGGATAACGTACAACACACATGCTTAAAACTAGTATATTAAAAGTGGGCATCTTTGGGAATCATTTTTAGACTACTATGCCCCTATATTAATTTTTAAATTTACAAAGTTTGCCATTACCCATTAATTTAACATTATCAATTGAGAAATAAATTAAAAAAATCTAACAAATGAAATGGTATTTTAAGAAAAAAATAATATGTTACATTTTTATCTTTTGGTATAAGATCGATATTCTAATTATTTACAAATATTTAAATTGGAATAAAAAATATATAAACAAAACCAAATTGTAGTTTAAGTAATGATTCAAGAATACTTTTAACAAACCAATTTGTAGTTTAAATAATAATTCAAGAATACTTTTATAATAATAATGATAATAAAAGGTCTTTTGGTATAGTAATAATATAATAATACAACTTATTATTAATTAATAATTAATTTATCCTTAAATTGGAATAAAATAAATATAAACAAATCTTACTATACTGAAGTTTTTTTTTTTTTTTGGGTTGGGGTAAATTAAACTAAAAATACGAATAAAATTATCAAAAAAGGAAAAAAAAAATTATATCCGTCTCTTTCTTTTATATCTTTAATTAATAATTAATATAGTGTGCATGTTGGATACTCAATTTTAGATATTTTAACCCCTTTGTTAATTTTAAAATTTACATAGTGGGTAATTGTCTACAATAAATTATCATTATTGATTTATACCTTTTAAATTAAAAACCAACTTCCTATTCAAAAGATGAAACATTCTTAAAAATTAAAAAACTCCCAAATATAGCAATAATATATCTACTAATATTCATTTAAACAAGACTTATCACATTCTCTCCTTATTTGTAACGTTCAATTTATGTCTATTATATGAACACAACCATCAATAACATTTTTTTTTGCAATCATCCATTGCTAGCATTGTAGATGCTAAATTGAAGGTATATTTTTTGTTTTAGTTTTCCTTTTATTATTTTGTATGTATTCTAATTTTAAATGTAGAATAATTTTCTTTGTACGTATTCCAGATTTGCTGATCTGGGATTCTGAAAGATAAGTTTGTAAAACTTTGTATTTTTTTGGATTTTTGTTTGTACAAGACATTTTTTTTCCAGGTCTCCCTTATAAACACTAAGATCAACATCTTTGCCTTTGCAATCCTGCACAAACCCCACCATCACTGTTCCATCAAAATGAAATCTTCGAAAGAAAAAATAATTTTCAAAAGGAAAAAAAGACAGAAATCGAGATAAAAGGGAAAAAGAAATGATGGGTCTTGAAGGAAAATTTGTTATGGATTTCTCAGTTACTGAAAGGGAAGAACCCATTTTTCCTTTCGTGTTTCAGCAATCTTTATCAGCTCAATTATGAAAAGAAAAATGAAGGAAAATTTGTTATGGTTTGGTGACGGGTGTTCTTTCAACAGCATATTAGGTCTCTTCACATGCATCAAAACTACTCTAATTAGAAAAGGATGGCCCCTTCACTTCACATGCCTCAGGATTAGGGTAATTATTTCGTCAAATTATTATTTTTTTTAAAAGTCGTGTGACTTCATTTAAATACATGTCATTGATAGAATGTACGGTAAAAAAAAACAGGGAAATCCTTCAAAAATCCATTTGAAAAAAATTGTATCTAATCTCTTCACATGCCTCAGTCGTCAGATTATTACATAGAATATTAATCAAAATTATTATAGAACTCAAAATTCGTCCAATAAAATTATTGCATAATAAATAAATTTGATCAATTGAAATGTGAGAACAATATTGCAATTTGCATCTTGCTAGGTTTTAAGACTTTCAATTTTGTGGTGATCAATTAAAAATCAGGAATGAGTAAATGGTAATAAAATCGTTAATTATATATTATTCATGATTTGTTATTTTTATCTCTAATATATAAAAGTGGGGAAGGTTGAGAAACTTTTTTTAGACATTTTTGCCCCTTTTCTATTTTAAAAATCTCAAACATATCCCACTATAATTAATAGTCATTCATTTGTTTTCATTTTTTTTTTTAACTTTTGTGTGTAATATTTTTAAGATGAACTTTTATTTAAAATCTTTAGTATCATTTTACTAATATAATAAACTAAAAATCATATATTAAAAGATATTTCATTAAGAATTTTTTAAAAAAGTTTCTCTATTTATTTAAATTAAATTTTATTGTAATATTCTCTAAAATATATTTCTTCAATATTTTTAATTTATTGTTTCATCATTTTTTAAAAGTTTCTCTATTTATTTAAATTTTAATTTATTGTATCATCATTTCATTTCTTAAATATATTTAAAAGTTTCTCAATTTATTTGATTTAAATTTAAATTTATTATAATATTCTCTAAATTGCATTTCTTCAATATTTATTTGATAATTCTTTTTGTTGAAAATGTTCACGTGAAAAACCATGAGAAATCTATCCATCTACCTTTTAAATTATTAATCAATGTTATTTATAAATTATAAACTATGAATATCCATATACAGAGTAGATTTAAGTTTCGAACACTATGTGGTTTTTTTATACAATTTAATCCCTCCTCATTTATAATTATTTACAAGAATTCCATTTTAAACTTCATTAATATATCATTTCTTTCACTTGGAGTTACAAAGTCCTTTTGAGTTTCAATCAATATTGTTTTGAAAATCATTTTTTAATATTTATATCTCTGTTCTATTTTGAAAATCATAAGCATAGTAATAATTTAATAATTAAAATTATTTCCGTGCTCCCCTTTTGAAATTGAAAAAAAAAATCCTTAAAACTTTTCCTTCTCCAAACGGTATGACCATTATTAGTAGGGGTGAAAGAAAAAACCGAAAACCGGAAAAATAAACCGGGCCGAAACCGTAAAAAACCGAACCGTCCCAGTTTCCATTATTAAAAAACCGAATCGGCTAAAACCGGAACCGAACCGGCTTCTAAAAAACAAGTAAAAATCCCATACCCCTTCCCTATTTCCCCCTAATTTTTATTTATTTATTTTATTTCATATATTTATTTATCACTTTATTTTAATTTATATTTTATATATTTATTAAACTAATTTTTTCAACTAAGTTATTGTTTATGTTTGATTTTTTTTTGTTTCATCCTTCAATGTTGGAGGATTTTTTAAAAAACTAAATGCAAATGGCCTATACTAGAAAAACCGAAAACCGAACGGTAAAAACCGGGCCAATTCCTATTATAAACCGAACCGGTCCGGTTTTTAAAATTAATTGAAAAACCGGACCGAACCGAACCAGTTTCACCCCTAATTATTAGAAGTGAACGTTTTTGTTATAAAATCTTTCATTTTCCAGACCCTTCGAGTGAAATTATTAGTAACACACTCAACTTAAATGCCAATAAATATGTAATCTATTGGTATAAATATATGTACCCTGCTTAAAATTGAGTACAAGATCTGGTGTTTTATCATAGAAGAATTTGCATTGATTCAACTTGCTAGAATGGAAGGGCCGAGTGATATTTGGGATGTTTATATCCCAACCTGGATTAAGGAGCTAAACGATAGATTGAAGATGTAGTTGTTTGGCTTTTTGCTTATTTCCTGTTTTATTTTTTATTAATTATTTCCCGTCTTATTTATTTTTTTTTGCCTTTTGTTTTGTCGTATTGTGATATTCTTTTTAATATATATATTACATCAAATTCGGGGACGAGAGACTCTAATCTTCAACCACTCGAACCATAAATATTTTTTATTTATTTATTGTCTTATTATGGCTTTTCGCTTATTTCTAATTTTGATAATTCTCTCAATTATGTATATAATATTTATTTTTTAAATTATTTAGAAATGGTTGTATTTGTTTCGATAATTATCTCGATTTTCTTTAAATTACCCGCATTCAAAGATAGACAAACCACAACTTATAATGTAATATATATATGTTTAGCTATCAAAATAAATTTATAAACTATATCAATATAACTCAATTGCAGTATTGTTTAAATTAGCAGTAGTTTAATTTTATATTGATTATAATGTCAATTTAAAAATTCAAGCTAGGTTTAAAAAATAAATATGATTATACTTTTAATTCATCAGTGATAAAAAGATTGTTGGGGACTACTCAAGACTTGATAATATTCATTATGAACCCACTTAAAAATAAATGTTGAAAATTTTCATTTACAAATTAATTACATTAGTAAGGTTCTATCTAACTTTAAAAATTTCAAATATATATTAATTCATCATATTCGTAATTATATTACTATTATTTATGGATGAAATAAAAGATAATCAAAGTAAAAAAAAAACACTTCACGTGCATCGCACGTGTTAATTATCTAGTAATAATAAATGAAGGATGCTTCGTGAAATTGTTCATGGAGATCTCATAATATTGGTACATAGAGTAATTAATTAGATATAATTAATAATTTAAATTAAAAAAATATAAAGAATGGTTTATATATTGTGCAAAGGAACGTGTTAGTGTTCTATAGTAATTAGAAAAGATTATTAAATTGCTTATTTTAATTATAAGTAACTAATTAAAATTTAAAAAAAATATTTTTAATAGTTTAAATGCATTAAATATTATTTGCTTAGATAATTATATATAAGAAAAGTACTATCATATATCTAAATTTAGAGTGCATACTATTTTTAAAATCAAATTAATCAATTGATATTTAATAAAATTTATTAAAATATATTTCATTACAAAATTAAATTAAATTATATAAATTACATACGTGCATTGCATGTGGGAAATGTGATTTTTAATTCAATTGTCATTGTGTTTACCTTTAATGATTATTTAAAAATTTGGAGAGCATCTATAATTGCATAAAAATTAAATCTAAATCTAAATAATATCATAAAACATTAAAAATAGAAGTAAAAATAAAATGTGACGCCTCGGGTTTTCGGTAAGTTTTTAATTTAAAAAAAAAAAAAAATTCCTAATTGATTTCATAAAAGATTTAAGGATAAGGTGTTTAAACTTAATTCTTATTATTAAGAGTTATTTTTAAATTAACTTTAGACTTAAATATTTTGGGAAGATATTTATTTAATAAAAATTGATTTTTTTTTTTAAAAAAAGGAAGAGGCGTTTAAGGGAAGGGAAAAAAAAAAAAAAAAGACATCTCATCTTTCAGTTTTCACGTGAAAACCTAGGCAGAAGAAAAAGGTAGGTTTTCTTCTCCTCCTTCATCTCTTCCTTTGATCGATTGATGGTGAAATCAATCGACTCCGGCTAATCAATTCGCAATCTTTTGATTTTTAGGTGTGGTTTTCTTCCTAGGGTTTTCTTGGTGAGGAGGTGGAGAAGTTTGGGAAGATTTTCCTTCAAGTTTGGTTTAAGGTAAGGTTTCCTATTCTAAATTCTTCTTTAAATGTTCATTCTTTGAAAAACCCTAACCCTTATTTAAGATCAACACGAATCGACACCGGAGACGGGAAAAAAAAAAAAAAAAAAAAAAAAAGGGCCGCCGCCGCCGATCGAGCGGTGCCGCCGCCGCTAGGCGCGCGCCGCGCCGCTGCCACACTGAAGGGTGCGGCAGCAAGCCCGCACCTTGTGGGCGGCAGCCACCGCCATTGTTTCAAGTGGGCAAGAACGCGCCACCGCTTTGCCGGCATGGCGGCAGCGCTTGCTCTCTGCGCCTTTGCTTCAATTTTTGATTTTTTACCGTGGGTCCCCGTCCTTTCATCCTTGTATGATTGGGTAAATTTTTGGATGTATTTTAAAATTGGATAGGTGGTGTTTCAGGTGCTCGAAATTGTTGAGAAGTGCTTAAGGAGTATTTTTATTTTTGCAAACTAAGGTGAGTAGAAACTGTTAAAGGTTGAAGTTTATCATGTTAGGTTTACCTTTTTCTTTAATAGTTTAACCTCCAAACTTTGGAATTTATTTTGGATGTTTAAAGTGAATAAAGAGGTTGTTTGAGATGATGTATAAATTTGGAAGAAATTAAATCTAAAGCATGCTTTAAAGACTTTAGTTTAGGAAGGAGATTAATTGTACCGTTTGGGGTTGTTTGGTTGACCCATAAATTGTATCTCTTATCTTTGCTGGCTGATTGTGATTAATTTTAAAGCTGATGTGGTTTGTTTCATTGTTTGGTGTTATATCAGGAAAATGCCGATTCATGTTAGTGCCAAATAGGAAAGTTTAGGCTTAGGCGGTTAGATAGTTACTGCTGCTGGATTTAATTCTGGATGTGTGATATTTTATTTAGATGTGCAGGTTGTATTTTTCTTTTGGGAGTTAAGAAAAATATAGCCGTTATGCCGCCAAATTTTCCCTAGAATTTTATTAGATCCTAAGATTTGTTTAAGGGGTGATTTAGTATAAGCTTAGGTTGGTCTCACCTCTAGATTTGTTAAGCTTTTGGAAGTGACGGAGTTTGATCCAAAGGGTTAGTTGGATCTTTTGGCTTGTAAAGTGTTGTGATTGGTTTGTGGAAAATCATACTACCTTAAAATACCTTGGGTAATATGGTTGTAAGTTCACATTAGGCAAGGCCTTGTCTAATGAAGAATAGCTGTTAGGGGAGTTTATTTAGTGTGCACAACTTAAATAACACCTAGCAGGCGGTTCATTCCATCCAGTACAATGGAAAAGAATATTTCCCAAAGGATTTAAATTGTAGAAAAATTATGTTTAAATTCCTTAGGGGCGTAGTCTCTCTTTGTTTTTGAATAAAGAGGAGATTAAAGGTATTAATGAGAAAGGTTTTCGATTAGTTTTAAATTGTAGAAAAATTATGTTTAAAACTAAATCGATTAGAGGTGACTTATAGGTGTTAGAAGTAAGCTTTAAGACTCTTTGGAGTGAGTGATTTATTGGATGTCGGTGAGGACGTATATGGACTTAAAGTCTTAGGAAAACCTCTCTATGGCATAATTCTTCCTTTAACAATTTTCTATTCACTGGGCGTAGCCTCATGATGCTACATTATTTTTTTTCAGGTAAAGGAAAGAAGAAAGCTGGCAAGTGATGGATTCGTGGCGGGAAGTGGTTGATTGATTTTACACACCGGCGATGTTTGTTTTTGTCTTTATTGTTGGGTCAAAACAAATAATGTTTATTTCGAAAACTGTCGTGGGACTATTTATTGTTTTGGACTTCTGTTTTTGGTTTGAATATTGTTCTTAGTCCAATGTTTATTTCATTTGATTTTTAAGGAGTTTTTGTTTTGAAATGACCGGTCTAAACTAAATGTTTGTTTTTGATTTTTGGAATAAATGACTTGATGAATTTAAATTGCTTCCGCTGTTGGTTTTATGCTTATTTGTTTTTGGAAATATTTCGGGTTGTTACATAAAATCTATGTTCATATTTAAATATTGAAAACTTGAGAAATACACGTCTAAAAACTAGTACTTAAAAGTTTATCTATTTATTTGATTTAAATTTAAATTTATTGTAATATTTTAATTTTTATTGTTACAAGTTTAAGTTGAAAAAGTAATGATATTGTAATAAATATATCTATTTGAAAGTTTACTTTTTTTTTTCCATGAATTAAAAACCATTATAAACTAATTAAGTAATTTATAGTTTACATTTAAAGAAAAAGATTACATTAATTAATAGTTAAATTTGACAAATAAATCAAACAAGAGACTTTTGGTGTTCTCCACTACGAATTAGGACTTCTGGTAGTTTTTTTAGTATTCTTAAATTGCTCACAAAAACTTAAACTTGAAAATTAAATATATAATTAAAAATTATGACATGAGTTACAAACTCTTCTTTCTTAAATATTAAAAGGGAGGAGGGTGTATGCACATGTAAGAAGACCAACCGGTTCTAATCTCAACGTCTTTGGAAGAGAAAAAGACTTTTCCACAGTTTATTTAAACAACGCCGCCTCCAAATTTTTACTATTGGATTTTTTCTTTCTTGGAGAGAACCTACTCTTGAGAAGGATTTGACATGTCTTTTTTCCTCTCTAATTTAATGTCATTCTTTCTTCTCTAATTAAATGTCATTAATTTTCTTATTTTGTAGCAGGTTAATAATGTTACAATTGAAATAGATACTCCACATAAACTGATCTTAAACAAAATTCGAGATTACCTAAAATGTGAGTAAACTATAAATTCTTCCACTTGGAATTTAATTTTGTTGTGGAGAGTTTTAGAATGATATGCCTAGAATTAGAATGCTAGAATATTAATGAATTTTTTTATAATTTTACAGTTCAAATTCAAGGATGAAAATATACGCTCGATCGAACCAATACCAAATCAATAACTCATTCTTTATCGTGGAGACATGTAAATAAAAAGTCTACAATGCTTGATGAGGACTTCTTACAATTCCCCTCTTCATAAAATTGAAGAATTTTTATAGGGGGTTGATTTGAATTTTGACCATTATATATTGTGCATGTATTTAAATTGTTATAAATAGAGGATGACTAAAAACTTCTTATTTATTATTTAATTTACTAAATTGTCGATTTTTTATATGGTCATGATTTAATATGAAAGCAATCATTTATAAATTATAACCTCGCTAAACTGGTGAAGTGAAACACGAGATAAAAAAATGGAGAGGATATTTACTCATTACTTAAAAGAATTTAAGGGCTATCAAAAAGCTCTCAAAACAACTATGAATACTTATCGTTTTGGATGATGTTTTAAAAAATATATGCACCATTTTTTTGAAAGTCTTGATGAAAACTATGTAATGATTAATGTTTTTGAGAAGGCTGCGGAAGGTGGTAAAATTTCAAATTATGTACCAACTTCATGAAAACGATAAAAATTAGATTAAGAAATTAAATGTGATAAATTTTATAATTTTTAACTATAAGAAACTTGAACCCTAATTATCAATTAATTCACTAAAACATACACTATGCAACATATAATAATTTAAACTCATGAATTTTATTTTATTTTTAAATCAATTATAATATAATCTACCTACTTTTAAACTATACAATAAAAAAATCAAGACATGTGCACGTGTTTACCGTACTCAATTATGTATTAAATCAATAAAAAATAATACAAATAAATAATTTTAGTACGTTGTATACTACATAAATTACTTTTAGAAAATAAACTTTGAACATTATTGTTGAGATATATGATTAAATTTACCTTTACTCATTGGAACAAAATTTAGTTTTGATAGTATACTGGTCAATTTTTTTATATATATAAATTTATATCACTTTTATTATATAAGTTTTTTTTTTCATGGGTTAAAATTTATATTTGGTTTCAACGTTTGTTATTGTTTCTAATTTAATTAAAAAGTTCGAATTTAATCCCTTAATTCCACTCAATTTTTAAAATTAAAATTTGTAATCTATACTTTATTAAAAAGTGATATCATACAAAGTAAACCTATAACATTATTATTTAACTTAAAAGTGACATTTTTCTATGGTTTTAATTTAAATATATTCATAACGTATAATCTATTGAAAATTAATATTTTTATAATCTTAATGATCTAATCGACAGTTAATAATGTCTATTTATAATCTTTTATAAAATTAATATCGAATAAAATATACAAAATTCAAAATGATTTTAAAATTTTATTATTGAATATGTTTAGTTTATAATAAAATTACTAGATTAATGCTGAAAAAAGGTTATGGTGTTTTTTAAAGTTATTATTAAAAAAAGTTTCAACAAAACTTATTCTCATTTACAAACAAATAAAATAATGCTGACATTTTATTAACTATTTATAAAAATAAATTTGGAAAATAGTTGTGATGTCAGATTTGAAAGTTTTCAAACTCGCAAAACTTCAAAAGTCGTGGCATGTTATCTTTTCAATTTTGACGTTTCTTAAGCCTTTCATATTTGATTTTAATTGTCAGTTTTTTTTTTAAACTTTTGTTTCATATTTCGATTTAAATGTTTGAATTTATTATTTCTACAATATTTTTCATCCAAAGTGGTCTATAAATAAGATTTGATTTCATCTTTTTCAGTTTGTTCTGCGATCTTCTTATATTTGTTTTTATCTGGTCTTCAAGTCTGGTCTTCCTCACCGTTTCATTTTTCCATTTCAATTATGGTAGCATATTTTTTTAAATATTTCAATTCTATTGGTTTTAGGTTGCTTGAGTGTGGTTCAACTGATTCAATATAGACAATGTTTCGATGTGGTCGATGAACTACGACGGTCTTATTGTCATAATATTTCAATTGTATCTTCTTTAATTTCATATTTCAATTTAAATATTGAATTAATTATTTCCACAATATATTTTATACGAAGTTTCTTATAAATAAGATTGGATTTAATTTTTCAAGAGGTACCAAAAATCAGTTTATTCTATGTTTCATTTGTTATATCTTTACCGATTGATGTTTCTTTTTTCAACTTTGAATAACATTTTTTGTTTCAATTTACTAAATTTAGTTGTTTGAGTTGCGGCTCAACTTATTTAGTGTAGACTATGCTCTGAGTGCCGAGAAAACTTCGACGGTCTTATTATCATATAGTATTTCAATTGTATTGTATTGTTCTTTAATTACAAAATTTATGTTTGTTTGTTCATAATTTTGTAAGACTGTAAATCTATCAATATAATTCGTACTGATTCCAACATTTAATTTAATAAATTATTTTTTGTAAAATATTAAATAAAAAATTAGTCCACAATTATTTTATCAATATCATCGAATAATCATTATAATGTATATATGAAACTAATTATTATGTATTTTAAGATTATCAATTATCTTTATTTATTATCTTATTAAATTATCACTTATGTACTATTCAATATTTAATAATTAATTTGATTAAAACAAAATCAATAATTTATTATGAAATACAATTGTCTTTAGGGGTGAACATTGGATTGGTTTGGTTTGAATTTTGCTAAAATTTCAAATCCGATTGGATTTTCGTTTTCAATTATATGAACCGAACCGAACCGTTCAACATGAAGAAACCAATCCAAACCAAACTAAAATGGTTTGGTTTGGATCGGTTTGGTTCTTACATATTTTTTTTCTCAATTATTCATAAATACTTATTTCGTAGCATGATAAGTGTAACAAATTCTCAAAAAATAGGGGTGAGAATCGAAACCGCAAAACCGAGCAAACTGAATCGAACCGAAACAGCCAATTTCGGTTCAGTTCGGTCCAGAAATTTTCGGACCGATTAAGAATCGGTTCGGTTTCGGTTTGAGAGCGGTGAAACCGCACCAAACCGAACCGAACCGAACCGATATATATATATTATATATAAATTTTTTTTATACATTCCCTTGCCCAATGGCAATAGCCCACTGCCTTGCCCATTTCCCATTCTTTTTTTTCTCTTTAAAGTAATAACCAAGCCCACTGTTATATATATAAAAAAAATATATTTTTTAATTAGTTATATATATAACTAATTCAATATGTTTTATTATATATATTATTAATTATATTGGTTAACCACCTTAATTTTTTTAATCAAAATATTCTATAAATACAATTGTACTTTTATTAAGTTTGGATTAACATCAATTATCAATTAAATATTAGAGTTATTTGAAAGCCAAAATTCAATACTGAGTTATTTAAATACATAATCAAATTTAAATTAATATATTACTCGAGTATTTACATTTCACATCACAATAATAACAATAAAAAACCATCAATAGTTTATAAATTTTTACCTTTAGATTCACACTAATTCTAAATTAAATATTAGAGTTATTTAAAATTTAAAATTAAATATCAAATTTTACATTCTAAACTAATAAAACAATCATTCAATGCAAGAGTTATTTTAAAACAATAATTTAATTCCCAAAGGTTAAAACAATAATATTCGTACCCGTAATTTGATTCGTATAATAAAAAATTCAAAAAGTCCATGAAAAATATGAACCTCCCTTATTTGTGAAAAAAATAAACGGAAAAACCGAAACCGAACCAAAATCGGTTCGGTTCGGTCAGAGAAAATCCCAAAACCGAAAATCGGTTTCTATTTCAGTTTTGGCCAGAGACCGAAACCGATTTCACACCCCTATCAAAAAATAACTTCCAAAAAGTGCAGGATTAATTTCAATTCATCCTAAAATTCATCAAAAGACAAATTACAAATACAAACATAACAAATTTATAAAATCTTGTTATAATTATACAACCATAACACATTAATATTAAAAATTCATCCTTTTTTTAGATAATTATACAACCATAACAGATTTTTGGTTCGCTACAAAAATCTATCAAACCAAACCAAACCGTTATTAATTGGTTTGGGTAAATGAAGGTTTAAAAACCGAACCAAACCGGTTTGGTTTGGTTTGGACAATTGGTTTGGTTTGGATTTGTTCACCCCTAATTGTCTTCATTAAAAACATAAAAAAATAAATTAGCAATTCATAATTTGGAAAATAATGTATGTATTGTGGTTGTTTTTATTTCTATATTCATATTTCATAAATATTTTTTAGTTAATTATAAAAATTAACTTTTTTTTCTTAATAAAAATGATTTTGAGACAATTATTTAATATGTAATCAGCAATTAACAAAAATAAATTTAAAACATATAACCAAACAATTTTAATATAGATTTCAAAATATATCGACAAAAACACTAAATACGTCTCATGAGCTTCCAATATTAAGATAGGTTGCAATAATTTATCATTAATTAACTTATTCCATGTTTTTTTTATAGATATTATTCCATATTTTCTTCTCTTATTATTAGTTTTGAAAAGATAAACTACTTGAATTTTTTTTTGTTAGTAACAACTATTAGATTTGGGGCTAACTAATGCTCCATTGACTATGGTCGCATTAGGGTACAACTCGAGCCCTCGATTGGCTTCACGGGCAACATGCACGTTGCCATCTCTTGCTTGCACACTTTGTTGTGGGGCACAATCCACTCACTTTAGTAGGATTGTGACATCCTCCACCACTCAATCTAGTGATCGTCCTCGATCACGGGGCACAATCCACTATTCCTTAGTGAGATTGTGACATCCTCCCCACTCAATCTGTCATCGTCTCGATGACAACTCTTTATCAGATTTGGCTATTGTCCGGCTTGCTGGCACTTGCAGAAGAATATCGATCATCCCCTTGCTCAAATCGCTTGTCAACGTAGGTCACCCAACAAGGATGAGGCACTAATGTCCCACCATTAATCCTCTCTTAGTGGCGCTTAGACTATGAAACCGCCCCTTTGATTTGGACCTCCAAGAGCCCAACCGATGTACTTGGCCAGGGCACGAGAGACACAGCCAACAACTAACTTGGACAAAATTTGATCCAAGCCAAAAAGACACTTCTGGCCTTTTCTGAGGCATAAAGAGTATCAAACCCCCAACATTTTTCGTGCCAACTCTCTACCACGAGATTCAACTGGAAACAGACTATCACTAACTTGATCGCTCTTCAAATGTTGGCACTTTCACTGGCCAACTTCACTGAGGCCACCCGATGTGGCAGATAAGCTGCAAAAACAGGATGACGTTCTACAACTTTCTCAACTCGCACTTCCCAGACAACGCTCCATCACTGAGCAAACTCTGGCTTCATTCTCTGTAACACGAGGTTGGCAAGGTCTCTTGAATGCCCCACACGTGGACGTACTTCCTTGGACAACTTCGCTAACTTGGCACTTAACTTGCCACGATACCCCATGCAAGTGGGCATCTCGACCTTTCGATGTGTGTCTTCAACGACACACGGGCGGAACAACATCGCCCTAACCCTTCACAAGATGGCTTACATATCACCTAACCCTTCTCTCGGGCTTCCGCACACTGGACCAGTTGCATACAACCATCGTAACTGAATTGACACTAACCTTGCCCCCAAAACACCAAGTATCACCCATACTGCCTAATGCATGAAGGTTCAATCAACACCAACCCAATCGGCCCCTCTCTGAGTCCTTTCTGACTTTTAGACAAAACTACGTCGCCCTTACTCATCCTCAATACGGCAATAACTTGTCAAGGTGTCCCATACACGTGGACGTGAAATCTGCTCTTAATGTGGCCAACATGCCACTCTATCACCTCACTTGGGCATAACAGAGACCTTGGCGAACTATCGCGACCAACATCTGCTCTTTGACGTTGACATTGCACTCAGTTCTAACCATGTCGTGTCACGGACGCATCACTGCCAACTTTCGCTACACAACCCGGCAGGTTGACATGACCCTATCCCACTGATTTCAAAGGCTACTAATGTGCACGCATACTTTCACACTTGTGGCTCTCTCTGCATTAGGCTAACAATGCCTTTTATCTCATTTCAGTTTTCAAATGGAACTCCAAGCTCTTGTGCACTCAAGCTTGGTTGGTACTCTGACCCTCGGGGAAAATCTCCTTCAACCGATGACAACCGCTGACACAACTGAACTTGTTGGAGTCATTCATTCCACTCAACAATGTTGTCTCTGATACTGAATACTACACTTCTCTGCCGACGCGACATTCTGATGTACTGTACAGTCTCATTTCAGCCACTTTTAGTTGTTCACAAACCCACACAAACATTTTCGCATATGGACTTTCATAACGCCCTACCATCACGACACTCTGATGCACTATGAAGTCTCAATTCTAGCTTTATGTGACATTCTGTCCGAAACGCACCAAACATGTTCTGATACCAAATGTCACGGTCATACATTTTTCGACCTCGCAGCGCCATGTTTTCTTCGCTCACATGGCCAGTCGTAAGGCTTCTCTAGCCCAAACACTAGTATATGAGTCATAACGGATCTCTTTCAAACTTTAGGCGAGGGTCTTTCGACAATCGGGTTCACCTTATGCATATCAAATAAGTCTTGAACCAACACAACAAAACTAGCCCCACACGCGTGAGCACACTCTTACTCGACGCTGACATAGCTTTAAGTGGCATTCTAGACTTTTGCATGCATATCAGAACACTCTTCGGTCATACACGTCGCCCCTACGTGTATTTTTGCACATATGCGACTCAACGGGGTCACTAGGCTAAGACCAAGCTTTTTTTAGTCTTGCCCACGCTTGGACAAAGACATCACAATGATACTATCGCTATTCGCTTTATGCGGCATGCTCATAGGCATTTCACATTAACCGACCCATGGTTCTTATCTTACAGACAATATTTTCGCTCTCGTATGCCTCCGGGACAATTCTATGGCATGGACTTGCCTATCCGAGCAAGCCCACCCTTGTGCACGCTTTACGAGGCAACGGCCCCGGGCCGTTTCCTTGTCAATGAGCTTTACCGACATCTTTGAACGGGTCTTTTTGAAGACATGGTGCCACAAATATCCATGTCAACACAATTGCACGTTTATTGAGACACCGGGGCATAAATTCGCTCTATGACGGAACCTCTGACCCAACGAACATAGCGCAATGCCGGCACCCCGTGCCCCCGACACTGTCCCCAGATTTTCTGTCCCGGAGAAGTCACCCATTACTCACTAGTCCCGCGATGCTCGCCTTCGCCATAACACACGCATGTGCCATGTGGTAGCTCACGTAGGCACCATGACCCAAGGATGTTGGCAGGTGTAGACGTGCAAAGTGGCGAGGATTCACTCACCTCCAAAGAGCTCACATATGAACTCCGATTGAGACGAAACTTTGCGTGTGTTCATTTGGGATATAAAGTGACTCAAAGACACTTCTGAACCCGTAAAACTGGCACGCTTCCCGAGATCCCCTTCACGACCCCCGATGACCACATCCACCCACACTGACACTGTCTTTGCTTCAAGCATTCTACCAATGCATCTTCCACTTGAATTAGCCTTAGTAAGTCTTGTCCGCTCCATACTTTGGGGCTA
The DNA here is from genome assembly GCA_028015215.1 of Gynostemma pentaphyllum. Lineage (NCBI taxonomy): Eukaryota > Viridiplantae > Streptophyta > Magnoliopsida > Cucurbitales > Cucurbitaceae > Gynostemma > Gynostemma pentaphyllum. The sequence continues at coordinate 42,721,279 of CM051346.1, read as the reverse complement.
ACTAATGCTCCATTGACTATGGTCGCATTATGGCACAACTCTAGCCCTCGATTGGCTTCACGGGCAACATGCACGTTGTCATCTCTTGCTTGCACACTTTGTTGTGGGGCACAATCCACTCACTTTACTAGGATTGTGACACCTCACCAGTGTCATTCCCTTTTCAGACTCATGATTTCAGGCGATATGTTCTCCGTCTACACCCTGTTAGAGCACATGTGGAGCTGACGTGTTAATCCAGTCAGTTTGACGAAAATACGCAACAACATGAAACTTGACAAAAAAATAAAAAGCGAATTATAAAACTAAATTAGTAATGTAATTACAATAATTAATGTCATTCTTTTGTCCCGGTTTTCAAACTCGATTTTTGTCCACCTTGCATTTGCGTGACGGATTTTTGTGATATCGATATCAACGTCCGACCTTAAATTGCAATTATGTTATTGATGAAGTCAAGGCGTGATTTGGAAGAAATTTGCCTCAAATAATTGGCAACCAAGTCAAAGTCTTCAAACACCCATGACCATAAAAATGTAGGGCCAGTTTGATACCTTTCTTGTTTCTTTTTCTTGTTTTTATTCTTATTTTAAAAAAACAAAAAACAGAAACATATTTGGTAAATATTTATTATTTTTTGTTTATGAAAAAAAAAAACAGAAATATGTTTGGTAATTATTTTTTGTTTATGTTTCTCATTTTAAAAAAATAAAAATATGTTGAAACTATCACAACTTTAAATGAAATATTTAAAAATATTATATAAATATAATTTTTAGATATTTATAATATATTTTATAAGTCAAAACGGGACTATGTATTAATTTATGAATGTGTTGCAAATTTGGAAACAAGAATGAGAAATAAGAAATTAGAATTTGTTGTTTCTAAAATTTTTACATAATTTTAGGAATGGTTTCTAAAAAAAATGAGACCAAACAACTCAATATCTTAAAAAATGAGAAAGATAAACAAGAAACAGAAATTGGAAAGGTTACCAAACCGACCGTAGTGTTTCAAAGTAAATGGATCATTACACTTGCCCTTACATTAGGGGATGATTTAGTTGCTATGGCATTAGTTATCAACAAAATTCAATTTATATTTTAAAATCCTCAATGATTAATATCATTATCTTAAATTTCTAAATTTTAATAAGTAGTTTAATTTATACCCAAAATGAAATAAAATTATATTGTTAGTTAAAGCCAGTAACCTGATCACAAAATCTATAGCAAGCAATGGCATTGATGACTAATTAAGGGAAGGTAAACTTTTTAATTCATTAACGAACTTCAAGCATAGAAATTGTTACATTATTTATAGAGTTGGTTCCTTCCATATTACTGGTTGATGGATTTGATCTCTTGAAAATAAATAAAGGTTTCTTTGGCGTGGGAAGAGTCACTTCATTACTTAGCATGAAAATAACTGTGGACATAGCTGGGCGATCTGTTGAGTCATCTTGCACACATAATAGCCCAATTTGGATGCATTTTACTATCACATTTTCAAAAGACGATTTTAGTTCATCCAATGCTGAGTCCACTACTTCCATTGCTTTCTCCCGATTCCATAGCTCCCAAACCTTAATTATAACAAAATAACATCATTTTTAGTATTTATATTATATTTCTTAAATATCATCAAAGATATCAATAACTCATTGATATTCACTAAGACTATAGACTTACATGTCCAACCAAATTTGTGCAGCGGGAAGAATCCTTGAAACTATGGTTTTTCCTACCTGCAATGATCTCTAATAACAACACCCCAAAGCTATATACATCTGATTTTTCAGAACATAATCCTTCCATTGCATATTCTGGCGACATATAACCACTGCAATAAACATATTTATTGATAGTTTTGTGATAATCTTTTTTTGATTGTTAAACGATCTCATATTGAAAAGATAAAGGGACCTAACAAGGTTTATAAAATACTAAACTTCAGTCATCTCATTACCGATTTGTTTTGAGCTGGAAACTCGTGATCATTAAGATGAGACGACTGCAAGCACAGAGGAGATAAACCCTAGGTTTATATGATGCGATTAGTTTTTCTTTGGACCATTCATTTGTCATACAATTTGGGTTTTCATTCTCAAAAGATTCAATAGATAAGAAGATCTAATAATTTTTACACTAATCGAAATTACCTCTAGTTGGATGAATTAATTTATTACTTTAAAGTATATATGTAGGATTGGTCTAGTAATTTGTAATATATAAAGTTATATGAGTTGTTATCTACAAATTTAGTATTATATTCTATGGAAAATACTTACAATGTTCCAACTATGTGATTTGTATTTGCTTGAATCTGGTCGTACATAAATATTTTTGCCATACCAAAATCAGCAATCTTAGGATTTAAATCGTCATCCAATAGAATATTGCTTGCCTTCAGGTCTCGATGAATGATTTTCAACCTTGAGTCTTGATGAAGATACAACATCCCTCGTGCAACTCCAATTATAATTTCAAAACGCTTAGTCCAATCTAATAAACCCCTCTTGCTTTCATCTGAATGAGAAGTTAAGAGTTAAGTTTTGGTTCTGAAACAGAAGCACTACAAACCAAAGCAAAATTACCTTTCGAACTGATGTTTGTGAAAATGTAAGCTTAAAGAAGACATACCAAAGATGAAAGAGTCCAAGCTTTTGTTAGGCAAGTATTCATAAACCAACATCTTCTCTTCATGTTGAACACAATATCCTAAAATTCTCACAAGGTTTCTGTGTTGAAGCTTTGCAATTAATGTTACTTCATTCTTAAACTCTCCTATTCCTTGCCCTGAATTCTTTGCTAGTCTTTTCACAGCAATTTCTTCTCCACTTTTAAGCTTGCCCTGGAATTAATATTTATGTATGAATATCCAATAATATATAGAGTTAAATGCAAAATACATACCCCTACAATTTAAATTTTTGCTAAATCATACCCTTACTCTTTATTTTTTTTAAACACCTTATGCACTTTAGTAAAATTACAAATCAAACCATTCTATCAGTTAGTTTTAACGAAATTGAGTCACATTATGTTCTAATACAGTTAAAATTAACGGAAAATTTAAACATATGAGTGCGATTTATGAATTTTACATTTTACTAACATAACGGTTTAGTCTAAAAATTCTACACATATGTTCAAGCTTATCCAAAATTATCATGTTGGCTACGGTTCTTAGAAAATTAAAAGCTATAAATAAAAATGAATTAATCACCTTATAAACCGAGCCGAAACCACCTTGTCCAAGCTTGTTTTGAAAAGAAAAATGATCTGTAGCTTTCGATATGGTATTCAAATCAAAGACTACAGGCAGATGATCTGCAGCATTTGGACTTTGAACACCAAGTAATTCACTTAGATTTGGAGAGTCCCTCAAATAATCAGATAAACTTTGTCTTTCCCTTCCTGTAATTCAAATTATATATATATATATATATATATAGATTTTTAGTGTGAATCTTGCTCTTGTAATTTATAAAAGAGAACTAAATTAAAAATTTACTAAAGAGTCAAATATGAAACAAATTTACTTACTTTTCTTTAGTTTATACCACAAATAAACGAGTGAGGTCACAAGAAGCAGTGACGTGGCAACAACAGACACAACAATAATTGCCACGACCCTGTTATTCCTTCCTGGCTGTTGAAATGAATTTTTTGTATATTGAGCTACACAAATACAGAGAGGCAAATAAAAAAAAACACATTGAAATCTTATAAGGAAAATTATTTTAGAAGACTAGCTAAGAAATTTTTTAAAATAAGTTTGAAAATTGAAAGAAAAAAAAAACTTACCTAATTCAATCGCATCAACTCTAACAAATAAATCTTGTCCAATGCTAACATTGGCATCAGTCCGCGTATCCATCAAATCCCCATACCATGTCACACACCCAATCCCGTTCGTCACATCCGCGCTCGTGTAAGCCGTACAATTACAATCCTTCAAACATGTTTGTCCACACGCTTCTAAACTCATGTTCTTATCTGCACGTGCCTTCAACGCATCCGGCACCTTCACACGTGCCACGCTCACAAACCCTTCTCCGCTTCGACACGTTGCGTTTTCTCTCTTCCTCACACACCCACCCGACATATCTCTTAGTGACCAATCATTTGGCGATTTGGGTTCGAATCCGGGTAGGCACGTGCACTGTGATTGACCCGCGTTATATTGGTCGCAGTTACTGTTCGGGCCACACCGGTTGTAATAATCGCACCACTCAATCGGAGCCGACCAAAATTCAATCCACTTCCGGTCTTGTTCACGCCTCCACGTTCGTCTTAAGAAACCGGTTTCATCTAAAGTCAACCTCGACAAAACATTATCCACCTTGACTCCGTTTGTAAACCAAACCTCGTCGACGGAGTCAACGTACGTCAAGTTAATGATAAACGGCGCCGTCAGCTCCGGTAAACCACTAAATCTGTCGCCGGTCCAAGTCCCGGCCCGCCACCTTGGAATACTGTCTTGAAACAAAACCAACTGTGGATACCCGGTCTGGTCGAATCTGAAAGTGAAATTCCCGGTTCCCGGATCATCCGGTGCCTTCCAAGAAGTCAGGAACCAGCTGAACCCGGTCCTCCGGTCGAACCCGATTTTGTTATATGGAAGAAGGGTATGGGAGGGATAGTCAAAGCTTTGCCACAAAATCTTCTGGTTTTCTTTATGAATCAGTACGAGGTTTCCAGTGTCTAAAAGCTGAATCAAAACCGACGGAGCTGAAACGGAAACGTTTGTAGACCAAAGAGAGATGTTTTGAGTGTCGGAGTAGATAACGAGGTTTCCATGAGTGTCGATGGCGAATATTCCGGAATCATCCTTAAGAGGTTGATCTCTGTTAGCAACCCAAACAATGGTTAGATCAGGAATATCGTTATACCAAATACCAACATATCGGCGATTCGTGGAGTTGTTGAAGCTGAAAAATCCAAGAGCGAAGTTTTTGTTTGTAGAAATCAAGAGTTGACCGTCTTTGATGATATTAATTGCTATGGCTTCGACGGCTGAATTCTCGACGGCTATAATAATCAAATGGCGATCAGGGATAAGAAAAACTAAATTAAGCAGAAATAAAATCAGGAGGTTAAAGACCCATTTAGCTGGATTCATCATACTTCTGTTTAATTGGGTACTGCGATAACATTTAAAGAGGCTTTTTTTTACAAAAAAGAAATACGGAAAAGAATGATATAAAAAGATTAAATTCGTTAGCAAGTGAGAATAGTATTAGGATTAAAATTCGTTGGAGAAATCTATACGGAAAAGTAGCCATGAAAGGGACATCGGAGCTGTTAGTAAAATTTAATATATGGGACCACAAATTGGGATAACCCACTTTATAGCTCATTTTGATTACACCATATGTTTTTATAACCTCTTAAATTTCTTATGTTTTTTTAGCTGTATCTTTTTTTTATATATATCCACTTCACCCTTATTTAATATTTTTTTTTGTTTTAATTGTTGATTTTTTGTCCGTTGATTGATTTTTATTTGTTTTACCATTGTTATTTACAATATACTGTACATCATTTTGTATAGTTTGTTTAGGTTTTTGTATGTATAGTATGTGTTTTTTTATTATATTGTACTATTTTTCATCTATCATTTTTTTTCAAATTTTTTATTAAAGTACTTTTATTTTTAGTATACTATACCTTATTTACATTTATTATTTACTTTAATTCTTAATGTATAGTATTTGTTTATTTAAAATATTTTGTGATTTTGTTGTTGTTAGTCTATGTGTTTTTTTTTATTGTATAGTTTGTTTTTTTGTTATTCCTTATTGTACAGTTATGTTTAGTATACTGTAATTTATTTATATTTATTATTTACATTATTTTTTGTAATGTATATTATTAGTTTTTTTTAATATATTGTAATTTTTTTTTTGTGTTTGTCTTTTTATTAATGTATAGTATTTTTATTAATACCTCCATCTTCTTCGTTGTCATTTGTTTCCCCTGTTTTTCAGTAATTTTTGTTTTCTTTGTTGCAGATTCCATTAGAAAAAGCGGCAGTCGAGTAATCGTATTTTTCCCTCTAGGGTTTTGTTTTCTCTTTTCTTTGAATTTTGAAATACGTATCTGATCTCTTTCCTATAAATCTGCCGAGATTTTTTCCCTTTAATTTTGATTTCCTTTTGTAATCATTACCCACCGTTTCATCTTCCGGCGTCATGTTCAATGAAGGGCGTTTTTGTACTTTTAGATCAATAAAATTATGTTAATGGGCTATTTTATTTTATTTATTTCTTATCAATGTGGAGCGAGGCCGAGTCCACGGCCTCAACAAGAAAATCCATGCTTGATTAGGAAATCCATCCCAAGAACAAAGGGTTGAAACCCAAATAAGAGGAGAAAACTATCTCTATTTGATTGATATTCAAATTGGATAAAAGATATGATATGATGTATCCAAATGAAACCCTAACTTGGCTATTTATAACCTTACAATAAAAACCCTAAATTTAACTAAAATAACTTTAAACTAATACCAATTAATTAAATCAAAGTAAACTAATAACTCATAAATAACCCTATACTAATTATACTATCTTGATCCCCATTATTCTACCACACCAAAAAAAATGAACTCGACCTCGAGTTAGGCCCCGCCGAAGAGAAGAAGACTCCAATTGAGAATGTGCGATGAACCTCATCCCAAATCCAAAGTGGCACCAAAGCAATGGGCCATGAAGAGGGTGAAAATAGTAAAACCCATGGGAATTGCTTCCAACGAGCCCACTTCTTGAAATTGAAATTATAGTAATTGGGCTTCAAAATAGATGGTAAAAAGTAGATGGAAAAATTATCTTTGGGCTTAATTTGGTGGGTAAGAAATGGGTCCAATAAAAGGAATGATAAATTGGGTTTTGGTGGAATTGGGATTGATGGGCTAAAAAATGGAGTTTGTGAGATACGGGGAATATATGATGATAAAAGATTGAGAAATAAATGGCTTGAGGTAAAGGGTGTGTGGCCCATATTGACCGAATCAGAAGTTGAGTCTGAAGGTGTGAAAATGATGGTTGCACACATGAGACTTTAGTTGGATGGCCAAGAATCTTTGGAATCATGTAAGAAATATTGGGCTTTGAATTAATGAAAGGATTTTGGCCCATGAAAGGAGAAAGGGGGTGCAAAGCTTTGTGGCCCATTTGACTTACAATGGCATTAGAAATTAGGTCATGCCGAGTAGGGGTAAACACCGATCCCGATACCCCGTGAACCCGCCCCGCCCCACCCCATTTAAATGCTTAATCGGGGTCGGGTCACAAATATAGCCCCGTTTAGTAAACGGGTCGGGGTCGGGGTATGGGGATTGAACCCTGTCGGGGTATGGGGTACCCCGATTAATTAGTGGCTCTCTTTTTTTCTTTTTCTTTTTAATCCCCACCCCAACTCCCAAAACCCCACCCCCATTGGACAGTAGTCCATATTAGTTTTTTTATATATTTTTTTCTTTCTTTTTCTTTTCTTTTCCTTTTCTTTTACTTAATTTTTTTAAATGAGGTATAATCGGGGAACCCCGACCCCGACAATTAAATGGGGTGGGGTCGGGATCGGGGTGCCATTTTTTGGCTTAAACGGGGTCGGGGTGTAATCGGGGTACCCTGACCCCGCCCCACCCCGCCCCATGTTCACCCCTAATGCCGAGTAAAAGGAGAGGGAATAGGAGAAAGGCTAACCGCGGGCGCCGCCCTGAATTCATGATTCTCCATTTCGTCTCTTTCATTTTTTATTATATCAAATTCTATTGGAGTTGATGACCCATTTTCGTTCTTTTGAGAAATCTCAATATCGACAGAATTATCTTCATATTTGGTCGCAGTTTCAGTCTCGGTGTCGTCCTTAGTGACACGGTCACACAAGACAAACATTTCATTGTCTTCAGTCACGTTTTCTGTTTCGTCTGCATCTTCTTCATCAACTACATCTGGCGCGGTTGCCGATTGGAGAACCAAGTTACAATCTCTCGAAAGCTCCTCAACTACAATGATTTCTTTATTTTCATCTTCTTCCTCATTAATTTGACTGAATTCATCAACACAAAGAAGTTCATCGGTGGAAGTAGAATTAATTTGAGATTGAACAGTCGCTGGAATAATGATCTTTGTCAATTTAGATTCTCGCCGGAAGTTTAAATCTAGACTTATCTGAAGAGTCCGGAGTATTTTGCGGATTTTTGCTTTTGATATAGGGTCTAAGTCCATTGGAACAGAATACAAAAGAAATGGTACTGTTTTTGTTTTGCTTTTTTTTTTGGACTGAAATAGAACAGAGATCGATGTTCTTACCAGAAATAAGAAATCGATAACCAATCATGGTGGTCAATCCACCTCCGATTCTTCAAATCCGACCACCTCGATGAATCGGACCTTCCGGAACGGCGAGGCTCTGATACCAACTGATGTGGAGCGAGGCCGAGTCCACGGCCTCAACAAGCAAATTCATGCTTAATTGATTGAGAAATTCATCCCAAGAACAAAGGGTTGAAACCCAAAGAAGAGGAGAAAACTCTCTCTATTTGATTGATATTCAAATTGGATAAAAGATAAGATATGATGTATCCAAATGAAACCCTAACTTAGCTATTTATAGCCTTACAATAAAAATCCTAAATTTAACTAAAATAACTTTAAACTAATACCAATTAATTACATCAAAATAAACTAATAACTCATAAATAACCCTATACTAATTATACTATCTTGATCCCCATTATCCAATTGAAACCCTAGCTTGGCTATTTATAGCCTTACAATAAAAACCCTAAATTTAACTAAAATAACTTTAAACTAATACCAATTAATTATACTAATTAATTACATCAAAGTAAACTAATAACTCATAAATAACCCTATACTAATTATACTATCTTGATCACCATTACTTATGGGCTATTATGATTTACATTTTCCTATTTTGGGCTATATACCCAGTTTTCCCGAATTAAGGTATTCAATTTTGGGATTCAGTTTCGAAGAAGCCTTGGGAAACCGTATTTATAAAATATATATATTATATATATATACACATATATATTACGGTTATGAACTTGAGAAAGATATAAGCCATTAAAGTTCATTGCGTCAATGGATTCGGCGTCAATTTGATTAACCTTATGAGTCTATTGAGAATAAGAATTTCAATAAACTTCGTGCGATTTTTTGACATACCCATTAAAGTTCGTGCGATTTTATTTTTTTTTACCTAAGAATTTCAAAGCTTCAATTCATTTTTTTTCTTGAAATAATTACACCAATAACCTGTTTAATTCACTCAATTACAATAATGCTGACTGTTAGTATCCTTTATCATTTTTAACCTAAAAACACCATTTATGGTGGCGCAACCGATGGTTAGTTTCATTTTACTGCATTACCCTTTCGCTACCTTTGTTTCTTTTTCTTTTTTTTTTTGTTTTATGTTTGTTTTTTCTGTGCGTGATTTACAGGATACGATTTTAGTCCCATATCTATTTATTTTAATTGATTTTTTTTTTGAATTTTCAGTTTCCTTTATTGTTTCGTTTTCTTTTCTTCCAATTTATTATTTCAGATACTTCTGGTTTTGTTTTTATATTTTTATTTTTATTTTTATTTTTTTTCGTTTCATTAGTTTTATTTCACTTTTTTCATTCATTCCATCATGCGTTCATCTTCCATTGATCTTTTATATGTTGGTTCTTGGGATGAAGCTCATAATTACAAGAAATACCAGATGAAGACCATAGTTATTTCCAAGGATTCCAAGTTCGTTGCTTTAGTTAACAAAATTAAACGGAAAGTGCCGTTTAAACTTGATTCACAATGTACATACCTCTGTTTCTTCATCTTCCTTCATGATCTTCCTGTCACATTTTCCCTTTCATTTTTGTTACTTTTATCAAATTCATCTGCATTTTTCATTTATTTTAACAAGTTGCTATCTTTTTTTATACTTAAAATAAATGTTTACTTTAGTTAAACAGCATACCAGTAATCTAACCTCTGATCTTTTTTCTTCCTCCTTTTTCTCCTTCTCCGGTTGGTTTTTTTTTTGCATTGTCTCCCTTCCTTGTCAAACATGTACTCTGTATCACAATTTTGCAAACACAATTATCATTTTTCATGTTTTATATTTTCATGTTTATTAAAAGTAAACATTTTTATATAGTAATAACTTTAGTTAAACGACATACCATTAATCTAACATCAGATCTTTTTTCTTCCTCTTTTTTCTCCTTCTCTCGTTGGTTTTTCTTTTGCATTGTCTCCCTTCCTTGTCAAACATGTACTCTATATCACAATTTTGCGATCACAAGTATCATTTTTCATGTTTTATATTTTTATGTTTATTAAAAGTAAACATTTTTATATAGTAATAACTTAAAATTAAATGTTATTCTTTTTCATACCTCAACCTCTTCGTTCACCAACAATTTCAATGTTAATCAATTTGGAAAACCTTATAATCAGTGGTTGAATCTGCATTACGTTTAGAGTCTTTGTTCTAGTAATCTATATTGAAGCACTCTCATTTTTTTCCCTCTTGTCATCGACATTTCCAGGTTCTCTTGTATCAGATTTTCAGTTCTCCCTTTTTCTTAACTGTCTCTTTCGTTCTCTAAATTAGGGTTTTCTCGTTTTTTTTTTAAATTTCTCTTATTCAATTTTCTATAATTATTGTTAGAATCCCACGTTTCACTCTTCTTGATATCAATTTTCGACGGTTTTATTTTATCCATACTATAATCAGTTTCTGATGGCTATTTGACATGCAGGGGTACATTTGGTCATTTCATCGTCAGATTGGAGGCGCGTGTTAAGAAAATGGGCACTTCTGAAAATTGTTTGAAATATACGATTTATTTGAAATATCCATTTATTTTTTGGTTATTACTGAAATTAACTTTTTTTTCTTTTAGATCTGATTTGGCTGCCTCAATAAAAAAAAGGTTCATTGGAGTTTTTTGGTGGGATCTTCAGTGAGTTATTATCATTATTTTTTCATTATGAATGTTTTAAAAGTAAAAAATTTGCAAAAATTCAATCGCTTTTTTGATCCCATAATGTAATCTGAGGAAAGAATTTCTTGATATAGCATTGATTTTTAGTTGGTTACTTATTTTAATGATTCTTGATAATGGCTTGTCAAGGAATGAGGATTCTTAATTTATGCAAGAATTAAAGATTGGTATTGCAAATTTTAGTTGTGAGCAAATCAATTTAAATCTTGATAAAATTTAAGGTAAAATGTAAAACACACCCATGTGGTTTGAAAACGAATATTTATGCCCCTGTACTTTTAAAACTGCGCAAATTGACCACTTCCTACTACACCTTTGATTTTCTTTTAGTCATAACTTTTTCTTTTGAACTCCGATTTGAATGATTCAAGATGTTTTGAAATTCTCTTTTTGAACTCTACGTTGTAATCACAAAAAATTCTAAATTATCAGTATATAAGATTGTTTACGACTTCAACCCGATCTAATATATTGATGAGGATAACTATTTTTATATACAAATGATTTCTAAGTTTTTAAGTGACTAAAATGTAGGGCTCGAAATGAGGATTCCAAAACATCTTGAATCATTCAAATCGGAGTTCAAACGAAAAAGTTATGGCTAAAAGAAAATCAAAGATGTAACGGGAAGGGTTCAATTTGCACGGTTTTGAAAGTACAGGGGTATAAATATTCATTTTCAAACCACAGGGGTGTGTTTTGCATTTGACCAAAACCACAGTGGCGTGTTTTGTATTTTGCCCTAAAATTTACGATTTGGTATTTGATTTCTTGCGCGCGCGCGCGCACACACACATATATATATTATGGTCTCATTCTTCAAATAGCAAATTCAGTTGGTGCCATCTGATTATGTTTTGATTTTTTTTTTCAATCCTATGTATAAAATTAATTTTGATGGCATGATTAAGTTCATAGATAATTTATCTGAATTGTACAAATTTCTATATTACATTTTCTTATTGAATTTGTTATTGGCATATCAAGGACTCAAATGTACTCATTTTAATTTTCTGCTTTACGTATTTATTATGAGCACAAATATTTTTGATAAAATTATATTCAAATGTTAGTTATCAATGGTGGCCATTTTAAATGTTATAATTATACTTGGTCATTATTTTGTGTATGAATAATTTATTGTTGATTTGTTAGTCACTTCTATTGTTTATAAATAATTGTATAAATTTAGTTTTCAACTACCCATAAAATTATAATGCTTATAATGTAAGGTTTTAATCATTTGATTATTATTGGCTTATGGGTTAATTAAGTTTATTATAATTAATAAACTTTAATTAATTATTTATTTATGAGTGTATTGAAATTGAAATTTATGGATATGATAGATTATTTTATGCAATTCACCAAGGTGACCAAATCATAAAGGTTGTAGATAATTTCATTGAATTGCATAAAATTTTATTTTCAATTAACCATAAATTCGTGATGCTTTAAGTGTAATAATTTTATTGATGGTTATTAGTTTATGGGTTAATTGAAGATTATTATTATAAGGAAATTTTAAATCGCGAGAAGGTGATTAATTGTTCTTATAATAAATAAATATTATTGTTGATAATTTAGTATTTTATAAGATATATTTTGTATATCCAAAGATAACAAATATATTTATTAAGATATATGAAATTGTCAAATTATGTTAATTTAAATTAGCATAATAATTTATGTGTGTATATCTTAGTATCACCCAAAGGAGAACTTAGATATACATTGAATGTTCATGATTATTTCAATCTTGATTTATGACTCAAAGCATTAAATGTGTGAATACGGTAGAATTAAAGATATCAATAAAAGGATTCAGACAAGCCTCCTGACAATGATACTAAAGTTTAATGATACCCTAATTTCTTTGGTTTTAAAGAGAACACCATAAATCAGTGTATATATGTTAAGGTCTGTGGGAGCAAGAGTTTATGATATTCTTTGCTAGTAATTATCGTGGTTCATAATATGAAACCAATTATAGTTCCAACAAGTATAGTTCCAATCTGGAAGGGAGATTAATTGAGCCTTATGCAATGATTCAAGAATGAATTGGAACGATAAACAAATTAATAGTATTATTTATGCGTCTGTGGCGTGCTTTGAGGCCACAGTTCATGATATTTATGGTTGCAAAATCTTATTTCAAGATTTGAAGTTGTCGACACTATTATCAAGTCGCTGAAAATTTACTGTAATATTATCGCAAAGTATTTATCGTGGTTCATAATATGAAACCAATTATAGTTCCAACAAGTATAGTTCCAATCTGGAAGGGAGATTAATTGAGCCTTATGCAATGATTCAAGTATAGTTCATAATATGAGGCCACAGTTCATGATATTTATGGTTGCAAAATCTTATTTCAGGATTTGAAGTTGTCGACACTATTATCAAGTCGCTGAAAATTTACTGTAATATTATCGCAAAGTATTTAAAGGGTGCAAAATACATGAAGATAAAATAATGTACTATTAAAGGAAAAGTTTAGAAACAAACAGTGTCAATAAAATATTTTAGCACCATAATGATGATTGTTGAAAGGATGGGTATTATTGGACATCATTAATGATTATAATTTTATTTTCTGATACTCTGAGCTCATTTATGTTTAAAGTTTCTGATATATCTTGTTAATTAATTGGTATATACATGAATGAAATAAAGTTAATGTTCACAAGAGTTGTCTCCAATAAAGTCTTTTACAGCTGGACCATTATGCACTTTTCTTTACCGATCGTGTTGAATAAAAACTGCGCTAGTATTGTAGTACATGGAAGGAACTGCGTAAACTGATATATCGTATGACCGCCGTGACTCATATGAGTACTTTTACTTAATTACGATTTATGTTATAGCTAATTAAATGAAGGATTTAATATACTTATGTGCGCATCATGTTTGTTTTTATTTATTAAACCTTTAAGGGAATATCATATAGGTCAAGTGGGAGAATGTAAGAAATTATTGTGACCCAAATGATAATTAGGGTGTGTTTGGGAGTGCTTTTGGCCAAGACAAAAGTGCTTTCAAATGAGCAAAAGCACTTTCTAGATGCAATATGTATGTTTGGCTACATTCTATAAGCACTTTTTGTAAAAGTCAAAAGCACTTCAAAGTGCTTTTTGAAAAAGTAAGTATTAAGTGTTTTTGAAGTGTTTTTGATTTTTTAAATATTATCTCTCTAACTTCTCTCTACACATTTTATCTCTCTAACTTCTCTCTACATATTTTATCTCTCTAACTTCTCTCTACATACTTTCTCTCTCTACATAACACACTCTCTCTAACTTCTCTATACATTAAACTTTCTCTCTCTAACTTCTCACACGTTTCTCTCTCTATCATCTCACACATTTTCTCTCTCTTGCTTATTTTTTCTACACTCTCTCTAACTTCTACTTATACACTTTGTTTCACTAACTTATTTCTACATATTTTCATATCTACACACATTTTTTCTAAAAAGTACACTAAATATGATTAAAAGCACTTTTAAATATTATAACCAAACAATAAGTTAATATATCACTAAACACTTTTTATCATAGTAGTTATAATAAAAGTAGTTTGATTAAAAGCACTTATTTCTTAAACACTCCCAAACAAGCCCTTAATAGCGGTTTAATAATTAATTAATGATTATATCCATTTAGCTATTGGTGTAAGGACACGTATCTTTAAAGTGTCTATTGACACTAAAATGAAAAGTAATGACTATTTGAATATGTCTTTTGATGGAAAAGACATAACTGTTCTTTGTGGCTATTGTCTATTTGTGAATAGACACACCTCTTGGCCTCTATAAAGACAAGTCTTGGTCATATCTCAACCCAACACCTAAGAACAATCATAATTAACATTCTTTAAGTGCACTTTGCTCCATCAATGTTGTGCAATTAAAGTGGGTAATGAGAGAGAAACTCGGACTCATCTACACCAAATTCATCTACTGCGTTTATCGAGTTTTCCTGAAGAACGGTATGTTCTATTTATGTTCTATTATTGTTATAGTGAAAATCATGACTTACAAACATTATGAGATTTATCGTTTCATGTTATTCAAATTAGAGTCTTACACATCCATGAGCACAAGTCAATTTTTTGTGTTAATATTAACTCAGGAAGTAATAATCATATTTATTCAGAAGCTTCATGTCCAAAGGGCCAGATAACTATCATTCCTTAATAAGAATGTCCCTTTTTATCATTTCAACAATGTGATAAAATTGTTTGGTTTACTAACGACCTTCGACTAATGTAACCGTCACTTCATTTGATGTGGAAATCATTTTTTCGCCTAATGATGTATCAGTCTTAGAAATAATTCTCTCAGTGTAAAATCCAGGCCTTTTGGGAGGAGACAATAACATATTTTCATTCTCTAACATAGAAAGTACTGACCACATGGTTGGCCTTTCTTCTGGGTGTTGTTGAACACACAAAAGGCCGACTTGAATGCATCGAAGCGCTTCGGATGGTTGGAATTGATTCTCAAACATTGGATCAATTAATTCTAAGGCATTTCCTTCATCCCAAAGTTTCCAGGCCTGAAGATTTTACAGTTTGATGTTAGTTTCTATAATTTAAATTGTTCGATTTCATCAGTGTAAATAATACTCACATGTCCAAGAAGATTTAATTGATGGTCTGGATGGCAAAAGCCTCTGTTCTTCTCACCACTCACTATTTCCAAAAGCATGACTCCGAAGCTGAAGATATCGGATTTCAATGAAAAGCATCCGTCTATTGCATACTCCGGGGACATATAACCACTGCATCAATATCCTTTTGTATCATTAATCGTTTTAACACAAAACTCATATAATTGAAAATCCAATAAAGAATGCGAGAATGAAGATACTTACTAGGTCCCAACGACTCTTCTGGTTTTTGTTTCGGTTTGATCTTCACGAAACATGCGCGCCATACCAAAGTCTGAAATTTTCGGATTCATATCATTGTCCAGTAATATATTGCTCGCTTTGAGATCCCTATGTATTATCCGAAGTCTTGAATCTCTGTGAAGATAAAGAATCCCTCGAGCTATCCCAATTATAATGTCCATTCTCTTTTGCCAGTTCAATAAGGCACGCCTCTTGCCATCTATTTTAAGAAATTGCAGTCCAACTTAGTCTAGTTGATCGAGTAAAAATAAACTAATAGGATGTGCAAAACCAAAGGAGCATAGATTGAGAAGAACTAGTTTGGCACCAACCAAAGAGGAAGTAGTCTAAACTTTTGTTCGGCATATATTCATAGATCAGTAATGTCGCTTCCTGGTGAATGCAGAAACCAAGAAGCTTGACAAGATTTCGATGCTGAAGTTGGGAGATCAAAAGAACCTCGTTTTCGAATTCATTTTGCCCTTGGCCGGAGCCCTCGGCCAGTCTTTTAACTGCAATTTCTTGTCCACATGGAAGCTTTCCCTGCAATTTTTGGTACATATGTTATCAATATATGTACAAAACTTCATATATATACATGATCTAGACAAATGTATAGGGATAGTTAAAACTTAGATTCCTACATCAGATCAATAAATTTGCTTCTTGAAAAGAGATAATGAAAGAAATTCCAGTGCGAGAAAAAAAATACCTTGTATACGGGACCAAAACCGCCTTCGCCAATCTTATTATTAAAAGAAAAACTGTTTGTGGCAGCTTCAATTGTAGTAAAATCATATAGCGGAATCTCAACATCGTTCTCTTGAGTCTGAACATCAGTTGCAGTATTCTCACTGTCTGATTCATAAAATTTGGTAAGAGGAAACAACAATGTAAATATATGAGCCATAAACAATATCAACAGATTGATCAACAATTTAAGGAGGAATGTTTACCTCTCACTTTTCTTTTACGCCTTAGCACGAAGCAACTGACTAAAGCCAAGAAGATTAGAAGTGAAGCCACAGACACAATCAAAGCTATCATAACCTTTGTTTTACTTGAGTCTACAGCAGATGAAGCAAGTTAAAATTTACAGGTGTTGGTACAACTAAACGAAGTAATGAATACCGCCAAACCGGTTGAACCTACCAAAACCGAATCAAATCAGTCAGTTTGGTCGGTTTCGATTGGTATCAGTTTTTCATATAAGAACAACTGATAATCAGTTCGGTTTTGGTTTTTAATTAAAATAAAAACTGAACTTATTATTAATATATAGTAATAAAATATTTTTATCAAAGAATCGAAATGAACAGAATAGACAAAAACCGAACCAAAACCAACAATAACCTATGAAGATCGATCCTTGAACCAACCACACATCAAACTCGGTTTCACTTTCAATTCAGTTTCTCAAGCATAAAGTCGGTTCGGATCCCTATTTTACAAATATATTAATCAGTTCAATTTTACTCAAAACCGACCTAAACCGAACCGATCTCACCACGAGAGCAGACAATTTCTTACTGAAGAAAAAAATAGATTTGAAAAGAAGATAAAAAACATACCTAATTCAGAAGCCGCCACTCTCACAAAGAGATCCTGTCCATTTTCAGGTACAATTCTAATATCCATCAATTTCTGAAACCAAGTAACACAGCCATAGCCAACTCCAGGAACTTCCATTATTCCATAAGCTAAACAAGAACAATTATTCAAGCACTCTGCCTCACAATCATGAATACTCATATTGACATTCACAAAGTAGCCAGAAGAATCTGGCAATTTCAAGCTACTAATTC
This sequence comes from Gynostemma pentaphyllum, assembly GCA_028015215.1. Lineage (NCBI taxonomy): Eukaryota > Viridiplantae > Streptophyta > Magnoliopsida > Cucurbitales > Cucurbitaceae > Gynostemma > Gynostemma pentaphyllum. The sequence goes on along the minus strand of CM051346.1, from coordinate 42,703,542 downwards.
GCTTAAACCCTTCTCCATTTCTACATATTTTCACATCCTTTCTAACACATCCATCTGACCATCGAAACTTCGCCCAATTTCGAGGCGATTTCGGTTCAAACCCACTTAAACAAGCACATTGTGCTGTGATTGAAAAACTACAAACACCAAAATCTCCACAAAATCCATATACATCACACCGATCTCCCGGTAATGTATACAAAACATGCCAATCTCTTGTCCCATCATCACAAAAAAAGTGTTGAAATAATCCGGCAGAGTTTAACACAACTCTTGAAATCACATTATTTGGAGTATCATATGAATATGAAACTTCATCTGCAGAATAATTGAATATGGGAGAATAAATTGAAGTCTCTCTCAAAGGAGGACTCCCACTAAACCTCGTACCAAACCAAGGTCCACCTCGAAATATCTTGTCGAATCGTTCACGAATTACAAACTGAGGAAGCCCATCTGGATCAACACTGTAACTAAAGTCCCCAGACGACACATCGTTCGAGCTTTTCCAAGATGTCAACTTTGGATTCAGACCAGTTTTCCTGTTCATCCCCAGTTTCATTCCAGGTAACAAAGTATCAGAAGGATAATCAAAACTTTCCCATATGAAATCTTTGGTCCCAGAATCTCTCAAGACAAAATTACCGGTGTCGAGAAGCTGAGCTACCGGTTTCTCCAACAATCTTGGAGAATTGGAAGACCATAAAACCCCACCAGTTTCATTTTGAAGAACAATGTTTCCTTTTTCATTGAATTTTAACAAACCAGAGGAATTCACTAATGGGTTGTCTCTGTTTGCTATCCAGACAACAGTTTGTGGAATGTTTTTGTACCATATTCCTAAATATTGAAATTGGGAGCCATTGGGATTGAAGAATCCCAACACAAAGTTTTGTTTTGATGAAACTAATGTTTGGTTTCTGCCATTGATGGATTGGTCTGCTTTTAGACTATCACTTGAAATTGCAATTGCAAATTGCTGTTTTTGAAATAAAGCTATCAATGTGAAGGAAAAAAGAAAACGTGAAAGAATGTATCTGCAATTGTAAAGCAGTTTTGCCATGAATTTGTTTGAAATCAGATTTAGATTGTTCTTGATACCTTCTTATGAGAAAAGTTTTAATTAATTTTATTGATCTTAATATTAATTTTATTATTCTTGGAACTTTGACATTTGAATTTATATATTTATCATCTGGGATTGTAATGTATCTTCTGAGTATTGACTGGAATTTAAAAACCTCTACGTACTCATGGTCTTGAACTTGTCATTTTTCAGTTATTTTTTTGGGTACCGTGTAAATTTAGTCTTTATGGTTTTAAAAGTTTCAATTTAATCTCTTTGATTTGAAGTTTGTTCAATTTAATCCTTAAAGTTTTAAAATTGTCAATTTAGTTATTCATGTTTTAATAAATGCTCTTACCACATTTACATCCCAAAAAGTGTGACATTTACCAGTTAATTAACACTAAGTTATCATGTGTTTTTACTACATGATTGTCACATTAAAAAAAATGAACAAATAAGAAATCTATCAAAAAAAATTGGTAACAATCAACGTTTCGTAAGTTTTTACCGAATTTTGAAAACTAAATTTGAAACTTTTAAACTATAATGAAACTTTTAAACGCACAAGGATTAAATGAAAACAAACTCTAAATTGTAGGGATTAAATCTGTAATTAAATTTTTTTTGTTTAAATATTGTTTCGGTAAATCAACTTTTATGTTTAGTCTGTTTTACTTCTATTTTTTTTTTCTTAAAAGAGAAGGTTAATGATGATTGAACAATAATGAGATAGTTAAGTATGAAACAAAGCCAATGCCCCATCAAATCATAAACTATGAACTTATATAATATGAAAATTGTAGTTTATGCTTGAGTCAGTTTTCATTCATCTCAATATTATTATTTTTAATCAGTGGCGGGTCTAACTTCAAAAGTTTGAATAGTGTATCAGTTTATATAAACAAATTTTGAGATTTATAAATTTTATTTTTATAATAGTAATCTCAGAAACAGCCTATCTTAATAAAATTTAAGAGAGAGACAAGAAACATTATGAAGAATAAGGAAAGAGAGCTTGACAATCTCAAAGCTTGACTTGTCCAAGTCAAATTGACATTCTCTGTTTTCAATTTTAATATCACACAAAGAAGGGATTAAAATTGATTTATGAAATGGGAATTGATTGAACTTTCTTTGTTTGATTTGGTTTAACAGAACATATCAATGCTAAACGACATTAGAAGAAAGGACTTCTATTGAGGTTGTTAAAGAAGGTTTATGGAATCCATTTCTACTTATGAGATTCTTAATATTGTTTTCTCTGTTTCCATTTATTTTTGGAAAATATGTGGCTCTATCCCCTTAAGGAGCCTGGCCTTCTTCTCATTGTGCAACTAAAATCCAGTGTTTTTTTTTTAAATAAAAAAAAACGTACCTCCTCACTAGTTCGGAGAAGCTTCTCCTTACTTACATATGTATAATAATTATGTCGGCCTATTTATATTTTAATGTAATAAATATGTGGGTTTTACCAATAAATTATTTCACCTATGCAACAAAGTGAGGAGCTCCTCTTAACAACTAAGAGATAAGTTTTATTCTTATTTTTATTTTTCATACTTGTGTGTGTAGCGGATGGATACTTGGCTCCATAAAGGGATGAAGTCTAAGTCTTTTCCTTTATTTTTTTAATTAAGACATCCTTTCTTTTCCCTTAATGAGGGGCCATTCTTTTCGAGAAATTCTTCTATGAGGCAGGTGTAATGAGGCGGATTACCTAATATAAAATAAGTCCCTTTTTGCAATTAGCTTTTTCGATCGTGATAATAATGGAAATATATATAAAAGTTTTTTTTTTCTTCTCCTACGGACAGCTAAATGATTTTGGTAAATTGGTCAGCTAATTTTTTTTATTATATAATTTTTAATTAGATTGAAGCAACTTTTAAATTATGTTAATTTGTTTATTTTGTTTTTTAATCAATTTTAATTAGATCTATTTTTTTTACTAACCCCATATTATCATTCGAGGAAAAAAATCGTCACTGAATTTCTTTTAGATTTCTACTTTTTTTTTAGCTAAAAATTCAGATCTATTAATGAATTGTTTTCTTTATATTAATGATTTTTTTTTCCTTATTTTTTTCTTTTATATAATTATCGATGATCAACTTTATTATTATTTTTATGTTTCTAATTATGATGTTTTAAATTTAAATTCCATTAGTTTTAGTTTTGTTAGTGTGTGGGATTTTTCTCACACAATTGAGAACGTGAAGCTACATGCTAGTTTGCTTGTCGCTATAACTCCTTGAAATAGATAAAAAGGTGATAAGAAGGACACCGGTATGGTATCGGTCAAGGACCCTCCGACGATCAAGTTAGGTGAAGTAAGTAGAGTGCGCCGCAAGACAAGTTGTAGGGTTTGGAATATGTGCACTTACTTGATTTGATAGGTTAACTGTGTCTTTATACTCCCTTGATCGTGGGCCTGCTTGATTGGGCTAGTTTAGAACTAGGTTTTGATGGGCTCTCCTTACGCTCGATGGGGATTAGCTTCTCCAAGTAATGATTTCGATGGGCTTGAACCCAGTGGCGGAGCCAGGAATTAAGTTGAGAGGGGGCACACAGTTAAGCCGCGATTTAAAACTTCAAACAGATAGAAACCTAATCGAAACCGACTAAAACCTATTGAAATTCATTAACTTTAAGCCGTTTATGTGTCAAAACATATTCGACACTTGTCAATTTGATTTTGACACATAAACAATTCATTTTCAATTTGTAATTTTTTTAACTAGTTTATTTTCGATTTGAATCAAAACTGACGTAAACCGAACTGAAAACACTACTAACATGCAATCATATACTTGTTAATTATAATATCATTAACTATAAAATAAAATGTCAACATGAGCATAAGGTCGAAGGTTCGAGTCTCCCCTACCTCAATTTGATGTAATAATCTTAAAAAAAAATGTGAAAATAAAATCTATATAATCATTTGTGGTATTTAATTTCTTGAAAATTTAAGTCAAGTAGATATTAATAAATTTTAAAAAATACTAGTATATTTTAAAGAAGGGAAACATAAAATATAAAAAAGAGGTTTTATGAGAGAATTCGATCTGCTCCCTGTCATTAATTGCAAGCGCTTTGGCCACTGCGCCACTTTACAATTATAACACAAGCGACCATTTAAAAAAAGGGTAAAATGCAAATGAGACCTCTGTGGTTTTTTTCAAATATATGAACACACCCTGTGGTTTGAAAATGGCAAATCACACCCCTGTGGTTCCAATTTTTTTCAATCAGACCATTCCCCTTCAATATCAATAGTTTTCTTTTAGCCATAACTTATTTGTTTGGACTCCGATTTGGATGACTCAAGATGTTTTAGAATCCTCATTTCGGTCTCTACGCTATGGTCACTTCAAAACTTCTAAATTATCAATAACCAAAAGAGTTAACAGTGTCAATCATACCTAGTATTTTGATGTTAATAAACTCTTTTATTTATTAATCATTTAAAAGTTTCGAAGTAACCATTATGTAGAACCTGAAATGAGGATTCCAAAACATCTTGAATCATCCAAATCAGAGTTCAAACGAAGAAGTTGTGGCTAAAAGAAAATTATTGACATTGAAGGGAAGGGTCTGATTGAAAAAAATTGGAACCACAGGGGGGTGATTTGCCATTTTCAAACCACAGGGGGTGTTCATGCATTTGGAAAAAACCATAGGGGTCTTATTTGCATTTTACCCTTTAAAAAACTATATATAAAGTAAAGACATCCATTCACATATTTACATATATTTATAATTATTTTACAAATCGAGGGGGGCATGCCCCCCTTGGTCCCACTGTAGCTCCATCCCTGCTTGAACCCGTGTGGACCGGTCCAACTTGCTCGACCAGTAAGTGGGAGATTTTTACCCTTTACAGTTAGTTTTTACAATTTTCACATATGAAATTCAAAATTTAAATTTTCTGAATTTTATTTTACTATTTTTTGAAATCTACAATTTAATTTTTTTTTTTTTAAAAAATATGTCATGAATTGACAGACATGTTGTGGTGTTGACGACGTGTGTGGCGACGTGGCTGATGCTCAAAACGGGTTTAGGGTTTGGTGTTTTTTTTAAAGTGCTGCAATAACGTGTCATTGATGCTCAAAACGGGCATTCATTACGTGGTATTCACGACGTGTGTGGTGACGCGCGTCACAAATGACCATTAGCAACGTGAAGGTATAGTATTTATGACGCTATCACACATAGTTAGTGGCAAAGATTTTTATAGTGACACCGTTTAGTAAAAGAAAAATAATAGTTTTTTTTTTTTTTTTTTAAATTTATGATTGTGATTATGTTTCTTAAGATTGTATCCAGAATTATTTTCATTTAATATAATTGTGCTGCCCGTAGAAAAAGAAAAATAATAGTTATTTATATATTTAGATATTTGCAATATAGCTGTCAAAAATTATTTAAAAAAAAGGACAAATGTTTATATATATATATATGGTAACCGGCTCACTGTACCCGGCTTATATATTTAGCTGCCCGTAGGAGAAGGAAAAAAAACTTATAAATATATTTCCATTATTATCACGTGGCCTTCAAAATACTAAGGAGAAAAATCAGAATAGCCACTTTTGGCATCAAAAATGTTAAAATAGCCACATTTTTTTAAAAAATATTCATACTAGGCACTTTTACTATTTGATTTTTCAATATACCTATTTTGCCTTTTTCGTATGGCAGGTATAGTCTGACATATCTGACACGTACGGCCTGACAGTTCTGACATTTTTCTTTCCCAGATTTTGGTATAGTTCGTATAGCGTCCATATTGTTTTATGTATTTAGTATTTTTTTTATATTTTTATTATTTTTGCATTTTGATTTCATATTACATTTTCGATTTTTAATTCAATTTTATAGATTCATTTTAGTATAGATTCATTTTAGTATATTATTTTGGTATAGTTCGTATAGCGTTCATAGTGTTCGTATAGCGTCCGTAGTGTTTCATTTGTACGTGCTATACGTAATATACATGTCATATAACCTGCAAATGAAAACAAAAAGAGTGTTACAAAAAAATATATACTTAAACAGACCAGAAAAAAAGTATATTACGTATATTACGTACTGTATAGCAAACATATTACGTATATTACAAAACGAACATAAGAAAGTGGGTGTACATCAAGAAAAACTCATAGGTGTGTATAGTACGTATATATCGTATATTACGTGTAGTACAATTGCGTACATCAAGAAGAACTCATATGTGTGTATAGTACGTATATATCATATATTACGTGTGATATAGACTGTATATCAAGAAAGACACATAGTTATGTATAGCACGTGTATTACAAAAGATATATATTTAAAGCAGCCAGGGAAAAAAGTATATTACGTATATTACATACTGTATAGCAAACACAGCAACAGAACGAGAGACCACAAAATATATATTTAAACATACCACAGAAAAATGTATAATGCGTATAGTACGTATAGTATAGACATTACGAAACAGAAACAAACGACGGACAAAATATGTATAGTACGTATATTCCAAAAAAACGTATATTGCAAGCATTACATGTATAGCAGAAAACAAAAATTTAAGAATTTATGTATAGTACATAAAACAACGAAAAGACATAAATCAAACAACATATGTATATTACCTTTTGTCAAATCCAGACTTATTTTGGTTTAGATCTTCAAGATTCGGAACAAAAAACGTTAAAATATATTTATGAAAAAACGAGACCAAGAAGAAATTAAATAGAGATGTAAGTAAATAAAAAAAAAGTGTAGGAAATTTATGAGATTAACATTTGTAAAAGAAAAAAAATGTAGATTTTTGAAAAACAAATAGAAAAAAATGAGAGAATCAATGGATTTGGGATAGAAAATTATAGAGAAATGATAAAGAAATGAGAGAGATGGAAGAAGAAATGAGAGAAAATGTAAAAAATGAGAGAGAAAGAGAGAAATTATAATATATAGAAGGAAAGGGGGGGGGGGGGAAATGGGAGGGAAATATTTTAAATTAAATATAAAAAGTAGAGAGAGAGATGTTAATATTAAAAAATATAAAGGAAATGGGAGAGAGGAGAGAGAGTGTAAAAAAAAAAGGAAAAAGAATGGACGGAAGGAAGGAAGGAAAGGGAAGTGGAGAGAGGAGAGAGAGAGTTTTGATTTGACATTAGGGTATTTAAGTAATTTTACTTTTAAAGGTCGCTAAAAAAATAAAAATAAAAATATTTGGCTATAAGGAAAAAGGGGTCCTCAAAAGTGGCCATTATGACATTTTTACTCATTGCAAAAAGGGACATTTTTTTATATTAGGTAATCCGTCTCATTACACCGGCCTCATAGAAGAATTTCTCCTTCTTTTCACACTCACGTGATAAATAATTAGGAGTTGGATTTTAGTCTATGTGACCAAAATCCGACCAAAAACAGGAGGGATCCTTTCTTAACGGAAAGGAGAGAAGTCTTGTGTTCCTTCATGACGAGAATGAACTTCTTCTCATATTCATATATATCATAATTATATTGGAACATATTGGTGGAACAAGTATGTTTATTGACAATAATATAGACGATATAATAAAATAAGGTAATGTGAATGTAAATAGAAGCTCTTTCTCACGATGTGGAGGTAAATATTATTCTTTTAATAAAATTATATTTGCAAAATATATATCTATTATATTACTATACTTGCTATATTAAAAGGTGCTAAAATGAGAGAAATTTTAGTTTTCCATTCTACCCATATGTTTTAAAAGATTTTCTTTTTTTGTCCCTTTTTAATTATTATAAATTCCTACTTTTTTTAATGCATAATTTTTTATTTTCAATGTATAATTTTTTAAGCTCTTATTTTTTCTGACTACTTTTATTGAGATATTATATTAAATCCGGATGGTAGAGACTCGAACCTTCGACCTCATAAGAAAGGGGTACTTATGTTTATTTTTCCAACTAAAATTATAGTCATAATGTCCTATTTAGTTTTATGATTTTTTAATGCTTACATTTTTGAAATTATCAATTGAGTTTTATGAATCCATTAAATTAATGGGTAATTCCATGAGTTTTTGTTGATTATGATGAGTTTGTTCATTATTTAGTATCTTCTTCTTTGTGCCATAAGAAAAGTGGTATTTTTTTTTATAGAGAAACTTTGATTGGAAATTTTATTGGGTGGCAGATTTTTATGTAATATTTGTAAAAATATCAACTTAAAAAAGTATATTTAAATATAACAATTTTTATCATGATTATCAGTGATTAACAGTGATTTATGTGTTTATCAGTGATAAATTTAATGTAAAAATTTGTAATTCAATGTTTATCACTGATAAACCCGATTAAAATTTGCTATATTTACAAATATTTTTTTGAGCTTTTATTTTTACAAATATTACCCAAAAAATTTGCTAGATTTGCAAATGCCCCAACTTTGATTTATAGAAGAATAACAATGTTGTCTTCTTTGTTTTAATTTTCCTACCATAAAGTCTCTCTAGAAAGCAATCAAAATGATATGGTTTCTCAAAATCAATTGGTGACCAAAGTAAGATCCTTAACACTATGTCACACAGTTTTAATATATTTGTAATAATAAGTAGCTAATATCAATATTTTACTTGAACAACAACAACAACAAAAGAGAGAGAGAGTAATGCTTGTAAAGTGTAAAACATTTTTTTTCATTACTAGATGAGTTGTTAAAATACTAACGACCCTCTAACAATGTAACAGTTACCTTATTTTTGGTCAAGCTAATTTGCTCACTTACTGTTGAATCAGTCTCAGATACAACCCTTTCATTAAAGAATCCAGGTTGTCCTGGATTAATTAGTTGAATGTTATGTTCATTTTCTAACATTGTAATTACAGATGACATAATTGGTCTTTCTTTTGAGTCTTGTTGGACACACAAAAGACCTACTTGAATATACTTTATTGCTTCTAATTGTTGGAATTGATTTTGCAATGTTTCATCTACAAACTCCAAAGATCTTCCTTCAATCCAAAGTTTCCATGCCTGGAATTTTTAAAAATAAGAATGATAAATACGATTCACGGTAGGTTAGAGTATAACAATTTTCCTATTATACTCACATGTCCGAGAAGATTTAGTTGATGATCCGGATTGAAAAAACCTCTATTCTTCTTGCCACTGATTATTTCCAATAACATCACTCCGAAGCTAAAAACATCTGATTTCAATGAAAAATATCCATCTATTGCATACTCTGGAGACATATACCCACTGCATCAACAAACATTAAATTACTTTTATATGTTAAATGAAATTTAAAAAATTCAAATAAAAATCAGCTAAGAAAATTACTGCAGAGTGATAAATGATCATATACTCACTAGGTCCCAATAACTCTTTTAGTTCTTATATAATTTTGATCTTCACCAAACAAACGCGCCAAGCCAAAATCTGAAATTTTTGGATTCATTTCATTATCTAACAAAATATTGGCGATTTTGAGATCCCTGTGTATTATTCTGAGTCTTGAATCTCTATGAAGATAAAGAAGCCCGCGAGCTATCCCAATTATGATATCTCTTCTCGTTATCCAATCGAGTAAAGGACGCCTTTGATCATCTGTATTTTTATGATTTTAACTCATCTTAGTCACTGAGAATTGTCCAAGTTAAAGCAAATTAAGGAGAACATAGAGAAAAGTAAGATACCAACCAAAGAGGAAGTAGTCCAAACTTTTATTTGGCATGTATTCATAGACAAGTAATGTTTCTTCCTTATGAATGCAAAATCCCAGAAGTTTCACAAGATTTCGGTGTTGAAGCTGCGATATAAAAAGAATCTCGTTTTTAAATTCTTGTAGACCTTGTCCAGAACTTTCTGCCAATTTTTTCACTGCAATTTCCTGTCCTGATGGAAGCTTCCCCTGTCATGAATGGACATGTATAGTATTTATTAAGAGGCGTCAAACAATCGAAAATTTCGTACCGAAATCTTTTCTTTTCCGATAAAATTGAAAATTTACCTTATAAACGGGGCCGAAACCACCTTCTCCTATCTTACTAGAGAAGTTATCTGTGGCAGCTTCAATTGTTGCAATAGGAAATAATGGCATTTCAAGTTCATTATCTTGATTTTGAACCCCTAGTGCAGCAGCTTTTGATGCAAAATTTGAACCCGGATAAGAATTGTGAAAATTGCTCAACAATAAACGGAAAAGAGAAAGAAATCATCGCTATACAGATTTATATGAAAAAATCGTCCGAGAAAAAAAACTAGTACATGATATATGAACGAAAAATCTTAGCTATATATGGAGGAAAAACTTGCCTTCAAATCTTCTTTTCTTCTTAATGAAAATCCACCATGCTGTAGCCAAGAGTGTCATTAGTGAAACCACTGCCACAACCACGACCACGACCACTACCACTGGAACTACATGTCTTTTATTGCTTGATTCTGCAAGAATTTCAAATATCAAATTTTTTTCTTTAGTCTGGCTTTCATACGCTGCAAAAACCATGTCGAAAAGGAAAAAATGAAACATATTCATACCTAATTCTGAAGCTGCAACTCTCACATATAGATCTTCTCCATATTTTGTCACATATCTAATATCAATCAGTTCTTTAAACCAAGTAACGCAGCCTCTTCCTTTTTCAGAATCATTCATTATCCCATAAGCTAAGCAAGAACAATTCTTCAAACACTCGGCTTCACAATCTTGAGAACTTTTATTCATATTCACAAAATTCCCTGAAGAATCAGGCAACTTCACACCTCTTAGGATTCTAAATCCCTCTCCATTCCTACAAATTTCCGGGTCCTTTCTTACACACCCACCTAACCAAGATTCTATCCCCCACTTCTCGGGCGATTTCGGTTCGAACCCGACGACACATTCGCAAACTGCAGTTGGAGAAATATTGCAGACACCGAAATCGCCGCAAAATCCATAATTGTCACAGAGGTCTCCTTCATATCTGTACCAAGTGTTCCATTTCTTAACGTTGTCATCCCATGATTCTATTTGAACGTAACCATCTTCATCTATCACAATTCTGGCAAAGATACTCACCAAAGGCTCTGTTGAGTAATACACTTCATCTGTACTCTGAAAGAATTTCGGTTTATAAGTTTCGGTTTCTAAGAAAGATGGACCCCCGCTAACCCGACCGCTATACCACGGCCCGCTCCGATACGTTACGACATCTCCTTTTCGAATGACGAATTGTGGAAGACCATTAAAATCAATGCTGTAAGTGAACTCACCCGAAGATGGATCGTCGGCAGTTTTCCACGACGTTAACTTCCGGTTGAGACCGGTTTTCAGGTTCAACCCGAGTTTCATACCAGGTAACAGAGTATGAGAGGGAGAATCAAAACTCTGCCACATAAATTCTCCAGAGCCAGATTCTTGCAAAACTAAATTACCAGTATCAAGCAGCTTCAAGACAGGATTTTTCACTGTTTTTTCTGAATTTGAAGACCATAAAATTCCATCTGTTTGATTCAAAAGGACTAAATTTCCTTGTCTGAAAGTTAATTTGCAGGATGAATTGACAATTGGGTTATCTCTGTTTGCTACCCAAACAATGGTATTTGGAATTATTTTATACCATATTCCTAAAAATAGAGACTTTGAATTCTGGGCATGGAAGAATCCTAAAACAAACTTTTGGGCATCTGAAATTAATGTCTGGTTTTCATTCATTGATTGCTCCAAAATTAAGGTGTTAATTGCTGTTGACTTTTTAAAAAACAGAGACATCATTGTAAAACATAACAACAAAGTCAAAAGATTGAACCTGTGTATCAATGATCTCATATTTTTTTTCTGAATCAAATTCTGCTACAAGCTCAGGATGAGAAATTCATCTCAAATTAAGGAATGGATTAGGAAGAAAAAGGATAAAATAATATAGTATTTTTTTAAAATTTTTATTTATTTATTTATTGAGTGAAAAGGAAGAAAATAATATATATATATATATTTTAAATTGTGGACTGATTAAGAGAAATGCAACAATATCATCTCAATTGCATCACTAAGAGAAAACTTCTTTGGGAAACAAAGGATTAAATATTTGAGATGTCAATCAAATTGCTTAATTTATTTATTTTTTCCCTTCTAAACGTGATTCTATTACTATAATTTCAAACAAATCCGTTCACTGAGTTTGATTTTGATGTTAAAATTAAACAGAGGAATGCTAAGTCAAATAATAATTGTAAGTGCTAATTGTACAAAGTTTGAATGATAATTGTTTTTTTTAGGTTGAATTAGTTGTTTGGTCACTTGTTGTAAACTCAGTCCTATATTTTTATTTAGTCCGTGTTCTTTTAATATTTATATCAATTTTATAATAGACTGATAATATTAAATTATATCACTTGTATGGGGTTTTTTTTTTTAATTGAAATATACTGTTGATCCCTTATATTTGCCTTAAATTCTAATTTAGTATATTTTAAAAAAATCATAATTTAGTTTCTCACTTTTTTTTTAAGTTCTCTAATTTAGTCCCTCACATTTTTTGAAAAGTTTAATTTAGTCTTTCATGTTTTGATTATTCAATGTCTTACCATTCCTTGTTTTATCTAAAAATTAATTAGATTTGCAATCATCCATTTTTATTAAAAATGCAGTGTCACCCTAAATATTTTCTGTATTAGAATGAACGAATATGATAATGTAAGTAGAAAACAAGCTGAAATAATTGTATCAGCGTAATAAATAAATAAGTTGAAGACTATATTAAAAATAATAGTTTGAAAAATCAAAGTGGGATTAAAACTACAATTCATCTATGACATTCAAGTTTGAAAAAGAGAAATCTGTACGTAGATCCCTAGAAACTATAAATTGAATCTTTGAATGGTATAGATTTACTCATGTCAAAAATTAAATGTATGGTTTAGAATTTTCATTTAAAAAAATATATAAAACAAAAATGATAAAAAAATAATAGTGTTGAGTACTTGAGATACAACTAGACAATATTTTCCTTTTTCATAAACAATGACGTAATATTTTTCAAAGAGTACACTCTCATGACTTGTCAACCTGAAAATAGCACAAATGGTCAGATATCGAATACTCTTTAGTCTTTATCATAAGTTAGAAGGTTTAAGTCTCTTCTCCCTAATTTGATATAATGTCTAAAAAAAAAAGGTTTAGTGTTTCGGGTTGAGAATCCTTCCTCTTCTGTCAAATAAATACTTCATCTCGCTTTTCCTTTTCCCTGTTGAAAACTTGCAATCTCAATAAGGTAGTTTTAGAAGAGTTATTCACTATTTCTCTAGTAGTCTCTACTTACATAAGCAGTATATAAAAAAAAAAGGATGAAGGTTCTCGTTATCACTGAAGCTGTGATAACAACTTTTTGGTCTTTGGCTTCATCTGTGATAGAAATAAAGGGGAAAAAATTACTAAAAACATGAGATTTAGCAGAATACCAACTCTAGCAATTCAAATTATTGGACAATTGGAAGTAATGACGGAAAAAGAACTAGAAGAAAGAATACGATACCCGAGTCTGAATTTACCCCCCCCAAACATAGATATCTGCTCCACCATTGTTGAACTTTTGAAAGTCAATTAAGTCTCCGTTCCATAACATACATCCTATGGAAGTTCTATAAGCATAAGCAGTACAAGAACAATTTTCCAAGCACCGGACTCTACATTGATCTTCTGGAGCAATGACCCGTCGTGGGAAATCTGGCACTTTAACTGACACGACCCGTCCCGATAACCCTCTAAACACTCGCGACGACACGTGTCGATGGCAAGCGAAAGCTAATGCCAACGCATACCATCAGACTGAACTTAAATAACTAATTAATCATAAATCTAAATTCTATTTATTTAGAGAAATTTTGGCAGAGTTTCGTTTATTTTTCGAATAAACCAACCTGTGAATACATTTAACATAAACCTGGATATATTATAACGGGCTCTGCCCTCAGCAAATAACTCAAAACAGTCACACACACACTAGTTCATATTTTATCACATTCAGATAACATCTCCACTCTCAAAATCATGAAAACCACCAACTCGGGCTAACACTGACAATATAGACAAACATATACAATCACACGCAAATGTCATACATAGGCTAGCGGAAGATGATATTGAAACTGGTGGTGCAAACGCTCTCGTAAGGCTTGTCCTCTAAACTCAGGAGCTACCTGGAGGGGGGAAAAACAAAACATGGAAAACTATGAGCAAAAACTCAGTGAGTGAGATCTTTTATAACTAACGTATACTTTTGAGTAAATATCGTAGAAAACACGAATTTTAACAAACAAATACATTTCTGAGCAAAATACTTTTCATACATAATAAAAACTCATTGCTAACAGATTCTCATAATAATATCATAATCATATAATAGCAAAACCGACACTAAATGTATACCCACAACTGGTCATGCTACACACAAGATAAATCAAGATATGCAGCAGAGCACTATATATACTAAAACCGGTCATACGCGCAGAGTTGCCCCAAAGGGCTAAGACCCTAACATACGGCCCAAAGCCTATGTGTATGCTAAAGTGGGTCCCAAAGACCTGCTAAAAATCGAGCTAGTGGGTACAACAATTTAGCTAGTTTGAAAATAGTTTACGAATATCATTATATAAACTTTCAAACTATCTTAAAACCATAAATATCAATACTCTGTACATAAATACATATGGTCGAGTTCTATAAGAATAATTCATAGGTACTCGTAAAACACATAAACGTAATTGGTAATTCATAAAAACATGAGTATAATAGGCTATTCATAATATATTAACTAACTTAAAATTTATAAACAAATAGTTTAGGGATAATTCGAAAATAACGTTTTAACCACTCACAAAATTTATCCCGTTTACGATCCCAGGTTATAAGCTAGCCCAATCTCCGTATCACCCGAAATATATATTTAATAAAAATACCTATTAATAATTTATTAAAACTTTTATATATTCGAAAAACATAATGAAAACACATAACATATCGGTTAATATTCCAATGGCTAGGGTTTCACTTTTCCTTCAATACTATACTTCCAATATACTTCTCAAACCGAATAATATCAACGTTAAAACTTATCAAAACTCCGTCAAATTCCACCAAATGAAGAATTGGATTGAAGAAATCACTTACCAACAAGCAATTATACCACCAATTGAACTCAAAACTCCACAATTCCAAGCCAATTTCCGGAAATTTCCTTTGTTTTTTTTTTCTTTTCTTTTCTCCCTGTTTTCTTTTTCTCCTTCTCTGTTCTGTCTCCCTGGCTCACGGGTGCTGAGACCAAAATTTGGTTTTGGTTTTATTTTTATTTTATTTTTTTTTTGCCACGTGTCAAAAATATTTCATGCATTTTTCCTTTTTTTTTTCTTTTTCTTTTTAAAACAGCGTTTACATTAACCATTTCCACCTTCAAAAAGTCATTGTTTCTGCCATCTTCCCCACACTGAAGCAACAATTCCCTCACACATCCACTAGTCCAATTCCCATTATTCCATTCTTCATCCTTCTTTGGCTTAAAACCTCTTAAACAACTGCAAATCGGCATTGCTTGTGAATCACATATTCCGAATGGCCCACAAAAGCCATAACCATCACAATCTGTTTTGATAGCTGACCATACAATCTTCTTCACCCCAGTATTCCAATCGATAACTTGTAAATTTCCCATCGGATTTAAGAAATTAAAAAGTAATACAGTCTCATTCGGATTAGCAACCGAGAAGGAGTAAGTTTTGTTTTGAATTGCAAAAGTAGACCCTTCAAGATAATCAGAATACATGTCAGGTATCCCAATAAAAACTTGACCATCCCAAGGACCAGACCTCCAATAAGGAAGTCTCTCTTTCCCTTTCCAAATAAAAACTTCAGGAATGTTAAAAGGATCCATACCAAAGGAGAAACTTCCTACAGATGGATCAGAATCGCTTCTCCACGATACGAGTTCGACTTTCTCATTTGTGATTGTATTAAAGAATAATCTCATCATTAGCAAGAATTTATCAGAAGGGTTATTGAAACTCTCCCAAGTAAAACCCCCAGAAGTGCTAGGCTTTTGCAAAACAAGATTTCCAGAATCTAAAAGCCGGGCACTTGAATTCATTACAGGATTAGAAACATTAGAATGCCAAATAATATTGTTTTGTTCATCTAATACCATAAGATTTCCATCATTGGAAACCGTAAAAATCCCAGATTTGTTCTTGAGAGGTTTATCTCTATTAGCAACCCAGACGACAGTTTGTTCAGACAGTCTTTTATCCCAAATCCCGACATATCGATTGGTGGAATTGAGTGGATTGAAGAAACCCAATTCGAAAAACCCACGATTGGAAATTATAGATTCTGGGTCCTTGATGATTTGTGTTGACATGATTGTATCAGAGCTGATAGATAACTGTAAGAGAAAGTAAGTTGGTAAAAGAAGAAGAAGAAATGGAAAGCTATTTCTCGTGGGTTTCATGGTTGAAGGTTAACTTTTGATTTTCATAAAAAAAAAAAAATTAATAATAATAACAGCTTCAAGAATCAATGCACTAGGCTTATCAGCTATGGTGATCACTGATCATCTTGTTGGCTTTCTTTGCTTGACGAACACATTTTCAAAGGGAGATTGTTTTTTTATTTTATTTTATTTTTATTTTTTTGACATTTTTTATTTTATTTTATTTTTTAAATCAACTATTTTGTGCATTCAAAGCAAGGAAGTAAAAGTCGATGTCGGTCAAGATGTCGAGGTTCAAATATACGGACTTGTCGACGGAGTTGTCGATGTCGACGGATATTCCCATAAAAATCACGGAAACGATGGAAACTTATATTAATTTTTGGACTTCATAAATGAAACTTTCACAGTAGGATATTTAAGTCATAATCTACCATATAATGACAATATACACCTATAAGTGCATGAAATTTGTCAAATTATGAAAAATTGGAGAAAATGTATCGAACGTTCACATCACATTAAACATTTTTATTATAACGATGACTTCAAAATACATTTGACTAAAAACAACATGAATACCTCGATGGGTCAACCACACCATCACTCTCATTTTGTTTCCAATTTAAGTACCCTTGCCATGTCAATCGACCCTCATAATTGCGAACAAAATTATCGACATACCATAGATACGAGTCATCACTTGCACAAATAGACTCTCGTCGTGGATAATGATCCAAATTTCGAGCTTGAACAAGCATCGGAATAGGGATCGAGAATGGGACATACATAAATGACGAATCATTTGATTGAGATCCATGTTGAGAGGTCATGGGAGACATCGGGAAGTTTGGATTGTGATGGATGTTTTGCTGAAATTGAGCTTGAGCCTGAGGGAAGTTTTGATATTGAGGGATATTATGCTAAAATTGTGTCCCTCCAACTCCAAAGCCAAAATTATGTTCAGGGTAATTTTGTTGAGGCACAAACCGTGATTCCGCATCTGGAATATGAGCTTGAGCCGGAGGCACAAAATTCGATGCATGAGAAGATGCTATTGAGTATCGATCGTGCTCTGATCTTCCCGTACTCATGAAATCAGAAAGACCCCCACCATATTGAGTATTACCAAGAGTAATGGTCCCCATACTCGATATCAATGAGTCATTGTCACCATACCCCATTTTATCCGACCCGTAATCATGTATTGGTCTTTGTATTCGATTAAAAGGTTTTCCGATTGCAGCTATCCCCTCACCACCTTCACGATTTCCATGGTCTGAATCATGGGTCGCGTGATCAAAATTACCCTCACAAGAAAAATGACTCATTGGTTGTTCGGATGATTGTCCTTTTTGTTCATAATCTCCACCTCCACCATCACCTCCATCATCATGTGATGGTCCTTGAGTCTCATCGTCATCGTCATAATCGTCAATAGTTATCGTTCGTCTCTTTCCTTTGTCTAATTGTCTTTGGCTCAGAGTATAGCCAGCTTGAAGCAAGTTTTCCCTATCAACAGAATCGACAGAGAAATCCACGTCGGGTTGTACCTCTTCTCGAATGACCCTCTCCACATCAACTCCAACTTCTGCAGCCCTTTTTGCAATTCATGGATCAGGATTTCCATGTTCATCATCTAAATGTGCAGGTCGAACCCAATCAAACATGGGATCTTCATAACCGTCATCCGCCTCTGCTCCAACTTCTAAGTCCAGCATATCTACATAATCGGTTTCGGCAACCTTATCTGCTTGACCTCCATGTCTCTTAATTTGACTTCATGTTGTAGTAGAGAATACAATTTTATGAAGCTTTTCATATGCCAACCGATTACGGAGCTTTGTATGTATGAGAGCGAATGTACTCCAGTTCTCTCACAAGCAGATGATGAAGCGTTTGTGCCAATATCCTTATTGCCACTTGTTGAACAATCAGGGCACTATTTCCATACATATTCCACCATTCACTGTACACATGTACATAATTATCAATTTCATAATATAGACAGAGTGAGTAACTAACTAAATAAGAGATGAATTGCAATATCAATGAATCCTTACATGGAGCCATCTTCTGTCGAGACGCAATAGCAGCTCGATCGCCAAATCCTCTCTTAGCATCGCGAAAATACGTCAGCTGCAATTTGAATGTGATATTTCTCTATCAATTAAATAATAATAATATATACATTTTAAATTCTTGATAAATACATACCTCAATCCCAAAATCTGCAACTCCGGGACAGTTCAGAAAAAGTTTGTTATACACTTGATGCACAGCTTGTACTAACTCCACATCCTCACCAACGTTATCACGATAATGAAATCTTGGATTTAAATAATAAGCTACATAGGTTCACATGCATTAATATTAAAAATTATTGATAAAAAAAACGTTAAATATTAATCTAGATTAAGAATATACCGCGCATGAAGGGGATGTGATAATGTCTTATCCCACCGCTCTTCAATTATTCCAAGCACCCAAGCCTTGCCCTGAAGTTTTGCGATTCTTCCTTTCATGATCTTAACTATGTCGTAAAGAAGAGGCATGGTTGGGACCACTTCTGTGTCGACGATTTGCAAAACTGAATACATCGGCTCGAATATGCTGACAACCACCTCAACTCCATCCCAAAAAGAATGAGAAAGAACATTTTGTTCAACTGCACGGCCACCTGCGGTCTTACTCAATTTATTGTTGAGCCAGTCTTCACTCGTAAATAACCTCTTTAACCCACCTCTCTTCTTTCACAAAGAATTGAGAGCGATATAGTTCGTTGCGAACCTTGTAGCTCCCGGTCGAATGATGTCTCCTTCACAATATTCCCGCATCTGTGCTAACAATTGCCCATGATTATATATGTAATTCGTCACTGATCTCGCCTCCGTTACGAATTTTACTACCATTGTGCGCTTAGCAATATCTTCGAACATGAGATCTATACAATGAGCAGCACATGGAGTCCAATATATATTGTATTTACTCATGACTTTCTCTCCAGCTTTCTTAAACGCAGAACCGTTATCAGTGACTATCTGAACTACGTTGTCAGCTCCAACATGGGCAATAACTCCTTTCAAGAGGCCATATATGTATTTTCTATCCTTTATCATATCAAATGCATCAACGGATTTTAAATACACGGAGTTACCTTTAGAGTAGACCATGAAATTGATTATGGATTTTCGTGTCGGCCCCGTCCAACCATCACACATTATAGTGCAACCATAAGTTGGCCACTTATTCCTCGTCTCTTCCACATAAGAATCCATCCCCTCGTACTCCATATCCAGATATTTATTTCGAATTTCATAAGGAGATGGTGTCGGAATCCCAACGCCTATATGAAAAATATACAAATTATATAAATATTAAAAAAAAACTATGAATGAACTTGGTGAAAAATAGATAATATAAAACAGTACTTACCCATTTGTTGTGCTCCCACAATCATATTCTTGAAGTGGTGAGATTTAGCCTTCACAGTAGGAATATTATCGTATATGAAAAAGCGTGAGACTAGTTTACCCAACGTCTCTTTAAGTCCACCTTTCTTAAACATATCTTTAATATTTTTTTGTTTGACAGCTTCCGACTTGTAATATGATGGTTCTCTACTACTCGTAGACCGTGGTAGAGTACTAGAACCTTGACCTCATTGAAATCCCTCTTGACTGGAGGTGTTCTTCTTCCATCGCCGTCTTTCTTGACTCACGAAGTGCCCTTCTATATTCTTTATTTTGGATTGGGTCCATATCCGCGCATACATTTCAAGCATCATCATAATCATCCAGGTAGAAACATCCTGATCGACTTTCAAATCTTTATGGCTCGTTGTCGTATCTCATCCATTTTCGCTGCCTTTTTCATCTTCATCTTTGCCTTTAATTTTATAGCTTGATCAATCTCTGCCTTCACCTCCAGTGGTGCTTGCTTGCATGCCTTTATGTTTTTTCTAGGATCTTTTCCTGTTAGATGATACTTAAATCGTGATATTCCCCCGCTTTTATTAATTGCACCACAAAAATTACAGACAGTCCCAAATTTATTGCCCTCAATTGGTCACTACAAAAAAACTATCAAAATGCGACCAGAAAT
Organism: Gynostemma pentaphyllum; assembly: GCA_028015215.1. Lineage (NCBI taxonomy): Eukaryota > Viridiplantae > Streptophyta > Magnoliopsida > Cucurbitales > Cucurbitaceae > Gynostemma > Gynostemma pentaphyllum. The sequence goes on along the minus strand of CM051346.1, from coordinate 42,682,910 downwards.
TTGCGACCAAGAAAAAGTGGTAGCTTTTTGGTGACCACTTGGTCACTTTCTTTGAAGGTTGACTCTAAGTGACCATGTGGTCACTTTTTTTGTGACCAGATTGCGACCAAAAGCAGAAGTAGTCATAAACAATGGCGCGAAATAAGCGACCAATTGGTCACCTACAAAAACGACCAGTTGGTCGCATATATGTGACTAAAACATGCCTTAGTACAAAAAAATGGCGCGTAATTTTGGAGGGAAAAAAGCTACCAAGTGGTCACAATTAAAAGTGACTACCTGGTCGCAAGTTTTGTGACCTTTATTGAGCAGTGGTAGCTTTAAATTGGAGGGAAAAAAAGCTACCAAGTGGTCACAATTAAAAGTGACTAACTGGTCGCAATTTTTATGACTTTTATTGAGCAGTGGTAGCTTAAAATTGGAGAGAAGAAAGCTACCAAGTGGTCACAATTAAAAGTGACTACCTAGTCGCAATTTTTGTGACCTTTATTGAGCAGTTGTAGCTTTAAATTGGAGGGAAAAAAAGCTACCAAGTGGTCACAATTAAAAGTGACTAACTGGTCACAATTTTTGTGACCTTTATTGACCAGTGGTAGCTTAAAATTTTGGCGTGAATTAAGCTACCACGTGGTCACATTAAGAAGGGACCTGGACGGATAGCAAGGTCGTATGGTGGATACGTCGGAAACTTGATTCTGATTTCAAACGAAGGCGCATTCAGTGAACAGGGCAACAAACAACAGTGGTGTGTTTGCAAAAAAGGTCACGTGTTCGGCAGAAACAAAGACGATTACTTCGGAGTAATCGATGAGATTCTTGAGATTCAATACGCAAGTCCGACGCTAAAACGCATTGTTTTGTTCAACTGCACTTGGTTCGAGACAACCAGACGAGGCGGAGTCCGTAAGATTGATCATTTACAAGTTTATTACCTAAACTATCCGATTAATAGACGAGATATGACAGATTGGTTAGTTGTTTGTAAAGTTAAACCACGCCAGGTAGAAGAAAATTTGTCCGAGAAAGACGACCATGCAGAGGAAGCTGTTGCCTTAAACATCACTTTCTTTTCCCGTGATTGGATATTGGATTTCAGAAGTACTATGATCAAATATAACAACATGGAAACAAGAGTTCCCTTCATATGTAAATATTAGAAAGTAACCCAATTTAACATAGTAAATCTCCACAAAGTAACCCAATATAAAAAAAAAAGTATATAAATATTAATATTTGCGACCAGGTGGTCGCAATTTCACAGAAAAGGTGACCACATGGTAGTAATTTAGAAGGAAAAGGCGACCAAAAGGTCGCATTTTAGGGTTTAGGGTTTTTTAGGTTTTAGGGTTTATGGTTTAAAAGGAAAAGGCGACCAAATGGTCGCATTTTTGGAAAAGTATAATTATATTTTTAAAAAAAATATAAGTGAAATTAAGACCATATGGTCGCAAATCTGGGCGGTAAATTTAAATTTTCATGAAATTTATGGCGGTGAATTTAAAACATTACGACCATCTGGTCGCAATTTTGGCGGTCAATTTCATTATTGCGACCAGATGGTCGCAATATTGATGGGACTCGTGATATGACAACTGTTCTTGATTCTGCCAAAGTGGCGACCAGATGGTCGCTTTTTCAAGGAATGCTACTATTTGGTCGCAAATTTATTATGAAATGCGACCATATGGTCGTATTTTCCTCAGCATGCGCGCCCTTTCGTTTCTTGTCATAATTACATATTTGCGACCATTTGGTCGCAAATTTTGATTTAAAATCAGATCCCTTTTCCTTTCCCCCGTTTCTTTTATTCCTCTCTTTTCTTTCTTTTCTCTCTTTCCTCCGTTCTGTTCCCCGTTCTTTTTTCCCCGTTTCAGTTCCCGTTCCCCATTCCTACTCTAAACCTAAACACCCTAAACCTCCAATCCCGGTTTCTATTACGAGGTTAGTTTCGTATACGTTTTAAGTTATTTTTAGTTAGTTTTAGTTTAAGTTTATGTTTAAATTTAATTAGTTTAGTTTAATGTTGTTAATTTCATTAATTTTAGTTTAATTAATATAATTTAGTTTAATTAGGTACTTAGTTTACTTAAGGTTAATTAATCTAATTTCGTTTACTTTAATTAATTGATACATTTTAGTTTAATTTAATTAATTAGTTTAGTTAAGTTTAGTTTTTATTAATTAATGTTAGTTAAATTTAATTAATGTTAGTTAAATTTAATTAATTTTAGTTTAATTTAATCTAATAGTTGAAATATTCATTACTTAGTTTACTTTAATTAATTTCTTAGTTTAGTTTATTTTAGTTTTAATTAATTAATGTTAGTTTAATTTAATTAATTTTAGTTCAATTAATCTAATTTATTTTAATTCTTCATTACTTGATTTAGTTTAATTTAATTAATTTTAGTTCAATTAATATAATTTAGTTTAATTCTTCATTACTTAATTTAGTTTAATTTAATTAATTTTAGTTCAATTAATCTAATTTAGTTTAATTCTTCATTACTTAATTTAGTTTAATTTAATTAATTTTAGTTCAATTAATCTAATTTAGTTTAATTCTTCATTACTTAATTTAGTTTAATTTAATTAATTTTAGTTCAATTATTTTAATTCTTCATTACTTAATTTAGTTTCTCGAGTCGTTGCGATTGAGGCCGAGATGCAGGCACGGGTCGAGGCCCAGGTCGCAGCATCTTTGGCCGCGTACTTCAGATCCCTAGACGGCGGCCACTCATCATCGACTCCTCCTCCGCCACCCCCGCCCCTCCGCAGTAGTTCTAGGTTGCTTTCTTCTGTATAAAACATTTTTTGAATATTTTATTTATATATATTTTATTTTAATTCCAATTTTTTGTTATTAAATTTTAATATTAATTAAATAAATAATTAATAATTAATTAACTAATTATTGAAATTTAAATTTAAAAAAAAAATAAAAATCTTAAATGCGACCATATGGTCGCATGTTGACTGAGTCCAAAAGTGACCAACTGGTCACTAATCTTCAACATAAATTACGACCAGATGGTCACTTTGTAGGCGACCATCTGGTCGTATTTTGACTGAGTCTAAAAGTGACCATTTGGTCACATAAAATACGACCATTTGGTCACTTTTTTTATGTGACCAATTGGTCACTTATCTTCAACATAAATTACGACCAGATGGTCACTTTTATAAGCGACCATCTGGTCGTTTTTAAAAAAGTTGACTTTTTTGCGACAAAAAATTCTTGGTCCCAATATTGTGACTATACAGTCGCACAAATTCAGGACCGATCAGCTTTTTTGCCTCCACCATGTTGGTCGCATTTTTGGTCGCATTCCACTATATAAGCGACCAGTTGGTCGCAAATTATTGGTCGTAAATTGACAGTTTTTTTGTAGTGGGTGCACAATAGGTCCATGCAGAATCGATACAATTAGACTCCATTTCAACCTACATAAAATCACATTCACAACATATATGGTTATGAAAATAAATTAAACTTAAAGTATTAAAGTTCGAAATTGAAAACTAATTCTAATTAGTAATATTGACTCTTTTAAATTTTTCTTACAATTAAAACATTAAAACTAACTATTAACTTTAAAAATTTAAATATATATGTTGTTTACTAATTTAAAAGTTAAAACCTAATGAACTAACTTTTTTTTCCTCAATACATTTAAGTTTAAAACTAATAGTAATTCGTAATTCTGACTTTTTTTCAATTTTTTTTTTAGTTTTAACATTAAAACTAACTATTACTCTAAAATTTAAAAAATACCTATTATTTACTAAAGCAAAACTAACTTAATTTTAACCTTTTTTTTAAGGACACATGAGTAGGGAGGAAGCAAAAGATCCTAGAATAGATATTTTAAAACTTAAAATATCTATTATTTACTAAAACAAAACTAACTTAATTTTTTTCCTCCATATTACTAATTTAAAAACCATTTAACAGTTAAGTTTATTTTTTTAGTTTAAGTTTAATATACCAGTCTAAACAAAACTTGTAATCTAATAAATTATTATATATGTAATTTCTTTTAAATGATTAAGAATATGATCAACATTATTTAAAATAAAAAATAAACAGAATATGCTAATATATATATATATATATCAACTTAACATTAAAACTTACTTGGTAAAAATGTAGATGGTAAAAAAGGAAGGACTTAGAGAGTTTGATGATTTTGAAACTATAAGGGTTTGATGATTTTGACCGAAACCACAGGGGTGCTATTTGTAATTTATCTATTAATATATCGTTACTTTTTCTCGTTTTGACTTTAAAATATAATATGTGTTAGTCTTTATGCTCTAACTCTCAATAACTCTAATTGATCTTAGTGTCAGTGTAAGGTTCAAGAACAGCAAGAAAGGAAGAAGAAATTGACAAAAAGCTTACTCTCGTATCAATGGAGTTTTTCTAGAATGTATTTACAATTTGCTAGCTAACTTATTAACACCAACTTCTCAACTTATATAGAAGACAAGCTGGCATCATCTAACTAACCTCCATCTAACTAATTTCCTAGATATTTCTATTCTGTTTTATCTATTCAACAGCTTTTACAAATCTCCACCTTTGAAAGAGAAAACAGAAAATAACATCTAGCTATTACAACTTCAAATTTTACAAACTCTTGGACCAATGCCAGCCTTCATCATATAATACTCAAGTTTCAGCTAAGTAACAACTTTGGTCAACATGTCTGCCAAGTTTTCACTGGTATGAATCTTTGAAACTTCCACAATCTTCTCTTCTATAACTTCTCTAATGAAATGTAGCTTTATATCAACATGTTTGGACCTCTCATAGAACTGTTGATTCTTGGTTAGATAAATTGCTGACTGATTATCACAATGTATCCTTACCAAGGACTGACACACTCCAAACTCTACTGCAATCCCTTTCAGCCATATTGCCTCTTTGGTTGCATCAGCTAAGGCAATAAACTCAACCTTTGTGGTGGACAGAGCCACTCATGACTGCAAGGAAACCCTCCAACTTACTGTGTTCCTTCCCACATGAACAAATAACCTGTCATAGACCTCCTTTTATCAAGGTCTCCACCAAAATTTGCATCCACATACCCCTGAACTTCAGTGCATTCTGTCTTCTTATAAACTAGTCCCACATCTGAATTGTCTTTAAGATATCTAAAGATTCACTTCACTGCCTCCCAGTGTCTCTTTCCAAGCCTAGCCATATACCTGCTTGTCAAACTTGCAGCAAATGCAAAATCTGGTCTGGTACATACCATCAAACACCCCCACTGCATTCATATAAGGCACTGACTTCATGTAATTTATGTGATCATGCTCATCATCTTTAGGTGAGTTTTCAACAGACAACCTAAAATGATAAGCTAAGGGACCTTTGACAGACTTTGCATCTACCATACTGAATCTTGACAAGATTTTCTTACAGTATGTTTGCTGATTTAGACACAATATACCATCTGTTCTCTCCCTTGAAATTTCGATACCAAGGATTCTGTTAGCTTCCCCTAAATCCTTCATGTCAAATTCAGAACTCAGAAATGCTTTTACTTCTTTCAAATCAGTCATGCTACTAGCAGCCAACAACATATCATCCACATAGAGTAAAAGATAGATTGGCATACCTTTTCTTCTCTCACTGATGTATACACAACTATCATACATGCTTCTCTTGAAACCATTTTGCTCCACAAAATCATCAAAACGTTTATACCAGCATCTAGGTGACTGCTTCAATCCGTATAATGACTTTTTCAGCAGACATACTCCTTCTTCATTACCCTTTATTTCAAAACCTTGTGGTTGTTCCGTGTAAATCTTCTCTTCAAGTGTTCCATGTAAAAAGACAGTCTTTACATCTAACTGATGCAACTCTTGATTTCTTTGTGCAACTATTGAAAGGAGTAGCCTAATTAAAGAATGCTTTACCACAGGGGAAAATACTTCAGAATAATCAATACCTTCTCTTTGTGTATAGCCTTGCCTTGTACCTCATTGGCTGCACTTCCTTTATACCTTCTTTCCTCTTGAAGATCCATTTTGAAGCAATTAGTTTCTGTCCTGGTGACTTTTTAACTATCTCCCACGTTTGGTTCTTTAACAAGGATGATATCTCTTCATTCATGGCTGTAATCCATCTCCTGGCATCATGACAGCTTGTTGCTTCTTCAAATGTCTGTGGTTCATCATCACATACATCTGTCATTACATTCAAGGCAAATACTGCTGAATCTTCTGACTCATGTCTGCTTGGCTTTCTGATTGTTCTCCTTTCCCTGTCTCTAGCTAAGGAGTATTCTAACCGTTGTGACAAGTTCTCATCTTCTTGAGTTGTGTTAATTTCTTCTTCATTGACCTCCTGAGTTTCTATCTCAGTGTCAGCTTTCTCCACCTCAATTTTAGCATTCCCATCCTCTTTGTTTTCATTACCTGCTGTAGCTGTCTTGTTAGTTTTAGAAAACATCTCAGTTTCTCTAAAAACAACATCTCTACTGATGATGCATCTTCTATCAGTGGGACTCCACAGCTTATAGCCCTTAACTCCTTCAGGGTATTCCAAGAACATGCACTTTACTGCCCTTGGTTTTACCTTCCCTTGAGTTATATGCATATATGCTACACACCCAAAGATTTTAAGATTATCCAATCTAGGAGGATGTCCAGACCATAAATCTTCATGTCCATAGATGAATTGGGGCTCCTGTTTATGGTGTAGACTGATGTTGCCACTACCTCAGCCCATATCTCTTCTTTTGCTTGCGAGTCTGATAAAATGCACCTCACCCTTTCTAGGATAGTTCTGTTCATATGTTCTGCAACCCCATTTTGTTAGGGAGTCCATCTCACAGTTTTGTGTCTTGCAATTCCTTGAATTTTGCAGAAATTGTTGAACTCTTCATTGCAAAATTCCATCCCATTATCAGTTCTTAAGCATCTGATCTTCTTTTCTGTCTGACTTTCAACCATGATTCTCCACTCCTTGAACCTTGTAAATGCTTGATCTTTTGTCTTCAAGAAGTGCACCCATGTTTTTCTTGAAAAATCATCTACTAATGATAGAAATTACCTGGAACCATTCAAAGATTGAGTCTTTGTAGGACCCCACAAGTCAGCATAGATGTAGTCAAGTATGCCTTTTGTTGTGTGTTCCCCCCTTTTGAAGCTTTGCCTTTTGGACTTGCCAAAAATACAGTTTTCACAAAAAGTTAACTTTTCTGCCACACCTTCAGGAAGCAGCTTCTGTTTTGAGAGTTCATGGAGTCCCTTTGAGCTGATATGGGAGAGTCTTTTATGCCATATATCAGCATCACTCATCTCCAATGACTCTGCTATCATAGCCTCTGATCTTGTGATTATATCTTGCACAAAATACAAACCATTTCTCTTTTGTGCTGTAAAGATCAGTTTCCCCTCATTCTTGACTTCCAACATTCCACCCTTTCCTGTATAGTTATATCCTTGTGAGCCTAGTACCCCCAACGAGATTAAGTTCCTCTTCAGTGTTGGTACAAACCTTACTCCATATAAGATTCTCCTCTCTCCATTCTGCATAATCAGTTCAACTGTTCCAATTCCAATCACTTCACACATATGATTGTTTCCCATGTAGACTTTCCCTCCCTTCCATGGCCTATAGGAACTGAACCATGCCTTTGAGGGTGTCATATGATATGAACACCCTGAGTCTAGCACCCATTCTCTTTTATCCTCCATTGATTTCTTTTTTCCCACTGTGAGTACCTCTGCAAATGTGTATCCTTCTTCACCAACTGCAGCTTCTGCTACATGATGGTCCCTTCCTTTGCCTTGATCATATCTTCTTCTCGCAGGGCAATTTCTTTTGAAATGTCCTTCTTTATGGCATATGAAACATTTATAATTCCCTTTTGCTTTATTCTTCCACGAGTTCTTGAAATTCTTGGAGAAATTCCTTTTTCCTTTACCATTTACAAATAGACCTTCACTCTCACTGACTCCTTTTCCATCAGAAATCAACTCTAATTCTTTTGATTTTACTGCAGAAAGGATTGAACTCACAGTGAGCTTTTCCCTACCATATTTCATGGCAGCCTTTACGTCTTTGTAATCATCTGGTAAAGAATTCAACAATATGATTGCTTCATTCTCTTCTCTAAGAGATTCTCCAAGATTGTTGAAATCCACGATCAATCTTTTGAATTCATCCAAGTTCTCTGTCAGCGATTTTGAGGACTGCATCTTGAATGAGAACACCTTCTCCTTCAAATAGATCTTATTAGACAAGTCTTTTGCCATATAGATCGAATTGAGTTTATCCCAGACCTTCAGTGCAGTGTCTTCTTCAGCGATCTGCCTCAACACAGTGTCTGATAAATTCAAGATTAGCACACTGTGTGCATTATCAAGAACTGTCTGTTTATGATCTTCCGTAGTTCCAGCAAGCCATCGTGGTGTTTCTTCAAGAGCAATCACTGCTTTTTTCTGAACCAGTACATCTCTGATTTTCATCTTCCAGAGATTGAAATCACTGGTTCTATCGAACTTGTTTATCTCATATCATGTTTTTGTCGTAGCCATGGATCTTGATTTTTGTCTTCTGATCACAGATGCAGGCTCTGATACCAATTGTTAGTCTTTATGCTCTAACTCTCAAGAACTCTAATTGATCTTACTGTCAGTGTAAGGTTCAAGAACAGCAAGAAGGGAAGAAGAAATTGACAAAAAGCTTACTCTCGTATCAATGGAGTTTTTCTAGAATGTATTTACAACTTGCTAGCTAACTATTAACACCAACTTCTCAACTTATATAGAAGACAAGCTGGCATCATCTAACTAACTTCCTAGATATTTCTATTATGTTTTATCTATTCAACAGCTTTTACAATATGCATATCCAAAAATGTAATTGATATAATATTTTTTTAATAATTTATTTAAAAATTATTTTTCACATAAAATTCTGTTTAAAAAAAATGAGAAACAGAAATGAGACAAACACGTTTCTCTTTTTTTTTTCCTTCCCAAAAACAGGATACAAGCAGTGATCCTATCTCTCTATAAGTAAGAGTCTTGTATACATATGATGATATCTTCTTAGTAATGTGTCACAACTCGTCATATTCAAGTTTCTATCTAGAGAGGTTCACATGACGGAAAACTCTCAAATATTCTAAAATCATCTACACAAATCTCCATGTTTCTACACTTTTCAAAATTTATCTAGATTTTTCTAGAATTTTCTAGTCATCTCTTGTAGTTATCTTGTAATTATTGGATTTCTCTAAAATGTTCTTCGAGGTCCAAGTTCCATAAAAGATGACCTCGTGAGAAAATTTTCCCTTTTGCATAAACAATGATGGTCACTAGTATATCTCTCAAAAAAAATTACTAAAAATGTATTCACAAATTTAACCCAAATACAGAATTTTGCTATCGACCTTCAACTGTGGTAACCGTGATCATATTTGCTGAGAAAGTTCCAACATGTCCTTGCTTGAATGTCTCTGAATGAATCTCAATTTGCCTGCTGCTGAACCCAGGTTGCTTTGGTGTTGGAAGATTTGTTATTTCATTATTAAGCATTGAAAGAATGGTTGGTATATTTGGTCTATCATTTGCAAATTCTTGAACACACAACAGCCCCACATGAATGCACCTCAAAACCTCTCTTTCGTAGCGCGTTTCGAATATAGCAAGATCGACCAAATCAGCTATACGATCTTCAATCCATAATTTCCATGTCTGAGATTAGAACAAGGTAAAATAATAACAGTAGAGGAGTGATGTAACTAGATATTGTTGAGGTCTAGAGTCTTAGAAACTTACAAATCCTAAGAGGCTCAAAGCATGTTCATTGTGGTAAAAACTAGTATTTTTTCTCCCACTAATAATCTCAAGCAACAAAACTCCGAAACTAAAGATGTCGGATTTTTCCGAGAATTTGCCTTCCATTGCATATTCGGGAGACATGTATCCGCTATATTTTGTTGAAGGGAACTTGTTAAAATATTAGAATTCTGAATTGTATAGAAAATGAGAAAGAGAGCTACTTACTAAGTTCCCACAACTCTTGTGGTATTCGCTTGAATTTCATTTCCATAGAAAATTCTAGCAGTACCAAAATCTGAAATTTTGGGATTCAAATCTTTGTCCAATAGAATGTTACTAGCTTTCAGATCTCTGTGAATGATCTTCAATCTAGAATCTCTATGAAGATAAAGAAGACCTCTAGCAATCCCCTCGATTATGTCGAATCTTTTTCTCCAATCTAGAATTTCTTGTTCAGTTGAATTTGCATGTGTAGTTTTAAAAGGGCTAGTTAAAATAAATTAGTATAGTTTACTAAAGCTCAAAGAGAGAGTGTTCTAAAAGTTATAGGAAGCCTAACCAAAGATAAATGCATCTAAACTTTTATTTGGCATGTACTCATATACCAGCATCTTCTCATCTCCTTCTACACAACAACCGAGCAGCTGCACAAGATTCCTATGTTGTAATTTTGAAATGACTGTTACTTCATTCACAAACTCTTCGAGCCCTTGTCCGGATGCTTTTGAAAGCCTTTTTACTGCTATTTCCTGTCCATCCATCATTTTCCCCTAAAAGTGTGGTAAAGACCATTTTAATCATCCTTACCTTCTTAATGAGCAAAAAATGTGCCGAAAAAAGATAATTTACCTTGTATACTGGGCCAAAGCCACCCTGACCAAGCTTGTTACTCAAATGAAAGTAGTTTGTTGCAGTTGCCAGTTTCTCAAAATCAAAAAGAGTCAACTCCTGGAGCTTAACTTGACTCATTTTATCACGAAGCTTATCATCGTCATCGTTGAACATGTTAAAAAACCTTCCTCTTTCGCCAAACAAACACTTGTTCTGATTTTTTCTTTTCCCTGAAACAAACTTGCAATTTTACTATGCTAAATTTTGAAAGGTCTTTTTGCCTAATTCGCAAGTCGTCTACTTACAGAAGCAGAATATGCAGCATAGAAGTACAAAAGTTCCTGATATCACTGAAGCCATGATAGTAACTTTCATGTCATTGCTATTTTCATCTGTGATAGAAACAAAAAAGAAATTCCAAGAGTATGTGATTTTTATGGGAATACAATTACTAACTCTAGAAATCTTAGTTCTTACTAATGATATTATACCGGTTTCATCTGAATACGCCACTCGAACATAAATATCTGCTCCACCTTTGTTAAACTTCTCTAAGTCTATTAAGTTTCCAGTCCATAACATACAACCAATCCCAGTTCTATAAGAATAAGCAGTACAAGAACAATTTACCAAGCACTGGACTCTGCATTGATCTTCCGAAGCAACGAACCACTGTGCAAAATCCGGAACTTTGATCATTTCCAGTTTCAAAAACACATCCTCTCTGCCATTTTGCCCAGTGTTGTTCTTCATCTCACACGGCAACAGTGATTTCCTCACACACCCATTTGTCCAATTCCCTTTATTCCACTCCTCTCCGTTCTTCGGCTCAAAACCTCTCAAACAACGACAAATCGGAATCGTCTGCGAGTTACATATGCCGAATCCCCCACAAGAGCCATAAAAACCACACTCGGTTTCGGGAGCCGACCACTCAACCTTCCATTTCTGCTCCTCAGTACTCCAATGAATCTCTTCCAAGCTCCCATTGGGATTCAAATAGTAAAAAAACAATTGAGCCTCATTAGCATTAGCAACAGAGAGAGCGTAAGTTCTGTTTTCTAATACAAGATTAATTCCACTAAGATAACCAGAACTCATATTATGTATCCCAATAAAAACTTGACCATCCCATGAACCAGATCTCCAAAATGGGACATTCTTATCTTTCCAAATGAAAACTTCAGGAATACTAAAAGGATCAATACCAAACGAGAACCGTCCCAACGACGGATCAGAATCACTTCTCCACGAAACAAGCTCAACTTTCTCTCCAGTTCTTGAATTTGTGATGAATTTCATCATTGGCAAGAATTTATCAGAAGGGGTTTTAAAACTCTCCCATATGATAACCCCAGAAACAGGATCTTGCAAAACAAGATTCCCAGAATCTAAAAGCCTGGCAATGGAGTTAATTGTTGGATTAGAAACATTGGAATTCCAAATAGTAATGTTTTGTTCATCAAATAATACCAAATTCCCATCTTTGGAAATGGTAAAAACCCCAGATTTGTTCTTGAGAGGCTTATCTCTGTTAGCAACCCAGATGATGGTTTGAACAGAGACTCGTTTATCCCAAATTCCGACATATCGATTGGTGGAATCGAGAAAATTAAAGAAACCCAATTCGAAAAACTCACGATTTGATTTTATAGTTTCTCGGTCTTTGATGAATTGTGTTGATGTGATTGTATCAGAGCTGATAGCTAACTTAAAAAGAAAGCAATTTGGAATAAGAACAAGAAGAAGATGGAGAAAAGAAAAGCTATTTGTAAAGGGGTTTTTCATGATTCTTAGGGAAGATGAAGTTTTGATTTCATTATAAATTAGAAAGTTTGTTTTTCAAAGAATCAGGATTAAGCTTATGATGATCATCACGATGGGTTAATTGCTTGACTAACAAAATTTCAAAGGGATTCGTTTAAATATTTAATATTTTTATTTTCCGTTCTTCCAATCTTCACAGTATGGATATGATATATTTTAAGTATTAAAAATACAAAATTGAGTCAATGTTCATATTCTGAATCGGAGACGTCACGCTGAAGAGTGAAGAAGATGATGATGGTGCAGTGGAATGACCCTCTTATTTTATTATCAGTTCTTCCACGATCAGATTTGTCAAAGTTTCCCATTTCTTCAACTCTTAAGAATATAATATTATTATTTTTAGGGCCAATTACCCATATAGCATATTTTAGCTAAGTAATTATCCAAATGTTTGAACTTTTGAAATATCACCCATATAGCATATTTTAGCTAAGAGAAGAAAAATTAAGTCGCAAGCCTGAAATTAAAATGGAATGAAATGACAAAAAAAGCCCTTCTCTTCATCATTTCACGTCAAAGTTGTTTTTTTTTTTCCTTTCTCTCTCAACCCAAATTGATCGATCTTCTTCTTTATCAAGTGAATCGATCAATCTTCTTCTCTATCAAGTGAATCGATCAATCTTCTTCTCTATCAAGTGAATCGATCGCCGATTTTGTTCCATCAATCGATCGCCGATTGATTCGATTCTCTCTGAACTAATTCGTTAGATATTTTACTTTAATATATCTCAACCAAATCAATGCTGGTTACCTTTTGTTTCTGTCGCCTCCATTTCCCAAACTATGAAGAAGATTGAAACTAACAACAGAGAAAAGAACGGGAAATCAAAGGTAAGAATGTTCAATAAATTTGCATTTAGTTCATTAAATTTCTGAAAAAATAATAAATGAAGAAAAACAAAGACGAAATATGCATAATGTATTTTGTTTCATTAAATTATTGTACTATAATGAAACAAAAACTAATTTTCTATTATATTATTGAATTAATGTTTTTAAGGTTTTCTTTCTTCTATATTAATTTTCGGTCAAATTTTCTCTTGATTCTATCGATTTTCTTCTCTCCCCATGTTTTCATCTTGTCACATGATTTTATCATTTACCTAGAACTCTTTGCTTTCTTTGGGAAATTATGAAACTAATTTTTGAATTTGGTATATAGGTTTAATGTTTTAGTTCAATAATATATTGAACTAAAACAGTGCGTGTTAAAAATTTAATACAAAGTATATAAAAAATATAAATATTGGTAAAAATATAGATGGGTATTGGTTGAATGTTCTAATTCAATAATTAAATTGAAGTGAAAATGGTATGTGTTCAAACAATTAGCTAAAATTTATTATAAAGGATATAGTTCAATAATTAATTGAATTAGAAACCAGAAGTTCACTATTCATGAAAAAACAAGTAAGTGTATATAGCTATATATAGATTGAATGATTTAGCTCAATAGTTTATTGAATAACAGAGTGTGTTAAAACAAATATTAGCTAAATTTTGTTGAAATAAAACGGTGTGTGTTAAAACAATATTTATTGAACTAAAACGGTGTGTGTTCAAAATTTAGTACAAAAAAAATGGTGTAGGTATATAAATATTGATTGAATGCTTCAATTAATTTAGTTCAATAAAATTGAATAAATGTTTTAATTAACTATTTCATTTTCAACAAACTGTTTTGCTTTTATACTTCAATAACTTATGAAGATGGAGATTTCTTGAATAACAGAGTGTGTTAAATTAAATTGGGGCATGTTTCATCTTTTCACAATATAATTTAATTTTTCTGGTGGTGGTTTTGGGTAGTTTTGATATATATATATATATATATATATATATATATATATATATATATATATAAAAGATTTTGTTTTTTTGAGATAAACAACTTTAATTTGTCCATTAATGAAATTAACCCAAATTCAAATGTGTTTTTGTTTTGTTATGAAGAATTTACCTTTTGTTATTTTAGTTCAATAAATTATTGAACTAAAACAAAACGCATATTCCTTGAGTTTCTTGTATTTTTTCTTGAGTTATTATAGTTCAATAGTTTATTGAACTAAAATTAAAATGTGTTTTTATTTAGTTTTGAAGTATTTACTTTTTATTATTTTAGTTTAATAAATTATTGAATTAAAATAAAAAGCATATTTCTTGAGCTTCTTGTGTTTTTTCTTGAGTTATTATAGCTCAATAATTTATTGAACTAAGATACGAATGTGTTTTTATTTAGTTTTGAAGGTATTTTAGTTCAATAAATTATTGCACTAACACAAAAAGAAGTTTCTTGTGTTTTTTCTTAAGTTATTATTGTTCAATACTTTATTGAACTAAAATTAAAATGTGTTTTTATATAGTTTTGAAGGATTTACCTTTTATTATTTTAGTTCAATAATATTCCTTGAGTTTCTTGTGTTCTTCTTGAGTTATTATAGTTCAAGAATTTATTGAACTAAAATACGAATGTGTTTTTCTTTAGTTTTGATAGTTCAAGATTTTTTTTATTTTCTTGTGTTTTTTCATAAATTATTATAGTTCAAGAATTTATTGAACTAAAATTAAAATGTGTTTTTGTTTAGTTTTGAAGGATTTACCTTTGTTATTTTTGTTCAATAAATTATTGAACTAAAACAAAAAGCATATGTTTTTTTGTTCATAGTCAGTTTTTTCATGAGGAAGAAATGGATAACTATACTAAGGATGGTAAACCAAGATATGTTATGTGTCAATTGATACCTTAATAAATTCACTGTTTTAGTTCAATAAATTATTGAACTGATATCCCATCAATTTAATGATGATGAGCAAATTTGCTCAATCAATTTTTTTCCAAATCTACTCTTAATTTTAGGAACTGTGAAAATGTGATTTTGGTTAAGTTGTATCATTTTTCAGTTTATTTATTAGGTAAAGATTAGTAGAAATACATTTTTTAATTATGGCTATACTGTGAAAAATTGTTGTATATTGACTGTTCATAATCAGTGTTTTCATGAGCAGTAAATGGATAACGATACTAAGGATGGTAAACCAAGATATATTATGTGTCAATTGATACCTTAGTAAACACACTGTTTTAGTTCAATAAATTATTGAACTAAAACAGTGGCTAAAAAAAAACTGGAAAAAACTAACATTAAGTCAATTGCTTTGTGATTTTGAATAACAATTAATTGCCTTGGTGTTTTTTAGGAACAAATGCTTGAAGTTGTATTGAAAGAGACAACAATACAATTACCAAACAATGCAATAGAGGAGAAGAAGAAGGTAACAAGAATATATATTCGTAAGAAAAAGACGCAATAACCAATTCTCCCATTGAAAAAGAGAAATATAAAGCGTTCACGACTTTATTGTTCACCCTTCATAAAAGAATTCGGCTCAGATGGAAAAAAAAAGAAGATGATGACAACCCAAAGATGAAAGGGGGGGAAGAGCAAAAATACTTGGATTTTTTCTTCTATTATTATTTTTTTGTATAGACGTAATTGAACTCAAATACTAAACTTTTTTTTTAACATGTCTATGGATAAAAAAATAGAAGATAATGTGTATATGGCAATGAGCTATTGTTAAAAAAGTTTTGAATGATAATTTGAATATGGCAGTGAAGAGTGATGAAAATTGGGATGAGTTTTGTGATGGGCTGATGTATCTTGTTAACAAAAATTTCAATAATCCTACAAAACAAAAGAAATATAAACTCTTTTTTAGTTCAATAATTTATTGAATTATAATAATCGAAGGAAAATTCTAAAACACTGAAGAAATATGCATTATGTTTTATTGAACTAGAAACTTAAGGGTTCAATAATGAAATATGCACTTTGTTGTAGTTCAATAATTTATTGAACTAAAAAAGATAAACTTAGAAACTAGAAACTATGAAATATGCACTCTGTTGTAGTTCAATAATTTATTGAACTACGATAACTGAAGGTAAATAAATCCTCCAAAGCTGAAGAAATATGCATTCTGTTTTAGTTCACTAATTTATTGAACTACAATAACTGAAGGTAAATCCTACAAAAGTGAAGAAATATGCATTCTGTTTAGTTCAATAGTTTATTGAACTACGTGATTGAAGGTAAACCTAGAAACTATGAAATATGCACTCTGTTTTAGTTCAATAATTTATTGAATTATAATAACTGAAGGTAAATCTTACAAAATTTCAAAAATATGCATTATGTTTTAGGTCAATAATTTATTGAACTAAATAACTGAAGGTAAACCTATAAACTATGAAATATGCACTCTGTTTTAGTTCAATAATTTATTAAACTACAATAACTAGAGGTAAATCATACAAAACTAAAGAAATATACATTATGTTTTATTTAAATAACTTATTTAACTACTTAACTAAAGATAAGGTTAAAAACTATGAAATATGCACTCTGCTTTTGTTCAGTAATTTGTTGAATTATAAAAACTGAAAAAATTTACATTTTGTTTTAGT
The DNA here is from genome assembly GCA_028015215.1 of Gynostemma pentaphyllum. Classification (NCBI taxonomy): domain Eukaryota; kingdom Viridiplantae; phylum Streptophyta; class Magnoliopsida; order Cucurbitales; family Cucurbitaceae; genus Gynostemma; species Gynostemma pentaphyllum. The sequence goes on along the minus strand of CM051346.1, from coordinate 42,665,971 downwards.
TCAAAAAAAATTTTGACTACATAACTTAAGGTAAACCTATAAACTATGAAATATATGCACTATGTTTTAGTTCAATAATTTATTCAACTACAATTACTGAAGGTAAATCCTATCAAATTGAAGAAATATGCATTAAGTTTGAAGTCTAAGAAAACTATGAAAGTCTTTTAGAAGGTATTCCATCCCTTACGCTTGTTATAGCCAAATCTTACACATAGACTGACTTGAAGCGAGTCTTGGACTAATTTACAGATGATATTATTTTCTTCTTCGAACACCCAACAACAAGCTTAACGATTGGAAGCAACACATCATTTCTTCCAACTCCAAAATCAATATAAGGTTTTATAAGCCCTTCATCTTTAACTAGTGAGTGACCATGAACAAGAAGCCTTAAGCAATTCGCAATTGGAACCAAAGAAGTAAAGTAGCGAGCCTCTGTTGAGGTGGACTTAAATTGATGAACTGGTGTAATTGAGAAACACATATTAAAATCATCAACATACAAATATATGATGCAATAATTTTTCTTCAAATAAAACTTTAAGATTTCCTTGAATATATACAGAGAATGAAAATATCAAGAGAGAACTAATCTTAGTTCTTTTTTTCAGAAAATATGAGGATGAGATTTCTACCCAAAAAAATTGAATCATTGTTCTTCATCAAGAGAAATGTGTGTAATAGACCCTGTAATATTAAAGAAAGTATCGACTTTTGTATCTAAGCCTTCCCAACGCCCTCCATAAGAAACGACAATAGCTATATTCACCATACTGCAAAGAAAAAAAAACAATTATGTAAAAAAAAAAGTAAAGAAACAAAATACTGTTGTGGATAATTAAAAACAAACTGTTTTACTACACAAAAATTTAAACCTGCTTGATAATTGTAAACTAAATATGATAACATATTAAAAAAAAATATAACCTTTCTATATAAAAAAAAATGAGGTATAATACATCTACAAACATCAAGAACAGAGAAAAAAACAAAAAAAAAGTATGAACTAAGATATCAAGGTTTCCCATATCTACATGTGCGTTTGTTATGGCCAAATCTCCCACACCGACCACACATGAATCGTGTCTTAGACTCATTTGCAGATGGTATTCTTTTCTTCTTTGGACGCCCAACAACAAACTTAACATTAGGAGGCAAGACTTCATTTCTTATAAATTGAGTATCAATACAAGATTCAAGAGCATGAACAATTTCAGTATAGGTATTAGTAAGATACTCAGAAGAATAGAAACAAGAAGTATAATTGTGAATAGATTTACAACTCTTCTTAATAGAAGCACACGCATGAGAGCAAGAGATTGCTTCAATATCCCACATCTTATAAGTACATGTCCATAATGCAAGATTGACAACATATTGTATTGAATTATGAAACACTTGATACTTGTCTTTGCTAGCTGTATGAACCTGAATAAAATAAAGTTCAACAGAGAAACAGAAAACAGATCAATAATTTATTGAACTAAAACAGTGAGTCTATTTTAATATTGTTTTAGTTCAAACAAATTTGTCTAATTAATAAAGAAAAAAGATAGTGAAAGAAAAAAAATAATAATAAACAAACAAGTATTTAGACAAAAAGGATAAATAAACAGTAAAAAACGAAACACTATTTTAGTTCAATTAATTATTGAAATAAAACAGTGTAACTAATTAGAAAAGAAAACAGACAATGTATGTAAAAAAATAAAAACTAAAACTAAAAAAACAAGCATTTAGACTAAAAAAACAGTAAAAGAAAAAAAAACTATTTTAGTTTACTATATTATTGAACTAAAAATCAAAGTGGGAGTTTAAAGGATAAAACAAAAACAGTAAAAGTAAAAACAAAAACACTATAGTTCAATTAATTATTGAACTATAACAAGTGGTAGTTTAAAGGATAAAACAAAAACATATTTTAAAACGAAACAGTGTTATAGTTCAATTAATTATTGAAATAAAACGGTGTGATTAATTAGGAAAGAAAACAAACAGTATATGTAAAAAACAAACAAAAAAACAAGCATTAAGACTTAAAAAAGCAAAAAAAAAAAAAACAGTAAAAACAAAAAACTATTTTAGTTCAATATATTATTGAACTAAAAATCAAAGTGGGAGTCTAAAGAGCAAAAAGTAACAAGTAAAAATGAAAAACATTTTTAGCTCAATTAATTATTGAATTAAAACGGCGTGACTAATTAGGAAAGAAAACAAACCGTGTATGTAAAAAACAAACTAAAAAAATAACAAACAAGCATTTAGACTAAAAAAAAGTAACAAAAAAAACAGTAAAACAAACATTATTTTAGTTCAATAAATTATTGAACTAAAAATCGAAGTGGGAGTTTAAAGGGAAAAAATGAAAACAAAATATTGTTTTATTTCAATTAATTATTGAACTCAAACAGAGTGGTAGTTTAAAGGATAAAACAAAAATATATTTAAAAATGAAACAATGTTTTAGTTCAATTAATTATTAAAATAAAACAGTGTGATTAATTAGGGAAGAAAACAGACAGTATATGTAAAAAGCAAACTAAAAAAGCAACAATCAAGCATTTAGACTAAGAAAAGCAACAAAAAACAATAAAAACAAAAAATTATTTTAGTTCAATATATTATTGAACTAAAAATCAAAGTGGGAGATTAAAGAAGAAGAAGAAAAAAATAAAAACGTAAACAGTGTTTACTAAAAATAAAAATAATAAAAGGAAGAAGACGAGAGAAAACAGGAACTAAAACAAAAGAAAAAAAGTTCAGATAAAAGGAAAACAAAATGAAAGGAAAAAACAATTGTAACAAAAATTTTCTACATAACTTCATTTTTCTTGAGTTCAAACAAAACAGGAACTAAAAAACAAATGAAATCAAAGGAAAGAAAAAAAAAAAAAAAGATGAATGAACTCAAAATCAAAAATCCAAAAAGCTACAAAACAAAAAAAGAAAAGATGAAATTATGATTCCATGTTTAAATGATAGAGATGAAAATATATTGACAAAAACTAGAAAATACATTGACAAAAACTAAAAAAATCCAAAGGCGTCATCCACTAAATCACCATCCATATGATAATCAACATATGTATCCAAGCCTTCTCAGCGCCCTCTATAATAAACGACAATAGCTATATTCACCATACTAGAAAAAAAAAGTGAAAAAAACCAAAACAAATAAAAAAACTGATTAGGTTCAATTAATTATTGAATTAAAATATACAAGGAGTTTAGAGAAGAAACAACAACAACAAAAACAAAAGCATTGTTTAGACGAAAAAAAGGATAAAAATACAGTAAAAAAAAAATAGTTAATTGAACTAAAACAAAGTAAAAACAAAAAAACAGTCTGTTCAATAAGTTATTGAACTAAAACATTGTGGTCCAATTAATTATTAATTAAAACAAAAAAAATTAATTATTAATTGAACTAAAGTGAACTAAAACATCTAATGTAGTTCAAAATAATTATTATACAAAACATTGAGTATGATTACATCAGGAGAAAGCAAAAGCAGATAGATAATGTAAAACAAAAAGCATTAAAGTACAAAAAAAAAAAACATTGTTTTAGTTCAATCAATTATTGAACTAAAAATATTGAAGTAACATAAAAATCAAACATTGTGGGTCTTAAAGATTATAGCGAAATTCTTGAATTCAAACAAAATTGAAAAATAAACAAATAAAAAACAAATGAAAATATGGTAGTGAAAACGAAATCAAATAACAAATAACAATAAAAGTTCAAAAAAAATTTCTAACAGACCTCAAATCGAATAAAAAAAGTAAAAAAGAAAGAAAGAATGATTCAAGGAAAATGAGGGAAACTAAAATCGCGAAATACAATCGAGAGCAGCAAAGTTAACCAGAAGAACAAATGACATAATTAATAAGAAAGGAAGGAAAATAAAAGTTACATACCCGGATGATTGGAGATCAGTTGAGAGGAAGAATACGAGGGATTTAGTCGAGAGAAAGAAGATGAGGGTAAAAATGTAAAAAAAAAACATAAAAGCTGGAAATGGGGCGCTTTCGTGGACTATTAGAATATGCTATCCAAGTAATTTAACAAAAGTAAATACACGAAAGTAATATTGGGGGATATATATGCTATCTTAGACAAATCCTTTTATTTTTAATTAAATATAAAATACACCTCAATACTTTATATTATTAACTAGATCATATTCATACCAATGTGTTTTAATTTCTTTAAAAACATGATTACATTTTAATAAAATTGTAAAGGGTGAAAAATCATTATAGCCACTTTTTGAGGCAAAATTTAACAAATTGCTACCTTTTGAGAGATTTAGTGGAGTAGTACTTTTTTACTATTCAATTTTTCAATATACCAAAACTGTCCTTTTCGTATATCAGGTATAGTCTGACGCCCCTGACATTCTGACACGTCTGTAATTTTCTTTCCCGATGCATTCTTTCTTCCCCAGTTTATGGTATAGTTAGTATATTGTTCATATAGTTTTTTGGTGGATTTAGCATATTTTATTAAAAAAAAAATTATGTTTTGATTTTATACTACATACTTTGATTTTAATTTAATTTTTTTAGATTCATTTTAGTATATTATTTATAGTTTCCCCTCTCATGTAAAATATTTTGTCCATTTGGTATATTAGGTATATAGTCTTCCGCTTCAAAACTCTATTTGAGAAAAAGTGTGGATGTATGTACACAGTGACGAATCCAGAATTTTAGTTCAGGAGGGGCATCGTATATAAATATATAAAATTTAATCCGTTCAAATTTTAAATTTTGTACAATAATTTTTACACTAAAATATTGCAGAATTTTTTTATTAAGAAAAATAAAAATCAATCGTATATGGTAAAAAGAAAAAGTAGAACTTACTATTTAATATACAAAAATTAATTACCATAAACTTCAGGTCAAAGAACAAAATAGGAATGGAAATTGTAAAAAAAATCTCAAATCATTAAAGAACAATGTGATTAGAATAAATAAAAAGAAAAAAAATTGAAACCATAGAAAATTAATTGAACCACATAAATTCGGTTAATAGGGGGTTATTATGGCTTTTTAAATGAATATATTTTTAATCTATAAATATAATTACATATATATTTAAAAAAAAAAACTCAAAAGTGAGGGGGGCACGTGCCCTCTGGTCCTTAATTGAATTCGTCTGTTTATGTACATAATAAATATTTTGTTTAATCTGCAAATCAAAAACAAAAAATATTAATTAAAAAATATTTAATATGCAAAAAAAACAAATACTTAGTATGCAAACAACACAAAAACAAAATGTATATTACGTATATTACATAATGTACGGATAACAAAAAAAAAAAGCATAAAGAAGGGTGTGGATGCACGTAATATACATATCATTTAATCTGCAAATGAAAAAACAAAAAAGTGTTAATTACATAATACTTAATGTACAAAAAAAATTACTTAATATGCAAACAAAGCAAAAAGAAATGTATATTATATATTACGTATATTACAAAATGAACATAAAAGAAAGAGGTGTACATCAACCACTCGTCATTTCGTATATCACGTGTATTATTCTTAACATATTCCCCTCACATGTGGAATATAAACTAAGAAGAAACGTCATCACATGAGTTCGAACTCAAAACCTGTTACATTATTAGGTTCATCATAACATAAGCGGCCAGCCAACCACGTAACACCCAGGCAGGCGGCAGCTACAGAGAATAGCTTTGGCTTTTCAAAGTTCAAAGGAAGCTATTTTGTATGGATCCTGCATGTCCCTCTCTTTACGTGGAAAGCTTACCATCCACGTTCTTTCATGCATATATATTCCTTAACATCTCCTAAACAATACAAATACACTCACCACACCAACAATATCGTTTCATCATCGAAACCGACTCCTCCAAAAAAATAACGAAATGGCAAAACTCAAAAATAGCCTCATCGCTCTCTTCGCAATCGCACTTCTCATTGCCAATGCCTACGCGTACCGCACCCGTCGAGATCGACAATCAATTCAGGATAGAGAGGTGTCGTGAGTTGTGGGGCACCCAGAAACTTCTTAGCTGCGAGCAATATCTAAGGCAGCGTGAGGGAGGAGTGTTGATTACTCAAACAAAGTGATGAACATGAAAACGAAAAAGGTGAGAAAATAGATGAATGTTGTAAAAAATTAAGACAAGTAGATTCGGAATGCAGGTGTGATAAATTGTATGAGATTGTTAAGGAACAACGACAACAACAACGTCGTCAGGAGAGAGGTCATGATGATCAAGGAACACAACAGTTGCGAGAGAGAGCTAGAAACTTGCCTGCCATGTGCCGACTTCACTTCTAAAACATGACTTTGCTTCCTACGTAGAAATAGTACCATTGATGTGTGCTGTTTTCTCAATCTCCAAATAAAATAAAGTGTACTTGTCTTTCCTTTTGCTAATCTGAGTTGAGTTTTGGCCTCTACCTCTTGATAATAATAAATGTATAACTTATTTTTAGTTATTATTCTTTTTTGATAAAAAATAGAGAACAAAACTTATCTACTTCCCATGGAGTAGATCTTCATCCATACTTACAAGCATTAAATTATCGGTAAATTAAAGATTTTATTACTTCAATCATACATAATATTTTAATGATGATAACTCTTTAATTTATTATTGATTTAGAGGTTTTAAAATGATCATAAAGTAGATATCGAAACGAGAATTCCAAAACATTTTGAATCATTCAAATCAGAATTCAAACAAACAAGTTATGACTAAAAGAAGTTGACAATATTACTGGGGAGAGGTCAAATTGCATAATTTTGAAACTATGAGATATAAATATTTATTTTCTAACTATATAGGGTATGTTTGCATTTTACCAAAACCATATGGGTGTTATTTGTATTTTATCCTTAAATTATTAAATAGAAATGATATAAAAAATTTGAAAGATGAAAAATCTCAGGTGAGGATATCGCTAAATTAGATGGGCAACTGACTGACTAGTTAGAGGATAAAAGTTACTTTTATTTTTAAAAATGATTTAAATAATATATATCATTTACAATTATCGATTTGTTAAAAAACACTTTTCGACCACCATATCATATTTCTTTTAGTTCATTAAATTATTAAATTAGTTCAATAAATTAGCGAAACACTATGTAATTAAATTATTAAAATAATGAAATAAATGAAAATACATATCTAAAATTTACTATTTGAAATAATTACTATAAACTATACATGTTTATTCACAAGTAACTGTATTTAAATATTTTTAAGAAAATGGTTAAATTTCATTACTTAATTAAATTTAAGGGTGTAAACACTAAAATTCAAAAAGGTTAGTATAATTACGGGGCACTTGCACATATAGCTAAAAAAAGTCTAATATTTACAAAAATAGCACAAAAAACTCAAATCCACGCCTAAAATAACACAAAATTGCCATAAGTAATCACTAATTTCTGCGTATATGTTATCACTGATTTTACTGGTTCGTTATATCAAATGATATTTCGTACATGTAATCACTTATTACCTGATAAGTTATCATTATCCAAATTATCATAGATTTCTTTTCACTTGAATGAAAGTTTTTAAAAAACTGTTATATTTATAAATACTTTTTAAAACTACTAGATTTATAAATATTGAAGAAAATTCTGCTACTCAATAAAATTTCTCTATAATTATACCAACCATATAATTTAGGTTGTTCATATCATATATATTTAATAAATATATGGTAAAAATATATAGTTTGTATTTTCCTATTTTTTTCTCAATTAAACGGGTTGATAAGACAACAATCTATTACCATTGGTTGCCAAGAGAACACATTTCTACGATTTTTATCGTAGAACTTGAACCACCGTTAAGAAGACAGCTAGCAATTGAAATTTAACGAAAGCAAACTACACAAAAGTTGAATGCGATTGCAACGAGACAAGTCAACTAATTACGTTATGTTGTCTGGTAGGGGTGTTCACTGTTCAAAAAACCCAACCGACGAACCCGGCCTACCCAAGTTGGGTAGGGTTAGGTCCATTTTTATTTCGGGTCTCCTCGGGTCATATTTTAGTGCAACCGAATTTTCAGTTTGGGTCTCGGGTCCAAAATTTTAAGGGTTGGTTCAATCCAAACCGACCCAAACTTTAAATATTATATAATTTTTAGAATTTTTTTTTACCTTGCTATTTTCTTTTAATTTTTATTCAATAGGCCAACCTTCTTTTCTTTTTTACTTTTACTTTGCTAAAAAAAAAATGATTTTACAACTTTTTTTTTTTTAATGTTTTTACAAAAAAATAAAAATTGTTCATAGGGCCAACCCGAACACCCAACCCTACCTTCATAGGGTCGGGTTTAGGGTTTTTTAGGGTCGGGTTGGGTTGGGTTATCTCTTAAATTCGGGTTGTTCGGGTTAGGCATATGAACAACCTGAAAAATCGGTTTGGTCCAAAAATTAGATGAAAACCGCCCCAAACCGGCCCGTGAACACCCCTATTGTCTGGAATCGAGATTCAATGGTGGGTGTGAGCAGGAAAAAATAAATAATGACCCGCTTTGAGAAGGAAGATAACTTGTGAAAATACTCGCATGCTCAGATCAAGAGTATGAGTTTATACTCACTTTCAATTTTTATACGTGCTTTATTTCATTAATTTTTAGGTCCTATTAATAAATAATATATATAGAGAAATTTGAACAGATGACATTTCTTTTTAAAATAATTTCAAAATAATAAATGTTTTGAAATATTTTTAAAATTAGATCAATAATATTATGAGACGTGTGGATCTCAATATTAAAAATATCATTTTTGAAAATATCAATTCTTAAAATATAATTTTTGGAAAACCCCTAAATCAAATAAAAAGAGTATACATATAAACCAAATATGAAATCGTAATCAGTACGTAAGCAACAGTTAAATGATGTATCGAAGTATCTTCCTGAAAAGAATAGTCCATATTGGAAGCTACCTGCATTCTAATTGGTTCCTTTGAAAAGTTGTTTTGTCAAAGACGATGAAAAAAAAAAAAAAACATAAGGAATACTAATTCTTACTCATTTTCAGTGCATTCAAATTCTCATATTTTCTGAAACTCCAAAAAAAGATGAGCTTTTCTCATCTTTTTCTTCTTCTTCTTCATCTTTTGCTGACATGCTTTTGTTTAAAATCATGCTTTGGCAGAGATACAATTACATCAACTGAATTCATCAAAGACCCTTCAATTATATTATCCAACAATAGTTTCTTTGAATTGGGTTTCTTCAGCCCGGTTAATACAACGAATCGATATGTCGGAATTCAGCTCAAGAAAGGTTCTGCACCAACTGTGGTATGGGTAGCTAATAGAGACCAACCTCTCAAAGATTCTTCTGGTGTTTTTTCTATTTCTAAGAATGGAAATCTTGTTGTTTTAGATGGAGACAGTAACATTCTTTGGTCTTCAAATGTTTCTAAATCTTTAATGAACTCAACTGCTCAACTTTCAGATTCTGGCAACCTTGTTTTGAAGGATTCTGCTTCTGGGGTTATTATATGGGAAAGTTTCAAACACCCTTCTGATATTTTCTTGCCAGAAATGAAATTTATCACCAATATAAGAACAGAAGAGAAAGTAGGATTGACATCGTGGAATAGCCCTTCGGATCCGTCGAAAGGAAGTTTCTTTTTCGGTATCGATGCGAGGAATATTGCCGAAGCTTATATATGGAATGGCAACAACATACATTGGAGATCTGGTCCGTGGAACAGTCAGTCCTTTATTGGAATTCCCTATATGGATGCTATTTATCTCTATGGTTTTAATCTTGTAATTGAAAACCAAACTTATTCTCTTTCACTTGCTAATAGGAATGAGTTGTCTCAATATGAAACCTATCACTTGAACTCACTAGGGAATATCGTGCAATCGTATTGGGATTCCGCGGAGAACGACTGGAAGGTTAGGTGGTCGGCTTTAAAGACAGATTGTGATTTTTATGGTGCTTGTGGGGAATTTGGAATCTGTAATCCGAAAATGTCCCCTGTTTGCAGTTGTTTGAAAGGATTTCGGCCGAAAATCGATGTGGAATGGGATCGAGGGAATTGGACTAATGAGTGTGTGAGAAAGACATTGTTGCTGTGTGAGAAGCCGAACAATGTCAGTGATGAAAACGGCAAGGAAGACACGTTTTTTAAAATGGAAATGGTTAATTTGCCACACTTTGCAGAGTGGTCCAGGTCCTCTGCTTCAACAGAAGATTGCAGACTTAGGTGCCTGGATAATTGTTCTTGTTCTGCTTATGCATATGAAAATGGCATTGGTTGCATGTTATGGAGAGGAAGTTTAATCGACATACGAGCGTTCGATGTCGGTGGAGGGACTCTTTACCTTAGATTGACACATTCAGAATTCGGTATGAGTTAGTAGCTGTCCTTTAATTGTAATAACAAAAACTGCCTCTTTTTCCAATTCTCTTCGCTGCTTTCTTCCACAGGTGATACTGTAAGAGATATGAAAGGGATTGTAATAGCTTCAACGATAGGAGGAATACTAATCATTATCTTCATCGCGTGTTTCTCATGGAGAAGAATGGTTCGCCAAAAAGGTAAAACACTTCATTGAGTTAGCTTAATTGATAAAAGGGGAAAAAAATTAATTGAGATTTATCATGTGCAGCAAAAAAAGGGAGAAACAAGAAGATGTCATTGTTTAAGGAAAGGGGGAAATTTTTTAGCTTGACGACGGATCGTAGAATCGGAGATAATTTGAACAAAGAGTTACATACTTATGATTTTGAGCAGCTAGCAATTGCAACAAACAATTTTCATTTAGATAACAAGCTTGGGAAGGGTGGCTTTGGTCCAGTGTATAAGGTGGTTATTCATAACTATTTTTTTCTCGTTCTGTCTTATCTCACTTGACCGATCTTCCCCCCTAACATGGGTAGGGCGACAGGTGTGGAAGGAAGAAAAACCTCGAAGAAGACGCTCCTCTTAAATGTAAAAGACATGTTTATGACTCTCTTTGTTTTCAGGGAACATTGTTGGATGGACAAGAAATAGCAGTAAAAAGGCTTTCAAGAGCCTCTAACCAAGGGCATGAAGAATTTATCAATGAGGTGGTTTTGATTTCAAAACTACAACATCGAAATCTGGTTCGGCTTCTTGGTTGTTGTGTTGAAGGAGAAGAGAAGATGTTGATATATGAGTACATGCCTAACCTCAGTTTGGATGCATTTATCTTTGGTTAGTTATTCTTGCAATAACCTTAAAAGGTTAGTTTTCTTTCTCAATCCATTCACGATAAAAAAAATGAAAAATGTTCATGCAGATTCATCTAAACAGAAAATCTTGGATTGGAGGAAACGATTTGATATTATTATGGGAATTGCTCGAGGTCTCCTTTACCTTCACAGAGATTCTAGATTGAAGATCATCCATAGAGATCTAAAAGTAAGTAACGTTCTATTGGACAAAGATTTTAACCCTAAGATTTCAGATTTTGGCATGGCAAGAATTTTTGGCAACAATGAAGATCAAGCCAATACTTTAAGGGTGGTTGGAACTTAGTAAGTACCTCTTGGATTTTGTATAATTAATTCGGTTTTAATATATGAACTAACCAGACTCGTTTAAATATATTTCTTTTATTTATGAATCTAGTGGCTACATGTCTCCCGAATATGCAATGGAAGGTCGATTTTCTGAAAAATCAGATGTCTTCAGTTTCGGAGTTTTGTTGCTTGAAATTATTAGTGGGAGAAAAAATTCAAGTTTTTACAACCATGAGCATGTCTTAAGCCTAGTTGGACTAGTAAGTCTAGGAGAATTATTCCTAAATTTAGTAATATTTCACTTTCAAATTCTTCATAACATTTAAATCTTATTATTTACAATTAGTTTTGTACAATGATTTTCAGGCATGGAATTTGTGGAATGAGGAAAACCCCCTTTCTCTAATTGATCAAGCAATATATGAATCATGCAACCAAATAGAGGTTTTGAGGTGCATCCATATAGGGCTCTTATGTGTTCAAGAAGTTATGAATGATAGGCCAAATGTGTCCATCATTATTTCAATGCTTGGTAGTGAAATTGCAGATCTTCCTCCTCCAAAACAACCTGGTTTTACTAGCTTGCAATTTGAGAGTGATGCAAATTTATCTCATGAAAGTCAAGGTAAATATTCAGCCAATATAGTTACCATTACCAAAATGGAAGGGAGATAATTATTAGTAGTTTTATGTATACAATTTATTGTGCAAAAGGAATTCCTTCAACTTTTTGCGGCTCTTGGTTGATTATAAAACCCTCTTTTGTCTCTTGGTTGTTAATTTCAGATACAATTTTATATTTTAAGTACTAAATATACAACAATGTTTCTCATCATAATATATTTAATAAAAAACTATCATGGGGTGTTTCTACCTTTGATCAAAATCACAAGGGTCTTATTTGCACTTTATCCTTATTAATATTGATATTAATTATTAATTTTCATTTAAATAAATTCATTATTTAAATAATTAATAATATTAAATATTAATTCTCATTTAAATAATCTCATTATTTAAATAATAAACAGACTTAATTTTAAGTAAATCAATTACTTAAAATATTTTTTCTCCTAAGTTAAATTAAAATTTTGCTACAACGATATTTTGATTAATATAGGGATATGATGGACATATAGATCATAGACTCCAATAATTAGTTAATTAATCGATTAAACTTATTAATTAATTAATCACTATCATTAAATAAGGGTTATTCTACTATAAACCTGAAGTTGCACTCCACTCACTATAAATGAGTTATGTCCATTAGTTATTAAGATAATTTTCGAATGTATCCTTCACGTGTGGTCAAACTCATAGTTATAGTTGAGTTGAATTTACCATTTTACCCCTATATTTATATATTGTATCATTGTCCTGGTGATTTTCTAATGAACAAGTTATATAGTCCAACTATAGAGTAATACTCATATGATCAATGGAAGGTGAGACATCTTTTTGTTCAAGTACTGAATCACTACAACAATGAAATTACCTAAAATGATAAAATATCACACAGGCATTGTCATAATAGAAAAATTGTGAATTCCATCTAGTGTAGAAATGTTCTCAGCTTCTCGCTTTGTCTTGTCCCCAAAACAATAGTCATATTGAGTGTACCAACAGATCATTTATTGCCAATGTGAATCAAATGACTTACTCTACAAGCAGGAGTTCATAACACACTCAGGATTAAGATCTATCATGTTTGAAAATCTGAGTGATTTTTTTATAATATTCTATAAACAATATTATTTAAAGGATTGATTAAATATCGTGGTTCAGTCTTTTACAATCAGCATTGTGCAAAATACCCCGACTCATATTTTTTTCACATGAATAATTCAAATAAAATCAGTTGAAAATGATACAAAGTGAATCGTATCAACTTTGTTACCAGGATTAGGTTCCTCAACCTAATCCATATATTGTAGACTCTTTAAGTTACTATCTCATGTTAGATCTCATATATGTCTCACATACCTAGTCAAGATTACATCAAAGTAACTCAGGGGTATTTACGTAATTTGAATGCAATATGTTGGACATATATGACAATACACAGATCTGCTTTAAAGAATATATTTTTATCAATTTTTAAATTTATTCTAAATAAATGATGTTAACATAAAATTACAAGTGGTAGAGCATCAATTCCAACAATGTTATTAGTGATACGTCATATTAGTTACTGAATTATATTTAACTGATATACTTGCATGAAATAAGAGCCTTTAGGATATTTTCTAATGAATAGTAGCCATGTTTATAAGATTTTTATATTTTTATAAATACTTTTTTGGGTATTAAATTTATACATATGGGTAGGGGTGGAAATTAAAAACGAAAAACTGACGAAACTGACCGAACTGCCCGAAATCGATCGGTCAGTCGAGGTTGGTTTTGGGCAGCCTCAAAACCGACCATGGTCAGTCGATTTTAATATAATTGGTCGGTTACATTAAAACCGACCGACCAACCGAATATACTTTAATTAATAAATTTAAAAAAAAAAAACCCTAAGTAAACTACTCAATCACATGCCTCCCTCCCTATCTCACTCACGCTCACTGCCTCACACCACAGAAACATGCAGAAGAGAGACACCCCTTCTCAAAATCCATTCTTCACAGTAGACCACCGCTTGCGACGCGACTCACCACCGCTTGGTGGAATTTGGATGGCTTGTTTTGTTTTGTATGAACTTTGATTTAGGTATTTGAATTTGTTTGGAATTTTATTTAGGTATTCGGACTTGATTGAACTTTGATTTTGGATGATTGTTTTATCCAAATTCAATTTACTTTAGGTTTGATTCTAAATGATTATGGATTAATAAATTATTTTTTTATATTTAATCTTGATAGCAATATGAATATTACAATTTACAAATAACTTTTTTAATCTCAATTACGTATTTTTTTTCAAATTCTATCAACAAAAGCTTTTTTTTTTTTTTTTTTAATTTTCAAAAAAATGCCTCCCAAGCCCGATCCTCCCAGATTCTGGTTGAAACCGAACGAAAGCGACCGATCAATTGGCTAGCCGGCCGGTTTGTGATGCTCCCACAATCATTTCGGTCGGCAGCGGTTCCTCTTTTTCTTTTGTCAAAATCGATTAAAACTTATTCCGACTGATTTACACCCCTACATATGGGAACTCATTTTAACATATTTATAAGTGACGAGTCAATTTGCATTGATGGCCGCAAAGACCAAAGGGATATATTGGTAGATAGCTCACCAATTGAAGAATTAAAGCTTAGGGGCCCATTCTAAAAAAATAAAACAAAATAGCCTATTTGATATGTAAGATATCCAAATCACCCTTATTAAAATTAAGGGAAAAAATAAAGAAGAAAGAGAAGTAAGATTTGAGGATCCTTTGATCTCTTGAGAAAAATATATATTTTTTAAAATGAGATTATTGGTGAAAAAATTTAATTTCAAACATAAACAAACTAAAACCGAGTCGATTACAAGTTATGATGCATGGATAGCTAGAAAAAGAGAGATTCTAATCGCATAAAAGACTTGGAATTCAATAGAAGGTGTTGACGTAAATTATCAATTATCCGCAAGCGTACAGAGTCAAGTTTTAATATAGTGATAAGAACAAAGGGTTGTCGTCCTCTGGGAAAAAGAATTAATTCTACCTAAGTACTAATGTATGACTAACTCAATTTTATTTAGAAATCGTAAAATAATGATGAGTGGACTAAGCTAATAATAATAAACCACTAAGAAAAGATAAAACTAAATGAAAACAGGTTGAATTAAATCAATGGAAAAAGGGTTCTAGAGAATTGATTTCACTACTTTGATTTATGGAATTAATATTCGTTTAGTCAAGAACAACATTTTCATATTCTATAAGTCAAGAACATTAAAACTCTTAATTACCTCTCCCGAGTGTCAAATCAAGAATCACAATTAATTAAGAAACTAATATCCCTATTCAATTTCAGTAATTAAAAGTGTATGAATTACAAGTTCTTTTTAGACTTCTAAATTAAGATTAAGTTTCCTAACTCTAATCTACCTTCAGTTATGTTCCCAAAATCTATCCTAAAACCACCTCTCCCGAGCATTAGATTTCAGAATTAAAATCAATTAATTTATGGCCAGTAGATTAAAAGCATTAAGAACATAAGAACATAAATAGAATAATAAAATTGTCTTCTAAACTAGAATTAAATACTCAAGCCATAAAATTAAAGTAACTACATCAATCCCCTAAGAATAGAAAATTAGCTATCCATAAATAAATTCAACAAAATAAATATTCTAGAAAACATAAAAGACTCCCTCGAAAATCGTTGAAAAACGCCCAAATATGAACTTCAAAGCTGCTGCCTACCAAGAATTAAAGAATGAATGAGAAAATAATGCTTCAGCCCCCTTTATATAGGCTCTAAAAATCAGTGGCAGATTTCAGGCTCAAGCGACGCCTCGCTACACTTCAAGCGATGGCTCGCTTGAATGTCGCAAGCCTTCATTAAAATCGGACAAGCGATGCCTCGCTGAATGTTGAGCGATGGGTTGCTAGACAGGCAGCGACACCTTGCTACTTCTCAAGCGATGGGTCGCTAGGCTAAAATCTGGACTTCCTACTTGGTCAAGCCATGGCTTGCTACAACTCAAGCGATGGTTCGCTTGAACTGATTTTTGTCAAATTGTATCATTTTTCTCTCTTTTTGCAAATATGTTTCCAAACCTACATAAAAGAGAAAAACTAATTAAAGTAGCATGAAACTCATCAAAAACCAATTAAATTAATGGTAATATTATGATATAAAACCATGTCAACAGAAGGATTCCCTAGAAGAAAATTATTCAAGATTTAAAATAAGGAATTAGTGGAATATGCCTGAAATCAAATAGAGGAGCGAGGCCCGGCGGTAGCTCTGCCTCATGGGGACAGCAGAAAGAGGAAAAAGCGATTTCGAAATGTATCGAAGCCTTGGGTAGTAAAAAAAAGAAAATTTATTTGCCAAAGTCCAAAACCAAGCCCTTTTTTATGCCCATTCCATAATTCACATATCCATCAACCTTGTAATTTCTTCTTGTTTCCTTATTGCACGTGATTTCACCTTTTGATACACACGTGAGTGATAATTTAGAACTAAAAAGACTCGATAGAAATGACATTCCAAGAAATGAAGTTGATGAAGAGTTGGCAAATGATGATATTAATGAGTTTTTAAATGATAGTAGTGATGAAGAGTTGAGAGAGGATGAGTTAGAAATTGATAGTAAAGCATCAGATAGTAAGAGTGATGAGTCTGAAAACGATAGTGATTAAGTCAGGTTCGTGTAGTTTTATTTCATTACAATATATAATATACTTTCTATGTACAATTTAAATTGTTTTGCATGTTTTCAACAGGAAAAGTAAGGGGAAGGAGAAGGAGCAGTATCCACCTATCGCACCAGGTTTTCGGAGGACTTCAGCTCGTCGTGCTGGAGGGATAGAGATCAGAGAGCCATCTTCAGAGGCAACCACACTCATGCCCTCACCGAGAGATCATATACTGACATCGACATCAGGTGTTTCAGGAGACTTACCGTCATTTCCAACATCAGTTACGAGTTATAATTTTTTTTACTTGTTAATTATGTTATGTGTTTTCTACTCATCACTCTTAATATGTAATTTTTTCTTCAGTGTCGTCTCAAAGCACCATAAAAAAAAGACGAGGCATTGACAAGAACTTGGCAATGAGAAAAAGGAAGCCGGGTGAGGGTAAGAAGAAAGTCATCATATCTCCACAACTTAAGAGGGTGGTTGGAGAGTCTGTAGATAATTTTATCACAGATGTAGGTGTGCTCATACGCCAGCTCATACCTCCGAGTCATAGACGATATGACCTTGTGCCCTCGGATATTCTAAACTCGATCAGACATCGGATAGCGGTAAGCTTTTGAAAGTGTGCTTAAATTATATAAATATTATTTTTAGTTCTCACAATAACCTATTATGTTTTTACGTGGGTTAGGACCAATTTGATCTGGATCTCAACATTAAAGATCATTACGATGTGGTGGAACCTCAAATGAAAGCCGATGCGAAAGAGTTTCGATATGAACTCCATCGCGACTTCAAGGAAACATTAAGGAGTTTGGAGAAGATGAGGCATGGCGCATGAGGCTTCCAAGGGTGCAATACGATGACGAGTGGAAACGTTTGCTCCAAAAGTTTGATGATCCTGAATTTAAGGTAATTAAAATCGTAAACTACTAAATTAAATGTTTATATTTCATGTTTTATTTGCATAACATATAAATGTTTTGTGTTATATATAGAAATTGTCGGAGCAAATTTCTAAGTCTCGAGCGCAGATGCCGTACATGCACAAAGGTGGTTCAAAATCTAACGCAAAGAAGCATTACGAGATGGTATATTAATGTTCACAATAATTTCATTTTAATGGTCACAATAATTCGGTTTAACATGTTTTTTCTAATGGTTTTTTAGACTCAATCAAATCCAAATACAACTTGGGTGAATGTGTTTGAGAAACAACATTCATACAATCCTCACACATGGGTGAGCGATTTGGCCAAAGAACAACATTTAAGTTTACTCATTAATTTTGAAGTGATTTAATGTAATTTTAATACTTTATTTTAATTGTTAATCATAATTTTCTATTTGTCTATAGGAAAAGATGGTTGAGTACATTACCCCGCCCAAAGAGAATGAGGATGGTGATGATGATTCAGATACGGTGGAGTCTAGACAACCACCTATGTCAGATACAGAGGTCACGCAGACGGTATTGGGTCATAGACCGGGTTACATGATAGGTTTAGGTTGTTGGGATTGAGGCCTCTAAAAGAGTTCTCAAACGGAAGTCCCAAAGATCTTTCCTTGCAGTATAATATAATCAAAATTTAAATGCATAAAAGAAATACTAACCCTTGTAGAGAAGTGGTTGGCTCTTCCTCGTTCTTGGCTGGTTACGATCCAGGGACCACCAAAAAGATCTTCCTCACTAAGCACAAGAGAATCGGTGCGTGGGCACTATCTCCTTTGGAAAAAGGAAAAGGGAAGAAAAATTTCTTCCTTTGACCACACTGTGGCCGGCGGCTAAGAGAGGGAGGAGAGAAATTTTTCCTGAGTTTTTTACTTTAACTCTCTTAGTTGTTTGTTTTGGGGTCACCCCAAGGTTCCTATTTATAGGAAAACTAAGGCCGCAGAAAATCTTTTGAATATCTTTTAATTATTAAATAATTAAATAAGATATTCTAAAATATATTTGAATAATAAAGATATTATATTTTATTCTATAATAAAATATCTCATATCTTTTATTTAAATTAATCAATATTAATTTAAATATATTATTCCATATCTTCCATTTAAATTAATCACATTAATTTAAAATAAGATATTCATATATTTTAAATAAAATAAAATGCAAAACTTAGTCAACTCTTTGACCAAGGTGGCGTGTGTCCCCACCATGGGTCACACGCCCCCTATCATCATCACATGACAATATTGGGCATTTTATTTTCCTTTTTATTTAATGGAACAATTCTGTTAAATAATTAAATAAATAAAAATCCTTTTATTTATTCCAATAAATAAAACTCCTTTTATTTATTTCCTCTTTAATTTGACAATCTCAAATTAAATATTTAAATAGACTCCTCTATTTAAATCTCCATTAATTTTGGACAACTCAAAATTAATTTAATTAAATAGACTCTTCTATTTAATCTCTCATAATTAATTAAATAGACTTTTCTATTTAATAATTAAATAGACTCCTCTATTTAATCCCACCATTAATTAAATAATTATATAGACTCCTCTATTTAATTTCTTTTAATTAATCAAATAGACTCCTCTATTTAATTCCATTTTTCCAAAGAAATTAATCATATTAATTTATGTTCTCAATTACATGCGTTAGCTCGGAAGACTTAATGGACCTATAGGACTAAGCTCCAATGATCCAGAATTACCTTTGATTAAAACTCCTTTTAATCAATTAATTATTCATTCATTAACTCCTAGATAACTCCACTAAATATCTAGAGTTGCACTCTTAGTACTATAGACATAGTTATGTCCATGGACTATAATCATTAACTACACTTTGATCCTTCACAAGTTAATTCGTATCCATGGCTAGGTATTTGTACCGTATTAACCTCCATGATACATCTTGTTTCTTAAGCCCAACTGATTCTCCAATGAACAACCTTACATAATCTCCATTATGCGTTTTTAACCTTTTCCTTGATCAGAAGAATATGGGGCCCCGCCGTTCAAGACCGAATCAGTTCATAAGGGAACTACTTATCTATTTTCCTATATGGAAAAGTGTGAATTCCAATTCTTGTGTAATTACGTTCCTAGCTATAAGCAAGATGCAATCCCCAAAGTGGGAGACATATTGAACGAACTATTCAAGTCACTCTCACCTATGCAAATCAAAGGTTTGTCTCTTGCGAACAGGAGTTCGTAATCCACTCAGGATTAAGATCAATTGTACATGATCAACCGATTGATAAACGAAGTATCTTTCTGTAGCGGCTTTCCCAGAAGACAGTAAGTTTATCTTAGTCCAGTCTACTACAATCTCTATTGCAGCAACACCTCCACTCACATATATGTCTCTACATGAGCGATCCAGATGAGATCACTTATGCCAATATTGGGCCGTGTTAGTGGTGTTACCAGAAATAAGGCACCCAACATTTATTCATGTACCACAGACTATTTGAGTTACACTTAAGTGAATCTTCCCGCATCATATGCTCACTTTAAGTTATCATAAGTAACTCTGGATCTTATGATGGATTACATTTATTAAACTAATAATAAATGATAATGTAAATATTACAAATTAATAATTTCTTTATTTATTTATAGTTTAATTGGATTGCATAAGATTTAGGGCAGAAACCCCAGCATAAGTAGGGGCCCAAAACCTTCCCCGTTGTCAAGTGGTTCATCAGGGTCAGTTAGATCATCACAAACTAAATTGATTGAGACTCGACAAAAAGTCCATCAACTGGAAAAGGAGGCAAAGGAGGCAAGGAAATTTCGTGAAGACGTATACGGAATTCATGAGAGATTGAATGGCATCTCAAGGGCAAGAAAGCTTCGTGAGGCTCAACGTGATGAGGAGACAAGAAAGTTTCGCGAAGACTTAGCCCTTCAGGCAGCACAGCTACAAGAATTCATAAGAGATTGGATGGCATCTCAAGGGCGAGGGGGTGGGGTAATGTTTAGCTTAGACATGTCTCTTCATGTTACTACAACCTTCATAACTGTTGTTATTTTACGTTGTAAACTTTGTTATATCACTTTTGGATACATTTTAGAACTTTATCAAACACTTATAATAAGTGTTGATTTATGGCTTTAAAACTGTTCTATCTGGTGATAATATGAATTGTTTAAAACAGGTCACTTTATAGGGGAGTGTGAAATTACAGGGAGCCCTTTTACAGGGGAGTGAAATTTCGGTATAACAAGTAAAACGAAATTACAGGGAGCCCTTTTACCGACGCCGGTGCTAAAGCACAATCTTCGGCGTTGGATAATCAGGCGTCGGTGATTGTGATCAATGGAATCGCTGACCACGATTGGCCAGCGATCTTGCCGACGTGGTAGCAACGTCAGCAATAGTAATTGCTGACGCAGGGGGAAGTATCACTGACGCTGCAAGGCATCAGTAGTACTCCAACTTGTTGTAGTGGGATGATCTTTTCGATTAGCTTCTCCAGTCTTCAATGGCTTCTTCAATTTCGTAACTTCTTTGTTGAATTCTCTTGCAGCTCTGACACCATTTGTAATGATCGAATTGATTTCTTTCAACAAGGATTTTACAAAACTAACAACTAATTAAAGAACTCTCAAGGATTAAGAATGAAACTAAAATTGAACTTTGATATTGCTTTCCCTTGCTACAAATCAATGGCTCTCTCTTATCTCTACAATCAGCAAGCTTAATGAACTAACTAACTAACCAACTGATTACATTTGAGCTTTTATATCTAAGTTTAAATGGAACCATCAGCTAATGTGAACAATAGCTTGGTGCTTACATGGACTGAGTGTGGCAGTTAATCCTTTAACTGTTTTGAGCTGATTTGTAACTACTTTGACAGCACCTTAAGCTTTAGTTTTCATGTTAATTCATCACATGAAATATAGAAAAGGACTTAACAATGTTTAATAATAAACACTATGGATTACTCTTCTAATCATGATTATCAACTTGTTTTGAGACGAAAGTCGATGATTAATAAGATGGTATCAAAGCTCAATAAACTCAAATGAGCATTTGATAAGAAAAAAAGGATCCAATCTAAAAATGGTAAGTCTAAAAGAGCCACCATCTTAAAATGACTTATTAAAAAGATTTTACATGGAAAAGATGAAGGAACCTAATAATGTTTATAAAGACCGTAAGGATCGCATATCGGAAGGATGAAGTGACATCAAATTGTTTATAAAGTCTATGATCTGGAGAAAGAATCCATACATGGTAATCTTATTAAGAAGCCTTCTTTTTAGCTTGGGTTAGTCTTGAAACTTGAGAAGTTGTGCCAAAGTTAATCCATGCATTCAGTTTCATTGGTAGAAAACTATGCAGAAATGGTAACTCAATTAATTAGATTTTGTGTTAAGGAATTCAATCAACACATCGAATGACTATTAAGGGTTACAACCATGTTGTAAAGCATTGTTTTAACTTTAAAAAAAAAAACTATACCTTTATCCCCTAAACTTTAGGAGCGTGTTATGATCAACTTAAACGTTAAACTTTAAATGTTATCAATTTTTATCTTAAATTATACAGATAGTTGTAAGTTTAATCTTTTTATTAATTAGTTATTAATGATTTCATGTGTAAAATATAAAATATAAATAGGATTAATTTGTATAGATGTTAGGCAATTGAACGAATTAGGGAAAAACTTCGATTTTGTGAGATGAAGTTGTGATTAGTAAGACGAAGGTGTGATATGGGATCTCAATGGATTATTTTCTTGTATTAGAATTTTTTTTTTATATAGTTTTATTGTCTAATATTTGTTGAATTTTAGGAAACCTAATGGAAATTTAGAGTGAATAATCTAGAGATGTTAACTTAAGTTTAAAGTTGCAACTAATTTTTATATTTTAAGATTAAAATTGATAACAGTTTAAAGTTTAAGTTGATAATAGCTTCCCCTTGAAAATTAAAAAAAAAAGGAAAAAAAAGTATTTAAATATCTATATAGAACTACTTAAATTTTTTTGGGAAATTTGATTGGGTAGCAGATTTTGATGCAATATTTGTAAAAATAGCAAATTTCAAAAGTATTTGCAAATATAACAATTTTTAATGTTAATGAGTGATTAACAATGAAAAATGTGTGTCAGTGATAAACTTACTGTAAAAATATGTAGAATTAATTATAAGCAATAACCACTTTAATTCACTCGATTATAATAATACTGGTTGTTATGATCTTTTACTATTTTTACAAATATTACTAAAAAAATTGCTAAATTTGCAAAAGAATTTGTCTCAAATAGCAAATCTGCATACTAATTACTAAAATGTCATAACTTTTTAAAATTACTCAAATAGCATAATTTTTAGTTCAATAAATTTATTGAACTATTCTTCATGGGTATTTTTAATGATTTTGTTTGTTTTTTTACCTTTTTAAGTTCAAGTTCAATAATTTATTGAACAATTTGATTATTTTTCATTATTATTTTCAATGAATTTATTAGGTTTTTTTTTTTATACTTTTTTAGTCCAATAACATTGAACTATAATTATAATTTTTAAAAAGTTTTAATATTTCAGTAATGTGTAAAAATATGCTATTTTTACAAATATTGCATCAAAATCTACTACCCAATCAAATTTTCAAAAAAATTTAAGTAGTCTTAGGTAGATATTTAAATACTTTTTTCCCTCATCAACTTAGAAAATCAAATCCAAATCAAAAACAAATAATCTCGTCGAATCTGGAACAAATAAGAGAATAATTAGATTTTGGAAAAGAAAATGGAGCAAGTTGACATTCAGGATGGCGACAAAGTTACAGTGGAAGGAGAAGGAACAGAGGATGAAGAAGGCGGTGAAGTTGTAAGCTAAGAGCGCCGTTCACAAGAAATGAAGCTAACGATGCTTTCTAGAGCCTTACCTAGAAATCCAATGAACAAAGTGAAGAAGAGAACGATGAAGAAAGAAGCAGAAGAAGCCATGACTGTGAAGAAAAAGAGAAGAATGAGAATTAGGTTTAAGATTGAAGATGAGAGAAAAGGAAATAATGGGATGAATGAAGAAAAGAATGAAAAATGAAGAAGATGATATCATAATGATACGTATTAAAAACTTAATTTCATGAACAAAAAACTAAAACCGAATCGTTTACATGTTATGATGCATGAATAGTTAGAAAAAGGGAGATTTTATTCATATAAGAGACTTGGAATACAATAGAAGGATTCCCTAGAAGAAATTTTACTCAAGAAAATTTATTAGGAAATTCCAAAAACCAAGCCTTTTTTTCTTTCCCCATTCCATAATTCATATGTAAAATCAACCATGTAATTTCTTGCGTTTTTCTCTGACTTCCCAATGATGAGCAAATGCTTCGGTACCAGCACGGTTGTCCTTCAAATAAATTCCATCATATTTTGCAATCCAATTGCAAACTCCCAATTCGGTATAAGTTTTGCATCTTTGAGAAATCCATTTATCATACTTAAAAGCAGCAAATGAGACTTGAAGAGTTGGTCTTCTCAAATAGCACCAAAAAAGAGTTGTATCCCAGAAATTTTCTCTGAAACTCCAGTGATAATCAGTTCCATTTTTTAGATAGTGAGTACCCAAATCATCATCTTTTGATTTGCAATGAACAAAGAGGGTTACACCGGTCTTTATTTCATTAGTAATATGGATTTCCCAATAAGTCAATGATTGTTGTGCATGAATTGTGGCTATCCACAACACAAGGAAGAAACCCACAAAATGCAACTTCTTCATGGGTATTATTGCACTTTGGAACATCACTTGTCTACGTTATATATAGGAATACCCCGCTATGTGAATTGTATTTACATGCATAAGGTTGTTAAGAATCTCACATTGAAAAGATAAAAAATGACCTAACAATATTTAATTATAAAGAAGACGGATTACTCTTATGATCATGATTAATCTTTTGAAACTAAAGTTTATTATTAATAAGATGATATTAGAGAGCCCAATAAACTCAAATGAGCCACCATCTTGAAGAGACATATTAAAAGGATCTCACATAGAAAAGATGAATGGACTTGACAATGCTTATGAAGACCGTTAAAGATTTCATATATATCAGAAAGATAAAGTGACCCGGTAGTGTTTATAAAGTTTAAGAGTTACTTTTTTCATTACTAATTGGTTTTGAAATGAGAGCACACATGATTATTAAGATGGTATCATAGTCCAATATTGATGGGCTCAAAAGAGCCATCATTTTAAAAGGACATGCTAAGCATCTCACATCAGAGAGATGAAAGAGATCTATTATTGTTTTTAAAAATCTAAGAGTCACACTTCTCTCAATTAATTATCCATTGATTTTGAGACGAAAGTCCTTGACTATTAAGAAAGACTATAAATTACTTCTCTCATTATTTGATTTTGAGATGAAATCTCATAATTATTAGGATTCTAACACCCTTATAAACAAAGAGCTTAAGAAATTTGAGTGACAACTTATGTGTATAAAAGTAATTGCAAGTTGGCCCAAATTTATATATTATACTGGGCCCTTATTTTTTTAGGAACGGCCCTGATGTCTAATCAATTCGTATTTTACAAATATCAATAATTATTGATTTATATAATCGATAATTGGCTTAGATATATATTGATTGACGATAATTATGTCAAACACTTATAAACGTGTCTAATTTGTATTATATTTCTAACAACTTTTTTTGGCTGGCTGCAGTATTTTATATATAGTAACTCGGTAAAGTTAAAAGAAATCTGGAGAAAGAATCCATATATGGTAATCTTATAAGAAGCCGTCTTATTAAAGTAAATTACATGCTATGGTGAATCTTGAGACTTTGAGAAGTTGCGCAACGTTATCCATGCATTCATTTTCATTGGTAGAAAACTTTGCAGATATGGTAACTCAAACTGATCAGATTTTTAGTTAAGAAAAAAAAAATTGTTTTCAAATAGCATAAATCTACCTACTAATTATTAAAACATTAGAAGTTTTTAAAATTACTCAAATGACATAGTTATAATTCATTAAATTAATAATTATAGTTCAATAAATTTTTGAACTATTTTTCTCGGGTATTTAATAAATTTGAATGTTTTTTTACTCTTTTTAGTTCAAATTCAATAATTTATCGAGTTATTTAATTATTTTTCATTATTATATTCAATGAATTTGTTAGTTTTTTTTTTTTTTTTACTTTTTTAGTTCAATAAATTAATGAATTAGATTTCATTAAATTATTAAACTATAATTACGCTATTTTAGTAATTTTTTAAAAGTTCTAACATTTCAGTAATTAATATATAAAAATATGATATTTCAGTAATTGCCCAAAAAAACCTACTTTTATCTCTAAACTTTAAGAGTGTAATCGAGTTAAACCTTAAACTTTAAATGTTAATAATTTTTTCCTTAAACTATACAAATAGTTGTAAGTTTAATCTTTATGACGTTATAGGTAAAATATAAATAGGATTTATTTGTATAGATGTTAGGCAATTGAACAATTTAGGGAAAAAATAGTATATAATTGAAACTAATTTGCTATGACTATGAGATTTTACGAGATGGGTTGTGGTTAGTAAGAGGGAGGTGTACTATGAGATCTCATATGGTTTATTTTTTGTATTAGATCTTTTTTTATAGTTTTATTGTCTAATCTTTCTTGAATTCTAGAAAAAAACTAATGGAAACTCGTCAATTGCACACCTTTTTTTATTTTTGAAGCTTGAAAAAGCGTCCATGGCAATCTGGAGGATTTCTGGAAAAGAATGAGTTTCAAAAGTTACGCGAGGATGGACACGCGAGAAAGATGCCGGTTTTCAAATTTCATTTTTTAATTTTTAATTTTTATTAAATCTGGCACAATTAGCACTTTCTTTTCGTTAAGAAAATTAGAAATTATTTAAATCATGGAAAAGCAAAAAATTAAAGTTGCTACAAAGGTCACTACAGCCCATGTCGCTAACCATTGTAGCACTTTCCATTATTTGAAATATTTTTTTAGGTGGATTTTGAAAAAATTAACCTTTTAAGAATTATTATTTTTAAAATAGTAAATTACAAATAACATGTGGTTTCAGTATTGTTGAACCAGGGCCGTAGTTGGCACTGTTCATCCGGTGCGACGGAACAGGGCCTCCCGAATTTTGGGGGCCTCAAATCAAGGCTAAGTATATATTATTAAATATAAAACAAATGAAAATCTTACAACATAAATGACAATTAGCTTGTTGGCTGGGTAAAATGATTGGTCTTTGCGCGCATTTCAGTGGCCGGAGTTCGAATCCCAACTGGGAGATTCTATTTGTTTTGGCTTTTTTTTTTTGACGAGAAAAATTAATATTTGTTTTGCTTTTTTTTTTTTTAATTTCTTATTATTATTTTTAGATTTTAAAAATATATAACTTTAAATATGACTAAAGAATTTACACCCATTTTATCTATTTAAAACTTATCATATATAAATTTTATAAATTAAATTTAAAGTATAAATCATGATTTTTTATTTACTATATTTATTATATTTGTATATTTTATAGTTAATATGGATTGATTGATGTTAAATTAATTTGATAAAAAAATATTTATTTTTACTTGATTTAAATCATTGATCAATAATTCAAATAATTTTTTTAGTTACTATTACGAAAAATTACACTCAATACGAATATTTTTAATTTTAATTTATATAATAGAAAACGTTTATTATTAAGAATTATATGATAGAGGCCCAAAACTAAATATCGCACTGGGCCCTTCGTTTCTTAGGACCGGCCCTGTGTTGAACCAATTGGTTTTTTATTTTTATTTTGCTATTGTTGAACCCTTTGGGTTTTTTTTTTTTTTTTTTTAAGAAATTAATCTCTGTCCATAAATCTTTACGTTTTGCAATCCACTTAGAATTTTTCAAATTTTTTTTTTTAAATCTCAAATTTTAGAACACGTTTGATCTCTTTAAGGAAATTTCACTTCTTCAAAAGATTTTGGAACTACTTTTTAAGATTGTAAAATTTGTCTAGAAATTGATAAAAAAAAAAAAAAAAAAAAAAGAGATTTCAGTGAAAAAAAAAACTTAATTTCATATAGACAACAAACTAAAACCAAATCGTTCACATGTTATGATGCATGGATAGCTAGAAAAAGAGATTTTATTCCCATAAGAGACTTGGAATACAATATAAAAGGATTCCATAGAAGAAAATGTTGGAAATTTTATATAATATGATATATAAAATAATGTTTGAAAGTAAGTTGGTGCTAAATCAAAAACTAAAATCACATTTAGTTTTGATTTTACATATTATATATATATGTTCAATAATACTTTCAATTTGAAAGTTGTTTGACAAAGTCAATTGGGTTGATTTCATATAGGTTACATTTTATTTTTCACATTTAATTTGAGGTTTAAATATTGGAATTAAACTGTGAATTTATTCCAAATTCATGAGTTACATTTTTTGGTTCCTATAAATAGGAATCCATTTTGTACCTTTTGAGATGTACCAAATCAATTGTAAAATATTGATTTTATCTATTCTTGCTCGTGGTTCTTCCTTTCTCGAGTCTTTTCTGTTAAAGCTTTGGAGAGCTATTCTTGAGGGGTTCTGCCAGGTTCGTGAGTATCTGATTGTTGTTCTCACGAAACGCTTCATCGAATCCTGCCGAGCCGAGTTGCCATTGAACTGCAAACAATTCGAGCGGGGCAATATCGACTTCAGGACAACGGCTTGACCGTGCTTTGAAGATTTAGGCTTTGTAAAGTTGCCCTTCAGTATTTCGTTTTAATTAAATTCTTGTTATTACTAATCTGTTTTGATTATGTAAACAGTGACGATATCAATATATATTGATGTGTAATCTCAATTGTTGTTATTTGAGTTTCGGTTCCAACAATCTGAAGTCGATATCTATGTGGAACTCATCAACAACAATGAAGCGAGGTAGAGATATTTT
Source organism: Gynostemma pentaphyllum (assembly GCA_028015215.1). Lineage (NCBI taxonomy): Eukaryota > Viridiplantae > Streptophyta > Magnoliopsida > Cucurbitales > Cucurbitaceae > Gynostemma > Gynostemma pentaphyllum. Next base: position 42,637,218 of record CM051346.1, on the reverse strand, counting down.
GTCAGTTAGAAATATATGAGGTCGTTGAGTTTGATGGCAACAACGTGATAAATTTGGACTGATAATACATGAGGTAAGAATCTTTATACTATTTTTGCTCTGTGTCAAAAATTTGGTAATCGTAATGGGAATTTTATATAGTTATTATACATATAAAAAAAATGACGATTTAATGATTATTTGGTACTGAAGTTTAATTTTCAATTACTTTCTATGAAAGTAAATGAATGTTTGTAATGATGGCTTTACAAAATATAGAATTTCGATGTTGTAAAGCAAAATTACGTTTAAGTTTGTAAACTATTCAATGATTTTTAATTACTGAATATGTATATTAAATAATAATTGTAATGTGTTTAATACATGTGGCCGAAAGTCAAAATGCATTTCGGTGGAGTCAATTGGTGGTTCATTTCTTAACTTTCAAATGGAAAAATGTAAAGTTATTGAGGAGTTATTAGTTTGTGGATTTGTATTATACATATATATAAAAAGCTTTATTTATGTATATATTCTAAGAATTGAAAGTCAGTGGGCTTTTCTATTTGGGAAATAAATTGATTACAAAATCTATTTTTAATTGAGACAAACTGGAAGGTAAGGTTTTAGAACGGAAGCCGAGGATTAAATTCCTAATTAATTTTACATTCGGTGGAGCCTTCACTTGGTCAGAGAATTGAATCTATTTGTTGCCAACATTCAGACGTTTCTATACTTTGATCCTAAAAGTTATTGGGCAAATTGCAAATGATACATATATGTATATTATAAAGAAAATGTAAACTGCATTCCATAAATAAATTTCAAATTTTAATAATATATTTTATGGAAGTGAGCGGTTTTTATTTTTGCAATTGTTGTTACTGGAATGAGTCAAAATTGTTAAAGCATTTTGTGAAATTTAATTTACAAAATTGAATTCTCCAGTTTCAAAAGGATTTGTGGAATTTTCATAACAGAGATTCCATTAAGTACATTTGAATTTGATGTTTCAGCTATATGAATTGTAACCTCTTCTACACGTGATAATGGTGGCTTAAATAATGAAATTCTAAATTTTATTTTTTAAACTCTTTAATTGATATAAGAGGTAACAATTGAAAAATTGTGTAAAACACTTGAACTGCAGTATAGCTCAGTTAGTGTTAAAGATATTTCTTGAGAGAAAATCTTTAAACTTCAAAATGATTGATATTAAATTGATAATCAATCAAAATGAGAAGCTACAAGTCATAATCGCTTGACTTGCATAGCGAAGGAATGAGGATCAGTGAACTCTTCCAAATGACAACTATAATTGAGAAGTTTTCATCTTCATAGAGTGAAGGTTGCAAGTCATTTTCATTGACATACATGACAAAGGAATGATCATCGTGAATCATTCTAAGTGGTCATTGTGATCGAGAAGTTGTCTTCTTCTTGAAAAGAATTCGAAACTATCTCAAATACAAGTGATGTAGTATATCATAAAGAATATGGTATTTGAACTCCAAAGTTTAGGTAAGAGAGTCTCAATTCAAAGGAACATGAATTTTGACTAAAATGTAGTACCTAAACGCATTCGAGGGTATGTTATGTGTATGACAAGCCTAGACAAATAACAGTTGAATGCAAACATTGCAAGAAGTTTAAAACAGAGTTTAAACTCAAGCAAGCGATCATAGTCAATGAGGACAATGATGATGAGCTTTTGCAAAAATAGAGCTTGTTAAATAAGAAGAATGAAATAGCTCAAGTTTCAATAATATCAATAAGGAGATTTTCTTTTACATATATTATTGAGTTGTGGCTTTAAAATTTTAAAGCATGTGAATTATCGCTCTAATTAGAGAATGATATATGAAATCGATAATAGACATAAATAAAGTTTATGTTGAATCAAATTCATATTTGGTTGTTAGTAAAAATTGTCAAAATTATTTACTACGTAGTTGATGAAGCTTTAAAAGTTTTAAGACTTGTAAAGCAGAGAATGGTAATCAACTTGAAAAATGAAATAGAAATCATATGAAGGTGATGAGTGTGTGTCAACCTTCTATTTTGATTTATGTACAAAAAGTGAGTACAATTGAGAATTGAACTTTGAAGAACACGAGTAATTACATGTTAAATAGTTCAAGTTTACCACACAATTGTGGGGGGAAGGTTTGCTTATTGCAAATGTAATTCTATATATAAGTTATCTTATGATATGAGAATTGGAAAAACACTCATTTTCTAAATGCTGAAAGTGTGGGGGTATTGAGAAAAAGGTAAAATATCTTTTCTTAAAAGTGGATCAGATTTGAACCTAAGATGATAAATTGTGTATTATAAGCAATGATTTACACAATCACAATTATAGATTTCTTATGTGTAATTCAGAAGTGTCTGAAATTAATAAAGAAAAGAATCTATATATAAATAGTTCGTTCTTAAGGATACGTATCTTTAAAGAACATAGTGGTGGAATCAAATTAATTATAAAACAAGTAGTTCAATGTGTCAAGTTGATCAAAAGACTGAACATGAATAGGAAGCTGATCGGTCCTAGTCATGATCAGAAAATTGATCAAATTGATACTAAGAAAGCTACTTATTTTTTCCACATCTTTTACCTACATGGTAGAAAGTTGAGTCTCAACCAGAGACTAATGTTGTTCTACATGATCGATAGTGAGATCGAATTCATGGTGCAAGACAATAGTTGAGTATTGGTTGACTTTCATCTTGGAAGCAAGTCAATTTGGTTGTAAATTGATCTTTATGAGAATGCTTAAGGTTGACCGATCAATAAATAAGTAAAGCCTGTTTATAGATAATAAACAAAAAGATGAAATCGATTTCTTTGATATCTATTTTAGTGAATAGAATCATATCCATTAGGATGTTGATTTGCTATAGAAACTTTACATGATTTGGAAATTCACCAAATGAATGTAAATAGAGAATTAGATAAAGAAGTCTACATGGAACAACCGAAAGGGTTTGTTTGTAAAAGAACATGAGAATAAAGTTTTAAACTTGTTAAGTCGTTATATGGGTTGAAACAAATACCCACACAATGACATGAGAAATTTGATCACACCTTGATATCCAATGTATTTAAAATCAATGAGTGTGACAAATGTGTCTATTACAAAGCTGTAAATAATAATCATATCATTATATGCTTATATGTGGATGACATGTTAATCATGTACATCACAAGACTGATGATACATTTAATAAAGAGAATGTTGAATTCAAAACTATGATGTGAAAGACATGAGTCTTATGGATGTCATTCTTGAAATTCAAATTACGAGAAATCCTAATGGATATATATTTTTTCTACATAGAAAAAATGTTGAGAGAGTTTGGACTCTATAAGAATAAACTGCAGTTATTCCTTATGGTTCAAGCATTAAAAGATGAAGGTGTATCATCTTTGGAGTATTTGTACATAATAAATTGTACAAACCCTACTCAGTGAGTGGATTGACTGGATACACCAGCAATCGTGGAAGTGATCATTACAATGCACTAGAATATCCACCTGTACTAGAATAGCTTAGAGACTAAATCAACTAGTGAATATGTCGTGGAGCATTTGTTTCTTAGAATTCTACGAAACTGATGTGCATTCCATGATCTACGATGGAATCTGAATTCATTACACTAGATGTAGTGAAGGAGTGAAATGACTTAGGAATTTTTTAAAAGATATTCCTTTATGGTCAAGGCCTATAAACGCGATATGTATCTATTGTAACCTAAAATGTCTACAATAGGAAGTTGAGACATATTATGCGGGGTAGAATTCAATAAGACAATTGCTCACTTATATTGATTGACAATGTGAAATCAAAGAGAAAATTATTGATCATTTATCCAAAGGAGTGACGAAAGAGCAACTGTCTTATACATCGAGGGAAATGGGATTAAAGCCTATCAAATGAATTATCTGGTGGAAACCTAACCTTGTTGACTGGAGATCCCAAGATCTAGGTTTAATAGGCAAACTAAACTGGAATAATTCATAGTAGACACACAAGGACTTTTAGTCCAAACCCATTTTCATAAACAGTGTGTAAATATGTGAATGTTAAGATAATATTGATAAAGAAGTATTTTTAGAATACTTTAAATCAATAAGTTATCTATATGAGAGAGGAATTGGGTCGGTTCAATGAGAACAATACAGGCTTGTGTTCTCTAAATCTCTCACGAATTGCGGGATCGAGTCCAGGACCAAAAAGGACTCAAACGAATAGAACTCAATAGAATGAGTTAATTTATGTGTGACAGATTGTTGTCTCAATTTATCAATAGAAGGAAAGTTTAAGAAATACGTTTCACTATTTCTTCGGTAAATTCGATAGTCTATCACTAAGGAAGGTTTAAGTCCAAAAGACACCTCTCCTGACGCATAAGTTAACAAGTGCTCTCCAAAGTGACAGAATTTTTGTTTTTCATGGTTTCTTGGTTTGCTTACTTTTATGTGGGGGATTGTTGGAAATTTTATATAATATGATATATAAAATAATGTTTGAAAGTAAGTTGGTGCTAAATCAAAAACTAAAATCACATTTAGTTTTGATTTTACATATTATATATATATGTTCAATAATACTTTCAATTTGAAAGTTGTTTGACAAAGTCAATTGGGTTGATTTCATATAGGTTACATTTTATTTTTCACATTTAATTTGAGGTTTAAATATTGGAATTAAACTGTGAATTTATTCCAAATTCATGAGTTACATTTTTTGGTTCCTATAAATAGGAATCCATTTTGTGCCTTTTGAGATGTACCAAATCAATTGTAAAATATTGATTTTATCTATTCTTGCTCGTGGTTCTTCCTTTCTCGAGTCTTTTCTGTTAAAGCTTTGGAGAGCTATTCTTGAGGGGTTCTGCCAGGTTCGTGAGTATCTGATTGTTGTTCTCACGAAACGCTTCATCGAATCCTGCCGAGCCGAGTTGCCATTGAACTGCAAACAATTCGAGCGGGGCAATATCGACTTCAGGACAACGGCTTGACCGTGCTTTGAAGATTTAGGCTTTGTAAAGTTGCCCTTCAGTATTTCGTTTTAATTAAATTCTTGTTATTACTAATCTGTTTTGATTATGTAAACAGTGACGATATCAATATATATTGATGTGTAATCTCAATTGTTGTTATTTGAGTTCCGGTTCCAACAGAAAATTACTCAAGAAAATATATTGGAAAATTTCAAATCAAGCCTTCTTTTTTTTTTTAGCCCATTCCATAATTCATATATAAATCAACCATGTAATTTCTTCTGTTTTTGTCTGAGTTCCCAACGATGAGCTAAATCATCGGTACCATCACGGTTGTCCTTCAAGTAAACTCCATCATATTTTGCAATCCAATAACAAAGTCCCAAAGTAGGAGTATTGCATCTTTCCAAAATCCAACTATCAACCTTAAAAGCATCAAATGAGACATCAAAAGAAGGTCTTCTCAAATAGCACCAAAAAAGAGTTGTATCCCAAACATTTACTCTGAATTTCCAATGATAATCACTTCCATTGTTTAGATAGTGAGGACCCAAATCATCATCTCTTGATTTGCAACGAACGTATAAGTTTTCACCAGTCCTTATTGCATTACTAATATGGATTTCCCAATATGTCAATGCTCTTTGTGCATCAATTGTGGCTATCCACAACACAATGAAGAAACCCACAAAATGCAACTTCTTCATGGGTATTATTGCACTTTGAAATATCACTTCACTTGTATCTGTTATATATAAGTGTTGAGATATATGTTTAAATTTACCTTTATCTATTGGCTTAAGCTTTTGACTATAGTGGGTGGTTTAAAATATTTAACATGGCATTAGAGTAGGTGGTCTTGAGTTCACACCTTTATTGTGTCATTTACTCTTATTTGCTCCCCATTTAAATTTCACATGATTGGGTTTTGTGCAATTATCCAAGCCCACATGTGAGGGAGAGTTTTGAGATATCTGTTTAAAATTTACCTTTACCTATGGACTTAAGCTTTTGAGTATAGTGGTTGATTTAACATATTTAATAATAAGAATGCCTAGTTATGTCAATTGTATTTATATGTATATATTGTCAGGGGTCTCACATTAGAAAAATAGAAAATGACCTAACAATGTTTAATTATAAGACTATGGATTACTCTTCTGATGATCCGACTCAAAAATGGTGAGTCTAAAGAGTCACCATCTTGAAGGGACGTATTAAAAGGATCTCATATAGAAAAGACGAAGGAACTTGACAATGTTTATAAAGGCTCTTAAAGATCTCATATCTGAATGATAAATTAACCAAACAATGTTTATAAAGTCTAAGGGTTACTTATTCATTATCAATTGGTTTTGAGGTGAGGGCACATAATTATTAAAATGACTTCAAAGCCCAATATTAATGAGCTTAAAAGAGCCATCATTTGAAAGATGGAAGGATCTAACATTTTTTTTTTAAATCTAAGAGTCACATCTCTCATTAATTACCAATTAGTTTTGAGATGCCCATGACTATTAAGAACCATGAATTACTTCTCTCATAATCAATTGATTTTGAGATGGAAGCCCATAATTATTAAAAACATATTAATTAGTGATTGACTTTGATAATATATATAATCAGTTCGTGTTTTACAAATATCAATCATTATTGATTTATATAATCGATAATTGAGTTAGATATATATTGATCGAGGATAATTATGTCAAACACTTATAAACGTGTCTAATTTTTAGGGTAAAATACCCTTTTAGTCCTGAGTTTTGGAGGCCGTGTCTATTTGGTCCATGCGTTTTCAATTTGTGTCTAAGTGGTCCCTGAGTTTTGGATGTTGTGTCTAAGTGGTCCTTGAGTTTTGGATACTGTGTCTATTTGGTTCCTAGATTTTCAAGAACTATTAGAAATAAGTTTAATTGGTCTTTAATTTAACGTATTCGTTAACTTCTTACCAGATTATTGACTTAACGCTGACATAACATGTTTAATTGATCAAAATACGAAGATCTGGTTAAATTTTTCATCAATCTAGGCCTAAAATTTGACATAATTATTAATCTCATGTCAGTATTTTGATCAATTAAACATTTTTTGTCAACATTGAGTCGATATTAGGTTAATGCGTTAACAAATTAAGCAAGAATTAAACCTGTTTCTAATAATCTAGGGACCATTTAGACGAAACTTGAAAATTCAGGGAGTAAATAGACACAATATTTAAAACTTAGAGACCAAATAGACACAAATTGAAACGCATGGACCAAATAGACACAATATCCAAAACTCAGAGACCACTTAGACACAAATTGAAAATGTAGGGACTAAATAGACACAACCTCTAAAACTCAGGACCAAATTAGTACTTTACCCTATTTTTTATTATATTTCTAACTACTTTTTTGGCTGCAGTATTTTATACATAGTATCTCGGTAAAGTTAAAAAAAAACTGGAGAAAGAATCCATATATGATATGGTGAGTCTTGAGGCTTGAGAAGTTGCGCAACGTTATCCATGCATTCATTTTCATTGGTAGAAAAATATTCAGAAATGGTAACTCAAACTGATCAGATTTTTAGTTAAGGGAAAAAAAAACTTACTTTTATCTCTGTGAACTTTAAATGCGGATTAACAAGAATGAGATGAAGAGAAAGATCAAAGAGAGGAACTTCTTATTAGCAAAAATGAATACAAGAAGAAATTGAATGAAGAACTAACTATTTACAAGAGATAACCAAAGGTTATTTATACATGAACTAACTCTAACTGTCAAAACAATAACAAACTGAATTTGACTAATTGACGGTTAACAATTAAGAGAGTTCATGACTTCAATGGCTAATTGTTCTAACAAACCAACAGCAGTAGTGCTGCAGCACAATCACAACACTCCCACAACACAGCTTGTAGTAGACCTTCTAGCAGTAGTAAGCTTTAACCTTTGAGCCTTTTAAAATCAATTTCAACAATCTCTAAACTTTAAGAGTATAATCAAGTTAAGCCTTAAACTTTAAATGTTAACAATTTTTACCTTAAACTATAATGATAATTGTAACTTTAATCTTGTTTTAGTTAATGATTTCATAGGTAAAATATAAATAGGATTTATTTGTATAGATATTAGGCAATTGAACGATTTAGGGAATATGAGTATAATTGAAACTTTGCTATGAGATTTTTCGAGATGAAGATGTGATTAGTAAGACGGAGGTGTACTATGGGATCTAATATGGTTTATTTTTTATATTAGATTTTATTTTTTTATAGTTTTATTGTCTAATCTTTCTTGAATTCTAGAAAACTAATGAAAACGCGTCAATTGACCTTTTAATTTCTGAAGCTTGAAAAAGCATCCATGGCAGTCGATCTGGAGGATTTTTGGAAAAGAATGAGTTTCGAAAGTTACACGAGGATGGACACGCGAGAAAGACGCCTGTTTTCAAATTTCGTTTTTAATTTTTTTTTATTAAATCTAGCACTATTTAAGAAGTTTCGTATTGATTTACCTACGGTTTTTAATATTGAGTGGCATTTTTTTTTTCATTTCAAATTGCCTTAAAATCGACGACGGGTGGGTTTTTTGAAATATTTTATTATATTTTTAGTGAATTTGTTGATTTTTGAGCTATTTTTTATCAAAAAATTATTAAATTGCTCTTTGATATTTTTCAAAATGTTTTGATATTTTTAGTAATTACTAAGCAGAAATATGTTATTTCAATTCCTAGAAATTGATAGGGAAGGAATGTAAATATTATATGTTTAAAGCGTAAAAAAAAATAACTTGGTAGCACTTAATTTTCGTTAAGCAAATTAGTAAATTATTTAAATCATGAAAAAAAATATTAAAGTTACTATTAAGGTCTGTCGCTAACCATTGTAGCACTTTCCATTATTTGAAATATTTTTTAGGTGATTTTTCAAGAATGATATTTTAAGAATTGTTATTTTTTAAAAAAGGAAAAAAAATTTAAAATTGTATTTCTTAAACTAAGAAATACTATTTTAAAAATATTTCAAAACATTTGCTATTTTTTAAATTAATCTAAAAAAAATGTGTGATTTATTGCTATTGGAATTTCTCTATTTTTTATATGTTTATATAGTAGTTTTGAGTATTTTAAAAGACATGTTATGACTTTTTTTTTCAGTTTATTTTACACCTAATGAGAAATAGAAAGTAATTAAAGAAGAAAATAATGAAAATGAGTATCTTGTGTAGCCGTGCGATGAATTAAGTTTAAAATGTAATTATTACTCAGGCCTATTTATTTACAAGGAATTATAATTAATAAATGATGATGCAGTATTTTATTTGAACCTACACTTTTTAAAATTGGAAATCATTCTCCCTAAAATAATAGAATCTTCAACGAAAATGTTGTAAAACATATTCTCTTTTCTATATGAACGGGGCAGCATGAAGCTTAAAATGTCTAATCCATAAAAGAAAATGCTATGTTGTTATGTTACAATATTAAAAGAAAGAAAACAACAAAAAGCCATAAAAGAAAACCTAAATTATATATAGTTGTTATATCTGGGAATATAATAGTTACTCATTGCCTGAGCTCTTTTTCTTGCGGGCCCAATAAACGTGTACATCATCAACTCAACACCTATCATCATAAATAATTCTTAATTTAATTAATAATTAATTACGATTTTTTTCAGATATTACATCAAATTTAAAGGAGGGATGATTTTAACCTTAAGTTTATATAAATGTGTATTAATGACTAATTAGTTGAGCTATGCTTGAGTTGAAAATTTAGCACTATTAAAATTTAAGAAAATATTACTATCAAATTTATTAACTTAAACCATTAATATTAGGGAAATTTACACAGATCACTCATGAACTATAGGGGTTGTAACAATTACATTCTCAATATTTTAATTGGAGTATTTGGTTCTTAAACTTTGTGAAGTGTTAAAATTGTACTTATAATAATTTAATTTGTCAGATTAACTCTTTAAATTTTAAAATTGGACCATCAAAAATCACCATAAAGATGAGAAATACACCTTTTAATATCAATGGAGCTAGAAATGTGAGATCAATGAACAAATCATAGTCACACTAGGAGAGCTTTGACCGATAGAGATTTTATAATAATTATTAGTAAATTAATTTTAAGGAATAATTTATCAAATTAAAATTTTATGTGCCTGATTTTAACATTTTGAAAAGCGGCCAAAGCTTATACTAAATCAACGGGTGTACGTTAAGTGTAAAGAATAATCCAAAAATATCCCCCTTTTGTTTTTTTCCCTTTTTCCTTTTTTACACATGGTCGCACCTCATTAGATAACTGCAGACATAGATGTCTATATATATATATATATATATATATGGGTTAATTTCATATTAGACCATAATAAATAGGTATAATAGCATTAATATTTATATGTTTTATAAATTAGCAAACTTACCCACTTAAACTCCACGCGCCGTTTAAGAGAACAATGAAAAGACGTTTTCTGCCCTCTATTTATTATGGTATACAACATTTAAAGAAAGGACATGATGGTCATTGTTCAAAACGGAAAACATGGGATCACCGCCATTTATGAGAGCTAAACCGTTCTTATGATTAGCGACATGGGCTGTAGTTTTAGACAATGGTTAGCGACATGGGCTCTAGTTTTAGACAAGGGAACGGTTTAGCTCACATTATCGCAACTAGAGCGTTAAGTTATGATTTTTCTTGTTCTTGGGTGGGGTCTTTCCCCCCATGGATCGTTTTGTTTTCCGAGGGCGTGTAGCTCCTCCTTTTGTTTTGTTGTTTTTTGATTGTTTGGTTTTTGTTGTTCTTTTTGGCTTGGTCTGGGCGTTGTAGCCTTGTTGAAATCAAAAAAAAAAAAAAAAAAGAGCTCAGGCAATGAGTAACTATTATATTCCCAGATATAACAACTATATATAATTTAGACAAGGGAACGGTTTAGCTCACATTATCGCACATATGATGTAAAAAACAATAAAGGAATTATTATAGCATCAGTGATATCAGGAACACTAATTTTTATCACTGCCATATACATCTTATGGAAATGTATCGTTGGCAAACACGGTAATTAACACAATTTTTTAGCTTAATAGAAAAAATAAAGTTATAGCATTTTCAATGATAGATTATTACTGATATTTAAGGTCTATAGGTGAAAAAAGGAGAAGGCGGGCAATGTTATTCGCTAACAAAAATGGAAAGTTTTTGGAGTTGACAAAGGAATATATGATTAGAGGTGATTTGAACCAAGTTAACCAAGAGTTACCACTTTTTTATTTTGAGGAGCCGGAAAATGCAACAAACCACTTCCATTCAAGTAATAAGCTTGGAGAGGGCGGTTTTGGTCCAGTATACAAGGTAGGTAGCACTTAGCTAGATAATCCTTTTTTGGTGTCATATGCTCCAAAATAATGTTGGTTTTCAGGGAAGCCTGTTAGATGGGCGGGAAATAGCAGTAAAGAGGCTTTCAAAAGCCTCTAATCAAGGGCTTGAAGAATTTACAACTGAGGTCATGGTGATTTCAAAACTACAGCATCGGAATCTGGTGCGGCTTCTTGGTTGTTGTGTTGAAGGAGAAGAGAAGATGTTAATATATGAGTACATGCCCAACCAGAGTTTGGATGCTTTGATATTTGGTTAGCCACTTCACTGTCTTTTAAGAATTGTTGCTCCTTTAAAATATCCCAAACTGAAAATCTATTCATGCAGACTCCCCTAAACAACAACTCTTGGATTGGGAAAAAAGGTTTAATATTATTGATGGAATTGCCCGAGGTCTCCTTTACCTACATAGAGATTCACGATTGAAAATCATCCATAGAGATCTGAAGATGAGTAATATTCTGTTAGACAAAAACTTAAATCCCAAAATTTCAGATTTTGGTATGGCAAGAATCTTTGGTGGCAATGAAGTTCAGGCCAATACTCTAAGGGTTGTTGGAACTTAGTGAGTATACCTCTTACCTTCTTTTGTTAGTTTGATTCTAATACTTGTGCTATCAAGAACTAAATGCATTTTTTGTGAATCTAGTGGGTATATGTTGTTGGGATGATATGGCTAAAATCCCAAATATTGTTAAAGCCACAATTGATGGATAAATCTTAAGTAAAGCCTCAATTGTTGGATAAATGATTATTGATTCATTTCACGACATATTGCATATTTTATTAAACTATATATATATATATATATTATATTATAGTATTTTCTAAAATACATATCATAGTGCATGACATTATATTTGACATTTGAATTGATTTTTTCTAGTCAGTGTATCTTGATTAGAGTGGTCAACAAGAGGTTAGAAGACCAATTCAAATTGGTTAGTAACTACTTGGAGTGAAGCCTACTTGACTGCAGAGAGTTGAGGAGAGAATCAAGTTTGTTGTTGAGTATTTTTAGTGCTGTAACAACTGAATGATTTGTTGTTCATTCCTATATAAACTGATATTGTATATCATGTAAAAGCATCTCTGAGAAGTGCAAAACCCAACTCTCTGTATTCATAATAACAATTGGCCTCACTCTTCATTTGTCAAATTCCTTGTGTTTTTATTTTTTACTATCAGTGGTATCAGAGCTTGGTTATTATTTGTCATTGCACATCTATCAAAGCAATTTTTTTTTCTTTTATCACTGCCTACGTGATCTCTATGCAAAAGAGTGTTGGGAATTTTTTTTTTACTTAAAATTCAAGCCACACACATTTTTTAAGATTATCTCTTGGGCACTCTTCCCAAAATTCCAACTCCATCCATCACAAAATTGGCTTACAAGGGATATTAATTTCAAGTCAGGTTATTTATTTTTTTTTTGGCGTAAATAGCAATTCCTACAGCCATTGTTCGTAAGTGTTTTTGAGATCTCTGAGGAAAATTCAAAATTATTCGAGAGTGGTATTTTATGAAGCGGTGTGATCTTCTCTGAAGCAATTTCTAATCCATTCCAGCGTGGTAATTTTTTGAAGCGGTGATTGACGGTGTTCGTGTATTTTTCTGAAGCATATTTGACGGAGTTTGAGTTTTATCAGAGGCATCAATTTTTTCCATTGGGCGTTACGGATAGAAGAAGCAGAGGGATTACAGTCTGTTTTGAGGTTCAATTTAATCCACACTTCAATATCAAATCGGGTCAGTTCTATCCAATTTTCTTTAATGGCTTCTAAGGCTGCTAGTGTAGAACTAAGTAAAACTGAAAGACTTAATGGAACTAATTTTTCAACCTGGAAACGTCGAATTAGGCATATATTGTTTCAGGATAAAGTAGAATATGTGTTAGACATGGAATACCCATCCGAACCAACTCTTAGGCCGGGGAATCGCCTAGAAATGCATATGATCGATTTGTTGAAAATGATAAATTAGCTAGATCGACTATGCTTACTTTTATGGATCCAGCATTTAGAAATCATGTTTGAAGAATATAAAAGCGCCAAATCCATGTTTAATGCTGTGAGTCAAGCCTATGGGTCTTCTTCCAACACATATATCCAACTCTTAATTGAAAAATATAATGGAACTCGAATGAAAGAAGGAGAATCTGTTATTGAACACGTTAATAAATTAACTGTGATAGCTAAAGAATTGGCATCCTTAGAAAATCCCATTCCTGACAAAATGCAAGTTTCTACAGTTTTACATAGCCTACCCGAGTCTTGGGACCCTGTAGTAATCTCTATAAACATGTCAGGTCAGGAAGTGTCAATGAAAAATTTGCCAATGTTACTAGGCATAGAAGCTGAGAGAAGAGCTAAGAGAACTTCTAGTAATGTTGCTAATTTTGTTTCAAACACCCCTTCATCCTTGAAACCTAGACAGGATAGGCAATTCAAAAGAAACCATAAAAATAACAATAGGTTCAAAAATAATAACTTTAAGAGAAAACCAATGGGGAATTGTTATAATTGTGGTCAGCCTGGTCATCTCAAAATAAATTGTCCTAGAAATAACAACAACAATAATAATAATGGAAGAGGGCATAATAACCACCACAATAATAATGCTAGAAGGCACAATAATAATCACAACAACAACAATAATGCTAGAGGACCAAATGATATTGTTTGTGTGGTTTCCGAGTCACTTCTAACAGACTGTGATTCTTTCTCATGGTGGGTAGATTCTGCCTCTTCTCAACACGTGGCTAAGAATAAAGATGATTTTATTGAAATTAAGGATGTGAAAGCCGGAGATCACAAGTTGTATATGGGGAATAATACATACTGTGATGTACTTGGAATTGGTACTGTCAAAATTCCTCTTCCTGGACAAAACAACCTTCTTTTAACTAATGTGCTTTATGTACCAACTATGAGAAAAAATCTTATATCTGTGTCACGTTTAGATGACAAAGGGTTTGAAATCCGTTTTCGTTCTTCTAAGGTCTCTATTGGGAAACATGGGCGTATTCTTGTATGGGGAATAAAAATTGACAATCTTTATCGTTTAAATGTTGCTACTAATAATGAAAAGTTTGCTTCTTCTTCTGATTACATCGATGTTTCTTCTGATTATGATAATGTTTCTTGTAATGTGGATGTTGATTCTATTTTATGGCATATGCGATTAGGACATGTTAACTATAATAAAATGAAAAATATGAGTAGTCTTGGCTTGATTCCTAGTCTAAATTATGATTTAAAACCTTGTGATGCATGTTTAAGTGGTAAAATGACTAGGAAACCTTTTGGTAAAATGGAAAGATCTAAAAATTTGTTAGAATTAATACATTCTGATATTTGTGGACCTTTAAATGTTAAAACACATGAAGGTATAGAATATTTTATAACTTTTACTGATGATTATTCTAGGTATGGTTATATTTATTTATTGAAACATAGGTCAAAAGCCTTACAAAAATTTAAAGATTTTAAAACAGAAGTTGAAAATCAACTAGGAAGAAAAATTAAAACTTTAAGAACTGATCGTGGTGGTGAATACATATCTGGAATTTTTGATAACTTCTGTAAAGAAAATGGAATAATTCATAAATTGTCAATTTCTTATACACCTCAACAAAACGGAGTAGCCGAAAGACGTAATAGAACACTTCTTGATATGGTTAGATCAATGCTTAGTCAAGCTTGTTTAAATACTAATTTTTGGGGAGCTGCTATATCTACTGCAATTTATATTTTAAATAGAATTCCTTCTAAATCAATAAATTTAACTCCTTATGAATTATGGACAGGAACTAAACCAAATTTATCTCACCTAAGAGTTTGGGGTAGTTCTGCACATGTTAAAATTTTAGGACCAAATAGAGGAAAATTAGATGCTAAAACATTAAAATGTACCTTTATTGGATATTGTGATAATTCTATTGGTTATAAATTTGCTATTCATCATAATAATGGTACAATAGGTGTTATTGAAAGTAGAGATGCTTTCTTTTTTGAAGATGATATAAATAATACTGAAAAATTGGTTGATTTATTTGAAATAACTAAAGAAAAAGATTCAACTCAACCAAAAGAAAAAGTGATAAATAAACCTGAACCGGTTGATACTTTAACTAGAATACAAAGAGAAAGACATCCACCTAGTTATTTAAAAGATTATTATGCTTTTCTTGATGAATATGTTTCTAGTGATTTTCTTGATGAAAATGTTTCTAGTGACCCTCTTGATTTTTATGATGCAATGAATTCAATAGATTCTAATAAATGGAAAGATGCTATGAATGAGGATATTGAATCTATAGAGAAAAATAAAGTATGGGAATTAATGGATTTACCAAAAGGGAAAAAGGCTATTGGTTGTAAGTGGATTCTTAAAAAGAAATTAAAGGAAGATGGTAGTGTTGATAAATATAAAGCTAGATTAGTAGCAAAAGGGTATACACAAAAGGAAGGATTAGATTATGATGAAACTTACTCACCTGTTGCTAAGTTCACTTCAATAAGAATAATGATGTCATTAGTTGCATATTTAGACTTAGAATTACATCAAATGGATGTAAAAACCGCTTTCCTTAATGGAGAGCTTAAAGAAGAAATTTTTATGCTTCAACCTCAAGGTTATGAAATTGACGGTAAAGAATATCAAGTTTATAAATTAAATAAATTTTTGTACGGTTTAAAACAATCTCCTAGACAATGGTATTATACTTTTCACAATGCTTTAACTTCTTATGGTTTTGTTCCAAACAGTTATGATCATTGTATATATATTTGGAATAGTGGGAGTACATTTATTATTCTCTCATTGTATGTTGATGATATCTTGCTTGCTAGTAATAATGAGGATAAAATTTTGGAACTTAAAACTTGGTTGCATACAAAATTTGAAATGAAAGATATGGGTGAAGCTCATTATGTTCTTGGAATACATATTTCTAGAAATAGAAAAGAAAGGAAATTAAGTTTATCTCAATTTTCATATTTAGAAACTATATTAAAAAGATTTAAGATGGATTCATGTAAATCTTTAGATTCACCAATTTATAAAGGTACTAAGTTGTCTAGAAATATGGCTCCAAAAACAAGTAAAGAAATTGAGGAAATGAAGTCAAAACCATATGCTGAGGCCATAGGTAGCCTAATGTATGTTATGTTATGTACTAGACCTGATCTAAGTTATATTGTTGGTTTACTTAGTAGATTTCAAAGTAATCCAGGTTTAGCTCATTGGCTTGCTGTAAAACGTGTTTTTCGATATTTACAAGGTACGTTGCATACCAAATTAACATATCAAGCTGATAATATAGAAGTTATTGGTTATTGTGATTCTGATTATGCTGGTGATATCGATGATAGAAAATCTACTAGCGGATATGTTTATATTTTTGGTGGTGGAACTATTTCTTGGTCTAGTAGAAAACAAAGTTGTGTTGCTAAAAGTACTATGGAAGCTGAATATATTGCTTGTAGTATGGCTGTTTCTGAAGCTTTATGGGTCAAGAATTTTTTAGAAGATTTAAAACTTCCTTGTTTATCTAAATCACCCATTCAAATTTATTGTGATAATCAAGCTGCAGTCAAAACCATAAAAAATGGAAAAATTGGACCTAAAAGCAAACATATTGAATTGCAATACCATTATGTGTGTGATATTGTACAAAAAGAATATGTTACAATTGATTATATATCTACTACTGAAATGGTTGCTGATCCTTTAACTAAACCCATTGGAACAGAGTTGTTTAATAAGCATGTAAGGTTCATGGGTTTAAGAAATGAGTAGATGAATTTTGGGCTTATAGCCAAGTGGGAGATGTTGGGATGATATGGCTAAAATCCCAAATATTGTTAAAGCCACAATTGATGGATAAATCTTAAGTAAAGCCTCAATTGTTGGATAAATGATTATTGATTCATTTCACGACATATTGCATATTTTATTAAACTATATATATATATATATATATTATATTATAGTATTTTCTAAAATACATATCATAGTGCATGACATTATATTTGACATTTGAATTGATTTTTTCTAGTCAGTGTATCTTGATTAGAGTGGTCAACAAGAGGTTAGAAGACCAATTCAAATTGGTTAGTAACTACTTGGAGTGAAGCCTACTTGACTGCAGAGAGTTGAGGAGAGAATCAAGTTTGTTGTTGAGTATTTTTAGTGCTGTAACAACTGAATGATTTGTTGTTCATTCCTATATAAACTGATATTGTATATCATGTAAAAGCATCTCTGAGAAGTGCAAAACCCAACTCTCTGTATTCATAATAACAATTGGCCTCACTCGTCATTTGTCAAATTCCTTGTGTTTTTATTTTTTACTATCATATGTCACCTGAATACGCAATGCAAGGCCGATTTTCAGAGAAATCAGATGTCTTTAGCTTTGGAGTTATATTGCTTGAGATTATTAGTGGGAGAAGGAATACAAGCTTTTACGACCATGAAGATGTCATAAGCCTATTGGGATTTGTAGGTCTCCATCACCTAAATTAGTAAAATTTCACTCTCGATTTCATGACAATGTCCAGATCTCATTAACTTACAACTTTCTCTCAACTTGTTTCAGGGATGGAAGTTGTGGAATGAAGACAAAGACAATCTTAAAACTTTGATTGATCCAACAATATATGAATCGAGCTACCAAAATCAAACAGAGATTTTGAGGTGCATCCAAGTAGGACTCTTATGCGTTCAAGAATTTGCGAATGATAGGCCAAACGTCTCTACCATTATTTCAATGCTAAACAGTGAAATTGTAGATCTTCCACCTCCAAATCAACCCGGGTTTATTGGTAGACCACTTGAAAATAACACAAAGTTAGCTCAACAAAGTGTAAATAAAAACTCTGTAAATGTTGTTACAATTACCACAACTTTAGGTCGATAGACTATTATATAGGAAAATAAATAAATACATAAGAATTCATAATTTTTCTGGTTAACTTCTTGTCCAAATTTCATCTTTGGTAGAGAAGTGCTAATGCATCAAAAGGCATTCATTGGGCATCTTGGGATCTTTTAACAGAGCATAAGAAAATTAGGGACTTGGCTTTTAAGGATATAAGGCTGCTTGAACTTAGCTATATTGTTAGTTATAAGCAATGTTGAAGAATAATTCATAACCCTGATTCACTAGTGACTAGTGTTCTTAAGACTAAGGGCCTGTATGAGATAGTTTTTTAACAGTTAACAAAAACACTTTCTTTATATAAAAATACTTTTAAACACGGTCAAAAGTTATCCCATACGAGCACTAAATATTTTTACAACTTTTCTTTTTAAGATGCTAGCTAGAGTTGAGGGTAGAGCTTCTTGGGGTTGGAGATCAATCATGGAGGGCAAAAGAATCATAATTTCAAGCCTAAGATTGAATATTGACCTAAATGAGTTGAGGAATTCTTCTTCATGGAGATTGATTAAACTATAACCAGCAACTTTTCCAAAACAAGGAATTTTCGATTCTTACCTCTTTGTTGGGTTGTGAAAAATTCATCTGGTTTTAAACTTGAGGAAGGTAGCCACTTTGGGGGATAATCTCTTAACCCATTGCCTGGGGAAGTAAGGAGAGAGAAAAATTGATAAAACTTATAAAAGAAAAAAAATGGCACGTGGATATCTTATCATTTAAAAAAGTCATAGTCAGCAAGTTAACTAACTTAACAGTCATTTAGTAGTAGGAATTAAAAAAAGTGTATTTCTTAAACAGTAGGGGTTAAATTGACCGTTTTTAAACTACAAAAATCAAATGTAAACTATAATGACTAAAATTTATTTTACCACTTTATGCTTATTTTAATTATAATTGATCACTACAATCAAATCATTTAAAGAAGAAAGTCGCGAACTCGTATTTTTTTAAAAAGAAATTAACGAAAAGTTTAGTAAAATATTAATTAAGTGATAGTGATAACTGTCATCCATGGTATGGTTTTTCATATTAGACTCATTCATACTTGAGATAAGGTTAGTCTTTGAAAATATGTATATTAATCTTCAAGCTAGTCTTTCTATGTAAAAAGAATTGCACATTCTTTGACACTTTAGAGGCAGGGTCGTTTATTGAATTTGAAGCTTTTTGCAAAAGTTCAATAAAGGACTAATGGAAATAACTGTCCTCTTTGAAAAGTAGACAACCAGCTTCCAAGAAAGTTGTTTTTCAAGGAAGAAGATTAAAAACATTGTGCACACCAATGGTTGTTATATGAAAATAATGAGTTATTAACCAGCCATGAACCCCAAAATGAATTGGAGATTAACATGTCTTCTTCTCTGTCTTTCATTTACTTGCTTCTATTCAAGATTTTGCTTCGGCGGAGATATGATCACATCGACCGAGTTCATCAAAGACCCTGCAAGTATATTGTCCAATGGAAGTAACTTTGAATTGGGATTCTTCAACCCTGTCAATTCTACAAACGGATACGTCGGAATTTGGTACAAACAACCAGTGGCGAGGCCAGAATTTTTTTTTTGGGGGGGCAAAAATCTATATAAAGAAAGGATTGTATAAAATGTCAACTCCACGCCGGTTTCGATATATTATATTACAAATTAACATAAAATTAGATTTTTAGATTTTGACTTGTGCCTAATATAAAGTTATAAAATGGATAAAAAAATCTGCTAGAAATTATGTTAATTATATACATGTCTTCAAAATAGAGACAAATTTTAAAATAATTTCTTAGTATATTAAAAAATATATATTAATCTCTCAAATCATTGAGATTAATTTTCATTTCAAATGTTTTTTTAATCTAATAATAAGAATCACATTCAAAATTAATTTTATTGTGTATCATAGAGATGTTTAACTATTTTTATATAATAATTAACAAGTTTGAAATATTTAACTAAAAGTACAAGTATGAAATAATAAAATTATAACAATTATGAAGCTCATGACATAAAACTATATAGTTATCAATAAAATTTGGATTTAACTGAAGAGACATTATTATTTATAATTTAGAAAAAATAAACTATTTATAAACAAAAAATTACACTCACCTCTTAGTTAATAAATATGAATTAAAGTATTTATAAATGTTGAACATAAAATTATCACTACATAATTACAATATAAAAAAATATATAAGTAAAAAAAACGTATTTATTTAAAAAAATTATTTTATTAAACTTAACAATAAATAATACATTGTATAACTCATATATGGATGGAACAAAATTATCAAGAAAAATCACCAATTACGCTATATATTTAAACCATAAAAACTCATATTAATGAACAATAAATTGGATAGAGATTAAGAAAGGAAATTTAATAGTGACAAACCTAAATGTGGGATAATATATAAAGAAAATTTGTTTTTTAAAAGATTAAAATATCTTAAATATTGTATAAATAAGGGGCAAACATCAAATTTGGGGGGGGGGGGGGGGGGGAAATTAAAAATTATATAAAAATATACATATAAAATTAAAATTTTGAAAATTTTGGGGGGGCAATTGCCCCCCCAAGCTCCTTAGTGGCCTCGCCACTGCAAACAACTTACTGTTGGGAGAATTCTAAATTTAGCCCATGACTGATTCAAGAGAAACGAAGAAAATACCGAAAGACCGAATGCGGAAGCGTAACTTACTTCATGAACGGAAGCGATTACCGAACGGCTATAGATCTTCCAATTCCTCTGTAGTTTCACTATGAGAACTTCTCTTGAAGGGGAGATGAAGATTCGTGAAAAATTACAGGGAATGGGGACTATAACCCACCCTGTAACTGCTTAAGCAGTTATCAAGATTATATATTTATAATTTAGCCCCTCAATAAATTATAAATATCAAATGATATCTATGCATATATGTAAGTCCATGGGAATATCTTATAACTCTATTATGCCAATACCTAAATTTTATTAGATCACTTTAATTGGCTAATTATAAATAGCATACACATTTAATTAATTACACGTGTGGTCCCTAATTATTGAATTTATTCCAACACTTACTCCACAAACTGTCGTATGGGTAGCTAAAAGAGACAAGCCTTTTATTAAGGATACTTCAGGTGTTTTTACTATTTCCAAGGATGGAAATCTTGTTGTCTTCAATGGACAAAATCAGTTTCTCTGGTCTTCAAATGTTTCTAATCCCGCCAAGTGCTCGGATTTTAGATTCCGGTAACCTTGTTTTAAAAGATTCTACCGGGGTTGTTATATTGGGTAGTTTCAAACAGCCTTCTTACATCATGGAAGAGCCCTTCTGATCCATCTAGAGGAAATTTTTCCTTGAGCCTTGATGTTTCTAATGTTCCTCAATCTATCAGACGAATTGTACATGCTGCAACGTTAAAATATCATATATTTATTTGTAAAAGTTATATGAGAGATAAAAATTTAGAGAAAATGTCGAGGATTAAGCAAAAAGTAAGACAATAATGAAATAATGCAAGTTGCTTGAAAGTATAAAGAGTTTAAAGTTCAAGGGTAAATATGTAGGGAATTAACCTCTAAAAAACCAATCTAAGGTTTATTGACCCTCCCTTCCCCATTTTTATGTTAAGGGCCTTATGCTTATGTCATTGCACTATGAAAAGACAAATATCTTTGTCTATCTTCCCCTCGTTCTCACATCTCAAACCTAACTCAAGCTTGAAATCCTAACTCCTCCAACTATCTCCTCCTTACACAGGGGTTGTGACGGCGTCGGCGATACTCCATCCAACCAAAGTCGGGTGATTTGTGAACGATTTGCGATTTGTGAATCCTTAACGGTGAGTTGCGAACGGTTTTAGAGCATTTTTACGAGTTTGAGTCGTGATTTTGCGAGTACCTTTCATGATTTTGCGATTTTGCGAGTAACCTCCTACCAAACACGATTTTGCAAAAGGAAAAAAAAATAATAGTAGAAAAAAGTCATCTCTAACCAAAATTTCAATCTCGAAGCAAAAATATCGATCTCGATCCGAGATCTCAGACCAAAATTCCAACCTTGAAGCAAACATGGAATCTCGATCCGAAATCTTGGACTAAAATTCCAATCTCGAATCAATAATGGGCAATCTCGAATCCGAGATTGTTAAAAAATTCTCATATCCAACCAAAATTTTGATTCTTAGCATTAATCCCTTGAAGCTATATGACAAAAGAGTTTAGAGAGAGAGTGTGTTGAGGATAAAGTAAAAGTGTATGATAATAATGAAATAGGGAATATAAGTTGCTTAAATATATAAAAAGTTAAAGTTCAAGGGTATTTATGTACTTTCACATTTTAAGAACGTCTCTAACATAAAAATGGTGGGGGGGGGGGGGGGTCAATAAACCTTAGATTGCAATTTTGGAGGTCAATTTTCCCAATTTCCCAAATATGTAATTTCACTTTTTAAAAAGGCCAATAAAGTAAAATAAGTGAGGGTAGGGTCAACAAACCTTAGACTGGATTTTTGGAGGTCAATTTTTCCAATTTCCCGTGGTAAAGCTTCTATAAACTTTAAAATTTCTCAGACTTCTTTCTCTCTTTTTTTTCTTGAGCTTCCCGCTTGAAGATGTCCTATTTGAGAAAGAATTAAGATTGGTTGAGATGGAAGATGAAGAGATTGGTGGTGAGAAAAATTAAGATTATGCTACATGAATTACAAGATAAAATTCAGTCAATTTTTCTGTCTCGGAATCAATTATCAACGTCCTTGCTCTCCAACAAAAATGGCAGACGAATTGTACATGCTGTGACATTAAAATATCATATATTTATTTGTAAAAGTTATATGAGAGATAAAACTTTAGAGAAAATGTCGAGGATTATGCAAAAAGTAAGACAATAATGAAATAATGCAAGTTTCTTGGAACTATAAAAAGTTTAAAGTTTAAGGGTAAATATGTAGGGAAATTGGGAAAATTGACCTCTAAAAAACCAATTTAAGGTTTATTGACCCTCTCCTCACCATTTTTATGTTAGGGACCTTATGCTTATGACATTGCACTATGAAAAACAAATATCCTTGTCTATCTTCCCCTCCTTCTCACATCTCAAACCTAACTCAAGTCTGGAACCCTAATTCCTCCAACTATCTCCTCCTTACACAAGAGTTGTGACGGCAACATCGATATTCCATCCAACCAAAGTCGGGTGATTTGTGAACAATTTGCGATTTGTGAATCCTTAACGACGAGTTGCGAACGGTTCTTGAGCAATTTTGCGAACAATAAAACAAAAATGTATGATAATAATGAAATAAGGAATATAAGTTGCCTAAATATATAAGAAGTTAAAGGTCAAGAGTATTTATGTACTTTCACATTTTAAGAAAGTCTCTACCATAAAAATGGTGAAGGGAGGGGGGGGGGGTGTTAATAAACATTAGATTGGAATTTTGGAGGTCCATTTTCCCAATTTCCCAAATATGACTTTCACTTTGGGTTTTTGGCTTGATTGACCTTTAAAATTGACAAATAAGGGTTATTAGCCTCCATTCTCATTTTAAACTTTTTTGACCAGCTTCTGATGATGTTATTTTGCCGTGAAATGTCTAAAAAACCCTTTTATTCTCTTCTTCCATGAAACTTTTTATCTCTTGTTCCATGAAACATTTTTCTTCTCTTATTCCATGAAACCATTTTCTTATCTTCCCAATACTATCTCTTCTATCTCCCTCACTCACGGCGATAACAGAGAGCGACGGTTGGTGGTGGAAAACGTTTGAAAACCCTCTCTTATCTTGATTTGGGTATGCATGACTTATAAAATATATAAAATAAAAGAGAGAAAAGTAATATTAAAAAAAAATAAAAAAATAAACTTTTATCCCCGAATTTTGCCCCTAAATGAAGGAAATCGGTGGACCGGAATCCGATTTCGATCCACCAATTTCCTTCATTGAAAAGTAAAAAAAAAGGAGTTTTTTTTATTAATTTGATTTATATAAAATAAATAAAAGAGAGAAAAGTAATATTAAAAATTTAAAAGAAAGAAAGAAACAAAAAAAAGGCATGGTGGAGCGAAATCTGATTTCGGTCCACCGAAATCTGATACAGTAAGTTTATATATATATATATTACTTTTCTCTCTTTATTTTATATAGATTAAATTAATAAAAAATTATTTTTTTTATACTTTTCAATGAAGGAAATCGATGGATCGAAAGTCGATTTCGGTCCACCGATTTCCTTCATCGAGGGGCAAAATTCGGGGATAAAAGTTTTTTTATTTTTATTTTTAATATTAATTTTCTTTCTTTTATTTTATATAGATTAAATTAAGAAAAAATATCAATTAGTCTAAAATTCGGGCCAAAACTCAAAATTCGGGGAAGAAACTCAAAATTCGAGGAAAAAACTCAAAGTTCAGGGCAAAACTCAAAATTCAGGGACAAAACTCATAATTTGGGGAAACCCGGATTTTATTTTTTTAAATAAGATCAAAAGCTTGAAGATTACTTGGTTATGTGAAGAGAGTGTTGAGGTAGAGAATTGGATAGGGTGTTGAGGCTTTGAGATTGATAAAAAAATACAAATGAAAAATCCCAAAACCACAAAGTCATACAACCAGAATATCCAACTCAAAAATTGAAAAACACAGATTGACCTCACCCACATAATTTAATCCACGAGTTTCAACACATGAGATAAAAATACGAGTCGGGCCCATTTTGCAGATTTGGGTCGGGTCGGGCCCGTTTTTCGAGGTTGACCCAGTCCGTTCTAGCTTTTATTTATTTAATTAAATTTTTAATTGCATGTTTTTAAGCTGATTTTTAACTTTTTAAACTTAAACTTAATTCTAAAGTGATGGAAAAAAAGTTAATTTATTTTTTCATTATATCCTATTTTTTATTTATACTTTGTTTTTATAATTATATATAAGATTAATTTAAATATAAAAAATAAAATAATATATATATATATATATATGTTTTGGAGGTTGTTGCTCACATTTTTCTCTGCTTCTTGTTTACTAATGTATGCAGTACTATTTGAATAACGCTATTGGAGGTTTTCAATGCCCAAATGGTCTCTCCATTCAGTGTGAAAATATTTTTTTCAGATTCTCTTTTATTGAGAAATTCTCTCTTTGGTTGCACTAGGTTCTTATGAATTTTAGAATGGATCTCATTGTGTCTTGTATAGTTCTCCTTTTGGAAACAATTGAGTTGTTTTAATCTAAAGAGTTTATTTGATAGACTTGCAATGCTTCTATTATCTTTATTATAATTTTTTTTAAAAGAAAAATTTATCCTAAGAATGAGAATAGTTATAGTTGATGTGGATAAAGATGTTTCTAATTTATAAGTTATGAATTATTAGTTTTTTCAAACTTAAAAATGATTGATTTAAAGTTGGAAGTATTATTTTTATGAGTGGGTCACCCAAAATTTGGATTATGATCTAAACACATATTCTGATTCACAATCTGATTTTAAATTTTTTGAGTAACCAACCAAACACATATTTCAAATTTTTGAATCTCAATTATATATTCTGGATCTATTACCAAACACAGTTTCAGAACCAACAAATTCACAGAATACAACTCTGAATTCATTAGAATCCACTAAATTCAAATTCTGCTTTTCAGATTGCATACCAAACAGGGCCTTAATTAACGTAGCCGTAGATAAAATTGAAAATTTTAAAGTATAGGGGTATGTTTTGTGACCATTAAAGAGTGCACGGATATATTTTACATTTTACATTTTACCCTATTATTTATTGCGCTGTCAAACCAATTTTATTATTTATTTGGTGTTAAATAAGGTTATAGTCTTTGAAGATCATTAATATATACATTAATCTTGAAGCTTAGTGTTTCTACATATAAGAAATTGGACCTCTTCTTTGACACTTGAGAGGCAAGAGTCGTTTATTGAATTTGAGGTCAACACACCCATTACATTCACAACAAATTGAAGCTTTCAGTTTCTGCTCACAAAATTCAAATAAAACGACTAAGACTAATGAAAATGGGTGTCCTCTTTGAAAAGTCAGACAACCAGATTCAATCCAATCAGCTTCCAAGAAATTTGTTTCTCAAGGAGTAAGATTAAAACATTGTGCACCAATGGTTATCTAAAACTAATGTCCTTCAAAATTTAAAAAAAAATCAACAAGCAACCCTGAAATGAATTGGAGCTTTACATGCCTTTGTTGGTTTCTTTCATTTACTTGCTTGTGTTCAAGATTCTGCTTCGGCGGATATACGATCACATCGACAGAGTTCATCAAAGACCCTGCAACTATATTATCCAATGGCAGTAACTTTGAATTGGGTTTCTTCAATCCTGTCAATTCTACAAACAGATATGTTGGCATTTGGTTCAAGGTTTCACCATTCATTGTAGTATGGGTAGCTAATAGAGACAAACCTCTAAAGGATAATTCAGGTGTTTTTACTATTTCCAATGATGGAAATCTTGTTGTCTTAGATGGAATCAATCAGACTCTTTGGTCTTCCAATGTTTCTAATCCTGCAATCAACACGAGTGCCCGGGTTTTAGATTCCGGTAACCTTGTTTTAGAGAATTCGGCAGGGGTGGTTATCTGGGAGAGTTTCAAACACCCTACTGATAGATTCTTACCAGCAATGAAATTTATCAAAAACATGAGAACTGGAGAGAATGTAGGGCTTACATCATGGAAGAGTCCTTCTGATCCATCTACAGGAAATTTTTCATTCATCCTGGAAGTTCTTAATGCTCCTGAAGCCGTCATTTGGAATGGCCGCAACCCGTATTGGAGATCAGGTCCATGGAATGGTCAGTCCTTTACTGGAGTACCTGACATGAATTCTATTTATCTCTCTGGATTTAATCTCGTAATTCAAGACCAAGAATACTCTGTCTTGATTGCTAATATTTTTGAGACTGCACTATTATCTTACTCATTAAACTCACAAGGGAATTTGGAAGAAATTTACTGGAATTATGAAGAGAATAACTGGAAGGTTAGTTGGTCGGCTCTAAAAACACCGTGCGATTTTTATGGTGCTTGTGGGGCATTTGGAATCTGTAATGCACAAACAACCCCAATTTGTAGCTGTTTAAGAGGGTTTGAGCCAAAGAAGGAGGAGAAATTGAGTCCGGGCAATTGGACTTCGATTGATGGATGTGTGAGGAAGACACCATTGCAGTGTGAGAAATTGAAGAATAATGTCAGTGTTGAACAAGGAAGAGAGGATGGATTTTTCAAAATGGAAATGGTTAAATTGCCACACTATGCAGAATTGTCAATTTCCTCTCGTTCGGCAGATGATTGTAGAATGAAGTGCTCGGATAATTGTCTGTGCACAGCTTATGCATATGAAAACGGTATCGGTTGCATGTTATGGAGTGGAAACTTAACTGACATTCAAAAGTTTGATAGAAATGGAGGCGATCTTTACCTTCGGCTGGCATATACAGAATTCCGTACAAGTAGTGTACCCCTAAACTTTTAGGATAATTGATATCACTGAAATTTCTAAACAAGGTGTTTCTCTAAGTCTCTATAATGTTTTTATTCACAGATGATGTAAAAAACAAAAAAGGAATTATTATAACATCAGTGATATCAGGAACGCTCATTTTTATCGTTGCCATATACTTCTTATGGAGATGGATGAATGGAAAACAAGGTGATTAATACAAGTTTTGAGCTTAATAGATGAGAAACATTACATACTTTTCAAAAATAGATTATTACTGATATTGAAGGTCTAAAACAGAGAAAACGAGAAGGCGGAAGGGAACGTTTTTGGACTTGACAAGGGAGGATGTAATGGGAGATGAATTGAAACAAGTTAAACTCCAAGAGTTACCTATTTATGATTTTGAAAAGCTGGCAAATGCAACAAACCACTTCCATATAAGTAATAAGCTTGGAGAGGGTGGCTTTGGTCCAGTATATAAGGTAACTTAGACTTATCTAGACAATTGTTTTTTAATTATTAATATGTTCAAAATAGTGTTTATGTTCAGGGAAGACTACTAGATGGGCAAGAAATAGCAGTAAAAAGGCTTTCAAGAGCCTCTAATCAAGGGCTTCAAGAATTTACAAACGAGGTCATGGTGATTTCAAAACTACAGCATCGGAATCTGGTGCGACTTATCGGCTGCTGTATTGAAGGAGAAGAGAAAATGTTAATATATGAGTACATGCCCAATCTAAGTTTGGATGCTTGGATATTTGGTTAGATGCTTCACTATCTTTAAAGGATTATTGCTCCTTGTGTTGTATTTTAATTACCTTAAAATTTCCCTTCGCTAACAAACATTCAAATCTCTCTTCACTTAGACTCCCCAAAAGAACAACAACTAGACTGGAGAAAAAGATTTAATATTATCGATGGAATTGCTCGAGGTCTTCTTTATCTTCACAGGGATTCAAGATTGAAAATCATTCATAGAGATCTAAAGGCAAGTAATATTCTTTTAGACCAAGACTTGAATCCCAAAATTTCCGACTTTGGTATGGCAAGAATCTTTGGTGGCAATGTAGTTGAAGCCAATACTTTAAGAGTTGTTGGAACTTAGTAAGTATATCCCTTACTTTCTTTTATTGATTTGATTCTAAATGTCATGCTAACAAATATTAAATGTGTTTTTGATTGAATATAGTGGGTATATGTCACCAGAATATGCAATGCAAGGTCAATTCTCAGAGAAATCAGATGTCTTTAGCTTCGGTGTTTTATTGCTTGAGATTATTAGTGGGAGAAGAAACACGAGTTTTAACCATCATGAATATGCCATAAGCCTATTGGGATTGGTATGTCAATCAAAGCTCCATCACCTAAATTAAGTAAAATTTACCTCTCTCAATTTCATGACAATGTCAAAATCTAAGTAACTTGCAACTTTCTCTAACTCGTTTCAGGTATGGAAGTTGTGGAATGAAGACAATCTCAATCCTTTGATTGATCCAACAATATATGAATCGAGCTACGAAACAGAGATATCAAGGTGCATCCAAGTGGGACTTTTAAGTGTTCAAGAATTTGCTAAAGATAGGCCAAACGTCTCAACCATTATTTCAATGCTAAATAGTGAAATTGTAGATCTTCCTCCTCCAAAGCAACCCGGCTTTATTGGTAGACCACTTGATAGTAACACAGAATCATCCCAACAAAGTACAGATAAATACTCTGTAAATGTTGTTACAATTACCAGAATTTTAGGTAGATAAAGTATTGTATAGGAAAACAAGGGGGGCATTTTCAAATATGTTAGAAATTTTTATAATATTTACAAGTTTGTTAGGAAAAAAAAAATATTTACAAAAATGTTAGAATTTTAAAAATTCTGAGTATATCAGTCAATCACTATTAGTATATCAATAAACTTTTAGTATATCAATGGTAGTTTATCAGTCGATCATTAATATTCTATCATTGATATACTATTATATATCACAGATATACTATTATATATCACAGATATACTATTATATATCACAGATATACTATTAATTATTGACTGATATACTAATGGATTGACTGATATACTCGATTTTTGAAATTATAACATTTTTGTAAATATTTTTTTTTTCTAACATTTTTGTAAATATTTCACTCAATTATAACATTCATGTAAATTTCCCATTTCTAAATGTAATATTTTGATAAACAATACCCTAAAATGAGTGACAAAAGTAAATAATTGTTGGACTATATTTTATGTAAATAAGTGGCTATCTACTTTTTTATGTCATCGTTATGTAACCTTCAACTTCAATATACTATTATATAAATGGTCAAATAACTCTTATTTATATAAATAATAATAATTAAGTATTGTTCATTTTATTATCCTTAGTCAGATTTTAACTTGATTTACTTCAATCTTAGTCAATCAATGAACCACAAAAAATAATAATATGCATTTATACACAAAAAATTATGATCAATTATTAAATTAAAGAAAAAATTGATTTACTTTAATCTTAGTCAATCATGGAATGGTTTGGTTCGCTTCAGTTCAATTTGGTCTTGTATTTTTTTTTCCTTTTTTTTTGTCTCTATTATTCTTGAATTCTTAATTTATAATCATGACAAGTTCAATAAAATCATAACAATAACTTCAAAAAAACGTTAGGACTATTCTTCAAAATGTCCAATATAAAAATTACAAATATAGTCATAATAAAATTCATAAAGTCTTATTACAACTATACAAATATAACAAAATAAGGTTTAAGTTCCTTCCTATTTTCTTCATTTTAATCAAGTTTCTTCGTTTTAATCAAGTTTTAGTCATTATTTAAAAATTCAATTATATTTTATATTATATAATATATTGAATTGGTTTGGTTTGAATCGCTATAAAAATCTATAAAATTGAATCAAACCATTATTTATTCATATGGATTGATTTGGACAGCTGGAAGTTTAAAACCAAACCAACTGTTTGGATAGTTAGATTAGTTTGGATTTTTCCACCCCAAAGTTATTAGAATCTCCACGGCAACTAAAATAAAAGCTGAAGTCTTCAATTCTATTATTAACATAATTTTTTTTTTCCAAAAAAAAAAAAAAGTCTGCCACCAACTTTTGTTTTTTTTATTCCTTCCATAAGCCCGCTAAGATTGACTTAAAAAAAAATGAAAATTTTAATTTGCAAAACAAATTTCAAAATTTTTAAGGAAAAGACGGTTATTACTTCATAATTTAAATTTTACAAATATTAATGTAAACATGTAAACTTCATTACATTAAAGTAAGATAGAGAAGACTCGAACTTTCAAATTCATAGATTTCTTAATGATCATAGACTTACATCTCAAAACCAATTGATAATGAGAAAAGTGACTCTTAAACTTTATAAATAATGTTAGGTCCGTTTATCTTTCTAATGAGTGATCTTTACATGATGGAGCACTAATACTTAATCAATTGAATTATACTTATATTGGTCAAAAATTAATGTACCTATATAACAGATTCAATAACTTAAAAACCATGGGAGTGTTTGGTTGAGGAGTGAGAAAGTGAAGCCTAATAATGTGATTTCTGGGAATGAACCAAAATAAGTAGGAAACAAAAATAGGAATAAGTTTGTGAAATTCTTTCCCGTCCAACTTTCCCCCAACCAAACACCACCAAGGATCTGTTTAAAATAGCTTTTAAAAGTGTTTTTAATGGTTATAAAAATACTTTCTTTTTATTCAAAAACACTTCCAAACACTTTCAAAAGTTATCTCAAATGGGCACTAAGAATGGAAGACTATAATACCTATCAAATTGAATTCAGGATAGGACGATTGTTATTATTCAAAGACAACAGTATCTATCATGTACATAATTCTTTATTTATTTCTCCTTAACCGGCACTTAAATTCTCAGTTTTGATTATTTGTTTGTTTAAATATGGTTATAGGTCTTTGAAGATCATATATATATATATATATCTTGAAGCTAGTATTTCAATATATAAGAAATTGCCCGTTCTTGGAAACTTCTGAGTCGTATAAAAACCATATAAAAATTGATAAAATCATATCAAAAAGTATAACAGAAATGGCTGACTTTGAAATGTATGCAATGAGCTTCTAAGAAAGTTGTTTAACCAAAGAAAGAAGATTAAAACAGTGCACCAATGGTTGTTATCTGAAAATAATGTTCTCATTTTCATTCTAAAACAGATTTATACAGAATGAAAAATCAACCATCCTTGAACCCCAAAATGAATTGGAGCTTTACATGTCTTCTTCTGTTTCTTTCATTTACATGCTTCTGTTCGAGATTTTGCTTCGGTAGATATACGATCACATCGACAGAGTTCATCAAAGACCCTGCAACTATATTATCCAATGGAAGTAGCTTTGAATTGGGTTTCTTCAACCCTGTCAATTCTACGAGCCGATATGTCGGAATTTGGTTCAATCAAGTTTCTCCACAAACTGTAGTATGGGTAGCTAACAGAGACAAACCTCTTAAAGATAATTCAGGTGTTTTTACTATTTCCAAGGATGGAAATCTTGTTGTCTTAGATGGAATGAATCAGACTCTTTGGTCTTCCAATGTTTCTAATCCTGCAATCAACACAAGTTCCCGGATTTTAGATTCCGGTAACCTTGTTTTAGAAGATTCTGATGGGGTTGTTATCTGGGAGAGTTTCAAACACCCTTCTCATACATTCTTGCCAGCAATGAAATTTATCACAGACGTGCGAACTGGAGAGAATGTAAGTCTTACATCATGGAAGAGCCCTTCTGATCCATCTGCAGGAAATTTTTCTCTTCGTCTGGAAGCTCTCAATGTTCCTGAAGTTGTCACATGGAAAGGCCATAATCCTTATTGGAGGTCAGGTCCATGGAATGGTCGGTCCTTTAATGGAATACGCGACATGAATTCTAGTTATCTCTTTGGATTTAATCTTGTTATTCAAGACCAACAATACTCTCTCTTCATTTCTAATATCAATGAGACCGCGCGATTATATTACACATTAAACTCACAAGGGAATTTGGAGGAATCCTACTGGGATTACGAAGAGAATGACTGGAAGATTAATTTTTCAGCTCTAAAAACACCATGCGATTTTTATGATGTTTGTGGGGCATTTGGAATCTGTAATGCACAAACAACCCCGGTTTGTAGCTGTTTAAGAGGGTTTGAGGCAAAAAATCCAGGAAATCGGACATCCATCGATGGATGTGTGAGGAAGACGCCATTGCAGTGTGAGAAGTTGAACAACAATGTCAGTGTTGAACAAGGCAAAGAAGATGGATTTTTCAAAATGGAAATGGTTAAATTGCCACACTTTGCAGAGTTGTCCGTTTTATCTTCTTCAGCAGATGATTGCAGAAAAATGTGCTTGGAGAATTGTTTGTGCACAGCTTACGCATATGAAAACAATATCGGTTGCATGTTTTGGAGGGGAAACTTAACTGACATTCAACAGTTTGATAGAGATGGAGGTAACCTTTACCTCCGACTGGCATCTACAGAATTCAATACAGGTAGACTTGTCTCTTTTACTAGAGTTAAGATAACTGAAATTTCTACACAAGTTGTTTTTATAAGTCTCTTTAATGTTTTCATTCAACAGATGATGTAAAAAACAACAAAGGAATTATTATAGGATCAGTGATATCCGGAACACTAATTTTTATCATTGTCATCTACTTCTTTTGGAGATGGATGAATGGAAAACACGGTAATTACCACGACTTTTGAGCCTAATAGATGACAAACATTACATGATTTCCAAAGATAGCTTATTACTGATATTTGAGGTCTATAGCAGAGAAAAAGAAAAGGCGGAAGGGAAAATTTTTGGAGTTGACGAAGGAAAATGTGATTGGAGATGATTTGAAACAAGTTAAACTCCAAGAGTTACCTATTTATGATTTTGAAAAGCTGGCAAATGCCACAAACCACTTCCATATAAGTAATAAGCTTGGAGAGGGTGGCTTTGGTCCAGTATATAAGGTAAGTAGCACTTATCTAGATTTTCTTTTTCTTTTTTGAATTATTGATGTGCTCAGATTAGTGTTTGTTTTCAGGGAAGACTATTAGATGGGCAGGAAATAGCAGTAAAGAGGCTTTCAAGAGCCTCTAATCAAGGGCTTCAAGAATTTACAAACGAGGTCATGGTGATTTCAAAACTACAGCATCGTAATCTGGTGCGACTTCTCGGTTGCTGTATTGAAAGAGATGAGAAAATGTTAATATATGAGTACATGCCTAATCTAAGTTTGGATGCTTTGATATTTGGTTAGACGCTTCACTGTCTTTATGGATTATTGCTCCTTGCATTGTATTTTAATTGCCTTACAATATCCTTTTACTAACCAACATTCAAATCTATTCACTTAGGCTCCCCTAAAGAACAACTATTAGACTGGAGAAAAAGATTTAATATTATCGATGGAATTGCTCGAGGTCTTCTTTATCTTCATAGAGATTCAAGATTGAAAATCATTCATAGAGATCTAAAGGCAAGCAATATTCTTTTAGACCAAGACTTGAATCCCAAAATTTCCGACTTTGGTATGGCAAGAATCTTTGGTGGCAATGAAGTTGAAGCCAATACTTTAAGAGTTGTGGGAACTTAGTAAGTATATCCCTTACTTTCTTTTGTTGATTTGATTCTAAATGTTACGCTAACAAATATTAAATGTGTTTTTGATGAATATAGTGGGTATATGTCACCCGAATATGCAATGCAAGGTCAATTCTCAGAGAAATCAGATGTCTTTAGCTTCGGTGTTTTATTGCTTGAGATTATTAGTGGGAGAAGAAACACGAGTTTTTACCATCATGAACATGCCATTAGCCTATTGGGATTGGTATGTCTATGAGAGCTCCGTCACCTAAATTAAGTAAAACTTCACTCCTAATTTCACGACAAAATCTAAGTAACTTACAACTTTCTTAACTTCTCAGGTATGGAAGTTGTGGAATGAAGACAATCTTAATACTATGATTGATCCAACAATATATGAATCGAGCTACGTAAGAGAGATATCGAGGTGCATCCAAGTGGGACTCTTATGTGTTCAAGAGTATACAAATGATAGGCCAAATGTCTCAACCATTGTTTCAATGCTCAATAGTGAAATTGTAGATCTTCCATATCCAAAGCAACCCGGCTTTATTGGTAGACCACTTGATAGTAGTAACACAGAGTCATCACAACAAAGTGTAGATAAATACTCTGCAAATGTTGTTACAATTACCACAGTTTTAGGTCGATAAAGTATTCTATAGAAAAACAAGGAGCGTTATTATTATTGTTATTGTTATTATTATTATTTTCTTTTTTTTTTTTTTTTTTTTTTCTGCTATTTTGATAATCCCCTATTTTCAAAGGGCTGAGTCAAGACTATCCCTTCTCTTAGATCTGGAAATATTGATTTAGGTACTTTCAAAGCATTTATAAAATATAAATTAAATAATAGTAAAAGTATTATGAGTTATTAACAATTGTAATCTTTCAAACTTCCATTATAAAATTTATGGAACAAAATCGTAAAAAACTAATAAAACTTGAAAAATTACTAACATGTAAATGAAAATATCACAATTCAAAACATTAAAAAACAACAATAAGATTGATAATGCAACAATAAAAAAAGAAAAAAATTAATGAAAGAAAGAAGTAGTATTTTTTAAAATAAATCAAACTCTTACTATTTTTTTAAAATAAGATAGAAAAAAAAATTATTGTCTGTAATTTCTCTTTTATGAACCTACAATTATTATTAAAAATGCTACCATATTAGGGAAATTTCCCTACTCTATCACAACTTTTTTTTTTTTTAATTCCATCCATATGGCCGCCAGTTGGTGGGTGCAACGCTATCTTTGACTTTCAAAAAAACCATATGCATTGAAAAAATTAGTTTGAAAAAAAAAATTCAAATATTAATGGGAAACAAAGTCATTTACTTCACAAATTAAAAAAAAAAAAAAAAAAATTAATCAATATTTATGTAAAACCATATAAAATCATCAATCATTAATACATTGATATGATTCGAACACAACAGTACCAATCATGTAAATAATTAGTTTGGTATTAAATAAGTTATAGTCTCTTTAAAAAAAAAAAAAATTATAGACTTTGAAGATCATTAATATATGTATAAATCTTTAAGCTAGTGTTTTTATATAAATGGAATTGAATTTGAGGTCAACGCTCATCACAGCAAATTAAAGCTTTCAACCAAGAAATTCAACAAAGGAAACTAAGACTTTAAAAATGATAAACTGAATCAAAACAATTCTAATGGAAACGGGTATCTTTGAAAAGTCCACAATCAGCTTCCTAATAAAAGTTGTTATCAAAGAAGAAAGATTAAAACAGTGCACCAATGATTGTTATTGATAATAATGTTTTGGTTTTAAATCTAAATCTGAATTTTCCAGAATGATAATCAACAAGCAATGAACTCTGAAATGAATTGGAGCTTCACATGTCTTCTTCTTCTTTCATTTACTTGCTTCTGTTCAAGATTTTGCTCCAGCATAGATACAATCACATCAACAGATTTCATCAAAGATCCTGCTAGTATATTATCCAATGAAGGTTACTTTGAATTGGGCTTCTTCAACCCTGTCAATTCTACGAGCCGATATGTCGGAATTTGGTTCAAGAAACTTTCTCCACAAACTATAGCATGGGTAGCTAACAGAGACAAACCTCTTAAGGATAATTCAGGGGCTTTTACTATTTCCAAGGATGGAAATCTTGTTGTCTTAGATGGACAGAATCAAACTATTTGGTTTTCCAATGTTTCTAGTCCTTCAAACAACACAATTGCCCGGATTTTAGATTCTGGTAACCTTGTTATAGAAGATTCTGCTTCCCGGGTGGTTATCTGGGAGAGTTTCAAACACCCTTCTGATAAATCCTTAGCAACAATGAAACTTATCACAAACACGATAACCGGAGACAAAGTAGAGCTAACCTCATGGAAGAACACTTCTGATCCATCTACTGGAAACTTTTCCTTTAGCCTGGATGCTCTTGATATTCCTGAACTCATCATTCGAAATGGGCGTAACCCGTATTGGAGATCAGGCCAATGGAATGGTCAGTCTTTTCTTGGAGTACCCGACATGAATTCTATTTATATCTTTGGATTTAATCTCGTAATTCAAGACCAAATTTACTCTCTCTCGATTGCTAATATTAATGAGACTGCACGAGCGTATTTCTCGTTAAACTCAGTAGGGAATTTGGAGGAAACTGCATGGGATTATGAAGCGGATCACTGGATGGTTGCTTGGTCGGCGCTAGAAACCCGGTGTGATTATTATGGTACTTGTGGGGCATTTGGAATATGTAATGCACAATCGACCCCAATTTGCAGTTGTTTAAGAGGGTTTGAGTCGAAGGAGGAGGAATGGAATCAAGGAAATTGGACTAATGGATGTGTGAGAAAGATGCCATTGCAGTGTGAGAAGTTGAATAATAATGTCAGTGTTGAACAAGGCAAAGAAGATGGATTTTTCAGAATGGAGATGGTTAAATTGCCACACTTTGCAGAGTTGTCCATTTCCTCTCGTTCGGCAGATGATTGCAGAATGGAGTGTTTGGATAATTGTTTGTGCACAGCTTATGCATATGAAAGCGGAATTGGTTGCATGTTATGGAGTGGAAACTTAACTGACATACAAAAGTTCGATGTAGATGGAGCTGTTCTTTACCTTCGACTGGCATATACAGAATTTAGTACAAGTAGGCTATCCCTAAACTTTTACTATAATTGAGATCACTCAAATTTCTATATAAGCTTTTGTTTTCTAAGTCTCTTTGTTGTCTTCATTCACAGATGATGTAAAAAACAAGAAAGGAATTATAATAGCATTAGTGATATCAGGAACACTAAGTTTTATCATTGTCATCTACTTCTTATGGCGATGGATGAATGGAAAACACGGTAATTAACACAACTTTTGAGCTTAATAGATGAGAAACATTACATAATTTTCAAAGAGAGATTATTAATTATATTTAAGGTCTACAACAGAGAAAAAGAGAAGACAGGCAGGAAAGTTTTTGAAGTTGACAAGGGAGGATAAGATTGGAGATGATTTGAACCAAGTTAAACTCCAAGAGTTACCTCTTTTTGATTTTGAGAAGCTGGCAAATGCAACAAACCACTTTCATTTGAGTAATAAGCTTGGGCAGGGTGGCTTTGGTCCAGTATATAAGGTAGGTGAAACTTATCTAGACATTATTTTTACAGATTAATATGCTCAAAATAATGTTTGTTTTCAGGGAAGACTATTAGATGGGCAGGAAATTGCAGTAAAGAGGCTCTCAAGAGCATCTAATCAAGGGCTTGAAGAATTTACAAACGAGGTCATGGTGATTTCAAAACTACAGCATCGGAATCTGGTGCGGCTTCTCGGTTGTTGTGCTGAAGGAGAAGAGAAAATGTTAATATATGAGTACATGCCCAATCTAAGTTTGGATGCTTTGATATTTGGTTAGATGCTTCACTAGCTTTTAAGGATTATTTAAGCTTTCACTATATTTTAGTTGTCTAGCATATTCCTTCAGTAACCAAAACAAAAATTCTTTTCATATAGACCCCCTCAAGAAACAACTCTTGGATTGGAGAAAAAGGTTCAACATTATCGATGGAATTGCCAGAGGTCTTCTTTATCTTCATAGAGATTCAAGATTGAAAATCATTCATAGAGATCTAAAGGCAAGTAATATTCTTGTAGACCAAGACTTGAATCCCAAAATATCTGACTTTGGTATGGCAAGAATCTTTGGTGGCAATGAAGTTGAAGCCAATACTTTAAGAGTTGTTGGAACTTAGTAAGTATAACCCTTACCTTTTTTGTTAATTTGATTCTAAAAGCCATGCTAACACAGGAATTAAATGTGTTTTTTTTTTATTAATATAGTGGGTATATGTCACCTGAATATGCAATGCAAGGTCAATTTTCAGAGAAATCAGATGTATTTAGCTTCGGAGTTTTATTGCTTGAGATTATTAGTGGGAGAAGAAACACGAGTTTTTACCACCATGAACATGCCATAAGCCTATTGGGATTTGTATGTATACAGACTTCCATCATCTAAATTAAGCAAAACTTCACTCCCGATTTCATGATAATGTCCAAATCTAAGTAGCTTACAACTTTCTTTTAACTTGTTTCAGGCATGGAAGTTGTGGAATGAAGACAATCTTAATCCTTTGATTGATCCATCAATATATGAATCGTGCTACGAAACAGAGATTTTGAGGTGCATCCAAGTGGGACTCTTATGTGTTCAAGAATATACAAACGATAGACCTAATGTCTCAACCATTATTTCAATGCTAAATAGTGAAATAGTAGATCTTCCCCCTCCAAAGCAACCCGGGTTTATCGGTAGACCACTTGATAGTTACACAGAATCACCTCAACAAATTGTAGATAAAAACTCTATAAATGTTGTTACAATTACCACAGTTTTAGGTCGATAAAGTATCATATAGGAAAACAAGTAGCATCCTCTAGTTTCCCTTTTCTTTTATTTAATTTTTCCTGGATATAATCTCATTGTCTCTGACAGTCTGGAAATATATATATATTTTTTTTTTCAAGAAGAGAAATATTTTTGTCAAGGAAACATTTTGAAGCCTAAAATTTTATACTCTAATCCAACATGAAAGAAAACATTTTTTTTTTCAAGACAAATGTGGATGCAGCAGTTAAAAGAGTCTGACCTGGGTATTGAGGCAGTGAAATTGAGAATCTGTGGAATTAGGTAAAGAAAAGTAAGACAGTGAAAAGGAAATCCAATTAATTATGAAAAACATCAAAGATTTGATTGAATTAGAAAGAAGCAGATAGGATATGTGACTGTGAGTTTCCTTTTTACTCTCTGTTTTGTTTTGTTCGGTTTAGTTTTCTTTTCATCTCTTGTGAGAGGGGGGGAAATGTATAGGGAAGTGGGTATTGTACTAGTTATTCCTACTTACAAGTAAACATCATAAATAAAAGAGTAAAAATGTCAAAGTGGCCACAATAGAGGTTACCTTTTTCCTTATAGCCATAGTTTTTTATTTTTACTTTTTTAGCCATCATTCTTAAGTATTTTTCTTAATATCTCCGTTCTACCCTTGATGTGAAGGGCACATGGTTCTTTTTGTTTCTTCTCCAGCTCTGCACGAGTCCCAAGAATAGATAGCTAATGATTAGAAGTCTCTAGGTTCCTTCCCATGGAAGCTTCACCCATTCTCCCTTGTCTGTTTTGTTTTTTTTGTTTTTTTTTTAAACTTTTTCCCTTTTAATTTTGTGGATGGCAGACATATAGGTTTAGTTTCTAATGGAAGTTTTTTTTTAATATTTATATAGACCCATATTTAAACGTAACAGATCAAGGGAGAGAGTTTTTCCTTAGTGTGATTTTGAAACTTTTGGTTTTCTAGTTGATTTTGAAATTCACCTTTGCCACAAATTTCTTAACTGGATCAGATCCAAACCCTGCTATGCATGGTTTTATTTAGGCAGCAGTATATAGTACGCAACGCATGGTTTTTATCACGCTTCTACAACACACGACATACTATACACAATATACACACTTATCAAAACCCATTCAGCAAAGGTACATACTGATAGTGTATATTGTGTATAGTACACATTGCATTTTTTAACATAATGATAAGAAACACAACGGCTTGTCATACTTGTATATACTATACACACCATACCAACTCATCAAACTCTATTCAGCGAAGGTTCACAAACTTATCATGCTGGTATAACACACTGCCAACTATACACACTATACGAACTATCAAACACTATTCAGCGAGGGTTAACATACTATTAGACCATATGAATGCTTTATAGACTGAATAGTGCGTATAGTGCACATAATGCTATACACACTATACAAACCTAGCAGACCCTATTCAATGAAGGGTCTGGAGACCGATAGTGTATATAGTGTGTATAGTATGCATTGCATTTTTTTTAACATAAACGACAACAAACATAACGGTTGGTGTGCTGTGTGTATGATATGCATTGTTTTTATCATGATTGTACAACACACTACATACTATACACACCATACCAACTCATCAAACTCTATTCAGTGAAGGTTCACAAACTTATCATGCTTGTATAACACACTGCCAACTATACACACTAAACGAACTATCAAACACTATTCAGCGAGGGTTAACATACTATCAGACCATATGAATGCTTTATAGACTGAATAGTGCGTATAGTGCACATAATGCTATACACACTATACAAACTTAGCAGACCTTATTCAATGAAGGGTCCGGAGACCGATAGTGTGTATAGTATGCATTGCATCATAACGGTTGGTGTGCTGTGTGTATGATATGCATTGTTTTTATCATAATTGTACAGCACACTGCATACTATACACACCATATCAACTCATCAAACTCTATTCAGCGAAGGTTCACAAACTTATCATTCTTGTATAACACACTACCAACTATACACACCATACGAACTATCAAACATTATTCAGCGAAGGTTAACATACTATCAGACCATATGAATGCTTTATAGACTGAATAGTGCGTATAGTGCACATAATGCTATACACGCTACACAAACTTAGCAGACCCTATTCAATGAAGGGTCCGAAGACCGATAGTGTGTATAGTATGCTTTGCATTTTATTAACATAAACAACAAAACATAACGGTTGGTGTGCTGTGTGTATGATATGCATTGTTTTTATCATGATTGTACAACACACTGCATACTATACACACTATACGAACTTATCAAACTCTATTCAGTGAAGGTTTGCATACTGAATCATGGATTTTAATCATGATTGCCATAACAGACTGAGTAAATGATATATAACCTTATCCTGTTTAAGGCTTTACAAACTAACAAAAAGAGTTGTTGTTGTTCTTCAAAAGGAACTCCACAAAAAAACAATTAATGTATCACGAACGTAACAAGAGTCATTTACATTACATTTTCATCTAATCATCTTCTTTATCCCGCAGTTTTGAAATTGTTGCTGTTAACTTGATGTCAAATGATGGGTCGTCGCCTTTTGGAGTTGAAGTCTCTACAACCTTTGTCTTTTTTTTATTTTTCGCGCCCCCTCCCTTACCCGCTTGTTCGGTCTTTTTTCTTTTCGTCACTTGTTTCAAGGCTTGATCAGCTGAACCAAAGGCAGCAGTGTATGGTTTTTTGTAGTAATGTGCCAGATTTCTAGCTCGCGACGGCCTCTGAGAATGCAACAAAATCCTTATGTTGAATGTCAGGACTGTCTTGTCGTGTAGGGAGCAGAAGCTGTGTAGGGAAATTCCTTGTTGACAGCTCCCAGAA
This sequence comes from Gynostemma pentaphyllum, assembly GCA_028015215.1. Classification (NCBI taxonomy): domain Eukaryota; kingdom Viridiplantae; phylum Streptophyta; class Magnoliopsida; order Cucurbitales; family Cucurbitaceae; genus Gynostemma; species Gynostemma pentaphyllum. Next base: position 42,595,077 of record CM051346.1, on the reverse strand, counting down.
ATTCCAAAGAAAAGACTTACTCAACAATTTTTGTTTGTTTGTCTGTCATCTTGCTGTGTAGGGTACTCAATACCTTTGTCTTCAAGTACTCATTAGCCTTTTGGTCCTTCCTTCAGCAATGTATTGGCTTTGATCAGAGCCCCCTACTGCACAGATAGTGTATAGTATGTATAGTTTGTATAGTTCTACTAGTCAAGCATACCATAATTATATCAGCAACAGAAAAAGGAACAGGGAAAAGAAACAACATGCATCTACCTCAGTCTTCACATCCTTTGTTTTTGCTGAAGATTGTGGGCTTTTCATATCTTCTTTATTTGAATCTTTGCATGTCATATCACCTGGAGTCTGAAAACAAAAAGTTGAACGTGAATAACAACAAAAAATTGTACACAAATGTTCATTTCCAAATATATATGTAATAACTACCTCTTCCTCATAATCAATGGATATTTCTACATTCTCTTCAACCTCTACATATACATTCTCTTCAACCTCTACATCTTCATCGTGTTCTTCAACAGGCATCTCCATCTTCATTATCTGGAGGATCTTCGTCATGATGCACAGGAACCTTCCGTCTCTTTTCTGAACTTTGCGTCTCTACCATGTCTGACATTTTTTCAAACCAATTTTCAGTATTTCTCAAGAAAGCAGGACGAAAGGCTTGGAAAAGTTTTGAAATGTAAGAAAATACCTGCTTTATGTGTGTTGCGGTTGATTTTTTATCCCCAAGAACGATTCCAAGAAGTTAAAATGAGAGAAATTGGGGGAGAAAAATAAGGAGGCGTGCAGGGGAAGACTTCTTGCAAGCATTTTAATTTTAATTGTTTTCCATCATGAAAATTGAAAAGACAATGCATGTCAGCCACAACTTGTCTGTCTAATCAGCCTATATGGTCAATGAATTTTAAGGGCATTTATGTAAATCTACACTTAAAGGCTGATGGGAAATGGCTAGCAAAATAAACTTCTATGAACGTGGTTATTTTGATATTTAAGGCCCATTAAGTGGCTATCCTTATTTTTCACCCTAAATAAAAATCTCTTTTGAAAAAAAAAATGAATATTAAATTGATTATGTTTCCATATAGTTTCAAGCAAACAATATAACATCTAAATTGATAATATTTGGAATTTTAATGATTAATGACTATTAATTATTACATTTATGGACAAATTTTCTTAATCATCTATGAATTATGATAAGCAAAGTAAAAGTAAAATCTCCATATTCAAGGAATTAAAAAAAAGAGAGAGAGAGAGAGAGATTATTGGAACTTGAAAATTTTAGTTTTTGATTATTTGTTTGGAGTTTAATAATGTTACAGTCTTAAGAGATCATTAATTTATTGTCGATGTTAGTGTTCAAACTAGTTTTTCTATATAGAAGAAATTGAACATTCTCAGCAACTTCAAATGAGCAGAGTTGTTTATTGTATTCAGTCATGTCATTGCCCAACGGATGGCAACACAACAAATTAAATCTTCCTGCCTAGAAATTCAACTTAATTTTTTAAAAAAGGAATTAACCAAATCAAAATGAGTCTAATGGGTGACTTTTATGTTGTAATTGACATTTCATTTTAACCTCAGTATAGTTAGTCTTTACTATAGTCAAGTTGTTTGCTAACTCTAGTTAGTATGCTGAGCTGTTAAATCTGCTAGCTGTCAAGTGGTTAGAGTGGTTAGAGAAATTGAGCTGTTAGACTTTGTAATAAAGTAGTTTTACTTTTTCCTTTTCTCTATTCTTACGATTTGTAAGTTTCTGAAAAAGAAGAAGAGTTCTTCTTCAATGGTGAAATACAAAAGTTCCTTCTTTCTTTCCTTTCTCTTTTGATCTTGTCAATGCATGGTGGATTCAACAATTGGTATCAGAGCCTGAGAATCAAGGAAAGAAAAAGGCAAGGGAGATTCTAGAAAACGAAGACGGATTGATTCTTTAGAATCAACCCATGGCTGCGAGGTTCGAGCTAGAGAGATATGATGGAAGAGGCGATTTTGGGATTTGGAGAAAGAAGATGAAAGCACTCCTAGTCCATCAGAAAGTAGCGAAAGCTATTGAAGATCCGAAGAAAATTCCAGAAACTGTAAAACCAGAGCAACTGGCAGAGATGGATGAAATCGCATTCAGTTTAATGATTCTTTATCTTTTAGACACTGTCTTGAGACGAGTGAATGAAGAATCAACAGCTATTGGAATATGGAACAAGCTTGAAGCTTTGTTCATGAAGAAATCCCTCTCCAATAAGATTCTCCTAAAAGAAAAGTTCTTTGGATTCAAGATGAATGCATCCAAGAACCTTGAAGAAAACCTCGATGACTTCAACAGAATATGCCTTGACCTGATGAACACTGGGGAGACTATGGATGAAGAAAATCAGGCAGTCATTTTGTTAAATGCTTTGCCAGATTCATTCAAAGAAGTCAAGGCTGCAATTAAATATGGCAGAGATTCGTTGACTATGGAGATGGTCCTTGATTCGTTAAGATCAAAAGCACTGGAATTGAGTTCTGAAATAAGTGAAGCTGAAGCACTGTTGATCAGAGGCAAAAGTCATGATTCAAAGCTTGGAAGAAAGCAATGGGGGAACAAATTCAAATCCAAGATAAAGGGTAAGAAGTGTTATCTTTGCAATAAAAAAGGTCACTTCAAGAATCAATGTCCCCAGATTGATCAAAGAGGAAAGTTCCAGAATCATGAAATGAAAAACTCTGCAAACATCCATGAAGGATATGAAACTGCTGAGCTTTTGATGGTGTCAGACAGTAAGGCAGATGGAGAATGGATTCTTGATTCTGGATGCTCATTTCACATGACTTCAAACAAGAACATTCTGCAAGAATTTAAAGAATTTGATGGAGGTATGGTCTTTATGGGAAATCATGTGCAATGTTCTGTGAAGGGATCAGGTACAGTAACACTTAAACTGGAAGATGGGTCTTTGAAGATTTTGAAATCTGTGAGATATGTACCTGAAATAAAGAGAAATTTAATCTCGCTTGGCACATTGGACAGAGCTGGATATAGCTATCAATCTATGAATGGAGTAATGAGAATATACAAAGGGTCTGTCATGATTATGAGGGGAATCCTAGAGAAAACTATGTATGTGCAAGGAGTGACTGCTGTTGGGGAGGTGAATGCCATAGTGTCTAGTTCTTTGACTGAAACTGAGATTTGGCATAGAATATTGGCATATGTAAGTGCTCAGGGACTTGAGGCTTTGAGTCAGCAGGTGTTGCTTGGTAACAAGAAGATTGAAGATCTTCCCTTCTGTGAATTTTGTGTCTGTGGGAAAGCAATCAAGGCTAGTTTCAAGAAGGGCTTGCATAATACAAAGGGGGGTCCTAGATTATGTTCATTCTGATCTATGGGGACCTGCTGTGACATCAACACATGCTGGGGCAAGGTACATCTTAACCATAATAGATGATTTCTCAAGGAAGCTATGGGTGTTTACTCTTAGACAGAAGAGTGAGACATTCAAAGTTTTTTCTGAATGGAAGACCTTAATGGAGAATCAGATTGGCAGAAGTATTAAAGTCATTAGAACTGATAATGGCTTGGAGTTCTTGTGCAAGGAGTTTGATCAGATGTGTAAGGAGGTTGGCATTAGTAGATATCAAACTGTTGTAAGAACACCACAGCAAAATGGCTTGGCAGAGAGATACAACAGGACATTGCTAGAAAGAGTGAGGTGTATGTTACTTAATGCTAATCTACCTAAAGTTTTTTGGGGTGAGGCGACCCAAACAATGCTTACTTAATCAACGAAGTCCTTGACATTGGAGAAGAAGACTCCACACGGAGGTGTGGACTGGAAAACCTCCAAATCTTGCTCATTTGAGAATTTTTGGATGTCTCGCATATGCACATATCAAAAAGGATAAGCTGGGACCAAGGGCAAGAAAGTGCATCTTCTTGGGGTATCCTAAAGGTGTCAAGGGATACAAGTTGTGGTCTTTGGAAGCTGGTGAACCTAAATGTTTTATCAGTAGAGATGTCACATTTAATGAACAAGTTATGCCATGGAAATGTGAGTCTAGAGGTGAAGTTCCAAGACAGATGGAAGAAACTTTGACTCTTAATGAAGAGATTACAGCTGAGAAGGACAATACTGAGATGGTAACTGGTGTAGAGGGTGTTCAAGCATCAACATCACAGGAAGTCCAAACAGTTGTAAAGAAGGATCAATTGACAGATTATCAACTTACCAGGGATAGAGGTAAAAGGTCTGTAATTCATTCTACTAAATTCAGTGAATCTGACTATGTGGGTTATGCCTTGAATTGTAATGATGATTTGTCCCAAGAACCTAGTTCGTTTGCTGAAGCTATGAGGTCTAAAGACAAAGAGAAATGGCAGATGGCCATGGAGTCAGAATTGAAGTCATTACACAAGAATGGGACATGGTATTTGTCTAAGAAACCTGATGGTCATAAGACTATAGAATGCAAGTGGATTTATAAATTGAAGCCAGGCATTGAGGGTGTTGAGAAACCAAGGTTCAAGGCAAGGTTAGTTGCCAAAGGGTTCACTCAAGAGTATGGAGTGGATTACAATGAGATTTTTTCTCCAGTAGTTAGGCATTCATCCATTAGATTGCTTGACAGTGGTTAATCAAATGGATTTGGAGCTTGAGCAACTTGATGTTACTACTGCCTTCTTATATGGAGAGCTAGATAAGGAGATTTATATGAAACAACCTATTGGTTATATGGAAAAGGGTAAGGAAGACTGTGCTTGCAGATTGGTAAAATCAATATATGGGCTGAAGCAGTCTCCTAGGCAATGGAACAAGAGGTTTAATGACTTCATAATTTCAAATGGTTTTGAGAGAAGCAATCTTGACAATTGTGTATATGTTAAGAAGGTTAGCAATTCTATTCTTATCTATCTTTTACTGTATGTTGATGATATGCTGTTGGCTTCACAAAGTAAAGTAGAAATAGATAAGTTGAAGGCTGAATTGTCTAATGAGTTTGAAATGAAAGATTTGGGTTGTGCAAGAAAAATTCTTGGCATGAACATTATCAGGAAGAGATCTGAAGGGGTTTTGTTTCTGAACCAAAGTGACTACTTTGAAAAGGTTTTAGATAGATTCAAAGTTGGGGAGATGAAAATAGCTTCAATTCCTCTTGCTCAACATTTCAAATTGTCCAAATTACAGTGTCCACAGACTGAGAAGGAGGAAGCTGAAATGGCTGAGGTTCCCTATTGTAATGCAGTAGGTAGTCTCATGTATGGGATGATATGCACTAGGCCTGATTTGGCTTATGCAATGAGTGTAGTCAGTAGGATTATGAGCAAACCTGGTAAGATACATTGGGAAGCAACAAAATGGGTTTTAAGGTACTTAAAGGGTACTAAAAACACTGGTTTGGTGTTTTCAAAAGAAAGCAGCAGTGGTATGAAGTTACAAGGGTTTGCTGATGCTGATTATGCTTCAGACATGGACAGAAGGAGGTCTACAACAGGGTATATATTTACTTTGTTTGGTAATTGTATTAGTTGGAAGTCCTCTTTGCAGTCTGTTGTTGCCTTGTCTACCACAGAGTCTGAATACATTGCTTTGGCTGAGGCTGTAAAAGAAGCAAAATGGATTGCTGGCTTGATGAAAGACATGTATTTAGAGGGTGTTGTCCCTGAGTTGTTTTCAGATAGTCAAAGTGTCTTAGCATTGACAAAGAATCATGTATTTCATGATAGGACCAAACACATTGATGTTAGGTTCCATTATTTAAGAGATATAGTCTTGAGAGGGGAGATTGTTCTTGTGAAGATTGATACTAAGGACAGTCCAGCTGATATGTTAACCAAATCTTTACCTAAAGCAATGTTTGGATACCTGTGTTCTTTGTTAAAAATTGAAGACTAATGGCTGCAGATTAGATGATGTTTTCTGTGCATTATTGATTGAAGCTGCTATCTTGGAAGTCTGCTGCTATATACAAGTTTAATTTTTTGTACTGTTTTCTGAGTTTGCTTAATTCATGTCAAGAGGGTGATTTGTTGTAATTGACATTTCATTTTAACCTCAGTATAGTTAGTCTTTACTATAGTCAAGTTGTTTGCTAACTCTAGTTAGTATGCTGAGCTGTTATTGAGCTGTTAGACTTTGTAATAAAGTAGTTTTACTTTGTCCTTTTCTCTATTCTTACGATTTGTAAGTTTCTAAAAAAGAAGAAGAGTTCTTCTTCAATGGTGAAATACAAAAGTTACTTCTTTCTTTCCTTTCTCTTTTGATCTTGTCAATGCATGGTGAATTCAACATTTTAAAAGTCAGGCAGCCAGTTTCAATCCATTCAGCTTCCCAGAAAATTCTCTCTCCAGGAAGAAGATTAAAACCAGTGAATACCAATGATTGTTAGTTGAAAATATTGTTCTCGTTTTCAATCTAAATACTGAACTAACAAGACTGGATAGTTAACAAAGCCATGAAACCCGAAAATAATTGGTGCTTTTCATGTTTTCTTCTTCTTTTGCTTCTTTCATTTACTTGCTTCTGTTCAAAATTTTGCTTTGGCAGAGATACAATCACATCAACAAATTACATCAAAGACCCTGCTAGTATATTATCCAATGGCAGTAACTTTGAATTGGGTTTCTTCAACCCTGTCAATTCTACTAACCGATATGTCGGAATTTGGTTCAAGCAAGATTCTCCACAACCTGTAGCATGGGTAGCTAACAGAGACAAACCTCTTAAAGATACTTCAGGGGTTTTTACCATATCCAAGGATGGATATCTTGTCGTCTTAGATGGACAGAATCAGGTTCTCTGGTTTTCAAATGTTTCTAATCCTGCAATCAATACAAGTGCTCGGCTTTTAAATTCCGGTAACCTTGTTTTAGAGGATTCTGCAGGGGTGGTTATCTGGGAGAGTTTCAAACACCCTTCTGATAAAGCATTGGCAACAATGAAATTTATCACAAACACAAGAACTGGAGAGATAGTAGACCTTACCTCATGGAAGAGCCCTTCTGATCCATCTGTAGGAACCTTTTCCTTCGGCCTGGACGTTCACAATATTCCTGAATTTATCATTTGGAATGGCCGTAAAACGTATTGGAGGTCGGGTCCATGGAATGGTCATTCCTTTGTTGGAGTACCTGACATGAACCCTGTTTATCTCTCTGGATTTGATCTCGTAATTCAAGACCAAATTTACACCTTCTCGAAGGTTAACAACAATGAAACTAAAAAGAAATATTTCTTTTTGAACTCGCAAGGTAATCTACAGGAAACTTACTGGGATTTTGCGGAGGAGGACTGGAAGGTTAGATGGTCGGCTCTAAAAGACCCGTGTGATTTTTATGGAGCTTGTGGGGCATTTGGAATGTGTAATCCGAAAACAACTCCAGTTTGCAGTTGTTTAAATGGGTTTCAGCCAAAGGAGGAGGAGGAATGGAATCGAGGAAATTGGACTGGTGGATGTGTGAGAAAGACACCATTGCAATGTGGGAAGTTAAATAACATCAGCACTGAACAAGGCAAGGAAGATGGATTTTTCTCAATGGAAATGGTTAAATTGCCACACTTTGCAGAGTGGATAACTTCCTCTCCTTCAGGAGCAGAGACCTGCAGAATGAAGTGCTTAGAGAATTGTACGTGCACAGCTTACGCATATGAAGATGCTATTGGTTGCTTGTCATGGAGTGGAAACTTAGTTGACATAAAGCAGTTAAACAGACGTGGCGCTGTTCTTAACCTTCGACTGGCGTATACAGAATTAGGTTCGGGTATATCCATAAACTTTAACTATAATTGAGATCACTGAAATTATTGTATAAGTTGTTTCTCATTCCAAGTCTCTTTATTCTTTTTATTCACAGATGACGTAAAAAGCAAGAAAGGAATTATCAAAGCTGTTGTGATACCAGGAACACTAATTTTTATCATTGTCATATACTTATTATGCAGATGGAAGATTGTCAAACACGGTAATAATTCATCCCTCTTTAAGATGAGCTTAATTGATGAGAAAAGCGATATAGTTCATTGATAGATTATTGACATTTAAGGTCTTTAGCAGAGAGAGAGAGAAAGCAGGCAATGTCAGTGTCCACTGAAAAGGGAAACTTTTTGAAGTTGACAAGGGAGGATAAGATTGGAGATCATTTGAACAAAGTTAAACTCCAAGAGTTACCACTTTTTGATTTTGACAAGCTGGCAAATGCAACAAACAACTTTCATTTGAATAATAAGCTTGGGCAGGGTGGATTTGGTCCAGTATATAAGGTAAGATGACACTTATCAAGATATTCTTTTTTCACTGATTATTATACTCAAAATAATGTTTGTTTTCAGGGGAGACTGTTAGATGGGCAGGAAATTGCAGTAAAGAGGCTTTCAAGAGCCTCTAATCAAGGGCTTCACGAATTTACAAACGAGGTCAACGTCATTTCCAAACTACAGCATCGGAATCTGGTACGGCTTCTTGGTTGTTGTGTTGATGGAGAAGAGAAAATATTAATATATGAGTACATGCCCAACCTAAGTTTGGATGCTTTGATATTTGGTTAGATGCTTCATTATCTTTTATGGATTTTTTATATTTTCTTTGTATATTAGGTTCTTTAGATATTACTCACTCCTAACAAACATTCAAATCCGTTCACAAGTAGACTCCTCTAAACAACAAATCTTGGATTGGAGAAAAAGATTTAATATCATTGATGGAATTGCTCGAGGTCTTCTATATCTTCATAGAGATTCGAGATTGAAAATCATTCATAGAGATCTAAAGGCAAGTAATATTCTTTTAGACCAAGACTTGAATCCCAAAATTTCAGACTTCGGTATGGCAAGAATTTTTGGTGGCAATGAAATTCAAGCCAATACTTTAAGGGTTGTTGGAACCTAGTAAGTATATACCTTACTATTTTTAGTTAATTTGATTTTAAAAGTTTTTCTAACAAAACTTAAATGTGATTTTGATGAATCTAGTGGGTATATGTCACCTGAATATGCAATGCAAGGTCGATTTTCAGAGAAATCAGATGTCTTCAGTTTCGGAGTTCTATTGCTTGAAATTATTAGTGGGAGAAAAAATTCAAGTTTTTACGAGCATGAGCATGTCTTAAGCCTAGTTGGACTAGTAAGTCTAAAAGAATTTCTCCCAACTTTGTTAGCATTTCACTTTCAATTTTCTACATCATTTAAATATTATTAATTCAAGTTAAAACTTGTTTTCTACATGGTTTTCAGGCTTGGAAATTATGGATTGAAGACAATCCCCTTTCTTTGATTGATCAAGCAATATATGAATCATGCAACCACACAGAGGTTTTGAGGTGCATCCATGTGGGATTGTTGTGTGTTCAAGAAATTATAAACGATAGGCCAAATGTTTTGACCATTCTTTCAATGCTTAATAGTGAAATAGCGGATCTCCCTCCTCCAAAACAACCTGGCTTTACTAGCATGCAATTTGAGAGCCATAAAAATTTAGCTCAAGGAACATATTCTGCAAATATGGTTACAATTACCAAAATACAAGGAAGATAATTAATAGAATTATGTCATGAATTATAATAATTCTTCTTATGTATAATTACTTTTAGGCAAAAATATTTGTACTTAATTTATGTTAATGTTGGCTGTTATACTCAATTCCTTAGCCTCAGAGTTTCAGCAATGATAAAATTACACCCCTCTCTCATATATCTCAATAAGAATTGTGCAAAACCACATCAGCTCATGGCTTGCGCTCCCAGCTTCCCAAGATTATAAGTTTAAATTCCTTCCCTCAATGATGTCTTAAAAAAAGTATACCTCAATAAGCATTTAAGTTGAAATAAAGTTTTGATTCCTATTTTTTTTAATCATAATCTATTTCCTTTTTTTATTTGGTTTTTACTTTTTTCACCCGCAACGTTTTCGGGATAATGAAATTATCCCAGATATAATCTCATTGTTTCCTCCGGTTCGGAATAATTTTTTCAAGAATTGAGAATAGTCCTCAATGAAAGATTTTTAAGCCTTAGCTTTTCTACTCTGATCCAACATGAAAGAAAACAATTTTTCAAGACAAGTGGAATAAAGGTGGATGCAGCGCTTAAAAGGTCTAACCTGGGAATTTGGAGAATGAAATTGTTAGGGATTCAGAAAGTGAAATTTTAATGCCGGTTGATATTGGGGAAGCAATGGCCGTGAGAGATTGCATTCTGATAGCTGAAGACATGGGGATCTTGGGTTGAAACAAAATCCAAGACTCTGGAATTTGCTATAAAAAAATGAGACAGTGAATTAGAAATCCAATTAATTAATAACTTTGATAAAAATAGAAAGAACCAGAATGTGTGAGTTCCTACATACAATGAGAGAGAATATAATGAAACAGCACTGCATGCAGGAAGGTTGGACTTGACTGAATTTCATTTATTAGATAGATTATTATAATCTTGAATGATTAACACTAATGGCCAGTGGCCACAATTTCCCTCTTGTTTAAAAATATAAACAGTTAACCTGAAATATTCTTAATCATCTATCTATGACAAGAGAAGAAAAAGTAAAATCTCCATATTCCATGAAATTTTTTAAATAAGAAAAATGAGTTAAGTCTTCAAACTAATCTTTCTATATATAAGAAATTGCACTTTTTTCAACAACTTGAGTAGAACAGAGTTGTTTATTGAATTTGATCAGGTCAATGCCCAACAGATAGCAACACAACAAATTAAATTTTAAAACTAGGAGAAGGAGGGAGAATTTAAAAAGAAGAAAAAACGAAAAATGATTAACCGGATCAAAATAAGTCTAATGGGTGACTTTTAAAACTAGTCAACCAGCTTCAATCCATACAGCTTCCCAGAAAATTGTTTCTCAAGGAAGAAGATTAAAACCAGTGGAAACCAATGATTGTTATTTGAAAATATCATTCTTGTTTTCAATCTAAATACTGATCTAACAAGACTGAATAGTCTACAAAGCCATGAAACCTGAAAAGAAATGGTGCTTTTCATCTTGTCTTCTTCTTTTGCTTCTCTCATTTACTTGCTTCTGTTCAAGACTGTGCTTCGGCAGAGATACCACACAACAACAAATTTCATCAAAGACCCGGCTAGTATAATATCCAATGGCAGTAACTTTGAATTAGGTTTCTTCAACCCCGTCAATTCTACGAGCCGATATATCGGAATTTGGTTCAAGCAATATTCTCAAAAAACTGTAGTATGGGTTGCTAACAGAGACAAACCACTTAAAGATACTTCCGGGGTTTTTACTATATCCGAGGATGGAAATCTTGTCGTTTTAGATGGACAGAATCAGATTCTCTGGTTTTCAAATGTTTCTAATCCTGCAATCAATTCAAGTGCTAGGCTTTTAGATTCCGGTAACCTTGTTTTACAGAATTCTGCAGGGGTGGTTATGTGGGAGAGTTTCAAACACCCTTCTGATACATTCTTGGTAACAATGAAATTTATCACAAACGCTAAGACTGGAGAAAAAGTAGAGCTTACGTCATGGAAGAGCCCTTCCGATCCATCTACAGGAAACTTTTCCTTCAGCCTGGATGTTCTCAATATTCCTGAAGTTGTCATTCAGAATGGACGTAATCCATATTGGAGGTCAGGTCCATGGAATGGTCAGTACTTCATTGGAGAACCTGACATGAATACAATTTATCTCTCCGGATTTAATCTCGGAATTCAAGACCAAATTTATACTTTCTCAATTTCTAATGTTAATGAAACACAAGAATCATATTACTCATTAAACTCGCGAGGGAATTTAGAGGAAAATTACCAGGATTTTGAGAACAAGGACTGGAAGGTTAATTGGTCGGCTTTAAAAACCATGTGTGACTTTTACGGTGCTTGTGGGGCATTTGGAATCTGTAATCCACAAACATCCCCAGTTTGCAGTTGTTTAAACGAGTTTCAGCCAAGGAATGAGGAGGAATGGAATCAAGGAAATTGGACTGGTGGATGTGTGAGAAAGACATTATTGCACTGTGAGAAGTTGAATAACGTCAGCTCTGAACAAGGGAAGGAAGATGTATTTTTCAAAATAGAAATGGTTAAACTGCCACACTTTGAAGAATGGTTAGATTCCTCTCCTTCAGCAGATAATTGTAGAATGAAGTGCTTGGAGAATTGTTTGTGCACAGCTTACGCATATGAAAACGGTATTGGTTGCATGTTATGGAGTGGAAACTTAATTGACATTCAGCAGTTTAACAGCTATGTAGGTGTTCTGTACCTTCGACTAGCGTATTCAGAATTAGGTACAGTACAAGTATACCATCCCTAAAATTCTACCATATATTTGTTTTTGTTTCTAAATTTCTTTATTGTTATCATTCATAGATGACGTAAAAGGCAAGAGAGGAATTGTTATAGCAGTAGTACTAGTAATATCAGGAACACTAATTTTTTTCATTGTCATATACTTCTTATGGAGATGCATGAGTGGAAAACAAGGTAATAATTCACACCACACTAAGATGAGCTTAATAGATGAGCAAAGTCATAGATCATTAATAAATTACTGACGTTTAAGGTCTATATCAGGGAGGAAGAGAAAACAGGCAATATTATTGTCAAACGAAAAGGGGAAATTTTTGGAGTTGACAAGGGAGGATAAGAGTGGAGATGATTTGAACCAAGTTAAACTCCAAGATTTACATCTTTTTGATTTTGAGAAGCTAGTAAATGCAACAAACAACTTCCATTTAAGTAATAGGCTCGGGCTGTTCTTTACCTTCGATTGGCATCTACAGAATTCAGTACAAGTAGGCTGTCCCTAAACTTTTACTATAATTGAGATCACTCAAATTTCTATATAAGCTTTTGTTTTCCTAAGTTTCTTTGTTGCTTTCATTCACAGATGATGTAAAAAACAAGAAAGGAATTATAATAGCGTTAGTGATATCAGGAACACTAAGCTTTATCATTGTCATCTACTTCTTATGGAGATGTATGAATAGAAAACACGGTAATTAACACAACTTTTGAGCTTACTAGATGAGAAATGTTACATAATTTTCAAAGATAGATTATTAATTATATTTAAGGTCTACAACAGAGAAAAAGAGAAGACGGGAGGGAAAGTTTTTGAAGTTGACAAGGGAGGATAAGAATGGAGATGATTTGAACCAAGTTAAACTACAAGAGTTACCTCTTTTTGATTTTGAGAAGCTAGCAAATGCAACAAACAACTTCCATTTGAGCAATAAGCTAGGGCAGGGTGGCTTTGGTCCAGTATATAAGGTAGGTGAAACTTATCTAGATATTCTTTTTTGCAGATTAATATGCTCAAAATAATATTTGTGTTCAGGGAAGACTATTAGATGGGCAGGAAATAGCAGTAAAGAGGCTTTCAAAAGCCTCTCATCAAGGGCTTGAAGAATTTACAAACGAGGTCATGGTGATTTCAAAACTACAACATCGAAATCTGGTGCGGCTTCTGGGTTGTTGTGCTGAAGGAGAAGAGAAAATGTTAATATATGAGTACATGCCCAATCTAAGTTTGGATGCTTTGATATTTGGTTAGATGCTTCACTATTTTTTAAGCCTTTTCTATCATTCTGTTGTATTTTAGTTCCCTTCACTAATCAACATTCAAATCTACTCATGCAGACTCCCCTAAAGAACAACTCTTGGATTGGAGAAAAAGATTTAATATTATCGATGGAATTGCCCGAGGTCTTCTTTATCTTCATAGAGATTCAAGATTGAAAATCATTCATAGAGATCTTAAGGCAAGTAATATTCTTTTAGACGAATACTTGAATCCCAAAATTTCAGACTTTGGAATGGCAAGAATCTTTTGTGGCAAAGAGGCTCAAGCCAATACATTAAGAATTGTTGGAACTTAGTAAGTATAACCCTTACCCTTTTTTGTTAATTTGATTCTTAATGTCGTCCTAACAAGAATTAAATGTGTTTTTTATGAACCTAGTGGGTATATGTCACCTGAATATGCAATGGAAGGTGAATTTTCAGAGAAATCGGATGTCTATAGCTTCGGAGTTTTATTGCTAGAGATTATTAGTGGGAGAAGAAATACAAGTTCTTACCACCTTGAACGCATAAACCTAACGGGATTGGTATGCCTATGAGACCCCATCACCTAAATTAAGTAATACTTCACTCCCAAAATCATGACATTGTCCAAATCTAAATAACTTGTAACTTTCTCAATTTCTTTCAGGCATGGAAGTTGTGGAATGAAGATAATCTTAATCCTTTGATCGATCCAGCAAAATATGAATCGTGCTACGTGACAGAGATTTTGAGGTGCATCCAAGTGGGACTCTTATGTGTTCAAGAATATACAAATGATAGACCTAATGTCTCTACCATTATTTCAATGCTAAATAGTGAAATTGTAGATCTTCCCCCTCCAAAGCAACCCGGCTTTATTGGTAGACCAAATGAAATTAACACAGTTTCATCTCAACAAAGTCTAGATAAATACTCTGTCAGTGTTTTGACAAATTCCACAGTTTTAGGTCGATAATGTATTATTTAGGTAGAAAAAATTACATCTTTAATCTCAAGTAGACATTTGAATTGTCCCTTGTAGTAAGGGTTTTATTGAGCAATTCCTTTTATCCTCTGGTCTAACATGAAATAAAATATTTTTTAAGGAATTAGTCAAACAATGATTTACAATTCAAATTTAGATAACGATAGTAATGAATTATTGAATTAGTGATGATCATACCAGATAAATGTGGTCCAGAAATGAGGATTGGCCCACTTTTGATTGAAAATAACTCCCAGAATCTGTGGAATTTGCTAAAGAAAAAGTAAGAGAGTGAATTAGAAATCCAAATAGTTATTAAAAGAATCAAACATTTGATAGAAATGGAAGCAGAAAATCATCTGTGAGTTTCTACTTACAAAGGAAGATAATAATGAAGGGAAAAACAAAAGAACTGATTTTGGGTTGGATTGGAAGAGGTTCCCCTGGCTTTGAAGGAGTGTTCCAAGGGGATAGAAAAGGAATGAGCTCTGGATAGCTCTTTCCTTCCTTCTTTTTTCTTTAAGAAGAAAATTTATTAACCAACTTGAGCAATCAATTCATAACAAAAGTTATAAGCTTTTAGACCCATAGAATTAGTCACAAATTAAAATTTCCTTTTCCGCGTTTCGCTCGCGGGTTTGGACAGGATTATTGAGTATGAGGTTATTAAATCTAGATTTATAAAGTTATACAAAAACTAATCAAAGTTAAGGTTAAATGTTTTGAAAATGTGACAACGTATAAATTTATCAACCATGGTGGGTTTATAATTACAACGAGAGAGACAAGGGAAGAATAAAAATAAAAGTAGGCTCAACAATTAACTATTTAACGATATTTTGTGGGAGGGTGTAATTTTTTAATTTTGAAACAACAAGAATATAAGTATTATTTTTTTTTTTACAATATAGGGTGTATTTTCATTTGACCAAAACTACAAAGGTCTTTATTTACATTTTATTCATATATTATATTAAATACCGATTAATGAATAAAAACTTATGAAAAAGGCTTAATAATTTGATTAGAAAAATGAGATATATTAAAATTAAAGTACATTGTTGAAATATTTGTTTTATATTTAATATTTATTTTGGCATTTTATTTTGACAAAAAACTTATTAAATTTCCTTAATCTATGCATCCATATTTTCTTAAAGGAATAGTTGTTTTTACTTCATCCTTGTTTAGTTGGCATTATTTTGATTATGGAAAGATTGAGAAAATTGTGGATCTTGATTGATTTTTTTAAATCAATATAAGGTAGCTATTTAAAGACATTTTTCACTGATATATTTGACTTTTGATAACAGCTACTACATGTTGAAAAGACTCAATTTTCGAATGAATTATTTTCTTGTATGGAAAATTTTTTCTTGCCCTATTGTCACTGCATTGACTGTTATAACTCTCTTGGCTGGCAGATTTTCTATTTGACAGATTTTCCTTTTGTGGAGTCCTCTTCATTTTTCCTATAAGATGAAGGCCTTTTTCTTTTAGCTTGACCACCCAAGCTTGTTATATTTCTCTCACTTTTAATTTAGCCGATTGTGCTTATGTTGTAATTGTTGTGAGAGTTTATTTTGTGAGAATCATTACTTCTACACACCTTATATCGTATTTGCTTGGAGAGTGGTTTGATTCTTCAGGAGGAAGAAGTCAACTTGCTTATACATCATAGAAGGGATTTCTTTGATCCAAATCCACAAGGGGAGCTTGTGGTATGATCAAAACAAGAACGGGAGGTTCTTGAGTCAAATCGGCACAAGGGGAGCTTGTGATCGGATCCATCGTAGACATCGTCGTTGCAAAGAGAAATCAAAGACAAAAACAAAGAAGGGAGTTCTTTTTATTTGTGCTTTCGATTTAAATATTTGTATTGAACGACTAACGATTCTAGTGGATTTTTTCTGGGCGAGGCCCCGTGAGTTTTTACCAGTTGGAGGTTTCTCACGTTAATCATTTTCCGGTGTCCATCTTCCTTACTCCCCTCTTTTTTATTAATTCTGTCTTTTCTGCCTTGATCGAGCCAACACTGTCATAACGGTGAAATCCGTGGCTATATAAACCAGTGTTGAAAAATCAAATCTGATAAATATTATGAACTTGTAATTTGCTTTCATAAACGTAATTAATTATTTAAATCAGAGAAATAAGGTCTAACATACATTATATACGAAAGATAGATAATTTTTTTTATCAAGTTTAGAGAATTTTGCATGTCCAAGAGGGAAAAAAAAATAAGTTTATGAAATAGAGAGAAAAACAATATTAAAAATAATCTAATAGATAGAAAAGTTATTCACGAGAATGGATAGATTACTTAAAATAAATATATGAAGATAAAGATGTCGAGAAAAAAACAATATATGTGACAGAGAAAAAAACAAACAAAATTATCATATTAATGAGAAATATTGGGAAAATTACTTTTTATTCCTTATATTTTTTTATATGGGTTAATTTCATCTATATTCAAATTCTCTACACTATTTACATAAAAATATGCTTGTACCATTTATTTATAATTTTAGACAACCACCACCATTAATAATTACTTTTTACGAAATTAGTCTCGCATGACTGACAAGACAGGCGCCGTTCGAATTACCTTGCTGATGACGTCATGCAA
Source organism: Gynostemma pentaphyllum (assembly GCA_028015215.1). Lineage (NCBI taxonomy): Eukaryota > Viridiplantae > Streptophyta > Magnoliopsida > Cucurbitales > Cucurbitaceae > Gynostemma > Gynostemma pentaphyllum. Next base: position 42,577,959 of record CM051346.1, on the reverse strand, counting down.
GTATGACTATACCTTAGGCGTGAAAACAGGGATTTGATTTTCGAAAATTTTGATTTTTAAGCGGTTAATTATGGTAAAACTAAAATTTCAAAAACTACGAAATTAATTTTTTAATTACATTTTGAATCTCAAAAATTACAAACCACATTTCACCAAAAGGACCAGAAAAAATCATCGAAGAAAAACGAAACCCAGAAAACCCATGAACAAACTTTGAAGGAATCAAAGAAGGAGAAGTAAGAATGTTTACAAAAAAGCAAATTTTGGAGAAACGAAAGCAGTACCTAGAAGAAATTACTACAGATCAAGCTTCTTCGAAGGAATCTCATGAAAGACTCGATGAACTAGCCGAAGTTGGGAAAAATGATGAGGTATTCTATCCTATTGTATATTAACCATTCCAGATTTCCAAAAAAAATTGTTTTTATTTTGTTTTGCATGTTTCTGTTTATGACCAAATTTGTATGTATATATTTTTGTTATTTAAGATTCAAAGATTTGAAACAAGCAATAAAGTTGTAAAGGATTCAAATATCGTTGAAGAAGAAGAAAAGGAAAAAACTTTGAAGAGGTTGAAGACGAAAGCATTGAGAATTCCGACACGGATGATGAAACATTTGTTGGAAAACAGAGTAACGATGAAGATGAAGAAGATGACGTGGAGGTATAATAATATTTATATATATAAATAAATATTTATTTATTTTAAGATAAACATTGTTAAACATTTAATTTGATTCACTTTAATGTACTTGAAAATGCTTGTTAATATTGTTTAAATTTGTTCAAAACAGGATTGTTCTGATAAACAGGAAAGTGGTTTACAAGGAAGAAAAGTTAGAAAACAAATGAAAAAGGAAAAGGAAAAAATCTCAATAGATGAGGTCGAGGAATACGATGAATCGTATAAATATGATTAATAAGTTGTAATAGAGGTATAGATGCTAATGTTATATGTGTGTGTGTGTGTGTGTGTGTGTATATATATACACACGTATATATTTTGTATAAATGTTTAAATAAGTTAAACAATGGTTACAATGCTACAATATTTTATTTTTGTTTAACTTATTCAACATTTACTTATATTTATATTTCATAAACACTGTTATTTACTACAATTGGAATCTGTTTATTGAAAATTCTTATAACAGGATTTTGTTGATGAAAAATCAACTGGTTTGAAAAAAACAAAAATCATAAGAAGGTTACAAAGGCAAAGGGTAAGGGGAAGAAAAATATTACAAAAAGGAGTGAACATAAGGTAATTTTATTTTTATAATATTAAATTAAATGATTTGTTGTATAAATATGAAATGTTATATGTTTTTTTCTGTTTATATAACATATACAGGGACCACCATATATTGTGCAATTGGAAAATTGGTATTGTGACAAGAAAATCCAGCCTTACTTGAAACAGAGTGTAATTCCGAAAATGTTGAACAAGCTAAATGAGGAAGCAAGAAAAATTGTAAAGGAAGGATGTTTCAAACACATTATGGATATGCAGATACTCAATTTTCCTCCAAAGTTATTCCAACAGCTTGTAGGTCGGATGGTTGCTAATCCGAAACCGAATGAGTTAAGCTTCAACTTTGATGGTTATATTGAAACATTTACACTTAAAGATTTTTGCTTGATTACTGGCTTAAATTGTGCTGAGGAGATGTACGTAGATGTTACTCAATTAAAAGATAGCACTATACTAGCTGAGTTTTTCCCAGGATGTGATTCAATGGACAAGGAAGAGTTGGAAACTACTTATTATGAGTATAACTTTTCTGATATTAACATGTCTGTTAAATTGGCAAAAATTCATTTTCTTGAGTCTATCTTACTTCCTATACAACCGAAGACAAGTATAGAAAATTTGCATTTGAGGTTGGTTGAGCATGATGAACTGTTTGAGAATTATGGGTGGGGTAGTTTGTGCTATAATATAACTTTGGATGGCATTAAAAAGATTAGGGATAAACCTCAAATAAGTTACCATCGTCTGAATGGTTTCCCACATGCACTGATTGTATGGGCATACGAGATTTTACTGGCTTTATCCATAGATGGGAGGTTTGCAAGACGTGGTAGCTAATACACATCCTAGGATTCTTAATTGGTATTCTGAAAAATAGGGAACCTGGAATGACTACGCATCGAACGTTTTTACAAATCAGGTGCTTACACTAAACTATACCTATATTATTTACTGTATAATTATGTTTATAATTTATAGTATGTAGATGAAATTAAACATTTAATTTATATATACATTTACCAAAATACCTGAAATATGTTTTGAACAGATGGTTGTCAATAGCTTGAACATTTCAAAATATGAGGAAGAGACAGATTATTACAAGAAGTTCATGGAAGATACTATGAAAAAAGAACACATAAAAAAACACTATGATGTTGGTGAAGGAAGTAGCATTGGATTGGAATCTAAGAATCTGAAAAGAATGAATGAAGACATTTTTATCCTGCTTTAGGAAAACCATATGCTGCGGATAAGTGTTATGTCACTTCATAGGAAAGTGGATAAAATGTACAAATTAATTGAACTTGCTATGGGCGATAAAAAAGTGAAGGGTGATGTAGAAGTTGATGGAGCAAAGGTACGACATCGTTACTTGTGTATTTATTTGTTGAAAATAATGTATAATTGTTGTCAATGTCATAAGGTACAATATTTTGCCTGCAACTACAGGATGAAGGTATAAAGGATGATGATTATAACAAAGAGAATGAAAAACTTTCAGAACATATGAGTCTGGATATTTTGGATACTGATTGGGAGACATTGGCAGATACTTTGAATGATCATTATGGAAAAGATAAGGTTATTTAAATATGTATATCCTTTTTATTAATTATATTTAGTTTCAAATTAAAAATGCATAACTTTAGTTTTGTTAATATATTATCCGATTCAGTCAGATGATATGGATGTGGGAAAAAGTGTGAATGAGGATGCTGCAGTAGATTTGAAGGAAGAAAGAAATAATAATGTGGGTAAACATGAAGATGAAGAGGTAATATATTAATTTAAAATACATGTTTCTGTTTATTATAACGCATATGAATAGATTTCTAATTTTGCATCTAATTGGTGCAAAATTTATTGACAGAATGACAAGAACGTAGTTGCAAAAACTTCAAAGAGAACAACACTAGATGAAGAACATGTTACAGCAGCAGAAGAAATGAAACTAAGCAATGATGAAGTGGACGCGACAGAAGAGGTAAAATGTTTCTTATATATACATATTGTTAAATATTTATATTTTAGAAATATTGTTAAACTCATTTAAAAGTTTTTTCATTACAGGATAATATTCCACTTGTCCGAAAGAATTCTAAGAGACTTCGGAAGACAGAATCTTTGGTTGACAAGAAAGAAGAATTACATGGCAAAGGAACAACAGTGGGAATTATTAAAAAAAGTAGACCCGATAAGCTTCAACTTGTGAGACCAAGATCACTCAGAATTCAAAACAGGGATAATGCAACTATCCAACCATCTAAAGCAAGATTCGGACCTGGATTAAGAACTATGGAAGGAGGGAGCTCACAACCTGATCACTCAGAACCACGGTTCAAATTTAGTTTAAGTCAACCTGGGGTCCTGAAAAGATGAGCGTCTCTTACTATTTTTTATGTTACAAATTAATGTTTTGGTTTGAATATTTTGTGAAACATGGGTTATTACTTTTTGGTTTATATGTTTGAATGAAAATACATTTGCAACTAACCTTTGTGAAACACAGGTTATTAATTATATATTCATGTTGCAAAACATTGAAGTAAAATACATATTTATTAATATTTAATTTAAATAAATGATGCCTCATCCAATAGAAATCTGGATCAGATTAAGATTAAATAGTTTTTTTTATAGTTTTCACTGTTTATTACTGTGTATTTTAAATAAACAGTTTCATTAACAAATATATGATTACGCTCTATTATACCACTAAATATATTTTAGAAATAAATTGTGAACATGTTTACGAACAGTACTCATTCACAAATTAACGTAGTCGACTTTTATTTTTTTAATATAAAAAAAAAGAAATATATTGATAAACGAATACACTGTGCATGTAATATAATTAAACATTTATATTACTTTAATAAATTAAATTATAAAAGTTGAAACACGTAACTTACAAGTAAATTTTAGGCAAAACATTCACTGAGTACAAAATTATGTTTAAACAGGAAACATTAACCTTTCAACTTTATAGTAAATTAAAATAGTTCGAAAGCAACAATTCATAATTAAAGTAGACAGAAATGTAAAAATTACATAGGTCATAAACAAATAATCATACGTAGATGATTGATATCCAGCAGAAGATGAAGAAAAAACGAATTGACTGAGAGCATTACGACAAGCTTTTCTGTTACGACCCAAAACACCACAACGAGAACATTTTTTACGACGAGTAACAGCTGATTCAATAGCGGATATATGACGTTTTGTTCTTGGTCTTCCAGCAGGTCGCTTGACATCAGGAGGAAGCACAAGTATGTTATCAATTTCAAAATTTGCTCTCCATTGTCTTATACTTCCAATAGGGTTCACACTATCTATATAAGTACTTCGCAATGCTTCAACAGTATCAAACCTATTTACATAATTTGAAGGTGGAAGATTCTTGTACACAATTACAGCACATGCATGGTTGCATGGGATTTTAATCATATTCCACCTTTTACATTCACACATCTGCTTTGCAAGATGAACCTTGTAAACCATATCAAAATCTAGAACTTCATAGTCAATCTCATTAATTTGACGTACCTATTATAAAATACAAGTGTTAGATAAACGCAATTAAACAGAAATCAATATTTATTATAAGTAAACATACAGTTAATTTGCGACCCGAACTCATATTCCTGCGTAATATACGTTCCGCCCAAGGAGTTATCTTTGATTGTAGTTGTGATGCAGCATAGCGTCGATCATTGAACCATTCTTGTAGCTTAAAACGAATTTCATCTAATACAGCTACAACTGGCAATTCTCTAGCACAAAGTAGAGCAGCATTATAACTTTCATAAATGTTAGTAGTCATTATATTATACCTCATTCCATGAAAATGCGCACGAGACCACATCCTTGGACTTATATCATTCAGATAAGGGATTATATTCGGTTCGGACATTGCCAAATCTGTCATGTACATTTCATATTCACCTTTCGTATAAGCTTCTGCACACCGCTTGAATAATTCATGAAGTCCTTTTTTTTTAAATGAACCTTTATATTAGATGAAATATGTTGCATGCAATACCCGTAATGACATCCAGGAAATTGTTTCTCGATAGCTTTTCGTATGCTGGGATGACGATCAGAAATAATGGCTAAATTCTGGATATGTCCATATATAACGTGCAAATGAAGGAAGAACCACTCCCACGATGTATTGTTTTCAAAATCAAAAACGGCGGAAGCTAAAGGAAAGATTCGATTGTTGCCATCAAGAGTGCATGCAGTCAACAAAACACCTGCATATTTAGATTTCATAAAAGTACCATCAACTGAGATTATTGGCCTACATGCAGAAAATCCTTTTATGCTAGCAGCAATGCTCATAAACAGAAATTTGAAACAGCCGTCAGCATCCAGTTGATATTTCACATAAGATCCTGAATAAACGCAGTAAAACAATCATTAATATAAAATTTATAAACTAAATAAAATTGTTATCATGAAATGTTTAACAACATTAAACATTATCAAATATGTAAAGAATTGTTTAATTAAATTCAATGATTATAAATGATTATGGAAACGTACCATAATTGTTTTCAACGATAACATTACAGAACCTAGGGACTAGACGGTATGATTCTTCTGGATCACCTCTAATTTCATTCAACACTATTTCACGTGAACGCCATGCCTTCATGTAATTGATATGGATTCCATGTCTAGATTGCATGAAATTTTTTACATTTATAGGATTCATGAACGATCCATGTCCAACACGAAAGAAATCCTTAATAAATTCAGCTATCACAGATGCACGTGCCTGAGGATGTCGCCCCATTATCAAATCAATATCGCACATATGTTTGAAGCAATGATCACAAATTACCCATGCTTGGGTACTTAGATATCTTTTAGCCCTCACAAAAAACGTACAAGACTCACCCTTGCAGCATACATACATACGCTCAGTATCAGACTTTTTGGTGATCATTTTGAAATTATGCTTCAAAGCATAAATATTCAGTGCTTTTGAAAGAACAGATTTAGAAGAATACTATGCACTCTCAACCTTCAAGTGGTAACTATCCCTAGGACAGTCTACATTTAAAAAACAGACGTACTCTAAACCATCTAGATCTTCATAATACATATCATCATCCTCAGTTTCATGAATAACGTAGTCGAATGAGAACGGAATGTAAGAAGCAATATTTGAGTCAGAATTTAATTCATTCTGTATGATTACATCCATTACCAATGAAATGGACTCATATGACGTATCCCCAATCGAGTAACAAAAATACGACACCATGTCGTCTGATTCTATCTCAACATACTTCTTTTCCCCAGAAACGAAACATTTTTCCATCAAAATTTTGTGAGTTTTACTATAGAATCCATTTTCCCTCGACAATTTTCTATGAAGCATTTCCATTGCTATTTTTTGCGCAACGAAACATTGAAGACTGATATTCAACGTAATGTTTCGTTTCATCAAATCTTCCTCCATGCAACAATTTGTATTCAATTGTACGACCCATGATGATAGAAATTGATTTCCGTTTGACAGAGAAGAAAGGATGAAGAAATAAAACGGACATAAATTCTTACGAACAAAAATATTAGGTAATATAATTAATTTTGGAAATGAAATAAAAACATAATAAACACAACCGCACGAACGTGGTATGAGGGAAGCAAATCGTGGCATGATATTCGTAATATATATTAATTAATTAATACAAAACAATTTAATAACTGAAAAGGAAATATACGTTTGAAAAGTAAAAGGGCAAAACTGTCATCAGAAAACTTACACACCACCTCATACGGCCTGATTTGTCTATTTTTATAAATTAATTGGAATCGAAAATATCTTTGTAATTATGATGTCCGTTTTGAATATTGGTGTGAATATCTCTTTTTATATAGTATTTCTTCATTTACACTCACTTTTGGTACATTTTATAATTATTATTTTCATAATACCCTTATCTTAATTTTATTAGATTTAGAGTTGACGGATAGTGGACCAGTGGGAAAGGGAGAAATAGGGAGGGAAATACCATTCAACTTGGGAAATCCAATGACATTACTCTACGGACGCCAACTCTATACCTATAGGATTAATCCAATGACTCCTGACTCACCCCATATAGATTGAAAAAATAATTGAAGGAAATTGTATTGCACTTTGATGACAAGTATGGTGAAAAGTTATTTAAATCTAGACGTCATATTATTACATGTCTTAAAATATCATATATCCAATAATAATTACTAGAGGTATTAATCGGAGCGGATCTTATAAAAGACTCCAAAAAAAAACATGATATATTACCAGAAAAACTGTTTTTTGTGACGGAATAATATAGATTCCATCGAAATTAAGCATTTTATGATGGAATTTGTGGCAATTTGTGAGATCGGAAATAAAACCCTTGTTGAGGAATCCTAACGATGGACCGAAAAACATTTTGTCACTAATCGAACAATGTTGACTAATCTTAACGACGAAATATGTTGGTATAAATAATGACTAAATTATCGTTTCAAATATTGACTAAAATGAGTAATACTGATCACTGTTAATCACCGATTCTGATTAAAAAAAAAACATACGTTATATTTACCCGTTCTTTTAAAAAAAATGCCCCTATTGAAATTTCCTCCGTTAGTAATAATAAATAATTAGTTGATATTTTAATACAAAAGCTGGCCATGACGTGAGACGAGACTTGCCATAACAATTTCCAGGAAATTGCATTCTTCCATCCCGGGGTAGAAATGGTCGTGTTTTTCTCAACAAAACCTTACTTCGAATTCGATTGATTCATTAAAAAATAAAGACTTCCTTCTGTCTCTTATCTGTACTTTTTTTCGTTGTCTTCCATAACGCAACCACACTTTCCTCCCTCACTTCCTTTTCTCTTTATCCTCAAATTAAATACCCCTTTATAAAAAATAAAAAAACCAACAACCTGGCCAAAAAGACTTCAAATTGAAGGACTAATTTCCATTTTGCCAATGGGTTCTGGAAATGGGGTTGTGTTTTTCAAAGATAGCTTCCCTGTAATGGTGGAGAAATTAGGAATGAAAGGGTTTATGGAAGAATTAAGAAATGGGTTTAGTTTACTAATGGACACAGAAAAGGGAATGATAACGTTTGAGAGCTTGAAGAAGAAGACGAAGGCGATTCTGGGATTGGAAGGAATGATGGAATTAGATGATGATGAGATTATGTGTATGGTAAGAGAAGGTGATTTGGATGGAGATGGAGCTTTGAATGAAGTTGAATTTTTCACTCTCATGTTTAAACTCAGCCCCTGCTTTCAAACTCATGCCCTTTTTCAGAGGCTCGTTTGAGGAATCTCTTGTTGGGGAAACATACGTGTGTGTGTATGACATATATATAGATATAATTCTCTCTCTCTGTTTTTTTTTTTTTGTCATTTTACATTATCAAATAATGTAGCTTAGTATTTATTTAGTTAATTAAGATTGCCTAGTTACATAATTTGGTTAATGAATTATATACTTTTTTTTTAATATATAATTTTTTATACATCTCTAGGTCCGTCAGAGAGAATTTTTAAAGACTCTTGTGGTTTTTGTCAAATGCATCAACATCTCTTGTTATTTAAAAATGACAAATTATACCCCTGTAGTACAAAATTATTCCTATAAGACCCCTCCCTTTCAATGCTATAAATTTTCTTTAGTTATAACTTTTTCGTTTGAACTCTGATATTTCAAACTATACATTATAGTCACTTTAAAACTTCAAAATCTTTAACAAATAAAATAGTTTATTATCATCAAAATACTAGGTATGATTTACACCATTAACGTTTTTTGTTACTAATGATTTAGAAGTTTTGAATTAACTATAACGTAGAGTTCGAAATGAGCATTTCAAAACATCTTGAATCATCCAAATCAGAGTTCAAACGAACAAATTATGGCTAAAAGAAAATTAATTACGTTGAAGGGGAGGAACCTCATTGAAATAATTTGAAACTGCAAGGGTATATGATTTGTCATTTTCAAACCACAGGGGGTGGTCATGCATTTGACAAAAACCACAGGGGGTGTTATTTGCATTTACCCCCCTTTAAAACTAGTCAATTTATCAAAAATAATATTTTTTTTAAATATACCATAAAAAAAACTTTCATCAATGTATTGAAACTAGTATCGGTGTGATTTGCAAGTTTCATAAACTATAGAGGTGTTTTAAACTATTTGTTAATTATAAATTAAAAAAAAAGGAAAGAATCGATTTTTACTTCTAAATTTCAAGGGCATTATCAACTTTAACCTTAAAATTTAAATATTATAAATTTTAACCTTAAATTATATAAGTAGTTGCAAGTTTAACTTTCAATTAACACCTTTGTGATTATTCGTATCAAATTTCATTAGTTTTCTAAAATTTAAAAAATATTAGACGGTAAATACAAGAATATAAATAAAATTAGATACCAAATCACATTTTTTATCTTATCAATTGTAACTCATTCTCGTAAAATCTAACAACAAAACTTCAATTTATCTTTTCTTCTTCAAATTGTTCAAATTTATTTCTCTCCTTTATAAATATAAAAACTAAAACTTTGTTTACCTTTTATACATGAAACTGCCAACAATTAGTTAGTAAAAAGTTAAATTTACAACTATTTACATAGTTTACAATTAAAAATGATAACCTTTTAATTTGTTAGAGTTGATAATGATTTTCTCCATGATATATAGTTATGGGTGATTTATGTATTATATAGTGTCAACTATATACTATATGTGAACCACACAAAATTAACTATGGTTAAAAAATATGTATAACATACTAATCATATCATACGTATCGTATGAATATACAGCCTATGATTTTAATATTATATAACTACATTACTTGTACAATATGTATAGTAATATACATAATCTAATAAGAGATAAAATGAGAGGAAATTTTTTATAAATATTATTAACAAACGTGTTTAAAAATATAAAGTAAGTATTACCTGTACAATATGTATAGTAAATCGTAGCAAAAAAATTTATGCATTGAAAAAGAAAAAAGCAGTTTTGTCAAATTAACTACAGTGACGGATGTGACAGCTGTTGTACAATTCTTCTTTTTAAGGGTAAATCTGGTATAAAAAATAAAAAAATTATTGCATTATAAAAGAGGTGGTTATTTTTTATTCTTGAAGTCAAAATATGGCTCTTTCTTTACTTATCTCTATAGTTATCCTTAAAAATAAGTTGAGAAGCATATAACTTCCATATTTTTTTATAAATATTTACATCTTAAATCAAATCGGTGTTTATATTCACAATGAGGATTTCACAATTAATTACAAATTTGGACATTTTAAACCGTGAGTGGTGGTTACAACTTTCTCAATAGACGGATTTACCCTCCTATGTTTATTTTGTAACTGATTTGAAATAAAGATTTGATTTGTGTTTTTAATTATAGATTTTCCATAATTAATTCAAATCAAACGGGTTTTTAATTTCTAATTTGAATCCCATCAATCTCGGGTAGTTCCCATGTTTATTTCATTTTTTATGATGGCATTTTTTTACATCCATATATACCAGGTCTTCTTCCTCGTATGAGTGTTATTCTTCAACGCTTTCTTCATCCTCCATGTTTTGCCCCTCGCTTGAATTTGCAAAGTATTTAGATTCTTCCAAAATTCCTTTTCCTTGTAATGTCATTTTCTTTTTTCTACTACGAAATTTTGATTCCTATTTTATGATGAAAAATAATCATTTTTTTTCCAAACAAATAAAATATGAAATCTGTAAAACATTCATTTTCTATCATAAAAATTAAATTTTTTTTTGCAAGAACATACCCCTTCTACCATTTTCGTATATGATTTTGCTCAATCGTTCGTGCTTTCCTCTTCCGGTTGCTTTTTTTTCTTCCTCATCAACTGGAATAATCAATTTCCTCCTCCTCATCATGATATATTTTTTGGTCGTCATCTTCAAGGTTCTCCCTCTATATTTTCTTTTCTTTTCTCATAATGTTCTTCGAAATCTCTGAATATCTCTTTATATGGTTGTAAATATAAGAAGCAAACAAATTGTTTTAAAAAACAACAATAGAAGAAAAACAAAAAACAAAAAACAAAAACGGATGAAATTGAACAGATGATAGAAGAGAATTTGAAGCAGAGAAAAAAAGGATTGAAAAGAAATTGAAAACTTACTTTTCGTACAAAATGAAAAAAAAAACGAAAAATAAAATTAAAAAAAAACATATGAAAGAAACATGGCAACTAAATGAGATTGAAATCTAAAATTAAAAACCGGTTTGATATGAATTAATTATGGAAAATCTACAATTTAAAACGCAAATCAAATTTTTAAATTTCGAATCATTTACATAATAACTAAATGAGGGTAAATCCGTCTATTAAGAAAGTTGTAACCACCACTCACAGCCTAAAATGTCTATATTTATAATTAATTTTGATCTCTCAATATTATTGTAAATTTAGACCACCCCTCACCACCTAAAATATCTATATTTGTAATTAATTTTGATCTCTCAACATTATTATAAATATAGAAATGGTTTTAATTAGTAATGAAATTAGTCCTTTTTTTAATCGTTAATTATTATTCATTAAAAAAAACCCAAGGTGAGGTGGAGGGCTATTATCACATATACCCAATATTGAGTCTCAGTTTTCAAAAAAACCACAAACATTGAAAAATATCAAAATTACCCAACACATAATTAACCCATAATTTTTTTATGAAAATTTGATTATAATTGATATATTATTTTTGTAAATTTATATTATTGATATAAATTTAATATTAGAATTTACATTACTGATAAATTATTGTTGTAAAAATTACATCAATGATATATCATTAAATTAATAGAATATATAAAAATGGGTAAATCTGATATAAACATGAAAGTGTGGCATATATAAAAACAAAACTCAAAAGTTGACTACCACGTATAATTTTCCTAAATAGGAGGGTAACGTGGCGTTGATTAATGCAAGCAACCATTGAGAAATTATTCCCAACGGCAACTTTGATAAGGTAGGGTAAAACGTCTTTCTGTCACGTCTTATGTTCTAATAAGGACTCCCAACTTGGATCATTGTGGGATTCCGGGCCTACTCTAATTGCCAATTTTGTTCATATTCCCAATTCCCAACACCCTCATCAATTTGAATTGCTTTTTTTTTTTTAATAAAAATGATGGACAATTGCATAAATAATATTAATTTAATAATTCTTGATTAGTTGAACTACTGAGGATGTAAGCTTGATTAAACCAAATTTTAAGAATAATCTCTATTCTCGTTGTAGGTATTTTGACATATCAAGATGAGATGTATATTTTTAATATACATGAATAAGATTTATGTAATATAATATCATTTGAATATTGATTTATTTAATATTTTAAATTCAATAATATTTTCAAAAATAATTAATAATATAAAATTAAAGTAAACTTATTCACTGTATTTTTAATAATTTTTCACACTTAATCAGATGTTCTAATTTAGTTTTTTAAAAAACTAAGTAAAAGGTACTTAAACAAATATGTGAGTTAGGGAAAGGCGATAAAAGAATATTTAAAAAATTTGTATATGTGTAGAATTTTTAGAAAAAACTGTAATGTTGGTAAAATGTAAAAAGGGCATTTACAAATATGTTTTAATGGGCTCTAGTATGTACAAATATGTTAGCCTCAAAAAATATTTACAGGAATGTTAGAATCTTAGTGGCTCGGTTACTGTTCATAGGAAAATACCCCTATCATACAAGTATATCAGTAAGTCACTGATTTACCATATATGTATTGGTATATTAGTGATAGTATATCTTAGTATATTAGTAGTTGATTGTCACTGGTTTACCATGATATATACTATAACTGATTTATCATGGTAAACTATCATTGATCTACCATGATATATACTATTATTGACATATCTTGTTAAACATATTCTATCATTGACCTATCATTGTCTTGACATATTTTATCATTGGCCTACCATTATAATGACCAGATTCTATTACTGATCTATCATCGTAGTTTCAACTAATCTACCATTATTTTAACATATTATATCATTGATATTTCCCTTACAAATATGTTAGATTTACAAAAATGTTAGTCCCAACAATATGTTTACAAAAATATTAAAAAAACCCAAATATGCTTTTCATTTAAAATTTCTATAAAAAAATACGCTTCTTATTTCGTGTATATCAGTTTGCTATATTGATATAATTTGTCTATCAATTACTGCTAACTCGTATGCATTTGATTGAGTTTAATGATACACTTATTAATTTTTCTGTATAACAGTTAGCAATATTGATTTACTTAGTATATCAATTAATGCTAAGTGATATACAAGAGTGTGAGTTATTGATATATTCATCAACTTTCGTGTGTATCATTTAAAAATATTGATATATTTTAGCACATCAATTAGTGCTAATTGATTTAGAGTAATTTCTAGTTACTAATATACTAAACTGATATCCTTATTCCCCTTCTTCAACTTATAGATCTGAGAATATTTTTCTTCTTTTATTTACAAACTCTTCCTTATCTTCTTTCAATCCCAAATCTGAAAAATCACCTATAATTACAAATTGTTGCTCGAAATTCCCAACCACAACCCAAACAATAATTATCCCTAAGCATCTCTCTCACCAACACAAAAAATTACATATAAAAAAAATACAAACATTGTTGCATATAAATTGGATTTTCCACATCTGGAAGAACCAATTTGTACAAATAAAAAAAGGAAAAACAAGAAGAAAAACGGAGAAAGCCATAATGGGAAGAAGAAAAATAAGAAAAAACTGAAGGAGAATTGTGGATTCTACAATCAAAATTTTGTGATGTGTTGCGTTCTTATAATTTAATAAGATAAAAATAAAAAATAAAATAAGCTAGTGGTATATGACTGCTAGATGACCTACATATTCAAACATGATCGTCACTTAGTATGAAATATGTTGATAAACATTAATATATTAGTTTGTATTTAAATTTGCGATTTATCTGCTCTGGCCTTAGGAGATCGAACATATATCATCCCAACTCAATTAAATCTTAACATTTAGCTACATTACATGATCAAACTAGCATTTCACACCTTTTTTATCCATTTCATCCTAACTCAATCAATTATAAACATTAAACAAAAAAATTAGTACCTCACAAAATTCATAAATTAGTACATTTTAAGCAAAAAAAAAAAAAAAAAAAGAGATTAATATCACTAATATCCTGATTAATTCACTCAATTTCAATATTACTGGTGGTTAGGATTTTATTTCACTTATACCCATAAAACACCATTTTTAGTGGTAATATGGTGGTTACTATTTTTAAAGTTGTTTTTTTTACCCTTTTATCTCTCCTAATAAATATATCTTAATAAATTCATTCCATTTCATTTATAATTTATTTATTTTATTTTATTTTGAATTCAAATCAAATCAAATCTTTTTTAATTATAGGAATTTTTTTAATTAAAACTAATATAACTAAATAGAATAAAAACTTGATTTTTTTAGGTCAAAATAAAAGCCCTATGCACGTCAATGGATGAAAAAATGTGTAGCCGTTTTCCTCTTTTTCTTCTTCTTCTTCCGAATCTTCTTCTTCATCATCAGATTCCTCTTTTTGTTAAGAAGAGGTGATTAGTGTTTTATTTTCTTCCCGATCCCGTTATCGTTCTCGTTCCAAAAGTCCATCAAGAACTGGGTCTCCAATTTCAATCTTCTTCTAAGAAGAAAAATGAATCAATTTTGGAACGTGGAACAATTAATTGTGAGATCTGGGAGTTTTAAGGTCGATGATGGGTGAAGCCATTAATTGCGAGATCTGGTATTGTTCTTCAAAATGCATAGATCATGCACATAAATCAAGAAGGTGAGTTTCCAATTTCAACTCTTCTTATGAGAAGAAAAAATAATCAATTTGGGACGTGGAATAGTTTATTGCAAGATCTGTGAGTTTAAGGTACATCAATAAATGTTTACTAACAGTAAACAGTTTATAAAAATTTGTACCTTCCAATTCTTCTTCATCTCCAATTTTGTGCATTCGCTATCTCAGGAAAGACATTTGAATTTTCCAAAATAAATGTTTACTAAAAGTAAACTGTTTATAAAAAAAATTACATTTTCAATTGTTTATAAAAATTTGACCGTCTTCTCGGCCACCAAACTTATGATTCTTTACTCGTTTGGTTTTCCGGCAATGATTCAAATTCATTGCGAGATCTGAAAAATAGACGAAGGTGATCGTTGTTGTGGCTCGTGTTTCTGTTCAATCGAGGAAGAAAGCAGCAACCAAGGTACATCAATAAATGTTTACTAACAGTAAACTGTTTATAACAATTTGTACCTTCCAATTCTTTTTCATCTCCAATTTTGTGCATTCGCTATCTCAGGAAGGACATTTGAATTTTCCAAAATAAATGTTTACTAAAAGTAAACTGTTTATAAAAAAAAAATTACATTTTCAATTCTCAGTGAACTTGCTTTCTATGTATTTTGTAGATAAGTTACTTTTAGTGAAATGTTTATTTTTATTCAATGTTTATTTTTATTCAATGTTTATTTTGAAAGCCTTTTTTACATATGTTTTCAAAACTGTTTCATCAATTTTTGTGTCCGAAATCAATTTTAAGTGCACATTAATAAACTGTTTACTTTTTATCTTTGTTTTTTTTAGGATGACGAACAAGAAAGACGTTCGATTTTTCCATGAAGAAGAAGTCAGAAGGTTGAAGAACAAGTTTGAAGTTTGAAGATTTTCTATTTTATTTTTGTTATAGTTTTTATTTTTTATTTAGATTTGATTTTTCCATTAATTTTGTAAAATTTAAGGAATTTTATAACTTTCCTTAAATTTTACACAAATTAAGGAGAAATTAAATCAAGGGCATGTTTGTCCTTTCACAATGTAATTTAATTTGGCCGGTGGCGGTTTTGGGTACTTTTGATATTTAATAAAAACATCCGGTATATTTGATATATCCATTATTTTTTTGGTTATTAGTGAAATTCACCCAAAAAAAAAAGAGTCCATTCACTGATTATATGAAATGTGAGGACCTAGACATGCCGGATGGCCGGAAAATGGGGTTAAACTCAAAATTTCGTTTACAACTATATGTAATAGTTACCTTCGATATCCAATCAATTTTTGGTGAAAATAATAGTAACCTTTGATATCCAATCAATTTTTTAACTCTCGAACCATAAAATTAGCGTTTTTCGTCGAAAAACAAAGGCTAAGCGACTGGTGGACGACAGCGATGCGAGAGAGAACGAGGGAAAAAAGGAGTTAGGGCATGATAAAATAAGGAAGATGCAGTTTAAACATCTGTATAACATACGATTTTACTCCTTTAACTATAAATCGTCTGTTGTACAATATGATTTTAATCAAACATTAAACATCTTCTGTCGTACAGACGATTTAGTGTGTCACATCAGTGCCAACTCAATCACTCCACGCCCAGTCATTAAAAACCACGGTATATTTAGAAATAGTTTCATTTTACTAATAATTTATGTCAAATCTTTAAAAAATATTATTCCAAAAAAAAAAATCATAGAATAAGTGGGTTCTACTTGCGTATTGATAGTAAGGGTAGGTTAGGAATTTTTAAAATGGGTTTAAAAGGAGAGGAAAATGTAATATTTTTGTAAATACTTTTCGAAAGTAACAAATTTATAAATATTTTACCTAATTTTGATATTTATGTAAATTTCTCAGTATAAAATCTATAAATCACACCCATATATTTAAAATTTTCTTTCTTTAACAGTATTGGAACACGTGACATGCGTATAATATGAATGTATCTCAATTTCGTTAAAAGTAACTGATAGAATGATGTGATTTACAATTTTACTAAAGTACATTGATGTTTAATTAAATATTTAAAGTATAGGGGTATAACTTAGCAATAATCCAAATTGTAGAGATGTGTTTTACATTTAACTCATGATTATTATTAATTATTGTCAATCACTTATTGACCAAAACAAGAGTGTTATTTGCATTTTGCCTTATTTATAAATATAACATTACTTAAAACTATATGTAGATATAACAACTGTGTATTGTGTTGATCAATGATTATTATTGATTACCGTGTGAATTATCAATGATTAATAACTTAATAGAAAAATATATAATTCAACATTAATCACTAATCAACCCACTCAAAATTTATTATATTTTTATAAAATTTTCAATTTTTTTAAAGAATTTGTCTCGAATAGCATAAATCTGCATACTAATTACTAAAATATCTGAACTTTTTAAAAATTACTCAAATTTCAATAAATTATTGAACTATACTTCAATTAATTATTGAACTATTTTTCATATGTATTTTTAACGAATTTGTTTGTTTTTTTGTTTTTTAAGTTCAAGGTCAATAATTTATTGAACTATTTGATTATTTTTTATTATTATTTTCAATGAATTTGTTAAAAAATTTATTTTTTTTAGTTCAATAATTTATTGAACTATAGTTTAATAATTTATTGAACTAAAATTATGCTATTTGAGTAATTTTGAAAAGTTCTGACATTTCAGTAATTAGTATGCAAAAATGTGCTATTTCAGTAATTACCCCATTTTTTTTACTAGATTTATAATCATCCCAAATTGATTTGTGATGAAAATTAAAGGATGAAGTAAAAATCGATTGAAATAATTTGATGGGTGAGACTAATTTTTTTTTATAAAATTTTCTTATCACTAATTAGGAGTAACTCCTTATTATTAGTGAGGAGAGAAGTTTTATTCTTTCGGTTATTATTCTTTCAAAATAAGCAAATTCTCACCCATACCATACCACTTCAAAATACAAGGCAAAGTCAAATACAAATTTTCCAAAGACAATTATGAGCTTAGCATATGGGCCCAATTTTCTCCCTTCTTTGTGTCAAATTGAAAAAACAGTTGATGGGTTTTTAATTCAATTAAGCACCTGCAAATTTTGCTCCCTTCTCACACCTTCCTCTCATTTGTTTATATTTTTTCTTATAGACCCAAAAAAAAAAAAAAAAAGCCTAGTGTTTGACGCCGGCCCTGGAGAGAAAAGAGGATGAAGAAGTGTGAGCTTTGTGATTCTCGAGCCAATATGTATTGTGAATCAGATCAAGCTTGCTTGTGTTGGAGCTGTGATTCTAATGTTCACGGAGCCAATTTCATTGTCTCTAAACACTCTAGAACTTTGCTTTGTAATGTTTGTCAATCTCTCACTCCTTGGATTGCTTCTGGACACAACCTTGGCCCTACTGTCTCCCTTTGTCTCAATTGTACTATTAATACTCGCTCCGTTACACCTCGAGAAGATGACGATCACGACGACGATGATGATAATGATACCGGTGATGATGGTCTAGATGACAATCATGATGATGATGATGATGATGATAATAGTGATAGTGGTGACGGAGATGATGAGGATAATCAAGTAGTTCCCTTATCATCACCGCCGCCACTCCCACCGCCCGTTTCGAGTTCTTCCACAAGTGAAGAAAGTGGAATATGCATCGCCAAAGGAGACAGTGAAAAGCAAGCACAACCCTTTTTTTGTGTTATATGTTTCTAAAATCAATTCCATTATTATGCTGTATTAATTAATTAACAAATATTTTTTCATTTCAGATCTAACTGGATCATGATTCCATTAAGAAGGAGCAGAGCCAAAGCGAGGAGATCAATCAAAGCAAAATGGATCGAGGGATTAAAGATAAACAGATGTAAATTCAAATATTCCTAATTAATCTTAGGAAAAAGTGGATTTAAGTTTTAATATTTTCCAAGATGTCAGATTGTAACTTTTTTTTAGTACTGCAACTGCATTGACAAAATAAAATATACAATATTAGTTGGATTTAAAATTCTGGTATTGATTTTTAAATCTCTTGGGTCTTTATTAATTAAATTATGGATTAAATAATACTTCCATTCTCAAGAATGAAATCGTCCTTTTTAATGTATCTCAATTTTATTAGATAATCTATATTATATTATATTTAATAAGTATATATATATATATATATA
The DNA here is from genome assembly GCA_028015215.1 of Gynostemma pentaphyllum. Lineage (NCBI taxonomy): Eukaryota > Viridiplantae > Streptophyta > Magnoliopsida > Cucurbitales > Cucurbitaceae > Gynostemma > Gynostemma pentaphyllum. Next base: position 42,558,616 of record CM051346.1, on the reverse strand, counting down.
TATATATATATATATATATATATATATATATATCTCATCAATTTATTTAATTCAATCGAGAATATAATTTCTTACTTAAACAAATTAACATGGATGATCTCAAGCCAGCACATAAATAAAAGTATGTTCTCATAAGATATTATAACAAATTGAGTGAGTGGAGACTCGAACTTTCGATCTTATGAGAAATAAATATGTGCCTAGCCAATCAATGATTGTGTTGGCACAAACTAGATTTTATAAAGGATTTAATTTGCCGGTTTAAAAACTTACATTATATTTCCCCCTTCAAAATATATCTCCGTTATAATGCATTACTTTTCAACCTCTTTATTTATGATTTCTATAATAGTGTATGATTTCATATACAATATATGCTACAAAATCTTAGATTACACCATCTCAAATCTCTCAAATCAAATGCTCTTTAAAAAAAAATTACTATATTTTCCAGATTTTTATTTAATTTGGTTTCAATACTTCAAATTTAATTTAAGAAAAACATTATATTAAATTAAAAATTGTCAAAATCAGAGACGTTTACATCAAATAAAACGAGATAAAGCTGAATCATTTTTTAGTTGAACACAATACATGAAGCTACCATTTTGGTAATATGGACCACAACAGCCTGTAATTTTCTTGCCTTTAAAATGAAAAAAAAATCAAACAAATAAGATGGCATTGCTTGACTGTATAATCAGAATTCACCTAGTTAAAATTTTGAGCACATGATCTTCACAGAGGCATATAAATTTTAAATACTACTTAAAATTGAATTTTATTACTTATCCCATCTACGTATTCCTATAATAAATAAATCAATGATTTACAAAATAATCATTAATTAATATAATAAAAATTACTATATTTAGAAAGAGTTTTAATTTTAAACAATGGTTATAAATATTGTTTTAAATTCAAGTGAAATTTCTCTTTTTCTTATTTTATTAATTTTTTTCCTTGTTTCACGGGAATGAGGACTAGTTGTAGTTATTTTTTTTAATATTAAATTAATGAAATTTATTAAAAAAAAAAAAAAAACTGGCTAATATAAAATGGAACATCCCCACGTGCGGCTGCCTATCATTATCTGGTTTTAATTAATAAGTAATATAATTTGAGTTATAAGTCCCATGAACGTTGCTATTATAGAGTAAATTATTAATTAAGTACAAGTTTAATGTATATATAAATATGTTTGACAAGATCATGAGGTGAGGTAATCAAAGAAAAAGTGGAAGCTTGAGCTGGTTTTTTTGTGTGGTTGAGATGATGGGGAAACTGTACGTTGTTGCTTAGTGTTGTGTGGCTATGGTGTTGTCTCTCTTAGGAAAAAAATTCCCACCAAGAAGATTTAGATGGAACTGGAAGACAAAAGATTGATACAATGTGTAGATGTGGCTTTTAATAATTTAATATGTTGGGAATCTCTTCTTTCTCCTATGCTTGTCTTGTCATCTCTTTTTTCACAATTGCGAAAACATAAAAGGTAAAATGCAAATAAGACCTATGTGGTTTTGACCAAATACATGAACATCTTCTGTGGTTTAAAAATGATAAATTATACTCATGTGGTTCCAAATTATTGCAATGAGACCTCTCCCATTCAATGCCATTTTTTTTTAGATATATCTTCTTCGTTTGAACTTCGATTTTGATGATTCAAGATGTTTTGGAATCCTCATTTCGAGCTCTAAGTTATAGTCAGTTCAAAACTTCTAAATCATTAGTAGCCAAAAACGTTAATGTTGTAAATTGTAGTTAGTATTTTTATGATAATAAAATCTTTTATTTATTAACGATTTTGAAGTTTTGAATTGACTTTAACATAGAGCTTGAAATGAAGATTCCAAAGCATCTTGAATCATCCAAATCAGAGCTCAAACGAGGAAAATATGGCTAAAAGAAAATTAATAGCGTTGAATGGAAAGGGGTCTCATGCAATAATTTGAAACCAAATAAGTATGATTTGCCATTTTGAAACCACAGGGGGTGTTTATGCATTTGGCAAAAACCACAGGGGTCTTATTTACATTTTACCCAAACATAAATATATGTAAAAAGGTGACTTGATAGATTGTGGAACAAAAGCAAGAACTCCCTACTCAAAATTAACAGAAGAGTTCAAACGAAAAACAAGGTAAAAATCCAACACTACAAAAAAACTGTCAAAATGCGACCAGAAATTTGCGACAAAAAAAAAGTGGTAGTTTTATGGTGACCACGTGGTCACTTTCTTTGAAGGTTGACTTTAAGTGACCATCTGGTCACTTTTTTTGACAGTTGCGACCAAAAGTAGAAGTAGTCATAAAAAATGGCGCGAAATTATGGCGCAAAAGAAGCGACCACTTGGTCACCTAAAAAAACGACCATCTGGTCGCATTTTTGTGACTAAAATATGCCTTGGTAGCAAAAAATGGCACGTAGTTTTGGAGGGAAAAAAGCTACCAAGTGGTCACAATTAAAAGTGGCCACCTGGTCGCAATTTTTGTGACCTTTATTGAGCATTGGTAGCTTAAAATTGGAGGGAAAAAAGCTACCAAGTGGTCACAATTAAAAGTGACCATCTGGTCGCAATTTTTGTGACCTTTATTGGCCAGTGGTAGCTTAAAATTGGAGAGAAAAAAGCTACCAAGTGGTCACAATTAAAAGTGACCACCTGGTCGCAATTTTTGTGACCTTTATTGGGCAGTGATAGCTTAAAATTTTGGCGGGAATTAAGCTACCATATGGTCACATTAGAAAGTGACCGGATGGTCGCAAATTCTGTGATTTTATATAACCAATAATTTATAAATAACTAGTTTTTTAACACGTGCGATGCACGTGGAATTTTTAGTCTTATTTTACAATTCAATTGTATACTTTAAGAGTTTTATGTGTATTAGTTAAAATGTTTGTTAACCAATTTTTAAATTATATTTATTTTATGAACAAATAAAATATTTAATGATTGTTGATTTTTTCCCACTGTATTTATGGGGTAAAATAGATAAAGTACAAGGAAAATTACATTATAAGCTTAAGAAAGAAAAAATAAAAATAAGAATAGATGATTGAAAAAATTACCAATAATTCCAAAATTTCAAGATGTGGTTAATTTTATTGATTACATTTCTTAACAATAATAATAATGTCAATTTAAATAAAAATTATTCACTTTCAATTAATATAAAGCTCTTCAAGATCAAGAAGCTATCTAAACGCCTTTAGATTTTTCTAAAATTTGTGTAGAGTAAATAATAATATTTAACCTCGTCTTGAAAATATCTGAATTTCATACAAAGAGAGAACAATAATATTGTACAGAGAAGAATTATATTTTCCTTAAACCTCTAGTTGAATCTAGTCCTTTTGACTCTTTTTTGTTCAAGTAAAGCATTTACAATTATGAATAAAGCAATATACCAAACTTAAAATCAAAAGATGATGAAATACGATGAAAATGAAATTAACTTTTTTTTTTTTTATTATAAGAAAGATTCCTCTTGATTTCAACTTTGACATGTTTATATCGAATTCTGCAGTGGAATTGCTTCGAATGAATATGTGGATGCAAATTATATATAAATATGTACATCTTCAATAGTCTATTTGGTTCCCTTCTAGCACTTTCTATCTTGAAAAACAAGAATAAAATTATCTATATCTATTAAAAAAAACTCTTAAATAGAATCAAATAGTTCCAAATCAAGAATTACAAAAATTTATCTAGAAAATCATGAAGAAACATATCAATGAATATAACAACATGGAAACAAGAGTTCCCGTCATATGTAAATATCATAAAGTAACCCAATATATAAAAAAAAAAGTATATAAATATTAATATTTGCGACCAAGTGGTCGCAATTTCACAAAAAAGGTGACCACATGGTAGTAATTTAGAAGGGAAAGGCGACCAAATGGTCGCATTTTAGGGTTTAGGGTTTTGGAGAGAAAGGCGACCAAATGGTCGCATTTTTGGAAAAGTATAATAATATTTTTTTAAAAATACAAGTGGAATTGCGACCATATGGTCGTAAATATGGGCAGTAAGTTTAAATTTTCATGAAATTTATGGCGATGAATTTAACAATGCGACCATCTGGTCGCAATATTTGGCGGTGAATTTCATTATTGCGACCAGATGGTCGCAATTGTTGATGGGACTCGTGATATGACAGCTGTTCTTGGTAATGGTAATTGGGCGACCAAATGGTCGTTTTTATAATAAATGCTACCATTTGGTCGCAAATCTCTCTGAAAATGCGACCATATGGTCACATTTGCCCCAGCACGCGCGACCTTTCGTTTCTTGTCATAATTACATATTTGCGACCAATTGGTCACAAATTATGATTTAAATTCCCATCCCTTTCCTTTCCCCCGTTTCTTTTTCTTTTCTCCGTTTCTTCTTTCTCTTCTTTTCTGCCTTTCTCTTCTTTTCTGCCTTTCTCTTTTTCTTCCTCTCTTTTTGTTCTTTTCTCTCTTTCCTCTCTCCCGTTCCCCGTTATTTCTTCCCCTTCCCGTTCCCGTTCCCGGTTTCGATTACGAGGTTAGTTTTCGTATCAAATTGAAGTTTAGTTTAAGAATTTAGTTTACTTAGTTTTAGTTTTTAGTTTTTAATTAAGTAGTTTAGTTTAGTTTTGTTAATTTAATTAGTTTTAGTTTAATGAATCTAAATTTGTGTAATCAATTACTTAGTTTACTTTTGTTTAATTCATAGCATTTTAGTTTACATTAACTAATTAATTAGTTTACTTTAATTTTATTACTTTAAGTAATTTTAGTTTAATTAATCTAATAGTTTAATTAATCTAACTTAGTTTACTTTAATTCAATTTAAGTAGTAATTAATTTAATTACTTAATCTAATTTAGTTTAATTACTTATTTAGTTTATTTAAGATAGTTTACTTTAATTTAATAAAATTAAACTAAATTAATTTATAATTACACTAGTTTAACTTTTAATTTTAGTTTAATTAATGTAATTTAGATTACTTTAATTAAATCAATTAATTTAAAGTAGGGTAATTAATTCAAATAGTTTAACTTCAATTATACTTAAGTAGTTTAAATTAATGAGTTACACTAATTTAATTAATTAATTTTAGTTTAATTATTAAATAAAAATTGTTTAATTACTTAATTTTAGTTACATTTGATTAAAGTAAAGTACAATTAGATTAATTAATTAGAATAATTTTGTTTAAGTATTCTAATCAATTAATTTGAAATAAAGTAAAAATTAGATTAATTGAACTAAAATTAATTCAATTAAACTTAAGATTGATTAATTAAAACTAAAATAAACTAATCAATTAATTTGAATAAAAGTAAATTAAAATTAGATTAATTGAACTAAAATTAATTCAATTAAACTTAAGATTAATTAATTAAAACTAAAATAAACTAATCAATTAATTTGAATACAAGTAAATTAAAATTAGATTAATTGAACTAAAATTAATTCAATTAAACTTAAGATTAATTAATTAATTAAAACTAAAATAAACTAATCAATTAATTTGAAATAAAGTAAATTAAAATTAGATTAATTGAAACTAAAATTAATTCAATTAAACTTAAGATTAATTAATTAAAACTAAAATAAACTAATCAATTAATTTGAATAAAAGTAAATTAAAATTAGATTAAATTGAACTAAAATTAATTCAATTAAACTTAAGATTAATTAATTAAAACTAAAATTAACTAATCAATTAATTTGAATTAAAATTAGATTAATTGAACTAAAATTAATTCAATTAAACTTAAGATTAATTAATTAATTAAAACTAAAATAAAATAATCAATTAATTTGAATTAAAGTAAATTAAAATTAGATTAATTGAACTAAAATTAATTCAATTAAACTTAAGATTAATTAATTAAAACTAAAATTAACTAATCAATTAATTTGAATTAAAGTAAATTAAAATTAGATTAAATTGAACTAAAATTAATTCAATTAAACTTAAGATTAATTAATTAAAACTAAAATTAACTAATCAATTAATTTGAATTAAAGTAAATTAAAATTAGATTAATTGAAACTAAAATTAATTGAATTTTAGTTTAATTCAATTAATTTTAGTTCAATTAATCTAATTTTACTTTACTTTATTTCAAATTAAATGATTAGTTTATTTTAGTTTTAATTAATTAATCTTAAGTTTAATTGAATTACTTTTAGTTCAATTAATCTAATTTTAATTTACTTTTATTCAAATTAATTTGATTAGTTTATTTTAAATTATTTACTTAATTTATGTTAGTTTAATTTACATTATTTCATTAATTAATTAATTAAATAAACTAATCAATATTTTACTTACGTAATTAGTATTAAATTAGTTTATTTTGGTTGTAGGATTATGACCAGGCAGACGACGTCCTCCCCGGTCAGACGAGCCTGACGACGCGGTGACGAGGGGTCTCCCATGACGCCCTCGGCGTTGCCCCTGATGCGGACGACTATGGAGGAGTTGGACATCCTCTTTAGTTACGAGACGGGACTTGCCGCCACGCTCGATGATGGAGTCCCTGAGGCCGAAGTCTGCGACACCACGATCGCCGCAGGACTCTCTTGCCACGACTCCGAGCTTAGCATCGAGTCCGCATCGGGGTATGCGTCCTGGGTCAGGCGTCCCAGTGCGCATCGGGTCGGATCGGTGGCCCCTCGACTTCATGCACGCAGCAATCTCGGGCCAGAGACTTACCCAGTTTTGAAGGGGATACGTAAGTAATTTTGTTTACTATTTTTCAAAGTGTTTTTTATTCCTTTTAACTAATAGTTTCTAATATATAGCACAATAATTTTTTTGGATTTTGCAGAAAGATAAACAAGATACGACCGTTTCAAAACGGTTTCACGAGGTCCTCCAGAGCATGCCTCTACCCAGTGACCTTCGCCGGACGAAGATTCCTACGACGGAGAAACGTCGGATGTACGACGATTGGAAGGTAAAACCATCATTCATTTTCATAATTAATTAATTTTGAAATTTATAGAAATAAATTTATTACTTTAACAATTTTTTATTTCAATTTTTTCAGGGCAAGTTTCCTGTTATCGATCCCGATATCACCGACGGTAGATTGTTCCCCCATGGGACAGTCACGTCCTGGGATCGATTCAAGGACCTCATGTTCCTGGCGCGCAAAAGCAAGCAAGCAAACCGCCCCGTGTGGATGAGCCAGGAGGACCACGCGGCGGCCCGCGAGCTTGAGCACTTCGAGGCAAGACAGTGTCAAGCAGGAATAAGGCCAACTGCGCGAAGAATCCCACCAAACACACAGCGGGGGCGCGGACCCACGACGAGCACCATCGTCGATTGGTATGTTTTTTTTTTCGTCGTTTTCTTACTTACATACTTTTTTCTCGTTTTCTTTTTTCAATTACTTATTAATTTATTATGTTTTATTCTTCACTCTTTAATTTTTAGGAAGCGAAGCACGGGCTCCCCGTCCCGCCCGATGAGCTGCACCGAGTTCTTCACACGAAGAAGGGACGGGACGTTAAATCGACTTGATAAGGCGAAGCGATTCAGGTATTTAATAATTTTTTCAATTATTATTTTTTCTTTAAAATTTTTCCTACATTATATATTAACCATTTTATTTTCTGAATTTTAAATGTTTAGGAACGTTTCACGAAGTCCTTGACTCAGCGGTTGCCCACACCAGACTCGCAACCGACTCAGGAGGACCGTATAGAGGCGTTCTTGGAGGCTGCTGGAAGGGTTCGGCCTGATGGGTCAGTTCCTGGGCTCGGCTCGTACAGGAGATGCCTTTATGCAGATGTGCCCCGGCCTCAGAGGAGCGAAGCGAGCACTAGCTCCGGTCCTTCTCCGGGTGAGCAGCAGCTGCGCGCGGACATGGAGGCTATGCGCGAGGACTTCGTTACTCGAGTCGCTACTATTGAGGCCGACATACAGGCACGAGTCGACGCCCAGGTCTCATCCGCTTTGGCCGCGTACTTCAGATCTCTAGGCGGAGGACCTTCATCATCGACGCCTCCTCCCCCACCCCCCGCCCGTCCGCAGTAGTTCTAGGATTCTTTCGACTGTATAAAACGTTTTTTTAATATTTGATATATATATTTTTTATTTTAATTCCAATTTTTTTTTATGAAATTTTAATATTAATTAATAATTAATAATTAATTAACTAATTATTGAAATTTAAATTTAAAAAAAAAAATCTTATATGCGACCAGATGTTCACTTTAAAAGCGACCATCTGGTCACTTTTTTACTTAGTCTAAAAGTGACCATTTGGTCACATAAAATACGACCATTTGGTCACTTTTTTATGTGACCATTTGGTCACTTATCTTTCACATAAATTATGACCAGATGGTCGCTTTTTAGGCGACCATCTGGTCGTATTTTAACTGAGCTTAGAAGTGACCATTTGGTCACATAAAATACGATCATTTGGTCAATTTTTATGTGACCAAATGGTCACTTCTATTGAAGATAAAATGCGACCATATGGTCCCTTTTAATGCGACCATCTGGTCGCATTTTTAAAAGTTTGACTTTTTTGTGACCAAAATTTTTTGGTCGTATATTTGTGACCATCCAGTCGCACAAATTCAAGACCGACCAGCTTTTTGGCCACCACTTAGTTGGTCGCATTTTTTGTTGCAATTTAGGTAAAAAAATGACCATTTGGTCGCAATTTCGTGGTCGCAAATTGACAGTTTTTTTGTAGTGCGACACAAATAAAACCAATAACAATGTAAAAACAATTAAGTAAATAAATCCCTCGCAGTGCAATCTATAGGGTCAGAATCACTAGTTTAGTACCCCGCCAAGTAATAATTTGGAAGAATATATAATGTTGGATCAGCTAAAGAACCATGTGAGGAGAAAAGATAGATCGATCGTGGAAACGATTATTCATTTCCTTCCAGATGTGGTATACACTAGGAGATTAGCCCAAGTCTGCAAACCATTGGATAAAGTATAAATCCAACGCGAATCAGTCATTTAGTAGTCAATTCTATGGGTAATTGGGATTTTTGACCTCCAAAATAGACATTTAAGGGTTATTGACTTCCATTATCATTTTAACCTTTTTTTGACCTTTTGATGATATCATTTTGTCGTGAAAGTTTTTTTTTACCCTTAAACATTAATATAACTAATACTTTACTCAATCATTTGGAATTTGATTTTAGGATTAACTTCATAAATAGCCACTTTAGAACCATCCAATTACAAAAATAGCAACAAACTTTTTTATATTCATAAATAGCTAATCTGTTAGATTTACTAATTTTTTCTACCCAATTTATCCCTATAATTTTTTTTCTTCTTATCATCTTTATTCTATTATCTAATTTAATTTAATATTATTTTTTTTATTTTAAATACATCAGTTATTATTATTTTTGTATTTGTTGATTCGATTTGAATATTTAAAATTCATTTTTTTTTAAATCTTGTTCGTATTCCTTCTTTTTTACTCTACTATTTGATTCTTATTTTTCTTAACTTTTCCCATTTTCATCTATTTCTATCTACCCGTTTAATCTGGGTTTCATTTCTGTAAGTGATTTTCTAAGATTTTTTTTTTCCGTTCATTCTGCTATCTTTTCTTATTTTAATTCCAGTTTTTGTTATTGCTTTCGTTTTTGTTCATTCTACTTTCCTTTCTTATTTTTAATTTTAGTTTTTATTATTTCTTTCTTTTCAGATGGAGAATTTTAATCTTAACTCCCGTTTGGTTCGCTATAGTCTAAAATACCTTCAGTAATCAAATACCTGGGAATCTTATGCCAGTGTATTTGATTACTGGTAATCTTAGATTACAACGATTGTTTAACTTAATAATAACATGAGGATTACTAGTAATTTGTAGATTACTATGTTTATTTAATGGGAATTGCTAAGGGAAATGTGATATATTTTTGTGTTTTCTCCAAAATACCCTTATTTACAATTAATATATTAATTTAACAAAAGAATTAAAACATATTCATATTAAATTCCATATTTTTACAACCTGTCAAATATTCAGTCTTTAACATTCTTATTTCCAATATGAGAAACAATAAAACCCTTTGATTCCAAGTGATTTAAAAATGTGTCAAGATAAACTTTCCTAAAATTTACTTTTTTTAATCATATTTTTAGTCATAAATCAATATATTTTAAAAAAATCTTGTACAAAGACACATTTTTTTTAATATCAACACCTTACCACATTTTGCTTGCATTTTCTTGAGGGTTTAAATTTGTTTATAAATGTTCTTTTCTTTTCTTTTTCCAAGCTTTTCCTAATTAAATAGGGTTAAAATTGTAAAAAGGAGGATTACCTTCCCATGGGAATCATAGAAAGCACCCGATTTCAAGGGCAATCAAATACCTTCATATCTGGGAAAATATAGATTCCGGGAATTTGAGATTACCAAGTTTTTTTTAAATAACCCCCAAACAAACAATGAAATTAGATGCCCCTCATAAGGGAGTTTTAGATTATAGCGAACCAAACAGGGGCTTATGGTTAAATTTGAAGGTCTATGGGATGCATAGAATCAATATTACTGCAGTTATTACGCTATAGTATGTGGCTATTTTTGTTTATTTAGCTTATTTTCTTGCTAGTTTTGTAGTTAGCCCTCTATTCTCCCTATTGAAAATTCTTCACTCTCATCAACACTCTCATCAATCTCTCCATTATTCAAGCATTTGATTTTTTGAAAAAAATAAGGTAATACGAGTTAGCTCTTACTTTGGAAAAAAATAAAATTCCGAGTTGACCATGAAATTTTCCTCGGGATTTGATTTTCCCCTAAATTTGAATTTTTGCTTGGAATGTGCCCCAGAATGTTCCCCGGAATTTGAAATTTTTTCTCAAAATTTGAATTTTTCTCCGAAATTTGAACCGAAATTTAAGAGATTAAATTCAAAATAAACAAAGAAAAAAAAATCTGCCCAAAATCCGGACCGGAATTTCCCTAAATTTCAGATTGAAATTTTTGGGCATAATTTATTTTTTTCTTTACCTTCTTCTTGAGTATTTTAATTTTTAAATTATGGGGTAAATTTCAGGGCAAAACTCAAATTTCGAGGAAAAACTCATGCAATTTCGGGGCAACTCTCAAATTTCGGGGATAAAACTCAATTTTGGGGAAAAATTTGGGGCAACCCAGATTTATTTTTTCTTTCCAAAATAATAATAATCAAAAGCTTGAAGATTATTTGGCTATATGAAGAGACTGCTGAGTTAGATAGTGGAAAAGGTGTTGAGGTTTTGGGAGAGATAAAAATTACAAATGAAAAATCCCAAAAACTCAAAATCATACATACCCAAATCAAGAGGAAAGAAGTTTTTCAAATGTTTTCCACTACCAACAGCCACTCTTCGCCGTGAGTGAGGAGGATAAAAGAGATAGTATTGATAAGTTAAGAAAAGAGTTTCATCAAAGAAGAGAAGAAAATGGTTTCATGGAAGAAGAGAAGAAAATAGTTTTTAGACATTTCACAACAAAGTGACATCATCAGAAAGTCAAAAAGGGTTAAAATGAGAATGGAGGTCAATAACCCTTATTTGTCAATTTTGAAGATCAATTAAGCCAAAAACCCCAATTCTATGCTAAGAGTGTTCTCGTGTAATAACCCCTCTAAATATGAACTCACTAAAAGGGTACTAAAAAAAGATGGTCTCTATTTCGAACCCACTAGGAGAAAGCAAGCAACCCAGAAGCACATCACGATTCCAAACACGAGGCGAATCAAGAATATCTAAACAATCTCGAATGGAAAGACAACAAATTAATGAGTGACGAGAGATGATATCACTAAGCCAAAAGTAGTAGAAACCACGAAGCCCTCAATTGATGCTCACGAATAGATACCCAAACATCAGAAATAGAGAATACACCTAAAGCCAAAGAAGTCCATATAAGTCGATCAGCAACCCTGCAACCTGGTTGAAATATTCATCAAATAAAGTTGAACTAGAAAAGAACCCGAGATGATATAGTCCAAGACCATCGAACCTTAAATCAATAAAAGCAGAGAAACACATGTTTTGTCACATTATATAAGTACGATTGAATTTTTTTAGAAAAAAAATCCATAAAATTAGAATTGCTTGATTTTGAGAAATGATGGTTCTATCAAATTTATTTAATAGTATTTGATTTTGAGAAAAAAATGTCTAATTAATCATCACTAAACTAAATTTTTTGTGTGGATTCAAATATTTGCATGAAGTTTAATCATGTGAATTATTGATATTAATTATTAATAAATGGAAATACAGAGGTTTGAACTCAAAACCTATGACTCTTATAGCATGTTAAATCACCACTAAACAAAAAATTATAAGTTATTAGTCTCGAATCTTCAAATTTATGAAAAGGGGCCGCAAATGCCTAACTAGTTTTTTTTTTAAAACAAAAAATATATTACAACAAATTGGGGGAGGGTATGAGGGTTGAAGAAAAAAGGGGGCTTGAGGGTTTTTTTTCCGAATGAGAGTAAAAGGTTGAAAACGATGAAATCATGGGTATACGGAAATATTTTATACGAAGCGCGTAAATGGGATTTTTAATTTTTTTAATATATTATCCTTGACTATTCAAACGTGTCATCAATTTAGATTTCAAATACATGTATTTTGACCTTTTCAAATGGTCAAAAACACCGTAGTAAAAAAATAAAAATTATGCTTAAAATAAATTTTTTAATATTTGACTCTTAAAATGTGTCGATTTTTAATGTTTCTAATTATAATTATTTTGACTCTTTAAAAGAGTCAAGAAAACATGACGTAAAAAAAAAATCTAATGCTTGTAACTCTTCAATTTTTTCTTGACTATTTTAACGTAAATTCCTATTTTCTTGACTATTTTTATTAAATGGGTCAAGAATATATAAGTATCTAGGGTCAAGAATACTACATTTTATTGTAGTGTAAACTTGAACCTTCGACCTCATGAGAAGGAAGCAAATGCCTAACCATTTAACTTATACTCGAATTGACCCTAACTAGTTGACCTATACTCACTGTGGAGAAAATTAAAGAGATAATTAAGTAAACAACCAGTTTTTAAGAGTCTTTTTTACTAGCCATTCAATTATAATTTCATTTTTTAGCCATTTTAAGAATCTCTATTTTTTAATATACCAACTACACTCTTTGACTATATTCAATATTACATTTAAGTATTTGTTTTCACTTTATTGAAGATTTCATTTTAATTTTTTTATTCAAATAAGACGAATATATTTTTAATAGAATATTATAATAGAAAACTTAATAAATCTAACTTGCCTTCATCATTTTCATCTTCCTCTATTCTTAATAGCAGCCATCATCGCCTTAAGTCCATCAGATCGCCACACCATCCCTGTTTCGTTACATTGCTGAATATTGATATTTGGGGCAAAAATAACATATTTTAGCCTGTGGCCACGATTCTCACAGTAGAGGCCTGCACCTTTTTGACATTTCTTTGACCAAAAACTCGAGAGTGGTTGCCGAGGCCACCAAGCTCACGGCGGTGGAGACCAAAGCGGTGTTTTGAGAAAAACTGTCTCGTGGCCCCACAACCATGGCTACAGTGCAAATTTCTAAAAATATTATCTCATTCTAATTTCTTTCCTAGTTATCTTTGCATAGTGGTTTATCTTTTGTAACCTAGATATGCTTGTATAAATATGGGCTATTAGCCATCAGGATCAATAAGAAATATCATTCTTCAAATTCTACATGGTATCAAAGCCCAACAAAGCTCAAAAGAGCATCCAGACCAAAAATGAGATTCGACCCAAGATTGATGAGCCCAAAATAGGCACCATCTTGAGGGGGAATGTTAAAGATCTCACATCAGAAAAATGAAGGGACCTAACAACATTTATAAAGTCTAAGGACTACTTCTCTCATTACCAATTGGTTTTGAGATGGATGCCCACATTATTAATATGGTATCAGAGCACCTCGTAACTGATTTGCTAAGTTATCATCTGTTTTGAAAGATATTGGGTTTGTTTAGTCTTATCCAGATTACTCTTTATTTAGCTACTCAAAAAATTCTGTTTTTCTTCATGTTCTTGTCTATGTGGATTATCTAATTATCACAGATAGTTCATCCAAAGCTATCCAATCCTTCAAGAAACAACTTAGGGAGAAATTTTGGTGGGCATCGAATCCACCAAAAATAAAAGTCTCTACTTTCGGGTTTATGGATTTATAGTAGTGGAAAGTAGGGTCGAATCCATAGAGATTGGTGAATTAAAATTGGGGAGTTTTTTTAGTTTGTTGAGAAATTGAGAAAGAAAACAATAAAAGTTAAGAAGAGATTCAATGGGAGAAAGTTCCAACCAAAGGTGTAATCATCGTTTGATTTATATTATTTGATCATTGACTTTCTAATGAAATCCTAACTCATTCTCTAAATTGGTTATGATTATTAAGAACGTCTTATTAATCTATCCTTCCTTAGTTTGTCGGTAATTAAGATACGATCATTAATTACTTCCCTAATCAATGACAACCCTAGAGTATGACAATAGAATTTAATCAACGACAACAATAAGATGAGAAGGACGACCAATTCTAGCCAACAAATGCGAAACGTTCGATCTATTTAGACTAGATCCTATATTTTCATAGCATGAGATGAAAAGACTTATTAATCATTCATACTAATTGTCACATGGATTAGAATGCATAAACAATTACGGATTTAAACACTCTAATTGACGATCTATCAAATTGAAGAATGATCAAAGGGCCCTATTTAAACAATCAAACAATGTGATATTGAATGCATAAAATAAAAAAACATAGAAATAGAGAAGAATTAGAAAGAAAGATGAAGAACAAATCTCACAAATATAAAAATCAAACTTTGATTAACCTTGGTTGGAAATTGGGAGTTTAGCTAGACATGGAGTTCATCATTCTCCAAGAAAACCTAAGGAAAAACGTTTTGGAACTATTAGAAAAGAAGTCTCCCTTTTATATCCTTGAAAACTAGGGTTTAAAACAAAAGATAAAAAATCTATCCTAAAAAATCCAAACTGGCGCCGCGACATTGATTTTTGGGCGCAGGGGCGCTGAGCAAAAAGACTAAAATCTGGAAATTTCACACTTTCGATGCTTTGGCGCTAGAAAATCAGCGCTGGGGCGCCGAACTCTCTGGAATTTTGGCTTGGAATCAGACTTTTCCTTGTGGCTGCGGCCACTAAAAGTTGTTGCCATGGCGCCGAAGTGTCAAGAAAGCTCCAAAATACAATTTTTAGTCGTTTTTCATTCTCTCTTCTCCAATCTAGCACATAAACACAAATCAAAGATAATTAATTAGTTCTTAGGCTATTTAATCATCAAAGTATGAACAATTAACACAAATTTATGTGCTAAAATAATGACACATCAAATTTCATATAAAGGATTTAGGAGCTCTGAAATATTTTCTTAGGATTGAGGTGGCTCGTGGGAAGGATGGTTTGTACCTCTCTCAAAGAAAATATGCGCTCGACATTATTAGTGAGGCTGGGTTACTTGACGCAAAACCTCTTTCTACTCCTATGGACCAAAACCACCATCTTGCCACTATCGATGGTAAGAAACTTGATGATCCAGAAAAATATCGTCGTTTGGTAGGTCGTTTGATCTATTTGACCATCACTCTGAACTCTACTACCCAGTTTATATTTTGGCCCAATTTATGGGAGACCCTCGCATTAAGCATTGAGATGCAAGCTTGCGCGTTTTGCGCTATTTAAAGGGATGTCCTGGTCAAGGTATTCTTCTTGGGGTGAATGTGATTTTTGCCTCACGGCATATTGTGACAGTGATTGGGCAACTTGTCCTTTAACTCGGCGATCGTTGACGGGGTATTTTATTATATTGCGTTCCTCACCAATATCTTGGAAGACAAAGAAACAGGTTACAGTTTCTCGTTCGTCGGCTGAAGCTGAGTACCGGTCTATGGCCACTACAACTTGTGAAATAAAATGGTTAAAATCTTTGTTGGCATGTTTTTGAATTCAGCATACTGATCTCATTCCTTTATATTATGACAGTCAAATTGCTTTGCATATCGCAGCCAATCCAGTATTTCATGAGAGAACAAAACATATCGAGATGGACTGCCACATTGTTCGTGATGCACTCCAAGATGGGATTTTTGCACTTTCTCATATTCGTACCGGAGATCAACTTGCAGATGTCTTGAATAAAACTCTTGGAAAAGAGCAATTTGAGTTTCTTCTTTGCAAGTTGGGCATTTGTGATCTCCATGGTCCAACTTGAGGGGGGGTATTGAGATTTGGGGCTAAAATAGCATATTTTAGCCTATGGTTGCGGCCACAGCTCTCACGACCGCGACTTGCACCTTTTTGCAACTTATTGGGCCAAAAACCAGAGAGTTGTCGCCGCAGCCACCAAGCTCTTGGTCGCGGTGACCAAAGCGGTGTTTTGTGAAAAACTGTCTCGTGGTCGGGAGATCCCTACGGTCGCGGCCACAATGTAATTTTCTAAAAATATTATCTTATTCTATTTTCTTTCCTAGTTTATCTTTGCATAGTGGTTTACCTTTTGTAACCTAGATATGCTTGTATAAATATGGGCTATTAGCCATTATGATCAATAAGAAATATCATTCTTCAAATTCTACATTGAACTGCCCCTTGATTTTCGCGGTGTAATGCACATCGCCCTTCGAACCAGATCTTCACCTCTCATAGGTAGTTGCCACGCTTTGATCAAGGCCAAGCCCGTCACCGTTCAAATTGTGAAGGTAACGATTCAAAGCTTCTATCACCGCACGTGAAAGCCCTATAAAATCTGTTGAAAAACTCTATGATTGTTTGTTGTTATCTAAGTCGGTTGAAAGGGACATGTGAATAGAGTTTCAACGATTCGTTTTGTATGAAAAAATATAAAACTATATAGTACAGTACATTAGTTTTCTATGTTCAAATCATTTTGTACGGTACATTACATTTGGTGACTTGAATCGTTGATCTGGGCAGAGAATTGGTTTGTACAATACGATCATTTTTTTATAGTACAGTACAATACGATGAAGAGGTTTATGTAGATAAGATTTGTACAATACAATAATTTTGTACATTATAGTACGCTGATGAACGACAATACAAAATGTACGAGTAATGTTGCTGATTCGTCAGAAAAAATGGTGGAACCTTCACCGGTTTGAGAAGAAAGAGTATGTTTTGTTTGTTTTGAGTGGTTGTATACATATTTTAAGACTTTTTTTCTTCTTCTATATTTGTATGTTTAGTTGTTAATTTTTTTTGTTGTGGTCTCCATGTTATGCTCATATTTATTGTATTACTTTTTCCTTGATAGTTGAAGGTATTTTATTTTTTTTATTATAGATTTCTCTCCTCTAATAACCATTTACTGAAAAAAAAATATTTATCTGACTAAAAACTGAAAATTAACCAATTTAATGGCTATGACTATAAACTAAAATCACCCCAAATTAAATCTAATAAGTAATAAAAGAAGGGAAACTTTCATTGGATAGCAGATTTTAATGCAATGTTTGTAAAAGTATCAACTTTAAAAAGTATTTGTAAATATAGCAATTTTTAATATGTTAATCAGTAATTAACGATAAAAAATGTGTGTATCAATGATAAAGTTAGTGTAAAAATATATAATTCAATGTTTATCATACTATCAAAATTTTCTATATTTATAAATATTTTTTAGAGCCGATAATTTTACAAATATTACTAAGAAAATTGTTAGATTTGCTAAGGCCGGGTAAAAGAATTTGTCAAATCTACATTTTGTTGGGCCTAATCGGGCTTGTTGTTTAAGTGATCTGTATGAGTAGCCCAAATTCAAGAAGGCCCATGCCATTTTGAGCATCTTTAATTGGCTAAGCGGTGACATGGCATAATTGTCTTTAAATAAATACAATTTTTTTTATAGAAATATTTACAAACTTAATCGTCAATCCCACTCGGAATAGGAAAAGGAAAACATAGCTCAATTAATTTCTAGGGTTCATCTTTTCCAAAATCTCCCAAATCTCAGTTTTTTTTTTTTTTTTTTTGTTATCGATTCAGACATTGATACCAAATCGAATAACCTAGAGATAGGAAGAGAAAGAAAGAGATGCCTCAGAGACATTCGAAGAACAACAATGATCTTGCCTTCTTCACCTACGATGAGAAACGGAAGCTCGGTTATGGAACTCAGAAAGAGAGACTTGGAAAGGATTCGATTAAGCCCTTCGATGTTTGCTGTCTTTGCTTGAAACCTTTCATCGATCCTATGTGCTGTCAGAAAGGACATACTTTCTGTAAGGAATGTATTCTTGAATGTCTATTGGCTCAGAAGAAAGATATCCAGAGGTTTTAATCTCGTTTAATGACTTTTAATCTTTGCATTTGATTGCTCGATTTCACTAAATTCGTTATTTACTGCAGTTTTGTGTATTAATTTGTGAGCAATTTTAGGAATTTATGTTTAGTTTGGCCATGAGATGATTTTTTCATTCTGAATGGTGGTAAATTGACTGTGGTTTTGTTAAATTACAGTTTTTTAGGGAATGAGATGTTATGCTTTGTACATTGTGTTAATGTTTTGGGTAATTTTTTGTGTTTCCGTGAATCCCATAATTTGTTTGATTCTAGTTATTGACTGAAAAATTGATATTGAGATCAAATAAGGAAGTCTGATGTTTGATTGACATCAAATAACTCTTTGTCAATTGTGCGAGACGAGAACCTATTCCGTTTAGTGAGTTCTTATTTTCCATGAGGTATTTAAGAAAACTAACGAAAATCAGCGAATATGAATTATATCATTTAGGTTTCTTAGTGTTGACTAACTAATGCTGTCGGTTCTTAATTTTTTTAGTCAGCTGTTGATTCCATTGTTTTGAATTGAATTAAATATTAAATAGACTCGCCCATCTAATGGGATGAAGGGATGGTTTAAGATACCTATATTTTAAAACGTGAGACACAACAGATAACAGTGCTATGCAGTTTAGTTATTCTGTTAATCAATTATCTAGTCGATGCCACTCTGAGAGTATATTTTTCTTACCTTGCAGGAAGCATGCTGCATATTCTGCTCAACGGAAGCAGGAGAAAGAAGAAGAAGAAGAGAAACTGATGCAACAGAAAGCTAGAGAGCTTGATGCATTTGATCAGCAAAACCATGGTGCTGTACCACAGTACAATGATAGAAACCACAGCGAGGATAAGAATGGTTTCCATGGGGCAAACAGTGTAAAGGTGACTTCATATGAAGAAGAAGCGCTTCGGACCATGAAGGCATTTTGGCTTCCTTCAGCTACACCTGGCGCTCCTGTCAAAGCCGAAACTCCTTCTTCGAGTACATTCTGTCCAGAGGGCAATGAGAAACTTAAGCTAAAGTCTCTTTTCGCGATATATTTCACAGAGGATAGTAGCGAGCAGAAGAAATCGAAAGCTCATGAAATTACATACATATGCCCTAGTTGTAAGGTTACTCTGACTAACACATCGGCTCTAGTGGCCCTCAGCACATGTGGCCATGTCTTCTGTAAGAAATGTGCTGATAAGTTTATGGCGGTCGATAAAGTTTGTCTTGTCTGCGACAAAGGATGTAAGACAAGGGATTTGGTGAATTTGGAGAAAGGAGGAACTGGGTATGCTGGCCATGGGGATGCTCTTGAAGCAAGAGACTTTAAGCATTTGGGAAGCGGTTCTGGTTTGGGGCTCGTCAGACCTGCCATGAAGACTTGAAACTTTGTCTCTCTAAGCTACTTTAAGATTGTGATATAATAACATTGTCCTTCCTGATTTTATTTATCTTAATTGATCAGTATGTGATTTTGTAAAATGGCAATATCAAGATTAATTTTTGTTTGTTTTTGTGTGGTGGTTATTTATAGAATAGTAACTGGAGTGTTGGTTAATGAACGACTGGACTACAATCTTGGAAAGTGATGATGTGTGGTGCACCATAATCTCAGTTTCCAGATTTCCATCAATGCTTTGAATTTTTTCAATCTTTAAAAGGGTATTGAACTTCAAATATTTATCATTGCTAAGGGTGAATTTTGTCCCAAAAATAAGTTTAAAACCTATTTTCTTCCTCAAACTCTTGAAAAGGTCCATTTACATACAGGTGTAGAATCGTTTTAAAACAAAAGAAAGGAAATCAACAAAAAAAATTCAATTTTTACTTAATTTTTATTTATTTAAAAAAAAACATCATTCTTGCAACTGCAGATATCTTATTCCACTGTTTTCTCCTTTTTGTTATAAATCCAATTTGATGTAATTCTCTTAGTTTTATATATTGAAAAATATAATTGTAGGATTAAAGAAATAATAGAAGGGAGTGAAATCAATTGTTACACAAAGTTGGAGGTAAAAAATGTAATTTTTTTTAGAAGCTACACCAGAATAGGAAAAAATCAGGGAAGAAGGTTTAAAAAAAAAAAAAAAAAAAAAAAAAAAATTGGTGCATTTGTTTCTCTGTAAATTGATGAAAAAAAAGGTGAAATAGCTCAATTTAGTTTTAAGCTGCTTCAATTTGAGCTTAGTGCTTGGAAATGAAATATGAAATTCTGAAAAATATTTTAAAGTAAACGAATAATTGAGAGATACTTGGCCACAATTATTCCGTGGAAGATTGACCAAAAAAAAAACATCTAGAATTTGTCGTCTTCTTTCTAGTGCTTTGCCAGAGTATTTAATTCTCAAAATAAGAAAGGAAAATAATAACATGCTTTCATTGAGAGTTGAACTCAAGACCTCCCGCTTACTAAACGGGTGCTCTAACCAACTGAGCTATGAAAGCAACTGATAGAAATGCATTTTCAGTTTAAATAAGTAGTAATATAAATCCTACAGTTTTGAAATATTTTTGGATGAAACCCCGATTGGCCAACGATCTACAAATTAACTAGATAGACTAATTAACACGTTTCTTTTTCTTCTTCTTATTTTTTTCTTTTAGATTTTCATGTACACTAAGATAGTTAGGTTTAATTATAAATTTTTGTGGATGTGTGGTTTGAAGTATGTGTCAATTTAGTCTTTATATGGTTCTAAATTTTTAATTTAGTCTTTATGGTTTGATAAAAATTTAAAAAACGTTTTGTCGTAACTATAAGTTATTAGATCACTTATGTGACTGTTTTCTACGGACTTGACAACCATATAAGCAATTGAGTTAACTTGAGGTTATGACAATTAGGGCTTTCTATGATTTTATATAAAACTATAAGGATTGAAATAACAATTTGAAAAAAAAGAAGAAAGCAAAAACAAAACTTGAACTATGCACTTATGAAAGTACCCCTCTTAAATATGTGGGTAACAGGGCCGGCCCTGAGGGTGTGCAAGCTGTGCCACCGCACAAGGCCCCCCGAATATACGGGCCCAAAATTTTAAATTTGATATTGAAATAATTTTATATTTTATGTTGTGAATTTGTTAGAAATCTTAAACGTGGTCTAGTGGTTAAGTGAAAGGCCTTAACAATTTTGGAGCCCAACAGCCTAGGTTCGAATCCTGCGAGAAATATGCATTCTTTTTTTTTTTTTTTTATAACGCATTTGCTTTTTAAATATTTATTTATTTCAATAAAATGAAAATCTATCAATTTCCAACTCAGTTTTTTTTTTTAACAAATCATTTTTTTTTTAATTTTCAAATAAATTTTAGGGGCAATTACTGAAATTGCATATTTTTACATACTAATTACTGAAATGTCATGACTTTTCAAAATTACTCAAATAACATAATTATATTTCAATGATTTATTCAACTAAAAAAATTATTTTTTTTAACAAATTCATTGAAAATAATAATAAAAATGATCAAATAGTTCAATAAATTATTAAACTTGAACTTAAAAAACTAAAAAATAAAAAATAAATTCATTAAAAATATCTATGAAAAGTAGTTCAATAATTTATTGAATTATAGTTCTATAATTTATTGAAATATAATTATGCTATTTGAATAATTTTTAAAAAGTTATGACATTTTAATAATTAATATGTAAATTTATGCTATTTGAGACAAATTCTTTAAATTTTAACTCTAATTTGTTTTTATTATAATAATTAAATTAATACATTTAAATTTTAAACATGCTTAAAACATCTATTACTTTTTAATTTTTCTACTTATAAAATATCAAATCTAAATTCATATTTAAAAAAAATAAAAATAGAGTTTAAATTATCTATTTTAGAGAGTTTTTTGTTTTTTGTGTTTTTTTTTTTTTTTTTTGTGATTTTCTATAGTAAAATATATATATGATAGATGGCCGAAAATTATATTTCGCACAGGGCCCCCGTTTTCTTAGGACCGGTTCTGTGTGGGTTGTGATAAATATACCTCATTGAACAATTTTTTTTTATAGAAAATACCCTCGAACTTTTTTAAGTGTTTAAAATAAAGTGTTTGATCATTTAAACTAGTTAAACTTTTCTATTGAACTAATTACTCGTGTGACCTGATACTTGCGAAATTGGATGACATACTATATAAAAGTTTCAGTTTAACATTAAAAATTTATCTCAAGAAGACGAGTCACACGAGTTTCAATTATTCACTCATGAAAATCGTAACTTTCCTCCTCTGTATACACATCAAAAGTTACGCTAAAAAACTGAAATTTAAGGAATAAGAATACTTAATTTTGCATGTATCAGGTCACGCGATTGGTAAGAGAAACGAAAAATAACGGTTGTAACAAAAGAGTTTGTTTTAAACACTTATAAATTTTCATTAGAGAATTTGCTTAAAAATAAAGTTCGAGGGGTACTTGTCATAACCCATATAGTTCATATGGGTATTTACTTAAAAACATAGATTTAGTGGAATTTGTCACAACCTGCATAGTTTAAAGGTCATTTTTGCTTTTTCCCTAAAATTTTAAAACTAGAAGAGACTAAATTGTCACATACTCAAACTATAGGTCTAAATTGACACCATTAAAACCATAGACACTAAATTGATAGAAGCCTCAATTATTGGGACTAAATTTATAATTAAAACAACCTAATGAGTTACATATGTGCTCTAATAAAACAGTAAATTAAATTCTTTTATTTTATGTCAATAATAACCATCTTTTATTGTCTCTAATAAATCCGATATTTTTTTATACTTCTTCTTAATTTCTTCTTCCGCCTACCTCTTTTATTTCTATCTATGTGAAACAATAAGGACAAGACTTGGGTCCATCCAGATATGAACCCAGAAAAAGGGAAATTAAGAAAGTAAATGGGCTACTTCTCAATTTCTCATTGGAGGGGGAAAAACGCTTGAACCATGTAAGGAATGAACCCAAGTCTTTTTCATAATAAAGATACTAAAATGCAGACCATTTATTAAAAATCAATTGTAACAAAAAAAAAATTATCAAGGATTAAATCCCTTCATTTCTTACTCTTCAAGGGAAAAAAAACCCGAAATTAATTAAGAAATAAAAGGTCCTCCTGAAGAACTACACAATGCTTTGAAACTAAAACAAAAATTCAATTTCCTCAGTTTTCTTATTATAAAAGATTCTACAGAAAAAATGAATTTATTTTTAGAGAAATTATCATTATCTTAATTCCAAGTCATTTTAAGGTAAAATATTGAGATTTATAAATGATATAAGAATTTTCTAAATATCTAATATTTATTCTTGAACAACAAACAAATCTCAACTCTATAATTTGAACCAACGTGAACATAGTTTAAATTGGTTAGACACCTGCTATTTTATTTTTCTTCTGAGATCAGTCGAATCTCTCCTCCTCAAAATTAATGTTAATATCTTAAAAAAAAAAACCTATAATCTGAAACCATAATTAAATTCATTCAAAATCTTAGAATATCCTCATCCTACAAATATCTAATCCCTAGATTTTAGGATAAAAAAAGCAGACAAATATAGTTATTGTCAGTTTTTCCCTTCTAATAAGGATAAAAACAGTTAAATTTACAGTTATTCCTTAATGGTCAAAGACAATTCAAATATGTGAATCAATCTTGCTTCTTTCTCATGCATCTTTCCTTTACAAATACATAGTGTTATAATCCCATCCTTGAAATTCCCAAATGGAGAAAGATAGCACGTAATTCTTTCCTTCAAAATCCCATTTGAGAATCATATATCAACCCAAATTCTTACGTTTTGAAGAATTTTGGAATCATTCCTTGCTTTTCTCTGACCAATTTTGTTGGATATAAGAACTTACGTGAAGTAATGGTCAAATTTCCCATGCAAGTTTTCTACATGAAAGAATTTTCCCTTCATTTCCCATAAAATTCTCTTCCTTTTGTCTAATCCCCACATGGGAATTGTTACATATTTTGATCATTTTGCATGCGTACAACTCGATAGTGTTCATACAACCAGACTCTTCACAATCTTCTCATCGGTATGATATTATCCACTTTGAATTTAAACTCGCATAACTTTATTTTTTGTTTTACCCAAAAAAAAACCTTATTCTAATGAGGATATCGCTAACTCATCATAAACTCATGATCATTCCCTAATCTAACTCATGTGAGATTTATTTGCAACCCAACAGATATGTATATAATTCTTGTTAATTTTCTCATTTCCGTAAATATTGTAAATATATAATTACTCAAATCGCTCAAGATGTTTTCGCTTAAGAGCATTCTAAAATGTACAAACCAAAGTTTCAAGAATAAGGGAATCCAATCAATATATCCCAGGCGATGGTACAAGGAATCAATACCGGTGGAATGGAAAAGGCCAGAAATTGGATGGATAAAACTCAATTTTGATGGATCTTCAAAGGGGAAATCACCAGGAAAAGCCAGCATTGGAGGGGTTCTTAGAGATCATGAAGCACAATTTTTGCTTGGATATGCTGAATCCATTGGAAGAGCCAATAGCACAATTGCTGAATTCATTGCACTAAGGAAAGGGCTTGAATTGGTTCTTGAAAATGGATGGAAAAGAGATGTTTGGCTTGAAGGAGATTCAAAGGCATTGGTAGAAATTATAGTTGAAAATAAAGAAGTTAAATGTGTGGAAACTCAAAATCATATTCGTTATATAAATTCTTTGATACTTGAATTTGATAATTGTATGGTAACTCATATTTATAGGGAGGGAAATAGAGTTGCTAATAGGTTTGCTTCAATTGGACATCGATTTAAAAAGATTGAGATTTGGAGGGACATTCCCCCATTAGAGACTTTGGAATTGATGCGTGAAGATGTTGAGGGTAAGATTGTATTTAGGAAAAGAACAAGATGATTTCATTTCATTCATTTTTTATTTATGTTTTTGTGATGCTCATATTATTTTAAGGCATCTTCCTTTAAAATTGTATAGATTATCTTTTTTACAAAACAATTAGAGGTGGGAGAATTGAAACGTTTCTTGTATTTTTTGTACAAAATTAGAATCGGCAAGTTAAGTTGTATCTCTCTATGAACTTGTCAAGTGTTAATGGCAGTTGTATAGTTTGGTTTTTGAAATTGTTCATATAGATTATTATAATACAATAATTTACTTTTAATTTTCTCTTTATTATTAGAGTTAATTTCAGTAATGGACATTTTAATAATGTTTATTTCAGAAAAATACAGTTTATATATATATATATATATCAAAATTATCCAAAACAACCACCAAAAATTTAAATTACATTGTAAAAAGACAAACATACCCCTAATTTAATTTCTCCTCAATTTGTGCAAGATTTTAGTAAAGATATAAAATCCCTAAAATTTTACAAAATTAATGGAAAAATTAAATCTAAACCAAAATAAAACTATAACAAAAAATAAAATAAAAATCTTCAAACTTTTGAATATTTCTTCCAGGAAAACTCGAATGTGTTTCTTCTTCGTCATCCTACAAAATATAGAGAAAAAATGATGATAAACAGGTATGTATGAAAAACGATTTTTTTTAAAGTAAAAAAAGTTTATAAATCATTTACTTTTAGTAAACATTTATTGATGTGCACTTAAAATTGATACTGGGCACAAATTGAAGATGAAAGAGGAAACAATTTTGAAAGATATGTAAATAGAAATTTAAAATAAATATTGAATAAAAATGAACATTTGATTAAAAGTAACTTGTTCTACAAAATACAGAGAAAGCGAGTTCGCCGGAAAATTGAAAAGTAATTTTTTTTATAAACCGCTTACTTTTAGTAAAAATTTATTGATGTGTACTTAAAATTGATACATGGCACAAAATTGAAGATGAAAGAGGTAACAGTTTTGAAGGATATGTAAATAGAAATTTAAAATAAATATTGAATAAAAATAAACATTTGATTAAAAGTAACTTGTTTTACAATCGAATCCCACATTCAAACCTTAACCCTCATTCTTCTCCATAGTTGTCGTGAGCATTTTTGTTCTACAATTTCCTTCTTGAACAACATCATCTTATTACAGTAAAAAAAAACATCATCTTATTCTTTTCTTCAACATCACCTAAATAAAATTCCTCAAAATTCTAAACCTAGAAAAAAAAATACACAAATCGATTGAGACAGAAAAATTCGAAGATTATTGAATCAAAGTCTTTTAACTAAATCATTTTCTTGAAATTCACCTTTTTGAATAGACAAAGATGTTGGAGAAGATCTGATTGCCGGCAAAACCATGACTCTGATGGGTTGTTGACAATAATTATTTAACATAATAAAAAAATAAAAATAAGAGAAGATGATTGGGTTGAGTCTTAAATAAGGGTTGAAGGGATATGAGAAATTGTTGGATCCTTCGAGGTTGAGTGGTGAAAGAACCATCAATGGTGGTGGTGAGAACTGAGAAGGAGATGAGATTTTTTTTTCTCTCGTTTATCGTTAATAAGGAAGAAGAAGACGTATATTTAGGTTACTTTCTTAATCATTAAATAAAAATTCCTAAAATCAAGGGAGATTGATTTAAATTAAAAAAAGTAAATTATAAATTAAATGATATGCAATTAATAAGATATAGTACTTATGATAGATAAAATGATAAGATAGATAATATTAAAAACGATAACAACAAGATCACCACCAAAAATGGTGTTTAATGGGTAAAAATGATAAAAGATCATAACAACCAACATTATTGTAATTGAGTGAATTAAATAGGTTATTGGTGTAATTAACTCTTATTATTTTTTTTTTATCAACGATCTCCTCCAGAATATTTATTCCAAAACTCAGGGACCACTTAGACACAAATTGAAAATGCAGGGACCAAATAGACACAATATCTAAAACTCAAGGACCACTTAGACACAAATTGAAAATGTAGGGACCAAATAGACACGACCTCCAAAACTAAGGGACTAATAAGGTACTTTACCCAAAAAAAATAATATCACTGATTATATAGAAATAGACTGAGACAAACATGTATTTTTTAAACAGTTTGGGGAGTTATTAAATTTTAAATTATGGTAACCAAATCTAAACTACTATGTATTTTATAAAAAAAATGACTATGTCGCTACGTGAACACGACGCGGAAAAATAAAAAGGGAGTCGCCACTAATCATTGATTTTTTATTGGGTGTGATTAGTCACCTAGTCATTAACTAAGGATGGTCTACTAACTTTCGATAATGGGTTCGGGAGCTCATTCACACATAGGGAAGGTATTAGCATCCTATTATGTTCGTTTACAACGATTGCTGTTTTTTTATTTTGGTGTATTATTAATGAAAGCCTTTAATCTATAAACAAAAATTATTTTTTGGTTTTTTTTAAATGTCTCATGCTTTATTAATCAATACTTTAGTAATAAGGCATGATTAAATAAGTATGAGTGGCGTAAAGCCATTAGAAAAATATTGTTGGGAATTTTAACTCAGTATTTCGAGAAAAAATTCCTTACCTCAAGAATGTTTAGGAGCATGGTATTCCAACGCCCCATATTCCGTCGTCGGAGTTTTCGAAAACGATTTGTTTGTTTGTTTGTTTTTTGTGTTTAAGTTTTAAAAATGAATATTTTAATTAATTATAAAATTTTATCTTTATTATTATTTAACTCAATATTAGGTTCAAGGTAAGTTTCACTTTTGGCCCCTAGGTTTTATTTTGACAAATTTTTTATTTATGGTATAAATGGACAATTATTATCCGAATAATTTTTATTTTTATTTAAGGCTTATATTATTAATCTTTATATTTTTAGAAAGTTGGTAGGTTTATATCTAGTAAATTCTAATTAATATTTACAATTTCAATTTTTAATATTTATGATTTGAAAAATTAGTATCCTAATTAATTCCAATTTCTATATTTAAATCGTTAATTTTTATATTTTTGGAAAATTAGTATCTAATTAATTCCAATTACTATATTTAAATCGTTAATTTTTATGCTTTTGGAAAATTAGTATCCTAATTAATTCCAATTATTATGTAAAATTTTATTTCCGTTTTTTAAATTCTAACTTAAATTTTCAATCTTTATTTATTATTTTATTTTTAATTTCATTCCTTATTCTATCAACATATTCAAAAATTAATATTTTATACAAAGAAAGTAAAATCACAAAGATCCTATGTACAAAATATCAATCATGTTAATTAAAATATTTTAAAACCATTATGATGAAAATTAAAATATGTCATGTTGACCAAAATATAAATATAGCATAATCATCAATTAAATTACAAAACTAACTAACAATATAATCGATATAAAATTTATTTATGAAATTAAATGTTGCAAATAAAACATATATAACATGAAAATTAAATTAAACTTGAATTAATTCATGACAAAAACGGATAGAAAAATGTGTAAATTAAAATATAATCAGATTAATGAAATTGATAAAAGTGAACATGCTAAATCTAAAGTTTGATGTCATGAATTGAAATTTTTTAATGATTAAAATATATAGAAACCAATTGGGCAAAGAGAAAATACATCCTTTTTATTTCTTTTTTTTGAAAACATCTTATAAAACAAAACAAACTAATGAAGGAAAAAAAAAAGAGAACTGGTCCTTCTTTTTATCCATGTCAAGACGTTAAATGTATTTTAAAATATACATGATATATATATATATAAAGAAAAGACAAAAACAAGCAAGACAAAACAACTACAATATCCTTTGAGATGATAATCTTACCTCGAAATAGATGATATTTGAATTTCAAAGCAAACCACCACCACCACGAGTGTAAATCCGAGAGAAAAGAATAATAACAAAACGGTTCTTCTCTAGAATTGCCGTTCTTTCTATCGTGAGTGTTTTTTTGTGTGTGTATTTTAGGGTTGAAGAAGGGTCCTTTTATAGCCAAATGGAGGATAAAAATTAGGAAAGTAATAAATGAGAATAAAATCAAATAAAATCAATTTTTAATTCACCCCCAAATCATGCAAAAATTTTATTTTAATTTATTTGACAACTCATAAAAAATAATTTCTCATTCATCTTTTCCATGTTTAAATTGATTCTCATTTAAAACTCATTTTTCAAATTTTTTATTTCTAAACAAAATTGATTCAAATAAAAAATAAACAAATTTGGCATATTATTATTTTTATCATTTATTTTTATTCTTGCTAATAAAACACTAGAACAATAAAAAAATGCAATTACATTTATCCTAAAAATCTATTTACTAATTTTAAAATTAAACATAAATCAAATCTTCTTCTTTTCCTCTTCTTTTTTTTAATACTTAAAATTAAATTAAAAACACATCGAACGAAAATGGGTGTCTACAGACTATTTTTAGCTACTAATCATATGACAAGTGTCTTGCACGTGAAATACAAACATCAATTAAAAGTTCATTGAACAATATAATTTACGATATTTTAATTATATATATTCTTATGAATAAAATTGAAATTAAAACATTTTCTTTTATAAATTGTTGAGAATCCCACATCGGAAAGATGTAGGGAACTCATAACATTTATAAACTCTAAGGGCCACTCCTCTCATTACCAATTGGTTTTGAGATGGATGCCCACATTATTAATATGGTATCAGAGCCCAACAAGCCCAAACGGGCATTCGATCCAAAAATGGGATTCGACCCAAGAATGGTGAGCCCAAAAGAGGCACCATCTTGAGGGGGCATGTTGAGAATCCCACATCGGAAAGATGTAGGGAACTCATAACATTTATAAACTCTAAGGGCCACTCCTCTCATTACCAATTGGTTTTGAGATGGATGCCCACATTATTAATATAAATATAATTACAAAGCAAGTATATGTATTGTGAATTCAAAATTTGTATTGTAGCATAAAAAAAGTATATACAAATTGAAAATACTAAGAATAGAGTTTTAAACATCTTCTTGATTGTCCAAAAACTCATCGTTTTAACAAATTAATTTAGTATATAATTAATGTATGATGAAATAAAATAAAATAAAATAAATAAAAGGATTTAAACATGAAACTATACTTCTCATTAATGTTAGAATTCATGATTTTCACTCTAATATTAATAGGAAATAAATTTATCAAGCCTTTCTTATAGATAAAGCGATTGTAAAACAATAATGATGTTAAAATTTGTTAATATTTGTTAGGGTTGAGAGATGACTAGACTCATATTTATAAAGATGAAGTTTATCTTCACAAAAAGAAAATAATCACCACATTCTCATCAAAAGACATAACCATTTAAAGAGTCAAACTTTTCATTTTTAGTCAATAGACACATATTTACAATGTGTCCCTTCACCAATAAACTAAATAGATTTATATAATTAGTTAATTATTAAGCCCCTAATAATTAACAATTTAGTCACAATAAATTCTTACACCTTGGATTTGACAAAAAATCATCGTTTTTATAAATTAAGTCAATTTAATGTTAAAAAATGTAAAAATGAAATAAAAAATAAAAATAAAATAAATGAAATATGTAAAAAAACTAAGGGTAAGATACAAATATAATATGAGTCAAGTGGGAGAATGTAATAAATTATTGTGACCCAATTGATATATTATTAGCGTTTTAAATAAATAATTAATTAAATCTAATTAGTTATTGGTAGAGGGATACATTGTAAAGATGTGTCTATTGACTTAAAACGAAAAGTTATGACTCTTTATACGGTTATGTCTTTTGATGGAAAAGACATATTCATAAATGGTATTCATTGTCTTTTTATAATTAAATTAATTCAATAAAAGTTTCATAACAATGGAGATGTTGCTCCCTCCCTATATTCCCATGATCATCTTTAAATCTAACTAATGTGGGAGTTAGTTTGCTCCCAATAAAAAAGAAATATATATATATATATATATATGACTAAAACCTGTTTTTTCACTCGTTAGGAGGAACTTATTCTTACTTTCATATGTATATTAATTCTATCGGACCAAATAAAGTTAATGGAACCCACAAATTTATTAGTGAGACCTACATATTCATTAACTATAACATAAATGAAGTCAATATACTTAATACACATATGTAAGAGAGAGAATGAGCTCCTCTTAACCGGTGAAAATGCAAGTTTTATTATATATATATTTCAGTAGCCAAGTTTTGTATGGACAATGGAAGCTAATTTTATTTAGCATACTATTTTGATTCCATAAAAAAAAAAAAAAAATAAAATAAAATCCATTTTTTTTATTGTTTACCCATGTGATTTTGTTTATTGGGTTATAAGCATAATTGATTGCGGTGGAAATATTATTCTTTTGTTTATGAGCACCATGGCCATGACTATGAGAAGTGACTTTATTTACTTGAATTAAAAAGTTTTACCCATCTCTGATTGATTTATACAATAATTGGTTCATTTTCTTTGAGACACAATTACCCCACCTTATGGAAAATCCAAAGAATAAGACATTATGGAAAGTGGCAATGTAGTAGTACAAAGCTTTTAGTACAATGTACTACTACAAAAACCAAATTCATAACTCTTCTATTTCCCTTCTTTTTGTTGAATAGTACAAATCAATACAAATTGGTAACCCAATTCTTGTACTCCAAAGTTCACAACGTTTATTCAGTTTTGTTACAAATACTTCAGGATTCAAGATGATTGGAAAAAGTGTCAAAATTGAATAAAGTTTGGAAACAACAAACACTCTTTGGCGCTGGATGTAGTGTTGGGCATCATTACAATGGGCACAGTGAACTAAAGATGTGGTTTTTATCTTCAAATCTAATTTAGTTCACTATGCCTGTTGTAATAGTGCCTAAAACAAACCATGATATTCATCAGCCACGACCTCGGCGACGTGACGGTGATCGGTTTTCGAGTAAGAAGATAATTGTATGGTTTGTTGGGAGTTTCTTTTAGGCTGATGATTTTTACAAACAACACAATGTTTTTAATAGAGATACAATTTCTGACCCCTTCTCCATTTATCATCATTCCTGCAATCAAGATGGAGAGAAAAGACCATTGAACTTGAACATGTGAATGGAAAAATTATTTATTTTGAAGAATGAAATCTTATAATGTTTTTCCTTTTCCTTTTTCTTATTCTAATTATTTTTATGATTAATTTATTAATAACATAGAGCATGATTTCAAAATGACTGCTAAAATCTTGGAATCATTAGCTGAGAAAAATCAAGAAAACTCTTTTTGTTGAAGTTTGAAAGAAATCATTGCAAGAAATCCTATCGAATTATGAGAGAATTAGCTCTTGAGAGTGTTAAAAAAAGAAGCTATTATTAAACATGTTGTCGAGGTAACTAATACTAAATACCAATCCACATTTATTTTCTTTTTGTTTTACATTTCAACATTTGAATGAGGAAAAATTGAAAAATCTGAGGAGTCTTAATTTGAAAACATGTTGAGTTAATATCAAATTAACTTCCTGGCTTTAACAATTAAAGACAGACTCTCTCCAATGCATGAAAAGGACAAACTTTGAAGATAACACGAGCCAGAATAAGAGAGACCAAGACCTCGACCTCAACCTCAACCTCGAGCCAGCTTCAAAGCGTAAAATAACTGGGCGCGCAGGGCTGTTTCCTCTATATTTTAATTAATTACATTTTGTCGACATACATAGAAAAAATTCATAGAGTAATTTTATGTGTTTAGCTTTTGTGGAAAAATTGGGCTGGTTTTAAAATAATTGTACTTCACATTTAAAATGTTTAAAATATGTGTATGAAAAATGTTGTATATTTAAAATATTTTAGAAAATCGTGGTAGTGTTTTGATGTGGAGCTCATGAGGTCTTACCTAGTCTCTTTATTCTTCGCCAATTTTTCATACAGTTCACAAAGCTTGTTTGTTTAGCTAGATTTTACCATAGTTCCAGTTGTCTGGTCTTGGTTTATGCCCGATTCAACCCTTAATTTGGTTGTTTTTTTGCCCACTTTTCACAAGAATCTCTTAGTTTTCTAACCCCGATTCAAGTTATTTTGATAACTCGTAATTTACGCTTATTTATTAGTGGTAATGTCTCCAAAATAATTAAAATATAATTATTAATCGATTAAAATATCCATAATATTGTTAATCTTTGAATTCCATGAACGTAGGCGAAAACGGTGATCAAATCAGACTTAAAACGGAGAAGTTAGGCCTATTTTAGTGTTCAAAACGACCCATCGTTGCGTCCTGTAGAAAATCAAAATCCGGACTAAAAACCCGAGAGTGTTTGCTGCGATGACGAGAAAATATTAAAAAATGTTTAAATTTGTACGCTGACATCAGCAGATTGAAGGATAAAGGCATTGCTAACATCACGATGATGTCAACGAATCACATGGTTGGTAGCAACCCACGCGAGCGACGTGTCACTTCAAATGGACCAAGGGAAGCGTCAGGCGACATGGATGGCGCGGCTCGACATGCGTTGCGACTTCCTCTCATAGAAACGCTTGGCAGGCGTGGCTTCGTGCGGCTCAGTTGGCGGCTTAGAGCAGATTTCTTTGATTTTATCAGATTTTATCTCTTTTTGGGTTATTTAAAGCCTCATTTAAACCCTAATTCACAATCTCTTTCTACTCCTATTTCTTTTAGGACTTTTAGATAGTTTTTATTATGTTTTCTAGCTAATTTCTTTATTTCAATTGGAGGATTATCGAGGTTGGTTTATAATTTTGTGAGGTTTTGTTCTTAATTTTATTCCTCTTTCTCTTTATTCATGCTTTCTCTTTACATATTTTATTGTTGATTAATTATTGTGCAAATTGGCCAATTGTTCTTTGATTAATTTTCATATTGCTAGTTAGAACGCTAAATCTGTAATTGTTTAATTGTTCTAATACAAGTAGCATAATAACGTAAATTGATTAGGGATATTTCTTTGATCATGTTATGAGAATTTATGATCTAACTTTAAATGAATTGGTCGTATCGTGTTTGTTAGTTAGAATTGGGTTATTTTATTCTTAATGTTGTTAATGAGTTAAATCTTATTATTGTATTCTATAGTTATCTATTAATTAGGGAAATAGTCAATGATCATATCTTGGCTATTGAAAAGTTAAAGAATAGCCTTTATAAGTTGTTGATTGGTTTGGTGACTTTCAACTAATTTAGAGAAGATTCTAGGAATGCATGTTTAGTAATCGATGATCAAATTAATGAACCATAACCGAGATTAACTTTTAGCTGGAAGCTTTTCTCATCTCAATTTCTTATTCTTTTCAATTTTGTTTTCTTTTTATTTTTCAAACAACAACTCAAAACCCCACATTTTTATTAACTTTAATTTTTTTTTTTCCTTGTGCAGATCGACCTTACTCATCACTACTACAGATTTATAAATTCCAAGAGTAAGTATTTATTTTTGATGGTTTCGACACCCAACATATTTCCTTTCCAAAATTAGTTTTAGGCTTTGAATTAAAATTCTGGGAAAAATGCAAATAAGACCCCGATGATTTTGGTCAAATGCAAACATCTCCCATATAGTTAAAAAATGAATAATTATACTTTCATAGTTTTAAAATTATGCAATTTGACCCCTCCCCACTAATGTTGTCAACTTGTTTTAGTCATATCTTTTTCGTTTGAACCCTGATTTTAAAAACTCTCATCCATGTGAATCAGAGAAATCAGTGATAACTTATAAGATAATTAGTGATAACTATTAAGTAATCAATGATTCATGCATGCACAAAATATCAGGATATCAGTAAAATTACTGATTACTTGTGTGAAAATCAGTGATTACTTGTGAGGAAATAACTGATTACTCATGCAAAACTAGTGGCAATTTTGTAATATTTTACGCGCGAATTTGAGTTTTTTTTACTATTTTTGCAAATAAGTTTTTTACTGATATCTTTACAAATATTGGACCTAATTTTACTATTTTTGCAAGAGCCCCATTCCAAAACATCTTAAATCATCCAAATCAGAGTTCAAACGAAAAAGTTAGAAAAGAAATTGACAACATTAGTTGGGAGAGGTGAAATTGCATGATTTTGAAGCTATAAAGGTATAAATATTTATTTTCTAACTATACGGAATGCGTTTGTATTGAAATTAAAACTATATAGGTGTTATTTGCATTCTGCCTTAAAATTATTTAAAGGGCTTTGGCTATTATGAAGGTTACAAGTGACATATTTGGAAGTTACTCAAGCTTAAAGGTTCGTTTGCTAGTTATTTATCAGGTAAGTAGATTAATATTAAAATATACATCTTGTTTGTGGTTTGTTTGAATGATTGTTGATCCTTAGGTTTTGGGAGAAGTATTTATTCATGTTTCAATTATTTTTGGGAGATGTTTGTGTTTTGTTTAAGAAATTTATTATTGTGTTGATTATTGTTAGATAGATTTTTGTTGCCCTCTCCATGTTGAAGGTAGAATCTTACTGAACGGTTTGAAAGAGGCAAAGCTATTGAGGAGGTTTTTACTGATGTCAAATATTTGGTGGATATTTTAAACGTAAGTTTTAATTTGTCACCTGATTTCGTCTGGATTTTAGAGGATATATTAAAGACATGTTTGAGATAGCTTTTAAAAGTGTTTAAAAATGTTTTTTTAGTGGTTATCAAAAATACTTTTTTTATTCAAAAATACTTTTAAACACTTTCAAAAGTTAACTCAAACAGACAATAAGGCTCTTGTAGGTGTTTTTGATTTTATTTCTTTTTCTTTCCTTCGGAGAGTTCTGACTAGTGAGGCCCACCTTCTTGTTAAGGAAAGTTTGCAAGTATTGTTTGTTGAGTTATTTTTTTTTTTAATTTACTAATTGTTTTTATGAAATCTCTATAGAAGCAAGTCTTCAAGAGTCTCTAATGACCAACCCCATCCCCAAAAACCCTTGTGGTGGCGGAGACAGAGATTTCTCTTTTCACCCGTTTAAATTGTCACATCAATCTGTTTAATATCTAAATTCCAAAGACATTAAAAAAAATAGGTTGCAAATGTTTGTTGAGATCAAAGAGAGAAATATTGCCTACCTGTTTCACTAAGAAAGAAACATCCCTGATTGGGAGAACGGTTATTTAAAGAATGGATACTGAAAAAAGGGGGAGTACAAGCTTTTTAGTACAATGAAAAAGCAGTACATCTAACTTTACCAAACCCATTTATAACATATGAAATATTAGAAGAAAGCAAGTAGGAGAAATTTTTTGAAAATGTCAAAGGGATTGGAATGGCAATATTGTGTAGTACAAACCAAAACCAACTCATCTAGCTACGGTTTTTTATTTGTACTTCACAATCCGATCCCCTTGATAAGTTTAAAGCTATAAATAATTGGAAAATAGAGATAGAGTCAAATTTATGAATAAGATACTCAGATTGAAAGAAACGTCATTGAGTGCAGCGTTGATGGAAAAAAAATATTTTACTTTTCCATCAACGCTCCATTCAATTACGTCTCTTCCTCATTTGGGGATTGTGTTTTCCTCAAATTACACTCTCTACTTTGGATTAGACACACTCATTTTATTTCATTTCAGGTATTACACTTTGTTTCTCTTTTATGGCTCTTTCTTAATTTCTTATATGAATTCTCATTTCTTTCCAATTATGAGTCTAAGATCTTGGTTGAAAATGGATCGAACGGAGATGGTTTGGTTTGAAGGAGATTCAAAGGCATTGGTAGAAATTATAGTTGAAAATAAAGAGGTTATATGTGTGGAAACTCAAAGTCATATTCGTTACATAAAATCTTTGATACTTGAATTTGATAATTGTATGGTTAACTCATATTTATAGGGAAGGAAAAATAGAGTTGCTAATAAGTTTGCTTCAATTAAACATCGATTTAGAAAGATTGAGATTTGGAGGGACATTCCCCCATTAGAGACTTTAGAGTTAATGCTTGAAGATGTTGAGGGTAAGATTGTCTTGAGGAAAAGAACAAGATGATTTCATTTCATTAATTTTATTTATTTACGTTTAAGCGATGGTCATATTTTTAATTTTAAGAAATTGTATAGAATATCATATTATTGTGCCATATTTACTTTCACCTGATTACTTTTTAGATATTAATCAAATAACATTTTTTTTTTCCATATTTTCACATGCGCTCAACATTTTTTTAAATCCCCAAAATATCATCTACTTCTTCCTTAAACCATGCTCTCTTCAGAAGAAATAAGCCCAACAAAATATGGATAATTTATTTTATGTTATGATTTTGGGCTTGGGTCTACTGTACTCTATGCCCCCGTTTGGTTCGGGGTAATCTTAGATTTTCTCATAAGAGGTATCTAATTTCATTGTTTGTTTGAGGTTTATTTAAAAATATTTGGGTAATTTAAGATTCCCGGCATCCATATTTTCCCAGACATGGGGGTATTCGATTACCTTTGAATTTTGGGTGTAATTTTCTTTTTTACAATTTTAACCATATTTAATTAGAAAAAGTTGTCAAAATAAATTAGGAAAATTACACACTCACATTTTCATTTATTTATCATAATTATGTGGTTTCTCCAATTTTCTATTTATATTATTAATTAATCCTCTCTCCTTTTATATAATAGGTTTGATCAAAATCATTCTCAACAAGTTTTTTTTTTTTTTTTTTTTTTTTTTTGCTACATTTGATAAAGATTTTTTTTTTCTGGGTTTTAATTTTATGATATTTTGATTTCTTCTCCATACATTTGATAGACCCCAAATTCCTTTAAGATAAATCCTATTATTGTTGAAATTGCAAGTTTTTTCTCTCTTTGTGATTGAATTTATCTCTATTTCTAAATTTGTGGATAAATTTCATAACATATTTTGTAAATAAATTATTGTGTGAAATTTTATTAGTTCTCAGGCATCCTCATATTATTATTAAGTTAAACAAATAAGGTAATATAAGATTCCCAGTAATAAAATATTTTGGCATCAAATTCTCAGGTATTAGATTACTAGTGCTATTTTAAATTATAGCGAACCACGGGGGTTATGAGTAATATATGAAAGTGTTGCTTTTTAAATAATATTGTATTCATCTATTTAATCAGCCGCCTGACACACTTGTTTAATATTGTACATATTTTTAATGTTAAATCCATTCTTTAATATATATATATATATATATATATATAAAATTAAAAAAAACCCTTTTATTTTCTATATTTTAATTTCATGTAAATAAAATAGTTCATTATATTTAATATCTCTAATTTTAACATTTTGAAATCAGAAAATAATTAAATTTTTTATATTATAAATATTATTTCCAATAATTTTTTTCATTATTTATTATCCATCTATCTATATAATTATTAATTTAAATAGAATGATTTTGACCAAAAAAAACATATTAATATTTACTTGACTTATTTTCAAGAAATTAAATTCCATGACACTAATGAATACATATATATTTTATTTTCATAGTAATTTAATTTTACAATCTGCGTGTATTGCATGTGTCAAAATTAAAATTGACATGTGAATCAGTTTTGACACATAAGCAGCTTAAGTTATTGAATTTCAATAGGTTTTGGTCGGTATCAATTCAATTTCTATCAACTTGGGAATTTTAAATTGTAGCTTAACTACGTGCCCCCCTCAATTTAAATCCTTGCTCCGCCATTGTATATAAAGATAAACCATGTTAGAAAATGATAAAATCTTAACAGGATTTTTATATTCTATTCCCTCTCTATTTATTCGCCGAAATCCATCACCGCAAGAAGGCTATGGTGAATCGATAATTAAATTTATCCAACAAGTTCTTGAGAACAAGAAGATGAAGATTTGTAAATCTTTTTTGTCAGATTTTGTTTTTTTATATCATTTTTAGATTTTGTTTTAAGTGAGAGAGGAATAATTTTTTTTAATTAGATTCTTAAAGAGATTTTTTTTTTCTATTTTAAGAATTCATCTGATTTTTTTTTAGAAATTTGTGTCAAGAATCTTATTTTTTTTAGAAATCTGTGTAGAAACCAGATCTGGATTTATAA
Source organism: Gynostemma pentaphyllum (assembly GCA_028015215.1). Lineage (NCBI taxonomy): Eukaryota > Viridiplantae > Streptophyta > Magnoliopsida > Cucurbitales > Cucurbitaceae > Gynostemma > Gynostemma pentaphyllum. The sequence continues at coordinate 42,519,317 of CM051346.1, read as the reverse complement.
TTTTTATATCAATTATATATATTTTATATTTATTGTATATGATTGATACACTTTTATAATTTTTAGTATAAATTTTTACGATTGTGCATTATCTATATATACTCGTACTATTAATTTTTATCAATGATAAACATTTTGATGAACAGAGTTACAAACATAAGATTTTCAATGTTTGAAATTGATACATACGTGTTGAGAAGTATATAATCGATATACATTTTTAAGGTTGGTTGCAAAATTTTCATTGAAAATAATAAATTATATATATTTTTTGTTTAAAAAATAAAGAATCTAAAAAAATCAAATTTCTTTTTTGATTTTTTTAAAAGATCCACCAGCACACTTATAAAAAGTATATTTTAAACTCATATAGTTATTTGAAATCGATGATAAAAGAAGGTGAAATTTGATGCCAAAGACTTTAGTATTCAAGCTTAGTGCTCTCCAGTAGAGATGTGCACTCAGGGCATGCATTGGATAATACTTTATATCTTACAAGGTATAAAACCTTATACATTTGAAGAACTAGCAACTCACGCTCATGACATGGAGTTAAGTATTGCTAGACGAGGAAATAAAGAACTTTTAGCCTTTGATTTCAGAAAAGAAAATGAAGAAGTCAAGAAGGTAGACGATACTTTTTCAAATGACTTCTTTGATGACGTAGAGGATGAAGAAGACGAAGTTGTTGCGTGCAATACTGTCAACGTGATCGAACATGAAGACTCTTCTACAAACGCAACTACAAAGATGCACCAAGTCCAGACAAAAGAAGATGGAATCAATCAAAAGCCCACTATCTTCGAAGAAGTTACAGCTCCAGCTTCCCGCAAATCCATCTTTCAAAGATTGAGCGTAGCTACAACGAAGAAATGGGATCAACATCAAACTTCCGCTTCTTCTCATTCTTCAGTCTTCCAAAGGTTAAGCGTATCTACATCGAGGAAGAAAAATCAGGTTTAAACTTCAGCTTTCGACTATCTCAAAGTATCAAACGATCAACATCACGGTGAAGCGAAGATGTCGAAGAAAAGATTGTTGGAAGAAAATGATGAAAAGGAAATCCAAAGTATCGTCCCTTCACGGATGAAGAGAAAATCTTACCTTCTCATAAGTACAGAAGGCTCTTTGAAAGTGAAGCGATATTTCGTCATTTCCACAAATCCAACTGAACAAGTACATGAAGAGGGCGATGTCAAACGTCCCATAAAAGGGAATAATCTCCTTCAATTTTGAGGTTGAAATGTAAACTCCATGTCGCAAAAGCCTAAACTGCATGATACTCCTGGCCCGAATGAGTTTAAAAGGTGACGGCCCACCCACCAAAAAAAAATTCATTGAACTACGTTATGACTTGATCCGTATACATATAATGGGTACGTAAGCAACTTAAATAAAATTTTAAGTTCAATCAACCAACCAAAAAAAAAATCAATCGAACTACGTTATGACTTGATCCCTATTCATACAAGGGTACGTAGGCAGCTTAAAACAAAATTTAAGTCCAGTCTATACAAAAAAATGGAATTCTTACCTCATTAAATTTTTCAAGAATATAAGGTTGAGTTCAAGTAATGGATCGTTGCGAGTAACATCACTGCTAGGAGAGACTCCACGATCAATAGTCAAGATTGTTGAGTTGGTAAATCGAAAGCATTATCTTTACCGCAAGATCGTTGAGGTTGTGCTGCCTAAAAATTGGGGGCATGTTGTCTTCACCACAAAAAGGGCTGACCACTGCATAGAGACGGGGTTGAAAAGCTGACCACCGCATGGAGACGGGGCTGACAACTGCAAAGTGGAGGTGACCATCAGCCTGGAACTATTGGGGAGTGTCGTCACTGCAAAGTGAAGGTGACCACCGCTCTCGTGATATTGGGGAGTGTCGTCACTGTAAAAAGAAGGTGACCACCGCCCTGATGCTATTGGGGAGTGTCGTCACTGCAAAACGAAGGTGACCACCGCCCTGGAACTATTGTGCGAAGCGAAGGTGACCACCGCCCTGGAACTATTGGGGAGTGACGTCACTGCGAAGCGAAGGTGACCACCGCCCTGGAACTATTGGGGAGTGTTGTCACTGTAAAATGAAGGTAACCACCGCCCTGAAACTATTGGGAAGTGTGTCACTATAGAAAGTGAAGGTAATAATAATATGCATATGAAAAAAAAACGCATATGATTACTTTCAATAATTTTAATCGTTCTATTGGGACATCATACACATTACGAAGCCATATTACCGATATAACAAATCTGCAATGAAGTCATGTTAAAAAAAAATAGATGACTAAAAAGATTCAATCGGTTATTCATCTATCTTGAATGACTAAACAAAATTTGTTGGCGCTTCAAATAATTTTACCGATGTTGCCAAGCCAGAATGAAGTCATATATATATATATATATATATATATATATATATATATATATATATATATATATATATATATATATATATATATTGATATATAAAGAAAATACGGTGGCTGCAAAATTTGAAGTATATTTATACTTATGCTAATCATACAAAATTAACTCTTGAAATACGTATATTAGATCATGAATGGATGGATGGATGGATGGCCTATTTGGATTGGCTCGATTGAATTTACACCATAAAATCTTCTTATCTCATAAATCAAGAGTGATAATCAAATAAAAAAAAAAGTGTCAAAAATTGGTGGAGGTCAGATGGATGTCGAAGAAAGAAAACAAAAAGGTGTATACCTCGTGGTTCGCGAATGAAAGAAGAGGTGAATTTAATGCAATAACGTTGTACAATGCCCACGACTAAAGCTACAACAAAATCCAAATTGCTTCAAATATGGTGGAGTATATCATCGAATATGGAGGCTACGAGATAGTTTTGGATATATATGAATTTGTGCATTGAATATATTGAAGTGATCTAAATCGAACATAAGAAGGATATTTTTTTTAATAGAAATCTTTTTAAAAGATAAAGATTAAATTAATTCATATCCCACTTCAATTCTAAGTTCAATTTTGTTAATTCCTTGATTGAAGTGACTCTTATTTTGTTTCCATATCAAACAAAAGTAGATTATGGATAATAATCTAATCAATTCAATATCAAAATTTTAAACCAAATTTAAATTTTGGTATCTGAGATGTTATTTCAAATTAAAATATTTTGACGTGATATTAATTCCTCCAAGTTTATGGAATTAAAATTTTTCTCTTTTCCACATCAAATAAATGGTATGATGGGTAAAAAAAAAGATAGAGAACAAAAATTTCAATCATAATCATATAGGCAAGAAAAAGTGTCAAATAAAATCAAATTTTGACATAAAAAAATTGTGATTCCATATATTTTCAAGATTCATCCACAACCCAATTCGTACATAAATTTTGAAAAGGGGGCATCTGTAGAAGGAGAAAATTTGTCAAATTATAAATTACCACGTAATTATTCAAGTCAATGAAAAAATTACATGTCATTAAATAAAGACCAATCATAAATTGACATGTGTCTTTAAATTAAATTAAAAGACAATAAATTGGCAAATCAAATTATGCAACGTGTCTTTTTCTTGGTCATTGGATGACATAAATTAATCCAATGAAAATATGCCACGTGGCGATTGAGTCCAAATCAAATAAAACACATATCCACCAAAGGCCCATAGAAAACTCTATAAATAGAGTAGGCCACTCATTATTTGAAGGAGGTCAACAACAAAGAAGATTGAGAGAAAAAAACCCAGTGGGACAATCTCTACCTCTCATTTCTTTCTCATTCTTAAATCAACTTCAAGTTTTGTCAAAGAAACAATGGCATCAGAAAACCCATCTTCAAACATTGCTGCTTCTTTTGAAGAAAGAATGACAGAAATGGAAAAGAACATTGCTTTGATGATGATAGCAGCAGAAGAAAAAGATTTGAAGATTACAATGCTCATGGAGAAGCTGGAAAATCAAGATCTTGCTTAATCAAGTCGTAGCGAGAAAACCAAGCAGGAAAAGCACCAACAACAACATTGCACTTCAATACAACAGTCTACCTCAATTGCTTCTCTATCCGTCCAACAACTTCAGGACATGATAACAAATACAATCATAGCCCAATAGGCGGACCGTCTCAAAATTCTCTCTTGTATTCCAAGCCATATACAAAGAGGATTGATAACTTGAGAATGTCAGTCAGATATCATCCGCCAAAGTTCCAACAATTTGATGGAAGAGGCAACGCAAAGCAACATGTTGCTCATTTCGTCGAAACTTGTGAAAACACCGGTACGAGGGGATACCTTCTAGTTAAACAATTCGTACGCACTTTCAAGGGAAATGCCTTTGATTGGTACATAGACTTAGAACCGGAATCTGTAAATAGCTGGGAAGAGTTTGAAAGAGAATTTCTCAACCATTTCTACAATACACGACGAATAGTTAGCATGATAGAACTCACCAACATGAGACAACGAAAAGATGAACCCGTTGTTGATTACATCAACCGTTGGAGAGCACTAAGTCTGATAGGAATTGATTATAATTCTCACAAGTTCCAAAGACTTTAGTATTCAAGCTTCAAGACCACAACAAATCGATTGACTCTTCATAAGCCCAAAAATCCGAAGATTCAGTCCAACGATTCGAGAAATACGCTAACCAGCCCTCACATCGAAGTTTATATTTTTGAGAAAGCATCAGAGGATAAATTCATTAGAGATTGTAACATTCAATTCATCAAATACAAATTATATTTATTCCGCATTTTAATTTGAAATTTTGTGTGAACAAGGGCATTTACAAATCTAGCAAATTTTGATTGGGTTTATCAGTGATAAACATTGAATTACATATTTTTATACTGAGTTTATCACTAATAAACACATATATCACTATTTATCACTGATACACATGATAAAAATTGCTATATTTACAAATACTTTTTTGAGTTGATATTTTTATAAATATTGCATAAAAATCTGTCACCCAATGAAATTTCCCTATAATTAGCTATATTTAATTGATATACATTTTAAAAAATAGGTGTAAATATGGCACAGACAAAAAGATTTATTTAATTTATACAAATATAAAAAAGGTAGAAGGACCCACCACGTTACCTGTAAATTGTGTCAATAAATACAGTTTTAAGTATTTTTGAAATTTTAAAACACACTTTAATTATTTTTTTAAAGGAAACTTGTAAAATGAGAATGTATACATAAACACCCTATAAGTTATAGTGTTTGATTTGGATCGATAAAGCCTTACAAAAGGTTGTTATTAAAGAATGTGACACTAAAAAAAGGGGAGTACAAGCTTTTTAGTACAATGAAAAAGCAGTACAAATCTAACTTTTACTAAAACCCATTTATAAATATGAAAAATTAGAATAAATCAAGCAAGTAGAAGAATTTTTTTGAAAATGTCAAAAAGCATGGGAACGGCTATATTGTGTAGTACAAATCAATACCAACTCAACAAGCTTCTTTACTTGTACTTCACAACCCCTTCGATAAATTTTAAGCTATAAATTATTGGTAAACAGAGAGAATGTGTGGAATTTATTAAGAAAATATCCAGAGTGAAAGAAACGTCATTGAGTGCAGCGTTGATGGATGAAAATTTTCTCTCTTACTTTTCCATCAATGCTGCATCCAATTACGTCTCTTCCTCATTTGAAGATTTTATATTTTGCACAAATTTCTCTCTCTACTTTGAATTAGAGACTTACCCCTTATTTCAGGTATTACACTTTATTTCACTTTGACTCTTTTTATATTATACGAACCATATTTCTATCCAATTATGAGCCTGAGATCCGTGATTGTAAGTGAATAAAAGGGGGCTTTTTAAAGGTAAAATTTATGTGCAAAATTAAATAATTTTTATCTATTTTATTTTTATTTTTGCCTAAAAATTCAAGAAAATATAAAGAAAATCCAGTTGTAAAAGATGGGGTTTATTGTTAAAAAAGAAAAGAACCACAACATTACTTTAAGACCTAAATGAAAGCTGTAATAACTTAGCAGAAAGCTAGTTTATATTTTGATTACTTATACGTAAGATGAGATTGGGGGTCAACGTTTCTTAGAAGCAGGTTGTTTCTGGGAATTGAAGTAAACGGCTGCGACCGGAAGATCGAGTCCGTTTTGAGAAGAAAATTGTCGGATGTTGAAATTGCTCCGAATATTAGGCTGTCGGACCATACCGCCAATTGCCGTGTTCTGTTTGAACAGAGCAAATACATACCGATGAATCCCTGTTGGGGGCTGAGGTCCCATGTACTCCACCAACTCTTTTCCTATTTCAATCAACAATTTAGTTTTTTTTTTCCAGGCAATATTCAGTTTGCTCACCATTAAAATTATTTTACAACACCTCTATTTTTACACACGTCAAAGTTAATTGGGGTATTTGCAAATCCAGCAATTTTTGTAGTAATATTTATAAAAATAAAAGCTCAAAAAAATATTTGCAAATATAGCAATTTTTTATCTGGTTTATCAGTGATAAATATTGAATTACATATTTTTACACTAAGTTTATCACTGATAAACACATAAATCTATGTTTATCATTGATAAACATTATAAAATTGCTATATTTGCAAATACTTTATTTAGTTGATATTTTTACAAATATTACATAAAAATCTATTACCCAATGAAATTTCCCTTTAAAATTTGAAGTATTTGAAATACATGTTAATTCTACACTGCTGGTTTCAATTCAATTAAAATAATCGGAAAAGTTTAATAGGTGTGCATGATTTTTAAATTTTACATTCTGTTTACAAATACAATATTCTACAACTTGCACTTATTTATTAAAATGTTTTGGTTATTTTTAATGAAATTTGAATAAATGACATAAGTAGAATAAACATGTATACTAATTTCGTGAAAACAAACCGTTAAAAGAGTGTACTTTATAATTTTATCAACCATAAATGTATTTAAAGTCATTTTAAAACAACATGAGCAAGATTCACCAATTAAAAAAAAGGGTAAAATGTAAATGAGACCCCTGTGGTTTGTTTCAAATATCAACCATAAATGTATTTAAAGTCATTTTAAAACAACATGAGCAAGATTCACCAATTAAAAAAAAGGGTAAAATGTAAATGAGACCCCTGTGGTTTGTTTCAAATGCATAAATATCCCCTGTGGTTTGAAAATGGCAAATCACACCCCTGTGGTTCCAATTTTTTTCCAATTAAACCTCTCCCCTTCAATGCCAATAATTTTCTTTTAGCCATAACTTCTTCGTTTAAACTTCGATTTAGATGATTCAAGATGTTTTAGAATCCTCATTTCAGGCTCTACATAATAGTCACTTTAAAACTTTGAAATGATTAATAAATAAAAGAGTTTATTAACATCAAAGTACTAAGTATGATTGACACCGTTAACTCTTTTGGTTATTGATGATTTAGAAGTTTTTAAGTACCCGTAGCGTAGATACTAAAATGAGGATTTCAAAATATCTTGAATCATCCAAATCGGAGTTCAAACAAAAAAGTTATGATTAAAAGAAAATTAATGACATTGAAATGGAGGGGTCTGATAGAAATTTTTTTGAATCACGAGGTGTGATTTGCCATTTGCAAACCACAAGGGGTGTTCATGCATTTGAAACAAATCGCAGGGGTCTCGTTTGCATTTTATCCTTAAAAAAAAGCACACTTAAAATTGAGAAACTATCTTAAATAGAAATTTTTTAAATACTAATTATAGTACTAATTATAGTTACAATAACTTATTGAAATATTTGATTATTTATTTTTATTGTTTTTAGTGAATTTATTAGTTTTTTACTTTTCTTTTAGTTTAATTGAACTGCTATTTAACTAATTTTAAAATATTCCAACACTACAGTAGTAATCAGTGTGCAGGAATATGTATATTCATGTAAATTGTCCCTAAAATAATCAATTTAATTTCGGATTTGGAGATAATTTATGTTTCAATATCTATATTTTATTAGAACTTACAAATAGTTCTTGTTGTCGAAAAGAAACTTATATTATACCATTTTTCATAGGTGATCAATAATAAATAAGACTTCAAAGCTCCCAAAAAAAAAACTTCAAAGATATATAGCCAAACTTTAAAAAAACAATTGGCAATAAAATCCAAAACTATAAACATCAGACTACGCATAGTATCTCATATTCATCTCACCTTCCCACAAACGAAATGCTTTCACGACTCATTTTTAATAATTCATCATTTATTCTTGTTCCTCCTCTATTTTTTAATTTATCCCTTTTAGTCGGCAACATTTATATTTCCAAGGCAAAAAAAAAAATAGTCAACAACATTGATATAGAGGCTATCATATAAAATAGAAATATGTTCTCTCTTTAGTATTATTTCAACATCTTGGACATAAATCAATTTTCATTTATCTGTTGAAATATCAAATTCAACATTTAATAAAGTAGATGAACCAACAATTTAACCAAAAGGATGAGGATAAAACATACCTTTATTAACATCGGATCCTCCCGGAATATCTACAACAATCCTAAAAGCAATTCACAAAATCTTTCTTAGTATTCAAATTAGATAATTTAATTTGAAAAATTATAAAAATATATAATACATAATTAATTAATTTATAATTACCAGTGAAGCCACTCTCTAAACGTTGGCTCACTAGGACTTGGAGCATCTGGATCAACCATAACCTGCCCCAAAATTCACAACAAATTATTGATTTTTTCGATATTTATAACGAACAATATCATACTAATGTGAAAATTACGGAAGGTCCGTTATCTCAACAAATACTTACTAGAGTATAGAGTTTGTCGGAGAGAGGGCCGTGAATACGGACTATAGGCTTATCAACAGCAGCGGAGGGCTTGATTTCGCAACCATTAGCGACCTGTTTTGAGCCGTAAATTACCGACATCTCGGCGGCCGGAGTGAACATGTCGAGAACATCTCCGATTACTCTGCCGACGACCAGTGGTTCAAGTGACCGTGCCATAATCAAAGAAGTAACGGAGGGAGCTTGTAATTGAAAATGAGGCCTTTCCTATTGGCCTTTGAGAATGTTTTTTTTTTTAGTGTGTTTTGGAAAAGGAAAAATTAGATTTAAAAAAAAAGAATGGTAGTAGGTGTATTGGGTTTTCGACACGTAGCAGAATTTTGCTGATGAATTGGCATTCTGGTTACTCACGATGACAGTGCTTCTTAACACGTGTTCGTTTTTCGGACACTTGACGGTATCAAAAGTTTACAAATGTTGATGGCCGATGACTCCCTTTTCAAATCATATTTGTACTTTTAATATCTTGATTTTTTTTTTTAAATAATAATTAGAACATAAATATATTAGGGTAAAGTACTCCTTTAGTCCCTAAATTTTAGAGGTCGTGTCTATTTAAGTCCCTGCATTTTTAATTTGTATTTAAGGGGTTCCTGAGTTTTGAATGTTGTCTATTTGATCCCTGCATTTTCAATTTGTGTCTAAGTGGTCCCTGAGTTTTGGATGTTGTGTCTATTTGGTCCCTGCGTTATCGATTTGTGTATAGGTGGTTCCTAAGTTTTGGATGTTGTGTCTATCTGGTCCCTGCGTTTTCATTTTGTGTCTATCTGGTCCCTGCGTTTTCATTTCGTGTATAAATAAGTTTAATCGATCCTTAGTTTAACGTATTCGTTACTTCTTACCATATTATTGATTTAACGCTAACATAACATGTTTAATTGGTCAAAATACAAAGATAGGATTAAAAATTATTTCAAATCTTCATCAATTTAGGCATAAAATTTGACATAATAATTAATCTCATGTCAATATTTTGGTCAATTAAACATTTTACGTCAGTGTTGAGTCGATATTATGTTAATGAGTTAACAAATTAAGGAACAGTTAAACTTATTTATAATAATCAATGAACCATTTAGACACAAATTGAAAACTCAATGACCAAATAGACACAATATTTAAAACTCAGAGATCAAATAGACACAAATTGAAATGCATGGACCAAATTGAGACACAATATCAAAAACTCATGGACCACTTAGACACAAATTGAAAACGTGGGGACCAAATAGACATGACCTACAAAACTCATGGACCAAATGAGTACTTTACCCAATATATAAAAGAAAAAGGAGATAACAGATAATTTTTTTTTTTTTTGAAATTATATAAACCATCCTTGAACGATAAGGGTTGTAACACGTATTCCCTTAAACTTTTACTTTGATCAACTAATTTTCTAAATTTAAAGTGTTTAAATTGGACCCAAATAATATTAGTTTGATAATTTATCACCTTAAATCATTAAATTAGCAAATAATTCTAGAAACTAGGGGTGTAAGTTAAAACCGAAAAACCAACGAAACAGGCTAAAACTGACTAATTCGGTCGGAGTCGGTTTTGGGTAATCCAAAAACCAACCATGGTCGGTCGTTTTAAAAAAACTATAATGGCCCACTCCTACCACCCCGACCGACAGATCAAATAAAACCGACCAAAATCGATCGATCGACCGGTCGGTACCAAGCTATTTTTCCAATTGTTTGGTTGGAGGTGGTGAATGTTTTTTTTTGTGCAAAATCGACTAAAACTGACCCGACCGATTTACACCCTAATAGAAACGAGTAGTATATTCTTAAATTTAACGGGGTATGGAGGGATGAGATCGGTGAAGAAATCCTTGAATCGACCATCACGAATATTTCGAGTGTGTGATAAAGACTCTCGGAGACTCGCTCTCGTATAGATTTTATAAATATAATTAGTAAATTAATCATTTAAAGGGGGTAATTTGTTTGATTAAAATTTTATGTGTCCATAAAATATTTTATAAAGTTTATTGAGTTAATTGATCAAATTAAAAATTGGTTGAAGGGTGTAAGTGTTACAACTCCTGTAATTTAGGTAGGTTGGTGTAATTTATCATTTTTTTTATTTGTTTATGGAGTTGGTCTGTCAGATTATATATTTAACCACTATTTAAGTTGATTTTGGTTAGTCTCTACCAGTGATAATCCGATTTTAGATTTTTGTATTCTTAGATCTCGATTTTGGTTTATATATCAATTTCAATCGATCTTATGATGAAATTAAAATATATTTTGTCTCTATGAATTTCAACTAAACACGACAAAATGTTTAAAATAAGGATATATTAGTACTTTTAAATTCAGATAGAGTGAAAAGTATTTTAAAAAATGACATTAAATGAGTGGTGAGTTAAAAGTCTAAATTTTTTTATTAATTTTAGGTCATTTTCTTGAGAGAATTCAGGAACTAGTCACATTTTGAAAACCAATTTTTAACCACATTTTGAAACTATATTTTGCTTAATTCCATCCATACCCTTTTAGCAATTATAAGCTAGCTTATCACTTTTCCCTTCCTTATACCTTCTGACGTGATGGGAGTAGTTGGCCAGCAGCTAAAATCATCCTTCATGGAAAATTAACTTCCCATGCAAGCTTGGAGATATTTTCAACTTTTCCCAAATTTGTTTTCCCTCCTTTTTTTTATTTCTACTATTTTCATATCAGTTTTTCTCTTTCAAAAAACAGCCAACTTATAGCAAGCCTACATTTTTAGTTGTTTCTCAATCCTTTTTTCTTCTCCTTTGTTTTACTTCTAGACGAAAATGGCCGATTGGTAAAGGTAGGTTCTTTTGTCCTTTTAATAGTTTTCAAGAATGGAAAATGTTGAGGTGCTTGTTAAATACGTCGGACGGTGGGATGAGGACGAAAAATTTTGTTGGGTTTTCTTGGAAATTTGTTGATATTCATAGAATATTTGGTATCGAGGAGCGTAGGGATTTTATACTCGTTTGGTAGGATGACGAAAGGCTACTTCAATCTAGGAAACCGCCGGAAACTCGAGAGGGTCGCCTTTGTTTGGAAGCGTTCACCGCAAAGCGTCACAACATAATAAAAAGGAAGGAGTGACGCTGACTGAATCCAATCATAAACCCGGAAACGAAACAAAGTTCATTCCCTTTCGTCAAGTAGGTAAAAAAAAGAGGTATATGAACCACTTTTGCTTTGCCTTAGACTCGATTGGAACAAAGCTAAGAAGGAGGCGGAATGGAGAAAGGAAAGGGACAAGGGCGGTCTTGCTTGGCGCGAAGGCAGCTGGTTTGGGGGTAGGGTACGGTACTAAAGGTCCTCGGACTTCCAGGCGATTTTTCTTTTGGGTCATTGTTCACCGGTTGGATCTCGCCAATACTGACCCCCATAGTTTTCAGTACTGAGATATCTTTTTTTTCATTGTTCCCAAGGGATTTTTTGGGTAATCCGCTCCCATGCCGCAAAACAAGAAAAATCTAAACTAAACCCTGTTGCTCTTCTTTCTTTCCTCGCAGGCAGGAAGCACACCGACGGCGTGCCTTGCGTGATTCTACTTGTGTTTTTGCACTTGACCGGGTGGGCAATTGACCAGGAAGAGAACTTCGATTCGCCTGGCCGCGCGGGCGGGCGTGCTTATCTTATGTGACAACACTACAGAGCGAGTGGCTCTTCTAGGCGGGCAGTGTGTGACAACACTACGAGAAAGCGGCGCTGCGTGTAACATGCTATGGTCTCAACGCCCTTACGAGGTAGTGATGAGTTTCACGCGCTCTAAGCCGGCCGCCGCGGTTAGGAAGATTGGCCACAACCGAGCGGTACCACCCACCCTACCCTACCACCTATAGGCCGCCGTCCGTCCTACACTGCCCGAAAAGGAACTGCAGTGATCTTGAATAGGAATCCTACAGCGATAGATAGAATCCCCATAAAAATACCACTAGATTGAGCACCAGGAGATTTCGTATCCCGGTCAAAATCTTGGCTAATTGATCGAAGTGGGTAGCTCCAGGTAGACCCATAGATCATGGAACAAATAGGGTGGGTAGGCCCAACCACCACACTACACGTATAGACGCGAACCCCCCTCGCATCGTGACGTGCGACTCTCACCGCATACGGCTCGCACAAAGACTCCTAAATCCATCCCGAGCCTTTTCTTCCACCTCTCCTCTCCAATCCTCGATCAAACTAGCGTTCCCCAGGCGCTATGAAATGGGGGTCTTTCCTTCGCCTATCGTATGTATTGGCTTGGCTCGTGCGGAACCAAGGAGGCATGGCGGGCGCGTGCGTGTAGGAAGGCCAACCACTACATAAGCTAAAAGACAACGACTACAAGCCAAACCGGAAGCGACTCGCTTCTATTCTGGTTGGGATTGGATATAGATGGGAATCTATAGATCGTAGTAATTCACCAACCTCTCTAAACTCAAATACGATACAATTGCACTCTGAAAAAAAAAAGAAAGAGCTTCGCTCGGTGGGCCTTCCCACGCTGACGAATGCCTCCTTTCCTTTCTCTTCTCTGAAGTCTACAACAAACAAGTGGGAGAGGCAGGATTCGAACCTACGTAGAAAAACTTCAATGATTTCCGATCTGTCGCTTTTGACCACTCGGCCACTCTCCCCTTCCGGGCCGAGGCCCCCTCAATGGGTTCTAAGAAGGAGGCGGCGCCTGAATCAATTCGATAAGCTTTTTGATTTGATTGAAGGGAACTAAGACTATTTATTAGCTTAGCTAGCGTTCCGGGAGAATCGAGTCATTTAGTCGGTTCATAACAATCTCGTAAAGCAAGGGGCAAAGCTTCTACGACGACTTCCCCCTTCGCCGCTTCCAGGCTAAGCATCTTTCGGCGGAGGCGACTAGTCGCTCCTGGCGAAGGCTGCGAGTTCATGAGCAAGTGAATGAACGAGCCTTGTTCCTAAAAGGAGTGACCCTCTTTGTTTTATTCCCTTCCCCTATCCTTTCAAAGCCTATAGGTTGGGCGCGCTAGCTTTATCGATATAATCGAAAGTCAGGCTCTTCCGCCGAGCGAAGGCCGCGAGCCTACCCTTCTCGAGCCTACTTAAATAGCTTACGCTACCAAGCCTAGTCTACAAAAATAGGGCTACAAACAAGCAAGCTTTCCCCCTTTGTTGTGGGTCGCGCCTCACCGCGCACATAATGAATGAAATGAGTGGAGATCTTCCTTCCCCCTTGTTAATTACCAAGAACTTCGTTGCCACTAGTGGCGAAGATAAATTCGACCATCCCACCCAAAAACAACTCGGAGCCTAAAGAGAAGAGAGTTCGAGTCTACAAGAAGTCGCGCGAGCTTTAGCCATTGGACTACATCCATCTATCCTACCTAAATCGTCACCCTTTTTTTTTTTCGTTCTTGAATGACGCTAGTGGAGACAAATTCCTTTCGGCTAATGAAGATACTACTTGGTCTTCCCATTCATTCCCAGGTGGATCCTTCTTCTCCCTAAGAATTGAACGAACCAAGTTCACCTATACGAGAGTGAGGAATAAAAACCAACAACTTCCCACTTTTGATGTCCCACGATTCCGCTAGTTTAGAAACTAAGGAGAAGGACAGGGGTCGCTAGGTCGAAAAGCGATAACTCTAAATTCTCCCCAAGTAGGATTTGAACCTACGACCCGGTCGGTTAACAGTACGACCGCTCTACCACCGAGCTAACGAGGAACAACGGACTTAAGGAAGCCCACTCTCGTTCTTTGGACCTACTTCGACCGAACAAAAAAGGGTTCGTCACTCTTTTTCACATACACCGGGAGAAAAGGTTACGATAGCAAGCCCCTCCCGGCCGGGGAGCCTCCAGGACAAGGGGGCGGCGGTCAACCATCCACTCTCGAGATTCATATTGATCAATCGATCTCCGCGTCCTGCCCGGTTCGCTAAGTAGACTCACTCTACCGAGGGGCCGGAACTATTCCTGCCAAAAACAAGGGACCTACTTCTCATCCTAGGAGTTAGCGGTATGAAAGAGTCCCCTCTCTGTCTCTCCGAGTTTCGACTACTAAGTAGCACTTCGCTATTCAATCATAGAATCGATTATGGTCAAGTGAAAAAGCCCTATATTATTAGTAAGCTAAGCGCGCCCCCTTCTTTATCAAAGTAAAGTTTCTCGCTGTTAGTCCGGCCTTTTGGGATAAAAGAAGAAGCTGGTTTGGAACCCTATCCAAGGCCAAGGTCCTGGTCTCGATCTCGCTTGGTGGTGCCCTCTCTATGATTGTTGACTCAACATTGATTGAGTGCTTGAGTTGGGGGCCCTCCCTCCATCCATCGAGTCAAGTAATTCGCTATCGGAAATTTTGCCGTCCTCATGCCATGCTTCTTCTTTCTCCGAATCGGTTCCTAGTGTCGGTCAATCAAGATTCGCCATCAAGAGAGGGGAGAGCCTTTACTTTAGGTTAAGCCCTGGTCTCGTCATTCACGCAATTCCCCGTCCATCGATCACGCGAGTACGCATCCAGTCAAGATATAGCGAAGCGAAAAAAGCGTTCATCCCGGATTCTCTTCCTCAATAAAAATGTCTATCAATTGATCCCTATTCATTCAGCCAAAGTCTCCACGGGCCCCTCCTGAGAGGTGCACCATGTTGATAGGAATCGGCAAAGACCTTCTTGTACAAGTCCTCAAAGGTCGCATTCATGGCAATCATCACGAGTTTCTCTCTCATTTCTTATTTTTTTTCTTGAAAGAGGATAAGCGCTATCCATTGAGTAAAGGGAGGGTTTGCTACGGTGATTCGGGCGGTTGGTGGCCTCTTCCTCTTCGAGAGTTGCGGGTCTTTGCCTGCATGAGTGGTAGCTCACGCTCAAAACTCCTCGGACACGAGTCCTAGTCGTTCTTACTGCGGTCCGTTTCCTGGCCGCTTGCGCGATCGATTTGCACTTCCGATTGGTTTCATCCATCCTCGACCCTAATGAAATTGAGTATTCGGGGTAGGTCGGTCAAGCGGTTCGGGTTCTCGGTAGGTCCCCGTTCGCTCCCCCCTCATAGTCCATTAGTGGGTAGGGTGGTAAACTTAGAGGGCCCCCGCCTCCTCTTCAGACGTGTCCTCGACAAATTGGCGGTTGTTCGGTCTCCGCTCTTGGGGGCGGAAGTGCTTGGTCACTGAGGTTTCCTTTTCCTCAACCAAAACGAATTCGGTTGTGTCAGCCTGGTCTAACATTTGGTTATGAGCTGGCTAGACAAACAAAGATGGATTGAAGGTAAGATAGATTTGAGTTCAAGTGGCACAGAACCTTGATCGACCATGGGGCGTATTCTACCCTTACCGAATTCATTCTATTGAAGCGTTACGTAAAAAGCACCTTCTCATGCATGTTGCATTTCTTTGGTTTTTGGAAGTTCCAGAATGTTGTCTTTGGATTTCCAACAAAGGAAAGCCCCTTTGATTAATGAGAGTTCCGTCGTCGCTCACCACTCCCCGAGGCCAAGGACGGGGTCGAACCGTCATTCCAGGATTTGCGACCGATACATTTCCATTATGTTACCTAGCCAAACCCGCCACCTCATGTGCCAAAGTCAAACCTGGTTGTTCTTCCCCCTCTTTTTCTACATATGCGGTGGCGGGCGGAGCACTCTAGATGACCTGGCAGGTTACCATAGAAGAGGGGACAACTTCTTTCTCCCTTGCCTTGCTCCATTTTCCTTTTCTGATTGAAAGTAGCAAGCCACTCCACTACTAGTTTTTTTTTTTTTTTTTTGTATTTTTGTATTTTATGGTTTTGGGGTGAACGAAATGTAAATGTGTAATAACAAAGTTTTTGAACAACACTTATAAGTTTGGTTAGTATAGTCGGTGAATATATATATAAGATACCCACTGTACAAGCATTTGTTTGATATAAGCTATCCTAATTATGTCACGGATAATATATAAAAACATACAGTATATGTCGTATAAACAAATACATATACCTGCAATACTAATACCACGAATAGCTAGTTGATAAAAGCAAAACGTGTTGTATAATTTGTTAAAAAGAATCAATATGTATTGACTGTAAACCATACTTATGTGTACTGTTGGTAAATATATATTTACGATACCCACTGTACGAGTATTTTTTTTATCAAAGCTATTCTAACTATGTCACGGATAATCTAGAAAAACAATCAGTACATGTCGTATAAACAAATACATATACATATGATACGGATACCACGAATAGCTAGTTGATAAAAGCAAAACGCGGTGTATAAATTGTTAAAAGAGGTATTTTATTGATTAGCATATTATACCTATGAGTATTGTTAGTATAGTCCGTATATGTATTGTTAAGATACCATCTATACCAGGTATTTTGTTATCCAAACTATTACATATTGGTTAAATTGTGTATTGTTAGTATAGTCCGTAAATAAAATCCAATTATAACCTCTTTGGTTAAATTGTAGAACAAATGTAATGTGATTTTTGTTTGCATTTTATGGTTTGGGGTGAACGTTTTCATAGCACAAGTGTTTAACACCTAAGTTTTGTAACACCACTTATGAGTATGGTTCGGATACTTGGTAATAATACATTGGAGATACCCTTTTTACTAGTAATTGTTTGATGCAAGTCATTTTAACTATGTCGCGGATAATATAAAAACAATTTGAGTCACGAGTATGATTAGTACAGTACGTAGTTATATTGTTAAGATACCAACTCTATAGTATTTATTTGGTGTATTCTAACTATGGCACGAATAGTATTAAAAACAACCAGTATATGTTATATAAATGAATACATATACTTGCGAGACCGATACCATTAAGTATAGTCACTAAATATACATATAAGATTCACACAGTACCAGCAACTAGTTGATTATTGCATTCAAAATACATTAATTATATTCTAGAAAAACAACTAGTATAAGTCGTGTAGACTAATTTATATACCAGCGGTAATAATATCACAAACAGTTTGTTGATAAATTACTTTCAAAATATAATTATTAATCATAAGTACATAAGTAATGTATATATGCATTAGACAGACAAAGCAGAACATGCATCACATCATGTAGTGTTGAATGTGGTTTGAAGTAGACATTCACCCGCTGGTCTCGCAACCAAGCTTGCCTCGGAAGTAGCAAATCTGGGCCCTGAACATAGAACATTGTGTATGGTTACCAATTATAATTCTACACTACACATTAGAATACCTCTAGTACAAATTAGATTTGAATTGACCATGTAGACTAGCAGTACTGGAAATACCATGAGCAGTTATTTAAAAATCAGAACATAAAATGTTTAAAAAATAATACGACTTATACTTGCATAACTTATTATACCAGACAATACGAATTATACTCGCAATACGAATTAAACCATTCAACAGTGTAATAGCAGATCAGAGACTAAAGAAAGTTAACAAAAAAAAAAAGGATCAAGAACAGATCCTTGTGATTGTCATTTATCATTCACAGCATAGGAAAAGATCAAGAACATATCTATTATCTTTATATACAGTACAATGATTCCTTCGAAGCCAGATCTGAAGTACAGTAAAACCCCCAATAAATATTGATCATGCAAACTCATAAAAACCTTTAAAATAGCCCCCATTGATCATGCAAATTCGAAATACCTTAAAAAACAACCTGCATTCATTATGAAAACTCAGAAAACCTTTCAATAATAGCCCTCATTGATCATACAAACTAACAAAAATATTGAAAAATAACCCTCGTTGATCATTCAAACTCAGAAAAAATCCAAAAGCAGCCTCCATTGATCATGAAAACACAAGAAAAAACTTCAAAAATAGCCCTAATTGATCATTCAAACTCCCAAAAAGATAAAAAAAAAAAACAACCCCCACTGATCATGAAAACTCAGAAAAAACATAAAAAATAGCCACACAAGGATGGGAACAAATGCAAGCATATGTGAATTCATTGAAAAAAACCCACCTTTTATTGCTGTTGAAGAACCAGAAAGCAATAGAGAGGAGAAAGAAGATGCGGTTTGAAAAAAACCATGGAAAAAAACCCACCTTTTGTTGCTGTTGAAGAACCAGAAAGCAATAGAGAGGAGAAAGAAGATGTGGAGAGGGACTTCTAATTGAAAACAAACCAGAAGATGAAATGACTGATTTTTGAAAAATAAGTGGCTATTAACCTCCTTTGGCCCTGCAAATCTGGCTGCTTGATTGGACATGTCTGACACGGCTCCTTCGTATACCGAGATCAACAGGAGCGACATTTTTGGATTTCGAATTTGAGAGGGGTTTTTCGTAATCTACCCCCCCTGATGCATTGATTGTGGCTAATTGTTGGTATTTTAATGTCAGGTGGCTAATTTTTGTTATTTGAGTGAAAAATTGGCTATTTTTATAGTTTACCCCATTTTCTTTATGTGTAAAAAAAGAATGAGTGGTGAGTTAAAAGTCTAAATTTTTTATTAATTTTAGGTCATTTTCTTTATGTGTAAAAAAAAGTTATACATTTACGGGACGGATCCAAGATGTTTTGTTTGTGGGGGCCGAAACTAATATATTGTGTGTGTGTGTGTGTATTAATTTTAAGTTAAATTATACAAAATACCCTTATAGGGTTGGTTTTAATTTCACCCCTAAGGTTTCAAAAGTTTCAATTCTACCCTTAACTTTTTTTTTTTCCAAAATAACCTTTATTTGAAAAATTACTATTTCAAAATATCCATTTTCGGGAAATTATCTTTCATTACAACACAAATCTTTCAAAAATACCCTCAATATTTTAATTTTCGTTAAACTTAGCCGAATTACATGCATATTATATATTTAAAGATTGATTTCCTCAATATGGGGTATTTTTTAAACAGAATAAAAGATTGAGGGTAGAATTGAAACTTTTAAAACATTAGGGATAAAAATTAAAACTAAAATTATAGGTTAGGGGTATTTTGTATAATTTAACCAAAAAATAAAATTCACATTTAATATTATCTTTTTAAATATGGGCAATTACTGAAATAACATATTTTCACATACTAATTATTGAAATGTCAGAACTTTTCAAAAATTACTCAAATAGCATAATTATAGTTCAATAATTTATTGAACTAAAAAAATAAAAAAAAATTAACAAATTCATTGAAAATAATAATAAAAAATGATCAAATACTTCAATAAATTATTGAACTTAAACTTAAAAAACCAAAAAACAAACAAATTCATTAAAAATACCTATGAAAAATACTTCAATAATTTATTGAACTATAATTATGCTATTTGAGTAATTTTTAAAAAGTTTTGATATTTTAGTAATTAGTATGCAGATTTATGCTATTTGAGACAAATTCTTTTTTAAATCTTATCATAAATATAAAAAAAAATAGATCTAATCAAATCATTCTTTTAAAATTATATATATATATATATATATATATAACAAAGAATAAAACAATTATTTATTAAAATATATAAAAGAAGTTTTTTTTATAAAAAAAAAAAATTAGGGGCCGCCCACCCTACATCCGCTCCAGAACCCAAATGCTATGCCATATCTTCCAATTCAAGAACAACAAAATGAAGTTATGCTCGAAGTCGTTCCTCCCGAAATCGTGGTAGAAGTGCCCGAAGAACCTGATCTCCCCATGGCCGCCGCCGCAGAAACTGTTCTTGTGACTGAAGATGATAATAGATAGCCATTCGAAATTAACAATCTTACTGATCTAAAAGATACTTATTCTATTGTATCTTCGGAAACCGTCCAAGAAGTATTTGAGAGAAACAATTCTGATATCCTGGCTTCTCTTCAAAATCTTATTCGAATTACAAGTAGAAACTTCACTCACCAATGGGGAGAGGGTGACATGTTGATGAATAATATCATGTTGGACAGGATTCAGATCCGAACACCCAAAGATGCTTAACCGAGCCCGTACCCGAAGATGATGTCGAGGCTGAGGCCGTCGTCGAAAACGACGCTGCTTTAACATGATATAAAAAAATAGATCTAATCAAAATCATTCTTTTAAAATTTTATATATATATATATATATATATATATATATATATTAAAATAAAGCAATTATTTATTAAAATATATAAAAGAAGTTTTTTTATAAAAAAAAATTGGGGGGCCACCACCCCTGTATATTTGGCTGTTAGATTAATGGCTCTTCAAAAATCATCTTATTCTTTCTTTTTTTTTTTTTTAATTTTTCTCTTAGTGTGGTTTTGATTTTTCAATTTATCAAGATAGGTTCTTATTCTATTAAATTAAATTTAAATTTTGAATTAGTAATAATATAATTATAAATCATACTCCTTTAGTTTTATTAATTTACAAATTACATCCATATGTTTATTTGTAATTAAATACTCTTGTGGTTCGATAAAATTACAAATTACATCATCTCTTGGATTAGTTGAATGAATTTCATACACGTGTTTATTTTACGTGTGTTACATGTTTCAATTTCATTAAAAATAATATTTTTTTTTATATAAATAAATGCAATATATAGGATATATTACCTTCCACAAAGTACAAAATATTTTGTTAAGTTGAAAAGCAATATGAAAAGAAGCAATCAATCATAGCGACGGAGTCAGTTTATTGTTATTGATATTGTTCTCCATGCAGTGGCGAGGCTAGAAAATTATTTTTGGGGAGGCAAAATTACATATAAAGAGGAGGTCGTATAAAATGATAATTCGACACCTATTTCTATATATCACAATTTATAATATACATATTGACAAATTGACGAATTTTTTTCATTTTTTTTGTTATATTTGATTCAATAGTTAGAATTTTTAGTTTTGACTTTTGTTTTAATATAAAATTATAAAACAAACTTTTTTTTTGTTAAAATTTATGTTTAATTATAAAAGTATATATGTATTCATAATATAAACAAATTTATATATTTTTTCTTATTTTATAAAAGAAATTGGTAGTTCATTTGTTGGTTTTATATATTTTTAATTTAATCAAAATAAATCAAATTATTTATAAACATTGAGCCTAATATTATCACCACATCATTGTCATATAAAAAATAAAAATAAAAATATGCATTTAATGAATACTAAACAATGAATATTTTTTTTTAATAGGAAACTGAAACTTTCATTAAATAAAAGAGAGAGTACAACTAGGGTGATAAGAAATCAACCCACACCAACCGGATTACTAAATAATGCAATGTATGAATCATGGATGGATGCAATAAAAATTATCTAGAAAAATAAACATACTAAAAAATATATTTAAAACAATAAAAACGTGCATTAATGAAGAATAAAATTCTTCCGATTTGTTCCCAAATGACTATTATAGAGTTTTTAAAAGAGTTAAATATCCCTCAATACTCCATATAAGGACCGAAATTAATTTTTTGGAGGGGCAGGAGACTCCATGAGCTTGTCAAGCAATAGAGATATTAGTTGGTTTCTTTTTATTAGTGCTTCATCAATTTCTTTTCATTAGTTGTTGGTTTATTTATCATCATGCTAAATACGCAATGGACAATTTCTTTTTATTTTTCAATTTGCCTGTAAAACTAAATCCCTATCTCTCAAATTCTATTGTTTTAACATCACAATTTTGAAAAATAGATTCATCAAAGATAATATCATAATTTACATGACTGACTGATTTTATTTTACTTTCAAATGGGTATTTATTTAAATTCCTTCATGCAGGGGAAAATCTGAGAAGCAATTTTCAAATGGAGCACTAACGGAAAAAAGAAAAAAAAAAAAGAAAAAAAAACTTTTTAGTATTTAACATTATGAAAAACAATATATGGATATACAATCTGGGCTGAGCCGCTGAACATGTATTAGTCACTAATCATGGACTTCAGAAACGGGCCTGTTCGTTTTTTATGGGCCAGCCCAGTGCATACCCAGTTCTTTTTTTCAAAAAAGAAAAAAATCAGTTCTAAAAACTTGCCTTTTAGCATTATTTTTTTTTTTTTAATTACATGAAATTGGCATGAGAAGACTCAAACCTTTTAATTTTTGGAAATGTCTTTGTTAGTATATGAATACATTAGCAAGCTCGTTTTAGACTTCCAGCTCATGATAGCATTCTGTTTGGGTTAGTTAAGTGAGTCTGTTAAGTGCTTGATTATATTCTCATTAACAGCCAATAATGAATATACAACTACTATTCTTTCTTCTTCCTCATCTTCTCAAGTTCTTGGTTTTCTTGTTGCTGGATCTCTTGGCTGTTTCTTTAACAATTTGGTATCAGAGCTTCGGTCAAAACAAGAAGATAACATCCATGGCGAATCACAAGTTCGAGGTGGAGAAGTTCGATGGAAGTGGCGATTTCGGCCTGTGGAAACTGAAGATAAGGGCTGTGATGGTGCAAAGGAAAACGTTGATTGCGTTGGAAGAGAGACCGGTGTGGCCAACTGGATCAACCGAAGAACACAAGCAGAACGTTCTTGACAATGCTCATAGCATTTTGATTTTGCATCTCAGCGATAATGTACTAAGACAAATCGCAGAAGAAGACACAGCCCTCAAGATCTGGAAGAAGCTTGACTCGATTTACATGGCTAAAGATCTTTCGAATAAGATCTATGTAAAGGAAAAGCTGTTTACATTTAAGATGAATCCACTGAAGACATTGACAGAAAACCTCGATGAGTTCAAGAAATTGACCATTGATTTCAACAGTCTAGGGGACGAAATTGGAGATGAGAATGAATCAATCTTGTTGTTGAACTCCTTACCTGAAGACTATAGAGAGGTAAAAACTGCCATGAAATATGGTAGGGAAAGACTCTCAGTCGCAGATATCATTTCTGCTGCAAGATCGAAAGAACTTGAACTAAATGTGGATAAGAGGGATTCTGCAGCAGCTGACAGCTTATATGCCCATGGAACTAAAAGGAACAACTTCAAGAATTCAAGATTCCCAGGGAAATCGAAGAACAAGTCAAAATTGAAATGTTTCCTCTGTCATAAAGAGGGGCATTTCAAGAGGGATTGTCCAGAAAAGAAAAATCATCAAGAAAAGGGAAGAAAGAGAGAAGCCAATGGAGAAGCATCCTATGGGGAAGATGGTTTCACCTTTGCAGAAGCCTTAACAGTAGAGGGAGATGAAAATTCACAAATGAATGATAAAAGGGAGAAAGAGTGGGTCCTTGATTCAGGGTGTTCATATCACATGACCCCTTCTAAAAAAGCGGTTCAAAACTTATAGAGCTTGCGGTGGAGGCACTTGTCTACATGGGAAACAACCATATATGCAATGTGGCTGGTATTGGGACAGTGGAGTTTAAGCTCTCGATGGTACAACCAGGATCTTTCAAGGATGTAAGGCATGTTCCCACCCTAAAGAGGCATTTAATCTCTTTAGGGACACTAGATGAACAAGGGTGTAGTTACGAGTGGTAAAGGAGGCGGCTTTGGAGATCGACTGAATGGGAAGTTGATTCTTGAAGCAAGGAAAGAAAATGGCCTGTATTGGGTAAAGAATACAGCAAACAGTGGAGTCTCCCTTGTAGCAGAATCACAAGACATGTCTGAATCAGACCTTTGGCATAAAAGACTGTCTCATATCAGTTCCAAGGGAATGTATGAATTGTCAAGACAGGGTATTCTACCAAAAGGTGTCTTTGAAGGCCTCACATTCTGTGAGCATTGCATATTGGGCAAGACAAAAAGGCAGTGCTTCAAGAAGGGAGAACATTATACAAGGAAGGTACTTGACTATGTGCATGCTGATCTTTGGGGACCAACAAAGACAGCTTCGATAAATGGATCTAGGTACTTTCTTTCCTTGATAGATGATTACTCAAGAAAGACTTGGGTGTATTTTCTGAAAACCAAAGATGAGACACTGGGGAAATTCAAACAGTGGATAGCATTGGTGGAAAATCAAACTAACAAGTCAGTGAAACACTTGAGGACAGACAATGGGCTGGAATTTTGTGGAGAACTTTTTGATGTTTTTTGCAGAGAAAGAGGGATTATAAGACACAAGACAGTGAGGCATACACCCCAACAAAATGGAGTGGCAGAAAGAATGAATAGAACCATTCTTGAAAGAACTAGGTGCATCATGCTAGATGCATCAGTAAAGGAGTCTTTGTGGGCTGAGGCAGTGTCAACTGTGGTATATACAATCAATAGAGGACCAAATTCATCACTTGGTATGAAGACACCAGGAAGAAATGTGGTCCTGGGCATCCTCCAAATCTAGAAAATCTGAAAGTCTTTGGCTGTGTAGCCTTCATGCATATTTCACAGGGAAAGTTGAAACCAAGAGCAGAAAAATGTCTGTTTCTTGGGTATCCTGAAGGGGTGAAAGGGTTCAGGTTATGGAATCCTAGAGAAAGAAGGTGCATAGTAAGCAGAGATGTGATATTTAGAGAAAAGGAGATGTTTTACAATGCAAGAGAAGAAGGAGCAGAATCTGAAAATGCCTCAAGTAAAAAGGGAACTGTTTTTTAGGTGGAGCCCTTAGAGACAGAATCTGATATCTCAGTTCCTTTGGTAACTCATCAGCCAGTGTTAGAAGAAGGTGAATCTTCATCTCATGTTGATGAAGAACCTCAAAACCTATCAAACTATTCCCTGGCCAGAGACAGAGAAAGGAGAGACATCAGACCTCCTAGCAGGTTTGATGGTGAAAACTTAACAGCATATGCTTTTAATGTAGTTTCTGAGTCCTGTGATGAAGAACCAGCAAGTTTCCAACAAGCAACCAGTGGACCTGAAGCTAGGAAGTGGATTCAAGCAATGAATGAAGAGATGACTTCTCTGAATCAGAACCAAACTTGGATTTTGGTTCCAAGACCTACTGATCAGAAACTCATTGAATCCAAATGGATATATAAAAAGAAAGAAGGAATTCCTGGTGTGCAGCCTTTGAGGTTCAAAGCTAGATTGGTGGCAAAGGGGTATACTCAAAGAGAGGGAATAGACTACAAAGAAGTATTCTCACCTGTTGTAAAACATAACACCATTCGAATCCTGCTAGCAATTGTGGTTCAAAGAGATTTGGAGCTACAACAGCTGGATGTAAAGACAGCTTTTCTTCATGGAACTTTGGAAGAAAAGATCTATATGAATCAGCCACAGGGATTTGAGGTATCTGGCAAAGAAGACATGGTCTGTTTACTGAAAAAATCTTTGTATGGGCTGAAGCAATCCCCTAGGTGTTGGTACAAAAGGTTTGATGACTTTGTACTAAGCATTGGGTTCAAAAGAAGCTTATTTGACAGCTGCACATATGTGAGAACAATAGAGAAACAGGAATCCATTTTCTTATTGTTATATGTAGATGATATGCTATTGGCAGGAAGATGCAAAGAAGATCTCAACCATGTCAAGAATCAATTGAATTCAGTTTTTGATATGAAGGATATGGGAGATGCAAGCAGAATTCTTGGGATGGAAATTAGCAGAGATAGGCAAAATGGAACTCTTTGTGTCAGGCAAGAACAAGTACTGCAGAAGGGTGCTTGCAAGATTCAAAATGCAAGATGCTAAGATTGTTAAATGTCCTCTAGCACAGCACTTCAGACTATCTGCTGAAAACTCACCAAAAGAAGATGATTTTGAGCATGTCAGGTACATGAATACTGTTCCTTATGCCAATGCAGTGGGCTGTTTAATGTATCTTATGATTTGTAGCAGACCAGATCTGGCATTTGCTGCTAGCTTGACAAGTAGATACATGGCCAATCCTGGTAAGAGGCATTGGGAGGCTGTTAAATGGATATTTAGATACTTGAGGGGTTCAATTGAAGTAGGATTAGTCTACAGAAAGTGTAAAGATCCAGAATTGCTTGGCTTTGTTGATGCTGATTTTGGAGGGGATCTGGATAAGAGAAGATCTATGACAGGGTACATTTTTACTTTGGGAGGAAATGCAATAAGCTGGAGATCAGTTTTGCAACATGTAGTAGCTCTTTCTACTACTGAATCAGAGTTCATAGCCCTGGCAGAAGCAACAAAGGAAGCAGTTTGGTTAGCTGGAATTGTGAAAGAGTTTGGAATGAAGCAAGATTGTGTGAAGGTGATGTGTGACAATCAAAGTGCTATCTACCTTACAAGGAATCAGCAATTCCATGAGAGGTCAAAACATGTAGATGTCAAATTGCATTTCATTAGAGAAGTGATTGAAAGGAAAGAAGTTGTTGTTGAAAAGGTGCATACTTCTGAGAATTTGGCAAACATGCTGACTAAGGTGGTCACACAGCAGAAACTGAGCTTTTGTATGCAAAATGCAGGTGTAATGTAGCTGGTTTATGGTTTCTGTCAAAAAGTGTCTTTTGTTAATTTGCTGTTTTACTTGTAATTGTTCATATAGGTGGAGATTTGTTAGTATATGAACACATTAGCAAGCTCGTTTTAGACTTCCAGCTCATGATAGCATTCTGTTTGGGTTAGTTAAGTGAGTCTGTTAAGTGCTTGATTATATTCTCATTAACAGCCAATAATGAATATACAACTACTATTCTTTCTTCTTCCTCATCTTCTCAAGTTCTTGGTTTTCTTGTTGCTGGATCTCTTGGCTGTTTCTTTAACAGTCTTATCAGTTGAGTTATGCTCACTTCTGTTTTTTGTTTTTTTTTTAAATTTTCAGATGTAATAAATTATATTTAAAACAAGATAAATTAAAATTTATTTTTTGATAATATTGTTCTCTCTCTTGTATTTCTTAAGTTACATAATTTCTAGTATTTTTTTCGCTCTTTTATCACAAATAGTAGGTATGAAATATAAAAGAGTGAGTGAAGTGTGAAAAAGACATTATCCCTTTCTGTGTCATTCTTCTATTCAGAAGCTTTTTTTTTAGACAATGGAAAGATTGAATATAGGAAAACAAGAAAAAAGAAGAAGTTGAAATCTATAATATATGTCTTTTTAAACCTGAGCTGATTGCATAAATAACTTTTTTAAGATACAAATCTAATTATAAAATTATAAAAATTGTCTAATAATAATGTTCTGTTTGGCATTAGGTAATAAAAAAAAAACTGGTCATTTACTTAAATATTTGTAAAAATTGTCATTTCCTTGATATAACATTAAGAAGAAGAAAAAATAAATTTATAATTCTACTTCCTTTTATCTTCACTTTGATTTACATCTCAAACTTAATCAAGGGAGAAAGTAAATAATATATCACTTCATGCATATTTTGAAAGTAGATATCCATTTTTTATATTCATTTCATTTTCTGTTTTTCGTTTTTAGTGTTTGAAAAACGGAACTATAAATTAAAAAAAAAAAAACCAAATAATTTTAGATTTTATTAAAAAAAAAAAACCAAAAAATTAAAGAAAGAATTGCACACATGACCTAATTAATTCACCTAATTCCACTTTTTATGGTTGTTTGTTTTATATTTTAGAATTACCCATAAACCACCGTATTTAGTGCATTACACGGTTGCTGCCAAAATCAATTTTTACTAATTAATTTGCCCTTTTAGATCATCTTAGCTACACATGATTATATCAAATCATAATTGATTTTTATCCTTTTTGATTCTGTGATTACTTACGCCTTCAATTAAGGGATATTGTAACAACCATTAATTACACAGTGATTTGTTTTCACACGTTTTCTTTCTCATCTTCTCCGTTTTTCATTTCTTTCTTTTCTTCGCCGTTTCTGATTTTTATCAGCCATTAATTTCCGGCGTACACACTGAATTGTCGCCACAGTGATTCTCCCATCTTATCCGTTTTTCGTTTCTTTCTTTTCTTCATCGTTTCATCATCTTATACGTTTCTTGAAACATGAGATCTACATCAATTTGACATTATTTACGATGGTTGTTGGAACGAAGCTCATATTTACGAAAGTTATGAACTCAAATCTATGATGTATTTCCAAAACACTACAATTATTGATATCGTCATGAAGGTTCGGCATAAAGTATCTTTCAACCCGGAATCTCATTGTTTGTTGATGGAAGTTATTACTAAATCTAAAGTCAAGGTTTATTTAGACATCAAATCTGACAATGATGTTGCATTCCTGGAAACTTTCCTCTTTGACAACTATTCCGCTTCTGTTGCTCTCGTGGTTGATAAGAAAAAAACCCTTATGGAATTGCATCAAAATTCCTTCTCTTCTTCTTCCTCCTTCGTTTTCCCTTTTCCATTTTCTTCATTGCACAGAAATTGCCCAAGATCGACTTTCACCGCCTGTTATTCATGGCTGCTACAGGTTTGTTGATATATAGTAAACTATATATTAAATATAAACATTTTTTATATATAGATGCTGCTATCTGTTACAAATGTTTATGGTTGCTGCTATATGTTTGTTTATCAATAATAAAATATTTGTTAAATATATACAGTTTCCATGGCAGTTTTATTCATTGTTTTTTCAGTGACGATTATAGGATGATCGAAGAAGAAAGCAATTTGATATTTCCTGGAAAAAAGTTAGAAGCTTGAAGATTTTGTTTTCTTGTATTTTTATATTTTTTATTTAATTTTTTATTTAATTTTTGTTATAGTTTTATTTCTGTTTAAATTTGATTTTTCCATTAATTTTATAAAATTTAAGGGATTTTAAAATTTTCTTTCAATTTTACACAAATTAAGGAAAAATTAAATCGGGGTATCTATTGTCTTTTCACAATGTAATTTAATTTCACCGGCGGCGGTTTTTGGGTAGTTTTGATATATATATATATATATATATATATATATATATATATATATATATATGAAAAATGAAATGATTATTGATCGATCAACTACATTACCCATTTGTCCTACAATAAACGACCTTAGCAACCGTTTGAAAGTATGTTTCTTTCTAGAAGTACATCAACAAAAAGAGAGAACATAAATTCCAAATCTCAAAACTCAATTCTTCTTCTTCTTTTTTAATGAAATAAAAGTGTCAAAAGAAAAGAAGAACAAATTTCAAGTAAAAAAGGCTGTCATTCAAACATGGAAATTGGATGCTTTCCAAGTAATAAAGTCGTTCTATCTTCATATTATCCCTTAGTGACATTTCAATACAAAACCAAAAAACATTTAAATTGGTTTTAAAGACCAAGAAAAAAACTACGTGGTACAAAAGTCAGGTAAGACATTTTAAGGCTTTAAGGGTGGGTTGACATTCAAAATTAAGAGAGGTAACTAATTTCTTGGACGGTCGAGAGAGAGAGAACGAAAGAAAATGACTTTTTCTTTTTGTCGACTAACACACTCCAAAATTGAGCCCACCAAATTATTTGTGAGATTGAAATGTTTGTAATTAAACTTCTAACAAATTTCTTAAAAAGCTTGCTTTTTTTTTTTTACGTAATAATGACACATGGCTTACTAAATTTCTTTCAACTACTTCAATTTTTCTTTATATATATATAACTATTTTTTCAATCATTTGTTCAAAATTATTCCTTTTTTTTTTAATAAATATAAAGATCCTCTATTTTTTTTTTATTATTTCATCAAATTAGGTCAGAAAAGAGGAGACTCGAACCTTCAATCTCAAGAGAATAGACAATGGAGTAAATTTCTAATCAATTGAATTATTGTCGAATTTCCAGACCACCATTAAAATATAATTGTAATCATGTGAACTCCAAGACATGTGTGAACTCACACATATGCATTATAGTTTTCACTGAATCCATTAAAAAGCTCTAATAGGTAATATTAAAAGAGAAAATCGAGCATATATTATAGAGGTATATATATATATATATATATTATAGTCATATTGATCAATTATTTTTCCATTAATTTTTTTTTTGGGGGAGGGGCGGGGCGGGGGGAAATAAAATAAATTAATGGAAAAATAATTGATCAATATGATTTTTTTCCATTAATGATTCCGAGAAAATACAATTTTTTTTTGGTGTTTTGCCAGTTTGTCATCAGAAAAAAAAAGTATGATATTATTTGCTCAACTTCGTTTCCCACTTCTTAATCAATTTCATTTCTCCTTTGTAATTTCAGCCTCGTACCATTTCTTTTTCAGCTTTTAAATGTCTGCATTTTCCTCTAAGTTATTAAATGACACTGAATATAATATTTTTTTTAAGTACAGTTGTAAAAGTTGAAATATAGAATTGTCTTAATTGGTGGTGCAAACAATTAGTGAGTACAGTACTTGTGCTTTAAATTTTCTCTTTTTAAAAGAATAGTTTCTTCAGTTTTTTTAGGTAATGTCTTTAGTATAACTTCTTTATGGTAATTTTTTAGTTTTTTATTGAGATAAATGAAAAATACACCCTTGCATTTTAAAAATAACCTTGATTTTTTAGTCAAAATTGAAAATAAATTTGCTATAGCTCAATGATTTTTTCAATTTTTTTTCCAATAACACATGAGTTTGTTAAATGAAAAAAAAAAATATAGACTAAACACATGACTCAGTTTCACAATCTTAAATTACAACTCGGACTAATCAAATGAGCATCCAAACAAGCCTAACTCATATATGTCTTTCGATTTTATAACTTCAGGTAATGAGTTTTACACTAAGTAATGCTTAAAAGACCTTTAATTCAACAACATTTAAATACGGATTTAACAAATTTAGCTAAACATCCCATAGATTTCAACGGTAACTTATGTTGAAATATGATATATAAGATCTATCATTTAAAGAAATCCAAATTAATGGAAAACTATAAGCAATATATTTAAAAAAATGACGTAAAAAATAAGAAATTTTGGAGAATTGGAGAAAGAACAAAAAGGACAGTATAGGTATACTTTCCATGATTAACGAAGCGATTAATAAATGGGGGGATGCAATTTCCTAGGAAATCACTGTTATATGGTCTTATCTTATGTCTAAAAGTCAAAACCGGGTAACTTCTTCAGCGCCGTGTTTTTTCTTAACTGGATAAGGTTAAGGAAGGCCATCCTTGGCTTAGTTATGGGTCAACCCATTTCTTTTTGTATTATTGAGACGACGTGTCGGAAATCGAGTGATGGAGTTAACATTAGGTCAAGGTTTGACTTTAGATCAATAAATGTAGAATAGAAAGTGAACGTGAAAAAAAGACAGCGCGAAAATAATACAGGAAGGAAGCATACCGTGATTGTCAAAATTAAAAGCAACCATCCTATGTGGTCCCCACAATCCATACTTTCACGACATGTAATGTATGTAGATTTTGTAAAAATTAAGAATTATGGTTCATCTCCATCATCATCCATACACGCATTGTAGATTTTATTTTAGTGAGAAATTAAGAGTTTTTTTTTTTGTTTTCATTAATTTTCTATTTATCACATGATTTAATGAGGTGAACAAATTATTTAAGTGATAAATGAGTTTTATTGTGAGTTAATTACAGTAATAATCATTATATAAACATTTTTATCATAAAAACCATACTAATTTATTAATTATCAACAATACCCATTTCCGGCCATATAGCCTGCCAGCAAGACATCGAAAAGACTGATTCTACCCTTTTATGAGTGTGGTGTCAAATCCGTAATTATTAAGGAGATATTTTGAGAAACGGAAATGGAATTTCAACATTGCTAGAAATCAGGGATTCAAAAATCAAAAATTAAAAATTAAAAAAAAAAACAGCAAAAAAGAAAAACACAGAGATTCTCCCAAACCGTATCAAAAAACCTAGATCGAAAAGCTGAAGAATATGAGGCGACCGAAGAATGGCAAGAACAAGAGGAAATAGTTTGCTAGAAGAATCATCAAGAGAAAGATCAGTAAGATTTAGAAAATTTCATTCGTACGTTTATATAAAATTATAGTTGATGTTAAATATATTTTTGATAAAACAGAGACGTGGAAAGGGACAAAGCCAGATGGATAGAGGAACAAGCATATTAGAAACAGATGAAGAAGAAGGAAGAGAGAATGTTGGGGTATATTGATAAGTTTTAAGAAACATATTGCTTTAAATATGAAAACAGGTTGATGAGAAAGAGGAAGAAGATCCTACGGTTTGAATCAATTTTCAAATCTTAAAAACACATTTTTCGGTAGTATGAGATTTTGATTCAATTTATGAACAAAACATGCAGATACAATAGCTTATTAGACGATCATCGAAGGGTAGGAAGACAATCTGTGTGTGAAGATATTGATGATAATGAAGGATTGGAGGTGATTTTTTTTATTGTTAAAAAATAAAGTATGATATTATATAAATGTTGACAATTAGTAAACATGCATGAACAGATTTCATATAATTTTGCAGATTAATAGCGTTGTGGAGAGGGTTTCTACGTTGCCATGTAATGAAACAGAAAATGTAGTTAACACATATGTATCTAATGTTGACAATTTAGAGGTGATTTTCTTTTTGAATAAAGGTTATGATTGTTATATGTTTATAAAAAGTAAACATTTTAATTTAACTAAATGTTGATTAAAGTAAAACATAATATGAAATACAGGAAGAACGAATAAAAGAGATGGGTGATAAAGGAAAAAAACAGTTAGAAGAAACTGAAGATGGAGATGAAGATACAAGAAGAATGATCAAAGGGGGTGATGAAAAGTAAAACTGAGAAAGACCTATATTTTGTGTAACAAGCATTAAATTGTGGAACTACAATACTTTTTGCAATGTTATTTTGTGTTATTTTAGTATAGAATGTTGAATTAAGTGAATTTGAACTATATTTTGATATGGAATATAAGTACTATTGCTAAATATTAAACCATTTAATTAAAAATAAGGTTGAATTGTTGTAGAATCATGAATTGATGGGTTGGAAGTAAGATTTATAGTCGAACAAAACTTATCCGAAAAATTACAAGTGAACATTATACAAGATGTATAACAAAATCATCGAAAAAAATAGGGAAAAAATCAATTTACACCCCTGAACTTTACATGTTCTGTCAATTTAAACCCTAAACTTTCAATTGAATCAATGTACACCCTGAACTTTTTTAAGTGAATCAATTTAAACCCACATAATACTAAAACTCTAAAATTAATCAAAATTCAATTACCAAATCACCGAAAGATAAAAATAACAAAACGTCTATGTCCTCATCATAAAAACGCCTAACCTCAACTATGAAAAAACTCAAATCCTAGTTACCAATTTAAACGGTACAAAAATGTTCAAACCCGACACCAAAACGGTCAAATTTAACCATAAAAAATATTTAACATAAACTTAAAATTAACTTTATTTTGATATAAAAACGCCTATATCTAATTAAAAAATTTCAAAAATAATAGTAAGTTTATTAACAATGGGTGTAAATTGATTCATTTATCAAAGTTCAGGGTGTAAATTGATTCAATTGAAAGTTTAGGGTTTAAATTGACACATCATGTAAAGTTCAGGGGTGTAAATTGATTTTTTCCCAAAAAAATAACATATAATTATAGTTCAATATAGACAAGGAAGACAAAACTGTTACAATAAGTAAAAGTTTACCAAAAGTAAACATTTGTATTAAATAAAAAAAATCACAAAACAAGTTATTACAAATTCAAATATAGATAGATTGTTATAGAATCAAAAATTAATGTGTTTGCAATAAAGTTTAAATTGACAAATCCCATGAAATAAGCAACTGATGAGGAATGCAAAAAAATGATTGATACGATTATCTATAAAGTTTAAATATAGATAGATTGCTATAGAAACAAATCCCATGAAATAAGCAACTGATGAGGAATACAAAAAATAATTGATACGGTGGAAATAAATGATAAAGGATAAAAAAGTAAAACAACAAAAAGAAGATCAAGAAAACGCCACCCATTAAAGAGGTTTTAGGGCAACAATGAAATATAAAAATAAAATGAGTAAAACTGAAATATGGTGATTTAATTAGGGTCCTGGTATAATTAATTCTTTTATTGTTAGGGAAGTTTCATTGCTATTAGATTTTGATGTAATATTTATAAATATATGATTATTTAAAATAATTTTTATTAATATTGATAAATATATGAATCGGTGATTAACTTATCATATTATGTAATTCAATATTGATTACTGATTAAAAATTTGCTAGATTTTGCAATCATCCTTCTATTGTTTTGTGTCAAAATATTTTTAATTTAGAACCAGTCCTAAATGTGATT
Organism: Gynostemma pentaphyllum; assembly: GCA_028015215.1. Lineage (NCBI taxonomy): Eukaryota > Viridiplantae > Streptophyta > Magnoliopsida > Cucurbitales > Cucurbitaceae > Gynostemma > Gynostemma pentaphyllum. The sequence continues at coordinate 42,484,511 of CM051346.1, read as the reverse complement.
AGGGTTATTTGACGGGAAATTAAGGTACTAAACGTTGAAAATATGTGGAGAATAAGAGAAACATGAGATTTCATGTAGGGTGAAAATTTTCTAGCATGTTTGATCAGAAACTTCCTCCTCGATATTCTCTTCAATTACACATATTTCTCTTAATTTCGAGTTTCTTGTTTACCCTCTTTTACCAACTAAATCCCAATTCATAATGCCAACAAATTTGTTCCCTAATTATTTCTAATTTCTTACCCATTTTTATTAAGGTCTAATTCAACATCAATTTTTTTTATTTTTATCCATGTGGATGCTTCTAGTAACACATAGTCATCCATATTAAAATAAAGGACAGTTCAGACTAGACATTACCAAATGAGAAAGATATTTTTATATTTGAGCATAATGACGAATTTGAAACGAAAATAAAATGATTGAGAACGAAAAAGTTCAATTTTAACCTATATAATAAAGAGCTTTTGTAAATATAGTTTGATTTAAAATAACTACTAGATTTTCATCATATTAAAATGTCATATAATAAACTTTGACTGGAATGGACAGTTGGCAGAACTAAGGTGAATCGAACAGGTGTCCCCACCACTTGCTTCCGACCACCGCCAACTCCCTGTCCGGTCTCTTTGCCGGGATCTTTTGATTCTAGTTATTCTGATATTGTACTCACTCTTTTATTTGATGCCAAATAAGAAATTAAGTGAAAAAGAATTAATATCATATTTATTTAAAAAATAAGCATAAAGTTTTTTTTTTGGTTATTTTTTAAATGTATATCGTGTGTCTCATGACAAGATGGCTAACTAGTCAACGAATAAGGGCATCATATTTATCATTTGAGGAAAAATGAGTATGTGATTGATTTGCCTTTTCCCTCTAAATAATAATTGCGTAATTACAAAGGATTTGTTGGGTTTTTTTTAACCCATTATTTTAATTTTAAAAAAAATGTTAATTTCAGTAATGGATAAATTAATGTTGTTTATTTAAAAAAAAACATAATCTTTTATATATATATATCAAAACTACCCAAAACCACCACTAATCAATTTAAAATACATTGTGAAAAGACAAAACATTCCCTATTTAAATGATATGTAATTAAGGAAATATATTTATTAGGAGAGATAAATGGGTAATAAAGTAAATACTGAAATCGAAATCTATAGAACCGCCACTATAAATAGTGTTTTATAGGTAAATATGATATTAATATGAAACAACTATTAAAACTGAAATTAGATGAATTAAAGTGGTTATTAGTGTAATTAATTCTTTAAAAAATAATAAAACTTTTGAGAATTTAATAAATAGCATTTTCTTACTCTTAATCAAAGTAAGAAAATGGGCTTCTTAGAATTTATTCCATTAGTTGTTTTGGTTTTTTTGCTGTTTTACTTTGTTAGTCTTTTGCCTTGTTTTGATCTTTACTGTTTGTTTGAGTAGTGAGTTGTCGTTTTTTTTCCCTGGTCTCGGACTGTGAAAGCATTTTTTTTTTTACAACCATTGCAAAAAAAAAAAGGTGTAATCAAGAGGAGTTCTCGTCATTTTTCCTCTTTTTTACTATTATTGTTTCTCATTGAAGTTTAGAAAGCCATCTAACAAATTTTAAAACTAAATAATCGAATTAATTATCTTGTAGTACCAAAGTTTAATGATATTAAGCGTGTAATTTGTAAGTATCTTTAACATAAGAAAGTTAACGGTTTTATATATTTACAATGCTAAAAACATGAAAATACAAATAATAAAAAACTTGTTAAATAAAATTATATATAAGCAAGAAAAAAAAAATCATTACAAAATCAAACATTAATAAAAATCAAAGGGATTGAAAGTATGAAGTATATACATGAAAAAACTTCATTACCATCGTTTGTATTAACGAAGACCTTTTCTTACACCGTTCAATCATAAGTAAAGATCCTTGTCTCTCTTTGAAATGTTAAAAGAAAAATCCACAAACAAGAAAATTAAAAAAAAATGGATTTTTATTTTACATGAATCTTTCATTAAAGATATCTGGGATTTCAAAATTCAACATATCACTGCAATAACTTTCCCTCTCATCCTCATTGAAACTTTTTGAATTTGAATTATTCATTTGAGTTGGGCTTGACGAAGGTGATGATAAAACTGAAGTCAATCCAAAGTTCATCTGATTGCTATTATGGGAACTAAACGTCGACGTTTCGTACGAATAATCGGCAGCCGGTGGCACTTGCTGATCCAATTCCAACCCATATTGATAATGATCATCAAAACTTGGAAAATTATAACATTCTTGGCTTAGATTTGAGGCACAAATTGAACTGTTTTGCCACTCATTTATCAGATGTTGTTCCTCATGAGGATATTGAACGATTTCTTGAAGCGGGGTTTCGATTTTATCGGCGTAGGTTTGCGGTGGAGTTTCTTGCTGTTGTTGAGTATGAGAAAATTGAACGTTTTCGTGAGAATTTTGAAGGGAATTTAAGGATTGATTTTTACGTTCAGAAGACATTAATGAAGCTGCCAATTTGAGAAGCTCAGGATTGACTAAAGGTTGGACACCAAGAAGCCTTGAAAGGTTTATTTGTGAAGAGTTGTAAAGAGTTGAGCGCAAAATGGAGGATAAGTCAAGAAGATCAAGGCGTGGACTGTGAGTAACTGGATCAATTCCCATTCTTAAAAGCCTCTTTCTGATGTGTGTGTTCCAATAGTTTTTTATTTCGTTGTCCGTTCTTCCCGGTAAACGAGTTGCAATTGCAGACCATCTGTATAAACACATCATACTAAATTAGAAAACGGTGTATTGATATAATATCTGTACACTACAAATTTATTCAAGGACCTCTTAATCCGATACCATATTAAATTACCGATAAACTATAAAACCAATACAAATTTAATCTTTGATATATCATCAACAGAGAGCGATCAGACTAACTTGTTTCCGAGTATACTATGTAGTTGAATGATGGTTTCTTCCTCCTCAAATGAAAATCTCCCTCTTTTAATATCAGGTCTCAAATAATTCGTCCAACGTAAACGACAACTCTTCCCACATCTTTGAAGACCTAAAAAAATTTCAAACACAAAAAAAAAAAAAGAACATTAAAAAGGAGACTAAATTAATGATAAAAAAAAACATTTGTTTTAAAATTTGAAGCAACAAAAAACAAGTACCAGCATTCTTAGGAAGAGTCCTCCAATTTCCATGACCATGTTTCTGAATAAAATCAACCAGCTTCTGATCTTCCTCAGTTGTCCATGGGCCTTTCTTGAGCCCACTTTTATCACAGCAAGGTGTTCTTCCCATATTAAACTAAATTCTCTGTTTCAGGTTTTGTACGGATTTTTTTGTTGCTAATGAAGAAAAGATAAGAGACATGGGGTCCTTTTGGAAGAGACTTGGTATATATAGATATAAAGTAAAAATGAGTTTACAAAGAAAATTCAAAAAAACTGTAACATATAAAGTCAAATGGATTTGGTGGCCGCCCTCTGCTTGCTAATCACCCCATTATGTAGACGTGTCCCTTCTTTATAGAGAATATAGTATATACCCCCATAACTGTATATAATGACACTATAATGGCATGATTGCAAATCTCGTAAGATTTTACGTAATATTTATAAAAGTGTGGTGGTTTAAAAGTATAATAAATTTTGAGTAAGTCAATCAACACTGGTTAACATATTAATTGTTGTTAATTACTGATTAATACATTAACAATTATCATATTTATAAATGGTTTTATGAAATGATATATATATATATATATACACTAATATTACATCAAAGTTCTTGAACTCTCTAATGTTCGGTTTTAGTTCTAAATTTTTTTAATAGGATTAGCCAAAACTAAACCAAACATTTTGTCTATGTTTTTTTTTTTTATAAAAAAATGCATGTTGTACTATTTTCCAATAGATTTGTTAAGTGCATGAGTTGTGTTTGGTAAAATATGTCTCAAATCTAATGAAAAAAGAGAAACTGTAAACTTTAGAGAATAGTTGCGACTCACAATTAAATAGAAGACAGTTTTACACGAATAATTTTTTTTTTGTTAAAAAATAATTTTATGTAAAATGAGGGGACTAGAATGAATATTTTGAAAATCAAAATACTAAAAAGAACAAATTATCAAAATTTTGAGATGAAAAATAGATTTTAAACAACTTAAAAAAAAGGGTAAAATGCAAATGAGACCCGTGTGGTTTCTTCCAAATGCATGAATACCCTTTGTGGTTTGGAAATGGCAAATCACACCCCCGTGTTTTCAATTTTTTTCAATCAGACCCCTCCCCTTCAATGTCAATAATTTTATTTTAGTCATAACTTCTTCGTTTAAACTCCGATTTAGATGATTCAAGATGTTTTAGAATCATCATTTCAGGCTCTATGTTAGGACCACTTCAAAACTTCTAAATCATTAATGACCAATAGAGTTAGGAGTATCAATCATATCTAAAATTTAGGTGTTAATAAACTATTTTATTTATTAATAATTTAAAAGTTTCGAAGTGATTATTATGTAGAGCCTGAAATTATGATTCCAAAACATCTTGAATCATCTAAATCGGAGTTCAAACGAAGAAGTTATGGCTAAAATAAAATTATTGACATTGAAAGGAAGAGGTCTGATTGAAAAAAATTGAAACCACAGGGGTGTGATTTGCTATTTCCAAACCACAAGGGATGTTCATGCATTTGGAAGAAACCACATGGGTCTCATTTGCATTTTACCCTAAAAAAACGATATTAAACATAATTTAGGATAATTTTCACGAACATATTTTACCTGTTGAAAAGTAACAAAGTCAAGAAAATACTATCTTATTTGCTTAGGAACACATCTTAGTTTACAATTAATAAACACATAAATCCTCAAGTAGAGGTTAATTAAATGAAGGCTTAAATATAAAATACATCCTTACATTTTGTGTTGCTGTTAAATAATATCTCTATATATATAATTTTAAATATCCCTTACATTGTAAAATTGCAAATCACACCATTCTATCAGTTATTTTTAACGAAATTGAGATACATTCATTTTATATGCATGTCACGTGTTCTACAAATGTAAACAATAATGAAAATTTTGAACATTTGAGTGTGATTAATAGATTTTACATCTTAATAATATAACCGTTTATTCTAAAATTATACATAGTTGTCAATTTTTTTTGTTTTGTTATTTTTCATGAAATTATAATACATGACATATATAGAATATGAAAGTATCACATTTTCATTAAAATTAATTTATAAAAGAGTGTGAATTACAATTTCATTAAAATGCTGAGATATTTAAATATATATATATATATATATATATAGAAGTATGATTTCATAATAATTCAAAATGTGGAGGTGTATCTTCCGTTTAATGCTTAAATGAATTAAACCATATCTTTAATTTCTTGCCATCGTTTTCTAGGGAGTGAGAGTCCTATCTTCGTGGATTCTCAATAGCTGTATCCAACAAGACAATGCCACGTAAACCCCCAACAATTGATGCCTTTCATGGCCACTTTTTTCCTCTCTCTCCAATCTGCATGCTCACACGCCTACCATATAATTGGTTTGACTAATACATTTTATTATAAAATATTTCACTTAAATTTACCACTTAATCCCTCTCACACTAATTTTGGACGTTTCATTATTCTATTTTTAGAATACAGTAGGTCAATTTGGTAATTTAATAGAAAAAGATAATGAATTGAAAAAAGTATAATACAATATAATATTAAGCAAGTAACGGTGGGAGAGAGAGAGTAAAAGCAATAATAGATGATAGGCAATAATAGAGAGTTGGGTGTTTGCCGAAATTTAGGAACATTTATTATTCGGAGAAAGGAAAAAAAAAGGTTCTTCATTAATATCAAGATAAGCTTTTTGTGTTTTTTAGTTGATACCTTAACGCTTAGATCTATTTTATTTTATTTTATTTTTTCAATATGATAAGTGAGATATTGTATTTTATATATATGGAAATATATTATAAAATTAATCAATTATTTCTAGACAATCAAAGAAAGAAATTATTGTTATCATTATCTTGTTGTACTCATGTGTTCTCATAATTGATCATTAATATTTGGTATTAAGGTGATTATTTGATTAAATATAGAATTAATTAATGATTTTTTGGTGGTAGGTGTAGAGAGATGGAATCAGTGGTGGTTTTATCATTTTAACGACCTGTTGATTTTTCTTCAATAGAGTTATTTACATAAATTTGTTCTTCGATTTATTTTCCATTCATTTTGTTTTAATAGGTTGCGCTATTCATCTTTAACAAATAATTTGATATAGCTTTGATAATGAATAATCTAGTTAAAATATATTTCTGCATTTGTTTCAATAAGCTACAAATCACGTGATTTGAAATGATTTTTTTTTTAATTTAGTTTCATTAAAAATAGAAATACTTCAAATCTAAATTGGTTTATAAAATAATTATATTTCACAAGATTTCATGTAATAAAAAAAATTACAATAAAAGGAAAAATTGCACAAACCACTCATGAACTAGATGAGTTGTAACACATGCATCTTTAAACTTTCAATTTGAGCATTTAGGTCCCTGAACTTTGCAAGTGTTAAAATTGGACCCAACAAAATTTATTTTTTCAAATTACTTCTTTAGCTTTTGAAATTAGACCCTAAAAAATCATCATAGAGACGGATAATATATCTCTAAGGTCAATAGGGCAAGAAGATGTGAGATTCGAAAATAATTCTCATTCCCGACCCTCGAAAGGGTTTTGTGTTCAGGGTCATAGACGAGGTCGGGATTGACGACCCTATAGAGATTTTATAATAATTATTTTGTAAATCAATAATTTTAAGAGGATAATTTGACAAAATAAAATTTCTTCAGTTCAATTTTAACACTTTATATAGTTCAGATGACAATTGCTCAAATTAAAAGTTTAACGATGTAAATTTAGCAAACTCTATAGTTCATATGTGGTTTATATTATAAATACACCCATCAATTATGAATAACATAATAGTAAACAAACTATTTCATCTCATTTTCAAGTATCAATCAAACAAATAACTCATCTAAAATTTGTCACATCCCATCCAAAAAAAATTATGAATTAGTACAACAAATCAAACGTTACCGTGAAAATAAAATATAATTAAACAAGTGTGATTGGTCATGCATGGGAGGATAATGTACGTAGACTTAACGAGGGTACGTGTCACATTATAAGACGTTAGCTTTTAAAAATAAGAACCGTATCAACTAATCCTCATCATCCCACGTGGACTATAATTACATCACTTGGTCTCTGTTTGGTTCGTCCAATTTTAATATAATACATTAATCTCACATGCAATTTCCAACCAAAAAAAAAGTCTTACATGAATATTTCTTTTCCCTATTTTATTACCAATTTTTTTTTAATTATTTCTTATATAATATTTATATTTTTAACATTTCCAACTAATAGCTTAAATGATTAGATACTTATTTCCTTTCTATAAGCGAGAAAGAGAAGTTGAGTTTCTCTTCTCTCAATCTTATACAATATCTTAAAACAAAATATTTGTAGTTAGGAAATAGCGACAAAATTTAATAATAACAAATAATCTAACCAATTAAACTAAAGCATTCACTAATTTCTTCAGAATTAATTGATTCTTATATCAAAATGATAATATAGACAATCGATGTCACAAAACACTAATAAAAATTTATTAAATATTTAAATAAAGGAGATATCTAGAAGATTATTCTTCTACAATCTTGTATCATTTTTATCAAATATATTAAAAATACTCCTTAATTTTTTATTATAGAATGAAAATTTTAGCTAATATAAAAAATCATTAATATATCTCCTGTGGATTCCCTATTGAAAACCTAAACAGTATTATTGAATTGATATCAACATTGTCTTAATCTCCTCCTAATAGTTAATTGAAGAATTGTTAAAATTAATAATAATTAGGAACGGTTAAGAATCTCGTAGATAGAAAGAATCCAACGATAAAAAGTGAGTGTTTTGGGTTAATATTAAAAAACTATTTGAAATTTTATTGAAATCCTAGCTTAGCCCTATACTGTTTCACATGAAGGAGACATTCATTTCATTAATTGGCAAATAAAACAATTCATTAATAGTATAATCAATCAATAAGTAAACACTAATCCCATTAGAGTATTATTTAATGAAAAGGGGAGATTATTTTACATAGGTCTTGTTAGGCTATGCATGAGTTACCCAAAAAAGTTGCCTACGTGTTTGTATTGATTAACGTAAATTAATTTAAAATTAGAAAGGTGCCATTCCAAAGATTTGCTACTTTCTAATTCGAGTAGCAGTTCAATTTTTTCTCACCAAACTAAATATAAAATTAAAATTGTTAATTATATAATGGTGACCAGCCTATATTCTAGCTAAAGCTTACATATTTTAATGCTAAAATAAGATATGGGATCCATAGCTTGTGTGGTCGGACTTTGAGTGTTATTAAAAAAAAAAATATTACGTACATTATTTAAATGAAAAAATTGTTTATTAACAAAATTGATCAAAGACATATGCTTATGGCTACTAGAAAGTTAGTCTTTTAAAATAAATAAATTATTACTATTTATTAATTTGAGTCAAGCTGTGTAAGAGTATGAAACAATGTGTGTATAAACAAATAAACATATTACATTTTAGATGAGAGATTTTAAAATTTTTTAAATTAGTATGATATTATTATTTACTTTGTTTTAAATATGTATGAAAAATCTCATAAGAGTTGTGTATATATTTATTTATAAACTATTTCAACCTTATTAATTTAGTTATATAATATTTAATTTAATTTAAACACATTTGATATTTATGTTGGAGAAACCTATTTAATCAGTTTTTTTTTTTCTTTCTAAATATTTATTTTAAGAAGTGGTCATTAAATCCTACTTTCAAAAACATAACTCTGAATAATTTGTTCATATGATTTATTATTTGTAACGGCCCAATACCAAGTAAGACTATAAATAAAATAAATTGGAAACTTATATTATTTTCTCAAATGATATAAAGAAAGTTGGATTCATAAATTGAATGAGAAATAACTCATTATCTCGTAAGGGTATTTTGGTAATTTCCAAAACCTCAAATTAAAACCACAAGTTTAATTTGATATTTTTACATGATGTTGATTGTCTCGTTATTATGATTCCAACGCAACTGACGGATCATCATTTGGAGTTCTGGTGAATGAGTTATGATCGTTTTAATGCAGTGGCATTTTCGTAATTAATTGAAATCGGGATTCAGGCTTAAAATCATCCCCTTCTTCTTCCCTAAGCCGAAAACCAGCCCTCATTTATCAATTTTACTCCAATTTTCGCACAAATGAAATTCCCATAAGTATTTTTACCATAACTCCCTCACCTGAACTCCGATTTACGCTAGTAAGCTGTCTATTTCTATCAGTTTTTCGTTATCTTTCCATTGAGCTTAATTTCGTAGTAATCCAACTTCTGTAGAAAAAGTTATGAGCCAAAAACACTTCAGACCTATTATGTTTTTCTCCAATTCTTGATCGATTTACTTCGTATATTTTTCATATAGGTGTAGAACCAATCTTTCTTGCAGTGGGTAGTTGTTTGATGAAGTTTGAGAAAGATTTCTTCAACTTTCAAGAGAGGTTTTAGGAGCTCTTTGAAAAGAAGAGTTTGAATTATTGAAAAATTCAAGAATCTAAAATGAGTAGAATTGTGTTAAAGATTAAATATTTTCATAGTTGTTTTTCTTTCTCTTTAAAACTATTAATCTATGATTTTGGGCATTTAAATGATGATTAAATGCACGTTAAAAGGATTTTGGGGCTGAATGTATGATATAAGAATTTGGATTAAAAGCATGCAAAAATTTGGAAGTAAAGAATGCCTATTTCGAGTATCAATATCGATTTTCGGCGAAACTGAGATTATGTATTTGCATGACTTTGTTTGGATGTTTAAGTATGTTTTTGAGTGTTTTAAGATGATTAAACCTTGTTGATTGTGAATATCACGGTTGACTGTTTAGTGCCCACTCAGTCAATAATATTAGCCTAGGTGGTTAATTATTTAATAATCGAACTCCTTATAGACTGTATTGTAATTTTTGGATGTTTAGGGGTGAATTTGGGAGTGCTAATAGGCATAACGCTGGATTTTAGTTAGAAAAGTGTTATACTTTGAATGACCGAAAAAGGAGCGAAACTACACTAGTTTAAGCTAGTTTCGTTTATAGATTTATGATTTGTTTGGAAGTTGTTAGAAGTGATCCAAAGTGGATTTTTGAGTGATTTTGGGTCGTTCTAAGATGAAATTTAAGGTGAATTTCCAGAATTTAAGTTTTGGGAAATTAGGCCTAGAAAAGAGCGTTTTTGTGGAGAAACGAAATTTCTAGGCGGAGGGTTAAGTTTTAGAAACATCTTGAGTAGTGATGTTTATTTATCATATTACTTTGAATACCTTGGGTAATATGGTGGTAGGTTTGCATTAAGCAAGACCTTGCTTAGTGAAGAATATGTCGTTAATGGGGATTATTTTAGTTGTGCATGACTTTAATAACACTTGACGGGGCATGTACATTCCATCCGTACAGTGGAAAATAATATTCTCAGAAGGTTTTAAATTGTGAAAATAGTATTTAAATTCTTTCTCGAGCGTAGTCTCTCTTTGTTTGCAAACAAAGATGAGATTAGAGGTATTGATAGGAAGTTTTTATCGAAAGGTTTAAATTAAGAAAATAGTGTTTAAATCTTTTTCGATTGAGTTATCTCTTAATTTGCGGATTAAGAGGAGATTTGAGATGTTGCGATAAGTTCAGAGTGATATAGTGTGAGAGAATAGTTGGGAGTCGGTGAGGCCGATAATGAACTTAAAGACTTAGGAAACCGCTCATGACATTATTTTCTTTTTAACATTATTTTACTCATTGGGTGTAGCCTCATGATGCTACGTTATTTTTTTTTCAAGTAAAGGAAAGAAGAAAGTTGGTGGTTGATGACGTTCGAGGCGGGTGGTCTTGTTGGCATGGATTTGCCGGCGAATTTATTCTTCCCTTTTTATGTTTTGGAGAAACTTGATAAGAATCGTGTTTTGTTTTATTTAAATAAGTGGTATTGTTAAATTTTTATTTGATTTTTTTTTTTACAATGTTATGAGACTTGTCTTTGATTTCAATGAATTTATGATTTAAAATAAATCCAATCGCCTATGAACGTTTTATTTGGTTTGATTTTAATGAGAAAAACTCTGATTTATTATTTAAATGCTTCCGCTGTTGTTATTATATGATTTCCATGTTTCAGAAATTTTGGGTTGTTAAATTATTAGTGAACCCATGGCTGCAATATCTATTTCTATTATATGCTTAAGAATTGAATAATGGAGATTTTATGTATACTTGAAAATAATAATAATAATAAAAGGCCAACAAGAATTGAATAATGGAGATTTTATGTATACTTGAAAATAATAATAATAATAAAAGGCCAACAATGTGTTGTGGCCCATAGTTAAATAGTTTGGCCCGTTTCTGGCCTGTTTTATTTTATAACCAAATTATGGGCCTCTTTGCTCTTTATTTATTTAGTTAGTTATTTATTAGTAGGGTTCTATTTTTATGAAATATAAATAATTAACAATTAAAATCATATGTAAAGATGATTTTATGTTTTTAATTTGGTGCAATCACAATCAATACACGTTATCACATGGCTTCAATTTGACACCTATAAAGTTTAAGGGGTAAATTAAGTCTAATTTTTCTACTTGAACTTATAAACTTTTTACAATTGACGAATATGACTTTTTTAATTTGACTCAGCTACATAGTAAGAAGAGAGTTGAAGAAAGATTAGAGAGTTATATGTGTCTAATATTGAAATCTGACATGACATGTGAAAACAATTATTTAGGAAGAAAGTTAAATTTTTAAATAAATTGTGAAAACTACCTCTAGTTAGATATTTGTTCCCTCCTGTTAGGTAGAAACTTTGGGCTTGATGTCCTACAATTTAACATAATATTTCAAAATTAATATTAAAATTCTTCTTCATTTTCTTCTTGCCAATGATCAATATCCAAAAACCATGCTAATTTATATGTATCCCATTTTTTAGAAGAAAAGATATAATTATATCGGTAAAAGAATGAGGCTAAAACAGACTTTTACTCTCTTCAAGTCATTTACCATTTTGCCATTAAAATCTTATAATAAGAAGGGTCATTCTGGTCTTTTCGCATGGAGTCATCCCTTCCCATGTGAAGTATGTTTTCTGTTTCTATTTCGTTTTTGACAGATAAGAAAAAGAGCCGTTGAAGGCTTGCATAAAAGAGAGAAGAGAGAGATCGAGATTTGTAATTTTTGATGAACACCATTGATGAATAGAGAGATTAAAGCTTGTGAGAGAGAACGTAGGATTTATCCGAACCTCTATATTTCTTTGTGTTCTTTCTTCCTTTGCTGAATGTGTGTTTTATTTTGTTCATAAATTCTGGAATTGATAGAGGGGGAGAGTTTTGAATGTGAATTGTTTAATAAATTGGTATCAGAGCGTTGGCTCAAGATCGAATCAATTCATAATTGAAAATCAGAGAAGATGAGCTTCACCAGATTTGAGGTGGAGAAATACGATGGGAAAGGAGATTTCTCTTTGTGGAAGAGAAAGATCAAGGTTGTCCTTGTTCAACAGAAAGTATCGGCTGCACTTCAAAAACCAGAAGCCATGCCTGCTGAATTGAAGGAATTGGTGAAGAAGGAGATGCAAGAAGTTGCATACAGTATCATCATCCTCCATTTATCAGATAATATTTTACGGCTAATTGGGGAAGAAGAGACAGCAGTAACCCTTTGGGCAAAATTGGATAGCCTATGCCTTGCAAAATCTTTACCCAATATCATCTTCTTGAAAGAGAAACTGTTTAGTTTCAAGATAGACAATTCCAAATCCCTCTATGACAATCTAGATGAATTTAAGAAATTGGTCAGTACACTGGCAGAAGCAGGGGAGAAGGTAAATGAAAAGGATCAATGCATTATCCTTTTGAACTCATTACCTGATACATACAAAGATGTCAAGAATGCTTTGAAGTATGGAAGAACAACCCTGGCCATGGAGGAAGTTATTGATTCCTTGAGGTCCAAAGATCTTGAAATCCAGATCGATAAGAAGGGAAAGAACAGTGGAGAATCTCTATTTGTAAAGTCCAAGAATCACAGAGATCACTCAAAACCAAAGACAGATAACAAGAAGAAATCAAATGGGAAATCCTTCAAATGCTATCATTGCAACAAATAGGGACATATAAGAAGAAATTGCTATCAATGGAAGAGGGAGAATAAGGAGAGGGAAACTCAAGGGGAAGTGAAGATTGCTGCAACAGATCAAGCAAACCAGGTAGAAGCTGATGCTGAAGTTCTTGCAATCACAGAAAAGAACATTGACAAACAATGGATTCTTGATTCTGGATACTCCTATCACATGATACCAAACAAGGATTGGTTTGAAACATATGAAGCTTTTGAAGGGGGGGGGGCAAGTGTTGCTTGGAAATAACAAGCCTTGCAAAGTGATAGGAAGAGGAAATGTAAGAATCAAGATGTTTGATGGCCAGGAAAGAATCTTGTCTGATGTAAAGCATGTCCCTGAGTTGAGAAGAAATCTGATCTCCCTTGGCACTCTTGATCAAAAGGGGTATTCATATGATTGTAAGAATGGCATCCTAATGATCATGAAAGATTCAAGAGTGGTAATGAAAGCCATAAGAATCAATGGCCTGTACCATCTATTTGGCAGCACACTGGTAAGGGGAACTACTGTGGGAGAGGCTGCCACTGTGAAATCAAATGACAAAATAGATGCAAATGTATGGCATAAGAGACTTGGTCACATAGGGGAAAGGGGCCTGACTGAACTTCAAAAACAGAAGCTGTTGGGGGAAGTAAACCTGAAAGAGCTGAAGACTTGTGATCACTGCATCTATGGCAAAACAACCAGGCAGCCCTTCCCAAGATCAACATACAAATCAAAAGAGACTTTTGCTTACATCCATTCTGATCTTTGAGGGCCAGCAAAGGTAGACTCAATTGGAGGAAACAGGTACAATATGAGTATTATTGATGATTACTCATGAATGTTATGGATCTATATGTTGAAGACCAAAGATCAGGTGATATCCAAATTCAGAGAATGGAAGAGGATGGTAGAAACTCAGATAGGAAGAAAGGTCAAGAAACTGAGAATTGATAATGGTCTCGAATATGTCAATGAAGAGTTTGAGAAACTATGCAAGGAAGAAGGCATGGTGAGGCATAAGACTGTTAGATATACTCCCCAACAGAATGGCCTTGCTGAAAGAATGAACGAGACCATTTTGGAAAGGGTTAGAGCAGTCTTGTCTGAAGCCAAATTGCCAAACAAATTCTGGGCAGAGGGAGCTCATAATGTAGCATATCTGATAAATAGAACCTCATCCTCTGCCATTGATTTCAAAACACCATTGGAGATGTGGAATGGAGAACCTCCAAATCTAGAAAACTTAAGGGTCTTTGGCAGCCTTACTTTTGCACATGTAAATGATAGGAAGCTAGAACCAAGAGCAAAGAAGTGCATGTTCTTGGGATATCCTGATGGAATCAAGGGCTACAAGTTGTGGTATCAAGAAGGAAACACAACAAAGACCTTCATCAGTAGAGATGTAGTATTCAGATAAGGGGATATGTATATGGCTACCAAAACATATCCTGAAAACCAAAAGAAGAAAACCACAGCTGTTCCAATTGAGGTAGAGAATATGCAAATCAATCCTATCCAAAATGAAGAAACACAAACTGATGATCATGAGAGTCTGCCTGAATCTTCGGACCCTCAATCATATCAGCTTGTAAGGGACATGACAAAAAGAACCAGTATTCCATCTACGAGGTACAGTGATACTGACTATATAGCTTTTGCGCTATCTGTCTCTGAACTATTGAATGAACAAGAGCCTGACTCTTTCAAGGCTGCAATGAAATGCAAAGATAAGAATAGATGGTCTGAAGCTATGCAAGAAGAAATGAATTCCTTAATTAAAAACTACACATGGGAACTGGTAGAAAGGAAGCCTGAATAGAAACTAGTCCAATGTAAATGGCTGTTCAAATTGAAACCAGGAAATGAAGAGGGATCTCAGTCTAGGTACAAAGCAAGACTTGTTGCCAAAGGATTCACCTAGAGAGAAGGAATTGACTACAATGAAATCTTCTCTCCAGTAGTAAAACACACTTCTATCAAAATCCTAATGGCCATTACAGCTCACTATGACCTTGAATTGGAGTAGCTGGATGTGAAGACTGCCTTCCTCTATGGGGTCTTTGATGAGCAGATTTATATGGCACAGCCTGAGGAGTTTATTAGTCAAGAAAATGAAGGCAAAGTCTGTCTGTTGAAAAGGTCCTTATATGGCCTAAAACAGTCTCCAAGACAATGGTACCTTAGGTTTGATGAATTTATGCTAAAGAACAATTTTAGCAAAAGTAAATTTGACAGTTGCATCTACCAAAGGAAAACAGATAAGCATCTTGGAGTCATACTTCTACTTTATGTAGATGATATGCTTATAGCTTCATCTGAAATCTCAGAAATTGAAGGGTCAAAACCATGCTCAGTGATGAATTTGAAATAAAAGACCTTGGGGGCAGCAAGAAGGATTTTAGGCATCAACATATTGAGAGACAGACCAAGAAGACTCTTACACCTAAACCAAAGTAGTTATATTGAAAAGGTGCTCAAGAAGTTCAATATGCAAGATGCTAAACCTATGTCTATTCCCATAGCCCAGCATTTGAAGCTGTCTCAAGAACAGTCACCTACTGATGATGAATCCCAAGCTGAAATGAGTTACATTCCCTATGCAAATACAATTGGTTGTATAATATATTGTATGGTATGTTCCAGACCTGATATTGCCCATGCCTCTAGCCTATTGAGCAGGTACATGTCAAACCCAGGGAAGCAACATTGGCAAGCTTTGAAAGGGATAATGAGGTACTTGGCAGGAACAAGATCTACTGGTCTGCTATTTGAGAGCCCACAGAATAGAAGCTCAATACTTGAAGGATTTGTCGACTCTGATTTTCCTGGAGACAGAGATAAGAGAAGATCTCTAACAGGTTATGCTTTCACTTTATTTGGAGGCACTGTCAGCTGAAAATCAGTATTGCAACCTATTGTTGCCCTGTCTTCAACTGAGGCAGAATACGTAGCAGCAACTGAAAGTATAAAGGAAGCTTTGTGGCTCAATGGCTTGATCAACGAATTGGGCATTGAACAAGAAAGGGTTAAGGTGTATTATGATAATCAAGGAGCAATCTATCTCAGCAAGAATCAAATGTTCCATGAGAAAACTAAACACATAGATATAAAGCTCCATTTTATTTGAGACATAATCTCACAAGGGGAAGTTTTGCTTGAGAAGATCCATACAAATGACAATCCTTCTGACATGTTAACCAAGGCCGTCACCACATCTAAGTTCAGAAAGTGCAAAGAGGTGTTGAAGGTGACATAGTTCAAACCCCCATAAGCAAGATTGAATGAAGAAGTCCACAAGCTTAATCCCTGTTTAATTTTTCTGTTTTAGTCTCAAGGTGGAGATTTGTAAAAGAATGAGGCTAAAACAAACTTTTACTCTCTCAAGTCATTTGCCATTTTGCCATTAAAATCTTATAATAAGAAGGGGCATTCTGGTCTTTTTGCATGGAGTCATCCCTTCCCATGTGAAGTCTGTTTTTTTGTTTCTGTTTCGTTTTTGACAGATAAGAAAAAGATCCGTTGAAGGCTTGCATAAAAGAGAGAAGAGAGAGATTGAGATCTGTAATTTTTTATGAACACCATTGATGAATAGAGAGATTAAAGCTTGTGAGAGAAGACGTAGGATTTATCTGAACCTCTATATTTCTTTGTGTTCTTTCTTCCTTTGCTGAATGTGTGTTTTATTTTGTTCATAAATTCTGGAATTGATAGAGGGAGAGAGTTTTGAGTGTGAATTGTTTGACAATATCCTAATAAGCAGTAGACTATATACATTTAGAGAGCAGAAATCAACGAAATGAAAAATATTTTTCCGACGAAAGAAAATAACTTTCAAATTAAAAGAATCAAAACGGAAGAATCACAAGTTGGAGCCCCTTTTGGCTAACACATGAGGTTCAGAGTTAAACTCTCTATGAATGAAGCAGTAATTAAGGAAAAAAAACTTAATGCTAATAACCTTAATAGATTCGAACACACAAACAAAATCAGCGGGACAACTCATCTTGTCATTAATAATATCAATAAGCCTCTTTGCATCGCTAAACACGTCTAACTCCTGAATATCACAGGCCACCGCATCTTCAAGGCTACGCAATAGACAACGACCTTCGACATGGAGGGAATCAAGGCAGAAGTCTCCTCTAACACTCATAGTGCCCAATGAAACCCCCCACGTGGTCTTTAAAGAGGCATTCAAAACTTGCAAAATGAGAGTTGAAATCCCAAACTCCCTAAGTGTATATATAAAATTTTATTCATATTAAATTTATTCGAAATAAATAATGTTTATATAAAATTATAAGATCTAGGGCATTAATCCAAACATTTACTTCCGTCTCTGATACTCGTACCTAGAAGAAGAAGACAAGGAGGAATACCTTACCGTGGTTTAGGAAACAAAGTGTTTAGGTAATAAACTTTTTAACTAGTTTGTATTGCCTCGTCCCCAATTCTTTATGTACAATCATCACCCCCAAACACTACGAGAACAGAGAAAAATGAACTGGAATTTAACTATAGCATTATCACATCAAGTACACAGGTGAACATTGGATTGGTTTGTTTTGGTTTTTGCTAAAATTTCATATCCGGTTGGATTTTCCTTTTAGATTATATGAACCAAACTGAACCGTTCAATATGAAGAAACCAAACCAGACTAAAATGGTTTAGTCTAGATCAGTTTGGTTTCTATATTTTTTTTCCTACCAATTATTCATTAATACTTAATTTGCAGCATTATAAGTGGAACAAAATCTCGAAAAATAACGTCAAAAAATTATAGGACTAATTTCAAGTCATCTATAAGTTCAATAAAATACCAAGTACAAATACAAACATAACAAATTTATAAATTTTGTTATAATTATACAATCGTAACACATATAATATTAAAGATTCATTTTTTTTATTAAGTTTTATTGACATTTAAAAATTCAAATATATCATATATTATGTATTGATTTGGTTTGGTTTGGTTTGGATCGCTGCAGAAATCTATCAAACCGAACCAAACTGTTATTAATAGGTTTGAATTGGTTTGGGTAAATGAAGGTTTAAAAACCTAGTTTAGTTTAGTTTGGATAATTAGTTTGGTTTGGATTTGTTCACCCCTAAATCAAGCCTACAAAATATTTTACTAATGTTAACCAGTAATTAACATCTTGAACAGGAAACTTCATAAGCATTACAACTCTTGTTGCGGCATGTAATACTTATAACTAAATTTGCAACCAAACAAGATTTATTTATTTTTTCTAAATTTGGGTATAAAAATCAATTAGTAATCAAGCCTAAACACAATTTCTTAAAAAAATGCGGGTACACATTTTTACTTGAGGTGTGTAAATAAGCTAATCTAATCGTATGCGTTTTCGTGGCAGCTGTTCAATTTGATCATCATCTCTTTCTCATTTGGATCCCGTTCTTCCAACTTCATTTCTCTAGAAGAATCTCGAGCGTGGACAACTTAAGCTTATAGAATCATGTCTGAAATGATATGAACTTGGTTTTGGTATTCCAATTCTTGAAATTAAAAAATTTCTAAATTTTAAATATTAACCTAATTAAATGAAAGAAATAATGGAATTCTTTGAAATTAGTACCTCGGACATAGTTTCTTCTAAGACATAATTATCTTGAATTGTAATTGATAAATTTGTATCACCCTCAGAGTCCATCTAACATTAATCCACAGAAATAATAGTTGATTAAACACATAACAAGCCTTTCTTTATAATACAACAATTAGAAACTTGCACGATTTCTGAAATTCAAATATTTTAAAATTCCTGAAATTACTTCGGTATTGGTTTCTTGAGAAACATTAATACTCAGAAATATATACATTTCATTGAACACACAAACAAACAAACAAAAAACATTTTTTAACAACCCAAAACAAATAGAACTTTGTACGGCTTCTGAAATTTAAAGAAATTCCAAAAATTATCTTGGTAATGGTTTCTCAAGGTATATAGGCGAGTGAACCGACCGCTTAACGCCTATTTTTAGAATGAGTGTATAATATAATACATAAATATTAATAATATTTATTTTACTCTACAAGAAAAATAATATTAATTTTTATATAGTATGTTTCGTGATGGCCCGACTCGAAGGCCGAAGAGCCAATTATATTTTTATATTATTATTATTATTATTATTATTATTATTATTATTATTATTATTATTATTATTATTATCATCATCATCATTATTATTATTATATAGATATTTATATATATATATATATATATATTATCATTAATCTAATGATTTACATATAGTTTATTAAAATTTGTAAATATTATATTATAAACATTTTCATTGGCTCGATGAGTCACAACCTAACCCTTAGTCTTCAAGCACCGACGTTACTCTTTTGTCATCCTTCACATACCATTATAGCTTGTGGTATTTTTAAAAGAAATTTTTGAAACTTAATTAAAAAAATAATCATTTTAAATAATTTTGAATCTTAGAAAGAAGGAAAATATGATTTATATAACATAATAAAAATTAAATCCAAATTTCTTAGTTAAAAATAATATTACATTCGAAATTTTACTTAATGTCTCACATCACCATGAGTTGTCTAAGGTTTTACAACACAAGTCGCTCTGAATATACACATTTGAATAAACACAACAAATCTTTCTTTGATAAGATAAATCAATTAGAAAATGGTTACCTCTTCAGTTACGTCAACACAGTTCTCGAGCATTACTGGCACTGTTGATTTTTCGACCTCAATAACATTTTTCAAGAAAAGGTTTTCGTCAATAATTTCCTGAATCTACACACAATAACATTCCTTAAACTTTTTTTAATAACTATCACATTTGATTAATTAAATTGTCATACATCATTACCCTATTTAAGTTCTTTGTCTTTTTGCTGCAATCTTGAAATCAAGATGTCTAAATGATTAGACATCTTGCTTTTGATTTTTCTTAAGGGAGGCTGTAAAATTTGAAGAAGTATTAGATATTATAGGAGAAGCTAATGCGGTAGATTAATTAGATATTATTGAAGTATTAGATATTCAATTACTGTTCAAGATGTTTATACAAAGATTTCTAGGTTAAAATAAGATAAACATATATGCCAAAAGATTAATTTGAAAAGGAATAAAATAAACAACATATTAGAAAAATCAAACTGTGGTCGCGGCCGTGGGAACTGGTGGCCGCGGCCACGAGAGCGAAACTTTAATTCTTCCGCTTTGTGGGCGCCGCGGCCGTGGTTCCTGCGGCCGAGGCGCCCACTCTCGAGTTTTTGGCCCAAGAAGTGGAAAAACGTTGCAGGCCGCGGCCCCGGGAAGAAAAACATCAATTTTCTTCGTTTTTCCTCCTTCTAACTCTAATAGAGGCTAATCAAACACTTTGTAAGTAATGTAGGCAAATAAACAAGAATGATTCGAGTTCTAATTTTGTACCAATGATGGTAAAAGAATTTATATTATAACCAGATACTATCAAGTTCCTTTCTGAAATTTATTTGAATTATAAAACTATTTTTTAATAATTATATACTAATGTTCCTTATGTTTAAATTGAGGTCACTGAAGACTTGGAAGCGGAGACAGATACATATGATCAACAACAAGAAGATCTCAATGACTACCAACTCAGATAATAACTTTTTTTAACAACCCAAAATAAATATAACTTTGTACGGTTTCTGAAATTCAAATAAATTCCAAAAGTTACCTCGGTAATGGTTTCTTCAATGGCATTTTCATGATCTGCAATTAGTTTCTCTATTGCAATGACCCATCTACATTAATCCACAAAAATATACAAAGTGGCGACTCAAGGTATAAAGGTGAGTGAGCCAACCGCTTAAGGCCTATTTTTAGAATGAGTTTATAATATAATACATAAATATTAATAATATTTATTTTACTGTGCAAGAAAAGTAATATTAATTTTTATATAGTATGTTTCGTGATGGCCCGACTCGAAGGTAAAAGAGCCAATTATATTTTTATATTATTATTATTATTATTATTATTATTATTATATTATCATTAATGTAATGATTTACATATAATTTATTAAAATTTGTAAATAGTAGATTATAAACATTTTCATTGGCTCGATGAGTCATAACCTAACCATTAGTCTTCAAGCGCCGACGTTACTCTTTTATCATCCTTAACATTATAGCTTGTGGTATTTTTAAAAGAAATTTTTGAAACTTAATTAAAAAAAATAATCATTTTAAATAATTTTGAATCTTAGAAAGAAGGAAAATATGATTTATATAACATAATAAAAATTATATCAAAATTTCTTAGCTAAAAATAATATTACATTCAAAATTTTACTTAATGTCTCACATCACCATGAGTTATCTAAGGCTTTACAACACGAGTCGCTCTGAATATACACATTTGAATAAACCCAACAAATCTTTCTTTGATAAGATAAATCAATTAGAAAATGGTTACCTCTTCAGTTACGTCAACACAGTTCTCGAGCATTACTGACAGTGTTGATTTTTCGACCTCCATAACATTTTTGAGGAAAAGGTTTTCGTCAATAATTTCCTGAATCTACACACAATAACAATCCTTAAATTTTTTTAATAACTGTTACATTTGATTAATTAAATTGCCATACAACATTATCCTATTCAACTTCTTTGTCTTTTTGCTTCAATCTTGAAATCAAGATGTCTAAATGTCTAGATATCTTGCTTTTGATTTTTCTTACGGGAGGCTAATCAAACACTTTGTAAGTAATGCAGGCAAATAAACAAGAATGACTCGAGTTCTAATTTTGTACCAATGATGGTAAAAGAATTTATAATATAACCAATTACTACCATGTTCCTTTTTCAAATTTATTTGAATTATAAAATTATTTTTTAATAATTATATACCAATGTTCCTGATGTTTAAACTGATGTCACTAAAGACTTGGAAGCGGAGACAGATACTTATGATCAACAACAAGAAGATCTCAATGACTACCAACTTAGACAATAACTTTCTAAAACAACTTAAAACAAATAGAACTTTGTACTCCAAAAATTACCTCGGTAATGGTTTCTTCAGTGGCATTTTCTTGATCTGCAATTAGTTTCTCTGTTACAATGACCCATCTACATTAATCCACATAAATACACACGGTGTCGTCTCAAGGTATATAGGCGAGTGAGCCAACCGCTTAAGGCCTATTTTTAGAATGAGTATAATATAATACATAAATATTAATAATATTTATTTTACTCTGCAAGAAAAGTAATATAAATTTTTATATAGTATGTTTCGTGATGGCCCGACTCGAAGGTTGAAGAGCCAATTATATCTTTATATTATTATTATTATTATTATTATTATTATTATATATATATATATATATATATATATATATATATATATATATAATTAATCTAATGATTTACATATAATTTATTAAAATTTGAAAATATTAGATTATAAACATTTTCATTGGCTCGATGAGTCACAAACTAACCATTAGTCTTCAAGCGCCGACATTACTCTTTTATCATCCAAAATTTCTTAGTTAAAAGTAATATTACATTCGAAATTTTACTTAATGTCTCACATCAACTTGAGTTGTCTAAGGCTTTACAACACGAGTCGCTCTGAATATACACATTTGAATAAACACAACAAACCTTTCTTTGATAAGATAAATCAATTAGAAAATGGTTACCTCTTCAGTTACGTCAACACAGTTCTCGAGCATTACTGGCAGTGTTGATTTTTCGACCTCAAAAACATTTTTCAGGAAAAGGTTTTCGACAATAATTTCCGGAATCTACAATCAATAATAATCCTAATTTTTTTTTAATAACTGTTACATTTGATTAATTAAATTGTCATACAACATTACCCTATTCAAGTTCTTTGTCTTTTTGCTGCAATCTTGAAATCAAGATGTCTAAATGTCTAGACATCTTGCTTTTGAATTTTCTTAAAGGATGCTAATCAAACACTATGTAAGTAATGCAGGCAAATAAACAAGAATGACTCGAGGTCTAATTTTGTACCAATGATGGTAAATGAATTTATATTATAACAAGTTACTACCATGTTCCTTTTTGAAATTTATTTGAATTATAAAATTATTTTTTAATAATTATATACTAATGTTCTTGATGTTTAAATTGAGGTCACTGAAGACTTGGCAGCGGAGACAAATGCATATGATCAACAACAAGAAGATCTCAATTACTACCAACTCAGATAATAACTTTCTTTAGCAACCCAAAACAAATAGAACTTTGTACGGTTTCTGAAATTCAAAGAAATTCCAAAAAAAAACTCGGTAATGGTTTCTTCACTGGCATTTTCTTGATCTGCAATTAGTTTCTCTGTTGCAATGACTCATCTACATTAATCCACAGAAATATACACGGTGCCGACTCAAGGTATATAGGCGAATGAACCAACCGCTTAAGGCCTATTTTTAGAATGAGTTTATAATATAATACATAAATATTAATAATATTTATTTTATTGTGCAAGAAAAGTAATATTAATTTTTATATAGTACGTTTCGTGATGGCCCGACTCAAAGGCCGAAGAGCCAATTATATTTTTATATTATTATTATTATTATTATATATATTATCATTAATCAAATGATTTACATATAATTTATTAAAATTTGAAAATATTAGATTATAAACATTTTCATTGGCTCGATGAGTCACAACCTAACCATTTGTCTTCAAGCACCGACGTTACTCTTTTATCATCCTTCACATACCATTATAGCTTGTTGTATTTTTAAAAGAAATTTTTGAAACTTAATTAAAAAAAATAATCATTTTAAATAAATTTGAATCTTAGAAAGATAGAAAATATGATTTATATAACATAATCAAAATTTCTTAGTTAAAAATCATATTACATTCGAAATTTTACTTAATGTCTCATATCACCATGAGTTGTCTAAGGCTTTACAACACGAGTCGCTCTAAATATACACATTTGAATAAATACAACAAATCTATCTTTGATAAGATAGATCAATTAGAAAATGGTTACCTCTTCAGCTACGTCAACACAGTTCTCGAGCATTACTGGCAGTGTTGATTTTTCAACCTCAATAACATTTTTCAGGAAAAGGTTTTTCGTCAATAATTTCCTGAATTTACACACAATAACAATCCTTAAACTTTTTTTAATAACTGTTACATTTGATTAATTAAATTGTCATACAACATTATCCTATTCAAGTTTTTTGCCTTTTTGCTGCAATCTTAAAATCAAGATGTCTAAATGTCTAGACATCTTGCTTTTGATTTTTCTTAAGGGAGGCTAATCAAACAGTTTGTAAGTAATGGAGGCAAATTAACAAGAATGACTCGAGGTTTAATTTTGTACCAATGATGGTAAAAGAATTTATATTATAACCTGTTACTACCATGTTCCTTTTTGAAATTTATTTGAATTATAAAATTATTTTTTAATAATTATATACTAATGTTCCTGATGTTTAAATTGAGGTCATTGAAGACTTGGAATTGTTTCGGGGCTGCTCAATTTCATCCTCTCTTTCTCGCTTGTATCCAGATATTCCACCTTCATTCCTTCTTGAACCTCGAATTCAAGCTTATAGCCGCAATCCTTTTTGAAAGCATATACACTTGGTTTTGATATTCTGAATCCTGAAAATAACAATTTTCAAATTTTTTAACATTAACCTAATTTAATGAAATTAAATTATACACATTTCGTTAATCACAGCATTTCATTACATAAATTACCTCACTAATGTTATCTGCAGATGCAACTGATTCTTGATTTACCTCTGTTGCAATTTCATTAATCACAGCATTTCATTACATAAATTACTTCATCTACTTTAATCTAAAAAACATTCCACGAATAGAAATTTGTTTACCTCACTAATGTTATCTAATCGTTCTTGATTAACGACTGTTTCTTTATGAGGATCAGATACCTCTGTTACCTCTTCTGTTCGGTGATTGTAATTCCCGAGCATTGCTAATACTGTGGACTTTTCAACCTCCATAATATTTTTGAGGAAAATTATTTCATCAGCCTTATTCTGACACTACACAGCAAAAATCATTACAAAAATTTGAATAACTAATACGCAGGGCCGGTCCTAAGAAAATGTGGGCCCGGTGCGAAAATATAATTTTTGGCTCACTATCATATATATTTTACTGTAAAAAATCACAAAAAAATATAGTTTAAACCCCGTTTTTTATTTTTTAAAATATTAGTTTAGATTTGAAATTTTATAATTGGAAAAATTAAAAAGAAATAAATGTTTTCAGCCTGTTTAAAATTTAAATGTAGTAAGTTGATTATTATAGTCGAAATAAATTAGAATTAAAATTTATTTGAAAATTTTATTAAAAAAAAAATTTGATAAAAAATTAGAGTCAGAAAAGAACGGAGGTAAAACTTATAAATCTTTTTAATTAAAAAAAAAAAGAAGAAAGGGAAAGCAGATTCTAGAACCTGCTAGGATTTGAACCATGGATGTGATCGAAGCTCAACAATTTTAATATTCAATCAACATCTCCACTGCACTACTCTTCATCATGTTAAATATTTTGCATAGCTAATATATAATTTATATCAATTTAAAAAATTTGGGCCCCACTAATTCGGAAGCCCTGTGCGGTGGCTCAACTTGCACACCCTCAGGGCCGGCCCTGCTAATACGCTAATTAAAATAAATCGGCATACAATTACATGTTCAATTTCTTTGGCCTTTCTCTCTAATCTTGAAATCAAGATTTCGTATTGTCTTGACATGTTTTTTAATTTGCTTATGGAGGCTAATCTCAGAAACTTCGAAAGGAAAAATAGAATCACTTGAGTACTACCAATGATTAGTAGTATTTACATTACAATCAGTTTTACCATGTTTTTAAATTTTCTTATGGAGGCTAATCTCAGAAACTTCGAAAGGAAAAATAGAATCACTTGAGTACTACCAAATTATAAAGATAAAATTGATCAAAAATTAAACTTATAAAATAAAAGGACTAAATCATCATAAGTTTTTGGTTGTTTATAAAAAGATAAATTTACAAACTAAAATTTGATATATATATATATATATATATATATATATATGGAAGGTTTTTAAACTCCAAAGTAGGGGTGTAACGGGGCGGGGTCCCCCGTTTATCCCCCGCCCCGTTTAAAGGAAAAATCCTCACCCCTGACCCTGCCCCTTTTAACATTTCCCCCTCCCCTATCCCCGCCCTGTTTATGGAACAGGGGCGGGGCGGGGCGGGGGAAAAACGGGGTGAGGCGGGGGCATTATTTAAAAAAAAACATGACTTTGTTTAAAATTTGATTATAAATTTTAATATTTTCAAATATAAATCTTATATAATAGACATGTTTTTATTTATTTTCATTCCATATACAATGTATTTAACAATAAACTAAAAGTCTCAAACATAATCTATATTTTCATTATAAAATATTAAGTAACAATTCAAAGACAATTTTCGTAAACATAGATAATCAATTTTCATTTTATTCTAATATTATCAAATCAATCCAAATTCAAATTTGGTATTTCAAAGTAACAATAAACATAATTAATCTAAATTCAAACATAATGTACGTATTTTTTTTTAATAAAAAAATAGTGTTAAACGGGACGGGACGGGGCCCCGCCGGGCCATTCTCCATACCTTACCTTGCTTGCTAGCGTGAGAGAGATGAGGGCTACAGGCTGAAGCCACCCGAGAGGAAAAGGCTGAGTTTTAGTTAAAATTTTAAATGGTTAGTAATATTGATGGCATGTGCGTGAGGTAAGAAGGTTGGATTTATTTTATTTTAATTATTGTTAATATTGGATTGGATGTGAAAACAAATTTTTTGTCATAAAATAGCCCTGTATTTTAATTAAATTACAAATCACCCCATTCAATCGATTATTTTTAACGAAATTTGGACACATTTATATTATACGCATATCACATGTTTCAAAACCATTAAAGATTTCAATTTTTTTGAACATTTGATTGTGAGTTATATGTTTTATATATTATTAGTATAAGAATTTATTTTTAAATTTTACACATCTGTCAAACTTTTTTTGTTATTTTTCATGAAATCATAATACATGACATATGTAGAATATTAAATATATCTCAATTTCGTTAAAACTAATCGATTGAAGGGTGTGATTTGCAATTTTACGAAAGTGTAGGGGTATGATTTAACAATAACCTAAAATTCAGGTTGTATTGCATATATCCCTAAATAGAAATAAATTGAAACTAACTCTACAATTAAAATATTCTCTAGATGATATATTTATACTTAATATGCTATTAAGATAAAAAAAATATTTTTCATGAATTAAAAATAACTCTATAATTAATAACTAAACAAAAAAATATAGATTAAAAAATAGATAAAAACATAGATTTAAAAAAATGAACGTACCCTGAATGAGTTTAATCAAATTGTGTTGAAAATTTTTCAATTATTATAGTCTATAAAAAAAATATTATAGAGAGAGTGATCAGTGATTAGAATGACTAAATATTTTTTATTAATAAATTAGAGATGATTTTTTTAAAAATAAAATAAGAATAAGTTAGCTAGTTAAAAAAAGGGATGAAAAAAAAAGTTGAGTCGGCTAGAGAGAGGAAAAAAAGTTCAATTGAAACCTGACTTAAGGAAGGGAAAAAAAACAATAAAAAAAAAACATCTACCGCCTAACTTATGGAAGATAGAGAAAAAAAATGAGGGCCTGCAAAGGCCCTGGACACACATGTCCAGGGCCGGCCTTGACAAGTAGCGTCATGACTTTTATTGATAACGAAAGTATATTATCTGTAGTTCGATTATAAATAATGTTCATTGGAGAATCAACGGGAACATAAGGATAAAACGGTAATTACATGGGTAAAACGGTAAATTTAATCTACCTGAAATTATAAAGGTTCCACGTGAAGGATATATCACAGATATAAATAAAAGATAAGCTAAATGGACATAACTCATCTATAGTGAGGGGAGTTCAGCTATGAATCTATAGTGGAATTATTTATAGTTAGATAATAAGTAATTGATTGATTCTGAGTTAATCACTTAATTAACTAATTATTAAGCCCATGATTTATAAGTCCATCAGGTCCCTATGCTAGCCCAAATACCGTAGTCGCGAAATCAAATTGAAGAAATGGAAAAAAAAAATTAAGTAAGTTGAATTACTTAAATAGGTAATATTAATTGTTTAAATGTTGAGTATATTTAAACGGTAATTAATAGAAACATATTATCTTATCTTATCTTAGTCTATACTATATTAAAAAGTAAACAAGTTCGGGAAACATTTTTAGATTAAAATACCCTCTATATAATTAATAAATTACAAAATTAAATAAATATTTAAAATTAATGATATCAAATTTAAAAACTTAATATATATTTTTTTAAAACGTAACAAATATATCAAACTTAAAAACTTAACAACTTTTTTCTAAAAAACGTAACAACTTTTTTAAAATTAAAAACTTAACAATTTTTTTTTATATAATTAACAAATTACAAAATTAAAATCAATATTTGAAATTTATGATATCAAATCGAAAAACTTAACAATTTTTTTTTTTAAAACATAACAAATTTACCGAAACATATAAAATAAAATTGAACTTAACAAGTTTTAAATTTTTAAAGAAGGCAAATTTTGGTTTTATTTGAAAAAGAAAAAACAATTGTAGAAAAAATTGGCTTTTTAGAAAAGTCAATATAAAAATCATATCATATTTAAATATTAATTTAAAAGAAAAAGAAAGATTTTAATTCAAAATTTTAAAAAAAATGGTAAGCAAGGATTTGATTTTAACTTTAACTGACTAAGTTTTGATAAAATTAATAAATTACAAAATCAAATCAATATTTGAAATTTATGATATCAAATTTCCAATTTAAAAACTTAATTTTTTTTAAAACGTAACAAATATATCAAACTTAAAAACTTAATCATTTTTTTTTAAAACTTAACAATTTTTTTTATATAATTAACAAATTTTGGTTTTATTTGAAAAAGAAAAAACAATTGTAGAAAAAATTGGTTTTTTAGAAAAGTCAAAATAAAAATCATATCATATTTAAACATTAATTTAAAAGAAAAAGAAAGATTTTAATTCAAAATTTTAAAAAAATGGTAAGCAAGGATTTGATTTTAATTTTAACTGACTATGTTTTGATATAATTAATAAATTACAAAATCAGGTCAATAATTGAAATTTATGATATCAAATTTCCAATTTAAAAACTTAATTTTTTTTTAAAACGTAACAAATATATCAAACTTAAAAACTTAACAATTTTTTTTTTCAAACTTAACAATTTTTTTTATATAATTAACAAATTACTAAATTAAAATCAATATTTGAAATTTATGATATGAAATTGAAAATTTTATACGTAACAAATATATCAAATTTAAAAACTTAACATTTTTTTTTTGAAAACGTAACAAATTTACAAAAAAAAAAAAAAAAATTGAACTTAACAATTTTTTTTATAAAAACGTGACAATTTTTAAATTTTTTACGAAGGCAAATTTGGGTTTTATTTGAAAAATAAAAAGCAATTATAGAAAAAATTGGTTTTTTTAGAAAAGTCAAAATAAAAATCATATCATATTTAAACATTAATTTAAAATAAAAAGAAAGATTTTAATTCAAAACTAAAAAAAAATGGTAAGCAAGGATTTGATTTTAATGTTAACGGACTAAGTTTTGATTTTTAAATACTCTTAATTTTATTTAAATTGAATTTTATTTATAAATCTAATTTAAATTATATTAAAAATAATTAACTGAGATTGGATTTGAAAACTCTAAATCTTAATTTATTATTTTAATTGAGTTGAATCAATATTTGAATTCAAATTTTAAATATAACCTAATTATATTAATTAAATTATTATGATTTGATTTTACTCTAAATCTAAATTTAATTAATTCGTTTAATTAAATTAAGATTTTGATTTGAATTTTAAATCTGATTTAATTTTATTAATTAAGATATAATTGATTTTACAAATCATTTTAGATTTATTTTTCTACTCTATAAAAAGAATCGTGATTATCAATTGATGTCATATTTTGGAGACCATGTTTAACTACCTGTTTTTTTTCTTTCAATTTTTCTTTTTAATGTTTTTATTTTCAATTTAGGGATGGAATAAGTATTGATGTTTATCAAGAATGGTACGATTCTCAGCAATTGGAATTATTTGTGTTTACTATGTAATTTTGATAGTAGATAAATTGGGAAAAAATACCATTGTAATTTTTTATGGTTCAAGAACCTTTGGCGGTCGATTGGGTAAGAGACATTCAATATATGTTCGGTTTGTTGGATGTTCCTCTGCGTTATTACTTTCGGGCTTGAGGTTAATTAGTTCGAAATGCGAGTCTAGATTTTATTATACGAATACGTACCCTTCAAGATCTATTTGGGTCACTTTGTGGGTTTCTATACTTTTCTATTCAATTTCTTTATTTTTATTTTATCTCAAATTCACATCCCATGTAACAACCCCAAATTCTCAAAACATGGAATAATAACAGCGGAAGCTAAATTTCAAACAAAAACTCTTCTCATATAAGTCAAATTTAGAAAATTTTCGCATTCGATCGATCTTATTTCAAATACCAAAATCCATAATGAAAGAAAAACATCAATAAAATTTTTTATCCAGTCTCAACATGTTTTAAAACAACTAATATTTAAAATGAACTAAAAATCATTTAACCCAGTTAAACAAAAGAGAAGAAATATCTATTGCCGGCAATTTAAATCCTCCCAACCGATCCACCAATCACGAAACATCGTCAGTTGTCAGCTTTCTCCTTCTTTTTACCTGAAAAAAAATAAGTGTAGCATCATGAGGCTACGCCCAATGAGTAGAAATATTTTAAGAAAAGTAACGTCATTGAGAAGTTTCCCTAAATCCTTTAAGTCCATAATGATCTCACATCCCAATCGGTTTCCCCAACTTAAAAGTTTTTACCTTTTTATCCAATGCCTTAACTCAACTAATGTTCGCGAATAAAAGTGAGTTTTCCTCCCCAAAAGCATCGAACTCATATTTCTACAATTCAATCTTTTGAGGTATTCTTCTTATGTATCCTCAAACACATAAACGAACCTACTTTGCACATTCTTTCCCTACGTCATGCAAAACAGTAGTTTTCCCCCTTAACGACGTATTCTTCATTAAGTATGGCCATACTTAATGCGAACCTCCAACCATATTGTTTAAGGCACCAAAACAATATGATTAATTTAAAAACATCACTACCAGAATGCTTGACAAGCCTAATTCCGGTTTCTAGCTTAAAATTATCGTTTCTACCCAAAACCGACTTTTACGTGGCTTAACTTGGAATTTTTAATTTCTGGAAATTAGGCTCTTTCCTAACCTTAAGATGATCTAAAATCACCCAAAATCTCAATTTTATCTCACAAATCGATCACCCAAAGAAATTTCACTAAAAAGAGCTAAATTAGCCTAAACTAGTGTAGTTTAACTCTAATTTCGAACACTAGGGTGGCCTAAAGATTCTAGATAAAATTCGGCAGCATAAAGCCTATTTTATCACTCCCAAAAATATTTAATAATACCTGCAAACAATTCAGATCTCAACAAGAGTCTAATTATGGAATTAGAAAAAGACCTAGGCTAATTTTCCTTCTAATGGGCACTAAGCATGGCGCTTTTCTCTTAAAAACCAGCAAATTTATGGGACTTTAAAACATCCATAAAATAGTCTTAAACATCATAAAATAGCTCATCATTAACTCCAAATTAGTTGCATAACAATAAGAGGCAAAACAAACAATTTTACATGTCTAAATTCCAATTTTAAACACTTTGCAACTCAAATTTATGCAACTTTTATAAAACAGCCCCATAACCTCTTAAAACAGGTTTAGATGATCTCTTTAATGCCCACAAATTCTAATAACAACTTATAAAAGAAAAGGAAAACAAAACATGGAATTAATTAACCTTAAACACATGTACTCACATTAGGTTCAATGTTCAAGTCCTTTCTTTCCAAGAAATTTCACCACCTTCAACCATAAACTTGAAGAGAACTCCTCAATTCTCCACCAAACGCTTCCTATTGAGAACCACACCTACTACGACGAAGAAACATACGAACTATCAATTAAATTCGAATAAACCTTAGTAGGTCCGATTTTTTTTTTACCCTATTACGTTTTCTAAATATGTTGGATTGCTGTGAAATTAATCCTAATGAAAAGATAATGAAAAACATATCGAAATAGACTACTTACTTGCGCAAATCGAAATTCGGATGAGAAAGTCATGGCCAAAATACTTCTTGAGGTTATCTTTTGACGAAAATGGGAGGAAAATAATTTTTGAAGAGGCTATTTTCGGCTGAATGGAGGAAGAAGGTTAATAGCGTTTGGTTGCCAGGTTTGGGTAGTGAGTTGGGGGTTAAACAACTCTAACCTGTGTTTGTTTCCCAGTTTTAAAACTCAATATGATAGGTTTGTTAACCCCCTCTTAACAAACCTATTCATTTTCACAATTTCAATACATTTTACACTTAACAAACTCACTGTACCAAACACGGTGTTAACAAACCCCTGTTTAACAACGCCCTACTTAACAGCTCCCTGCTTAACAACACTCTGCTTAACAACCCAAACTTGACAACCAAACAACCTTAGGGTTTAATCCCGAGTTATGTTAATTACGAAAATGCCATTACACTAAAACGATCATAACTCATTCACCGGGACTCCGAATGATGATCTGTCAGTTGCGTTGGAATCGTAATAACGAGACGATCAACATCATATAAAAATATTGAAGTAAACTTATGGTTTTAATTTTAAGGTTTGGGAGATTACCAAAATACCCTTACGAGAAAATGGGCTATTTTTCACCAAATTCATCAAATCCAACTTCATTAGTATTATTTTGAGAGAATTATAATAATTTCCAATTTTTTATACTCTTACTTGGTAACGGGTCGTTACATCCCATGTTTTTTGAGTTCATTCAAAAAATTGTTCTCTGCTTATAAATTGAATTTCTTCTTTCACTGTATAAAAACCGGTTATGATAATGAATTAAATTTATCAGTAAATAATTTTTATATTTAAAATTCTAAAATTAAAAACCAAATCATTATCAATTCAAATGTAGATAACACAGATAAAAATGTAAAAAGAAATATTTGTTATATTATTTTTATGTCATATTGATTTTTAGTGAAATGGTAGGATTATTTTTAAATAAAATTATTGAAATTAGATATAAATCATCAAAATTAAATTAAAAATTAATATATAATAAAATGAGAATTCACAAACATATTTAAACAAAAAAATGATATTATATGTTATTTTTTACCGTGAAAAAAAACAAAGAGAAAAAAACTACATGGAATAAATATGTATTTTACTTTAAAAAAAATAAAAAAGATGGAGAAAAAACCAAAACAGAATATAAATGCTAATTTATAATAATAAAATAGAAAACAAAGTAATTAAAAATGAACGTGCATCGCACGTGGTAAAGACTAATCTTTAATATCTTAAAAGTGGGGATCATTGAGAATCTTTTTTGGTCTATTCTATCCCTACATAAATTTCAATAATTACAAAATATGCCATTATTTATTTTAAACTCAATATTAAAATCCACAATTTCCTTTATAATTATTTAATATTTTTAAGACAATATATTAATTTATTTTGTGATGATTAACGTATTAAAAAAATAAGCTAAATTTTGCCTTCATATAATATATTTAAAACTTTTATTTAAACCGTTTTTATTTCTCTTTACAGAAATAAACTTAAAATTTTATTTCTTTTTTATTTAAATACAAAATAAAATAAAATATAACATTACTATTACAAAATATTATCAAAATAAAATAAATATATAAATATTTATTTTGTAATTTTAACTTTTTTAAATCATTTTTTATTTAATTTAAAATAATTATTCTACTATTTAAGGGTATTTTAAAAATTGAAACTTTTAATATTCACAAATTCTATCCGATCCTATATTGTCCTCCATCGATTTATAGTTTTCCTGGAACCTGAATATGTCATTCCTGATTGCAAAATATTTTTTAAGAGTAATTAATTATTGGTTGTAATTTAATTACTCATGAGTTTATTACAATAAATTATCTCTCTCATAAATAAGACAAAAATCGGTTGGTTGTCTAAAAAAAAAAAGTAGAAACTGGAACATCAACAATTAATTTGTTTAAACCTATATCATTATAATAATAACTGTAATTTATATACATGAAATATTGTGTAACAGTTGCTTTATTGTTTAAAAAAAATATTTGCCTCATCATTCATGAGAGTGGGGTAATTGAATAAAAAAACGGATGAAAATGATCATTATTTGTGAGAGGTAACATATCAAGAGTCCAATAAGAAGTAAATTCAAAATTTTATAACTAATATAAATACCATTTGCTCAACCTGATGGTTACAATGTGGTTTGAGTTTGATAGCCCTCTACCTCTATTGTCGTAGCTGATGATCACGTCACGTGGTTTGAATCATTTTCTTCATATATATATTTTTGTTTTGTGTTGCTTTATTTTTTTAGTACGTTCCCTCCGAGTTATTATAGACTTGACAGATGATTTTAAAATCTTGAGCAGGTGATTTATCTACAAAAATTATTTGATCTTTTAATATTTGTTGTCCAGAATATGTTTAATTGTGCTATCTTCATAGTTTCTCAATCAGAAGTTGATTCAAAGAAGAAGTTGCAACCCTAAAAGAACTGGAGAAGAAAAATGGTTGAAAGACTTGGTTGAGAAAAATAGTAGGCTCTCCTATTGTTTATGCGGTTTATGAATTTGAAGGCTGTTTTGGCCATATTGTAAAAATAATTGTAAATGTCATTATTTTAGAGTCTATCGTTTAATCGGTGTATTATGTTATATTAAATTATTGAGTTTAATATTTGAAATAGTGGTTTCCAAAAGTTATTTTTACCATCGATATCTCCATTTGGTTTTCCTAATATGATTATTACCCCCTCAAAATTATTTATATTAATTTTCTTAAGTTCATGTTGGTTCTATTATTTTAAGATGTATATATATAGAACTAAAAATTCTTCTTGGTTTATTATGCCAGATAGAACAATCGCAACGATTAATTACTCAACTCCAGATTTAACTTCATAATAAATAATGGTTTGTATCATTTCAATTGTTTATTTAGAGAAGTAAAATATATTAATTATGTTTTCAAATTGAAATAACAAAGGAAGAGAGGGAAAAGATGAAAAAGGAGAAGAAAACGATACTGAAAATGATGCACACTGCATAAAGGACAGTGATAGC
The DNA here is from genome assembly GCA_028015215.1 of Gynostemma pentaphyllum. Classification (NCBI taxonomy): domain Eukaryota; kingdom Viridiplantae; phylum Streptophyta; class Magnoliopsida; order Cucurbitales; family Cucurbitaceae; genus Gynostemma; species Gynostemma pentaphyllum. The sequence goes on along the minus strand of CM051346.1, from coordinate 42,448,812 downwards.
AGCCTGTAGTATTAATAGCTAGAGAATATTACACGTGTAAGCATGCCAATGGACAAACACTAACAGAAAGAAAATGCAAAAGAAATACAAATAAAATGAAGCTGAATTAATCTTCTTTTGATGAAATGTCCTCCACATCCTTGTCTTCTTCATTTATCTTAACATCCCCCCGCAAGCTGACTGGACACGAAGTGACAGTGAGCTTGAGACATAGATTGGAAAACCGATAGGATGTCAAAGGCTTTGTGAATATATCTGCTAGCTGGTCCTCTGAAGGAACAAAACGTACAAGGAGCTGCTTGTTGATTACCCTTTCACGCACAAAGTGAAGATCTATTTCAACATGCTTACTTCGATTGTGCATAACAGGATTTTCAGCTAAGTAAATTGCACTCATATTGTCACAAAGAAGCAAAGGAGTAATGGGAGCCAAAAAACCAATTTCACCAAGGATGGACTGTAACCAGAGGACTTCGGCTGCTGCATTTGACAAGCCCCTATACTCAGATTCTGTGCTTGACCTCGAGACCACCTTTTTCTTTGTTGAAGACCAGGATATGAGATTTTGGCCTAAGAAGGTACAAAAACCAGAAGTACTTCGACGATCATCAGGGCAAGTTGCCCAATCGGCATCTGTATAGCATGTTATGGACTGACTGGTGGATGGAGAGAGAGACAAACCATGTGAGGGAGTGTGCTTAAGGTATCGGAGAATTCGTTTAGCTGCCATCCAGTGGACTGTTGTGGGCTTATGCATAAACTGACACACCTTGTTAACGGCATAGCTAATGTCTGGCCTTGTTATTGTGCAGTATTGCAAAGCTCCAACCAAACTCCTATACATTGTTGGATCCGGTAAGGCTTCCCCATCCGTGATAGAAAGAGATGAATTAATAGCCATTGGAGTGGGGGAAGGCTTACAATCAAGCATTGAATGCTTATGTAGAAGATCCTTTATGTATTTGTTTTGTGACAGATGCAGGGTGTTCTGAGATGAGGAAACGTGGATTCCTAGGAAGTAATGCAAACTGCCCAGATCCTTCAATTTGAATAAACTATCAAGAGAGGAGATGTAAGAGGTAATGAGAGATGGATTTCTGCCAGTGACTATTATGTCATCTACGTAAATTAAAAAAGCAATGAAATCAGCATTCTTTCTATAATAAAAAAGAGAGGAATCAGACTTTGAAGCAAGAAAACCCCAACTGCAAAGATAAGAACTGAGTTTGGTGAACCATGCTCGAGGGCTTTGTTTTAACCCATAGAGAGATTTGTTTAGTTTGCAGACATAATGTGGATGTTGAGTGTCAATAAAACCTGGGGGTTGAGACATGTAAACATTTTCTTGTAAATCCCCATTAAGGAATGCATTGTGCACATCCAATTGTCTAATCATCCAATTGTGTGAAACTGCCAAACTTAACAAAATTCGAATGGTTGCTGGTTTTATGACCGGGCTGAAGGTTTCAAAGTAATCTATCCCATAGGATTGATTATAACCTTGAGCCACCAACCTGGATTTATATCTCTCAATGTCTGCATTTGGCTTGAGCTTAACCTTGTAAATCCACTTGCAGCCTATAACTTTGCAGTTGGATGGTGGTGGTAGAAGATGCCATGTGTTGTTTTGAAGAAGAGCATCATATTCTTGAGCCATAGCATGTTGCCATTCTGGAATTAGAGCAGCAGATTTAAAAGAGGAGGGTTCGGGGATAGAGGTTTTGGTTGGACTGGATGTTTTACTAAGCCATACCTTTGGTTTGAAAATACCAGATTTGACCCTAGTGATCATAGGATGGTCATTATGAGTTTGGAAAGGAGGTTCAAGAAGATGAGTGGTGGACTCTATAGCAGAGGGTGAAATAGGAGTAGGCAAAAGATTAGAGGGAGAGGAAGAAGTAACAGGGGAAGAAATAGAGACAATGGCATGAGAATTGAGGTCAGTGGTATTTTGAGATTGATGAGGAAAAGGTGAGGGATGTGGGGATGGAGGTAAAGATGGAGAAAGATGTTGACTGGTTGAAGGATGATTGATTGGAAATGGGGAAAAGCTAGGAAGAACATAGGAATGGGGAAAGGTTGATATATCATAGTGGAAGGATTGTACAGTGGTAGGTGGTTTGATAAGACTAGAGTAGGGAAAGAAAGATTCATTGAAAATTACATGTCTTGAAATGTAAATTCTGCCAGTAGAGGGATCAAGGCATAAATAGCCTTTATGATTGGTGCTGTATCCTAGAAAAATGCATTGAGATGATCGGAATTGCAACTTAGATTGGTTATAAGGTCTAAGGTAGGGAAAGCATGCACACCCAAAGACCTTGAGAAGTTGGTAATCTGGCTGTTTGGAAAATAGGAGATCATATGGTGATTTGTTGTGCAACACAAGGGTGGGTAATCTGTTAATGATGTGAACAACAGCCTGAAAAGCATAAGACCAAAAGGCTTTTGGTAACATAGAGTGAGCCAATAGTGACAACCCCATTTCCACAACATGCCTATTCTTTCTTTCTACACGGCCATTTTGTTGAGGGGTATAAGGGCAGGAGATACGATGATGAATGCCATTAGATTCAAGAGTAGCAGATAATGAGCGAAATTCACCACCCCAATCTGTTTGTAGGGCTTGTAAATTACAGTGAAATTGATTCTTAACCATGGTCAGAAAGTGTGTAAAGTAAGACAAAGTTTGATCTTTAGAAGTAAGTAAATACAACCATGTATAGCCAGTGTAGTCATCAATGAATAGAAGGAAATATCTAGCACCATTAATTGAAATAGTAAGGGAAGGTCCCCATAAGTCTGAATGTACAAGCTGAAAAGGAGAATTGCTGACTCTACTTGAGCTAGAAAAAGATAAACGATGGCTCTTAGCCATTTGACAAGAATTACAGAAATCAAAACTAGATTGTTTAAGAGGAGGCTGTGAACAAGCTTGCAACACTTGATTGACTATGGTGGAGGCTGGATGACCAAGTCTGTAGTGCCACAAGGTGGTAGTGGTTGTTGACTTTTCAAGTCAATTAATCTTAATTAACTTTGTTTTGATGATAACAAACATACTTAAATACTAATCAATTTTTTGTGTTTAAGTATCTTATTTTGTAGAGCATAATTTTACGGATCTGATGCAATTTGAATCGCTTCAATCGGACGTCAAATGCTCAAGATATTAATTTTACAAGATTGGAAATTAATTAATATATTTGGGATCAGGTGTGGCGTGTCCATCGTAAATAGCGTGCGCTTGTATTTTCATCCGTCAGATGAAAGGAGTTTTAAAACAAGCGGCCCAGATTAATTCAATGAAAATAATAATAAAAAAAAAAGGACGCAACGGTCATTTCCGGATTTCTAGTGTTTGATGACGTCAGCGTGTCTTTGGCATTCATCCCAGCCGTTAATCTCTGTCCATCCAGCGGTACTGAAGCTTCCACGTATGCGTGTCTCTCTGTCCGTTCGATTGCGCTTCATCAAGCGGTCCGGATCTCTCCACGTTTCAGATTATTTCCACCCGTTAGATCTCTCTCCATTGAGCGGTCCAGATGAGTCCACGTCGCGCATGTGAAGTGCCCAATAGCTGGTGACTTATTTTCTCTCTCCGCGTGGGTCCCACCTGACAACCTATTATTCATCATCTCTCCAATCAGCATTTAATGCATTCTCTCTCATCATGTCTTGGTCCAGCCGAAAATTCATATTAAAATATGAATTAAATGGTCAAGCTTTCAAGGAGTATTAATTATGATCTTTGAATTAATTTTTAATTCAAATATTAAAAGAAAAGACATCCTCTCCTACGTTGACACATGGCATAACGGCTAGTAGACTCTCCTCCCTCTCTAAATGGCCGAAAATGGACAGATTGAAGTCAAGAAAAATATTGGGAAAATCATCATCTTCTTGCTTCTGGGTCTTGAAAATTGTCCACCATTTTTGAGCAATTTTTTGTGAGATTTAAAGTGTAATTTATTAAACCATTGTAAGGGTTTATTGGGGAGTGACTTCTACATTTTGTTGTGAGCTTTAAACTTGTAAATTTACTTTTTGGGAGAGTTTGTAATTTGTGTGAAATTCTATAATTCACATTTTGGGGTCGGTTTCCTAGCCCGTAAAAATAGGAACGACTGTAGGGTTGTTCTTGAGCCCGGAAAAAGAATCGTTTTGTTGGGGTTTGATCTTGATCCCGCTAAAAGGATTGGGTTCGCACTTGCTCCCGGAAAAGGTGTTAATACAAATTCCCGAGAGGCGCTCGGGGAGTGGACTAGGCCGTGTTTTTGGCCGAACCACTATAAATTTCGGTGTCAATTTCTCTAACCCTTACTCTTTTAATTATCGCACTAATTATTATTGATAGTGTTCATTGAAATTCTACATTGCTTTACATATTTATTGTATGAATTAAATTAAACGAATTTAGCTTATTAGAAATTGATCTTGATTTAATTCTTCCCAATCTTATTTAAATAGAGGTTATTTTGTTAAAGAGAATTTTAATTTAAAAATTCACATAATTCTCTTGAGTTTAAAAAGGACAAATTAAATTGCAAATTAAACAACACATTTGAAAAAGATTTACTAAATTTTAATTAAACCCTATTCACCCCCCCTCTAGGGTTGCCATCGATTCCTACAATTGGTATCAGAGCGAGGTTTGCTCTTCTTTTGAATCGAAAAATTATTTTTCAAAAACTATTTTGCTTGTGATTAAAAAGTTTCTAATTTTTGAAAAATTATTTTTAAAAGCTTAATTGCTAGAGCTATTGGCAACCATGAATTTTTGTGATAGTCAAAGTATTGATATACCTCCTATATTTGAAGGTAAATGTTTTGATCATTGGAAAATTAGAATGAAAATTTTCATACTCTCTATTGATTATAAATTGTGGGATATTATTGAAGTAGGATTTAAAATCCCCACTAAAATTGTTAATGGTGTTAGTTGTGCTAAACTCAAGAAAGAATGGTCTTTAAATGAAAAAGAATCGTATTCTTTTAATATAAAAGCAATTCAACTTCTCTATAGAGCTTTAGATAGAAAAATACTTGATAAAATTTCACACTTCCTATATGCTTATGAGATTTGGAATTTTCTTGACAATGCTTATGGTTTAGATAATCCTCCTTGTATTACTAATGATTTAATTGATGTGAAGGAGAGTTATAAGTCTCAAAAGCAAGAAAATTTCCATGCGAAAGAGAAGGAGAAAAGTGTTGAATCCTCGATGTGTTTAATGGCTCGTTCCGATGATGAGAGTGATGGTGATAGTTATGAAGCTAGTGATGATGAGGTAATTGATAAACCCTCATATGATGAATTATTAAATGAGCTTGAATGTATGCAACAAAACTTTGAAAAATTTAGCTCGAAATATCTTTTACTTTCAAAGAAATATAAAGCCTTGAAAATCGAGAATGAATCCTTGATAGATGAGAATAATTCTTTGAAAAATAGAATAAATGATGAATCATTGCACAATGATTGTTGTGGAGAGAAAAATGTCTTTATTGATAGGATTAAATCTCTTGAAAATGAGTTAAATGCTTTGAAAAATAAAAATAAAGAGATTGAGTCATTTTCATTAGAACTAAAGAATGAAAATGTTTGTTTGAAAGAAAAATATGTTCAATTGAAAAATGATAATATGATCTTAGAAAAAGAGAAATTAGCTTCTCTTGATAAAATCAAATTTATTGAACATGATGCTTGTGAGAAGAATGATCTTTTTCATGTGCTTAAAAAAAAAGAATTACTTGCTAAGAAAGAGCTTGATATTGCAAAAGAGTCAATTAAGAATTTGTCAATTGGTGCTAAAAAGTTTGATAAAATTATTGAACTTGACAAATCTATTAATGATAAAAGGGATTTAGAATATGTGGATAAGTTTTATAAACCATCTACTTCTAAAACCACATTTGTTGAAGCATCTTCTTGTATAATAAATGATGACATGCCTATTATGCCTAATCTTGATAAAGCTAAATCTTTTGTGCATAATTTCAAAAAGATTAAGATTAATCTTGGTAAATCTAAATTTGAACCTAAGTATGAAAAGGCTAGAGTTATGCATGTAAAATCTAAATTTGTACCTACATGTCATCATTGTGGAGTTAAAGGTCATACTAGGCCAAATTGCTTTAAATTGAATAATACTCCAAAAAGGAAGAATTTCTTTAAGAGAAATAATTTGCATAATCATTTTGTGAAAAATAAATTCATGCCAAATGTTGTTTGTTATCATTGTGGCATAATTGGTCATAAAGCTAATACTTGTAATGTGCCAAAATTAAATGGAAGAATAGTTGGAACAAGATTGAAATGGATTCCGAAATTTATGCCTACTAACCATGAAGGACCCAAGAAATGGGTACCAAAATCCTTTGATTGAATATTTTGTAGGTGTGCAAGCCTAGTTGCTTGGACTTCAAAATGAAAATTAATTGAAAATGGAGCAACTATCATTGGCTTGCTTGGATTCTCCAAGGGAAAAGAAAAATAGCTTATTCGGTAACTTTTTTTTGTGGATTTGGATAGTTGAGATTAATCTTGAATGTTTATCCACTTTATGTGACACATGATTTTTGCAATTGAAATTAATTCCCTTGAGAAAATTTGAAAATATACTATTTTGATTAATCAATCATGCTTTGAATTATTCAGATAAATATCCTTGAGATACATTTGACTAGTCATTTTAAATTTATCCTTGATGCTTAATGAGGAATTGAAATTTGAGCTTTGTTTGTTAAATTTTTATGGAGATTAAAGTTTTGATTAATTGAGATTATGGCTCCATGATGAAGTTTGGAGATTTGATAGTTTTGAAATTGAATTATTAATTTTGATAATCCATTATAACTTTTACTTATCTTATTTGATTTGAGGATTATCATTGTTGTTTAGGATGATTGAGTTTTGATAGAGTTTTGATGCTTATGTTTTTAAAGAAAGAAAATTATATTGGTATTATAAAATGAAACCTTTTAAAAAAAAAATAAATTGAGTTTATCCAAATGTCTTTTAGGCATTGATTATGTCCATTTGATTTTTTTTTGTAATTAAGATGAACTTGGTTTAAATTTTCTTAAATGTCTTTTGACTTGTTTTGATGATATCTTATTAAAAGATTTACGCTTCTAAAAGAAAATTGTTCCATATTTTTTTAATTAATTTTATTTGTTTTCATGGAACAAAATATTTTTGCTAGATGAAAAATTATTTTGAGATTATTGATTATTCTTGTTGAAAATAATTTGGTTTTAAAACTATTATTTGAAAAGAGTCAATTTCTTTTTCATAGGGGGAGTTATTATGGAACTTATTGATTGATATCTATTGAGCACCTTTAATTGATTTATCCTAAATTGGTATCTTTCAATTTTTGATATTTATTGGAATATTTTTTTTAAGTTGATATTTATAAAATTTGGTTTTATTTGGTGTAAAGTTCTAAAATATTGAAATTAAATTATTTTGATGAGATAAAGAAGTTTAATATTGCACCATTTTGGTCTAACAAATTTGAACTTATTTGATTTGAATTGGTTATAAATTCTTATACTATATGCCATAGACTTTTATTGATTGAATCTTTGAGTGACATCAATTGAGATTTTATTCATGAAAAACTACAAATGGTATGAGCTTAATTGTTATAAATGCCTCTTTAAATTGAGAAGTTAAGTACCTTAAATTGATAATTTATTCTCTCTTGGACTTATTAAAAAAAAAATTTGAGAAAATTAATGACTATTTTTAAAAGTATAATATTGAAAATCTTATGATGGGTTGATGATTGAAAGGAAAAGACTTTTTAAAGTTTGGATAACTTTTGATATCCAATTAATTTTTTTTGTGGTTGGTTCGTTAAAATTTTGTCTCCTTACATTTATTAATAAAACTACTTTTTAATACAAAATGGTATTTAGTATGAAGACATTGAATGTTTTTTTTAATATGGATTATTCCATTCTTGTACTATTTATCTCCATGAACTTTGATTGAAATTTTTTTTTATTCTAATTTGATGATTCAACTTTGAAAGAGTTTAAAGTTCTTTAAATTATTGGGTTTTATGATAACCCATGAATTTAGGGGGAGCCTCAATTTTGTGAACTATGAAAATACTATGGATTATATCTTGATGATTTGGATATTTGATGGATTATATATTGCTTAATATAATAATCTTGGACTACTATACTCATTTATATATGTATATCTCTTGCGTTAGAGCTTATTGCAAAGATTGAGATGTTTGCTTAAGAATATTATTCTTTTCAAAGAGTTGAATATTTTTTGTGATGAAATTGATGCTATTCTTTAGGAGCTTTGCATTGAAATTATTTTTTGATTCCTTACTTCAGTGGATTAACTTGTCTTGATGCTACTTTTTTATTATTGAAGAAAATTTTGAGTAATTGAGTTTTGTTTTTATAAAATGAGGAGAAATGCTTTAATTGATAGAATTTTTATTCTTTTGGAATCTTATTTGTTCATTTGATTATCCTTTTTGATTGATTCCAAAAGGGGGAGAAAGTTTGGATGAAAAATGAATAAGTCATTGATCTTTAATTGATTAGTAATATTATTGTATGAGAAAATTTACTAAATAGGAGAGAACCTATTTAGGGGGAGCTTTTATTGTTATATATAAAACACTTGAATACTTATTGATTTGATGTTGAGCTATATTGAAAATACTATATTAAATTACTGCTCATGTGCTTTCATTTTTCCTTGATGGTTTGTCATCATAAAAAAGGGGGAGATTGTTGACTTTTCAAGTCAATTAATCTTAATTAACTTTGTTTTGATGATAACAAACATACTTAAATACTAATCAATTTTTTGTGTTTAAGTATCTTATTTTGTAGAGCATAATTTTACGGATCTGATGCAATTTGAATCGCTTCAATCGGACGTCAAATGCTCAAGATATTAATTTTACAAGATTGGAAATTAATTAATATATTTCAGATCCAGTGTGGCGTGTCCATCGTAAATAGCGTGCGCTTGTATTTTCATCCGTCAGATGAAAGGAGTTTTAAAACAAGCGGCCCAGATTAATTCAATGAAAATAATAATAAAAAAAAAAGGACGCAACGGTCATTTCCGGATTTCTAGTGTTTGATGACGTCAGCGTGTCTTTGGCATTCATCCCAGGGTTAATCTTGTCCATCCAAGGCGCACGAAGCTTCCACGTATGCGTGTCTCTCTGTCCGTTCGATTGCGCTTCATCAAGCGGTCCGGATCTCTCCACGTTTTGATTATTTCCACCCGTTAGATCTCTCTCCATTGAGCGGTCCAGATGAGTCCACGTCGCGCATGTGAAGTGCCCCCAATACTGGTGACTTATTTTCTCTCTCCGCGTGGGTCCCCCCCGACAACCTATTATTCATCATCTCTCCAATCAGCATTTAATGCATTCTCTCTCATCATGTCTTGGTCCAGCCGAAAATTCATATTAAAATATGAATTAAATGGTCAAGCTTTCAAGGAGTATTAATTATGATCTTTGAATTAATTTTTAATTCAAATATTAAAAGAAAAGACATCCTCTCCTACGTTGACACATGGCATAACGGCTAGTAGACTCTCCTCCCTCTCTAAATGGCCGAAAATGGACAGATTGAAGTCAAGAAAAATATTGGGAAAATCATCATCTTCTTGCTCTCGGGTCTTGAAAATTGTCCACCATTTTTGAGCAATTTTTTGTGAGATTTAAAGTGTAATTTATTAAACCATTGTAAGGGTTTATTGGGGAGTGACTTCTACATTTTGTTGTGAGCTTTAAACTTGTAAATTTACTTTTTGGGAGAGTTTGTAATTTGTGTGAAATTCTATAATTCACATTTTGGGGTCGGTTTCCTAGCCCGTAAAAATAGGAACGACTGTAGGGTTGTTCTTGAGCCCGGAAAAAGAATCGTTTTGTTGGGGTTTGATCTTGATCCCGCTAAAAGGATTGGGTTCGCACTTGCTCCCGGAAAAGGTGTTAATACAAATTCCCGAGAGGCGCTCGGGGAGTGGACTAGGCCGTGTTTTTGGCCGAACCACTATAAATTTCGGTGTCAATTTCTCTAACCCTTACTCTTTTAATTATCGCACTAATTATTATTGATAGTGTTCATTGAAATTCTACATTGCTTTACATATTTATTGTATGAATTAAATTAAACGAATTTAGCTTATTAGAAATTGATCTTGATTTAATTCTTCCCAATCTTATTTAAATAGAGGTTATTTTGTTAAAGAGAATTTTAATTTAAAAATTCACATAATTCTCTTGAGTTTAAAAAGGACAAATTAAATTGCAAATTAAACAACACATTTGAAAAAGATTTACTAAATTTTAATTAAACCCTATTCACCCCCCCTCTAGGGTTGCCATCGATTCCTACAGTGGTAAGTCTTGCATTGAGAGAAGTGGCTGTAGAAGGAGAACAGACATTTGAAGGTGAAGACACAGTGTAGAGGCCATGTTTAAGAAGACCCTGGAGGATGATTCTCTTGGTGTGCAGATCCTTCACAAGAAAGAAATGAGGATGAAATTCTACGAAAGCCTTATTATCATAACAAAGCTTTGCTACACTAATCAATTTATGTGACAAAGAAGGAATGTGAAGTATAGAATTTAGAGATAAAGGTTTGGAAGGAGTTGAAATAGTAGTGAAGCCAGTATGAAAAATGGGAATGAACTTACCATTGCCAATCATAACCTGCTCTTGCCCTGAATAAGGAGCTGTATTGGAGAGAGAATTCAAGGATGGTGTCATATGATGGGTTGCTCCTGAATCAAGAAACCATTCGTGATCAGGGTGAACAATCTGAGATGACGAATGGTTTGGAGATATGGGTCTTGCAACGGATGTAAAATCTGGAATATGAGGAGGGGTTGTGGAATAAGAAGATGGGGAGGTTGCTGTGAAGTTGGTAAAATGTGCTCGTGGTGAAGGTATGGGTGATTCGGAAAAGGGCAAGGGACTGGTATAGGATTGAGCAGCAACATTAGCCTGTGGACGTGGTGGCATTATAGCAGGATATCGTTCTTTGTTGTCCCTTTCATAGCACACCAAGGCAGTATGGCCTAATTTAGAGCAGATTTGACATTGGGGTCTTTGTCTTCCACCCCATCTTTGGGAGGATTGTGAGGAACGAGAATATGGTTCAGGAGGTAAAGGTCTTGGAGATGGAGGAGATATAGGAGGTATGTTATATTGAACAGGGTTAGGTTGTTGATTTGGAGTAAATTGAGGTGAATATGACCAAGATGGACGACGGGAAGATTGAAGAGAGAAATTAGCTAGGTTAGCTTGAAGTAAATTGAGCTGATCAACAGAATTTTGTCGTTCTAGCCGAGCTTCATAGCTTAGAAGGAGGCTACGAATGTCCTCTAATGAAGGCTTATCGGTTCTATTTTGAATGGAAGTCACAAAAGGGTTATATTCGGCTCCAAGACCATCAAGGATATATGAGACATGGTCTCTATAAGACAAGGGTTCCCCAATTGCTGAAAGTTTATCTGCAACCTGTTTGATATTGGCAAGAAACTGAGAAATAGAGACTCCATCCTTCTTTGATTTTTGCAACTGAGATCTAAGGCTCATAATGCTTGCAGTTGAGACAGACTCATAGACCCTTCGTAATGTATCCCAGATTTCATAAGCTGAAGAGCAACTAACGATCTCGTTCATCTTGTCTTCAGAAAGGGATGAGTACAGTCATCCCATAACCAATCTATTTGCCTTTTGCCAGAAATGGTGTTCTAAGTTTATCTGGGTTTGATGAGGATCTATAAATTTTGGAGGAGGAGGAAGAGATCCATCTATATATGCCTCTAAACCATTGGAAATAATCACATTCAGTAATTGATTTTTCCATAAAAGATAGTTTGAATCTGTTAATTTGACAGTCAAGGACGAAGATCCCAGATTTGTGGGCTGTTGTTGAGATGGGTTAAGAAAGGGAGCTTGAGGAAATTGGTAAAAACCAGGATTAGGAAAGGGATTTTGATGAAATGTAGGATAATATCCTTGAGGGAAGAAGTTCTGAGGTCCAACATTTCCTCTTGTATCATGTGGATTTTGAGCATTTTGATGAAAAGTAGTGGGTTGTCTCTGGATAATAGGTGTGTGTGGAATGGCAGGGGTATTTTGAGCTTGTCTGTTCGGATTTAATGGAGCCACTGGTGTGGTAACAGTGGATGAGATATTTGAGGTGATTAAAGGTTGAATTGGTTCTTGCGAAGAAGAGGAGGCCCCAGATCCTGACGCCATGACAGCCTTTATGGCTCTGATACCATGAAATAACAAAGGAAGAGAGGGAAAAGATGAAAAATGAGAAGAAAACGATACTGAAAATGATGCACACTGCATAAAGGACAGTGATAGCAGCCTGTAGTATTAATAGCTAGAGAATATTACACGTGTAAGCATGCCAATGGACAAACACTAACAGAAAGAAAATGCAAAAGAAATACAAATAAAATGAAGCTGAATTAATCTTCTTTTGATGAAATGTCCTCCACATCCTGTCTTCTTCATTTATCTTAACACAAATATACTACGAAATATAATGAAAAGAAGGAAAAATAAAACTTTAAATCATCAAATTTTAACTGAAATATGATATTTCAATAGATTAATAATTATATATAACACGGGTAAATTTTATTAAAATAAATAAATTAAAACAAAAATCACATTTTAATAAAAATATTTGTAAAGTTGGGACATACACATAATTCAAAATTTTAAAAAAAAAATAATCTGAAAAGGTATATAGAATCTAATTTAAGATTCTTAAACATTAAAGTAATAAAATAAAATAAGATTGTCTTATGATTGAATCTCTAAGGTTATGGTTCCAAGATTTTTCATTTATTGAAAAGAAAATGTCTCAGTAATAATATATATATATATATATATATATATATATATATATATATATATATATATATATATATATATATATATATATATATATATATATTTATTTGGAGAATACTGGTTTCCAAACTAATTTTGAAGAGCTCCTACATTCTTTAATTTATATGGATTCAATTGTTTAAATATGTGAATCTCACTAGCTTTATAATCTAATAATAGAAATAAAACATACATGTACGAAGGAATGTAGGAACACATTTAACTTAGTTTGGAGGCAACAGTACTTTTTTTTAAGTAACCCTATTTTTGTTAGCAAGATCCCATAATGTTAGATTTCATTAAACCACTCACTATTAGAATTAATATTTTTTTCTCTTTTAATATTAAAACAAATTTAAAAATAATAAGTTTTAGTTTCATTCACTTAAAATTTATAATTATATTTTAGTTAATAACTATTCTTTATATCAACAAAAATTATATTTAATAAAGATAATGGTTAGTTAAATGCATCAGCTAAATCTATTTCAATAAAAAGTTTCCATAAATAAATTGAATTAAAAAAATATATTAATTATATAATGTTCTTACTAAAATAAAAATTAAGATTTACACGGTATGTATCTCATTGTTTTTTTAATAACATTTAATTTTTCATCCAATATATATAGGATATATTATTTAATTTGGCTACCACAAATTTAACACTCTCCTTGATAACCATAGAATGGGTATTTTTAGTAATCTTTCATTACCTATTAAAACCTTTCATTGAATTAACTAAAAAAAAAATCCTTTCATTGAAGGGTTATAAGGGGATTACTCCACTCTACGCTACACACTAAATTTAGGCCATTTAGTGTTATTAGGTTTAAATATAATGAATCAAAATAAACACGCCGGTCTTATCTAAAAAAAAAATAAATAAATAAAGTAAAAATAAACACACTAGTGACTAATAAAATTGAATTAAGAATATAGTTGGTAAAAAATTTAGGAAGTATAATGTCTAAAAAACTTTTAAACTAATAATTTTATTATTGAATCTAGAAAGAGAGAAAAATAAGGGCAACAAATATTATTTTTAAAACTATTTATGATAAAATAAAAATTGATATTAATTTTTATAGTTGAATATTAGAAAGAGTCTTGATTTTAATGGACGTAGAATTACAAAACTATGTTTTACCTTTCAAAAATAGTTTTCTCTTACCTAAATATATTAGAAAATTGTTTACAATTTCAATTATTTATAAATAAATTCAAAAAGAATAGAAAAATTCTATATACTACCAATTTAATTATTAAATTTTCAATAAATAAAAGGATTAATACGTACAACACACTTAGTAAAAACTAGTATATTAAAAGTTAGAATAAGTGGAGAATCTTTCATTACCATTTTTACCCTCATTATTTTTCTTTATTCCAAGATTAGTGTTGATCTCTTGACCTCCTATGTGACAACCCGTCACTTTTAAATAATTTAAATTAGAAAACACAGCGGAAGTCTTTATATTTTAAGAAAAATGGCATGGTTATGTTTGTAAATTGGCTAGCTAAAACCTGTGTTTACATCTTAATTTCAAAATCTAAATAACACAAGGAACATTAAGTTCCTATCAGGAGTTCAAAAGCTTATAATCATAAAATAAAGACAAAAGCTCTTAAGAGCTATATACAATTGTACAAATCTCAAAATTATATAAAATTCACAAAACCATGTACATGGACTTTTACATAACACCTAGTTCATCTCAAAATCATCATCTCTCGATCATGCAGCACCATCTCCTTTCCCACGACCTCTAGTCAGGGCATTACCTGAAATTTTTGTAATATCATGAGCTAACAACTTAAGCCCAGTGAAAATAATAAGAATAAAAAGTAAAGATAGACCTCAAATTCGTATTCCGATTTGTGTCCAATTAATCTGACACAACCATTCCTAAAGTTCTCCAAACTCTAGGTAATTTCATTCTATAATCTCCAAAGGATGATATTACTAACACTCGTAGTCAAATTCTCATCCATTAACTTGTTACAACATAAATAAGAAAAGTAAATAAACTTTACATAAATAAAACATTTCGGTTCTTTATCCATGATATATATTTCCATCGATCATATGCATGAAGGTAACGAGGACATCTCGTGTTGAGGAAAGTTATGTAGGTTGTTGAGTTGGTTAAGTTGTTAGAGTTTGTTATAGTCAGTGGGTTCTCAATTGTATATATAAAGATCTTTGTATATCAGAATAAACTAATGAAAAGTATTTTGATGTAATGCCTCTTGAAATGGTATCAGAGCCAGTTGACACACGTCAATTCTCCTCTTTCGTCCTTTAGTGATAAATCCCTAATTCTCTCTCTGGTTTCTCTATGTTTTCCTCTAGAAACCAGCGATTTCTTTCAATTTTTTGTTGTTGTTGTTGTTGTTGTTGTTGCAATCTTTAATAAATTCTTTGCAACTGTATTGAAATTGTTTCATAGAAATTCTGTTTGGAGTTAATATTCTTGTAATCATCAATGGCTTCCGTCCCTGGATTGAGTTCTTCAACTCAAAGTGAGTTTTCATTGTCTTCTCCGCCCACATCTAAACTGAAATTAACTCCGATTTCCTCTAAACTTGATCGAAACAATTACGTATTTTGGAGATCACAAGTGATTTCGTCTGTTGCTGCAAATGATATTGAGATCTTCCTTTTTGGAACTCAACCACAACCTCGTCGAATCATTTCTGGATCTGAAAGTTCTACATCAATTAATCCACAATTTGTAGCATGGAGACGAATTGATCAACATCTTCTCAGTTGGCTATTCGCATCTATCAGTGAAAGCATATCCGATCATATCGCAAGATGTGTAACTTCTCATGAAGTTTGGTCTAAACTCGAATCATTATTCTCTTCTGGATCAAAAGCTCGAATTCTTCAACTTCAACAACAACTCCAGACTTGCAAGAAAGGATCTCTGAGTATGGACGATTATATGATGAAGATGAGAGAATTCGCTGATCGTCTATCTACTGCTGGTGAATCCATTAGTGATTCTCAACTTCTTCTCTACATTCTTGGTGGTTTAGGTCTTGAGTACGATTCAGTTGTTGTTCATCTCACTGCACGTCATGACAGAGTAACAATGGAAGAGGCACAATTCTTGTTACAGAATCAAGAACTACGTATTGAGCAATATACTTCATCAGGCTCATCTGACACTCTCAATCACCTTGCTAATACCGTTGTTTTCAGAAATGGAAATCGAGGAGGAAATAATCAAGGAAGACAGGGACAGGGAAATCGTAATGGTAATTATCAGAACAATTCTGGTGGAAGAGGTCGTGGTCGAGGTAGAAATGGAAATCGCCTTACTTGTCAAATTTGTCGTCGAATTGGCCACATTGCACCAAATTGCTATGATCGATTCAAACGCGACTTTTGACCTGAAGCGCATGCTGCAGTAGCCAATACAAATTCTATGAGACCTAACCCCAATCCACAAGCTGTAATAGAGAATTCTAATCAAGCAAGCACCTCAAATAATCCAACAATTCTTGCATAATCAGGCCTCCGAGTCAGAAGTCTATACTGCTTCATCATTCAACAATTCAAATGATGATTATTGGTATCCGGATAGTGGTGCTACTGATCACATCACTACAGATCTCAATAATTTTTCTCTGGCAAGCAATTATCACGGTAAGGGAAAACTCACTGTAGGTAATGGTGCTTAACTCCCTATCTCTCATATTGGCCATTCATCTCTTCAATCCTCTTCCTGCCCCTCAATTTCTCTTCAGCTTAAGAAAATTTTGTGTGTTCCTACTATCACTAAAAATCTTTTGAGCATATCTCGTATTACTCAGGGTAACAATGTTATTGTTGAATTTGATTCTTCATTCTGCTTTATCAAGGATAAAACTACAAAAGCAATCTATTGCAGGGTTCCACTAAAGATGGCCTCTACCACTTTGAGACTGCAACCTCTGCAAAAGCTGACAACTCACTCGTGCAAAGTTCTACTTCTGTTCCCTTACCTTTTTCAAATTCTTCAACCTGTTATGTTAGTCAAATGTCTGATTTACATTCTGTTCAAATAAATTTGGTGAATTTGTGGCACAAACGCCTAGGACATCCCTCCCCTCGAGCTCTTTAAGCTCTCTCCCCCTTGTAAAAATCACTACTAGAGCATGTAATAAAATGTCCTTTTGTGCAGCCTGTCAATTAGGCAAGTTACATCAAGTCTCTCTTCCTTTGTCAAATAATGTTGCTTCCAAACCTTTTGAAGTTGTTCATGCTGACATTTGGGGCCCTGCCCCTCTACTTTCTCTGTCTGGTTTTCGCTATTACTTGAGTATTGTAGATGAATATACACGTTATACTTGGATTTTTCCCTTGAAACTCAAATCTGATGCTAAGCATGCTTTCATTCATTTCTATACACTCAACGAAAGACAGTTTGAAACCAAACTTAAATGTGTCCAAACAGATTGGGGAGGTGAATTTCGTAGCCTTCTTCCACTACTTAACAAAATGGGTGTACTTTTTCGTCATCCTTGTCCTCATGTGCATCAGCAGAATGGACGAATTGAGAGAAAACATCGACATATAGTTAATGTTGGTCTCTCACTCCTTTCTCAAGCTAATCTACCTTTACGTTTTTGGTGGGAGTCTTTCTCAACTTCTGTATTTCTCATAAATCGAACACCTACTGCCACTCTTGCAAATGCCTCTCCTTATCAAAAACTTTTCTCTCGAGACCCAGATTATTCATTCATGCGCATATTTGGTTGTTCTTGCTATCATCTCTTACGACCCTACAATAACCAAAAGTTCCAATTCCGCTCCAAAAAGTGTTTGTTTCTTGGTTACAGCAACAACCATAAAGGCTATCGGTGCTATGAAATGACCTCTGGGAGGATTTATATGGTTCGTACTGTATCTTTTAAAGAATCAGAATTTCCATATTCTGATTTTTTATTGTCTAAATCCTCACCTAGGATTGATACTATCTCCCATCCTATATCCTGTCAACATCCTAACATTGTAATACCAAATCAAATTGAAAGTCCCAAATTACTTCCTCTCAATCAAAACCAGTCAGAGACAAGCAATCCCATTCTTCAAATTCCAACCTATATCCATAGATCACTAATTCAATCCACCCATCCTATGACCACTCGGTCAAAAACAGGCGTCTTCAAACCGGCCAAACCCTCAATTTGCTGCCCTTTCCACAACAGTTGAACACTTACCTACTGAGCCTCTTAATGATGATATAGCTCTTTCAGATCCAAGTTGGAAAACTGCCATGACTGAGGAATTTAATGCTCTTCAACGTAATAATACATGGTCTTTGGTTCCTCGAACAAATGGTATGAATGTAGTTGATAATAAATGGGTATACAAAGTGAAAACAAATGCTGATGGGACTATTAACAGACTCAAAGCTCATCTTGTAGCCAAAGGTTTTCAACAAACTCCGGGTATTGACTACTTTGACACTTTTAGCCCTGTTGTGAAGCCATCTACTATTCGTGTTTTATTTTCTCTTGCTGTCACATTTAACTGGGAAATTCAGCAACTTGATATTAATAACGCATTTTTAAATGGTGATCTCACGGAAGCAGTCTATATGAAACAGCCCAAAGGATTTGTAGTCACTGGTAAAGAGTCTCATGTTTGTAAATTGCAAAAGGCTCTTTATGGTTTGCGTCAAGCACCGAGAGCTTGGTTTGATAAACTCAAATCTGTCCTAGTTCAATGGAAGTTTGAGTCTTCAAAGTCAGATCCTTCACTTTTCATACACAAAACTGCTGATGTTTCTATCTTTGTATTAGTATATGTGGATGATATTCTTGTTACAGGATCTTCTAGTGTGATTATTCAGCAGTTCATCTCTCAACTTCATGATCAGTTTGCTTTGAAAATATTGAGTCCTGTTGGTTACTTTCTTGGTTTTGAAGTTCGAAGAAACTCGTCTGGCATCTACTTTACTCAGTCCAAGTATGCATCTGAGTTGCTGAAACGCACAAATATGTCTGCTTCCAAATCATGTCCAACTCCTATGGTATTCGGCTCAAAATTGTCTCTTCATGGCAGCCCTATTTTTTCTGATCTGACTCTTTATCGTTGCACAATTGGCGCTCTTCAATATTTGACCATGACACGCCCTGACATTAGTTTCCCGGTCAACAAGTTGAGTCAATTTTTAAAAGCTTCTACTGTAGCTCATTGGCAAGCCTGCAAAAGATTACTTCGTTACATATGTGGTACTGTTTCACATAATATTCATTTTTCTGCTACCTCTCATCTCACTCTCCATGGCTATAGTGATGCTGATTGGGCAAGCAGTGTTAATGATCGACGCTCTACAAGTGGTTATTGTATTTTTCTTGGCTCAAATTTACTCACTTGGGGATCTCGTAAACAAAACATTGTTGCCCGTTCTAGCACTGAATCAGAATATCGGTCTTTGGCTCAAGCTGCTACTGAAGTTATATGGCTCGAATCACTTTTTAAGGAACTTGGTTTTCCACTTAACTCGTGTCCTGTATTGTGGTGTGATAACATGGGTGCTGGTTTGTCGGCTAAAAACCCAGTTTTTCATGCTCGAACTAAACACATTGAGATTGATGTTCATTTTGTTCGAGAAAAAGTATTGACTAAGGAACTCGATGTTCGATTTGTTCCGTCTGAACATCAACATGCTGATATACTTACAAAGCCACTTCCAATTTCCAGATTTGAAGCCCTTAGAGACAAACTCTGTGTTGTACATCCACCCCAAAGTTTGAGTGGGGGTGTTCACAAGAGTTAATTACTTAGAAGTATCTTTTTACTTACAAATGTAAATGTTGTAAATGTTACTTGTTGATCTGTTTCAATTCATAGGCAAGCTCAAGTTTTTCTTCTATTATTCCTGAGCTTGAGTGGGGGTGTTGAGGAAAGTTATGTAGGCTGTTGAGTTGGTTAAGTTGTTAGAGTTTGTTATAGTCAGTGGGTTCTCAATTGTATATATAAAGATCTTTGTATATCAGAATAAAGTAATGGAAAGTATTTTGATGTAATGCCTCTTGATATCTCGTAGGATTCGCATTCGCCCTTTATGCATGAATGAAGATAATAGGTACATCCCGTAGGATACCCATTCAACCTTATGAATGAGGAAGTAATGAGGACGTCCCGAAGGATCTTATTCAACCTCCTTTTCTTTCTCACTTTCTTTTCTTTTTCTCTGAAGACGATGCGGACATTCCCCGTAGGGTCCAACATTCTCCCTTCTTTCTTTTTCACTTTCTTTTCTTTTTCTGAAGGTGATGCGGACATTCCCCGTAGGGTCCAACATTCTCCCCTTCTTTTCTTTTTCACTTTCTTTCAATGATGCGAGATGTTATGGTGCAAGATGTTATGCATATGCTTGCACAAAAATAAATAAAGTAAAGTGTGAATATTAAAGTAGCCAAAACAAGCATAAAGTAAAAGACATAAAGTAAAATAGATAAGAATATCGGAAGAACGATATGTAAATCAAACTCCGCTACATTAATAAAAGTAAAATCATATCTTAAACGATTAATCTATTCCTTCGAGGATTCTAAACTTTCAATAAAATCCGAGGTTCTATTAATCGTTCTATATAAAAGTTTAGATCTTTTAACTTCCAACGATCCATCCTAAGCTTCGAAATGAATCTAACTTAGAAAATCCTAAGATTTAATGTTTTCCTCGAGAACTCCTAAGTTCTCACTTAAAGGATTAACTCCAAATCTTAAGGGCACTAACTCACTTCCCTCTATTATTAGATTCGAATCCTAGTCTTAGTTTTCAATTCTACAAATCATTATACTTATTCGCTTTCTAAGGTTTCTTTAAATCCTAACTATTCTCACCTTAGCCAAATAAGATTTGTTCCAAATCTCCAATTTCCCACGAATCAACAACCGAGCAAACACACTTTTTGGGACTTCCCTTAGAGGACGGGAAACTCCGAAAAGGTAGGTTGGATAGGTAGCCCTCGTCCCTACCAATCCAACGCAACTAACCTCGTCGAAAACGGTCGAGAAATGATGAAAGCCCAAAGAAAACTTCTTCTCATCCATGGAAGATGAGCTCCACGGCAAGGAGAAGAAAAAAGAGAAGAAGAAAAGAGTTGCTCTTCGTCAAATGAAGTCAAAGATGAGTTTTTAAAGGAAAATGAATAGTGATTTTAGATATTTTAAGAAATTGAAAATGACGGTTGCGTCCTTTTATGACTTTTGACTTATGAATCGAAACTCGAAGCTCTTAAATAAATCTAAAGGTGATTAATAATTATTAATTGGCCTATTAATAATTATTAATGTCACCGAAGCGAATTTAAAGTATTAAAACGATTAAAAGAATTTCGGGCGAAATTAACTACTAAATTCTAAATTACAAAAATAATAATTACACTAAATACTTAAATTGAAATAATTAAATAAATAAATAACATTAAATAAAATAAAATAAAAAAATTCACTTCAAAATGACGGGACGTTACATCCTAGGTTTTCAAAGTTGTGAGAATTTGAATATCAATGAATACTTTCTTTCAACTCATTGGGAATAAGAAAGTCACTAAATGTAAATCTATTGATATTCTCAAGAACAACAAAGTCATTATATAAATCTTTCCCAATCATGCGAAAAAAATAAAGAATCTTTTTCGACGACTTCTTTTTCAAATTGTCTGTTTTTTTTTAATGTAATTTGGGATTGTGGTTATTTCTAGCTTCTCTAATAAAGATCGATGTTTATTTGATGTTTATGGATTTTTTGTGAGAAGAGATTGCAGGGAATGGATTGGTTGTGCGGGATGTCCATGATTGGTTCCTTAACTCTTTCAGTAGATTTTGTGTGTTTATATTAATTTGGAAGAAAAATAGAGACCAATAAACTCTAGCAGTCTCATCTAAAAAGTTTAATTTGATTTCCCTCATTCCCTTTTTGTTTTCAATTTATCTGCTTATTATTTTCATGGAAAAACTCAAGAGTGCAAAGTTATTTTTCTCCTCCCAGTCATGCAACTGAAGGGACCGTCCATCTCCTAAGGGTACACACGAGATGGAGAATTTAATTTATAATAATAATAATTTCGTATATTTTTTTAATCCAAAATTTCACATGGGATTTCAACCTATTCATTTTCTCACAGTGATTCAATGCTTCCACGCCATCAAATAAATTAATTCATCTTCTCGAAGAATGTTGGTCTAAGATCATATGGGTCATAGCTTAGATTGTGGACATTATTGGAAATTTGGGTAAAATGACCTCCAAAATCTACAATTAATGTTTTTTTACCTCCATTCTCATATTAACCTTTTTTTACCTTATGATGATGTCATGTTGGTGTGAAAACTCTAATTTACCCTTAAACTCATCTCCACTCTCCTCTCCTCCATCTTTCTAAAAAGAAGAAGAAAATCTCCCTCTGAACTTCTCATCTTTCAACTTCCATAGATTCTTCATTTCATTTCTTATCATTCAATCTCTAACAACGGAAAAAAAAACTTTACGGTGAAAAAAAAGGTACACAACTTAGAATTCGAAAATCCCAAAACTCGGATCTACGGATTTCCATGGATTTCGAAGGAAATCCATGGAAATCGAAGGAATTCCATGGAAATCCATGGGACCTCCGGATTCCGGAGGATAGCTACGGAATCCGGAGATCTCCTCCGGATTCCGGAGGAGGGACGTCCAGATCTCCGAAATCCGGAGAGCTCCGGATTCCGGAGGAGAAAAGCCCCTTTTTTTTTTTCAAACACCAGCCTCTGGAATAAATTCCGGAGGACCGATTTTCAATTCCGGTCCTCTGGAATTTTAGGCAGCAAGCTTTTTTTTTTCTTTCTTTTTTTCTTTTTATTTTATTTATTTATTTAATTTAGCTTACATGTGGTTTATTTAATTTAGCTTATATGTGGTTTTTTTTTTAATTAGTTATGTAATTTAGTTTATATGTAGTTTTGTTATAAAATTAGTTATTTAATTTAGTTTGAATGTGGTTTTTTTTGTTAATTAGTTATCTAATTTAGTTTATATGTGTTTTTTCAGTTCAAAATGTTTATGAGCAACGATGATATGGTATTGATAATTCCGTTGGATCAAGAAAAAATTTAGGTACTCATCGTCGTTTGTGTCAAATGGAGGGGAGTTAAAAAGTAACTTGTAAATGCACTTGATTTTGATATTAAACACTTCAGGATCAATTCTGGCAACTGTATACACTCGAACTAGAAATTCTTCGTACATTATACTTTTACTTATCGCTATTCCTTTAGTGTTACCGCCTATATACCTGTTGCCATTAGCATCCCATTCTCCACCATAACGAATAAATATTCTTGTCATTGACATCCTATAAAATAACCAAAACAAATACCGGGGCAAATGTTAAATAAAAGGTGAAATTTGAAATTCCGGGAACAAAGTTAAAAAATCTGGTCTTAATTCCGGGGGAAAATACAAATACCGGTGCAAATGTTACCCTAAACCCTTATATAGGGAAAAAAACAATGAAATTACAAATTCCGGAACAAATTTCAAAAACCGGTCTTAATTCCGGAAAAGAAAGGTTAAAGTTTCAAAATCCGGTCCGGAATCCGGAGGTAGTATCTCCGGATTCCTGAGATATTATAAAAATTGGATTCCGGGGCAAAAATCGAATTTCGGAGAAAATTTTCACATTTTGAGGCAACCCAGATTTTTTTTTTCTTTCTAAAAAATTGTTTGAAAGAAAGAGATCAAAGTGTTCATACCTTGAATAATGAAGAGATTGAGAATTTTAGAGAGAGATAATTTTTAGAGAGAGAATATCATTTATAAAGTGAGAGGGTTCTAATATTACATATATAAATGTTTAAGGGTAAATTAGAGTTTTCACACAAACATGACATCATCATAAGGTCAAAAAGGTTAATATGAGAATGGAGGTCAAAAAACATTAATTGTAGATTTTGGAGGTCATTTTACCCAAATTTCCGACATTAATATGAATTTGAAGATTTCTGTGTGAAAGAAGTGAAAATAATTTGGTTTTATCATAATCAAGTTTGCAAAACAAGGTTTGGTTTTATCAAAATAATAAATTGACCCACTTAAATCTAGTAAAGATCATTCAAGAAGGTTGTATTAATGCTTAAGATAACATGTATTTTTTTTTTAAATCAACTTTTGCGGATATCACATTTTTTTTTATTCTTTCATCTACTTGATTGAAAAATTGATTCGTGTCAACATTTAACTCCTCTTTCCGGTTCGATTAAATCTGAGTATTTATTTTTTCTTTTCCTATTAAATCAAGATGACATAAGACTCTCATTACATGCTGATAACGAGTAGAAAACAGAGGCTGACAAATGAGGCAATCAGAGGGCAATATTTTGTTCATTAATTACTCCGGATTCTTTCATTTCCATGTAAAGATCATTTCCTTCACGAGTACGTTCACCTACTCTTTTTTATATGATTTCACCTAGGAACAAATTCCATCAGTTTCTTTTTCTTCAATTTTCGGGCTTTAACTATTTGGAATTCGTTTCTTCTTCGTCTTATTTGTTTCATTCTTCACTCATAAATTACTAGAAACAAGTTAGGTTTCAAGTTTTTCTCTGAATTAAGATTTCACACCTTTATTTGATTATGGGTTCATTGACATGTGATTTTCAGAATCTCTATTGATAATCATTCAAGAAGGAAAGCTACCATATTGAACCAGACCATCCTGCACATGATTTGCCATAAGAATCTTAGGAAATGTGTTATATTCTATGTGATATGTTACATGATTCTCATCCTTAAGATATATTTCCTATTTGCTTTCAAAATTTAAAATTTAAAAATTATAATCAGGATGCATTATATAATGTCAATAGCAATACATATATATATATTAATTTCTTATTTTGTAGAGTAAAATATATAAATTAGAATTGAATAACAAAGATTTAAAGATGAATGTAAGTTGTTTGAAGATTAAGATGTTAAATACCGGGAAGACTTAAATCACAAAAATTACAAGATTAACAAACTCGATGACAAGCTACAAAAGGTATGGAGTAGTGATCAATTTGCATTGATTAGTTACATGTAAATATCTTTTGACATTTATTACAGGATTGAACAAAAATTGATAACCTAAGAAAAGAGTGTGAACATTCTACAAGCCCGTTTCAAAAGCTTTAGGAGAGTGTTCCCAGTCCCACAATTCCAAAAACTTCTCTCAAAGCAAGAGAAAAACTTGAGGAAATTTATTTATTTTCAATATAGAATATAAATATTTTTATAAACTCAATATGAAAAAGACATATGATCACGTTCAACGCACGTAGTTTATACTAGTGTGTTTAAATAATGAGTTTATTTAAACAAGAAATTAATAATGAAATATTATTAATAAGAATTATTAATTAATTAAATAATGAGTTTATTTAATAGAAATTAATAATTAAAATATTGATTAATAATTGTTTAAATAATGAAAATTATTTAAATAGAAATTAATAATTAAATATAATTTGATAATTAAATATAATTTGAAACTACTCAAATATTTCACTATAATTCGCAACAAATTATCTTTAATTATTATTATTATTACTACTTAAAAAGTGTGCTAATGGGAGAAACTTTTTTGGATAATGATACCCTCTCACTATTAATAAATATCTAAACTGCCATTATTTTTCAATTTAAATATTAAATATCAATTTATGCTATATAATCAAAATTATAATAAATATCATCTAATAAATAAAATTACCATACATATAATAAATGATTAAAATGATAATAAATATAAATATCACTCTAAATATGATCTATTATCTACTTAATATCAATTTATGCTGTATAATTAATGATCAAAATTATAATAAATATCATTCTTAATAATAATAAAAAAATTATCATACATATTAATAAATTATTAAAATTATGATAAATATTACTCTAAATATTATCTTTTATCTCTATCTCCATATCTATCTATATTAAAATAAACTAGCATGGATAAATATTTTTAAACCATTATATCTTTAATAATTTCTAAAATCACAAAACATGTCACTAATTAATTATCCACTACTATTAATATATTAAGAGTGATATTAATAAATGATGTTATAATTGTAATTGTTTTTTATAGACTAAATAGAAATACTTCTTTAAAATTTCAATTAACAAAATGTTAGAAACTTTTTACATTCACGTTTTTATCATAAAATAAATTGAAATGTTTTTTTAATGATAACTCTTAAATTAATTATCATAACTACCAAAAAACCAAGTTGAAAAGTCCTATCGGCTACCACTTCCCACGATGAGAAGTTTTAATTTTGGATTAATAAGTATTAAATTATACATTTAAATACCATATGACTATTGAACTTTCAAATAGGTTATTTGTAGTGGAAAAATCATATAAATAGAACACCAGTTGTATGTCTCATTGCATTATTTTTGTGTTTGGAATTGGTATTGTAAGTGAGAGTCTAGGTGAGAAACATGACATTTCCATTTTTTTTATTGGGTCATCATTTTACATGGGAGGTGAAAGGAAATTGAAGTGATGACAGTCTTAGTTACCTTACAGTTCGTTTAAGCATCATCAGTAGTCCGAGTTTTTGTGATTTTACTGAGAAGAAATGTTCAATGGATAGTGGTTACATTATCAAAGAGAACAAAAAAAAAAGGATAAATGTGGATAAGAAATTATCTGCTACTCTCGGTATCAATTATAACAGTCTTTACAATTATTTCTTTTCTCTTGAAATCAATATCACAAAAGTAGGACAATTTTCTTGCCCATGCTAACTTCAAAAGAATGACATCTCCTTCAAGAGAAACAAAGTGGCACACACGATGTGATAATCACTCTTTTTGATATCTCGAACATGTGTAATGTTTTTATTTCTAAAGAGGATGTTGAATATCACATTGGTTTAGTTTCCTTTTTATTATTTATATTTTATTACATTTATCTCTATATAAAAAAAAATAGATTATATGATAGATTAATAATGTAAGAATTTTTTTGATGCATCCTAAAAAAAGGCTTAAATATTTTGTTACTTACATTACTTATTACATTTTGTCCAAATGAACAATTACTTATCCTCTAAAAAAAAATCGGACAATACTTATAAAATTACGTTGTATCTATATGATTTTGTTACTGAAATTTGATACCCTCCTAAAAAAATGAAAATTGATATAAAAAAAACTATGTAAAAGTTAAAGTTAAAAAAGAATTAAATTGTAATATAAGAAATACATAATTGAGAAGTTAGTAAATTGCCTTAAAATTCATTAAGATTTTTAACAAACAATGTGCACTAAGTTTTGAATATCAAAAGTAGAGATTTTTATAGCAATTCAGCGAGTTTCAAAAATCACGTACAAAAGTTCATAAATGTTATAAATTGAAGGATTATGGAGCTATAGATGCCACCACCATTAACTCCCTTTAATTAGTTTAAAAAAAATGAAAAACTAAAATAGTAACCTCTAATTCTAAACCTATTGGAATTCTTTTGGTTTTACATTTTAATTAAATTAGTTTAATATTAGAAAATGTTACCATAAATGCAATTTTGAGAGTATCTCAACAAGTTTTAAACTATTATATTGATAAGCATGAAAAAAAAAACCTAGGTACTTATGATCCTATCATTAAATTTGAAATTTTGAAGATCATTGAGTGCAAACACTCTTTTATCAGGAAAAAAAAGCAAACACACACAAAATATTGATAATTCTTTTTGAGAAAAAAATTACATTAATTTTAATTATTAACAAAATTTGAAAGGAACTAGATCTATGTAGAGGTAGAAATAAAAAGTATTGATTTACATTTCAATAATAATAATAATAAATCTTTTCTCATTTGATTGTTTGAACCAAGTCTAAACACAATTTCATAAAATATAAAATTTAATTTAAAATAATAATAATAATAATCATGATTGAAATCTTAAATTTTTAAAGATGGAAAAAACTTATTCAAACAATAGGTGTTTTATCAAATATTATAAAATATAATATATAATAATATTAACAAAATAACGTGCAACGCACGTGCTAAAAAACTAGTATATTAAAAGTGGGAATGATGGAGAATCATTTTTGGACACTTATGCCTCTTTATTATTTTCAAATTTACTAAATATGCCATTACCTACAATTAATTATCATTATTTTTTTTAAACAATTAATTATCATTATTAAAATATATAAATGTTTTATAAGCATGAAAATGAGATTGAAATATGATTTACTCCTATCTAATCTATAATACTATAATCTAAACTAGAGATGAAATTTTTTTATTTTCTCTTAAACCGTTTATATTATATATTACTTATCTCACCAATGTTTTATGCCTATCTAATCTATAATTCTACCATCTATACTAGAGGGGAATTTTTTTTTTCCGCTTAAACCCTTTATATTATATATTACTTATCTCACCAAATATTTTTTAATTTAACTATTTATATATATCATAATTAAGAAGACTCACAAAATCTTAAAATTCCTTCTTAATATCTTATAGCTAAAAAAAACTATTTACGTAAGATTGAAAAATAAAAGAAAATATTCATTACTATACTATATTAAAAGTAAGAATGTTGGAGAATATTTTTTGACATGTTTTATCCCCACTCTCCAATGAATAATTGCAAGTATGCCATCAACCCGATTATATAATATGTAAAATATATTTTTCCTTTGACTGATTTATCAGTAATTGAACTTCTTTAAAGAGTGAACTAAACCGTTTTTACAATTTAATCGGATAAATTTTGTAATAGAATATCAAAAGACAAAAGTTTTAACATCATACTACTACAATATTACATTAAATAATCCTTCTTAAATAAAATTATATGGATGTTATAAAAAACTGATCGATTAATAGTTTTATTGTACCTTTCGGTATGCTCAATTTATAGCTTGAATTAGTATAAATGCCTTAGTTTTAATCATTATACCTAAAAAAAAATTGTTCAGTCGCTCACGATCTTGCTAGACATGCAATGGAGGTCGCCTGTGGCACTATGTGGGTAGAGACAAAGTTTTCTTTTTTCTTTTTTTCTTTCCATATAGTCTCAAAATTGTTTACATTTGGCCTCTGTTTTGTGTTATTATTGTAACATTTTAAGTGTAAAAATCAAACATTTTTTTCCTATAATATTTCCAATATATTTTTACGGACTCATTTAATCTGGGCCTAACATGCTTTTTTGGTTTTTTTCCTGTGATAAAAAAATCAATATAGTCGAAGAGAAAAGAAAACAAGGAAAAAAATGTGAGTTTTCAGATTAGGATTTAAATGGTTGTTTGTAGTGTGTAATGAGATTTATTTTTAATCATATTCTTGCAATATTTTAAGGTGGAAAATAAAACGTATTTTTTTCTGATATTTCTCAATGTTTTTTACGGACTCATTTGATCTCTTCGGGACTATGAACTTACAAGGAATTCAAATATGTGATATTTTTAGATCTCTGGAAGAATTAAATAAATCGGAAACAGTGAAGATACAACTATATATTTATGTGTAATTTAATAATTTCAAAGGTTTAAGGTTTATTTATGGGGGCATTTTCAAATATGTTAGAAATTTTTATAATATTTACAAATTTGTTAGAAAAAAAAAATATTTACAAAAATGTTAGAATTTTAAAAATTCTGAGTATATCAGTCAATCACTATTAGTATATCAGTGAACTATTAGTATATTAGTCAATAAATTGACTGATATACTTGACTTTTGAAATTATAATATTTTTGTAAATATTTTTTTTTCTAATATTTTTGTAAATATTTCACTCAATTATAACATTCATTTAAATTTCCCTTATTTATGCATCAAAGAAATATTCCTACATTAAAATTTAATAATCTTATTTATATATTATTGAAAATTAAATGAAATAAAAGTGATTATTTAATAAGGAAAGTGACAAAGATATTTCATAGAATTAATAGGGATCAAAATGGATCAAAAGTTACCACTCAAACCACTTATATATATAGTATAGATTATTTTTACAGAAGCTTTTGATTTTAAAAAATAAATAAAGTATCTTTTGATATTCTTAATTTAATGAGTTGTTGAATGCATAAATTCATTTCAAACTAGGTTCATTGGTTGTTTAATTAAAACACATTCTAATAATTTTAGTTATATATTAAGCTTCATGAAATTGTATTCGTATATAAAAACCAAATTTATACATTTATTGAGTCGAGATCTTTGAACAATATTTAAAATTGAATACACATATGGGATAGCTTGGATTAATTGGAACTAATTTTAAACATTTATTAAATAATTGCAATAATAAATAAATATCTTATCTAAATACATAAAATATTATTATAAATTTAAAACATAAGTTGATTTTTTTAAATAATAATTTTGTTGTTATTTATTTAAGTTCTTATGCATTCAATTCAAACAAAAAATAAAAAAATTAACGTGCATCGCACGTGTTAATAATCTAGTTAGATAGAATAAAACAACCCATTTTTAAAACAAACAAAAAAAAGTGAAAATAAGGTGGAAGTTTTGCAATAAAAAGAGTGGAAGAATTAATAGCAAAAACACAGCCCAAATTATTGAGCACCAACTGGTAGGATATTGCAAGTAGGGGTGAAAGTTGGTTTGGTTTGGTTCGGTTTTAAACCAAACCTAAAAAACCGATTGGTTTGGTTATATATTTTTTAGAACCGAACCAAACCAAACATAAAGTAAAACCAAACCAAACCAATTTGGTTTGGATTGGTTTGGATCAATCGGTTCAAATTGGGTTTGTTTCTCACACATTTTGTTCTTATGAAGAGAGTTTAGTTATAAAAAATCAACATTTTCATGGAAATCCATACAATTAAACAATTCCAAAGCATAAATTTAAATTTTAAAGTTAATCTAAAGTTCTAAACATCGAAAGTATGAAGTTTAAATGTAAAATTCTCTAATGTCTATTCACTCCCATAAAAGACTTTGCCTAATTGGTTTGGATCGGTTAAAAACCGACTAGAGTATTTCCAACCGAACCGAACCAACCTATTATTGGTTTGGTTTGGTTTGGTTGTTTATCAAGAGGGAAACCGAACCAAACCGGTTTGGTTTGGTTTGGTTTGGTTTGGTTTGGTTTGGCGGTTCGTCGGTTTTTATTTCACCCCTAATTGCAAGCATTGGTTAACTCTTAATATCAGCCATAAATAATCTGAAGCACACACAAACATGGAAAAAAAGTTTCATTAACAGAATTAATTTCAATTTTCACAAATTAGGCATCAAATCTATTATTGTCGAACCACACAATAATTCATCCTTGTAACCTCTTTTGTTGTTTACTCCGAATTACTTATGCTTTGGATTATTAATTACTTTCTCGTTTAAAATTTATCTTCTTAAAACATTAACAGAAACATGCAATCACAAAATTAAACTTACGTACCTTAGCTTTTCTTTTTCTTTTTGTCACTTACAAAACAATAGTTTCAATAAACAAGAGAATCATATCTTCATCCGCCAATGTCTGATATTAAAAAATTCAATTACCCGACTGTGACAGGTTTATATTTCTCATATTTGAATGTTTTATAGATACAATAGTACAAATTGTTCATTGGGTATGCAACCAAGAAATTAAACCTTCAATATTTTCTTCTGAATACTAGCCATTATATCTGTCAGCAATAAAATGAAAATTAATTACTTTAACTAAATCTAACTGAATTATAAACTACTTTTTATTAAATAAATGTTACCTAGTCATAGTTTGCATGTTTGAGGTAGTTGTACGGGAGACGACATAATGCCCAACATATCTATTTCGATTTGGGTCTGTAGTCGGGTCCATATATCTACTGTCTCTGACCAATAATTTCAGATATTCATTCTTGATTACTATCTTTCGAAAACAATCTATGTACAAATATTTGGTTCCAGTATATGGAAGGAATGTACCAAGATAAACAGAACCCAAAAAAATTTCTTTTTTCCCTGACATTCATAAATAATGGATAATGAAGAACACATACATATGTTAATTATGACACTTAGAGCATTTTCTAATAAATAATCAAGGAAAGAATCAAACATATGAACTTTCACATCTTGATCGACTTCTAGGGTATATCTGTTCAACATTAATAATATGTTAAGGAAGACTGCAAACTCATTAAACTATGCTCTTGATAGTAAAGAAAGAAACAAATCACCTCACCCCTATTATAGACTTAAATAAAAAATATTCAAGAATATAAAAATAATTAATAAATATAAATATATGTTTAAGAGTTCTATGGAGCGTGGTTATAAATAGCACTCTTAAGCATATATTCATATTTATTAATTATTTTTATATTCTCGAATATTTCGTACTTAAAACTATAATAGGGATGAGGTGATTTGTTTATTTCTTTACTATGATAGGCATAATATAATGAGCTTACAGGCTTCCGTAACATAATGTTAATGTTAAATAGATATACCCCGGGAGTAGACCCAAATGTTAGAGTTCAGATTTTTTATTCTTTTCTTTGAATATTTATTATAAAATACTCTTATGAGAGAATTAACATACATATTAATTCTACACTATTTTTTTTTTTTTTTTTGACAGAGAAAGGCAAACGGAAGCAAAACCAAAAAAAAAACAAAGAGGAAAACCATCCTCAACAGACCATCGGCTCACTGAAAGAAGAGATCCACAAAGGGAGAGCTTCTCTCCAGAGAGATGAGAGATTGGAGCTCAAAGCTCGATTTGCCAGGAGAATTAACATACATATTAATTCTACACTATTTATTATTTATGGATGTCAGGAGGAAATTTTTTTTGGGCAATCTATACTATCTTTCTTAAAATATTCCTTCCATATGTTGGAACTAAATATTCGTACTTACGCTTTGGGTCAACATTATAGGTCATTTTCAAGAGACAATAATCACAAATGAAAATTTGAAACCGTTTGTAACAGACAACGGATTTTGTTCCCACTACAAACTCAAATTGGAATGGGTATCTTGGGCCAATATGTCGTCTCCCGCACAACTACGTCAAGCATGCTAACCAAGATTATTTAAATTTAAATTAATAAATAGTAGTTTATGATTCATTTAGATTTAATTAAAGTAAGTAATTTTGATTTTATTGCACGCAAATAATGCCCTGAGAACAATATTGATGATGTAACTTCTTGGTTGTCATACCTAATGGAGGATTTGTACTTTGGTGTCTAAATAACATTCAAATATGAGAAATATAAAACTGTTACGATCGAGCAAAATTGGATTTTTTATTATCAAACATAGGCGGATAAAGGTAAGATTCTCTTGTCTATTGAAATTATAGTGGTGTAAGTGGCAAAAAATGAAAAGGAAAAACTTTGGTGGGTGGGTTTAATTTTGTGATTGCAAGCTTCTGTTAATGTTCTAAGAAAATAAACTTAAACTAAAAACAAACTAATAATAAAAAACATAACTAAATGAAAGTAAACAATAACAAAAGAGGCAACTGAGACGGATTATGGTGTGGTTCGATAATAATTAAAATTTCGTGATGTCTAAATGTGAGAATTGAAACTATTCTGTTAATGAAACTTTTTTCTCCAAGTTCTTGTGTTGTTTAGATTATTTATTACTGATAATTAGAATTATCTTATGCTTGCATAATACAAATTATCATATGCTTGCATAATACAATCATTTGGTGCCCAAATGTATGAACTCTTTTTTTTTTCAAATTCTTCCACTAATTTTATTGCAATACTTCCACCTTATTTTCATTTATTGTGTTTTTGAAATGGGTTGTTTTATACTAATTAATTCTTGTGCAAAATTTGATTTTAGCTATTCTTTTCTTATCTTCTTCAACACTCTCTACTTCATTGGAATTTCTTTTCTTAATGGGCTGCTTTGATATTAATGATACTTCTAACTTCTAATTATATTTAAGTGATTGAGTAGTTTAGTTAACTATTCGTAAGGTCCCGAGTATTTTATAGTGGTGTAAGTGGCAAAAAATGAAAAGGAAAAACTTTGATGGAGTAGTTTAATTTTGTGATTGCAAGCTCATGTTAATGTTCTAAGAATATGAAATTACACTAGAAACTAACTAATAATCAAAAGCATAACTAAATGGAAGTAAACAATAGCAAAAAGACAACTGAGATGGATTATAGAATTAAATTTCATGATGTCTAAATGTAAGAATTGAAATTTAGTATGTTAATAAAACTTTTTTCTCCATGTTTGTGTATTGTTTAGATTATTAATTACTAATAATTAGAATTATTCAATGCTTGCATTATACAATCATTTGATACCCGATAATATGGACTGTGTTTTTGCTTCTAATTGTTCCACTCCTTTTACTGCAATACTTTCACCTTATTTTCATTAAATTTGTTTTTGAAATGGGCTGTTTAATCCTAATTAACTCTTGTGCATAATTTGATGTTAGTTATTCTTTTCTTATCTTCTTGACTACTCTCTACTTCACCCACATTTATTTTCTTTTATTGTTAATAAGCTTCTTTGATATTAATGATACATACAAATTCTAATGATAGTGAATTATTTGAGTAGTTTAAATAACTATCCGTAACGTCCCGAGTTTTTTTGGGGAAAAAAAAAGATTAATTTATAGAATTATAATTTAGTATTCATGGAGTTTCCAATAATATTATTTAACACTACAATTATTATTGGCTCTCCATGGTCGTTTAAAAATAATTAAAAGTATGATTGATTAATTATGAAATTTCGAGTTGTGTTCGGTTTTTATTTCTATATAGTTGTCTAGGAAATTCTTCTAAGATGTAAATTCGTGGACTTTGCTTCTTGAATTAGGTGAGTGTTTGGTAACTGGTACATTTGGTTAGTAAAGAGTTAGTAGCATTTTTGACAAATTCCGATTGAAAACTTGTTTTTTAAAGTTATCTTCTTTTCCATTTACTTCATTGGGTTTTATGCTCATGATATTACACAACACTTTCAGGTGACAGATGACGTAAAGGATACGAGAGGGGAGATAATGATGAGATATAGATAGACTAGACTTCATCTTATTCAATGTTTATGAATTCATTATGTAGAATGTTACAAGTTAACGCAGCGAAAAAATTTCTAATTAATCTAAGTTAACTATCAAGAGACAAATTTACTTTAATGTTATGTAAAATTATATAAGAACATGTAAATTCATGATATTTTCAAAAATTAAATGCTTATTACTTACATGGAATAATAATGTAGAATCAATTGGAGGTTCGTAACTCTATGTTGAATGACAACGGTTGACTTGCAACAACATCAGCCTGATTACATGGGCATTCTAGAACAATATAGAAGTCCATGTCGTAAATACCAATAGAAAGCTCATAACTAAAAATTTGGGAAAATACAATTAGCCAAATACCAAATCCCATAAATTGCAATGATTTATTTACTATCAACTCTGCAAGTAATAGAGCAACACAGTTCTAAATTCAAAACACATGTTATATTCATACACTTGTCTCCTATAGCACTAATGTACTTGAGATTTGATTTAATTTGCAAATTGAAATTTCACCATATTCCTCTTCTTTTCATATACCATGAAAATGAAGAGTGTCACGCAGCAGAAGTCCATAAGAAAGCAATATTTATCCCATATGTTTTGAGACCTCATCATATAAACGGTTTATCTAGTAAACTTAATACATCCATCGGAAGCTTTGGCCTCCCACATTCGATATCTATAAAATGCATGCATATGAATTATAATAGGGAAATTTACATAGATGTCACAATCAGATGAAATATTTAAAAATTTGTTTGGAAAAAAAATATATTAGAATTTCAAAGGGGCGATTATTGTTCATAGGGAAATGTCATAATTACCCTTATTTCATACCAAGTATATTAGTGAATCATTGATAGTGTATCAATCAATTCACTATAGAATATTAGTGATATTATGAATGAGAGATCACAATACTTGTCACCAAAATAAAAATGAATGTCTTTAGAAAGTCTAATAACCAAAATTTTCACATACCATGAGCTAAAGAGTAAAGGCCACAACACTCGCTACCTGGAAGCTACAATTTTAGAGAGCATGCATCAATCAATATCTCTATCTCTATCTCTACTACATTAAAAGGGGCTATCTTAGAAAAACATTTTTAGACATTCATAATCTTTAGATTTTTTGAATATTACATAACATGCCATTATGTCATGAATTGCCAACTATGGTACTTATTCATTTGATTTTACATTATGTTTGAATCTTATATGCCAATGACACTAATTTTATTAATAAACTTTATTGAATGCCATCATTTATTCATTTCATATATTTATTTATTTCACACCCAATTGATTATTTAATATAGCTTTTGGTATTCTCGAGGTGTTTGGGATTCTTAAAAATCAGTTTATGAATTGCTATAAATATGATTCACTTAAAAAAAATCTTCCTTGGTGAGACAATGCCTTTCATTATGTTTCTTTAATTTCATTTACTCTCCCTTTGAAAACCCAATGACACCCACATGAAAAACGAAGTTTCAGTCCATTTCTGGCAGATAACACTCACTTCGAAACAAAATGAAACTGTCAATTTCAATTTCAACTTCTTCTTTATCTTATCAAGTTCTTCAAACGGGAACAATCCTTCTTTATCAATGTGACAAAGGAATTCGATACAAATACTTTCGTTTTGGACCCTCGAGAAGGTAAGCAATTTTGGAGCATTTAAGGTGTGAACTCGATCTCATTAGAAGAAAGTCAAATCAAGAAGGAAATTGTAAAGATATTTTCAAATGATTGAGTAATTCAGCATGTTTTGGAAATGAGAATACAAAACGTGCAATTTACGAAGGGTTTGAAGAAAGTTTGTGTCGATGGATGGAGCCATGCCATGACTTGAAATTTAAACTACTCCCTGGCTTTGACTTATCACTTTCTTACTTTTTTTTTTCTTTTCTTTTAGATATGATTGCAAATCTAATAAATTTCTAGGCAATATTTCTCCTTTTCTTGAAAGAGAAACAAGACTAAGAACAGGAAGAGTGCTTGAATCCCATATTAAGAGGGAGAGAGGCATATCGATTATTTAATATTGAGTTCTCATTACTTTATCTTTAATAGTTATTTGAATTTTGTTATTAAATGTTGCACTTAATTTTTTCTGGTATTTCAAAATATTTTGGTTTACGGTTTTAGATAAAAACATCTTAAGAATTGTTAATTAATAATTAAAGCTTAATTTATGGAAGGAAGTAAACAAGGATGATGAATTTTAAACATCTTCAACTTTTTTAGTGTAAACACTGAAAAAACTCTTGAGTTTATTTATATTGCTAAATTAAAAAACTTGAAACTCATGAGTATATGTCATTAAAATTTGAAAATTTTAAAGATGATTGAGTGAAAACAGCCAATGAAATATTGATAATTATTTGAGATAAAACTTAAAAATCACATTTATTTTAATTGTTACAAATTAAAAAGGAGCGAGATTTGGTAGAAACAAAAATAATTGCTTTTTATTTCAGATTAAAATTAAACCAATAATTGAACAATTTCATAAGATATATACATATATGGATTCAACTTTTACATTTGATAAATGTTTAAAGAAAAAGTAAGTGGTAAAAATCTAGTATAAGAAAAGCACCTCATTCAACCATCAGCATTCTAATCATTGCCATTGAAGATGACTCGATTTTTGCTCAAACATCACAAACTCAATTGAAACGTGCATATCTACTACCTGTTGTGGGAAATGAAAACACAAGTAACAAAGAAAAAGCTTTAGTGTTCTTCAAAATTTATCTCAAAGTCTCTTCAAAATCAAAATAAGATGTACAATATAGAATTAAAAAAAAAATTATAAGATATAAATTGACTTGTAGAGAACCCAAAATTGGTAACACCGAATAATAAACACGGCTAAGCAACAATATCATGGATTTAACAACTGAATGCTAAGATTTTAAAGCTAACAAAATAATAAAATGAAAAGAAATTAAGGAAGAATACCTGAGTAGAAATTGCTTTTTTATCTGATGATAAAACTTCAAATTTAAGCGGTTGAGGAACCAAGATTTTGATGGAAAAGAAACGATGGTGAGAGAGTTTAGGAGAAGAAACGATGGAGGACGTTAAGGCTCCAACGCTTCTGGAAGAAAGCGACATTAAAATCTGGAAAGAAAAGTTTGAAATTCGAAACCCTAAAAATTAAATTAAGTATGGGTTCTCAGAAGGATGGGACTGGTCATTTACATTTACCATTGCCTGACAGTAAGAAAAACAGCCTGGGTTTTCAGAAAGATAGGGTTAAGTTAAAGTATTGATGACAGGCGAACGCGTTTCGCTTCCCTATTGGCATAAAGATGGAGCTGACGTATTTTCATTAATACCCTCAATTTGTTTTTACATTTTTCAATTTTCTTGGAAAGGTACGAGGGTTCACTAATAGCTACACTTAACTATTTAATTATGTTATTAAAATATGGCATTAAATTAGTTTTAAAACTAAACTTAACTATTAAGTTAATTATAAATTTTCAATCGGTTAGAGAAAAAAAATTAAATTCGTTTTACTTTATTTTTAAGTTAGCTTTCATTTAGTACATATTATTAAGTTTTAAAATTAAAACTTAAAAGTTAGTTTTTAATCTTTTAATTATTACCTACCGTATGAAAGAAAAAATTTCAGTTCGAAAATATACATCTATATATATTTAAATGGGCATAACTTCTCGTTTTAAATCCGAATTGAGCGCCGTTTTCGCCTACGTTCATAAAATTCAACGATTAATAATATTATGGACATTTAAATCAATTATCATTCATATTTTAATTATTTTAGATATACAACCACTAATAAACACGCGTAAATTACGAGTTATCAGTAATTTATTGATTTGAAAATGGTATACTTAATAATTTGAAGTTTTTGAAATGTATAATAATTTTAAAATGTTTCTCAAATATCCCTCCTTAAGAATATTTTAGCCATAAAATCAAATCAAGAGAAGTAAAGCAATATATACCAAATGGAGGGAGTGAAAACCATTTACATATAAAAATTGATGGTTGAATCAAACGGCTGATAGTGAAAGACAGTTCGGAAAAAAAAACTCTTACGAATGACGTGGCATCATGAAGGACGTCCGATAAAACTACCACGATCGGAGGGCTGATATATGCGAAAATAAAGGAGCACGCGGATGAATGACTTGGATGGTTCTGCGCTGTCGGATGACACGAACGGACAAGATAGCTGCAGAAAACATTGACGAGATAATGACATCATTGATTGACGTCATACAATAGGTTTTTTTTTTAATTGTTATTCAAATTTCAAATAACGTTGTACCGTCCAATTTTAAAGAGTGTTGTTTCAGCCGCTGATTCAAAATACGATCAGATCTGATGTGGGAGAAGGGCGAGTTTATGGATCTAACGATAGGCACGATCACACTAGGTCTCATAATGAAAATATTTTATTATTAAAATTTCAAAAAAGTAATATCTTACCCATTCACAATCTTATGAGAACGAAATGAAATAGAGGAAAAATCTAAATGACATTTTTTGCCTCCCAATTTCAATAATGGCCACTCTTTAGATTTTGTTAATTAATAGTCTTATAAAAATAGCAAGGGCAACAGATATACTACAATGAACTCATATTAAATCACCCACACACATCAAATCATATATTTTAAAAAAAAATTATTTTATCTTTTTCTCCATTGGAAAATAAAAGGAAGTGTTTTTCTCAAATGATTTTAGCCATTTGGAAAAGCACTCCTCAAGGGGTGTTTGTTTTTAGTGTTTGGGAATGACGATCAAAACCCCATGATGACTTTATCCTCATCCCATATTTATTTGGCCTTAAGGGAAGGGAACTTCAAAATATATGGGGTTTGCATAAACTCCGTGGATGTGATGAGAGAGAGAGAAAGATAAGAGAAGAGAGAGGGAAAAAATTATTTTATAAATACAATTTTATTATTCTCATCCTCATCCAAAATCAAACACAAAGATCTTGTTCCCGTGCATCTCGTCCCCGTGCATCTCATCCCCAAACATCTCAATGCCATGTAAACTCGAAAACAAACGCCCCCATAAGGGCCCCCCAAAAATTTTAAAATTTTGGTTTACTTTATATAATTTTATTTAAATTTTCAATTTTACCTCCCAAAAAATTATGTTAGGTCCTTCAATTTTGCCCTTTCAAAAAATTATGCTCGGTTCTTATATGAAGTATGAAGGACATTTAACTCTTTTAAAAATAATTTATCTCTACAATAGTCATTTGGGAACAAATTGGAAGGATTTTATTCTTCATTAATGTGCATATTTATAGTTTTAAATAGATTTTTTTTTAGTAGATAAGATTATTGTTTATTTTTCTTGATAATTTTTGTTGTAGTCATCCATGATTTATACATCCACATTACTCATTGTTGAGTAATAATTAAATTCTAATTCATATTTTGTTATTTTTTATATGACAATGATGTGGTGAAAATATTAAGCTCAATGTTTATAAATAGTTTAATATATTTTGATTAACTTAAAAATATATAAAACAAACAAATGAACCATCAATTTTATAAAAAAAAACTAATATGAAATTTGTTATATTTTGATAACATATATACTTTTATAATTGAACATAAATTTTAATTAAAAAAAATGTTTGTTTTATAATTCTAGGTCATGTTTACTCTGAATGAATGAGAATGGAGGAATGTGAATGAGATTATTTCATTCTCATTGTTCTTGTTTACCTAAAACTTGGAATGAGAATAGGAGTGTGGGACCCATGCAATTTGGCAATCTCGTTCCCAATTTTCAAACAATTTCATTCCCTCATACAACTTTATCAATCTCATTCTCATTTCTATTTTGTGGGTCCCACCAATTTTTATATTTTATTAATTTTCTTTTCTCTCTACTTTTTGTGGGTCCCACATGCTTCATTCACATTCCAAAACTCTAGTACACGACATCAATGATAATTCTTTTCATTCCGATTCTTATTCTAAATATAATCAAAGAAATCTTATTCTCATTCCATAATTTTTCATTCTGATTGTCTTTCATTCCGATTCTTTCTTATTCTCATTCCCGTTAAGTAAACGATGCCTTATATAATAGCGCAAGTCAAATCTAAAAATTATAAATATTAAATCAATTATAACAATAAAAAAGTGGTTTACTTCTAAAAAAAATGTTTGTCAGTTTTATAAATTGTAATGTATAAAAATGGGTGTTGAATCCTCATTTTATACAACCTGCTTTTTATATGTAATTTTGCCCTAAAGAAAGTTCTTGGCCTCACATAGCCTAAGGCAGTTTTTAATGTTAGTTGTTTTAAATAATAAATAATCTGGACAAATAAATATATTGGAGAACTATTTATGAAACACGATTACATCGAAACCCAGTTTTTTATTAAAAAGATTTGAAAAGCATTATGATTACAATTTGAGAATACCTATAGTAGTCTTTCAAAAATATAACAGTGGTGGTAGGGTTGTTGAATGAAGCTTGGTAATTGGTGAATAGGATTTGTTGGTTTTTGTTGAGTTTTTTTTTTTTTTAATGATGTTTGATTAGATCATGTAGGGTTTAGGAGAAGGGTATTTGCTTAATGGGATTGATTATTAGTAGTTAGTTTTATTATTTTGCTTTATGGGTGTTTTTGTTGGAAATTTAAATTTAACGTATGACTAAATTCAAGAGAAAACAATACCGAATTATCGAAAGCGGAAGCGTACCTTATTTCATGAATAGAAGCGATTATTCGGGTTTGGTTCTTCCATTCCCTTATGAATCCACATTTTCTCTATAGTTTTATAGAGAGAAAACTTCTCTGACGGAATGAGGAAGTTAGGTGAAGATTTCACATGGAATGGGTACCATAATCCCTTCCTTTTATCATTGTGATGGTCAGTTATAAAAGTTAATGTATTTCCAATTTGGTCCCTCATCCATTTGGAAATTCTAAAAAGGTATCTATGTTTATATATCCATGGAATTATATAATTACTCTTAAACCAATATTAAACTTTAATAGATCACTTTAATTTGGCTTCACTAAAATATCATATACATATAATAATTACATGTGTGGTCCTATATATTGATTTTTTCCAACAATTTCTTACTGAACCACATATGTAAACTTTACAGATGTGTTTAACCTTATGAGATCTCCAAAGAATGCTATCATAATAAAGAGTGCCTAAACCATCTCGTCCATTAGTTATATCAATATTAGATCAAAGCGGTCTTTGTCACATTTATCGTAACTAAATCCATCAATGGTCACAAATATCAATACAACTAAATGACATAGATCAACCATGGATGCATAACATGGAAATTATATGCAGTGTGATCTGCACATAACCATTCCAACTTGTCCTACCTTACTTTAGTGAGATCAAAATTTTAACTCAATGTAACAAAGTGAAATTGACTTATTTTCCTTATTTCGGATCAAAAAATATCAAAAATACTTAAACAATATATGCATAAAATCATATATAGAGCAATAAAATTACTCATACTCCCACTGAAATGAGATGTCCTGATATAGGATAACACCCTATGAGCGGCATGCTCATTAAAGTCCTTGAAGTGGATCCACTATCGTGGAGTTTGACTGAATGTGCTCTATTGATATTTGTTCACTCTGTTTATTTCCTTTCATAATTAGGAACATACAAGCTCCTATTGTTATTAAAATATGACATTACTAATTTATTAGCACGTGAATTTTGAGTGGTCACAGCCTCAATGATAATAGTTCATAACCATATTCAATGATATAGCCTTAAAGTGGATTTCCTACTGTCTTGACATCTATCAAAATTAGAGTCGAAATACTCAATGATCTCTTACTAATTAGACATTTTTATGTGAACATATCATCTTTAGTTCTCTACAAATTCTTCATAACCCTCTTAGGTGCTTCTAATGATCCATACGAAGGTAACCAAAAAATTGTACGCAGTATGCGAAGGCATATATATCTGAATATACTTAGACTTTATACTTCTAAAGAGTAAGAACCTTTTGTATTTCTTTAACTGTAAAATTGCTTTTTGAGCACTTATTGAGATTAAAATTATCTACTTAAATATACTAAATCTCGAAGTTGTTGAGTTAGTTCTTTGGGAATAATTAGTCCAACATAAAATTAGTATCCTTATAAGTTTCCTTATCCTCAATTATCTTTAACTGCATTTCTTTCCCAAACTCAACTTCCTCAAAAATATTGTAGATCCCATCTCCAACAAATTTACTAAGTGTAGGATCATAAAATTCATAACCCTGAATCATCCTAATCAATAACATAATTATTTATTATTTTAGAATCCAATTTATCATATGTAATACAACTACCCCATTATTTAATGATTTTATCGGTGGTATGTGTAGAGAGATCGGTGGTTGGTTTTATATTTTCTATGACCCTTTTAGTTTTTACATAAATTTATGTGGTCACCGATTTTTTTTTTATTGAATGTTGCCTTATTAATCTTTAACACACACATATAACTCTATATAGCTTTATTAATGAATAATATAATTCAAATATATTGCTCCATTTGTTTCAATAAGCTACAAATCACTCAATGTATAAGTGATTTCAAATGAATTTTTTTATTTAGTTTTATTAAAAATAGAAAGACTTCAAATCTAAATTGGTTTGATAAAATGATCATA
The DNA here is from genome assembly GCA_028015215.1 of Gynostemma pentaphyllum. Taxonomy (NCBI): domain Eukaryota; kingdom Viridiplantae; phylum Streptophyta; class Magnoliopsida; order Cucurbitales; family Cucurbitaceae; genus Gynostemma; species Gynostemma pentaphyllum. The sequence continues at coordinate 42,405,133 of CM051346.1, read as the reverse complement.
TTCACAATATTTCAATTAAAAAACAAAATTACAATTAAATTGACATATCATATTTAAAATTCAACCATCAATAAAGAAATGACATAATATTATTATAATAAACCATTTCATCTCATTTTCAAGTATCAATCAAACAAATAATTCATCTAAAATTTTATGACATCCCATCCAAAAAAAAAATTATGAATTAGACAAATCAAACGGTACCATGATAATAAATATTAATTAAACAAGTTTGATTGCTGTGCATGGCAGGATGGGTACGTGTCACATTGTACAACGTTAGTTTTTAAAAATAAGAACCGTATCAACCAATCCCCATCATCCCACGTGGACTATAATTACATCAGTTGGTCTCTGTTTGGTTTGTCTCATTTTAATATAGTACATTTATCTCACATGCAATTTCCAAAAGAAAAAGTGTAACATGCATATTTATTTTCCCTATTTTATTACCAAAAGATTTTAATCATTTCTTGAATTAATACTTATGTGTATCACATTTGACGATGCATAGTTTGAGTAGTCAAATAACTATTCTAATTAATTTTTTTATTAGAAAAGTTAAATAAAAATATTAATGCTATTTAGGTATATTATATTTTTAGACTTCTAAATTAATCCGGTATTATTTGAAAAAATAATTTATAATTTTAAATAATGATTTAAAATTTACAATTAAAATAAATAAAAAATAAAAGAGTATTATAAAAGTTTTAAAAAGCCCAATAATACTGAGGTAAAAAATTTGAGTTTCCCTTATTTTAATTTGATATAATATCTTAAAAATATATTTATATAGTTTAGAAAAATAATAACAAAACTAAATAATAATAAATAATCTAATCAATTAAACTAAAGCAATCATTTCTTCTAAATTAATTGATCCCTATATCAAAATGATAATATAGACTATTGATGTCACATTACTTTGATTAAACATATTAAAAATACTCGTTATATTTTTTATTATAGAATGAAAATTTTAGCTGATATAAATAATTATTAATATATCTCCTTTGGGTTCACTAATGAAAACCTAAACAATATTATTGAATTAATATCAATCATATATCAACGTTTTTTTTATTATCTTAATCTCCTCCTCTTGATAATCATGGATATTTATCTCAAAATCATAATCAATTGATAATGAGAGGGGTAGTTTTCTCCTCCTCTTTTGGTTTTCAACCCTTTGTTCTTGGGATGGATTTCTCAATCAAGCATAAATTTGCTTGTTGAGGCCGTGGACTCGACCTCTCCCACATCAGTTGGTATCAGAGCCTCAAGATTCTCGGGGTTTTCGATCATCACAACGGTCAGAAATGAAGCGTCGGAGGTGGATTTAACCACCACGAGCAGTCTGTCTTCGTCCGGTAAGAACAATCTACCCCACAAATTTTTCATCCCTTTGTTTTTCCAGATTATCCAACAGTTCTTTTTTTCCAGAAATTTAAAAAAAAATCAAAGCCAATTTCCTTTCTCTAATACCCCTGTTACTCATCTTCATCTCTGTTCCATTTAATTTCAACCCCAAAAAAAAAAAAACAATCAGAAAGCTCAAAACATCATCCCATCGTTTTAGACCAAAATCCCCAACAATTAATTACAACATGGACTTGGACCCAATAGCAAAAGCAAAAATCCGTAAAATACTTCGAAATATTCAGATGAGTCTAGATTCAAATTTCTAGCGAGAAGCTAAACTGACTGATGGGTGTCGAAACCACCAAAAATAAATACTTACTCTCGGGATTTAGAATTTCTGTAGTAGTGGTGAGTAAGGTCAATCTCCACAGGGAAAAGAGAATTAAATTAAAGTTAACAGAAAGGGGTTTTGAGTTTTGGAAATAAAACGGAAAATAAATTAAAAAGAAAGAAATCAATAGAGAAAAGCTTCCAACTATAGGTTTAATCTTGGTTATGATTCATCAATTTGATCATCGATTATTAAACATGCATTCCTAAATTCATCTCTAAATTAGTTGGAAGTCATCAAAACCAATCAACAACTTATAAATATTCTTCCTTAATTTTTAGATAACCAAAATATGATCATTGATTATTTCCCTAATTAACAGATAATCTTAGAATACAATAATAAGATTTAACCTATTAAAAGCATTAAGATGAGAAGAACCCAATTCTAACTAATGAACACAGTACGACATATTCATTTAAGTTAGATCATAAATTCCCATAACATAAACCAAAAAGTATCCTAATCAATTTATGTTAATATGCTACTTGTATTAGAACAATTAAACAATTACGGATTCAACGTTCTAATTAGCAATATGATAAATTAACAATTGAACATATGACCACTATGCACAACAATTAACTAACAATTAGATATGCAAAGAGATAGCATGAATAAAGAGAATTTAGAAATAAAATTAAGAACAAAATCTCACAAATTCACAAATCAAACCTTGATAATCCCCTAGTTGGAATAATGAAATTAGATAGAAAACATATTAAAAACTATCTAAGAAAAATAGGGGAAGAGGGGATTGTGAATTAGGGTTCAAAGAAGGCTTTAAATAGGCCAAAATATGCTAAAATCGAATAAAATCTATAGAAAATCTGCTCCTTTATCTGCTCCAGCCGCCAAAAATCTTATTTTTTTTTTATTTTTCTCGTTGCTGCGGCGGTGGATTCCCATTGCTGAGGCGATAGGCCTTTTTTTCGCAATACTAAAATTGGCATAACTTCTTCGTTTTAAATCCGATTTGAGCGCCGTTTTCGCCTACGTTCATGAAATTCAAAGATTAATAATATTATGGACATTTGAATCAATTAACATTCATATTTTAATTATATTAGAGATAAAACCACTTATAAACACGCGTAAATTACGAGTTATCAAATACCCCCAAACTTAGACAATTGCTAGTCCCTTAGCAATTCTAGCATTAAGCACAACTAATAATCAATCATGAAAATTCTTAGAAGTTATGAAACCATCAAGCTTGTAAACAATTAATACCTAAGCAACCAAAAGTTCATGCAAAACCCCAAGTGTGTGCTATGCAAATTTTTATAAAACCATGAAGAACATCACATGCAATTTCACAAGTCATATCAAGAATAGAAACCTAAACAATCTTCTCAAAATCAAAGCATACAAGAGTAGATACCCTCACGAGATATTCACTCAAATCGCTCAAAGTGTTTAAAGGGAGCCAAAGAATATCACTCAAGTCAAAACATGGAAGAAATTTACCATAGGCTTGCAAAGATATCAAATTAAAACTGTAAATGCAAGAAATCAAAAAGCAAGAATCCAAGGGTCTTTAAAGGTTGTAATGGGGCTTAGGAAAAGGTAGATGGAAGACATTTAGGCTAAAAGAATTGAGAGATTACTATGAGCATATTCAATAAATTCAATCAAAACTCATATTTTTCATTTGAATCACAACCTCTCACAATTAAGCATACGATTTCTTCTCATCTTTCTTTTCTCAACTTTCTACTTTCTTTTTCGGATTTTCAATAACGAACTTTTTATTTTTATTTTTCTTTGCACTTTTCTTTTTCCACATTTTTTTCTTTTTTTCAATCAATTCATAACACAATTCATCACTTTTATCCGCTTTTTCAAAGAGACATAAATATTTCAAGAACATAGCAAACTCTCAATTGGGTGAAAAATGAGACAAAAGAACGGAAAAGTGTTATTAATTTTGTGGCTAAAAATCAAAGAAAAGGCTAAGGCTCAAAAATTGGCATATAAGGAATTAAGTTCGGTAGGCCTTTAAAAAGCTAGAATTGGTTCCCCTAGTTTGCCCTTATAGAATTCAAGCATCCAAAAATCAAGCAAAGACAGTATTAACATGCATAACAGAGCAAGTTCTAGAAATAAATAACCATGAATGACATACTCTCAACAAAAAAATAAAGGAGTATATGTTATGATAATTGCTCAAATAGGCTCAAAATCTCACAATAAGGCTAATGTATCGCATCCTAATACACTTCTCAATCAATTAGAAAGCAAGATCAATACTCGAAATGTGACAAGTGAAAAAGGAAGCATGCTTTAAACAAAATAAAAAATTGGGTAAAATACGTTTTTGGTCCCTATAGTTTCACTTTGGTTTCATTTTCGTCCCTGTAGTTTCAAAATTGACTTTTTTCGTCCCTGTACTTTCCAAAACCCACTTTTTTCGTCCTTCCGTCAAGTTTTCTGTCAGTTGACCGTTAGTCATTGATGACGTGGCATTTTTAATGACGTGGCAGGTTTACTTGATTTTTTTATTAATATTTTTAAATGAGGTGGCATTTTAGTTTCCTCCTCTCTCTTTCCTTAAGACATCTCTCTCTCTCTCATCCGCAATTTCTCTCTCCGAACTTATCATCCCTGCAGTTCTAGGATCTCCACTGCGCCCAATCCCGATCAACGCCATTCCATAGACTTGTCTTTACTCATCATATAGAATATGTACACTAAACTGAGCTGAACTTGATTTAAACATAGGAAGAGTATTATTTCAGTTGGTTATTAGAGTCATTAAGGGTATCTAAAACCTCCAATTGCGTCAAAAATCACGGTCCCTCGTGGTCAATAAGAGCACTGCAGCACCGACCAGTTCCACAAGCAGATCAGAGTTAATCAACAACAATCAGAAATTAACAATACCTGTTTCATAATCAACAACAATCAGAAATTAGAAAAACAAAAAAAATTCAATTGACTAAGAATTGATGGATTAAAAAGAAGAAAGAAACCTCAGCGGTGAGATATTCAAGAACGGCGGAGAGGTAAACGGGAGAATCGGAACCGACACGCTGAGCGTAGCGACCTTTCTTGAGATAACGAGCGATTCGGCCAACTGGGAATTGAAGACCGGCTTTGTTAGATCTAGTCACTGATTTTGAGGAGGGTTTCTTTCCTCTTCCTCCTTTCACTGATTTTGTCCATGCAATTAACAAATAAAACGAAGAAGAAGGAGATTAGGGGCGGTGGTGGAGGAGGAAGTGGAGGAAGAAGGAGAAGGAGATTCCGATGAAACTCCATGGAAGAAGAGGAAGACGAAGAAGAAGAAAAGGAATATTAAAAAAATATTGTTTTAAAGTATTAAAATGCCACCTCATTTAAAAATATTAATAAAAAAATCAAGTAAACCTGCCACGTCATTAAAAATGCCACGTCATCAATGACTAACGGTCAACTGACAGAAAACTTGACGGAAGGACGAAAAAAGTGGGTTTTGGAAAGTACAGGGACGAAAAAAGTCAATTTTGAAACTACAGGGACGAAAATAAAACCAAAGTGAAACTATAGGGACCAAAAACGTATTTTACCCTAAAAAATTTATGCAAAAAGCGTGATCGAAAGTGCACAAAAAGCATGGGATTAAGCATGAAACAAAGATTGCAAAAGCATTAAAAGTAAACAAGCCCAACCATTATACAACTTCTAGAATTTTCAGAAAGCATTAAATTACAAAAAATATGAAATTCTACCCCCAAACTTAAACTAAGCATTGTCCTCAATGAGATTAAATTAAAAACAATGTGGTAGAAACAACTTCCCTGAATGAGCAATCCTCAGAAGTCGGTTCACTTTTACCTCGGGAATGAGAGAAAATTCAGTGAAAACTTCATGCTTCTGCATGCATATCCCTTCTTCAATCCTAATTTCTCTTTTCCTAAAAAACAAAGAAAAGAAAACAAGTAAAATTAAACTAAAAATAAAAACAAATAAAAGAAAACAAGTAAAATTAAACTAAAAATAAAAACTAAAGCATGAATTAAAAATAAATAAAATAAAATAATTTTTTTTTTTAAATTTTGGGGCCTACCGCCACAGCGGTGGGCAATCCACCGCTGCAGCAACGAGACTCGTCCCGTTTTTTTTTTAGGCTCGTTGCTGCGGCACCCGCTCTCGGGTTTTTGGCCCCGGAGTGGGAAATTGGTCTCAGTGGCGACGATCGAAATCCATCGCCGCGGCGATGAAAAATTTTTCTTTTTTTTGACCCACCGTCGCAACAACGAGATTTTTTTTTTAAAAGAAGAAACAAATTAAAATAAGAACAAAGTAAATAGAATTAAAATGCTATGAATTAAAATGTTGGGTTGTCTCCCAACAAGCGCTTTTGTTTAACATCTTTGAGCTAGACGGTGTTGCTTCTTCTTTAATGAGTATCCCAAACGGATTTGACATACTTCCTGATTACAACTTTAATTCCTGCAATTTTGGGCTTAGGAGTAGAAGCAACCTGTTGTTCATCCTTTTCAAAAAGTTGTAATATATCAGTAGCCAAAGGATCAACAAAATCAGTTAAACCATAAATTGAGGAATTGACACTAGAATGTTCCGAAGATTTATGAATATTGAATTTTATGATCTCACCATCAAACTCCATGGTAATTGTTCCCTCATGCACACTGATTATCGTTTTAGAAGTAAACATAAATGGTCTTCCTAATAAAATTAAAGGGGGAGTAAGTACATCTTCTCTCATATCAACAACATAAAAATCAATAGGAAAGATCAAACCGTTTACTTGAACTAAAACATCCTCTAAAAGACCATTAGGATAAACATTAGATCTATCAGCTAATTGAAGTATCACACCAGTTTCTTTCAATTCACCCATGTTTAAAGATTTAAAAACAAAAAAAGGCATAACATTAATTGAGGCACCTAGATCTAGCATGGCTTTTTTAAATTTAACATCTCCTAACTGACAAGGAATAGCAAACATACCTGGATCTCCATTAGGAGGCAATTTCTTTTGAAGAATAGCATAAACACTCTCTCCCATGCTCACCCTTTCATCACCTTTCAACTTTTTCTTATTCGTGCACAAATCCTTAAGAAACTTAGAATATTGAGGTATTTGTTTAATTGCATCAAGTAAAGGGATGTTTACCTCAATTTTTTGAAAAGTTTCAAGGATCTCTTTTTCGTCTTCCAGTTTCTTAGAGTTGATCAATCTAGATGGGAAAGGAGGAGGAGTTAACATTACCTTTGGTTGGACTTTCTCAACTGGATCATTTGGTGAAGAGATCAAGACTTCTTTTTCAACATGCTTATGCTCCTTCCTTGGGTTTTCTTCCAACTCTTTCTCATTCCTCAAGGTAATCACATTCACACTTTCTCGCGGATTTGTAACAATTTGTGATGGTAATTTACCTTGGGATTCAATTCGGCTGAGAGAAGATGTGAGATGACCCACTTGAACCTCCAAGTTTTTTATAATCATGGGCATCCATCTCAAAACTAATTGGTAATGAGAGGAGTAGCTCATGTATTTTATAAACATTGTGAGTTTTCTTCATCTTTTTGATGTGATTCTCAACACTCCTAATAGTCAATTAAAAGAATTGTTAAAAATAATAATAATTGAGAATTGTTAAGAATCTCGTAAATCAACAATAAAAAGTAAGTATTTTGTATTATAGGTTTAATATTAAAAAACTATTTGAGATTTTATTGAAATCATAGCTTAGCCCTATAATGTTTCACATGAAGGAGACATTCATTTCATTAATTGGCAAATAAAATAATTCATCAGTAGTATAATCAATTTACTTTAAAAAACAAAAGCATAATCAATCAATAAATAAATTACTAATCGTATTAGGTATTATTTAATGAAAAGAGGAGATTATTTTACATAAGGAATCAATCATATGTATTATTTAAATTAACATATGCTTAGACTATGCACGGGTTACCTAAAAAAGTTGCCTACATGTTTATATTGATTAACGTAAATTAATTTTAAATTAAAAAGGTACCATTTTAAAGATTTGCTACTTTCTAATTCGAGTAGTAGTTCAATTTTTTTCTAACCAAACTTAATATAAAATTAAAATTATTTATTTTATAATGGTGACCAGCCTACACTCTAGAGGAAGCATTACATATTTTAATGCTAAAATAAGATATGGAATCCATAGCTTGTGTGGTCGGAGTTTGAGTGTTATTAAAAACCATATTACATAACATTACTTATACGAAAAAATTTGTATATTAATAAAACTGATCAAAGACATATGCTTTTGGCTACTAAAAAGTTCGTCTCTTCAAATAAAAAAAATAATGCTATTTAAGTATATTATATTTGTAGACTCCTAATTTAATCCGTTATTATTTAAAAAATTAATTTATACTTTTAAATAAGTATTTAAAATTTACAGTTAAAATAAAATATACAAGAGTATTATAAAAGTTTAAATAAAGCCTAATAATATTCTTTTCGGTGTCTTAATTTTAAAATTAGAAAAGTATTGAAGTAATTAGTAAGCTGCTTTTTAAAACAAACGAAAAATGGAAGGAGGAAAGTTTTTTTTTAATATTTTGAAATAAAATTGGAAGGATAAAAGAAGTAGGAAAAGAAGTGAAAATTCAAAAGAATATTTTTAGTTAAAAGAAGAAAGTAGGAGTGTTTTTATTTTGGAAATAATTAGTTAGTTTTAAAATGGGAAAGTTGAAAGAATTAAAATGCACTTTGTTAAAAGAAAGGAAAGTTATGGATAAGAATAAGTTTTTTAAGGTTAAATGTAATATACTCATGCATTTTTAAGTTGTTGTAAAATATTGAATATGTTAAATCACCAATTGAACCAAAAGTTTAAGCCGATGGTTCAAGGTAGATTTAATCAAATATATATCAACACTCCCCCTAACATGTGGGTTTGGATAATTGCACAAGACCCAAACATGTGGAATTTAAGTGAGGAGGAAACAAGAGCAAATGACAGAATGGAGGTTTGATCCTAGAACCTCCTGCTCTGATACCATATTGAATATGCTAAATCACCAATTAAACCAAAAGTTTAAGCCAGTGGTTCAAGGTAAATTTAATCATATATCTCAACACTCCCCCTCACATGTGGGTTTGGATATTTGCACAAGACCCAAACATGTGGAATATTTAAATGGGGAGGAAATTAGAGCAAATGACACAACAGAGAGTCGAACTTGGGACCTCCTGCTCTGATACCATATTGAATATGTTAAATCACCAATTGAACCAAAAACTTAAGCCAATGGTTCAAAGTAGATTTAATCATATATATATATCAACATAAAACATAACCTTAACTAACTCCACATTAAATTAATGGTAAAATGTACAACTATACACTTTATATTTTCCAATTTTACGAACCCCTTTGAGTTTTGATTTAGTTTTAAAACATGACATTTATTCCTTAATTTATACGTTAAAAAATCTGTTCTATTTATAAATATTTTATAAAATGTATTATAAATAAAAATAAGTACTTTTATGTGGTAAGTTTTAACAAATAAACTCTTATTTGGAACAAATTTGAGCTAAAAAATATCCACCTCATTTGTTTTTTTCTTTTCTTTTTATAATAAGGAAAGTAGTTTTTTTCCCTCCGAATTAAGATACAATGAATATTACCTTAAAAGACAATTTTTTATATATATTTCCACGAATCATTAGTTTTGATTTTTCTTGAAATAACATATTTATAAATTATTAATTTAGGAATAGATTATCAAAATTAAATTAAACAGTTTAATTTATAACAAAATAAAAGCTTTAGTTCTTATAAAACTAATTTAGATGATTGTGCCCAAAATAAAACTTACAATAACAAATTTTAAAATTCAACATGTTAATAATTGATTGAATTAGAAGAAATATGATATTATGATAAATTTTTAAATCATTAAAAAAATATTTCATTATTAAAGTCCGAAAATGTTAAGATGCATGCATTTACAAATATTTTTTTCACCTTCTATGCAAGTTCTTGGAATTCGGTGGGCCAATAGGTAAAGCTACAAACCATGACTTTTTACAAATGTTTTTTATTTTCCTTGTATAATGCCAAAACTAATCTAGAGGAATTAGGTCTTTCATTTTTTTAATGTCTTTTATGATATTTTAATTAAATATTCCTGACCAGAACATACACTCTTTTTAACAACAAATATTTTTCTATTTTCATAAATTCAATATAAAAACAATACAGAACCACGTGTAACATACCTCGTTACTATTAGTATTTAAAAATGCAACCATTCTCAAAAAATTCTAATTAAGAAAAACTATTAATTACAAATTCCTTGATCATTTTCGGATTTTAAATTAGTGCATCATTTGGGCCAAGCTGATATCCATTATTTTCTATTTGGGCCAAACCACCACGTCCATCCCTCTACAGTAAAGGGAAGAGGAGGAGACGTATGAAAAAGAACGAAAAAATCGACGATTAATCAAATTCTAAGGATATATGTGACCTGAAATTTGAATTTATGATTATGATTATTATTCTTTTACATTTATGATTATTCTACCAGCTTACGAACCCTACAACTAATCACATGATATAATCATGACATAGAGTTACTTGTCGGGATAATATTCTAAATAGGTCACATAAAACTTTAATGAACTCATTCATGTTCACAAGTTTAAAGGCAACACAACTATCATTATCAGCAATCTTTCAACACTTCTTCCTAGTTCTATCCTCAAATTGGAATCTTCCCATCTTCCTCTTCTTTGTCATCAACCATAACAATGAAGAGTGCTATGCACCGTAAGTCAATATATAAATGCAATTTTTAATAAAGAAAAAAATGTGTGGCTTATTGTTGAGAATCCCACATTGGAAAGATAAAGCCAACTCACAATGTTTATAAGATACATGGGCTACCCTTCTCATTGCCAATTAGTTTTGAGATGGAACCTCATGATATCAAGATAGTATCAGAGACCAACAAGCCCAAATAGGCATTCAGTCCAAAAATGAAATCCGACCCAAAATGCTGAGCCAAAAAGAGGAACCATCTTGAGTGGGCATATTGAGAAGCTCACATCAGAAAGATGAAGAAATCTCACAGTGTTTATAAGATACATGAGCTATCTCTCTCATTACTAAATGATTTTGAGATGGAACACTAGGTTATTAAAACTTATACCATATGTGTGACAACCCAACCCTTTTAAACTTAAATAACTTAACGTAGTGGAAATCAAATAGAAATAGAAATAAATTCTCAAAACATACTTCATTTAAAAGACGAGTTCCGAAACTCAAGCTTAGATAAAACATTTAAAATCAAAACTAATTCAAGTTTGAGATGTTTAAGTTACAAATCCAAAATTAATCCAAGATAAATAAAAGTTCAAATGTCCTCAAAATGACTCTAAAAGCATATATGAAATTCTAGCCATTGATGCCACATGATCGTGAACACCCCAAGCACCTCCAAGCTTACCTAAAAAATGTTTGGTGTAGCACCATTAGCAACAAGGCTCGTGTAACGATAAACAAGAATCTGAATGATTCTTGGAATACTAACCAAAGAACCTTATGACTTTCTCAACCTACTACTTAACAAGTGACAACTAATTTTATTTAACAAATAACTGTATTTTCTCAAAGATCAAATTCTCTATCTAAACAAAACACATACCATTAATCCATAATACAAATCTCAATTCTACATTCACATCATAACCTATCTACATGTATCCATAACGTTACCATAATCATAACGATTTTATAATCACATAGCTCATAACAATACTCATTCTCACTTATCACATTATCTATAACTTTTCACATCTTCACATATCTCTTTATCATAACATCACTCATTTTTAGATTTCACAATATAAATATCTCAGATCATACTGACAAACAATTAGCACGCATCAGGATATGATGCTCATCCATCTCTCAAGGGTCAATCATCCGGGGTTCGTTGTCCCCTTAGATTGTCTATGGGTTCGGTGTCCTATATATATATATCATAAGGTTCGTCCTTAGATCTCTCAATTATCTCCAGGGTTCGTTGTCCCCTTTGATTTCATCAACCTCACTTGGTACTATTACATCACACACCACCAAACAATTTACTCAATGCAAACAAGGTTCATTACTCAAACAATCTATTTCAACATATCTAAATTAAATAAAGATATCACATTGAAGCACCAAATTACTTACCAATTCACATATCATAATTAATATCATCTAACAATTCTAAATTTACCAAATCGTACTCCGATCTCAGAAAACACATTAAAATCATGCAAATTCTCATTCACCATTCACATCCCATTTTCATAATATATGTTAAAATCATGCAAAGCTATAGAACATACTCTAACATGTAAATTAAACAAATAATAATTAAATCATTATTAACAAAAAAAATTTCTTTTTTCTGTAAGGTCCGGGTTGTTACAGTCTAACCACCTAAAAAGACTTTTCGTTCTCGAAAAATGACGCTAATCAAGCAAGAAGTTGAAAATACTTAAACTTCATAATCTATTTTCATATATACCTCACCGTATACATTTATCATAAATCATTAATATGACTAAATAAGACTTCTCAATTCGATCTCCTAACAACAGGAGTCCTTCTTAAGAGTAAACAATATCATAAATAATCACATAAGTCATAAACCTCATTGTAAGACTAAAGAATCACAAAATATTATAAAACAACTTAGACACAACTCATAGAAGGAACCTGACGTTGACGATCTGGATTAATGGCTGAAGGACTAATACATGCAATAAAAACGACTCAAAACATGCGATACATGCAGTCTTCAGAACCCAAGTGGCGATGATACCAACTGTGATGACCCGACCTCTTTTAAACTTAAATCACTCAACGTAGCAGAAATAAAATTGAAATATAAATAAACTCTCAAAACATACTTAATTTAAAAGACGAGTTCCATAACCCAAGCTTAGAAAAAACATTTAAAATCAAAACTAATTCAACTTTGAGATGTTTAAGTTACAAATCCAAAATTAACCCAAGATAAATAAAAGTTCAAATGTCCTCAAAATGACTCCAAAACATATATGAATTCCTAGCCATTGATGCCATGATCGTGAACACCCCGAGCACATCCAAGCTTACCTAAAAAATATTTGGTATAACACCATTAGTAACAAAGCTAGTGAAATAATAAACTATAATCTGAATGATTCTTTGAATACTAACCAAAGAACCATTTGACTTTCTCAACGCACCCATTACTACTTAACAAGTGACGACTAATTTTAGTTAACAAATAACTATATTTTCTCAAAGATAAAATTATCTATCAAAACATAACACACACCACTCATCCATAATATAAATCTCAATTCTACATTCATATCATAAGTCATCTACATGTATCCATAATGTTACCATAATCATAACAATTCCATAATCACAAAACTCATAACAATACTTATTCTCACTTATCACATTATCTATAACTTTTCACATATTCACATATCTCATTACCATAACATCACTCATTTTCACATTTCACAATATAAATATCTCATATCATATATTATCTCCGGGGTTCACTGTCTCTTTTGATTTCATCAACCTCACTTGGTATTATTACATCACACCCCACCAAACAATTCACTCAATGCAAACAAAGTTTCATTACTCAAACAATCCATTTCAACATATCTAAATTCAATAACGATATTACATCGAAACACCAAATTACTTACCCTTTCACATATCATAACCAATATCATCTAACAATTCTAAATTTACCAAATCGCACTCTGATCTTAGAAAACACATTAAAATCATGCAAATTCTCATTCACCATTCACATCTCATCTTCATAATATATGTTAAAATCATGCAAATCCATATAACATACTCTGATAGGTAAATTAAACAAATAATAATTACATCATTATTAACAAATTTTTTTCCGTTTGTCTGAAAGTCCGGTTGTTAAAATACAGGTCATTTATATAATTTTCTCCAAATTATCATAATATGTGTATCTTTTTGAAACGCCTAAAACTGTAAACTTGTTTACTAGTAGATGTAATACATCCATCGACTTTTGGTATCTTTAAATTGCATATGAATTATAATATAACTTTATAACTTTTGCAAATATACTACATGTTTCTGTCGTATGGTTGTTTTCAAAGCATTTTCCCATATCCAATATGAATAATTTTTTTTTTAGAATAAACTTTATTATTTCATTGATGTATAAGGGCCCAAAAGGAAAAAGAGGATTAAAAAAAAGCCTTCCAATCTAACATTATACCCATAGTAGAAAGTGTGTAGTTAAAAAAAATTATAAGGCATTAAGAAAACTTAGTTTACAAACATCATCCGAAGGTCTACACTAGTCTGACAAAGTTCTTCCATTGTGCTCCAACCAAATATTCCACAAAATAGATCAAACATTAATTTAATGAAAATTTTGAGGAGATGTTCTTTTTCTACTTTGTCTGCTTTAGATACCCTTTCAATGTGAAAAGAAAACAATAACTATATATAGAGTATTGCAATGTATCAAAAGTAATCTAAAGATCCAGAAATATTTTGTATAGATGATGAAAATGACCAATTGAAGCCAAGTTCATCAAAGTGTAATTTCAGTAACACACACACACACACACACACATATATATGTGTGTGTATGTGTGTGTATATGTCTAGATATAGATATATGTATGTATATGTCCGTATATATATGTGTACATATATGCATACATATATATTTGTGTGTATATAGATATATGTATAGATATATGTGTGTATATATATGTTATATATGTACATACATATATATGTGTATATATATGTACCTACATATATATCTGTATGTGCATATATCTATACATATGTATGTATATATAATTCAAAATAGAGGTAAATAAATCTGTATGTGTATATATATGTACCTACATATATATCTGTATGTGCATATATCTATACATAGATCTGTATGTACATATAATTCAAAATAGAGGTAAATAAAGAAGACGCATATCGTACTGCACAATTGATCACTCGCCAATAAACATAATAGACATATGAGAAAAGACCTCAAAGTAAAATTATAGTGGTTCGCGAGAAGTAATGTTTCTTTTTTCTTGCCCCACCAAATATTTTATGGAGTATGAATTTGGTGCCCTAAATCTCAAAATGAGGTTTGAGATGATTTGAAAAAGAAAATCTTGAAAAAACAAGGTCATAAGTCATGTTGTTCGCCATATGTTGTGATCCACTTAAAACAAGATAGGTGAAATTTGGAAGCATTTAGAAAAACTTGGGAAAACATTTTTATACATTCTACCAGCATGAGATTCGTTCTCATGCACCAAAATTTCTAATCTAGAGGTCTATGATTCAAGTCATAGAACACATTACTTATATGACGAATTAGAAGCGATAACAACAATAGAACCATTATCGAAAGTGATATTCATGAAAGATTTATGAGAGGGAAGGGAAGGAACAAGCTGCCAATTAGGCTTATGAAGATCGAGAGTACCACAAAACATGACAATTTTGTATATAGGAAGAGTAGTTAAAGAATGTTCTCTATCAAATAAAAGATAATTAAGGCCTCCTAACATGTAGGATAATTGATTTCTGATCACGTTTCTTACAGGAAGAATTAAAAGTGATAACAACAATAGAACCATGATCGGAAGTGGCGATATCCATGAAAGATTTATGAGAGGGAAGGGAAGGAGCAAGCTGCCAATTAGGCTTATGAAGATCGAGAGTACCACCAAACATGACAATTTTGTGTATAGGAAGAGTAGTTAAAGAATGTTCTTTATCAAATAAAAATACATTGTGGCCTCCCAACATGTAGGATAATTGATGACAACAATGTCTATATATTACCCCACATAAAGTGTACCACAAAAGATGGTAATTTGTGTAAAGCTAGATAAATAAGAAGTATATCGTATTACACAATTGATCACTCGCCCATAAATATAAAAGGTCTCGTGAGAAAAGACCTCAAAATAAAATTATATTTGTTCGCGAGAAGTAATGTTTTTTTTTGCCTCACGAGTGTGGGATGGACTAGGACCACATATTTTATGGAGTATGAATTTGGTACAATAAATCTCAAAACGAGGTTTAATATGATTTGAAAAAGAAAATCTTGGAAAAAAATTATCATAAGCTATGTTGTTCGCCATATATTGTTATCCATTTAAAACAAAATAGGTGAAATTTGGAAGCACTTAGAAAAACTTGGGACAACATTTTTATACATGCTACCAACATGAGATTCGTCTTTATGCTCCAAAACTTCTAATATATAGGTTCATGATTCATCCAATAGAACATGTTTCTTATAGGAAGAATTAGAACCGAAAAACAACAATAGAACTGTTATCGGAAGTGGCGATATCCATGAAAGATTCATGAGAGGGAAGGGAAGAAGCAAGCTGCCAATTAGGCTTATGAAGATAGAGAGTACCAGAAAACATGACAATTTTGTTTATAGAAAGGGTAGTTAAAGAATGTTCTTTATCAAATAAAATATCATTAAGGCCTCCAAACATGTAGGAGAATTGATGACGACAAAGTCTATATATTACCCCACCTAAAGTGTACCACAAAACATGACAATTTTGTGTAGAGCTAGCTAAATAAGATGCATATCGTACTGCACAATTTATCACTCGTCCATAAACATAATAGGTCTAATGAGAAAAGACCTCAAAGTAAAATTATAATGGTTCGCGAGAAGTAATGTTTTATTTTTTTGCCCCACGAGTATGGGGTGGACTAGGACCAAATATTTTATACTTATTTTTTCTATTATTTTAATGCGCGCGTCTCAAACAAATATAAAGATTAGAAAATTGTGGGTTGTTGGGTCTGGGTTGAGGCCTCATTTTTACTTTTATTTTTAAAGAAATTATCACACACCAATATCAATTATTAACACACATGTTCTTTCTTAGGTGAAATAATAATTTTTTATGGTGGGGTACTACATTTAAGTATGTAATAATTTGTAAAATTGGGGTATTACCTAGTAGTACTTTTGAGTATGACTACGTAGGACCCCCTCGATTTAAACAATTATTATTAATTAGTGAGGTAATAATAAGAGATATTGGGGAGTCCTAATAGTCGTAAGTTATTATGTAAGGTAATAATAGATTTTGGTAGGGTATTATATTTAAGTGTGGTATTAATTAGTTAAATTGGAGGTACTACCTAATATTATTTATTTTACAAAAACCAATTATTACCTCACCTAAAAGAGTATGACTAAGTAGGACCCCACTTGTGGGGTCCTACTTAGTCGTATTCTTCTAGGTGGGGTACTACATTTTAGTGTGGTAATAATTGATTTAAATGGTGGTTTTTCGAATTTATTATTAATTGTTACTATTTCAATTTTCATAATGGAGTTGGTTTTTTTTAGAAGTGTGTGATTTAAAAAAGAGAGAAATTAGATTAAGTTAATAGGAGAGAAAGTAAGGAGAGATTATGACAAGCACTGTATATTGGATTAAGGGGTGGATATACATGAGATGAATGCTCCAAAGAACATCCGTATTATTATCAAACGCAAGAAGAGCCCAACAAAAACATATTCTTGATCATTTGTATTGTGGTCTCGTTTATTTTTTAATCTCATCATGAATAATATTCCTCCAATCTTCGATAACATACAAGTACATCTTAGTCTTGTTAGAAATCTTTTCACAGAGAAAGTAAATTGGTTCGTCTATGATAAAAAAAAACTAGCTTGAACAGATAAGACGAACCCTGTAAAAACAACAACAATGAGAGTGATTGAATCATTTGTATAAAAATGAAACTTTTTTCTTTCCCAAATGACAAAGGAGTTTGCAATTGGTAGAAACCGAGTATAAAAAAATTAGAATAATATTATATCGATATTAAAGTTCATGACTCTCCTATATGTATGATGCACACTAAGCAGCTCAACATAGAAGATACAACAAGTAAGTTTTAGAAAGTATATGCCTACTTTACTCAACAAGTGAAATAAATCATAACCAAAATTGCGCCCTGCATTATAAATCTAGATTCACAATACAGTTTCAACTGCATCTATGACCTTAACCAACATTAATTTCAATAAAAGAAAAAAAATAAATAATTCACAACAAACTTATTAGAGACTTCTTTATATAACATTTTAACTTAACACGTATTGTCCCACTTTCTAAATTTATAACAAAACAATCATTGTCCTACTTTGTTATTACAATTTTAAATCATCAATCCAACCTAATTAATACTATTTTTAAAAATTAATATTTATTTCAATTTTTTTGTCCTACTTAATAACGGGTCTCTACATACAATTACCTTGTGCCCATAATAATTTAACAATTGTACTTACTTCAATATGTTAAGGAATTTTTCAATATTTTCTTGCCAATTGTAACCATTTTGACTTAGACAAAACTTTTAATGTTTGACAGCTTTTTGTAGTATAACAAAAAGGGCGATGCATAGCTCAAACTTTTTTATGATTATGAATTTCGTTTATAAATTTGAAATGATGACGTAATGAATCCCAATGATTTAAATGTTCAATTGATTATAAAGTCTTGCGCTTGCATCATGATTAATTTATTGTCAAATTAAAAGTGTCGGGTTTTATATATGGAAGGTGTATGCCATAAAAGACAATGAACGTTGCGCAAAAGATTTCTCTATTCTCCGGATCCATAAATAGTGAATAGTAAAAAATCCATATGTATGTTAATTCTTTCACATGACGCCTACTTAATAAAAATCCAAGGAACGAATCAAACAACTTAACTTAAAGATTTTGATCATATCATGGGATGTTTCTGTTTAAGATTAATATTAAGTTATGAAGGCTTTCGGTCATTTTAACCCATGCCCCTGGTAGTAAAGAAAAAAAAATTCAACTCATCCCTTTAATTGTGTTAAGCATCAAATATTCGAGAATATAAAAAAATTAATAAATAAAAATATATGCTTACGAGTTCTAATTGGATCAAACGCTCCAAAAGAAGAACATAAATGACGTTCCCACATTTTGTTGTCCTAATATGAGTTAGATGTAAAAAACATTACCAATCTTACTAAGCACAATATCATTTATATGCACACTGCGTGCAGAATCTTCAAGTATAATCTTCTCATTAATGTTTATGTCATCCCTTAAATAAATCATCAAAATTGTTAAAGTTGCTTAGAATAACTTGAAATTTAAGATAAAAAAATTAAAACAAAACAATAATGAAAAAAATATTTAACATACATATTTTTAGTTAATAGAAATAATGATGATGGAGAATTAAAAAATTTGTTAAACATACATTTTTTCCGATTTCTTTAGTGGGAAATAAAAGAAATGTACAAGGGAAGAGACGACAAACAGAAGGAAACAACGCAAAAAGAGGAAAAATGGCCAACGACTAGTGAATCCCTTGAAACCCCACTTGTTTCATTTTTATATAGAAATTAAGAGAGTAAAGCTGTCATTTTTTTTGCTGCATCGGGGCAGTTTTTGGTCGCATCAAAACAAAATAAATGTAGAAGATGCTCATCATACCAACATAGGTGGGGTAATATATAGACCTTGTAAATCTAGGTTTACAATTAAATTTCGACTGCATCCATGACCCAGCCAACGTTAATTGCAACAAGAGGAAAAAAATTCACAACAAACATATTAGAGTCTTTTCTATATAACATTTTAACTAAATACTTATTGTCATACTTTGTAACAAATCGTCACATAAATTATAACAAAACAACAATTGTTCTACTTGGTTATTACAAGTTTAAATAATTAATCTAACCTAATTAATATTATTTTGAGAATTAATATTTATTTTAAATTTTTTATCCAACTTGGTAACAGGTCTCTACATACAAGTACCTCAAGCCCATAATAATTTAACTGAAAATTTGAGTATTAAATATTAAATACGATTTAATCTCCAAATTGTGAATATAAACAACTAAACTTAAAGATTTTGACCTTCTCCCAAGGTGTATATGTTTAATATTAATATTATGTGATAGAGGCTTCGATCTCATTAACCCATTCCCCTTGTAGTAAAGAAAGAAACAAATAAACTCATCCATATTATATTTTTAAAACATCAAATATTCGAGTATATAAAAATAATTAATAAATATAAATATATGCTTACAAGTTCTATTTGGATCATAACGCTCCACAAGGAGGCAGTGTCTTCCTCATCTACACATACTTCGGTGACTAAATTACCATGAACTCCCCCATGGTTGAAATGCAAGTACCTCAAGCCCATAATAATTTGCATGAAATTTTGAGTATAAAATATTAAACACGATTCAATCTCCAAAGTGGGAATATAAATCAATATTGAATAACTCTACTTACTTCAATATGTTGTAGAGTTCCTCTGTATAGTTTTTACAATTATATTGTTTTTTACTTAGCCAAAACTGTAAATCTTTGGCGGACTTCGGTAGAAAAGAAAAAAAAGTATCCGATAAGGATTGAAGCGCCAATGTGTGAATATTTATGTATGGTGTTAAGAAGTGCACATTGACAAAAATTTGTGGTGTATGATATAATTCGATGAAACTCTTTCACTTTTGAAAAACATAATTATCGCTTCCACCATATGTTGTCTCCATATGAATTAGATAAGCATTACCAATTTTACGAAGTAGTGTAACATTTATATTCACATTGCATGTAGACTCGTGCATTATATTCTTATCATTAATGATGGTTTCATCCCTTAAATAAATCATCAAAATGGTTAAAGTTGCTTAAGAATAACTTGAAATTTAAGATAAAAAAAAAGTTAAAACAAAATAGTAATGAAAAAAATTATTAAACATACATTTTTTTAGTTAATTGAAAAAATTATGATGGAGAATAAAAAAAAAATTGTTCAGCATGGTCTCAATTGCATCCTAAACCTGGACCTCAATCTCGACCCTCTTTCTCTCTCATCCACTATTAATTTTAACAATAGAAAAAAAAATTGTATTCACAACAAACTTACTTGAGACTTTTCTAAATAACATTCATATCTAAACAGTTATTGTCCTACTTTGTTAAGAGTTGTTACATAAATTTATAACTAAACAACTTGTGTCCTATTTGATTATTACTGTTTTAAATAATCAATCCAACCTTATTAATGTTGCTTTGAGAAAATAATATTAATTTCAATTTTTTTGTCCTACTTGATAATGAGCGCTAACCTCCAAGTACCTAAGCCCATAATAATTTGGCTTAAAATTTTAGAATAAAATATTAAAGGAAATTTACATAGACATCAAAATTAGGTAAAATATTTTAAAATTTATTACTTTTGAAGAGTATTTTCAAAAATGTTACTTTTTCCTCTACTTTTCAACCTATTTTAAAAACTCCTAACATATTCTTACTATCCATAAGCAAACAAAACCCACTTATCCTCCTCTTTTTTTTAGCCGCGTCTTCTTCTCTATTTTTCTCCTCCCGTCTCCGTTTATCATATTCTTTGATCTTCTATAATAGTTTCTTAAGAGTGCTTTTTCATTTTCTTCTCTTGATTCTTGGGTAATTTGTTCATCGTTTTCGCTATGAATTGAATCTCTCTTGATCGACACACATCACAAAATTTTGATGGTAGAAGCCATTATTCTCTTTTAGTTTTTTCTTATTTTTCTTCCCCGCGTTATGCTTTTCTTCTCGTTCTTCATTTTTTTAAAAAAATAATTGGTTTTTTTATTTTTAAGATATGAGAAATCCAGTTTTGGATATTTTTATGTAATTTGTTGTGTTGGTGAAAGAGATGTTTAGGGTTAATTATTGCTTGGGTTTTGGTTGGGAATTTTGAGTAACAACTTGCAATTATGAGTGATTTTCCAAACCTGGATTGAAAGAAATAAGATAAAAGTTCAAACATTTCAGTAATTATTGTGTAAAAATATGTTATTTCAGTAATTGTCCCTTGTTTAATTCTATTATTATATGGTTTTGAGATTAAACAAAGTGTTGGGATTGAGGCCTCTATAAAAGAGTTCTCAAGTGGAAATCCCAAGGATCTTTCCTTGCAGTATAATATTATTCTAAAAGTAATGCATAAACAGAAAACTAACTCTTGTAGAGAAGTGTCTGGTTCTTCCTCCTCGTTTTTGGTTACGATTCTGAGACCACCAAAAAGTTCTTCCTCACTAAGCACAAAAGAGAATCAGTGCGTGAGCACTATCTTTTTTGAAAAAAGGAAGAGGGAAGAAAACTCTTTTCCCTATACCCTAGTTGTGGCGGTGGGAGAGAGAAAGGGAGGAGATGAGTTTTTCCTGACCTTTCTTTTACCCTCTTAGTTGTGTGTTTTGGGGTCACCCCAAGTTTCTTATATATAGGAAACCAAGGCCTCAGAAAATATTTGAATATATTTTTAATTATCAAATAATTATATAAAGATATTATAAAATATATTTTGAATAATTAAGATATGATATCTTATTCTATAATAAGATATTCCCATATCACAATTTAAATTAATCATTATTAGTTTAAATCAGGGACGGATTTACAGTAGGACGAGGGAGGCACGTGCCACCCCTCGATTTGTAGATAAATTAAAAATATATGTGTGAATTTAAATTACAAAAAATTCCCTTGATTTGTAATCAAATACAATAATAAGTTAATATATTCCTAAAATATATATGTTGGTTTGTTGGCTGGATGCCAATATTACCACATAAGCAACTCAAGTTCGATCCCCAGCTTGTACCTTTTGCAACTATCTTTCAAAGTTAATTTTTTTTTTTAATAATTTATAAAGTTATGCCATTCTTTATCTATTTATATATATATATATATATATATATATATATATATATATATATATATATATATATATTTTTTTTTTCTCTCTCTTTAAAATAGTGTATTTTTTTATATTTTAATTTAATATAAATAAAATAGTTCAATATATTTATCAAATCTATTTTCAAAATTTACAAATTCAAAATTAAAATATAAATAATATTTAAAATATTTTTAATTTTAATATAGGGTAAATTACCATTTTAGTCCCTGAACTTTCACTCGAGTTTCGTTGTCGTCCCTGAACTTTCCAACTCGTTTCGTTTTTGTCCTTCCGTTAAATTTTCTGTTAGTTGACCGTCGGTGTTTGATGACATGGTAATTTTAATGACGTGGCTTGCTGACGTGGTTTCTTTTAATATTATTTTAATTTATCATGAATTTAATAATTTTTTAATCTCATGTTCAAAAAAAAAAAAAAAAAAAAAATTTAATCTCTCTCCTCCATTAATTCTCTCTCTTTCTCTATCCTCTTCATTTCTCTCTCTTCCCCTCCACCTTCTTCTCAATCTGAAGCCTTTTCATTCATACTCATCTCTTTCATTCATTTTCCCTTTTCCATTCATACCCATTTCTTCTTCTTCTTCTTCTTTCGCCACCAAGCCTGGTTTAGTCTTCGTCAAAACCCCACAAAGTATAATACATCGCTAATACATAGAATCCAAAATTCATCAATACTACTTTTCTACTCTCTCTCTCTCTCATTCATTGTATGAACAAATAACAAAATCCATTAAATCTCCAAATCAGAACTTACCTTTCGTATTATAAAAACCAACCAAATCTCCATATCCTCAATCCCCAAAACCCCTTCAGATCCACCATGAACGACGAAACCGACGAAACCCATCATCACGATCACACGACGGCGGCGCCACCTTCATCGGGAATAACAATCCACCACATGATGATGCATATGTCTTTTTCTGGGGAAAAATGCTGAAATTCTTTTCAATAATTGGCCAGGCATGTACGTTTTGGCTTTGGTATTCGTTTTCTTCCTCGCTTTCGCCGTCGAGTTTCTTTCGCATTCTCGATTCATTAAGGAAGATTCAAACAACGCCGCCGGTTTGATTCGGACACTGCTTTATACGATAAAGATAGTAATGAGTTATTTGGTGATGCTGGCAGTTATGTCGTTTAACATTGGAGTATTTTTTGCGGCTGTCAATAGATTTTTCAAGAAACTTAATCCTTCTGGTGAAAATTTCGAAGGACTTCCGGCCAACGTTGATCTGAAATTGGAGGGGAGTTCACAGGAGAAGAAGGTGGAGGGGAAGTGAGAGAAATGAAGAGGATAGAGAAAGAGAGGAAATTAATGGAGGAGAGAGAAAAATGGGGAGAGGATAGAGAATAAAATATTTTTAAATTCATGATAAATTAAAATAATATTAAAAGAAGCCATGTCAACAAGCCACATCATTAAAATTACCACGTCATCAAACACTGACGGTCAACTAACAGAAAAGTTTACGGAAGGACGAAAACGAAACGAATTGGAAAGTACAGGGACGAAAAACGTCATTTTTGAAAGTTCAGGGACGAAAACGAAACTCGAATGAAAGTTCAGGGACCAAAATGGTATTTTACCCTTTAATATATTATAAATATCATTTCCAATAAAAAAAATTCATTTTTTATCTATATATAATTATTAATATGAAGTGATTTTTTAACATAAAAAACTAAATATTTTAAAATTTACTTGGCTTAATTTTCACCAAATTAAATACCAATGGTGAATATATAGATTTTATTTTGTAGTTATTAATATTATATAATTGCGTCTTAGGGGGTGTTTTAAGTTCTGTTTATGACAATTTTAAACAAAATCGACACTAAATCGATTAAAAAGAAAAAAAATTGCAAATTGAAAATGAACAGCCTGTGTGTCGAATCAGTTTTGAACACATAGGCGGTTTAAGGAATTGATTTCTATAAGTTTTAGTCGGTTTTGATTCAGTTTCTATCGATTTGACGATTTCTATAAGTTGCAGCTCTACTGTGTGCCCCATCTGAACTAAAATCTTGTATTCGTCACTGGTTTAAATTAATTATTCCATATCTTACTCATTTAAATCAATCATATTAATTTAAATTAATATATTTCATATATTTTAAATAAAATAAAATGTAAATAATTGGTTAAATATTAATCAAAGTGACGTGTAACCTTACCCATGGGTCACACGCCCATATCACCATCTCCATGACAATATTGGACATTTTATTTTTCATTTTTATTTAATAGAACAATTCCATTAAATATTTAAATAAATAAAACTCCTTTTATTTATTTAATTCACCTTTAATTTGACTACCTCAAATTAAATATTTAAATAGACTCTTATATTTAAATCCCTATTAATTTTGGACAACTGTAAAATTAATTTAATTAAATAAACTCTACTGTTTAATCTCTGTATTAAAATAGTTAAATAGATTCTTCTATTTAATAAATAATTAAATAGACTCTTCTATTTAATTTCACCATTAATTAAATAATTAAATAGACTCCTCTATTTAATTTCATTTAATTAATCTAATAGACTTCTCTATTTGTATTTGCTTTAATTAATTTGACAACTTCAAATTAAATACTTGAAACCATTTTTTCAAAGAAATTATTCCATATTAATTTATGTTCTCAATTACATGCGTTAGCTCGGAGGACTTAATGAACCTATAGGACTAAGCTCCAATGATCTAGAATTATATTGATCAAACGCCTTTAATCAATTAATTCTTATTCATTAACTCCTAGATAACTCCACTAAATATCTAGAGTTGCACTCTTAGTACTATAGAGGCAGTTGTGTCCATTGGCTAATATCATTAACTACACTTTGATCATTTAAAAGTATTTCATATCCATGGTTAGGTAATATTACCGTATTAACCTCCATGATACATCTTGTTCTTTAAGCCCAACTACATAGTCTCCATTATGCGTCTTTGCTTTTTCCTTGATCAGAGGAATATGGGGCCCTACTGTTCAAGCACCGAATCAGTCCATAAGAGAACTACTTATCTATTTTCCTATATGGAAAAGAGTGAATTCTAATCTTGTGTAGTTACGTTCCCAGCTATAAGCAAGATGCAATCCTCAAAGTGGGAGGCATATTGAGCAAACTATATTGAGTCACCCTCACCTATGCAAATCAAAGGTTTGCCTCTTGCGAATAGGAGTTCGTAATCCACTTAGAATTAAGATCAATTGTACATGATCAACTGATTGATATACGAAGTATCTTTCTGTAACGACTTTACCAGAAGACAGTAAGTATATCTTAGTCTAGTATATTGCAATAGAATCTCTATTGCAGCAACACCCCCACTCACATGTCTCTACATGAGCGATCCAGATGAGATCACTTGTGCCAATTCACAAGTGGGTCGTGTTAATGGTGTTACCAGAAATAAGGCACCCAACCTTTATTCATATACCACAGACTATTTGAGTTACAACTTAAGTGAATCTTCCCGCATCACATGCTCACTTTTAGTTATCATTAGTAACTCTGGATCTTATGACGAATTACATTTATTAAACAATAATAAATGACAATGTAAATATTACTAATTAATAATTCCCTTTATTTATTTGTAGTTTAGGGCAGAAACCTTAGCACAAAGGATATTTGATGCACACTTTACAAAAAATGTGATGTGGGGAATGTATCCAAGCATATGTTGTGGCCTTTAGTTATATAGTTCGGCCCATTTCTAGCCTGTTTATTTTAGGGTTATTTAAGTAGATGAACATTTTTTTTATAGATTTAATATTGTTTGGCCAACCCATTAATAATAATATTTTTTAGTTTATTTTACACAAACAATCACTAATAACTTAATTAAGAAGGAAAGAAGAGGGAGAATAAAGACTTAAAAATACTTAAATCAAGGAATCATAAAATTAATGAAGAACAAAGAGAGATAATTAAGATTTGAAAAAAATTAAAAAACTTAAGATTAAAAAAATAAAAATAATCAACACGCTAAAGAAAAAAACATTGATTCTATTTTATGAAAAACAATTTACGAAAAAAAAATGTATTTTGTATAGTATAATGTACATTGTAATGTAAAGTGATGTCGATATAAACAAATATAAAATATGGTATATTTGTTTATACAATAAATATATTTATATAATGAAATGAAAATATAAATGAAAAATGAAAGATATATTTTAATATATATATATATATATATATATATATATATATATATATATAATGTATGTAAAAACACATCATACATACTGTATGTAAACAAAATTATTGTACATAATAATAATATATTTTTGTACATTACCTGAAAAATATATGGCAGTTGAGGAAAATATATCGTACATGGTATAATATATTTATGTACAATATGAAAAAGATGTAAGGAAGTAAAAGATAATATACTATATATAATATAATATATTTTTTGTACAGTATGCGAAAAGATATAAAGCAGAAGAGGTTGTAAAAATGTTTATAAAATATTCAGAAAACCATGGTATAGGTATACAAAATCTAGGTTTCTTAACGATTGTCTTCTATGGTGGAGAAAATATCCAGAAAATAAAGGTTGAAAGAACAAAAAAAAAGATGAAAACATATAGTACATGCTTCAATATTGTCTAGATCTGGGTTTCTCGAAACATCGTCTTCTACGGTGGATAATAAAGTATGTCTTCTCCAACCGTCTTAGTTTTGCATCTTGACCTATGTTGGAGATCCGGCGACGTGCTCATTTATTCGTTTTCGCTTCCATTGCCATTCAAAATCCATCTTCAGATCTCGATTTCAAAACTAGATGCCGAAGAATGAAGTCATTTGTATGTAAGGAAGGTATTACACCCTACAACACTCATTTTAAAATGGTTATCACATTTTTACCTTATATTATATTATTTTTAAAATGTTTGTCCTAAATTTGAATAGTTTAATAAATTTGAATAGTTTAAAAAATAATAATTTTAATTTATGAAAAAACAAATGTCTCATTTAACCATTACTCAACTTAAAAAATAAAGTAAGTAAATAGAGGATAAAATGAACTTATAACCGTTAATTAAACAATATTAGAATTTACAAAATTCCGCCTTGAAAAATTGAGGACCTGACTTCCAAAAATCCATCATAGCAATTGTATTTATATTTTAAAATATATACATATATTTTTTTAAATATTTCATTTTTTTTACTAATAAATAGAATTTTTTTATAGGGTTTTCATACACTTATATAAAAACCCCGATAAACACATTACACAGTCTTCACATATATAAAGATTTTCGTGCACTTATCGAGTCCAACAAGCAGATTACCTAGCCCCAAATTATTATTATTATTTTTTTTACTTTTGAATCAAAATAAATATAAAAGTTCCTCAATAATAATGCAATTAAATTTAGGGTAAAATGCAATGAGACCCCTGTGGTTTTTTCCAAATGCACGAACATCGCCTGTGGTTTGAAAATGGAAAATCACACCCCTGTGGTTCCAAATTTTTTCACTCAGACCCCTCTCCTTCAAAGAAAATAATTTTCTTTTAGCCATAACTTCTTCGTTTGACCTTCGATTTGGATGATTCAAGATGTTTTGAAATCCTCATTTTAGGCTCTACATAATAATCACTTCAAAACTTTGAAATGGTTAATAAATAAAAGAGTTTATTAACATCAAAATACTGGGTATGATTGATACCGTTAACTCTTTTTTTATTGATGATTTAGAATTTTTGAGTGACCATAGTGTAGATACCGAAATGAAGATTCCAAAACATGTTGAATCATCCAAATCGGAGTTCAAACGAAGAAGTTATGATTAAAAGAAAATTAATGACATTGAAGGGAAGAGGTCTGATTGAAAAAAATTGGAACCACAAAGGTGTGATTTTCCATTTTCAAACCACAGTGGGTGTTCATGCATTTGAATAAAACCACAAGGGTCTTATTTGCATTTTACCCTTAAATTTATTCATAGCTAAATTAGCTTTTGTCAAAACTCTCGGATCACAAAACACATACTATATTATAAAGATAATAATGACCAACTACATAGGTATTCATCTTCATGTATTTAAACTCTGATTTAGTTGATTCAAGGTGTGTTTTGAAATCCACATTTTAAAGTTTTGAAATCACTAATAAATAAAAAAGGGTGTATGGTTTCAATTAGA
The DNA here is from genome assembly GCA_028015215.1 of Gynostemma pentaphyllum. NCBI lineage: Eukaryota > Viridiplantae > Streptophyta > Magnoliopsida > Cucurbitales > Cucurbitaceae > Gynostemma > Gynostemma pentaphyllum. Next base: position 42,376,344 of record CM051346.1, on the reverse strand, counting down.
ATCTTATTGATATATGGTATTAAAGAAAAAACCAAAATGGTAAGAAATTATCCGGAAAGATGGAAAAGAGAATGAGGGGGTGATCAAGTTGTTCTTATCCAAAAGCAAAACACGTGTGTGAGTGATGAAACAAAATCCAATCCAAGCGTGCCCCTGGTTTTCATTGAAAAGTCCGCTGATTCAACAAAAACCAAATCCTACAAAACACCTCGATCCTGCCGGTACTCAGACTCTCACTCTACCTCTTCCTTTCACGAAAAAGAAAGAAGAAAAAACCAATTTTCCTTTTCCCAATGAGCAGGAGTATGAAAGATCAGACAACGAAGCGTGAATCAATCTTAAGAAAGGGGATAATGAGCCTGGATTCAGGTTGTTCAAATTCAACTCGACCAAGTATTGATTCTACGCCCGCGGTTTCGGTTTCAGTTTCGGTTTCGATTTCTAAGGCAGAGAAGCTCAAAAGGGCGGAGGAATCTCTCAGAACTGTTATGTATTTGAGCTGCTGGGGTCCTAACTGAAACGTATATCTCATCCTTTCTTAAAATTATCAGAAATGGTAGGCAAAAAATGCATCCTATAATTTTTTTTTTAAAGAACAACGGGCTCCTAAAATCTCTACATTAGAATGATATTATCCACCTGAGCGAGCTGCTTCTAAATTTAAATTTTATTATCTTTTTTACTTAGACAGACGTAGTTACAAAAGACTGTTCCATTGAGTCTCTTAGTAAATATCTTGTACATTTGGTTTCATTAAGTCAATGATGCTTTCACTTTTCTAGCATTAACTCGTCATTCTGGCCCGTTTATTTAATGAGAATGAGAAATAATCGAAATGAAAATCCATAAAATTATAGAATAAGAATAAAATTTATTTGATTATGTTTACTAAAAAGAATTGGAATTAGAATCTTCTTGTAAAGAACTATCAATGATAATAATTACTAGAGTTTTAAAAATGAGAATGATTTATTAATTCATGTGGGATAAAAAGTAAAGAGAAAATAAAATTAATAAAATAAAAAAACTGATAGGACCCATAAAATTAGGAGTGTGAATAGGATTGATGAAATTAAATAAGATAATGAAATTATTTGAAATTTAGGAATGAGATTACTAAATTATATCAGTCGTATACTCTAATTCTCTTTTTAAATTTTAGCTTCTTCAAATTAAACATGGCTTCCGTAGAATAAATTTGATTTCTTGGGAATTATCAAATACTAGTATTACAATTCAGGAAGCTATGTCGCATGGGTTATAGGTAAAAATGACGTTAAACTAAAGGAGTGATAGACCTCAAAAAATCAAAATGACCTAAAAATAAGATAATTGAGCTTTTTTTTTTAATGTGAATGTGTATTTTTACCCTTATATTTGAAAAAAATTGATATTCATACAATTTGAGGCTGATATAATGTATTTTGACGGAGATTGAATTGAGATGAGATCTAAGTTATACATTTTAACCAATAAAATAATGAATGCACAATCATTTAGTAGAATCGAGATTTAACAAAAGATTGACAAATTAACATATAATAAATTTGACTGAGATTTGATCAAGATTATGTATATTGACTGAGATTGTAATGAATATATAATAGTTTTGACCCATATCAGATTAAGATAATTTATTTCAACTAACGCTGGATTAAAATTATATATCTTGATTGAAATTATGATGAACATAAAATAATTTTAATGGACATTAGAATGAGATTTTAATAAGATCAATGCATTTTGACTAAGATTTATGTGAACATTAAACCTTTTTTTTTTTACTAAGATGAGACTAAGGTTGCTATGAAATATATATTATGCATTTTGACAAAGATTGGACTGAAATTACTATAGAATATGCAACATTTTTTTTAAATCAAAATGCACTCTCCATGTTTATATTGAGATTAAACCACTTTCAAGGCATATCGCAATCAAGATTCAAAATCGTCTCATCTTACAATCAATATTAGCCCTTTGTCACAAATGCATTTCATTTGCCTATCAAATCTCTTGTAAATATATCAAACTGCCTATAATATTATGTTGGAAAATAAGGGGAAGAAGTGTGAGTATTTTAAAAGTTAAATTGTAAATTCACCCTTGTGTGACATCAACAAAAATCCCGTCGTTCTATTTTGTTTAGAGGTGGATCAAAAACATTTTTTAATGTTTTTTTAAACTCCAATATTACGTAGCATCAGGGCCGTTCTTAACATAATAAGGGTTCAATGTGATATATACTCTTGGGCCCTTTATCATAATTTTTTAATAACAAATAAAAAATATAACAAAATAAATTTTCTACTATCAACTGAATTTGAACTCGAACTGGAAGATTTGGGTAAATAAGGGAATCATGCAAGAAAACGTGTCACAAATTACTTTAATCATAATTTCTCATTTGTATATATTTAATACTGTGACGATTTATCATAGATTTGAGGCCCCTGTTCCGTTGCACCAATTGAACCATATCAACAACGGCCCTGCGTAGCATGCGTTGAATATCTATGTGTCTCAATTTCATTAAAACTAACTGATAAAAAGATGTGGATTTATAATTTTATCAAAGTAGAGGGGTATTTAAAAAAAAATAGAGTGCATGAGTATGATTTAATAATAATCTAAAGTGGATAGTGTATTTTACATTTAACTCTATTTTTTAATACAACTATTGTCGTAAAATTCAATTTTGAGAAAAACTAACAATTGCAAATTCCTTAATCATTTTAAGATTCTTTATTAGTCCATCAATTAGGCCAAGAAAATTATTAAATATGTTAAATCAAGTCAATGGATAAATGTAAATTTAATCATATATCTCAACTGTTCTGATAACATATTAAATATGTTAAATCACTACTATACCCAAAAGTTTAAGTTAATATGTGAACAAAAATTTAATCATATATACTATACCTCAAACAAAATATCCATCATTTCTTTCATTTGGGCCAAACCACCACGTCCATCAACACAAAAAACTGCGGAGCTCAATAATCCATAAACCCAATACGGGAAAAGAACGATCAATTTGTAAGGAAGGAAACGTGTGACCTCAAAGTTATAAAATATAAACTCTCAAATGGTGAGTTGTAAACGAATTTAGAGCCACAAGCAAAAAAAAAAAAAAAAGTTTCACAAATAGATTCCTCACGATATGTTTAATGTACCATATCTTGAAAATTGGATAACCTTAAGTTCCACTTTCATCCTCATGCGAATCTCATTTCCTTCATACCATGACCGTGATTCTATTCACCAACAAAATTGATTTCAAATTTAATATTTTTTAAAAATACTCTACCAAGTGTAATTGATTTTGATATAATACTCGTTTTAGTTTATTTTTAAAATTGTTAAAAGGTGTTTTTTTATTGATTGAGTATTCAATATAAACACTTTTAAAAGCTATCTTAACCGGCATTAATTAGATTTTTTTTTCTTTTTGTGATTACTAGTAATTAAGTTCTATTGATTAATGTGTTTTTTTTTTTTAGAAAACAGGAAGCTGGAACAAAAACAAAATGTGTGTTCTTCTTTTAACCATGTTCTTAATTACTATTTTAATAATATTTATCTCAATTATACTTTATTTGTACTCACCTTTAAATTAAAAGATGATAAACTGTAACAAATAAATGATCGATAGAATAGGTTCTATTGGAAATTTTTTAATTAAAGAAAAAAAAACCGAATGAGAAGAAAAGTGACTAATTTTTGTTTCATCACGTATTAATGGGTTATTTTGATAATATCGCCATACGTATGGTATGATAAAAACATGTATATAAATAGTAATTTTAAAAAAAAAAATTATACAATTTAAGAATTGAACTCCCATCCTATTAAAGAAACCAATCTTTTAAACTTGTAACTCGTCACTAGGCCATCATAATATTATGGCTATAAATAGTGGTTTTATTTACCATATTACATATTATTTTGGGTGTGAGTAACCGCCTCACATTGATTAAAACAAAAGAAGAACACGAGTTTATAAGAAAAGAATAATATCACTATTAATACAAAACTTTTCAAATAAGAATAAAAAATAAAATCATGCAAATTTAAATCCAAAAGGGATAAATATATCATATCCATAACATACCTCTATAAAATGAATCATAATAATCATATCAATTGTCTTCCAATAAACCAAACTTTGATCATATAAATTAATTACACAATCTACAAGACATTGACCAATTTGATATATCTTTGATAACTGGTATTTGAAAGTTCATAGTATAAGATCTTTCCTAATTGAGAAAAAAAGAAATCACAATATAGAAAGCATTTAAAATAGGTAGAAAGGTTACACATCTTTAACCTCTCTGCCTCCGTGGGCCATTTCAACCCCTCCACCAGGAAGGTCAGTTACAAACCTTGACCAATACCAATGAGATTTCCATACCCTATTCATTTCTTCAATTGGAATACCTTTGGTCTCAGGCAAGAAGAAGAAGATGAAAATGGACATGATTAGAACAAAGAAGGCAAAGAAAAGGAACAGACCAAACTTCAAATGGCAAAGCATTATCAGGAAAACTTGAGCCACTATGAATGTGAATAACATGTTCACTGAGACATTTATACTTTGAGCCGCTGATCGAATCTCCAACGGGAAAATTTCACTCGGCACGAGCCAACCTAGAGGCCCCCATGACCATGCGAATCCTGCTACGTATATGCAAATAAACAGTACCACCACTATGGCATACCATTGAGGTAATTCCCATGGATTTCCATTCACTCCAAATTTTGCACCTATTGCAGCTGCCACTACAGCCTGCCACATAAACAACAACAACCATTAAGTTGGTGTTTTTAGTTAACCGGGTTTGTGTGTTACGGGATTGAAAAGTCTGAGTTTGTGTAGAGAGTGCGTTTTTTACCATGTGCAGGAAAATGATTTTTAGAAATCTGGTTTGGTTGATGAGTTTTAGTATGAGCTATGTATTGATGAAGTATGTTTTGTAAATGAATAGTTAATTGTTATTAGTATTAAGATTGTACTTGGCATATCAACATTTGAACTCCACCCTCAAGGAAGAGAAACCTCCTGCCCCATTTGTCGACACCGTAAATAGAAACGACGGTCGCAGCAACATTAACGCACTCGATGATGACAGCCGACATGAGTGCAGCATTGTTTCCAAACCCAATGGTGTTAAACAAAACAGGTGCATAAAACATGATGACATTAATGATCATGATGGCCATAGTTGGAGTCTACTTTTTCAGCTATAACATCATTTCTATTCTGGTCAAACACCCTGCGCTTTTGTTTGATTGGTCGAAAGTTGGAGTCCACGTTCAACTTATGCACCATAATCTTTGGGTCTATACCAAGCATATCCTCATGAGTTCAAGCAAACACATCTGAATTTTGCTTCAAAAATTCTATCAACTTACCTCTCTGCCCGGCCCCTAGTCTTGGTCCAATGCTGACACGTTGATCTTCACTCAGGAGTGGAACAGACTCTAAGTCTTCGGTGGGGGTTGCCCTCTGCTGAGTTTTTTCTGGTATAATCGGGGTAGGTTTCCCTATCCTCTCTACCGCCAATGCAGGCTGCACCACCTGCCTTGATTGATTCTTTTGGCATGTTCTAAGTACGTGCACCAAAACATCTTTCATGGCTGTTCGATAACACTCTCGAGAGGATTTCTGTTCGCCCCTAACCATTCTCACTCCGCAAGGGGTAGGGAACTTCATTAGCTGATGGTAAGTGGACTGTTTTCATCGCATGGATAGAGGGCCTTCCAAGGATGATATTATAAGCTGAAGTGCAATCTACGACTAATAACTCCACATCTTGGTAATGTGGTTTGGTTCCTCTCCAATAGTAACTGGTAGCTCAATGCTGCCTTCCGGGATAACCTGATCACCTCCAAATCCAACTAAAGGCGTTGTGCTTCTCCTCAACTCTTCTATCCCTAGTCCCATTTCCTTAAATGCCTTAAAGGATAAGATATCTGTTGAGCTACCTCCATCAATAAGAACTCTATGTACTTTTTTGTTGGCCACTCTGATGACCACCACCAATGCATCATGGTGCAACTGGTGAATTTTATTTGCCTCTTCTTCAGTGAACATTAGGGCAGGAAGCTCTACCTTACTAGTAGAAAACACTTCTAAATGAGATGGAGTGAGCCTCGCCTCACTGGCGCTCGCTTTTCTTTTTCGATTAGATTCTCCACCAACTGGGCTCTCAAATATGGTTTTGATCTCACCAGTATCCTTCTTACCACCCTCCTTTTGTTTTGTGTTCTCATTTCTATCCTCCCTATGATCATTCCTTCTCACAAACTCTTTCATGTATCCACGCTGGATCAAAGACTCAATTTCTTCTTTAAGATCGAAACATTCTCCAGTTGTATGACCATGATCTTTATGAAACAAACAATACTTATCTTTGTTTCTTTTATTTGACCCTGCTTTCATCCTAGCAGGCCATCTCAGCAAATTCTTATCTCTAATCTCCATCAGAAGTTATTCAACAGGAACAGTAGTAGGTGTGTACCTTTTAAATTTGCTCAGGGGCAGGCCACGACGTTCAGGTTGATCCTCCACTTTCTTCCTCTTATTGTCGAATTGTCGATCTTCAGGACTTTTGCTTCTTGATTGGTGCTGTCACTTTTCTTGAATTGAGTATCTCCCCAACACTCATGTACTTCTGTGCTCTCGAGAGGAGTTTAGTATAAGTGGTTGGGATTTTCTTCCCGAGGGACCAGAGCAGTTTTTCATCTTTGAACCCAGCCATCATGGTAGTGAGGGCTATATCATCACTATAGTCTTCAACCTTAAGGGCCTCACTATTGAACCTCATCACATAATCTCTAAGGCTTTCTCCTGACCTTTGACGCACCGTCAGGAGATGCGTCGCTGATTTTTTATGATCTCTTCTTCCTAAGAACTGCGTCACAAAAACCTTAGTCAACTCCTTAAAAGAAGGGATTGAACGTGGCTTCAACTGTCTATACCATCCTCTAGTTGGGCCAGCTAGGGTGAATGGGAAAGCTCTGCACTTTATCGCGTCTCGGACTCCCTGGAGCTCCATCCAGGTCTGAAACGTCTCAACATGCTCCAGGGGTTCGCGTGATCCATCATAAGGTGTGACAGTAGGCATCTTAAATTTGGAGGGTAACTCAGCCTCTATGATGTCTTCTGTGAATGGCGGTTCTGTCTGTTCTAATAAATCTTCCAATGCCAGTGGAGCTTTGCCTTTGTACTCTTTCTGCATGCTGCCTAATTGGTCTTGCAGCTTCCTTAACTCTGGTGCCCACAGTGGTTGTTAGCTTTCAGCAGTTGACTTCTCCACATCTTGTCGAGCTTTTCTCTTTTGCTCGAGGATGTTTTGTAAATCTGTTCAACCTGGATGGTGAGAACGCTCGTGATCAAGATAGTCCACTGGATGAGTGTTCTTCCTCTTCGAACCACCCTCCCCACGAAACCGAGACTCTTCTTCTTGCTCTAAAGGCGTTTTTCCTTTAGCATTATTCTGTCGAGTTAAGATATCCAACACTTTAGCCATATCTCTGTTGAAGCCTTGCACTTGGGCTTCCAACTCTGAGATCCTTTCACCCTGTTTTGGCTGTCGTTTAGGTGGTTGGGGATCCGCTTGGGCTTGATAATCTCTTGGGGGATTTTTCCTTCGTCTTGGAGCCTCCTCTCGCTCCTCTTCTTTGTCGTGGTTATCACTGTGCTGACTTCGACTCATTCTCGGTAACACGACCTTCAGTTGTTTCCCATAGACGGTGCCAAATGTTGTTGTGTGTTTTCGGCAAGCTGACTGGATGAACACGTTAGCTCCACGTATGCTCCAACGGTGTAGATGGAAGACGTATCACCTGAAAGTATGAGTCTGTAAAAAGAAATGGCATCGGTGTGGTGCCGGCCACCTGCACTCCGACGATCAAGTTAGAGTCCGAATTTTAACAGAGTTTTTGTAAGGTTTTGTCGCGTACTTGAATCAGTTCACCTCTTTCTATTTATAGAGTTCTCACACAAGCCCCCGCTTAATCTTCCCACCCAATATTTGTAATCATCGAGCTAGGGATAATAGCTGACATCCTAGGTCGGTTGTAGTGACAGACAATAAGTGGACGTGAGGTTGGACAAGACAGATCTCTACACGCATCATCTCTCAGAAGATAAAGATCTTTTCTCGGTAGTTGTACTGCAAGGTTCCTCAGAACATAAGATCTTCTGAGTTTGTCTCGTTGATTGTACTGCAAGGTCTCGTTATCTCGGTAAGTGTGTTGTACAGTCTACATGTCATTTGAGGTTTTGCATGTCACATGCTTAGCACCTTCGTTAAGTGTGTTGTACATGTCACCTTGTTACGGAGGTCTTTTACATGTCACGTGCTTAGCACCTTCGTTAAATGTGTTGTACATGTCACCTTGTTACAGAGGTCTTTTACACGGCACCTAGGTCAGGTGTACTTAGCACCTCGTTATCTCTTTCAGTGTGTTGTTATGTAGATGGTTTCAACAAGCCTCGAAACCTGTGTTGTAGCTAGTAGTTCTTTGTATCCCTCGATATTTGTGCCGCTGTGACACTCTTAGCTACCTCGATATATGTGCAGTACCGAGGTGTTTTGTGCAACGTCATAGCACACGTGACAAAAATATTTAGCGTTAAAAATTCTCCTACAACACTATATATTAATGAAGTATGTTTTGTAAATGAATAGTTAATTGTGGTTAGTATTAAGATTGTACCTGGCATATCAACATTTGAACCCCACCCTCAAGGAAGAGAAACCTCCTGCCCCATTTGTCAACACGGTAAATAGAAACGACGGTCGCCGCAACATTAACGCACCCGGTGATGACGGCCGACATGAGTGCAGGATTGTTTCCAAACCCAATGGTGTTAAACAAAACAGGTGCATAAAACATGATGACATTAATGCCAGTGAGTTGTTGAAAGAAAGGGATCATAATGGCCATAGTGAGGTGAGGTCTATATTTCCTTTGTAAGAGGTTACGCCACGGGTTCTCTACTTGCTTTGATGCATCACTGGCTGCAACAAGGTCATTGAATTCTTCATCAATGTCATCAACACCACGGATTCTTTTCAGTTGGAATCGAGCCTCATCGCGGCTGCCACGCTCGATCATCGAGTTTGGACTGTTGGGGAGGATTAACGATCCGATCGAGATTATAAGAGCAGGGACGACGGCACCACCTAAACTCAAACGCCATCCCCAACCACCTTCAATCTCTGCAAAGAAAAAGTTCAAAATATTGGCTATCAGAATACCAATGGTGATTGATAACTGGAAACCAATGTTCAAGGCTCCTCTATATTTGTATGGAGCCATTTCAGAGAGGTAGAGTGGCACAGACTGTAAATAAAAAAACAAATAACATCATGTTAAAATGAAGTTAAAAAAAAAAGTCAAATTATTGACTTAGTCAAAGTTTTACAAAGATAAATTACAGAAAATTGAGGTAAGAAAATGTTGACATTGGGGGACCACAAATTGTCAATTTTTCTTGAATAAACACAAAAATAATTGAATTGGGGGATTAAGAAAAGACAAAAGAAAATCAAGGCCTTGTAGAGTGGAAAAAAAGAGTAAACGGTTGAGAGAAGGGAGAGCCCAATGAGAAAGCACATGCTAAAGAAAATCAAGGCCTTGTAGAGTGGAAAAAATATATCCATTTTGATTTTTGATTATGACATTTAAATAAACAATAAATGTGAGATTAAAATAAGTTTTATTGATGAATAAATCTAACTATTCAGTTTTTTTTTTCACACACAAAATATTTGAAGAAAAAATATTAAAAATGTCAGTATGAAAATATGACTAAATTATAACCATAAAATATAGAAATTAGTTAGGTTTTATCCTTTTAAAAGATAAAGGTTCGAACTATAAACATGAGAATAATTCAACCGGTTAAACATTTATTTCTTTTTCATAAGGTCGAAGTTCGAGTCTTCCCTCTCCCAATTCAATATAATATCTTAACAAAGAAAATGAGATTTGAACTACCACCCTTATATTTAAAAAAAGCGATTGAAAATTACATTAAGCCCCCGTTTGGTTCAGGGTAATCTTAGATTCCCTTATAAAAGACATCTAATTACATTGTTTGTTTGAGTGTTATTTAAACATATCATGGTAATCTAAGATTCCCGGCATCTATATTTTCCCAAATATGAGGGTATTTGATTACTTTGAAATCGGGAGCTTTCTATGATTCTCATGATAAGGTAATCTTCTTTTTTACAATTTTAACCCTATTTAATTTATAAAGTTGCCAAAAAAAATCTATATTCACGTTTCCACTTATTTTTTTATAATTCTATGGTTTTTCCAGGTTCCTATTTGTATTATTAATTAATCATCTCTTTTTATATAATGAGTTTGATAAAGATCATTTCTCAATAATTAATTTTTTTTTTTATCATTTTACTACATTTGATAAAAAAAAATTATTCCGTGTTTATGATCAAATACCCTGACATCAGATTCTCAGTGATTAGATTACTCGAGGAATCATAGATTACAGCGAACCAAACGGGGCTAAATGCACTTTCCACCAATATATCCCAATTAAATTCACCTAACATTTAGTACTTTCATCATCCAAATACATCATAGTTATTATCTCAACTATAATTCTTTTTCTATTGAATTAAGTAAAATCTCAAAACCATTATAGAACAGATCTGTATAAAAAAGAAACAGATAAAACCAGAGATCATAAAAACCAAAACTTTGCATTGTTTTTTTTCACTTCTTTCTTTAAAAAAAAAAAAACAGAGCATAAAACAATACCTGATTCGAAAAGCCGATACCAAAACCGAGTAAAATACGACCAAGAATAAGCATCCAAACAGCCTTAGCAGCACCATTAATAATAGCACCGGCACAAAACAAGACACCACCAAAAAGCATAGACAGTTTCCGACCAAATCTACGCGTCACCGTCGAAGCCACGAGCGAAGCAAGCAGAGCAGCTAAGTAAAGGGACGATGTAAACATAGTCAATGTCTGATTGTCGTATTGACAGTATGGGTTTTTCGTTTTGTCGTCGTTTTTCTTCCTCAACACTGACGGGAAAAACTTCCCCAGAAATGAATCCATCGACGTTACTCCACCTAACCCCCAACAATTAAAAGAAAATAATTTTCAATGAAAAAAAAATCTCAGGAGAAAAATAAATAAAGGATGAAACTTTACAAAAATCACCTGAAATTCCAATATCATAACCAAAGATAAGACCTCCCATGGCGGCGATTACACATGCTAGAGTGACATAAAGGGTAAGGCTTCCTGGGTACTCTTTATTGCTGTCGCCGGGGAGAATTCCTCCGACGGCCGGCATTTTTTTTAAAGAGAGATTAAATGAGGTTTGAAAGAAGAAAAGAAAGTGACGTTTTGGTGTTCTTAAAAATAAGAAGAGAAAAAATATATATGTTTGATACATTATAAAGATAATATAAATAATGTATAAAATGTATTGTATAAACTATAAAACTTGGAAATTATGTACTAAAAACGGTTAAGAAAATGACAGTTTGTTGTTATAAAAAAAGGAAAAAATAGAACTAAATTAAATAAAAATTAATAATTATGAAGAATGTGAAAAGTTTAAATAGAAAGAAGAAAAATTAAATTAAAAAATAAAAAGATAAAGAATATAGGAAGTCTTTAAAGAAATTAAAAAAAAAATTAGAAGATAAAAAAAATACCATAAATGTCAGTTAATATAATTAATAAGGAAAATGATAGATATGAAATTTAGAAAAATGAGAATCTTGAAGTTGGTTATACATTTAAAAATTGGGATATATGGCTATTTAGTGATAGAAGGTAGTAAAATGTGGCCATCTACTTAATTATCCCTATTTTTTCTTTCGGCTATGCTTTAGCGTTTTAGGATTTAAGTTATATACCCAATTTTCCCTACAAAAATATAGGGATAATCCAGTATATAGCCTATTCTGGCTATTTACTATGTTTTTTTAGCCCCTACATTTTTTTAAAGCTTTTTGGCCTACTTCTGATATGTTTTTTTTTAATATTCCTGATTTGTCCTTCATCTATTTTTATTTTATTTTTCTTTAAAATCCTACCATATCTCTCCTCTCCCTCTGTATCTCCTCATTTATTAATATTTTTTTTCTTTTTCTTTTTCTTTTAATATCCTACCATATCTTTCCCCTCCCTCCATATCTCCTCATTTATTATTATTTTCTTTTTCCTTTTAATATCCACTGTATTTCTCCTCTCTCTCTCTCTATCTTGTTCATCATGTTTTAATTTTTGCTTTTCTTTTTTTTCATTTGTTCTTGGTATTCCATTTCTTTCATGCTCTACATTTGGTTGCATTTGTTTATTCTGATGCCGACTTTTCCCCATAGATCGGTAGATTTTCCATGATCTAGATTAGTTTTTTTTTTTCGATTTCCCATGATAAAATACTTTTTGTTTATTTCAATTCTTTTAGATCTAGGGTCATATTTGATTTCCTTGATACATGTTTGTGATTCTTTCTGTAGAAAATGAGAGAACGATTAATTCCTCTCATGGCAACCAATTCTTCTTCTTCTTTTTCTTTGTTTTTTTTTTCCTTCAACGTTCAATGTTCAGTATAAGTTTTTTTTATTATACTATACATTAATTTAATTCTACGTTATACTTATTTATTTTTTTGTACTGTTTTTATTTTATGTTTTATAATGTACAATATAGCATTTATTATTATTACTTATTTGTTAAAGGGAAATTTTACTATATTAAACTGTTTTATTTTATGTTTATAACGTATAATATAATATTTATTATTATTATTTACTTTTATTTTAGTAAATCATTATATGTTTCATGTAATATTGTACAGTATATATTTTTTACATATTGTTCGTATTGTACATAGTTATATTTTATTATACTAGACAATATAATATTGGATGTGCGTACATTATCACTATATATAATATAATGTACATCGAAAGATCTTTCTGGAGATTCTCCAAAAAAAATTCCGGTTTCGAAAGTTTGATTTTCTTTTTTTTTTTTAGTTTTAAATTTTTTTCAATTTCTGACTCTCTCTTATTTTCTTTTATGATTTTTTTAATATTTAGTATTTCCCCGATTTAAGCATTTTCAAATCTTAATTTTCTTTTTTCTTTCCTTCTTAATTAAGTTTAGTAAGGGTAGTTTGGGTATTTTACATATCAAATAGGCTATTTCCTTTTATTTTTTTCAGACAGTCCCTAATGTCTTATTTATATGATTTTCAGACTATATAACCCAAAAAAATATCCATAATTTCTTTCATTTGGGCCAAACCACCACGTCCATCGACACAAAAAACCGGGGAGCACAATAATCCATAAACCCAATACGGGAAAAGAAGATCAATCAATTTCTAAGGAAACATGTGACCTCAAATTTATAAAATATAAACTCTCAAATGGTGAGTTGTAAACGAATTTAGAGCCACAAGCTAAAAAATAAAAAAAGCAATTTCACGAATAGATTCCACATGATATATATATATATATATATATATATATATATATATATATATATATATATATATATATATATATATATATTTTTTTTTTTTTTTTTGACATTTTCCACATGATATATTTAATGTACCATATCTTGAAAATTGGATAACCTAAAGTTCCACTTTTCATCCTCATGCGAATCTCATTTCCTTCATAACATGACCGTGATTCTATTTCTATTCACCAACAAAATTAATTTCAAGTTAATATTTTTTAAAAATACTCTACCATGTGTAATTGTTTTTGAGATAAGACCGTTTGAGTTAATTTTTAAAATTATTTAAAAATGATTTTTTATTAATTGAGTATTGGATATAAATACTTCTAAAAGTTGTCATAAACGGGCACTAATTAGATAGTTTTTTTTCTTTTTCTTTTTGTGATTACTAGTAATTAAGTTCTATTGATTGAAGTGTGTTCTTCATCTTCTTCTTCTTTCTTTTTTTGAAAACAGCAAGCTGGAACAAAAACAAAACGTGTGTTCTTCAAAAACAAAATGTGTGTTCTTTTAACCATGTTCTGAATTTGCTATTTTATAATATTTATCTTAATTATACATTATTTGTACTCACCTTTAAATTAAAAGATGATAAACTGTAACAAATAAATGATTAATAGAATAGGTTCTATTGGAAAATTTTGAATTTAAAAAAAACGAATGAGAAGGAAAAGTAAGTGACTCTTATTTTGTTTAATCACGCTTTAAAGGTTATTTTCAGTGTTTTTGTGATAATATCGCCATACATATGGTATGATAAAAACATTTATATGAATAGTAATTTAAAAAAAAAATATACAATTTAAGAATTGAAATCCCATCCTAATTAAGAAATCAATCTTTTAAACTTGAAACTTGTCATTAGACCATCATGTTATGGCCATATATAATGGTTTTATTTACTATATATTACATATTATCTTGGGGTGTGAGTAACCGTCTCACACCAATTAAAACAAAAGAAGAACACGAGTTTATAAGAAAAAAAATAATATCTCTATTAATACATGACTTTTCAAATGAGAATAGAAAGTAAAATCATGCAGATTTAGATCGAAAAGGGATAAATATATCATATCCATACCATACCTCTATAAAATGAATCATAATAATCATAGCAATTGTCTTCCAATAAACCATCATATAAATTAATTACACAATCTACAAGACATTGACCAATTTGATATATCTTTGATAACTGGTATTTGAAAGTTCATAGAGTATAAGATCTTTGCTAATTAAGAAAAAAAGAAATCACAATATAGAAAAGCATTTAAAATAGGAGAAAGGTTACACATTTTTAACCTCCCTGCCTCCTTTGGCCATTTCAACCCCTCCACCAGGAAGGTCAGTAACAAACCTTGACCAATACCAATGAGATTTCCATACCCTATTCATTTCTTCAATTGGGATACCTTTGGTCTCAGGCAAGAAGAAGAAGATGAAAATGGACATGATTAGAACAAAGAAGGCAAAGAAAAGGAACAAACCAAACTTCAAATGGCAAAGCATTATCAGGAAAACTTGAGCCACTATGAATGTGAATAACATGTTCACTGAGACATTTATACTTTGAGCCGCTGATCGAATCTCCAACGGGAAAATTTCACTCGGCACGAGCCAACCTAGAGGCCCCCATGACCATGCGAATCCTGCTACGTATATGCAAATAAACAGTACCACCACTATGGCATACCATTGGGGTAATTGCCCTGGATTTCCATTCACTCCAAATTTTGCACCTATTGCAGCTGCCACTACAGCCTGCCACACAAACAACAACAACAACAACAACCATTAAGTTGGTGGGTTTAGTTAGCTCGGGTTTGTGTGGTACGTGGTTGAAAAGTCTGAGTTTGTGTAGAGAGTGTGTTTTTACGATGTGTGGGAAAATGATTTTTAGAAATCTAGTTTGGTTGATGCGTTTTAGTATGAGCTATGTATTAATGAAGTATGTTTTGTAAATGAATAATTAATTTTAGTATTAAGATTGTACCTGGCATATCAACATTTGAACTCCACCCTCAAGGAAGAGAAACCTCCTGCCCCATTTATCGACACCGTAAATAGAAACTACGGTTGCAGCAACATTAACGCACCCGGTGATGACGGCCGACATGAGTGCAGCATTGTTTCCAAACCCAATGGTGTTAAACAAAACAGGTGCATAAAACATGATGACATTAATGCCGGTGAGTTGTTGGAAGAAAGGGATCATGATGGCCATAGTGAGATGAGGTCTATATTTCCTTTGTAAGAGGTTACGCCATGGGTTCTCTACTTGCTGTGATGCATCACTGGCAGCAACAAGGTCATTGAATTCTTCATCAACGTTATCAACCCCACGGATTCTTTTCAGTTGGAGTCGAGCCTCATCGCGGCTGCCACGCTCGATCATCGAGTTCGGAGTGTCCGGGAGGATTAACGATCCGATTGAGATTATAAGAGCAGGGACGACGGCACCACCCAAACTCAAACGCCATCCCCAACCACCTTTAATCTTTGCAAAGAAATAGTTCAAAATATTGGCTATCAGAATACCAATGGTGATTGATAGCTGAAAACCAATGTTCAAGGCTCCTCTGTATTTGTATGGAGCCGTTTCAGAGAGGTAGAGTGGCACAGACTGTAAATAAAAAAACAAATTACATCAAGTTAAAAAAAAAAGTCAAATTCCTTGACTTAGTCAAAGTTTTACAAAGATAAAATACAGAGAATTGATGTAAGAAAATGTTGACATTGGGGGACCACAAATTGTCAATTTTTCTTGAATAAACACAAAAATAATTGAATTGGGGGATTAAGAAAAGACAGAGCATGTGATGTGTGGAAATGTAATATTTAAGTGATGGGGTCTTAATCAAATTGCAATATTCAATAGTCAAAGCTTTTTTTACGTTGACGCCACAAAAGAGTAAACGGTGGAGAGAAGGGAGCCCAATGAGAATAGCACATGCTGAGAAAATCGTGGCCTTGTAGCGTGGAAAAAATATATCATTTTGATTTTTGATTTTTGACATTTAAATAAATTATAAAAATTACCTCGAAAAAAATATATATTAGTGGATTTTTGGCTATACGGCCAAAATCTATCCACCAACAAAAGGGACGCTCCATGTATGAGATTAAAATAAGTTTTAATAAATCTAACTACTTTTGCTCAAAATAAATAAATCTAACTACTTAGTTTTTTTTTTCACAAACATAAATTTTTTGAATAAAAGATATTAAAAATCTCGTGTGAAAATATGACTAAATTATAATTATAAAATATAGAAATGAGCTAGATTCTATCATTTCTGAAAGATAAGGTTCGAACTATAATATGAGCATAGCTCAACGGATAAACATTTTTTCCCTTTTTATAAGGTCGAAGTTCGAGTCTCCCACCTCTCAATTTAATCTAACTACAACCCTTATAACTAAAAAAAAAGGTGATTTTAATAACAATAAATGCACTTTCCACCAATATATCCCAATTAAATTCACCTAACATTTAGTACTTTCATCATCTAAAATAGATCATAGTTATTTCCTCAACTATAATTCTTTTTCTATTGAATTAAGTAACCTCAAAACCATTATAGAACAGATCTAGATAAAGAAGACACTGATAAAACCAGAGATCATAAAAACCAAAACTTGGCATTGTTTTTTTCACTGCTTTCTTTAAAAAAAAAAAAAAACAGAGCATAAAACAATACCTGATTAGCAAAACCAATCCCGAAACCGAGTAAAATACGACCAAGAATAAGCATCCAAACAGCCTTAGCAGCACCATTAATAATAGCACCGGCACAAAACAAGACACCACCAAAAAGCATAGACAATTTCCGACCAAATCTACGTGTCACCGTCGAAGCCACAAGCGAAGCAAGCAGAGCAGCTAAGTAAAGAGACGATGTAAACATAGTCAATATCTGACTGTCGTATTGACAATACTGGTTTTTCGTTTTGTCGTCGTTTTTCTTCCTCAACACTGACGGGAAAAACTTCCCCAGAAATGAATCCATCGACGTTACTCCACCTAACCCCCAACAAAAACAAAAACAAAATCATTTTCAATGAAAAGAAAAATCTCAAGAGAAAAATAAATAAAGGATGAAACTTTAAAAAAATCACCTGAAATTCCAATATCATAACCAAAGATAAGACCTCCCATGGCGGCGACGACACATGTTACGGTGACATAAAGGGTAAGGTTTCCTGGGTACCCTTTGTTGCTGTCGCCGGGGAGAATTCCTCCGACCGCCGGCATTTTTTCTTTTCTGAGAGATTGAACAAGGATTGGAAGAAGAAGAAGAAGAAGAAAGGAAATGAAAACTATGATATGGAGAGAGGAAGCATAGAGAAAAACAGGGGAATAGACAGAGAGAGAGAGAGAGAGAGAGAGAGACTTGGACTTAGAAAATGTATATATAGAGAAAGAGAGAGTTTGAATTTTAATGTGAACCCAAAAAAATGAAGGATTTAATTAAGATGATAATGAGAAATCATAGTTATACTAATTATCGTCAAACATGAACACGCGAGATAGGGATAGACCAGCTGTTCATGCTAAATTATAACTTTACATTTAATTTGGCTGCTATAGCTGCTTGCTCGCTCATTGTTAGATATACGGTAAAATGTAAATCAGACTCCTGTGGTATTTTCAAAATGCATGAACACCCCTTGTACTTTAAAAATGGCAAATCGCACCCCTATGGTTTCAATTTTTTTCAATCAGACCCCTCTCTTTCAATGTCAATAATTTTCTTTTAGCCACAACTTCTTCGTTTGAACTCTGATTTGGACGATTCAAGATGTTTTGGAATCCTCATTTTAGGCTCTACATAAATGTCACTTTGAAACTTTGAAATCATTAATAAATAAAAGATTTTATTAGCATCGAAACACTAGGTATGATTGACATCGTTAACTCTTTTGGTTATTGATGATTTCAAAGTTTTGACATGACGATTATGTAAAGCCAGAAATGAAGATTCCAAAACATCTTGAATCATCCAAATCGGAGTTCAAACGAAGAAGTTATGGCTAAAAGAAAATTATTGACATTGAAGGGGAGGGGTCTGATTGAAAAAAATTGGAACCACAGGGGTGCGATTTACCATTTTCAAAGTACAGGGGGTGCTCATGCATTTTGAAAAGACCACAGGGGTCTTATTTGCATTTTACCCTTAGATATAATATTAATTTATTTATTTGATATGGCTTGCTTGCATAGATACAATTTTATTTCAAAAGAAAGAGTATGGTTAATGAATCTAATTATTATGAAAAAAAAAAGTGAGTAGGTATTCTTATATTTTATGGCTGTAATTTAGTCACATATTTTATTTTATGATTTTATTTTTTAATTTTTTAATCTATTATTTATTTAATTATTTAATATTTATAAGTGTATGTAGGGATACTTACTTCATGAGCAGTAATTAAGTTGTATCCACATAAATAAGATGTTGAATAATTTTTCTTTAATTATACGTTTTTTTTTTAATTTAATTTTTTTATCTTTTAATCTCAAAACTTCCAATAATTTAATTTAAATTTTAATCCTCAAATTTTATATAATTTTTTTTTTCTCGTTAAGTTATAGAGAGACAAGAGAATGGATTTCGAAATAAATATAGTTTTCATTTTTCAATTAATTAACAAAAACAAAGTTATGAGGATTTATATTAATAAAATATTTTTAAATTCAAAAAAAAAAAAAACAAGATTTAAAACTAAATAAAAATTGAAAGTATAAAATAAAATAGTGTTTTAAGACGAGGGTTACATAGATTTTATTACACGGCACAATTGTCTTTTAGATAAATATCATAAA
Source organism: Gynostemma pentaphyllum (assembly GCA_028015215.1). Classification (NCBI taxonomy): domain Eukaryota; kingdom Viridiplantae; phylum Streptophyta; class Magnoliopsida; order Cucurbitales; family Cucurbitaceae; genus Gynostemma; species Gynostemma pentaphyllum. The sequence continues at coordinate 42,356,957 of CM051346.1, read as the reverse complement.
ATTATTAATATTGCAGTGTTATCGTAACCATTTGGGATTCAAAATGTTCACAAATGTAAATTATTTAACAGCAACTTGGTTAGAAAATCAAGTTGGGTTTTAAGTAGTATAGCCAGCAAAGTTAGTTGGGTCCACAAACTAAATGAAAAATAATGTGTTCACACTCAATTTTCCAAAGAATACATTATTAAGTTTATTGAAAATTCCACAAAATGGAGGCCATGCCTTTCATTATTTATGCTTTGAAAAAATATGATATATCCAAATTTAAAATCAACCAGTCAATTTAAGACACTTTGAATTTTCCGCGTTTACTTTGAAATTTAATGGGAAAAGAAAAAAAATAAAATAAGTACACACAGTTGAATGGGACTGTGGTATGATGGAGATGATATGTAGTGTAGACATCCATATGATATATATGGTCTTTAATTGTATGTTCCTTGGGTTGAGGAATAAAAACAAGACATCCCAAACCAAAAATTTTAAAAAGAGAAAGGAAAAAGAAAAAAAGAATGAAAATTCTATTACTTTATTTATTTTTTCTTTAAAAAACATAAGAGACATTTGATAGACCTAATCTAGATTTATGTAACTTGTGATTAGATATGAGAGGAGAGAGTTATAGAAGTTTGCATTTTTATTTTAATGTAAAAAAGAAAAAATTATAAGGAAGATCTTGTCTTGACTAGTCGGGAAGAGCTACTCCTGACTTCTCTATGCATATAAGTGAGTCTCATTTATTTATTATCCATTAATATATTATATACAATAAAAATGGGATCATGTGATCAGGAGGAGCTCTCTTAACCGATCAGGAGGCAAGTTTCTTCCAAATTAGAAATCTAAATTTATATAATAGAATTTTTACTGTTTAAACTTTAAGGGAGTAATTGACTCGCGAGTTTGGATAATAAGTTTGGATTACGTAAGTCCATCACGTGACTACTCTCGATTTTCAACCTCGAATGATGAATTATCTAAACCAAAATCATCCATAATAAATTCATTTTCACTAATTCAAACATAACAAACTAACGATTATGCACAGATCCAAATTAACTTATTCAAACTCACAAGCCAAACGTCCTGAAAGTTCAACAAATCAATGTATACTTACTATTTCAAAATCAAAAGTAGACTTATGGTTGAAATACTCCTACCAAACATTATTGGGCCACCCTACCCTACCCTTTCTACCAAATATCCAGCAAAAAAATAACACCCTCTACAGTTGAACCCTTCCAATGGCAACCTTTTTTATGTAACACTTTGCTTCCTAGTTGAGCAATCTCATTCACTTGAACACCACCCTTTTAAACAATCAACATCATTTTACAACCTTATGAGAGAATGAAAAATAAAGTTAAAATGAGAGCATGACTAGCTTTAAAACAACGTACTTTGTTGAATTCGACTTCGGCAATGAAAATATTAAAAAAAACACTCTTTTTTACAAATCAATACATAAAAAATATTAACAAATTATAATTTTCTACGTCAAAAAGAAAAAGAAAATGAATTGTTAAACGGAAGTTAAGGTGGAAGGCCCCACATAAGATGGGGAAAGGCAACCTGTGAGAATACAGGATTATTGCCGTTAACTTTGGGGAGATTTGGATGGGTCCCACGTGCCATTTGTGTCTTTCCCACGTGCGTGGACTAAAGATCACTTCATCCCAATCCCATGGGATTCATACCCACAGCGTTTGTCGACGTTATATATTCACATCTTTTTCGGCCGTTATACCATCACGCCTGTCCGTCTTCCTTAACCGCATGGCTTGCTTGCTGCCGTCTATTTTCCTCCGTTAATTAACGTTTTTCATAGGAAGGAGAATTCATACCTCTACTCAGAAGGGAAATTAAAGAAGGTTTTTCACAAATAGGAAGGAGAATTTGAATTTTTTTAAATTGATGTTTTTTAAAATGTGATTTCATCAAATTCAGATCGAGACTAGTCTATTCTCGTATCGAAATTGGTGAAATTTTGATATAAGAAAACGTCATTTCTAAAAAATTCAAAAACATTTACTATTTTTAAATTTATTAAAAAAAAATAATTTCCCAAAATTAAAACTATCTGAGTTCTTTCTAGTTGATATATTAATTAACATTATCCTTTTTTTTAAGGTTTTTTTTATAATAAAAGATTCTCTTCGATTCTTTTTCTTAAAAAAATCTCAAAATATGAAATAAAATTTGGACATAATATTAGTTAATTTCTTGGAGTGCAATACTATGAAACAGATATCTTTTATGACAGAACATTTCGCATGACGAGGTTACTAAAACAAATGCCAGTGCATTTGTTGTGGGCAGTGCTCTGTCACACAGCAATTTTGTGATAAAATTACGAATTGGTCAACTTCAACCACAGCTGTCTCACCCCCTTTTAAAAAAACAAATTAAAATTATTAAGTTAGCATCTTTAGGTTTGATTTTGATATTCTACTGGCTTCATTTCATACCTTAAATAATAAATAAACAAATAATTTTTTAAAAAAAATATATGTATAAATGTAAGAGGAATTAGTGATGGACAAGAGGATAAGATGAAAAAAATTAAACGTCATGAAAATTATCAATACCAAGAAGGTCATAAATATCTCTAGCTGTCCATAGTTTTAAATATTATTGTTCACACTTAATATACATTTTTGTTTCAAAGAGTAAGAGATTTGAGTTTACATTTGATAATGGTGTTAATTTTTTTTTTTTATTTACTTAACTAACGTACGTTTTCTTTATCGTATTTTTTCTATTTTAAAATCTTGATTAATTATGATAAAAAAATATCTCCATTAATTTTCATAAACAAAAATACTATTTGATGAGCGTCCAATAAACACGAATGACAACACTCTTAATTTAAGTTGGTTTAAAAATAATCTCTTTCTAAGACTTAAAATTAAGAAAACAATAGACTCAATCATCACGTTTATAAAAGATTGGATCAATAACAAAAATCTTCTGATTGATATTTTCACATAATCAATCAGTGAAAAAAATAGGTCATTTACTTAGATACTTATAAAAGTTATTGTTCTCGCACTTGGAAAAAAAATGCTCATCATAATTTCTTTTTAACTTTGTTTTGTTTATTAAACATTACAATTTTTAATTAGTTAGTGATAGAACTCCCAAGCCAAACCACAGTTTAACAGAACAAATCAAGAAGAAGAAAAAGTAGAAAATGAGAGAGAAAGAAATTTATGTATTGATGAAAAATGTTTTCGAGAGAGAGGGTTTTTGCTCAGCTCCTTTTTCATCTTATTACAGCTGTTAATCTCTAACAACCTCAACTTGACAGCTAACAAAAAACTGACTAAAACCTTAACCAATGATGGGTTAAGTAAACTAACTATAGTAAAGTCTAATTACATGTCATTACAATTACAAACACCCTCTTGACATGAAATTAGCTCTACCTAAAAACAAAAACAAAACCTGCTACATTTACTCTTCCCAGCTTTAAGCAATCAGTAACATAATAACAGACTAAACTCATATCAGTTTTAACAAAAACAAACTAATCAAGCAAAAGTAACAATCAGCACACTTTGCTCAGCATGCCCCAGTGTTTCCAGAAAATGCAATTTACAAATCATATACCTTTACATCTCTTTGCATTCAAGCACATTTAGCAAGGAACACAAAAACTCAAACCTTTTTCTATGAAGCACTTTTGTCAACATGTCTGCAGGGTTATTTTCAGAGCTTATCTTCTCCAATTCAACTAACCCTTTAGAAACTATCTCTCTTAGGTAATGAAACCTAACATCAATGTGCTTAGTCCTATCATGATATACATGATTCTTTGATAGGGCTAAGGCATTTTGACTATCATAAAAGATCTTAGGAATATCTCCAACTATCTTCATGTCAGCCATCAATCTTTGAAGCCACATTGCCTCTTTCATAGATTCTGCCAGTGCAATATACTCTGATTCAGTGGATGATAAGGCTACTACTGACTGTAGTGATGATTTCCAACTAACAGGATTGTCAAACAAGGTAAAAACAAACCCAGAAGTTGACCTTCTTTTATCCAAATCTGCTGCATAGTTTGCATCTACATAGCCAGTCAAAACATCACCCTTGCCTCTGCCAAACATCAGTCTCACACACTTTGTACCCTTGAGATACCTGAAGACCCATTTCACAGCCTCCCAATGTATTCTACCTGGCTTGCTCATGTACTTGCTGATAATACTCAAAGCAAATGCCAAATCTGGCCTGGTGCATATCATACCATACATAAGACTACCTACAACATTGCAATATGGAACATCTGCCATATTGGCTTCTTCCTCTTCATTGTTGGGTGACTGATCCTTAGACAACTTGCAATGTTGTGCTAAGGGAATGGTAGCTTCTTTCATTGTACTTGTGATGAACTTCAGCAACACTTTCTCAAAATAATCAGCCTGTGTTAATGAAAGCTTCCCACGGCCCCTGTCTCTATGGATGCTCATGCCAAGAATCTTTCTTGCTGATCCAAGATCCTTCATCTCAAATTCAGATGACAACTCCACTTTCAATCTATTCAACTCAGCAATGCTCTTAGCTGCTAACAACATATCGTCTACATACAAAAGTAAGTAAACTGCAACTGATTTACTAACCTGCTTAACATATACACAACTATCATGGTTACTTCTTTCAAACCCTTTTGATACAATAAAATCATTGAACCTCATGTTCCATCGCCTTGGAGATTGTTTCAGCCCATAAAGAGACTTCACCAATCTACAAACAAGATTTTTCTTCCCTGGTTCCTCAAAGCCAAGAGGCTGATTCATATAGATCTCCTCTTCCAATTCTCCATACAAAAAAGCTGTGGTAACATCTAGCTGCTCCAACTCAAGATCAAAATGAGCTACAATTGATAGCAAGAATCTTATAGAAGAATGCCTTACCACTGGAGAGAAAATCTTATTGTAGTCAATGCCATATTGCTGTGTAAAGCCCTTAGCAACAAGCCTTGCTTTGAACCTAGGCTTCTCTACACCTTTAATCCCTGGCTTCACCTTATAAACCCATTTGCAATCCACTGTTTTATGACCCTCAGGCTTCTCAGTTAGATACCAAGTACCATTCTTGTGTAAAGAATCAATTTCAGACTTCATAGCCTCTTGCCACTGTTTACTGTTTTCTGAATTCATAGCTTCACTGTAAGTGGATGGTTCTAATTGCAAACTATCACTGCAATTAAGAGCATAGGCAACATAATCTGCCTCACTAAATTTAGAAGATAGTTTCTGAACCCTTTTGGTTCTATCTCTTGTAAGCTGATAATCTGTCACATGAGTACTGTCTAACCTCACTCCCTGTTCAGACTCAATTTCTTGTGATGCTCCAAGATCTACTTCATCACTAATCTGCCCAGTTTCTGTCAGTTTGCTTCTGTCTTCAACTTGTACTTGAGATTCTTATTGTCCAACAAGTTCAATTTCAAACTCTCCTTGCTGAATACTAGAAACTCCATCAGCTACATTCTTCCATGGCATTCTTTGCTCATCAAAAGTTACATCTTTACTGGTTATGCATTTATGATCACCTGGTTTTAATGACCATAACTTGTACCCTTTAACTCCCTTTGGATATCCTAGAAATATGCACTTAATTGCCCTGGGTTCCAACTTGTCTTTCTTCACATGTGCATATGCAGCACATCCAAATATCCTTAGATAAGAAAGATTTGGAGATTTACCAGTCCACAATTCCTGAGGAGTCTTCTTCTCTAATGCAGCAGAGGGACTTCTGTTTATAAGATATGCAGCAGTTTGAGCAGCTTCTCCCCAAAACATCTTTGGAAGATTTGCTTTGAACAACATACATCTGATCTTTTCTAGCAAAGTTCTATTGAACCTTTCAGCTAGTCCATTTTGCCGAGGAGTGTTCACCACTGTCAAATGCCTCTCAATCCCTGCCTTCTTGCACATCTCATCAAACTGTTTACTTAAGCATTCAAGACCATTGTCTGTTCTTATAACTTTAATACATTGTCCAGTTTGTTTTTCCATCAGCACCCTCCAATCAGCAAAAGTTCTATAGGTATCACTTTTATGCTTCAGCAGAAAAACCCATAGTTTTCTTGAATAATCATCAACTATGGTTAGAATATACCTAGCTCCACCAAAAGTTTCCACCCTTGCTGGTCCCTAGAGGTCTGAATGCACACATTCCAGAATTCTTTTTGTTGAATGAACACATCTGCCAAATTTAGTTCTTGTCAATTTTCCAAGAACACAAAACTCACAGAAAGATATATCTTCCAGTGTCTTCACATCTAGTAACCCTTGTTGATGTAGAGCATTCAATCCTATTGAGCTAACATGGCCCAGTTTTCTATGCCAAATCTCTGTCTTACTCAACACCCTTGGAGTTGTGACTAAGTGTAATTCACCAACAATTGCAGTTGCTTGAAGATGATATAGCCCATTCTTGAGAATGCCTTCTAATTTCAACACCGACCCTTTATAAATCTTTAAGATTTCACCCTCTGAATGGTAATTGTATCCAGCCTTATCTAATGTACCTAGAGACACTAGATTTCTTCTTAAATCTGGAACATATCTGACTGATGGTAATACCTTGACAGACCCATCAGACACTCTCAGTCGTATGGTTCCAATTCTCTTTACATTGCAGGGATGATTGTCACCCATCATAACCTTTGAACCTCCCAATTCTTCAAAGAACTCCCTGTTAGCAGACATATGGAATGTGCAGCCCGAATCCAATATCCATTCATATTGGTCACCAGCCTCAGATACTACTAAGATTTCTGCAGATTCAAATCCCTCAATAACATTTGCAGAATTTGATGTCTTATCACTATTCGTCTTGAATCTTTGATTGTTTTGGGGACAATTATTTCTGAAATGCCCTTCTTTATTGCACCCAAAACATCTCTTCCCCTTCAAGAAGTTTCCCTTCTGCTTAAACGTGTTCTTCCATGGCTGCTTTCCATTCCCATTCATGGTGTCTTTCTTGGATCTCACCATAAGAGCCTCAGATTCCTTCTTCTCAGAGTTGAACTCAAGATCCTTAGACCTTAGTGCATCAAGCATAAATTCTAAGGTTAAGGAGTCTCTTCCATACTTGATTGCTGCTTTGACTTCTTTAAACGAATCAGATAATGAATTCAAGAGGATTACAGCTTGATTCTCCTCTTCTAGCTTTTCTCCAGAGTTGACAAGATCTAAACAAATCTTGTTAAACTCATCTAGATTCTCCTTTAAGTTTTTTGATGTGTTCATCTTGAACCCAAATTTTTTTTCCTTCAGCAAGATTTTATTAGACAGAGATTTCTTCATGAATAAATCTTCAAGTTTATTCCATATACCAAGGGCTGTCTTTTCTTCATTTACTCTTCGAAGGACTATACAGACAGATACAAGATCATCAAACTGAAGGCTATTTTATCCATTTCCTGCCTCTAATCTTTAGTGACAGATTCTGAAATTTCCTTCGGATCTTGAATTGCTTTCGCAACCTTCTGGTGTACAAGAAGAGCCTTCATCTTCTTTCTCCATATGCCGAAATCTCCCTTGCCATCGTATCTCTCCAATTCGAATCTTGCTGCCATTGATACAAGGATGAAGGCCAATCGATAGAGTAACTTTCCCCTTTCTAGATTGTAGGAATTTCCTAATCTGATTCTCTATGCTCTGATACCAATTGATAGAACTCCCAAGCCAAACCACAGTTTAACAGAACAAATCAAGAAGAAGAAAAAGTAGAAAATGAGAGAGAAAGAAATTTATGTATTGATGAAAAATGTTTTCGAGAGAGAGAGAGTTTTTGCTCAGCTCTTTTTTCATCTTATTACAGCTGTTAATCTCTAACAACCTCAACTTGACAGCTAACAAAAAACTAACTAAAACCTTAACCAATGATGGGTTAAGTAAACTAACTATAGTAAAGTCTAATTACATGTCATTACAATTACAGTTAGGTTTGTTGAAGGTGAAGGGATGATTTACTAAATTAGCGGAATTTTATTTAGTAAACTAATTAACATTTAATTATGGATCTATTAATATCATGCAATTTGTGATAAAAACATGTAGATTCATGCTAGTTTTTCGAAAATTAAACCCTTTACTTACATTGAGTAAAATATGGAGAATCGGTTGGAGGTTTCTTTACAGCATCAAATCCTCAGCAACACCGGATCTTCTACGCTATATCCCGATCGATCAAACGAAACCCGATTGTGGGATCGAAATTGGGAAGAAGAAAAATTATTTTTCTTCCCAATATCAAGAGGGAAAATCGGCCAAGGGGGGGAGGAGAAAGAGGGAATTCCAAATTTCTAAGGAATTGAATTGTGTGATTTATGAATGACCCAAGCCTCCTATTTATAGGAAAATAGGAATCTTAACCACATTAGGATTAATCCATGGAGATAAATACAAAAAGAAAAAAGAATTATCTCTTTCCTTTATCTTGGTATTTCTAAAATGCCATATATAAATAAGAAAATATTTTCTTTTCTTTATTTTATTTATCTTGGGTAAATAAATATATATAATTATTATAGGATATAATTCAAACAATTATCTCCTACAAATTATCTATGATGGCCAAAATTAATAATAAATAATTAATAAATCAAATTTATTTAATTAATTATTTTGGGCCAATTTTGATTGGGTTCATTAATCCAATTGGGCTTGAAACTCTCTCTTAAATTAATAAGTCCAACTTAATTAATTTATTTATTAATTACCATTTAAATAAAATATTTTATTTAAACAATTAATAATATTAATATTTTCTCACGACTAAATATTATCAAATTATATTTAATTATTAATTTCCATTAAATAAACTCATCATTTAATTAATAACTTTATTGATAATATTTTATTATTAATTAATTAATTTTAATTATTAATTATTAATTTCCGTTCAAATAAAATTAATTATTTAAACAATTAATAATTGTCAATTAGTTTCAAATTATTAATTACCATTTAAATATACTCAATATTTAAATAATTAATAATGTCTAATTAATAATATTAATTTTCTGTTTAAATAAACTTATTATTTAAACAATTAATAATGTTTATATTAATTACCGTTTAAATATACTCAATATTTGAACAATTAATATTGCCTATTTAAGTAATTCACTTTACTTGAACTTTCCATTTCTTCTACTTGATTTCGCGACTACGATAGTTGGGATAGCATAAGGACCCGATGGACCTATAGATCATGGGCTTAATAATTAGTCAATTAAGTGATTAACTCATAATCAGTTAATTACTTATTATCCTACTATGAATAATTCCACTATAGATTCATATCTGAACTCCCCTCACTATAGATGAGTTATGTCCATTTAGTTTATTTTTTTATTATATCTGTGATATATCCTTCACGTGGAACCCTCATAATTACAGGCGGATAAATTTACCGTTTTTCCCCTATAATTACCGCTTTATCCTTGTGTTCCCGCTGATTCTCTAATGAACTTTATCTTTAGTCGAACTAGAGATAATGTACTTTTGTGATCAATAGAAGTCGTGGCGTCACTTGTTCATGTCTCGAATCAGTACATTAAGGGAGTTTCCTAAAGTTCCTAAAATATTTATGTATCGCACTGATATCGTTAATTTATAGGAACGTTATGAATTCCATCTCGTGAAAATGAGTTCACAGCTACTTATCTAGTCATGTTCCCAAAACAGAAGTGTATTGAGCGTTCTTACAGATCGCTCTCAACCATGTGAATTAAAGAACATAACTTCACAAATAGGAGTTCGCATTTCACTCAGGATTGAGATCTATCACGGTTGATAAACTTAGTTTGATATTCGATCATTTCTCGTAAACGACACTAATGAGAAATTTGATCAAACATCGTGGTCCTGTCTTATACAATCAACATTGCATATGATACTTACATTTCATGTCTTCCACATGAATGATCAGGATTAGATCATTTGTCTATAAACAAAATACCAAGCTATCAACAGTGTTACCAGGATAAGGTTCACAAACGTTATCCATTTACTGTAGACACTTTTAGGTTACTCATCTCGACTTTAATCCTCTCGTATGACTCACATACTAAGTCGTGATTTCATAAGAGTGACTTAGGGTTTTACTATTTGAATATTCGATATTAATATATTTCCATATATTCCTAATATCGTTAATTGAATCAATCTAGATAATATAAAGAACTTACATTTATTTATTTAATTTATTCGAGATAAATTATTATTATTAAATAATTACAAGTTCTAGGACACCATTCCTAACAGAAGGTATGACTAAAATATCAATTCAATTTGAACTAGGAAATATAATTAATTTTAAGCCAAAATCGGAAGGAGGTTTAAATTTTAAAGAGCTGCAATGCTTCAATCAGGATTTGTTTGCTAAACAAGGCTGGAATCTTCTAAATGGTCCCTATTCGCTCTTGTCTAAGGTGTTCAAATCTAAATACTTTCGTCATTGCTCTTTTCTTGAGGCTACGATAGGGAATAAGGCATCTTGGGGCTGGAGAGTATCAGTGAAGGTAGAAAAATTCTTGAGCTTGGTTTGCGTTGGAGAGTTAGGAATGGGCAGTCCATTCAGATATAGGATGACCCCTGCCTACCAAGGCCCTTCTCTTTTAAGCCAATTTTTGAAAGACAAGAAACGTGTACGTTGGTCTCTGATCTTATACTAAGTTATCCTAAAAGATGGGATATTGCGAAAATTCTTCTCAACTTCTCTCCGGTTGATTCCAACATGATTTTAGCTATTCCTGTCAGCTGCTTTAATAGCCCAGATAAATTCATTTGGTATTTCAATACCTCTGGTTCTTATTCTGTTAGATCTAGATATCGCCCAGCCCTTTTGGAGACTAGAAGTAAGGCTCCTCTTCTTGCAGATGGTAGCAATAGTTCTTCGGGTGGTTTGGCTAGAGAATGGAAAAAAATTTGGGGGCTTCCAACAATCCAAAAGATCAAAAATTTCATTTGGAGGGCTAATAACAATTATTTAGCCTCCAATGCTAATCTGAAACGTAGAGGTCTGAATATTAGTCCGTGTTGTGGCGTTGGTGATAACCAGGATGAATTTGTGAACCATTTACTTCTCCCATGTGAAGTTGCGAAACGATTCTGGTTTGCTTGTCCGCACCATTTAAATACTGGGATTTTTTAGGGAGGAGTGTTCAAAGATAGCTGGTTCTGTCTGGTAAACCTCTTCTCCAAAAACCTCCCTGATGATCTTAATTCTCTGGGTCTTCTTTGTTTAAGTTTGCAGAGGCTGTGGAAGATGCATAACTCAAGATTTCTAAAGGGAGAAGAAAGAGAAATCATTCAAGGTATTAACTTAGCTATCCAGGATTCCATTGATTTCAAATCTGCTCTAGATTCATGTGGAGTCAGTAGCATTCCCCCCCTTCGCGCAGCTCAGATCCAATTCCTTCTGGTTTCCTACTTTACTGTGATGCGGCATGGTTGGAGACTGATTTCTTAATTGGGATTGGTTGTCTCATTTTAAATCCTTATGGATCTACTTGTTCGTCTTTGATGAGTCATGGAGGAAAAAGTTTTTCCTCCCTTCATGCTGAGAGCAAAGTTCTGGTGGCTGGTCTCTTAGAAGCTCGTCGATTGAACATCATAGCCATTTCTGTTTACTCTGATGCAAAATGGCTAGTTGATATTGTTAATGGAGCTAGCTCTTGCCCTAGTAATCTTGATTGTTTTTTAGAATTTCTCCAAAACAAGAAATCTTGTTTTACTTTCCTATCTTTTCCCTTTATTAGTAGGAGTCTCAATCATGTAGCTCAATTGTTGGCTAATCAGGGTTTGCTGGATAACACAGCCCCTTTTAATCTTTTTTTGAATAAAGAATGACTTTGAAAAAAAAAAAGAACTACATCTATATTAATATGAGATTTTTTTTAATAAAACCAAAAATAAATCAATGTAGAGTCAAAATGAACAATATCATACTAATTGTGGAGATCTTAGAAAATGCATTGTTATGATCAAGTTGGTGTATTCCTTGGCATGAGTTAACTATACCCTAATCATCAAAGAACTACATCTCTATGTTTTTTTTTTCAATTACATTAAAAATGTATATACTAGTTTATTTAAATTTTAAAAATCAAATATGGATATAAAGGTAATATGAGATAATTTCTTACTGCTTAATTGTATAAAAAAATTTCAATAAATCTTATGTGACATATTATGTATATTTATTATTAATAATAAGATTTTTTTCAACTACTTATATTTTATTTGAGAGACAAAATTCTACCCACCGAATAGTTACTTGATGAATCTGTTAAAAAAAAATAGTTATTTGATGAATAAAAGCTGCCAATTGTAAGTTAGCAAAAGTTTTCATTCCAATTGAAGACATCTGTCCTAGAGTGTGAAAATTACTACATATGAAAACGAAGGTGGTGTCCACAAAAGATTTGACATGGGAAGCGAATAATTTAAAATGATATAAATATAGCTAGGCCAAAGATATCAATTTCCATACAAATTGGTGGGTCTATAGTGATATTTAATCACAAAATTGAAGCATTGACGTTGACTTAAAAACCTTGCCTTTCAATTTCCTCCGTTGATTTTGTATCAAAAGAGGTCACATGGTAGTTTTCCTTCCTCAACCTTCGTACTTATTTCCTTGGGAAATAAGAAGCTCAATTTTAATTTCCTTATTAAGAATAAAAGCAAAGGAAAAATATGGTAGAGAAAAATAACTTAAAATTTGATGTAAATATGGACTTGTTTAATAACCTTACTCGTTTCTATTTCTTGTTTCTTATGTATTATTCCTACTTTTTTAAAAAGAGAAACATAAACATGTTTGATAATTGTTTCTTATTTCTTGTTTCTGGATGAAAAAAAAACAGAAATGTGTTTGGTAACAATTTTTTGTTTCTGTTTCTCATTTGAAAAAATAGAAATAGGGTAAAATATCATTTTGGTCCCTAAACTTTCACTCCAGTTTTATTTTTGTCCCTAAATTTTCAAAAGTTATATTTTTCATCCCTGAACTTTACGATTTGTTCCGTTTTGGTCCTTCCGTCTTTCTTTTTTTCTCTAATTTATCAACATATTGAAAATTATTAAATATGTTAAATCACCAATTGACCCAAAAGCTTAAGCCAATGGGTAAAGGTACATATATATCTCAACACTCCCTCTCACATGTGGGCTTGGATATTTGTACAAGACCTAAACATGTGGAATATTTAAATGGAGAGGAAATAAAATTAAATGACATGATGGAGGATTGATCCCAGGACCTCCTGTTGTAATACCATATTAACATCATGGGGTTCCATCTCACAACCAATTAGTAATGAGATGAATGACCCTAAACTTTATAAATGTTGTTAGGTCTATTCATGTTTTCGATGTAGGATCCTTAACATGGCCCCTCAAGATAGTGCCTCTTTTGGGATCACCAATGTAACGTCCCGTTACTTTTGAATTAAAAAAAATTATTTATTTTATTTTAATTTAAGCATTTAAAGTCTATTTTAGAATTGGTAATTTAGAAATTAGTAGTTTATTTCGGTTTAAATCTTTTTAAATTACCTTTTTAGTTTAATTTCGTTTTAATGGTATTAATAATTATTAATGGGCCAATTAATAATTATTAATCACCATTGGGATAGTTTAAGAACTTCGGGTTTCGGTTTATAAGTCAAAAGTCATAAAAGGACGCAACCGTCATTTCTAAAATTCTTAAATATCTATTTACTATTCACTTCATCTCTTTAAATTGCCTTTGACCCAAAAGTTGACCAAAAACTCATCCATTTTCTCTCCAAACCCGAGCAACAAGAGGAAGAAAAGATAAGAGGAAGAAAGTGTCGCCCCGGCTTCGTTTCTTGGCCGTTTTGCGTGATTTCGGATGTGTTGGAAAGCTCTCGCCGAGACCTTTCTACCCATTCCACTCTTGGAACGTTTCCAACTCTCTAAGGTAAGCCCTAGATTTTGAATTCTCATAGTATTTCCATGGAAATTGATTCAAGCTTTTGAGTTCTTGGCCAAAACTCTCATCCCCTTCCAATTTTCTTGTTGATTGTTGATGGAAAACTTATTGGATAACTATTACTTGACTTTCCCTTAACCCTAAAACGGAGTTTCAATCGAAACCTTTCCCGTTTGAAATTTACTTTTCGGGGTTTGAATAAGGGTTATTTATTATTGATAAATTGTTATTGTAATTCAATTCGGGATTTGGCATATTGTTTAAAAACCCTAATTATCGATACCCATTGAAATCGGGAATATCGAAATTGCTTGAAACCAACTCGAAACACATCTAAATTGCCTTAAAGCCGGAAAACCAAACTCGAGGCCTATTTTTCCCTATCATGGCCGAGAGCACCCTTTGGGATATTCGGGGTTTTTCGTCGTTTTATGTCTTTAGTTGTCAATCAATTGATGTATGTTTATTTATTAATTGTTAGATATAATTATTTGTAGGTGTTTTTGGACCTTTGATTTGATCACCTTACCGGAAGTTTGGAGCGAAATCTTCATTTACTAAGGTGAGAATAGTTAGGATTTAAAGTAATTTTAGAAAGCAAATAAGTATAATGATTTGTAGAATTGGAAACTAAGACTAGGATTCGAATCTAAGAATAGAGGGAAGTGATTTAGTGCCCTTAGGATTAAGAGTTAATCCTTTAAGTGAGAACTTAGGAGTTCTCGAGGAAAACATTGAATCTTAGAAAATTCTAAGTTAGATTCGTTTCGAAGTTTAGGATGGATCATTGGAAGTTAAAAGATCCAAATTTTTAGATAGAACGGTTAATAAAACCTCGGATTTTATTGGAAGTTTAGAATCCTTGAAGGAATAGATTAATCGTTTAAGATATGTTTTTACTTTTATTAATGTAGAGGAGTTCGATTTACATATCGTTCTTCCGGGATTCTCTTCTATTTTACTTTATGTCTTTTACTTTATGCCCCTTTACTTTATGATTGTTTCAACTACTTTAATATTCTCACTTTACTTTATTTATTTTGTGCAAGCATATGCATAACATCTTGCACCATAACATCTCGCATCATTGAAAGAAAGTGAAAAAGAAAGAAGGGAGAATGTTGGACCCTACGGGGAATGTCCGCATCGTCTTCAGAGAAAAAGAAAAGAAAGTGAGAAAGAAAAGGAGGTTGAATGGGATCCTACGAGACGTCCTCATTACTTCCTCATTCGTAAGGTTGAATGGGTATCCTACGGGATGTACCTATTATCTTCATTCATGCATAAAGGGCGAATGCGAATGCTACGGGATGTCCTCATTACCTTCATGCATATGATCGATGGAAATATATATCATGGATAAAGAACCGAAATGTTATATTTATGTAAAGTTTATTTACTTTTCTTATTTATGTTATAACAAGTTAATGGATGAGAATTTGACTACGAGTGTTAGTAATATCATCCTTCGGAGAGTATAGAATGAAATTACCTAGAGTTTGTAGAACTTTAGGATTGATTGTGTCTGATTAATTGGACACGGATCGGAATACGAATTTGAGGTCTAACTTTACTTTTTATTCTTATTATTCTCACTGGGCTTATGTTGTTAGCTCATGATATTACAAAATTTCAGGTAATGCCCTGGCTAGAAGTCGTGGGAGAGGAGATGGTGCTGCGTGATCGAGGGATGATGACCTCGAGATGGACTAGGTTGATTTAAAGTCCATGGACTTCGTTTTTGTGAACTTTATATAATTTTGGATTTGTATATTTGTAAATAGCTCTTAAGAGCTTTCGTCTTTACTTTTATGTTTATAAACACCTTTTGAACTCCTGGTTAGGAACTTAAAGTTCCTTATGTATTAAATTGTGAATTTAAAATGTAACAGGTTTTGGCTAGTCAATTTTCAAACATAACCACGCCAATTTTCTTAAAATATAAAGACTTCCGCTGTGTTTTCTTATTTAAATTATTTAAAAGTGTCGGGTCGTCACAACCAATCTTGAGTCGGATCCTATTTTTGGACCAAATGCTTGTTTGAGCTTTGTTGGGCTCTGATACCATATTAAATATATTAAATCACCAATTGACCTAAAACCTTAAGCAAATGGGTAAAGGTAAATTTAATCTTATATATCTCAACAAAAAATTTGGAAACAAGAATAAGAAATAAGAAATTACAATTTGTTGTTTCTAAAATCTCTATACAATTTTAGGAAGGGTTTCTAACAAAGGGAGAAACAAGAAAAGTTACAAAACAACTCTATTTTTTTAAAAGTGAGAAGAGAAATAAAAAAACAGAATTTGAGAAGTTTACCAGACGAGTCTTATTACCATAACAATTCTATCCTTATTTTTCTTATCACCAGTCATTGTAGGGGGAAACTATAGAAGTAGATTTCCCTTTTTTTAATTGTAATTTTACCACACAAATATTTGTGGGTATTTTTTTAAAAAAAAATATTTTCTTTATTTATTATTTTGTATATGCGTAGAGATGTAGGGATAGCTCTATTTAAATATTTTTATAATTTATAAAAAAATAGAAAAATATGATTTACCAAAATGTTCATACTTTTTGCATATAAGCATTACATGCATTCATCTCATATATTATAATATTGTTTGGTCCATTTACTAAGCCCAGTTATTTAACCCTATTGGTATATCTTGTTGAGCATGAAAAAATAGAGTAAAATCTACATAGACAAAGTTTACCCATTTAGACATTCTCATATTTTGACCCAAAAAAGAAAAAAAAAGACATTATCAAACATTCTGATATGGCCCATAAATATGAGACGATGTGTTCTCGGCCCAGTTAGGTTGAATCTTAATTTACAATTGAAAATGTCAATTCTTCCTTTCAATGATAAAAATTTGATGGAAAGGCAAGGCCAGCCCAGGCCAGGCGCCAACTCCGAGGCAAGTTTACTGCATCGTGCGATTGTTGCGTGGAAACTTACGTTATATCCAACATATAATAGGGTAAAATACTCTTTAACTCCATGAGTTTTGGAGGTCGTGTCTATTTGATTATCACATTTTTAATTTGTGTCTAAATGGTCTATGAGTTTTGGAGGTCGTGTCTATTTAGTCCCTACGTTTTAATTTGTGTCTATTTAGTCCCAAAGCTTTAAATATTGTGTCTATTTGGTCCATGAGTTTTCAATTTGTGTCTAAATGATCTCTGGATTATTAAAAATAAGTTTAATTGCTCCTTAATTTGTTATCTCATTAACATAATATCAACTTAACGGGGACATAAAATGTTTAATTGACCAAAATACTGACATAAGATTAATTATTATGTCAAATTTTAGGCCTAGATTAATGAAAGATTTGAAATAATATTTAATCATATCTTCGTATTTTGACCAATTAAACATGTTATATTAGCGTTAAGTCAATAATGTGGTAAGAAGTTAACGAATACGTTAAATTAAGGACCAATTAAACTTATTTATAATAATTCTTGAAAATCTAAGGACCAAATAGACATAATATCCAAAACTCAGGGACTACTTAGACACAAATTGAAAATGCAGGAACCAAATAGACACAATATCCAAAACTCATAGACCACTTAGACACAAATTGAAAACGTAGAAACCAAATAGACACAACATCCAAAACTCAGGGACCACTTAGATACAAATTGAAAATGAATGGACCAAATAAACACGACTTCCAAAACTCAGGGACTAAAGAGATACTTTACCAAACATAATATACTTGAAATATTACAAAATTCCATTTTTATATCTAGATTCAAGTATAACTTAACTAATTAAGCGTCATTATTCCTTCCATAAAATTGAAAGCTTAAATGATTAATTAAGTAGATAATCAGTTTTTAAAAGTCTACCTCTTCATTATTTAGCCAATTAGTAAAAAAAAATCATTTTTTAACCATTTCGATTTAATTAATGCTGATTTGATGTTTCATTTATTTGATTTCTTGATTTTCTACTTTCTCTCTCTTCTTTCTTAATCTCCTCTGCTTTGAAGTTGAATTTATCATCTCATTTTTCCCCATTTCATTTTATTTAATTACTTTTTATCTTCTTTTGATTTGATTTCGGGGAAATTGAGGATTTTAATACAACATGATAATCCGGTCGTGGGTTTTCGAGTCCATCTATGTTTAATGTCAGAAAAATTCTGATAGTTGATTAAGAGACGGCAAGCGATGACAATATTTCTTAAATTCATCTCCTTTTTTCGACTCTTTCCTTTTATTTTTCTAGGTTTTAAGGAAAATTATCTCTTTCACTCTCTAGACTCTCTTAGATTTTCTGGCTATTTCACAATAACGACTGATAATCATGGTAAATTTATATATTACGTTTATAGTGTGTATAATTACACAACACATATTGTTCTCAATATTATGTTATATTTTGTTATTAGTACTACAGTACATCATTGGTATAATGTGCTACACAATATGTATTGTACACAATATTATGTGATGTGATATTCAAACATCATTTATACAATACAAATTTAATATTTTGCATATTACGTGTCGTGTAGTTTGGCTGGAATAACATTCATTTTTGTAGTTGTCTTTTTTCCTGGATAAATGAAGAATTTTGTGTCCTTTTTGTATTTTGCTTGATTTGTTACATCTCCATTATTTTCAAGATTCATGAAATTTTTATGTTTGATTTGTTTATTCCTTAAATGGTCAGGTTTTATTGTCCATCCAATTCATTTCTCTCCCTTCAAGGGTCATTCTCTAGAGGGAAAAAAAACTAACTTCATGTAACTAAAAACTATTTTTTTTACTCAAATTAGTGACTAAATACTTAAATAACCCAAGCTTAAATGTCCACTCTCAAACTTCAAAGTCTACTACTCTGATTTAATATTATGGGCTCTAAGGCCCAATTTAAGCCTCCAAAATTCATTCATTGGGTGTTCCACTAACATTAACAATTTAGCAATTACAGTTCACAAAAGACATGTCTATGCAGTTCCAAGAAGTTTCTTATGGTCCACATCTTGTCAGTTTCCATGCTAGCCTTCCATTTGTCTATTTTCTATTGAAGAAGTTTTTTTTTTTAATTATTATTTATTCAAATTAAATTAAATATATTTATGAAGGTTGCAACTTGAAGTAGCTAGAATGGGATAGACATTGACTTGAAATCATCATCAAACTCTAGTCTCCCAAGTTTTTACCCTTGTTTAACCTTGACCATTTATACTGTTTTTATATTGATTCTTGCTTAGCTGAATCTTATTTCACATGATTTTCTTTTGAAAAATCCAATTAAAAAAAAATTGATCATAATTCACTCTCACTATGAACTTGTCAAACAAAACAAAAATGTATCTAACTTGCACATGCATTGATTTTATCTAATATTATAAGAAACTGCCACATCAAAGAGGACTCAAAAGAGGGGGAAAAAGAAAAATACAACAAGATTAACTTCATCCATGATCCATCACTATCTTCTCAATGTCTATAATGGCAGATGGACAGAAGCTTGATTAAAACTTCTCATATTCCAATCTGCTATTTTCATGTCTCCCCCATGTGCTCTTCTTCCCAAGACTCAACAACATGCATTTTCCCTTCACATTTTCCTTCATTGTATTGATAAAGATAATTCCATTACTTTGGATGACTCTAATTAGGCTGTTTTTTTTTTTTTTTTAATATCGTGTCCGGACCAGCTTGCGTGCACCTCAATTAAATTTATCGAACCTCAATTAAGTTGTTTTTTGAAGACTAAGATTATGATGAACTGGGAAATTTAGATGAGAGAACAAGGTGGAATTCTGAAACACTGTGTGAAATCAGGTATAGATTTAATAAACAAATTCATGTAGGCAAAAAAGGAAGTTATTACAAACAGGGAAATTTTACATTCAAGAATGCCAGATTCCATTTAACAGACTACGGAATCTGTTAGTGGATAATTTCCTGACAAGTTTTTTGGCATCATGAACTTCAGCTTCTGCTAGTTTCTCAATGTTTTTCATATATCCGGAATTCACAATCTTTCTTCTTCCACTACTACTTCCTGTTAATGAGTTTAATATCGAAAACAGGAACCTTTTATTACCTGGATTTGCCTCTTCTATGTCGAGCATTTGCAGAAGCATACCGACATTTCTATCGTCCTGTGAAAATCTCTTTCTGTTTTTAGGAACCAACACCATTCCTGAAAGTGCCTCAGCTGCCATTTCTCTAACTTCAAAAGACTTTGCACTTAGAAACTTGACAAATTCTGGCATGAAACCTGCATCCCCCATTGCTTTCTTGGCTTCCTCTGATGTCCCGCTTAGCCTAACCGCTACTTTCAAGGCTACCTCTTGAAGGGAAACTTCCCCATTCCTTAAAAAGGAAAGAAGATGATCCATGAAACCATAGCTCATCAAAATATTTACATAACTAACTGAAGAGAAACAAAGATTCTCAATTGCTCGCAGCGCTATCTCTAAAGTTTTCGATGAGGACGAAGATCTCGGATCCAAAACACGAACCAAAACCCGAATGCCTCCTTCTTTAACCAACAATTGGTGAATTGATTCATCCCCATAAGCTAAATTTTGGAGAAAGACAATGGAGTTAATCTGCACAGATTCGTCTCTAGATCGAACAAGCCTCATAAACGTCGACACCGCACCTTCTTCAATCATAAATCTCTTAATTTCCTCAACAGTGACAAGATTACTAAGTACTCCACAAGCAAGACCAATCAATTCTGTCTTAGAATCTCCACAAGAACATATCTTTAACAAAGCTGTTACTCCACCATGAGCAGAAACAGACCAAGCATTCTCTGAATTCTCGGTGAATTTCATCAAACACCTGACAGCTATATCCTTTCCAATCTCACTCCCACATTCCATAACACGAATCAATGGAGCAATTATCCCATTCCCAACTAAAATCCCTTTATAAGAATCGAATCCAGAAACAATATGAAGCACTTTCAATGACCCTTCTTGAAGTTCAATTTCAGAGGAATCAAGAAAATTAACCAATAAACTCACAATCTCACCAATTTCAATTACCAATCTCACATACTTTTCATCTTCAATTACAGCAGCCAACAAATTGACTAAAGCTTGCATCTTTAGATCTAAACAACCAATCTTCAATCTAGTAACGATATCTCTCATATAAAATTTCATGTCATCTTTACAAGCTCCAAGATTAGGCCTTGAAACAACAATGGCAAACCCATGAGATAGAATTCCTGCAGTGTAAATTTCTGAAAGATTTTTCGAATGTCTATCGAATTTGGAACAAATAACGTCCAAATCACTCTGCATCAAAAGCTTCCCACTGAAAGAAAGATCAACACATCGACGAGCAAGATCGTAGCATTCAGTTGTTGTTTCTATAAGCTCTGAAATTAGGATAGAGATTGATGGGTTTTGGTCGGAATCAGAATTTTCAGCGGCGATTAAGCCGGAATTCAATTCTTCAAGCTTGTCACGAATTAATTTCCATTTGGAGGAAAAGACTTTAATGGAATGAGAAAGGGAGATTAATGAAGAAATGAATTGAATAACTTGCCGGAGAGATTCGGAACCCTGTTCTTCTCTCATTTTAATTATCAATGGAAATGGAAATGGAAACGGAGAAAACAAAACTCATTTTCCGGTGAAGTTGAGAAGTGGGCTCCGGCGAAGAGTAATGGAAACTGAAAAGAAAACGGGAAAATCCAAAGAGATATACTTATCAAGATCGCGGGTCTGTGGTTACTGCTTATTCTTATTCTCTTCTATTCTCTTTTTTTTTTTTTTAACAGAAATTACTTATTTTTTTTTAATTAAAGATTCAAAATAAGATAACAAAAAAAAATAAAAAAATTGATACCATTAAAAAAATTAGTAAAAAAAAAAATGAATAAATTTTTTTTTTTACATAAAATAAACTTGAAAACCAGCAAACACAAGACTTTTAGGAGTGTTTGGTATGCAGACATTAGCCATGAGAATGAGTTTCTCATTCCATTGTTTGGTTCAACCTTGAAATAACAAATTCCCATCCAATTCTCATTTAAATTCCTCTTTAAATTCTCACCAATTTTGTGGCTCTTTCCTAAGTAAATAAGGATGCTTAGGTATTTCTAATAGGAAAAAAAATATTACGAAAATTTTAGTAGGTTACAAGTTAAAATTAAAAAAAAATATACACATTTTTTTAAATGAAACTCAATATATTTTACATTAAATTCAATATACTTTACATAATCAAATGAAAAAATATGTTCAAAACAATTTACTCAGTAATTTAAATAAGTTTTACTTTATAGTACTTTTTCATTCTTAATTTTAAATACAATAATTTTTTTTAAATAACATTTGTTTACTTTTTTTAAATTAATAAATTTATTTTCATTGAGTTTTTTCTCTCTTGTAATTATATAATTAAAAATCACTGTGATGTTTCCTATAAAAGTTATTTGTATGTTATGAAATAGAATTTATTTATTTTTTAGAATAAATGTAGGGTATCTAAACTCTTCTTAGGGACCGCCGGTGTAGTTAGAAAAGAAAGAGCTTACAAAATTAATACAAATAATTCTCGTGTACGATATTATGTTTCCTTTCGTTGTTAAAGTTTCTTTTAAGTTTAGTTGGGTCATTTAACTTTTACATCTCTTTTACTTACGAGGAATCTGGATGTCTCACACGTCACAAGAGAACTCAGATATTTTAAATATAGTTTCTTTGATAATGAGACATATTCAGAAACTCTTGTTAATTTTATAGGATTTTTCTATTAGAATATATCATGGATTGAAAGCATTCTGATATTACGATTACATTAAAATTAATTAATTCAAAGCAATTTAATTAAATATATTATTATTCTAAATTAATTTAATGTTATGTTATATTAATATATTTTGTTTGAGACATTACATCAAACTAAAAGAGGTGACACTTTAACATTTGACCTCATCAGAAGGCGTCTTGACTCTTGAACATAATTGAGAAAAAGTCAATATATACCTATTTCGATGTATTAATTAATATGAAGTAATTTGATTAGTGTTTAATTTGTTAGTATATTTTAATTAGGTAAAAATATTAAGATTATGTTAGTTTTAATAGAAAAAATCAATCTTATCATGAATAATTTATGAAAAAAAATTAATGTATACCTAACTAGAAGCATTAATTAACAAGTGAAATAACAAAATTACAATCCATTTATTTCTACTCCATAATTTTCAAGTACACATCTCTCTTCAATTTCCACATGCTGGCATGATGCCCCTCTAGGCAGATCGAGCCCAAAAGGGAAAATAAAACAACACCTTTATTTCTCTGCCATGGAGAGAATATACCGAATCAGAATGTAAGTAATTCCATTCTCCTATCTACTAATCGATCTATTCCATTATATAAGTGAATTATATAACTACATTTTTAAATGTAAATTACCATTAAGTTCATAATAATTTTTTACATTAAATACAGAAGATAACCCGAATCCACTTAATCTCGTTCTACGATTAAAAATATACCCTTAATTCAAGTATAGTTTTCAAAAGTACCTTACATAAAAAAAAAATTGTTCCTCTCTAACCTTCAATTGATAGTTTTCACTTAAATTGTAGTAAAATCTCACCCATGAATCGGTAGTTAGTTATTTGTTTTAGGATAATTTTGAAACTTTTATTAATATTAAGGATTTTTTTTATAATTTAAATTGATAAAAGGTAGTTATTAATGAATATAGGTTTGTAAGATACAATATCTATGGTTTGTACGTAGATGATTTAAATAAACAGCACTTAAAATATATAAAGAAATTCATAAAGGGTGTGTCTAAACTTTTTGAGACCTTAACTATAAACTTTATGCTAATTTAATTAAGTGAGAAATTAATCAGTTTTGGACCCACATAAGAAGAAGAAAGGCTACTACTATTTTTGTGATAGAGATAGAAAGCTTGATCAATTGGATGAAATGGAAAAAGACAAAGTTGTCAGATTAGTAGTTTAGTGATAAAATCACAAAACCCCCTTTCACGGACCACTTTGTTAATAGCAACACATTGATTAGGTAAAAAGAGAGAAAGGGCGTATAAAATAAAAAGAAAAGAAGAGAGACAATTTCTTATTCTTCCATAAAAAATTTTCATATATATATTAATATTTTATTGAGTGTATTTATTACTTGAATAAATTATTATGTTGTCCACTATTTATAATCACTTTCATATAATTAAATATTAAAATAATTAAATAATAAGAATCTAGTTTTAAAATGATGGACTTTCATCTCAAAATCAACTGAAAGTTAGAGAACTGACCGAAATTATAAAAGAATGTTAAGTCTATTTATCTCTCTTATATGAGGTCTTTAACTTGCCTTTTCAAGATGGTGACTCTTTTTGACCTTTTCATTTTTTAGTGGGATCCAATTTTTGAATCAGATGTTCGTTTGAGTTTGTTGAACTCTGTACTATTTTAAGAATCATAGGCTTCCATCTCAAAATTAATTGATAATGAGAGAGAACTGACTCATAGATTTTATCCTTACGGGAAATTCTCTCAAGAAGGGGTAGGTTTCAACAATGTTATAATTGAAAGGAGGGGTACTTAAATTTTTCCCTGAGAGAGGGAGTAGCTTTCAGCTATATTATAATGGTGGTTAGCAATGGCGGATGAATAGATATGACAGAGTCCCCACACGAACACATCCTGATCCACCATGTGAAGGATTGGAATTGGATTGGATTGGTGTTTGAGAGCTAACAGCTAAGCTAAATTTTACAAATCCCAAAGTGGGCCGTTTCTCTCTTAATACTTTGGTCGAGTGAAGAGATGATTTGTAACCAATTCGGGGTAAAAGTTTTCCATTACAGAACAATGCTTAGAAATCTATAATTAAATTTTATTTTTATTTTTTTTAAATTATAAACCCATCCTTGTCCTTGTACATTAAGCTTAAGACTTTTGATAATGTGAGTTTAATATAAATTATGATTAACTGTTAGAATCATGCAAAAAAAAATAAAAAAAAATAGGGATATTTATTTTAGGGATTTGAGAGTTTTACAATGCATCTATTTACTTTTAAAAAAATTATTGAGTTTTGATAATTTTGGATTTTTTTTCTCTTCCATATAGATGGGTTTGAATTTATAGGGTAAAATACAAAAAACACTCATGTGGTTTTGGTTAAACTCAAACATACCCCTTGTATTTTGAAAATGAATATTTATACTCTTATAGCTTCAAAATTGTGCAAATTTGACCCATACCCTTTACGTCGTTGGTTTTCTTTTAGTCATAACTTTTTCGTTTGAACTTCGATTTGAATGATTCAAGATGTTATGGAATCCTCGCTTCTAGCTCTACGTTGCACAATTCTAATTTCAACAGGGGGAGCTTGTTGTATTAGTATTTAAGGAACAGAGTTCATTGATCTAAATTCATAAGAGGAGCTTGTGATATGATAAAAACAAGAACGAGGGGTTCTTGGTTCAAATCGTCACAAGGGGAGCTTGTGATTGAATCCGTCGTACATGCCGTCGTTGCAAAGAGTAATCAAAGACAAAAACAAAAAAGGGAGTTCTTTTTATTTGTCCTTTTTTATTTAAGTATTTGTATTAAACGACTAACCATTCTAGTGGATTTTTTCTGGGCGAGGCCCCGTGAGTTTTTACCAGTCGGAGGTTTCTCACTTTAATCATTTCGTTGTGTTTTTCTTCTCTCTTTATAATCTGTCTCATTGCTTTGACTTTGTACTCAAAATAACACTGGAATCCGTGGGATATAGACCAAATCTATTAAACTAAATTAATTGGAATTAAAACTGAAAAATAAGTTCTAACAAAATCTTATGTAATCAAACATAATTTTTTAACAGGTAATTAAACATACCTAACGGATATAAGTTAGACTGGTTAAACTCAACTCATTTTAAACCTCATCCTTTCTACCAAAATTACATTAATGTAGGCTTTTTAAGACTAAACAAACTTGAAATTTCTTAAACCCACCTCTATCAAATGTCCATAGAAATAAGAAAATAACAAATGAAAGATTGAGAACCGAAAAGAAAAGGAAATGAAATGACCCCATCCAATCTTGAGCCGACTAATTTAGTACCCACAGGCAGCATAATCGTTTTCCTATGCAATAGAAAACTGCCATTATGCACTGTTAAAGAGAAGACTTTTGTTAAAAAGTGAGCATTACTAAGATAATTCCAGAAATTTATGATGCTTTTTTGTTTTGTTTTTTGAGGTAGGTTTCATGTGAAGGAGTCGGTAATAGATTTTTTTTTTTCCAACAGTTTTCTCTCACTTTCAAAATATTGTATTATTTCATGTCTGGTCGATTGGCTCCATCAAAACAAATTATTTGTTGTATCACAATCCTACACATTTTTCTCCTCTTCTCCCCCTCACAACATGCTCACATGGTCTCTCTATCTCTGTTAGGGACATCTTAGCTAATCCTCCATTCCTAAATTAATCACGGTTTTGCCAACTTAGACTACTTATCAAGTAAGTAGGATTTTATATTTACTATGACCAAAAATTCTAATAGATGATATTTTTTTATGAGTAATTAAAAAAAAACAAATGATTTAAATATTTTAAAACTGACATTTCTCAAACTGAGATTTCACTAATCTAATAGAAGAAATGTCATTTTTTGAAATTTTTTACTATTTTTAAAAATATCAATTCTTAAAATGTCATTTTTTTTATATCTGTCTCTTGAATGTGCATCTTTCTTTAATTAATTATCAAATGAAAAAGACTCGGTTGTTATTTAGCAACCATGGCTTTTTATGGTCAATGGGCTGTAACCAAGTATCAAAAGTTTGTTGTAATTTTTTTTTTTATGGTGTTTGTTGTATTGGAAAACAAAATTGGATGAGAAAGCAATGATGGCCAATTGCTTATTTTCTTGAGTAGGGTGAAAGAATCTTTAGTTCACTTTGGTGCCTTGCTTGACATGTAGCTAGCTTTGAGGTTATTAAAGCATAGCATTTATATGACAATGTGGATAGAGAAAGAGAAAGAGAGAGAGAGAGAGAGAGAGAGAGAGAGAGAGAGAGAGAGAGAGAGAGAGAGAGAGAGAGAGAGAGAGAGAGAGAGAGAGAGAGAGAGAGAGAGAGAGAGAGAGAGAGAGAGAGAGAGAGAGAGAGAGAGAGAGAGAGAGAGAGAGAGAGAGAGAGAGAGAGAGAGAGAGAGAGAGAGAGAGAGAGAGAGAGAGAGAGAGAGAGAGAGAGAGAGAGAGAGAGAGAGAGAGAGAGAGAGAGAGAGAGAGAGAGAGAGAGAGAGAGAGAGAGAGAGAGAGAGAGAGAGAGAGAGAGAGAGAGAGAGAGAGAGAGAGAGAGAGAGAGAGAGAGAGAGAGAGAGAGAGAGAGAGAGAGAGAATTTGTTTTGTTACCAAAGACAAGTCCATGCTCTTTGTTGGCTCTATAAATGAAATGTGCTCTTCATCAAAAGTGTTAGGTAAGAATGCCAATTTGGATCCTAAAAGGCCAAGAAAGAGTGATGAGTTTTTTTTTCTTTTGGATACCTTTGAGTATGAAAGAAGTGAAAATTTCAAAGTTACACAAATATGTGTACCTTTGCTTTGAAGATTAAAAAGTAGATGTCACAAAATTCTTATTATATCTACTTTATAAATCATATACCAATGTGAAAAATAAAAAATAAAATAAATTCAAAAATCAGATGTTAATATATTGCTTGGTTGGTGTATGCAGATTTGGTGTGTGCCTATGAAAAATATATTTTTTTAATCATTTCTATAATTATGGGAGTTGGATGTATTGACATATAGATTATGCAATATAGTTAGTTGTTTAAGATTATTTATTTATCCTCACCTCTTTATCTTCTTTGAAATTTTCACTTTCATGTGACTGTGCTTCTTGTTTAAACCACGAGTACTATGCCCTAAGTAGGAATTTACATAATATATATGAAAAATCTTTTTAGTCTAAAAAGTATAGGAAAGAATTAGAACTAATGTCTCAAATGTATTAAAAGATAATTTCAAATCAAATTTTTGCGGCGGTATTTACATATCTTTATTTTTGTGATTTACCTATTTTACAAACTACAATGATTTATCTTTATTACTGTCACATGAGAAGGTATCTGATCATTTGAGTTACATTCATGTTGGTTTATTGTCTTAGACTACGTATATAATATATTAATCAAATTCAAGAGATATATATATATATATATATATATATAAAGTTTATAATTTCTTTAACAGGTGTTCTGCCAAACAATTTTTATTTGTGTCCAAATTCTCCATTAACGAGGCTTTATGAGTGTCACCAAGTGAGGATGAGAACAAGAATGAAGAATTTTTTTTATTATCAACCCAATCTCCGAAGTTATATTATTTACATAACAAATATTTATTGATATTATGTGATTATTGATAAATTTGCTAAAAAAATTAATATATATTATCATAAAAATATATTTAATGAAAATGACTAGGTTCAAATCAATCATGGGTTGGTCTAATAGTGAAGATGATTCCTTTAAATATTGAGGCCATGAGTTCAAATCCATATGTGACTAGCTATTTAAGATATAATCTTACAAGTTCCCCGACGTCTGTTACAAGATTGTGTGGTTCTCTCATAAGAGGAAAATATCCAAATTAACGTGTAAAGAAATGATATGAAACTAAGAATTTGTATCTAGTTAATCTTTGAAGTATAATAATTAATACCTTTTATGCTGAAAATTGATATGGCAAATAATTTTTTTTTGTTTTTTTTATAGAAGAAACAAAAGCTGAATACAGAGTATGCAAAATTCACGAGAAGAAGATGAAATTTGTAGAGAGGGGGATGGGGAAGAACAACTGAAGAGGCACTAATTCATGTGGTTTTGTTTTCTTTATTAAGAAACTTTGTTAGAAGCACATGTATTCTGTGGCCAAAGCCTCTTGGTCCCCATGACATTGAGGCATGGCCCTTAGAAATCATGCTCGCCCAATAAAACACCAATTTAAAACTCACAAATGCCTTGGAGGCTTATATCCTAAATTAATTGTTAGTAAAATATTACAAATTTTTAAATTAATTAGAAAAATGATTTTATTTTATTTTTCAAGTTTATTAAGAAAGTAGAATGGATTCTGATGAAAATGTAGAAAACTTGAAAAATAAAATGAGTTAGTTTAATGTCAGTTTTTTGATAACTATTGTAAATCAATGCTGAAACGAGCCAACCAAAAATTATCAATAGATTAAGATTAAGCTGATTGATCCTAAATCAAATCAATCAAACATTTTCGATTTTCAAATCATACGCAATCAAGTCTTTTGACACAGAACAGAACAGTCTATATATTCATTTTTTTTTTTTTTGTTTTTTACTTTATTTCAACTTACAACCTTTATTAGAATACATATTAATAGAAATGCCGTAACCCTCCTGGGACTGTTTGATGCAGAAGACTGAATGAATGGCCTAAGTTTGCGGATTTTTTTTATACAAAGCGTTGAGGGTGGGGATTGAATCACTCTTTTGAGAGTGGAACTACATGCAGTAACCAATAGCCTGAGTTTACGATGTTTGAAGATGTGTGAATTGGAATGAGTGGCCTAGATTTATAGTTGTATGTGTTTTAATTCTACGAAAATGAGAATAAAAAAATGAGGTGTATGTTTGAGAATGAGATATCATATTCAATAGTAAATATGAAAATAAGATATCATTATCCATTAAAAACAAGTGGTAAACAAACCTGAAACTCATAACCCATCCCGATATAACAAACATCCTTCCCACCGTGTATAGAATAGGATTGTTTATATGCTATAATTTTTCTATGCGTACGCTTGCTTCCTTTGGTGAAGGGAAAAAAATCTCACCAAATGAATAAATATATAAACATAGATACCTAGTCTAATAAATGCGAAGTAAATGGTATTTTAGACAATTATCTTAATAATTGATCGTAGCCATTTAAAAAAGAATCTTTCAACATGGCTTGCATTGCAACCCAAAAAAAAAAAAATCATAAAGTAACCCGATGGAAGGAGGAAGAATTTAAAAAAAATTACTTATAAGAAGGAAAAAAATCGAACTGTTGTGATAATGAACTCGTAATTCATCCAAATTCAGACGAATTAGACAAAAACTGAGCCAACTTTATTGGTTACTCATCCGGGCTTCTGTGTTTTCTTTAAATGAATATGGTAAACTAAAACAAAAACTTTCTGCTCTTGTTATTAACTCCGTAATGCTGGCAATTGTTTGTAAGCTTAAACTTTGGCACTATTCAACTTCAATCTTCCAAACTTACTTGATTCATATGCGACTCGAATCCCTCCCGAAAACGAAACGCCTTGTCCAATCTGTAATCACCAGTGCCCTTGTTCTCCAGCTCACTTGTTTACTGAATATCGAGAAACAGTACCAAACATATTAGTCAAAACAAAGCATATCCAAGTCTGATTTTGTTCTCTATTTTTCTTTAATGTCGAGATGCCACTTTTTCAAAACTTGATATCTCCGGTTTTGTTTCAATTTTTTTCATGAATTACTTTTTTAGGGGGGAAAAAAATAATGACCTCAAATATTTATCTTACGATTGACATATAGTTCTTATAAAAGTCATGGCAACCAGACCATTAGTTTTAAAGTTTTCAAAAGGATTGCATTGTGTTTAAATTATGAACTGTTCCTACGGTGTTTTTTGGTAGGAGAGTTAATTAATGAAAGAAAAAGGAGAAGATATTTGACCTTGCATAGACAGAGTACCAGAGCCACTGAGAGCTATGGCCAATGGAAACCCAATCCCAAGGAAGCTGTGCTGCTGTTTGTTCTCCTCCTAATGGCGCAAATTGTCCAAAATGTTTGTACCTTCATGGACACGACCATGCACATATTATCAAACAAGATTAAGAATCTTGATCCTAATTAAATAGTATTAAAGTAAACTAATATCCTACTAATAACTCATAAATAAACCTACATTAATTAAACTATCTTGATCCACATCAGAATACATTCCAACAGACAAAAACTAAATTGAATTATGAATTGTCCAACACTAAGGTACTACTTATTTCAAAATTTCACTGCATATGCCTGCTAATGCATTTCTGTTCTCTGTACCAAAAGTAAGAAAATGAATGACCAACATTTCTAACAGTACATCTAAAAACTTGGATCCAAGTGAAATGTCTCAGTAAAGTAGATTGAATATCAAAATGAGAGACCAATTTATGGACAATGAATTCCCTTATCTTAGACTGGACTATTTGCACGGCCGACTTGAGCATAGTTTAAGCGGTCATTGTAGGGTCGACTCTCACCTTATTTGTTGAGTAATATTTTTCAAACAAAAAAAATAATAATTAGGGATGTACCTAAAGGGACGGAAACGGTGGCGACCTGAGCCCCGAAACCTAAGAGGACCTTCGGGAGATTTTTCGCATTTTTCCATACGGTTAAAACAATTAGCCAGATATGCACCTTGTTGAGCTGCCACCTGAAATGACACAAAAACATCATTATTATGGAAGCCAATATACAATGGGGGTTATGTTAAGAATCTATCTTTAGAGGACCTGTGCAGTAGCTGGAAGGTTTTTCATTTGAGAATCCACTTGGGAAAGAGCTGATTTGAATTCTTCAATGTTTAATTCTATAGATTCCTTTACCACATCCCCTCTGAATCCCTTCAAAAGATCAACAATGCCGCTCATTCGCTTATTCTTCAAGTACAGCTCCACCTGGGGGTATCTTTCACAGATGTCATCAATGACTTCTTTAAATTCTTTCACCGTTAGTGTTCCAGAATTGTCTTTGTCTGCCTTACTAAAGATTGCTGCAATGTCTTCCTGATGAGAAATTAGCAACAGAAAAGGGAGAAGAGAAAAAAGAAATCAGCAAATTACAGGAAACCATAAGAAAAGTTAGGCCGTTGAAAGTCTTCTTAAAAGGAGAGAGTAGAAATTGAGTTAAATATGATTGTAGTAACTAACAATGACTCTTCGCTGATTTATAGTCGCACAATCACCAAGTGCATATACATTGTCACATCCCTCAACTCGAAGCCATTCATCGGTTGCTAAAGCACGCCTGTTGGCCTATACAGAGTAACAAATACTACTTAATAATATGAAAGATTCTGATAAAATATTATCCTTTTACAGGTTTTCAACAAAACAAACCTGACCAATCTGCGCCATAAAATCCTTCACGAATGGACGGGTTCCAATACCAGTTGACCATACAGTCATTCCATATGGCATTGAAGATATTTCTCCATTTTTCATTTCTTTGGTAGAAATTTCTTTATCAGTTACCTTGACCACCATTGATCCTGTCTTAACATCAATACCATCTCTTTGGAATTTTTCTTCAGCAAAAGCTGTAATTCTTTTGTCAAACCTGAAACAACATAAAGAGATTTATTGAATACAAATATATGACTAAGATTTTTCCATTCAGGCATTAGAAAACTACGGTTCAGTGGTCCTACAAAATTCTCCTGTTTAAGATACCAAATTGCAAAACAATTTAAAAACACCAAGTGGAAAAAAAGAGGTTTATTGTCACACTTACATGTTCAAAATATGATCCCCTGCCTCAAGAAGAGTAATTTTTACAAAATCTTTAAGTCCAGGATATAACTTGACCAAGTCTTCATTAACAAAATCATGAAGTTCTGCTGCAAATTCCACACCAGTTGGGCCACCACCAACAATAGCAAAATGGAGAATTCTCTTTCTATCTTCTTCATTTAGGGTAGGAAGACTTGCCCTTTCGAAGCAATCTATTACAGTTCTTCGTATCCTCTGAGCATCTTCCACTTCCTATATGTTGAATAACAATTCTCAGAAATCTATTAGAAGTGTCAAACATAAAAATGCAGTAACTCACAAACATATCCAGTTACTTTTACCAAATTTTCATCCATTTTTTCCTTCCAGGAAGTGTAGGAACTACTATTGCTACTACTTTTAAAATAAAAGGCTTATTTGTTCAAACAGTAGTTGTGCCGGCGTTAAATCATGTTACCTTCAAGAAATGGCAGTTCTCGACCACACCAGGAGTGTTGAATGTATTAACCTGTGCTCCCACAGAAATGACTAGGTAGTCATAGTCAACAACAAATTCCTTTTTCCCATTCAGATTATTCGTTTGGTTTGATCGACAATAGATTTTCTTATTTTCAGCATCAATCTTGTAACATTCTGCTTCAGAGAATTGGATGTCAACTTTTTTCTGCTTGAATAAAAAACAAGAAGATCATCAAGTTACGTCATAAACTCATAAGATGTGAATTAGATGGAAAGTAGGATCCTATTGTCCCTGATCTAGCTCCTAAATTACATTTCCAAGTCAGACTTTTATCTCTACATAAAAGAAAAGATCCTACTCAGAAACAAGTATAAAAAATTTACACGGCATATACCAAACGATATTCTTTTGTTTACAAGAGAAATGACATTCATTTCTAGGAAAAAAAAACTACCAACTGATAAGTGAGGAGTTCATTTCATGACTTCTCATTAGAGCGAAGCAATCTACCCTATAGACTGGTCACCGAGTAGTTTTTTCCTTTCTTTCTTGCTATACAAATACGAGTTTTGATGAATCAATAACATGTAGAAGACTACTCAGATTTTTCCATTTTCATTTCTCTGCTCCCCTTCCCCATGGTTTAAACTTACGACATAATTAATGATAGGTGACCAAATATCAGTACAAAAGAACATTCCAACTCTTACAGCATAATATAAATAAGCCAACTACCTTCCCAACTATTCTGCGAATCGGTTCAACAACGCTGCGAGCTTCGACCGTACCACATGTAACGCTCGGCAATAACGGGGTAAAAGCAAAGTAATTACGAGGTGATACCACTTGAATCTCATAAGAGGGATCTTTAATATTCTTTAAGAAACTAGTTCCTGCCCAACCAGTTCCAAGCACAACTACCTTCTTCTTCTTCTTCTCAACCAAATGTGGTTTTAAAGCTGCAATATCATTTGTGCCATTTGTCGGGCTCGCATCGGCATATGCTACAAGGCTCCCTCCACTACAACAACAACAACAACAACAACAAAAAAGCTATATAAATAAAATAAAATAAATATATAAACATGATCAATGTTTGAAACTTGAATGATTTACGAAAGAATCAACAATAAAAATGAATAATAAGTTCCAAAATCATCAACTATATACATAGATCAACAAATTGAAGTGTCTGATTTTGACCAAATAAGATAGGAAACAATAGAAACGGAAATAAAGACAGAGAAAACCTAAATTAAGCAGTTACAGATTCAATCCAATTGAGCGAAGAAGCAACATGAAAAACAAAGTATTTACAAAACGCAATTACGTTTCATGTTTGAAAAAAAAAACAGAACAGAACAGAGCATTGATATTCATTGGAAAATAAAAGAAGAATAGAACAGAGTTTTTCATGTTAGAAAAAGGAATTAAAAGAAATACCTGATGGTAACGAGGACAAGGATCCGAGAGAGGGAAGGATGTTCCTGGAAAACTCTGGAAACTCTATTATACAAATTATGAATTGGCATTTTTTTTCTTTGAAAGGGTTTAAGCTTTCTTCCTTGCCTTGGATCTATCAATCAAAGAGAGAAAGACAGCAACTCCAGAAATTTCGGTAAGCTTTTGGAGAGAGAAAGAAAAGGGTTATTGAAATGAATGATGTAAGATTTAGTTCAAAGAGTCAGAGTCGGTGGGAATAAAAAGGATTCGGCGAAAAAAAGAGCTGGAAAATAGGAACGTGATTTGTGTCTCTCTTTTTTTATTCATCACTTGGGCCGCAAGTCATCGATTCTTTCTTTTGTAAACTGCTTAGGTTCCATTTTTTTTTTTCAATTAAAAATAAAATTAAAGTTAGTCAACTCGGAATTAACTAAATTAGTACCTAATAGTACATTATAATTATAACGTTATTTATCTCACGTTTCGTTTTCTTAAATCAACGACTTTTATACAGTGAATGATTAGGATTGTTTAAACCCTTAGAGAATTCACCAACACAAAATTATTGTTGAATCTTTATACCCAATATATATAAGGACACAGATTATACAAACTCAGACTTAATAACTTCTCCTACTATCGAATATTCTTTAATGGTTTAAATTTTGTTTCATGTGTTATTTTAAAATCAATAATAGTATTGTAGAAGACATATGGGTGGGGTGGGGTGGGGTGAAAGATATGCATTCTACTTCAACATCTCAATCTCTAAAAAAAAATTTGGACTCTTCAACTAAAAAGTACCACACGTTTATCTTTCTTTGAACGAATTTTCTCGATGTTTTTGCCATTCTTTATTTGTTGTTTTCTTCCTCGTTCATGATGATTGATTTCCAACTTTGTGGGAATTCTGCCGTCTCTAAAGACTAGTTTTTTTTTTCTTTTACCTTTTTGCTTTTTATATATATAATTTATTTATATAAAAAAGTAAGGGGTGTTTGGTAGAAATTAGAACGAGTGGGTTAGGTGAGGTGATTTCATTAACATAATATGGGTTAATAATATTAGTTTGAAATTCTTAAACCCATAGATTTCAAACAATAAACTAGATATTTGATAGATAGGATTGTGAAACTCGGGTTTGTGTTATATTATTGAATTCAATTAAGTAGGTTAAACAAGTTTTTCATTATTATTATTATAACCCATGGGATTATTTAGCATATTTTTTTTTTGTTAATCTCTCCAAAAAAAGTTTAGCAACACTAAACTCAAATAGAACTCATCTGAAACTCACTTATCAAATACAAGCATCCTTCTAACTATCTAAACATATGTACCTAAACTCAGATAACCTACTACGTAAATTCAGGTTCAACTCTTCCTACTAAACATCCCTCATAGTTAACAAGAGGAAATGAAAGATTCTAATTTTTCCTCTCCTCAAAATAAGACATAAGGAAATAGTTGAACATGGTGTACCCTACACTCTATATATTAATTTTAATGATAAAATATACATAACATATTAAAAAATAAGGTAAAATGCAAATGAGACCTCTGTGGTTTGTTTCAAATGCATCAACACCCTCTGTGGTTTGAAAATGGCAAATCACACCCCTGTGATTTCAATTTTTTTCAATCAGACCCCTTCCCTTCAATGCTAATAATTTTCTTTTAGCCATAACTTCTTCGTTTGAGCTCCGATTTGGATGATTCAAGATGTTTTAGAATTCTCATTTAAGGCTCTACATAATAGTCACTTTAAAACTTTGAATAATTAATAAATAAAAGAGTTTATTAACATCAAAGTACTAGGAATCGTCATAGTTAACTCGCAAATGAAAGATTCTAATTTTTCCTCTCCTCAAAATAAGACATAAGGAAATAGTTGAAAATGGTGTACCCTCCACTTTATATATTAATTTTAATGATAAAATATACATAACATATTAAAAAATAAAAAAAAGAGGTAGAAAATCAAGAACTGGGAAAGAAGTTGACGTGAAAAAAATTGGTGAGGGGCGCGTGGGTCATGATATATGCTGCCGCCACCGCCCAATGTGGAAGCCAGTATCAGCAAGCTCTTCAAGGCAACATGCGTCAGACTAAAATTTATTTCTTTAGTACTCAATTGGAAAGTTCTTATTGAAAATAATATATACTCGATTTCACCATCACGTGCTACAGTTCCTCAAGTTTAAATAATACTATTTATGTTGTGAAACTTTCTTGAGACAACTTAAATGTCAATAGAACTTGTAAAAATAGTAGTTTAATTGGAACATTTGGTTTGAACGAAATGAAAAAAAAACGATTTAAGTTTAAATTGGAACATTAAATATTGTTTTAGATTTAAAAATATGGTTTAAAAATAGTTAAAAACGTGTTTAAACTTTAGGATTGATATGGATCGTTGATGGGATGATATAGATCAATAGCTGCAAAAAATAGGAAGAAAATCGGGTAAAAAATCTCCAAATATTACGAATTGGCTTCAGCAACGTTAGATTATTCTTCGCCCTGTCGGTGCGACTACTTGCGCTTCAGTCAGTAAGAAAGCACAACGTCAGGCGCGTATGCTGCACACGCGTAACTGGTATGTCTACCAACAATTTTTTTTTTAAATTTAAATCTTTTGCCACGTGTCTCTTCACCATTCGTCCATTCTGCATGTGTCAGCGTCAGTCTTCCTTTGTTTGGTCAACGCCCCGTCAACATTTTGTCTACGTGTCATCATATGGTTGGTTCTTTCTTGCCACATCATTAAAAAACTTTGAAGTGCCACGTCAGCAATTGTGCCATGTGTCATTTTTTGGTTCGCTCTTTTGTCCATATCATGTGATGATGTCATCCGCATTTTGTATTTGGCTCTAAACTTCTTTTGTCCATAATTTCGATTCTAATTTAGGTGA
Source organism: Gynostemma pentaphyllum (assembly GCA_028015215.1). Classification (NCBI taxonomy): domain Eukaryota; kingdom Viridiplantae; phylum Streptophyta; class Magnoliopsida; order Cucurbitales; family Cucurbitaceae; genus Gynostemma; species Gynostemma pentaphyllum. The sequence continues at coordinate 42,319,579 of CM051346.1, read as the reverse complement.
TTCAAATTACGTTGAAGTCCTTGTTTCGAGCTATACAACATAGACAATTAAAAACTTAAAAACCATTAGTATAAATTTTGTTTGTTATAATCAAAACATAAGGTATGATTGAATCCCATAAAGCTAACATCAAAGACTTTAGTATTCATTCTTCAAGACTGCAACAAATCGATTGATTCTTCACAAGCCCAAAAGCTGAAGATTCGGTCCATTAATTGATTCGAGAAATACGTCAACAACCCCTCGCATCGAAGTTTCTATTTTAGAGAAAGAATCAAATGATCTATTTATTAGAGGTTGTAACACTCAAATTCATTTCAATACAAATATATTTTATTCCGCATTCTAATTTTCTCTCCATAGGAATTTATTTGTGAATTGTGAACACTGGTTTCTCACTATTTGTAGTAACCTTTTTACCCTTTCTTGTATTTTTCCTCCTCTTTCATATATGCTAATATCTTTTTCAACCAAATATGCCCATGTTTTTTTTATTAAATAATAGCTCAAATTTATTCATTTACCTTAAATAAAAGTCATTTCATATACATTATTTTTTTTTTTTTAACATTGTTAAACATGAATATTCATTTAACAAAAATAAAAAGGAATCAATTTACCTTTCTTCACTGCTTTCTTCTTTTCCGTCACATTCGTTCTCATCTTCATAATTCTCTTTTGTTTCACTCTGATCAATCTTTCCTTTACTCTTTTTCATATTAACATCTTTTGGTATTAACTAAAAATATTTTAAATTTACACATAAAAATTGTACCTTTTCATTCGTCTGATCTTCACTTTCTTGAACCTCTTCCCTTGTTTCATTGTTATTGTTATCTCCGTCATCTTCGTTAATTTCTTCTATAAATATATGATTTATCACCGAATTTTTATACTTTTTCTTTTACAAGATCTTCACTTTCTTCAACTGTAGTCTCTGCCATCATTTGTTTTCTAGCAAGAAGAATCTCTCTTCTAGTGGTCATTCTTTTGGAGATCTAAATTTTCAATCCATTGATTTTTAAAAACTATTTTGACAGTTTGAAAGAAGGAAATCAAATCCCACAATTTGTTTTTGTTTTTTTTTTTTTTTAATTTACTGATTTTTCGCCCTTTTTCCCCATAAATACTAATACTCTACTTACTTTATGTTAGTGGTTACACGGTTTCCATAAATTCCACGATTTTTTTTAATCTATTGATTTTCTGTTCCTTTTTTTTTTTTTTTCATAAATACTAATACTTACTTTATTTTCTCACATGTGAGGATATAAATTGTCTTATCACTTTCTCCGCTTGTGGCGCACAACTAAAAGTGTAATTATTTGAGTAAAGTTGTTTCTATTGTAATATGGTCCCTTAATTTGACTAAAAATGTTAATAGCCCAAAAATAAATATTTAAATGAGAGATAACGACACATCTATACTATTTATAAGAAATAATTTCTTAGATGTTAATAATGTAAAATATTTACGGTCATAGATCATTTGATGATGTCGGTTAGAGTATTCTTACGAAAATACTCTTATTTAATTATGTAATTATAGTCAACATTTAATAGAGATATAATTGTTTTTTTTTTCAAAAATTAAACATGGAAAGATAAATTATACTTACATATGGAAACATGTATTTATAAAAATAATTTGATATTTTCATCTAATTATTTGTTTCCACTATTTTATTGTAAAAAATATGAGTATTTTACGCAAATCAAATACTTCTATTTCGATACAAGATGTTGTAGTACTTTTTTATTGCTTATTGATAATAAATATGTATCGTTTATATTTGATTTATACAAGATACTATAGTAAATATTTAATACACTATGTAAATATAAATATCTCAATACCATATAATTTATACACATTGATTATATTATTAACTAATTTATTAAAAATTCATACTAAGTTAATTTTTAAGAATGAAATTCAAATATGATATAATACTAAATAGTTAATATATAAAGTAAATGCAAAAATCACATTAATTTGAAATTTAATATATATGTATATTGATTACAACGTTAATGATTTAATTTAATATATTTGATAAATAAATAATATACAAGCTAATTTTTTAGGACCCAGTTCAAAATTTACTTTAGAAGAGATGATGGTAAATAGTTAATACATAATGTAAATACAAGAAATTATAATTTATATGTATTAAAAAAGTTATAATATTTACTTTAATCGAAAAATATATATGTAACCTTAAGATGTAACAAATAGGCAATATATATTTTTAATTGCTTGCTTATAATAATTATGTACTATTTTGGTTTTTCAAATCACGGTACAAGATATAAAGTAAATAGCTAATATACAAAGTAAATATGAAAATAATAATAATTTTGTAATTTATATTGTATTTAAAAAAATAATCCAATAAAAAAATCAAATAAGATGATGAAAAAATTGTAAGGAAAGTATAACCTTTAATGTAAAATTGATTTTCTAAATATATTAAGGTTAATGTTCAAGCAATAAATGCACAATAAAATTGTTTGTAGGTAATTAACTCATTTAAGGGTACAATAGGAAGAATATAAATATTAAATACAAAAAATAACAATGAAAAAGTCATATTTATAAATATTTACAAAAATTAACATTAAAGAAAATATTTTCTATGGATAGTCTATTTATGACAATTTCGGTATTTAAGTTATCAAATGGGCTTTTTAAATAAAAGGAAAAGTAAAAAAAAAAAAACTGGACATACAAAAAGTTTGTTTTCCCTAATAGATTATGAATGCACTATTTAAATAAAAAAGAAAAGTTAAAATAATTTAATATTAAAATTTATATTACATAAATTTGTATTTCTCTGGTAACAACTTTTTAATTTTTCCCTTTTTTGAATCAAAAAGAGAGAAGTTAACGTAAAATTCCGCATTTTGACAGTTCCGGAGAAAAAGTAAAAATGAAACCGATTTTAAAATAAAAACTTTCAGTCCCTTTAATCCTGCTGAATGAATATGAAAAAAAGATATTCAAAATAACACGTGTCCTTCGCTAACCGCCGCAAGAGATAGAACGACAAAAAGGAAGAAAAGGAAAAAAAAAAAAATCCAATTCATTCCGCTCTGCCCAAACTGCCGCCACCCAGAGGTTTCCGGTGAGATTTTACGCACTTTGTTCAAGCTAATCTTCTTTTATTATGGACGAACCGATTTATCTTTTATTCCTCCCCGCTACTGATTCGATGGTCTGGTACGTTATCGAGGACGGGAGGAATATTAATGATCATAATCAGATTATAGGAGACGATGTTTCTAAAAACAATAGTGATATTTTTCGAACCCTTCGACTTCCAGATCTCTCCCGCGACATGGATTATACAAAAATTGTCGTCATCAATTCTTGTATTTACATGTTGGGCACCCATTATCTTTCTTCAACTAAGGTTAATAAATATCCTGGCTGCGACAAAGTCAATTTCTTTGATCTTAATCTCCATAAATCTTGGCATTTTGCTCCTCCCTTACCCGCTCCCTTTCCACTTTCCAATGATGTGGCCACTTCCAACAACGGTTCTATAGTTGTTCTCAGTTCTCATTTTACCGGGAAGAAATACACTCTATGGCTTGAATGTTCAACCTCCCCTCCTATCAAAAAAAAATGTTCAACCCCCCTTAACTGGGAAGTGTTGCCTAAACCTTCAAAAGAACTACAAGTTTCTTTCGTTCCGCTAGACTACTGGCTGTTACGGACACCCACATTTTTTGTATTGTCCGCTCTAAAACCGAACCCTTCAATTATGGGCTCCGCTTCAGTTTCATGAACCAGGAGTGGGAAGTTTTCGACAAGAGGTCTTTCACCGGTATTTGGTCCAAAGGTGTAGTGCTTAATGAATCCTATTTGGTTTTATATGGGAGTCCTATTTATGACCCTAACGGAATGGAAAAAGGCCTCTTACGTGTTTATGATTTAAAAGAGTGTGAATGGGTGCTTATGGAACCTTATGCCGGCAATATGTATGAAAAGGTTTTCCCCCCTTGTTGTTCTGAGGGGTTAATTAGTAAAAGCATCTGAAAATTAAAAAAATTTGGCAAAAACTCTACCTAGAAAGTATTTAGTAAAAACATCCTGTTTTGACTAGTCAGAGTTCAAATACGTAGTCAAAGACTACGTATCCGACGTGGCATGCTGACCAGCGCTTGGCTGGCACGGATTGGCTGAAGGCGAGGCGACACGTAAGCTGCGTAGTCCTTGACTGCGTATCCATTGCATGGAATGCGTAGTCAAGGACTACGCATTCTTTAAAAAAAACAAACAAAAGAAAAGACTGCTCGTGGGCAGACATGCAGGCGTGCAGACTGGCAAAGCATAATGGGTTGTTTGACAGATTGAGAAAAAAATGATAATAATAATATTAAAATTTTGAAATAGCAGTGACGAAGCTTCTTTTATTTCTTACATTAGTGAAATTAAAATAAAAAAATAATGAGAATAGATTTGAGGACCACCGAACCAAATAATTTTGACTTAAATTTGAATTCCACAAATACCAGTTGTCTATTTCACATTTTAAACCCATGCTCTCGTCTTAGTCCCTCCAAATATTTTATTCTTTTCATTAATTTAATGCAAATTATATTTTCTCTTAAGGAAAAAATAAATAAAAGAGGGAAAAGAATTTGATTTTATAGATGACTTCATTATACAAATAAAATTAACATTAATCTCCTTGATTAATTAGGATTTATATTTATTGTTGCGAGTTGAGTAATTAATGGAAATCAATGAGTAATTGAGGTCCTATTTGTTCTTAGTTCCCTATTTTTAAACACATTTTTAAATTTTTTGACCAATCAGAGAAATTGTTTTTGCTGTAATTAATTTAAAATAATAATAATTTATCAGAACAATAATAAACTTCATCCAATATTAAACATCTAATTTCGTTTTTAAAAAATAATTTATTTTATAATATAATCTATAATTGCATTTTTAACTAATTTTCAAATATTACAAAATTAGATTTCAAAACATGTTTTTATTTTTTAAATCAACATAGATTTCAAGAGTATTTTTGAAATAAGTGAAAATCATTTTTTTTTTTTTTAAACTGTTGAAGATGATTAAAAAAACAAGTTTACTAATTTTAAATAGAAAAGAAAAAATAGAATCTCTATCAACTAGTTGAAGTCCCAGGTTATCAATTTTAACTTAATATATATAAGAGGTCCCAGGTTTAACCTTTTTATTAACAAGTTTATGATTAGTTCACCAAATTTTAATTAGTTTTATAATTTTTAAGAATTTTTAAGTCATAAAACCGTATGGGGTATCCGAGTTGAGCAAGTGCTTGATTTCAGTGACTCTCATTATTTAAAAAATCCAGAAGCTTTAAACTATTTGAAAACAGATAAATAATTTAAGAAAAAAATAATTCATTAGATCTGAAATATCACAAAATCATAAAGTCACATAAGTTAACTAGGTAGAATAAAAACAAGAAAGACTAATGATGACCACCAGTTCCACAACGGGGACGACGCCGGTTACGAGGAGGTTGCTCTTGCCGCACGATTTGTCCCGATTACCACGACCTCTTACACTAGCAGAAGGTTCCCCAATATCGGTATGAACATCACCAGACTCATGCGAAAGAGGTTCAAAATGAACATGGGATGATGATTCTCCAGCAAAAAAAGGTTCAAAATGAACTTGAGACGATGATTCCCCTGCATAAAGATGTTCAAAATGAACCTGAGATGATGATTCTCCGGCATAAGGTGTAGAAGAACTAGGATGGAACTGACTAGACGACCCAGGAGTGGGGAGCGTATACATCATCGGCGTATAGGGTGTATCTGAAGGAGGGGGAGAATCATGTCCGCCATTGTAAGGATCCTCATGAATAGGAGAACCTGGTTGTGCGGGTGTACGTCGGCCTCGGTTATATGTCTGAGTGGGAACTTGTCCATGTTCATGTCAAACACGATACATACCGCCTATAGTATCCATACAGGCAAGTGAAGTGTCACATATAACTCTACTTTGTTCAATATCATCCTCTATAACTAGACGAGGATATGAGTTGGCCTAAAAAAAGAAATTAGGATTAAACATTTTAATTAATTAAAGGGTAAACTGCAAATAACACCCCTGTGGTTTCAGTCAAATTCATAAAAAGTCCTTGTAGTTTAAAAATGGCAAATCACACACCCGTACTTCCAAATTATATCAATATGACCCCTCCCCTTCAATGGTGTAAATTTTCTTTTAGCCATAACTTTTTCTTTTGAACTCCGATTTTGATGATTCAAGATGTTTTAGAATTCTCTTTTCAGGCTCTACGTCATGATTATCTCAAACATTCAAAATTTTCAATAAATAACAGAGTTTTATTATTATCAAAATATTTTGTATGATTACCGTAATTAACCCCGATGTTTACTGGTGATTTAGAAGTTTTCAGGTGACCATAAAGTAGTGCCCGGAATGAGGATTCCAAAACAACTTGAATCATCAAAATCGAAGTTCAAACGAAAAAGTTATGGCTAAAAGAAAATTTACACCATTGAAAGGGAGGGGTCATATTGATATAATTTGGAAGTACGGGGGTGTGATTTACCATTTTTAAACTACATGGACTTTTCATGATTTTGACCGAAACCATAAGGGTGTTATTTGCATTTTACCCTTAATTAAAATTATGAATAAAACTACAATAGTACCTACCACGTAGTCAAATGATGCTCCGACTTGAGTGATGAACTGTCGTGTGATGCAGTTGTACCAAATAATGTAATGATCATCAACATCACAACCATCACCTATGAACTTGCCTTGTATGAGATAATTCATACGAGTTGCCCACAATGCAAGTTCTAGTTGTAGTGTTAGGAGCCAATAATCTTCTTGTCGTCCACGAAGGTTAATGGCATGCAATCGTCTATCAGTATTGCATATTTCTGGAATAGTCTGACGGATCCCAAATTGACGTGTTACACGATCTGGGTAATGCCACTCAGCAACAAAAACACAAATGAGTGGACATCTAGCTGTCCAAATCGCTTGACCCGATAAACAATAATATGGTAGACTATCCATGACATATTGATATGGCTCCCATATGATCTATAAAAGAAATAATTATATTAACAACAAAAAAAAGTCTATATTAATACAAATATACATTACGATACCTCATCACACGTAAGTCGATCGAGCATGTAACGATATTGCAGCAAGACATGTGTAGTTGTCTCTATGGTGGTCTTCGGTCCAGTCCATCTATAAATACATACAAGATAATGTCAATTTATGATATTTATTTTATTAAAGCAAGTGAACAAGGTTAATTTAGTGTAAACTTACCGAACACCTAATGGTCCCCCAGTAAGATCTATTTCCTTCAATCGACGAGATCCAATGGTTGGAAATCGATCTCATGCCCATAATTGTAATAAAATAAGAGACCCAGCAATATTAGCAGCATTAATCACAGATGCTTTACACAACTCTCAGTATAACCATGCGAGGCAAGCACCTCCCCAGCTATACTCGCCAGCTACATAAAAGTCTTCTAGCAATGAGAGATACATCAAGTGCCCTGCATTCCCAGACTTGTCTTGCATAACGACGCCTCCAATAAGGGTAAGAATGTATGCCCTAGCATATCGAACTAAATCCTCCTCAGATGCATTGTCTGGAAGTGGAGTGAAGGCAATAAAAGCATCACTTAACGAGTTGAGGTTAAGTCGAGCTCCCTTCAAGTCATTACTAGTGGGTGTCCATCCTAATAACCGAGTACACAACCCAGTCCAACCCTGGCTAGTGGAGCCCATCACTGCATGTCCATCCACAGGCAGTCCTAACTGAATAGCCACATCCTGTAATGTAATAGTACATTCCCCGTGTGGCATGTGAAAAGTATGTGTTTCTTGCCTCCATCGCTCCACAAATGCAGTAATTAAATGCCAATCTAACTGAATAAATTTAATACGAGACACACCGTAGAATCCTGCAGCCCGTAGATATGGCTCGATACATACATTAATAACCTTCGATAATTTCTATAAAATTGCCTAGCGCCGTCTACACTGAAGGGCACCTGAATACTCGTCATCCCAAACCGTCTGCGACCGATGGTTAGGCTGGAAATATAAAACAGTAGGATCTATCGGCCCGGGCTGAATAGGGTCCATGTCCTATAAAATTTGTAAACATTATGACAATATTACAAAATATCATAATAATAGTATAAAACATCATAGCAAGAATATTAAAAAATATCATGAAAAAAACATTCAAAACATTAAAGGTCTAGTAGATTTAACTGCATTGAAAGCTCATCATAACAATATTATAAAATATCCTAATAATATTATCCAGAATGGCATTGTATTGCATTAAGTATTTTACATATAACTAGTAATGATAATCTAAGGCCTAGTAGCTTTAACTGCATCAGGACAAATTCGACGATTATGGCCATCTCGATATCCTCAGCACAAAAAGGACACAAAAACTCAGACCTAACATTTTCATCTTCAGTTTCTTTATGATTTTTCATAAACACACCTACATCGAACAAAAAATGTATCAAACAACAATTTTTTTTTATCAATCTAACTCTCATTTTCCCGGGGATTCATGAAAAAACATAGAAATTAAAGATTTTTCCAAACGCACCCAATCAAGATCGGTATCATTGCAAAGATGTAACTAAAAATCGAGCATTCTATGAGTCAGATTCCATATAATTGAGTTTGTTTTTAAATCAAATCCTTAAATATAAAATCACAATCCTGATCATAAGGAAAATGAGATGTTAAAGAAGAAGATTCATTTGAAAACTCACCGGAATACGACGATGAATGACAATGGATCGAGCTCCATTGAAACATCGATGCATGTGAAATAAAATAAGAAAACTCCCTTCTTCTTGCACTGGGGCTTCATTCAACATTTTTTCTTTTAACTTTAGGGTTAAGAGAGAGAGCAAATCGAATTTGGAGTATTTACGAAAACGCCACTAGAATTTAGATAGTTGACACGCAAAAGGCATCAATATTCACAATTTTTCGCTAAGTCAAAACGACGTCGTTTTGATATTTTGATGCATGAAAGTTGACACGCAAACGCCATCAATAATCACCTTTTTCTGTGATTGTTCAAAGTTGACGCTTTTGTTTTTTCCTCTTATGTTATATAATTTTTTGTTGACTCCTAATTCATATAAGTTGACGTTATATGACAAAAATATCAACTAACATCAAAATGATGGTGTCAACTAAGGCCAAATTTGTAGTAGTGCTTTTTTATATTTCTTTTTAAATAAGAATTAAAATATAAAAAATGGAATTTTCCCCGCGGGGAACCCGATCCCCGAACGGGGAATCCCCGAACCCGCCCTATTCTTCGATTAGGAGATAGGGTAGGGTATGGGGATTTAAAATCCCCGTAGGCCGCCCCGTTGCCATCCCTATAGGCTCCTATGCATTTTATATTTTAGGTTGACTAATATAAATGAGCCTAATTGGCTTGTGATAGTAAATGGGTTGTTTGGACTTTAGCTGATATAGGCTCAAATAGAATAATGGTCTATAAATAGTCTCTTATAATAATGTAAAGGGTAAATTGCAAATAATAATCTTGTGGTTTCGGTCAAATTGTTGCATAGCCCGTGTAGTTTAAAAATGACAAATCACACCCTTGTAATTTCAATTTATGTCAATAAGACTCCTCCCCTCCAACGTTGTAAACGTTCTTTTAGCCATAACTTCTTCTTTTGAACTCTGATTTGAATGATTCAAGATGTTTTGAAATCATTATTTCAGACTCTAGGTTACAATCACTTGAAAACTTTTAAATCATCAATAAACAACGGGGTTAATGGCTTCAATCATACATAATATTTTGATCATAACAAACTTTTTTATTTATTGACGATTTTGAAGTTTTGAAGTGACCATCACGTAGAGCTCGAAATGAGGATTTCAAAACATCTTAAATCATTCAAATCAAAGTTTAAACGAAAAAGTTATGGCTAAAAGAAAATTGACAACGTTGGAAGGGAGGGGTCTTATTGGAATAATTTAGAACTACAAGGGTGTGATTTTCCATTTTTATACTATAGGGGTTCACTACAAAAAAAACTGTCAATTTGCGACCACAAAATTGCGAGTCGTTTTTTTGCCTAAAATGTGACCAAAAAAGCGACAAAATAAGTGGTGGCCAAAAAGCTGGTCGGTCCAGAATTTGTGCGACTGGATAGTCACAAATATACGACCAAAAAATTTTGGTCGCAAAAAAGTCTACCTTTTGAAAATACGACCATATGGTCACCTTGAAAGTGACCATTTGGTCGTAATTTATTTGGAAGATAAGTGACCAATTGGTCACATAAAAAAGTGACCAAATGGTCGTAGTTTATGTGACCAAATGGTCACTTTTAGACTCAGTTAAAATACGACCAGATGGTCGCCTAAAAAGTGACCATCTGGTCGTAATATATGTGAAAAATAAGTGACCAATTAGTCACATACAAAAGTGACCAAATGGTCGTATGTTATGTGACCAAATGGTCACTTTTAGACTAAGTAAAAATACGACCAGATGGTCGCTTTAAAAGTGACCATCTGGTCGCATTCAAGAATTTTTCTTTAAAATTTAAATTTCAATAATTAGTTAATTAATTATTAATTATTTATTAATTATTATATATTTATTTAATTAATATTAAAATTTAATAAAAAAAAATTGAAATTAAAATAAAAAATATATATATCAAATATTCAAAAAACGTTTTATACAGTCGAAAGAATCCTAGAACTACTGCAGAGGGGCGGGGGGTGGGGGAGGAGGCGTCGATGATGAAGGGCCGCCGCCTAGAGATCTGAAGTACGCGGCCAAAGCGGATGCGACCTGGGCCTCGACTCGTGCCTGCATGTCGGCCTCAATAGCAGCGACGCGAGTAACGAAGTCCTCGCGCATAGCCTCCATGTCCGCGCGCAGCTGCTGCTCAACCGGAGAAGGGCCAGAGCTAGTGCTCGCTCCGCTCCGCTGAGGCCGGGACACATCTGCATAAAGGCGTCGCCCGTACGAGCCAAGCCCAGGAACTGACCCATCAGGCCGAACCCCTCCAGCAGATTCCAAGAACGCCTCTCTACGATCCTCCTGAGTCGGTTGCGAGTCTGGTGTGGGCAACCGCTGAGTCAAGGACTCTGTGAAACGTTCCTAAACATTTAAAATTCAGAAAATTGGTTAATATATAAGGTAGGAAAAATTTTAAAGAAAAAATAATATTGAAAAAAGTATTAAATACCTGAACTGCTTTCGCCTTATCATCGACGAACGTCCCGTCCTTCTTCGTGTGAAGAACGCGGTGCAGCTCATCAGGCGGGACAGGGTGCCCGTGCTTTGCTTCCTAAAAAATTAAAGAGTGAAGAATAAAACATAATAAATTAATAAGTAATTGAAAAAAGAAAACGAGAAAAAAGTACGTAAATAAGAAAACGACGAAAAAAAAACATACCAATCGACGATGGTGCTCGTCGTGGGTCCGCGCCCCCGCTGTGTGTTTGGTGGGATTCTTCGCGTGGTTGGCCTTATTCCTGCTTGACACTGCCTTGCCCTCAGGAGTGCTCAAGCTCGCGAGAAGCCGCGCGTGGTCCTACGGGCTCATCCACACGGGGCGGTTTGCTGCTTGCTTTCTGCGCGCCCGGTACATGAGGTCCTTGAATCGATCCTGGACGTGACTGTCCCATAGGGGGAACAATCTACCGTCGGTGATATCGGGATCGATAACAGGAATCTTGCCATGAAAAAAATGAAATAAAAAATTGTTAAAGTAATAAATTTATTTCTATAAATTTCAAAATTAATTAATTATGAAAATAAATGATGTTTTTTACCTTCCAATTGTCGTACATCCGACGTTTCTCAGTCGTCGGAATCTTCTGCCAGCGAAGGTCGCTGGGTAGAGGCATGCTCTGGAGGACCTCGCAAAACCCTTTTGAAACGGTTGTATGCGGCTGTACTCTGCAAAATCATAAAAAATTATTGTGCTATTAGAAACTATTAGTTAACAGGAATAAAAAACACTTTGAAAAATAATAAACAAAATTACTTACGTATCCCCTTCAATCCGGAAGGGTAAGTCTGCGCCCGAGACGGCCGCATGCATGAAGTGGAGGGGCAAATGGATCCGACCGATGCGGAACCAGGACGCATACCGTCGACGCACTTGATGCTAAGCCAGGAGTCGTGGCCAGGGAATCCTGCTGCAGTCGTGGTGTCGCAGACTCGGTCTCAGGGACTACATCATCGAGCGTGGCAGCAAGTCCCGTCTCGTAACTAAAGAGGATGTCCAACTCCTTCGTAGTCAGGTCCGCATCAGGGGCAGCGCCAGTAGGCGTCTGCGGAGACCCCTCGTCACCCGCGTCGTCAGGCTCGTCTGACTGGGGAGGACGTCGTCTGCCCGTCATAATCCTACAACCAAAATAAACTAATTTAATACTAATTACGTAAGTAAAATATTGAAATACATTTAATTAATTAATTAATGAAATAATGTAAATTAAACTAACATAAATTAAGTAAATAATTTAAAATAAACTAATCAAATTAATTTGAATAAAAGTAAATTAAAATTAGATTAATTGAACTAAAATTAATTCAATTAAACTTAAGATTAATTAATTAAAACTAAAATAAACTAATCATTTAATTTGAAATAAAGTAAAGTAAAATTAGATTAATTGAACTAAAATTAATTGAATTAAACTAAAATTGTTATCAATTCGTATTTAATATGAAAAAATGAAATATCAAACTCCAAACTATTTATATTGTGAGATAAGGGAGTCATATTAGTTGCCATTATACGATAATTTAAAAAAAAATTGAAACCAATAACCTTAATTTTTCAAACTGCAGAAATATAACAAATGAAAAAGAAAAAAAATTAAATACTCACTCTTCTTTGAATTATCTTCTAAGTTAACTCCACAATTTCTCCTGGTTCTGTGAAATACAAAAAAAAAATGTAGATAATAATGAGTTAGAGACACATAAATAAATCAAATTATTTAATGAACTGAAAAAGAACCAAACATGCAAGTAAACCAATAAAAATTAATTGAACAAAAAGAAACGTGGAAAAATCAGAAAGCATAGAATGAAGTAGAGATAACACATATATATGAAAACATTGGAAAACATAAACATAGAATGTCAAAAGGAAATCTATGTTCGATAAACAAAGAACGATGAAAGGATCTATTAGTTGCTATATAAAACCAAATATGAAACTTTTGAATGACAAAAATTTGGTTAAGCTTGATATCTAGATAAAATAAAATAAATGTTTGGATGATTTATAGGGTTAAAAACAAAATCAATATAAGATTCAATCTCAATAGAATTACAAAGATTAACTTTTTATTTTATTTTTCTATTTTTTATACTAATTTTACGTTATTTTTTATTTGAATTTTATTATCTAAAATAAATCAAATTATAGTTTGTTGATTTATATATTTCCTTTATTCTTCATAGATAATTTTATGTGACTTTAAAAATAATAATAAATAAGTCTTCATAAAAAGAAATTGAAATAACATGGTAAACCCATATAAAATTGAAATTGAAATAATTTTAAATAATAATTTCAAATTTACACTCAAATCATGAAAATATATTTAAAATCTTAAAACTAACTATGTTATAAATGATAAAAATTTAAAAGCAAAAACTAATATGTTATGGTGATAATAATTTGAACGTGAAGTATTTTCTGTGAATTTAAATAATTAAAATCAAATATGAAATATAAATAATTAAAAAAAAATACGTATTGCAAAATATATTATATTTAATTTTAATTTATGATTAAATATATTCAAATCTAATATGTTATAAATAATAATATGAAATTTGAATTATTTAGATATAAAGTAAAATTTTAAAATACGTTCAAATTAATACATTTAAAAAAAATCTAATATCTTAATTAATTGCAATATAAATAAAATACAGTAACCCTTTAAAATCTATTTTGAAACTTTACGTTCAAATTAATATTTTTCAAGGTATTTGCAATAAAAATAAAAATAAGGAATTCTATAACAATAACTTTTTAAAATCTATTTTGAAAATTTACATTGAAATTAATATTTTCAAAATTTAAATATGTAAATTATTTTTTTCTTTTTTGTAATACCAATTTTACATTATTTTATTTGAATTTTATTATCTAAAATAAATCAAATTATAATTTGTTGATTTATATATATTTTTTTATTCTTCATAGATAATTTTCTGTGTCTTTTAAAATAATAATAAATAAGTCTTCATAAAAATAAATTGAAATAACATGGTAAACCCTAGGGTTGATTTCGGTTCGGTTTGGTTCGGTTTTGACCAAAAAAATTATATTTAAGAAATATTATGGTCCATTAAATGCATAAGTTAAAATAAAAAAAAAATATTGAAAAAGAAGTTAATTCCATTAATAAAAATTGAATTCAAAATATCTATTAATTATATTAATGTTCTTACTAAAATAAAAATTAAGATTTACACGGTAGATGTCTCATTATTTCTTTTAATAACACTTCAATTTTCAGATATTTGAATAAAATTTTATGGACAGTTGATTATTGATATTTCAATCTCTTTACCATTTTAATATATTTGTTTGTTTTTGCAGTGTATTGCGTAATTTATGATTAGAGAAAAACATAGTGACTATTTTTTAAAATAATAAGGAAAGAATAAAAAGAGGGTGTATTTGGTATGGATTTTATTGTAATAGTAAATTAGTGGCTATAATTTGAAAATTGGGCAATGGTAGTTGTATTTTGATATGGTACAATAAAATGTGGCTATTTTTTTTTTTTTTTTTTTTTATATAGCTAAAATGTGGCTATTTTCAACATTGTCTCTTAGATGAATAAAATAAAAAGTAAAAATTGGGCCTCAACCCACGGACTTAGTTTCCTAATCTTTCCGCAAGAGATAGAAGAGAACGAAAAGGAAGGGAAAAAAAAAAAAAGAAACCATTCCGTTTAACCCTTGCCGCCGCTGCCCAGAGGTTTCCTGGCGATATTTTACCCAGTTTTCGACTCCTGACACCGGTAATCTTAATATTTTTTCATGGTTTATGATTTTAATTTGATTCATAATGTATTTTTTTGTATGAATCTATAATTTTTAATCTCATTTTTATTTCAAAGTTTCTACGGTCGTCTCCTTTAATCTGATCATAATAATATTCCTCCCGTAAGTTGGTTTGTAATTTTGTTGTTGTTTTTACAGGGACTGTTCAAGATTCAATATGGACGAACCAATTTTCTTTCTATGCTTGCCCTTCCCATCGTCTAGTAACAAGACATCAATGTTCTGGTATGTTATCGAAGACGGTAGAAATAGTATTCGTGATCAGATTAAAGGAGAGGACGATGGAAGTGACGGAGGATATATTAAAACTGTCCATGTGTCTGTTAACAATACAGATGTTCTTCGACCCCTTCGTCTTCCGAATCTCTCCCTCCAAATCATTCATACAGAACTTGTCGTCATCAATTCTCGCATTAACATGTTCAACACCTCTTATAATATATATACGGAAATGAACCATCCTAACCGCGACATTTTCAAATTCTGTGATACTCTTAATCTTACCAAGTCTTGGCAGTTTGGTCCTTCCTTTCCCTTTCCTGCACCATTCTTCACGGATGTCTCCACTTCCAACAACGGTTCTATTATCGTTCTTGGTTCTGATTTATCCTTTAAGAAATGTGTTCTATGGCTTGAATCTTCAACCTCCTCTTCCTGGAAAGTGTTGCCTAAACCTTCAAAAGAACTACTAGTTTCTTTCCGCACCGCTAGACTACTTGCTGTTACGGACACCCACATTTTCTGTACTGTCCGCTCTAAAATTGAACCCTTCAATTATGGGCTCCGATTCAGTTTGGTGAACAAGGAGTGGGAAGTTTTTGACAAGAGGTCTTTCAGCGGTGCTTGGTCCAAAGGTGTCGTGCTTGATGGATCCTATTTGGTTTTATATGGGACTCCTACTTATGACCCGCACGCAATGGAAGAAGAAGAAGCCTTCTTACGTGTTTATGATTTGGATGAGTGTAAATGGGTGCTTATGGGATCTGATGTCAGCAGCATGTATGAAAATATTTTCCCCCCGCTTGTTCGTGAGATTTTCCTAGATTCATCTATCTTGTTTCAAGTGGCTCACAACAAATTTGCTCTTGTATGGAAAGGCACAATTTTTGGTCCAATAAATCCTTATACACAAGATCCCGAAACTCATTTTGAGATTTATTGCACCAAATTCATACTCCATAAAACATCTGGTACCGATGCACCCCACACTCGTGGGAAGAAAAAAAGAAAAATTACTGGCACCAAACCACTGTCATTTTCCTTTGAGGTCTTTTCTCATGGGACGTATCGTGTTTGTGGGCCAGTGATCAATTGTGCAGTACGGTATGCAACTTCTTTATCTTCCTCTATTTAAAAAATATATATATTAGTCCATGTTACCGACTGAAATTACACCATCTCATGAACTTGGCTTCTATTGAACATTCTCATCATGTGTACGAATATTTCTTTATCTTTACATTACTTTTGTACATTGCAATACTCTATGTATAGTGATTGCTTTCTTTCCGCATTGATAGGCTAACTGTAGCAAACGAAGGGACAAGCTAAAAAGAACAATGTCACTGATTAGCTAAACAAGGTACTCAACTTTATTGGCTAACATTTCTTTTTTGGACTTATGTAGTCGTCCCCTTCTTTCTTTCTACTCAACTCCCTGAATTTTATGCAACTGTTTTTTTTCCCCCCTTTTTATTTAAGAAAGAATCTCAACGTAGTTCATCTTTCACTTTAATTTTTTTTTTGATAGGAAACTATGAAACTTTTCATTGAAAGGAAAATAATTACATAAAGGGTGAGGAGGTATCACCCGCGCCGAAAAGGATTACAAAAAACAATTCCAGTCGGCATTAATCAAAAGAACATTATAATTACAAAAAAGTTTTGAAAGAGAAGCAAAAAGAGAGACTTTGTAACGAATGAGATCCCACACGTCATTTGGAAGGCTTGTTTTATAAAAAAGTAAGGGGTGTTTGGTAGAAATTAGAACGAGTGGGTTAGGTGAGGTGGTTTCATTACGGTTAATAATATTCAGTTTGATATTCTTAAACCCATAGATTTCAAATAATAAAGTAGATGATAGATAGGATTGTGAAACTCGGGTTTGTGTTATATTATTGAATTCGATTAAAAATGTTTAACAAGCTTTTCATTTTTATTATTTAAAACCCATGGGGTTATTTAGCATAATTTTTTTTTTTTTTTGTTAATCTCTCCTAAAACAGTTTAGCAACACTAAACTCAAATAGAACTCATCTGAAACTCACATATCAAATAGAAGCATTCTTCTAACTATCTAAACATATGTTACCTAAACTCAGATTTTACAACTCTAACCTACTACGTAAATCCAAGTTCAACTCTTCCTATTCAACATCCCTCATAGTTAACAAGAGTAAATGAAAGATTCTAATTTTTCCTTTCCTCAAAATAAGACATAAGGAAATAGTTGAAAATGGTGTACCCTCCACTCTATATATTAATTTTAATGATAAAATATACATAACATATTAAAAAATAAAAAAAGAGGTAGAAAATCAAGAACTGGGAAAGAAGTTGACGTGAAAAAAATTGGTGGGGGGCGCGTTCTTTAGCTGGATCGATGTGGGTCATGATATATGCCGCCGCCGCCACCGCCGCCACCGCCACCGCCCAATGTGGAAGCCAGTATCAGCAGCTCTTCAAGGCAACATGCGTCAGACTAAAATTTATTTCTTTAGTACTCAATTGGAAAGTTCTTATTGAAAATAATATATACTCGATTTCACCATCACGTGCTACAGTTCCTCAAGTTTAAATAATACTATTTATGTTGTGAAACTTGTTTGAGACAACTTAAGGGGGCGTTTGGAGTGCGTGAATAGGAATTGAATGCCTGGGAATTAGATGTCTGGGAATAAGTAGTATGGAATAAAATGCCTGGGAATTTGATGCCTGTGTTTGGAGTGTGCTGGAATGGGATTCAAATGCCTGGGAATATGATGTCTGTGTTTGGAGTGTGCTGGAATTTGGTTTATGGGAATATGATTATTGTTTTTGTAGGAAGGAATATGATTTATTATTTTATTTAATTATTATATAAAATTTATTTTAAAAATTGAAAAAAATAATTAATAATATTAAATTTAATTAAATTAAAATTATCAACTATATTTATTTATAAGTTTGAATTTTTTAATTTCCTTTTAAATATTATTTCATTAAATAAAATAAAATAAAATTGATGAAACATATAGGAATCAATTTCTTACAATCATGTACTATTATATAAATTAGTTGATATTAATTGACGGTAAAAAATAAATGATTGTTTTCATTCAATATTTAGGGTTTAATAATAAAACAAATTTATTAATTTAAAAAAAGTGAAAACGTGTTATTTAAAAAAAGGGTAAAATGTAAATAAAACTCCTGTGGTTTTTTTCAAATGCATGAACACCCCCCTTGGTTTGAAAATGGCAAATCACATCATTGTGGTTCCAAATTTTTTCAATCAAACTCTTCCCCTTCAATGTCATTAATTTTATTTTAATCATAACTTCTTCGTTTGAACTC
The DNA here is from genome assembly GCA_028015215.1 of Gynostemma pentaphyllum. Taxonomy (NCBI): domain Eukaryota; kingdom Viridiplantae; phylum Streptophyta; class Magnoliopsida; order Cucurbitales; family Cucurbitaceae; genus Gynostemma; species Gynostemma pentaphyllum. The sequence continues at coordinate 42,300,876 of CM051346.1, read as the reverse complement.
CGATTTGGATGATTCAAGATGTTTTGGAATCCTCATTTTGGTCTCTACGCTATGGTCACTTCAAATTTTCAAATCAACAAAACCAAAAGAGTTAACGGTGTCAATCATACCTAGTATTTTGATGTCAATCAACTCTTTTATTTATTAATCATTTCGAAGTTTTGAAGTGACTATTATATAGATCCTGAAATTAAGATTCGAAAATATCTTGAATCACTCAAATCGGAGTTCAAATGAAAAAAGTTATGGCTAAAATAAAATTTTTGACATTAAAGAGGAGGGGTTTGATGAAAAAATTTGGAACCACAGGGGTGTGATTTACCAATTTCAAACCACAGAGGGTGTTCATGCATTTGGAAAAAACCACATGGGTCTCATTTGAATTTTACCCTTACAAAAATGTTGTATTTGGAATTAAGCTTGAAAAAAGTACTATAAAGTAAAATTTATCTAAATCAGTTAGTGTATTATTTTGAACATTCTTTTTAAATTTATGTAACGTCTCGGTCTTTTAGATAATTATTAACTGGCTAATTTATTTGATAATACATTAAAATTTTATTAGAGTGTTGAACATCTCAAAATTATTTAATTTGGGTCCATCTACATGTTGGTGGTTATTTGAATAGAAAAGTTATGTACAACTTTTTTTGTATATATGCAATGCATGCAAGAGTGAATAGTATTGGGCAATTAATATTAAAAGGTAGACTAGTTATGGGCCATTGACTATCATTATTTTTTTAACCCAATAGACTTAGCTCCAATTTGTAAGGGAAATGGGCCTTGCCCATTTGGGACTAGGTCATCTCCTTGAATTCAAAAAAAAAAAAAAAAAAAAAAAAGAGAAGGAGCCTTTCTTTCTCCCCATTCTCCTTGTCGTGGCTATGAACAAAGGGACCAAAACCTTGCTTTTCTTTAATTCTTTTCCTCCCTTGCCATGACCAGCAGCCCCAAAACCCTTTTTGCTTTATTTATTTTTATTCATCTTGTAGCCTCCTCAAGCCGATAGCCACGCTCCACTACAAGAAGAAGAAAAGGATAATCAATTTCTCCATCTATCTCTTCTCCTAGCTTCAGCCGGTTCAAGTGGAGAGAGCAAATCCTTGCTTCTCTTTCCCTATTCTTGCTTGTTGATATTGAAACAAGTGGTGATAAAGAGCAACTTCATTTTTATCGAAGGGTAAGACCATCACTTTACCCATTTCATTTTGTTCTCATTTATGGCTTCAATGGTGGGTTTGTGATAACTCATTAAAATTCATTTGTTTAGTTAAAATTTTCTCTTCATTTTATTTAATCAAGCTATGGATTTTCCCTTGCCCATCCGAAATCACCCCCACCTTCGACTCCTAGTGACCCACGGCCAAGTGCCATTATTTGGCTTGTTGTGTTCTCTTTATTTATTTATTATTATTTTTCTTTTTTTCTACTAATGCCAGAACAACCATCTTCCCAATTGGCCTTATTTCTTTTTTTTATTTACTTTTTCGTTGGCCCATTTGTTTCCCCTTATCAACCGAAGCCCCCTCCCTAATTTTAAAATCCTTGACTTTGGCCATTAGATGGGAAAATGGGCTTGCAATTACCTACTTGTACAAAAATCCAAACTTGCCACTCCCCTGACTTTGAGTTTAATAAGAAGAGCTTTATTACTTAATTATTTATTCTTATGTTCATTTGGGTTGAGTAAATTAAAGAGTAATTAGTTTTGTTTTGAATGTATAGGTTGTGGGAGGATGTGAGCCATTTTTCAAGTTGTGATTTTAGTAAGTTAACAAAAGGTGGGTAATGAATTAGAATTGAAATGATTCTTTGGGGAAACTCAAAGGATCATTTGAATGGTATAATTATTGATTATGCTTGAATATAAAATTACTTTATAAATTCCCTTTTTTGAAAGCATGCTTATGGTTGTAAATTGATTTTGATATATGAATTGATATGAGATGTGATTGATCAATTTATTATACCTTCGTAATGCATTGCATCATGAAAGTATGTAGCTTAGGGTTCCCATGGTGGGGAGAGCATATAGTTGATATTAGGGAATTTTATGAATTGAATGACTTAATTTATCATCAATGCCCTTGTTTGAATTGAGTGAATTGTTTGATGAGGTGTGATTGCAAAAATACCATGTGAGGTTGATGAAATCGATGGGTCATTCCCGGAGATACTTGTGTGTAATCCAAGGAGAGCGTGCCTTGTGATATTATATGGGAGAGCGTGCCCATGGACAATTACGGGGAGAGCGTATCCCAGATTGATCCTTGTGATATTATATGGGAGAGCGTGCCCATAGACAATTACGGGGAGAGCGTATCCCGGATTGATCCTTGAGAGAAGGTTGAGCATCACACCTTGATACGTGTTAGTTGTTTGATAGGATGTTATGATATGAGTTATGTGATTAGGAGAAGTGATATGAGATATATGATTTTGAGAAGTGATTTGAGCTATATGATTTTGAGAAATGATATAAGATACATGATTATGAGAAATGATATGAGTTATATGATTTGGGTAATGATGTGAGAAGTGAATGTTATGAGTTTGTAGACTTGAGATGTAAAGTTTGTGAATAGCCTCTTGTTGTTGCTCTACTAAGTTGTTTTAAGTTTAATAATTGTTATTTGAAAATGGGAAGGGTCAGGAATTCAAATGATGTTTTGGGGAGTATTTAAAGAATCATTTTGATTCTAGTTTATTACTCACACTATAAGAATTTCGGGAATAGGTGACATCCTTTTGGCGTCACCTATTCGAATAGGTGACGGTTATGGCAGCGTCACCTATTTAAATAGGTGACGTCCAAAAAAAACCGTCACCTATTCGAATAGGTGACGGGTAAAACAGGTCACCTATTCGAATAGGTGACGGGTAAAACAGGTCACCTATTCAAATAGGTGACGAGTAAAACAGGTCACCTATTCAAATAGGTGACATCCTTTTGGCGTCACCTATTTCAATGGGTGACATCGTTTTGGCGTCACCTATTTCAATGGGTGACATCCTTTTGGCGTCACCTATTCAAATGGGTGACATCCTTTTGGCGTCACCTATTCAAATGGGTGACATCCTTTTGGCGTCACCTATTCCAATGGGTGACATCCTTTTGGCGTCACCTATTCGTAAAGGTGACCTGTTTTACCCGTCACCTTTTGTAAAAAAATTATTTTTTTAAAAAAAAAAATACGCTTTCCTGTTAAAAAGGTGACGGTTTTTCCCCGTCATCAAAAGTAACAAATTAGAGAAAAAAAAATTATAATTTAATAATACCACCGTTTAGTGACTTTTTGATACCCATTAACCTTATATTGATCAATCTAACATAATAAAAGGTAAAATATACATGGTCATTACAAGAAATAGAGCCACAAACTTTATATACAATAACAAGAATACGTCACAAATTTAAAGTACAATATTTACAAATGATGCTTCTCAAAAACTAGAATATTATACACACAAAAGAATTACTTCTAAACCTCCACAAAAAACCATTTTAACAACATTAACCCAGGCTTGTTGAGACAAAGATCACAAATTTCATGCCAAAATAAGCTCACCGCCATACAAAAGCTACGAAATTTTTGAAGGAAAAAAAACCTTTCTTCTTTCATCTTAAGCAAAAAGGAGAAAAGAGTGAGCTTGAAAGTGGGCTTTGGCGTGAAATGGAAAAGGGATGACCAACAAAACCATTGCTCCACCTTGCTTCCAAAGCCGCAAGGTAAGGACAAATATTCACATAAACACATGTATGAACAATAATTTCCAGTAATCAAACTTACTAGTGAAACTTTAGATAATAATTTCCACTAATCAAATTTACTAGTGAAACTTTAGATAAAATAAACACAAGTAGCATGACACACAAACACAATAAGGAGGGAGAGAGCATGATGGTCAGTCAATTGAAAAGAAAGAGTTGGTTCCTTAATCTAAACAAAACATACCATATTAAAGGCATTAAACCAAAAGGTTTAAGCTTCAAGAACAATTAGCAAAAGAGAAATGACATCTAAACCAAAGAAAACTTGTACTTAGCAATTGAACTCCACAGATTAATACCAATTGGTGTAGCCGAACTAAGAAGCCACATAAGCTCTACATGAGCACGGACATGAGACTGAACAAAAACAGAAGCCTACAGTACAACAGTTCAATTTACATTCTAAGGATCATCCACAGCTGAAACATGCTCAATGGTTTACACAAGAGCTACATAAAACTTCTATATATCTAGTTCTAAGTACACACATCAAACCTTGGACGTGTCTACACCACATGCTAAATAAATGGTTGTTGTATCTTTTGTAGCTTTAGATAGTTGTTGTGTATCGTAAGGTAATGTAATCTGGAAGTGATGAAAGAAAGAAAGTAAAATCTTAGCTACAATTATAAAAAAGAATGAAGCGAGAAATTTCAATGAAACTGTCGTATTTAAAGAGACCATATTAATTCGTGTTAATTAGCTTTTCATCCATCATGTTTCGTAATTAAATTTGCATGAAGACAAATATTGCGATGAATCGTTCATTTTCCGGATCGAGTACCTATTTTGTCTTAATAAAACATTGCCGATAGGGATAACAACATATAAATGAGACAACGCCAAGCATCTCCCGAAAAGCAAGTTTAGACGTCAAATATAAACTGTACAAGAAAAGCATTCCTGTCTCTTTGAATGGCTAGCCACGGACATCAACACAAGGTTTAAGTCATTTTTCACAGACGGACTAACCACTTCATTTCATCATAACCTCATCAAATTTCTAAAATACTACGTTCAACAATTTTCAGAAAATTTTCATCCGAGTACAAATTTCTTGTCATAGAAGTATTCATAATTTACAAATTTTCATCCATCATAACATGTATGTCTAATATTTATAAGGGGCATCCAGTCTGCATTTGTTTTTTTCAACCCTCACATAAAGAACCCTGGAATTTTCCCATTCATTTTAAGTACTGTTATGACTACTACTTATTGTTAGCTAACACATGTATTGGTAATGAAGGTGAAAATCCCTAGGTCTCAAACCTTAGTATTTTAGGTCTAAATAGATAGACCACTACAGACTTTAAAAGAACAGTGATCAACAATAAAGCCTTAAAAAATATGAAGGTTGAAAGACAAGTTTGGCAATGGATAATAAAAATGGCTATGATTGCCAAAAAGGGGAAAATGGAGATTTGTGAGTTAGTCATCTATATCTGATACCATTTTTTCACGGGTTAAAAAATTACTTCTTAAGTTTCTGTATGAAATTGGTAGAAGGATAATAAACTCAGTACAAAAGAAGAAACAACACAAATACACTGAGTAGTGAGCATAAGACACAGATGCATTGGAAAGATGTAAAAATGATGGTATGATGGAATAAAATTCTGCTCTTATCTTCTACCTTGCAGTTTAAGTGCAATACACAACCATAGCTTGAAAACAATATTTCTGATTGATCGAGGATGCCATTTCTCAGACCCAAGTATCCATTTTCAATCAATTACATAACAGAGAATAATGAAAAATGAAAAGATTGTGATATAATTTTTCTATAACATCAAGCCTTGCATACATGTATAAACATATTCAGTAATGCCTTTGAATTTCTCAGAAGTGATTTATGAATAGTTTTTATAAAGCAATAAATGAAAGATTAAAAATGTAAATAATTCTAAAAAATATAAGAATTCATACCAAGAAAAACTCCATTAACAAAATCATCTAGAACACATAATTAATAAAAGATCTATGAAAGAAAAGATAAAGAAAACATACATCATAGGCATTCTTGATAAATCCACGAAGAAATATCTCCTTATTATCAGAATCGATGTTGATAATCGGACTCAAAAGTCGATTAATCTTAGTTTAGAAGGAAAATGTCTCAAGATTTGCCATTGTTGAAGATCCGAAACTTGAAAATTAGAGAAAGAGAAGATTAAATTGAAGAACGATGGAGAGGAATGTAGATCCAAAAGCCTTAAACCTACCGGCCAAAAAATAAATGTTAAAACCAGTAATTTGATAAAAAAATCGGACTAGCAACAAGAAATAAAACAAATCATCAGGTTTCTTTTCTTCCTTATTTTTTTCATCGATCTATCTTTATCTTCTTAACTAAACTCGTTGGTTTTGACAAAAATGAATATATTCAACCACGATTTTCAAAATGAAGGGAAGAGAAGAATCAAACCTTTGCCAAATGATTGTGAGAGTCCAAGAGAAGAATTTTTCTTCGTTTTGGCAGAGAAGAGAGCGAGAGCTTTTTTAGGGTTAAGAAAAAAGAGAGAACCGAGCGTTAAAGAGTTGCAAGCAAAATCATGAGAATAAAGAAATATGGAAAATAAAAAGTGAAATGACATCAATCTTTTATATTTACTAGTTGATAAGTACGTGCGTTGCACGTGTATTGTGGGTTTTCTTATTATACATGTGAAACACAGTCAATTAATTTATAATTTTTTTAATATAATATATATATATATATATATATATATATATATATTTTAAAAGAATGAATAATTAACCTCGTGTTCATTATAAATCTGGAAAAGAAAAACTGCAATAGTATTTAAAAATTAGTTCATGAATTTATTGAATTGGTACAAAGAATGACGAAACTCGCCTATAGAAACATCAAAATTTATATGTAATCTATAATAATTTGATTGGAAGGCCACTTCTTTTATAAAGTTGTGGTGAAAATATTGATGCTCGTTTGAGTTCACTTTCCACTCCATAGAAAAGAAAAATTACGTAGATTGTTAGATGTGTTTTAACATTTAATACTTATTTATGTGGTTCATGTATAAAATCTATCAGTTATTGGAGAGACATGCAATCCCTGATAAGAACGTGTATTAGCACAAAATTCTTATTTTACATGGAGGCTAAAAAACACTCAAGCAAATTCTCCCCATGCAAATGTGAAAAAACATTTCCATAATTCCCTTGAAATAAACAAACCGCGGTGATACAATATAAGAATAAAACTATGGAACACTGGAACATTGAAAAGATTAATACTTCAAATTATACCTAAATTGAAAAGATCCTTGACTTTACACTTTATGAGGACTATTTTTAAGCATTTAGTTCCAGCCACAAATGAGATCCTACATAAGAAAAAAAATAATGAATTTACATTGTGAAGTGAGAGAGAAACCGAATTTCTGTTATCAAAACAAAATTTGCGAAAAATTACGATAAATTATGAGCTTTCTTTTCCAAACCCATATAAAATCTATCAACATCAACAATCAACAAATAATTTAAAAAAGATTTGTAAAAATGGGATTGAGAATTCTATTTTACAATCTGTCAAATTATAGAAGATTTTATGGCCTCTTGCTTGAGACTTGAGTTTGTCTCATATTAATACACAACAATTATGAATGCTTTGATAAAACTAAAGCGTTGGGAAGTGTGGTGACTCGTGGGGTTTTTGAGGTTTCAAACATAAATGTGAAATTTATGATTCAATGTATTATAATCTCGGCATAAATTCTAATGTCGAAGTATGGCTTAGCAACTAATGAATTAAGGGTAAATGTGACATTTTATGAATTTAGAAGGCTAAAATGGGAAGACAAAGTTTCTCCACTTTTGTAGTCTTTTAAAGATAGTAGAGATGTCAAGCAAAAACGAAAACATAATACTTCAAATTTTTTAACATCTTCAATAAAGAAGACTACAAACACACAAACAAAAAGAAAACATAGTGGTCTTGATGCTACGTAATTAATAGTTGAGGTCAAAAGCGATGCACCGCCAATGTTTGATTAGCCAAGAGTTCCATATACAAATAAAAGAAATCCAAAACAAAAACATACTTATAAACAATTAACTAACAAACTACTTAATTTTGTCCTGAAAACATTAAGAAAGTTTTGTTTTAAATAAAAATAAAACAACAAAAAGAGTTGCAAAAATAATAAGCATTACATAACTTAAAGCTTGATAACAAAAATGTCAAACATATATGATATCAAATAAGAATTTAAGTTTAACTCATAATGTAAAAGATAGGCTTGGATCTAATAAAAACATAAAAGGGCAATTTATTGGAATGAGAATCAAGTAAATACATTACGCAAATAGTGAGCAAACAAATTCTTGTGCATTTCAACCAAAAACGAGTATGTAATCTCCCAATCCAAATTGGAATCTCGTATTTAGCCCATAGACCCTCAAATTCCTCAGCAATGGTTTGTTAGAGAATCATACACTCAATCTCTGGATCCTAACAATTCATAGAAAATTCACATGTTAAGCCATTGGGATTCAAACCTGCAAATCTCTCATAAGATATTTGTCTCTCACATTGATCTATTTTGAATGAAAAAATGCAAGACTTCATCAACTACATTCAAACCTCAAACCTTCAATTAAGATGAAATGAATGTGCTATCTAAAGAATGGCAAACAGGTCCAACTCCAGATTCAAGATAAGTCTTGGGAATCACTAAGGCCTATTGGAAGAGCAAAATAATGCATTCTAGATATCATGATATTTCACTCAAAATTTATAAATTAAAGAAAGAATGTGAGGAACGCACCGATTTTGAACTTAGAGCTTGATGAACGCACGGACTTAAGGTTTCTTACCAGGAAGGAGTTTTGCATGGATCCGAGCAAAAAAATATATATTTTGGCTTAGGGCTTTAATGGAGAAGAAGAAGAAGATGAACTATAATGTCTTGGCTTGATGGATTTCACCTGATTTTCATCTGATTCAGATCGAGGGTCTGAGCAATTCTTAGAGCGATTTCTCCGTTTCGTCTGATCAGCTTCAACGATTCATAAGCAATTCATGAACTTCAGGTTCAACGATTCGATCTGCGATTTGGTGAGCGATTTGGTTTAGGGTTTAGGAGAGTGCGATTTGGCTGAGCGAGGGGGCGAGAGGTTCGTCTACGCGATCGAGTTTCTTTTTCTTTTTTTTCCCAAGTCTTCTTAGTTTTTGTTTTTGTTTATAAAAAAAACACTATTCATCCGCATTTCCTTTTATTGTGTCACCTATAAAAATAGATAGTGTCTCCTATTCCTATTTTTCTTATAGTGTCACTAGCCATGTGTTGCTAATGGTGCTACACCAAACATTTCAGGTAATTTTGGAGGTACTTGAGGCGGCTGATCGATATGGAATCATGGCTTAGGATCTAATTACTATGCATGGAGTCTAGACTTGATTTTGAGAACTTTGACTTGATATTCCATTTGAATTGTAAACTTTTATTTGTTTTGCCTTTTATAACTATTTGAACTTACTCTAGCATTGAGAGTTCCGGAACTCACCTCTTTCAAATGTTTTACGAGTTGATGATTTTATTATGTTTTTTAAATTATCTTCCGCTGCATTACATGATTTTATATATAAAAAAAAGGGTCGGTTCGTCACAATTTAATTATGTATAATATATTGAGTTTCTTTAAAAAAAATATTTTTGATTTAAAAAATATGTATATTTTTTTTAATTAAAATTGAACATATTTTTTTAATTTAATTATGTATAATATATTGAGTTTCTTTAAAAAAATATTTTTGATTTAAAAAATATGTATATTTTTTTAATTAAAAAATATTTTTTAATTTTATCTTGTTCACTATAACCTACTAAAATACTCATAATATTATTTTTTTTCCTATTTTTTTTCCTTTTTACCCTTTCTTGTATTTTTCCTCCTCTTTCATATATGCTAATATCTTTTTCAACCAAATATGCCCATGTTTTTTTTATTAAATAATAGCTCAAATTTATTCATTTACCTTAAATAAAAGTCATTTCAAATACATTATTTTTTTTATTTTTAACATTGTTAAACATGAATATTCATTTAACAAAAATAAAAAGGAATCAATTTACCTTTCTTCACTGCTTTCTTCTTTTACTGTCACATTCGTTCTCATCTTCATAATTCTCTTTATTCTTTAATGTTTCACTCTAATCAATCTTTCCTTTACTCTTTTTCATATTAACATCTTTTGGTATTAACTAAAAATATTTTAAATTTATACATAAACATTGTACCTTTTCATTCGTCTGATCTTCACTTTCTTGAACCTCTTCCCTTGTTTCATTGTTATTGTTATCTCCGTCATCTTTGTTAACTTCTTCTATAAATATATGATTTATCACCGAATTTTTATACTTTTTCTTTTACAAAATCTTCACTTTCTTCAACTGTAGTCTCTGCCATCATTTGTTTTCTAGCAAGAAGAATCTCTCTTCTAGTGGTCATTCTTTTGGAGATCTTGATTTTCAATCCATTGATTTTTAAAAACTATTTTGACAGTTTGAAAGAAGGAAATCAAATCCCACAATTTGTTTTTTTTTTTTATTTATAAATTTACTGATTTTTCGCCCTTTTTCCCCATAAATACTAATACTCTACTTACTTTATGTTAGTGGTTACACGATTTCCATAAATTCCACGATTTTTTTTAATCTATTGATTTTCTGTCCCTTTTTGTTTCCATAAATACTAATACTTTATTTTCTCACATGTGAGGATATAAATTGTCTTTTCACTTTCTCCGCTTGTGGCGCACAACTAAAAGTGTAATTATTTGAGTAAAGTTGTTTCTATTGTAATATGGTCCCTTAATTTGACTAAAAATGTTAATAGCTCAAAAATAAATATTTAAATGAGAGATCAGATAACGACACATCTATACTATTTATAAGAAATAATTTCTTAGATGTTAATAATGTAAAATATTTACAGTCATAGATCATTTGATGATGCCGGTTAGAGTATTCTTACGAAAATACCCTTATTTAATTATGTAATTATAGTCAACGTTTAATAGAGATATAATTGTTTTTTTTTTCAAAAATTAAACATGGAAAGATAAATTATACTTACATATGGAAACAAGTATTTATAAAAATAATTTCATATTTTCATTTAATTATTTTATTTAAAAATATGTTTCCACTATTCTATTGTAAAAAATATGAGTATTTTACACAAATCAAATACTTCTACTTCGATATAAGATGTTGTAGTACTTTTTTTATTGCTTATTCATAATAAATATGTATCGTTTATATTTGATTTATACAAGATGCTATAGTAAATATTTAATACACCATGTAAATATAAATATCTCAATAACATACAATTTATACACATTGATTATATTATTAACTAATTTATTAAAAATACATACTAAGTTAATTTTTAAGAATGAAATTCAAATATGATATAATAGTAAATAGTTAATATACAAAGTAAATGTAAAAATCACATTAATTTGAAATTTAATATATATGTATATTGATTACAACGTTAATGATTTAATTTAATATATTTGATAAATAAATAATATACAAGCTAATTTTTTAGGACCCAATTCAAAATATACTTTAGAAGAGATGATGGTAAATAGTTAATACATAATGTAAATACAAGAAATTATAATTTATATGTATTGAAAAAGTTATAATATTTACTTTAATCGAAAAATATATATGGAACCTTAAGATGTAACAAATAGGCAATATATATTTTTAATTGCTTGCTTATAATAATTATGTACTATTTGGTTTTTCAAATCATGGTACAAGATATAAAGTAAATAGCTAATATACAAAGTAAATATGAAAATGATAATAATTTTGTAATTTATATTGTATTTTAAAAAAAAATCCAATAAAAAAAATCAAATAAGATGATGAAAAAATTGTAAGGAAAGTATAACCTTCAATGTAAAATTGATTTTCTAAATATATTAAGGTTAATGTTCAAGCAATAAATGCACAATAAAATTGTTTGTAGGTAATTAACTCATTTAAAGGTACAATAGGAAGAATATAAATATTAAATACAAAAAATAATAATGAAAAAGTCATATTTATAAATATTTACAAAAGCTAATATTAAAGAAAATATTTTCTATGGATAGTCTATTTATAGCAATTTTGGTATTTAAATTATCAAATGGGCTTTTTAAATAAAAGGAAAGTAAAAAAAAAGAAGAACTGAACATATAAAAAGTTTGTTTTCCCTAATAGATTATGAATGTGCTATTTAAATAAAAAAGAAAAGTTAAAGTAATTTAATATTAAAATATATTACATAAATTTGTTTTCTCTGGTAACAACTTTTCAATTTTTCCCTTTTTTTTAATTAAAAAGAAAGAAGTTACGTAAAAAAAATTCCACATTTTGACAGTTCAAACTTTCACTTAGTTTAATCCTGTTGAACGAATATGAAAAAAAGATATTCAAAATGACACGTGTCCTTCCTTAACCGCCGCCAGAGATAGAACGAAAAGGAAGAAAAGAAAAAAAATGCCCTAAGTCGATTATAACTTTATATTTTTTAAAATTTTAATTTTAATTCATCTATAATTTTGATTTGATTGTAAATTCGAGTCTATTCCCCTCATTTTTTTTAATATAAGAAAGTAAATAAACCATATACGTTGTTTATTATTTTATTTTTAAAACTTACCTTATATATTTTTACTCCTGATCTTAAAAAAACAATTCTTCCACTTCTACTTTTTTTTTAAGTATCTAACACTTTAGTTATTAAATAACCATTTTAATTCTCTCAATTTCAAAATTAATGGAAAGTTACTATCAATATAAAAAATACTCAATTACCGTCATTTATGGTTGTTATCCGGTGGTTTCCAATGTACTAGTTTACTTCTTTGCGACTATACCCTTCATAATCTTCTCTTTCCATTTCTCTTAAATTGGAATCTTCCGTTCTTCTTTTTCATCTACCATAACAATGAAGAGTTTCATGCAGCATATAAATGCAACGTTTAATCAACACAAAATGTGTGGCTTATCCCATTTATGTAAACTTTTTTCACTTGTTTAAATATGTGCAGCCGTTTTGAAACCTCTGCAACATAAGTGCTGTTATAAACTTGTTTTCTAGCTTTGTCTTGCAACTTTTGGGTATCTATAAATGCATTTAAAAACTTTTGCTAATATACTTACATGTTCTGTCCTAGGTTTTCCAAGCATTTTCCCAAAAATTAATGAAACTATGGAGAAGAAATATCAAAGAGATCATGTGAAATAACAATCTTCCTCTGCCTGTTCAAATGGAGAAATATGGTATTAAAAAATCATATATTACTTATCATCAAATCTTTTATGAAACATAAATATATATATACGAATAATTATAAATCCTTTTTTATCTATTACAATTTTTTTGTAGGGTTGGTTTATTATTATTTTTCTTTGAATTTACTTAATCTATATAATCTTGAAGGTAGAGATTCAGAATACAATCATTTACAAAAGAAGATTCTTTAATTATTTTCTTTATTATAGTTAATATTTGCAGTGTTATTTTTCCAATTACTCTATTTAATGATATAATTTTTAGTTTTATTGAATTTTTTAAAAGAGTTTCTAATAAATGAATTTTTTTTTTTAATATTATATTTCCCATTTGACGAACTTTCCTCAAAATCAAAAGTGATTAAATCCGAAAAAAAAATCAAATTCATTCCGTTCTGCCCTAGCCGCCTCCGCCGCCCAGAGGTTTCCGGCGAGATTTTACACAGGGGTGTATTTTCTCTGTTCAAGCTAATCTCGTTTTATTATGGACGAACCGATTTATATTTTATGCCTCTCCGCTACTGATTCGATGTTCTGGTACGTTATCGAGGATGGGAGGATTCTTAATCAAAATCAGATTATAGGAGACTATGTTTCTAAAAACTATTTTCGAACCCTTCGACTTCCGGATCTCTCCCGCGGCATGGATTATACCAAACTTGTCGTCATCAATTCTTGCATTTACATGTTGGGCACCCATTATCTTTCTTCATCTAAGGTTAATAAATATCCTGGCTGCGACAAAGTCAATTTCTTTGATCTTAATCTCCATAAATCTTGGCATTTTGGTCCTCCCTTACCCGCTCCCTTTCCACTTTCCAATGATGTCGCCACTTCCAACAACGGTTCTATAGTTGTTCTCAGTTCTCATTTTACCGGCAAGAAATACACTCTATGGCTTGAATGTTCAAAATCCCCTCCTATAAAAAAAAAATGTTCAACCCCCCTTAACTGGAAAGTGTTGCCTAAACCTTCAAAAGAACTACAAGTTTCTTTCCGTTCCGCTAGACTACTAGCTGTTACGGACACCCACATTTTTTGTATTGTCCGCTCTAAAACTGAACCCTTCAATTATGGGCTCCGCTTCAGTTTCATGAACCAGGAGTGGGAAGTTTTCGACAAGAGGTCTTTCACCGGTATTTGGTCCAAAGGTGTAGTGCTTAATGAATCCTATTTGGTTTTATATGGGAGTCCTATTTATGACCCATACAGAAACGAAAAAGGCCTCTTACGTGTTTATGATTTAAAAGAGTGTCAATGGGTGCTTATGGAACCTTATGCCGGCAATATGTCTGAAAAGATTTTCCCCCCTTGTTGTTCTGAGTACTTCCTTGAGTACTTCCTCGAGCCAACTCTCTTGTTTAAAGTGGCTCACAATAAAATTGCTCTTGTATGGAACCGCAAAGCTGATGGTTATCTACCTCAAACAGTTTCCAAACGCCAGTATGAGATTTATTGCACTAAATTCATACTTCATAAAATTTCCGGTGCCAATCCACCGTCATTTTACTTTGAGGTCTTTTCTCATGTGACCTATGGTGTTTTTGGGAGAGTGATTGATTGTGCAGTAGGGTATGCAACTTCTTTATCTTCTTCTATTTAGTTTTACATATATTAATCCATGTTACCGACTGCAATTACACCATCTCATGAACTTGGTTTCTATTGGACATTCTCATCATGTGCTTACATTACTTTTATACATCGCAATACTCTATATAGTGATTGCTTTCTTTCTGCATTGATAGGTTAACTGTACGAGACAAAGGGAAAAGCTAAAAAGGAACAGTATCATGGATTAGTTAAAACAAGGTACTCGATTTTGTTGGCTAACATTTCTTTTTTGGATTTATGTAGTCGTCGCCCTCTTTCCTCCTACTCAACTCCCTGAATTTTATGCAACTGTTTTTTTTTTCTTTTTATTTAGGAAAAAATCTCAATATAGTTCATCTTTCACTTCATGAAGGATACAAAAAATGCGTTAACCTTGTAGAAAGTTACAAGTAAAGGGCCCATTGTTAATATTAAGAAATAAGGATATTGCAAAAGAGTTTAGAAATGGTCTCCACAATGAGGCATTAGCACAGTCTTTCTGTTAATTTCTAGCCACTCACTCCACAAGATGACGAAAAAGCTAGGTTTCCCTTTTTTATGTTTGTCATGAGTTGCCTGTCTTTTTTTTTTTTAATAATGTGTTTTGATACTTGACTTCAGTATATTGTTTATAGCTTCACTTTATGTAGATGTTTTGGAATTTGAGAAAGGGAGTTTTCTTTTGACCTTTTTGCATGGACAGGCAGAGGAAGATTGTCATTTCACCTCTCTTTGATATTTTGTTTCAAACATGACCCAAATTATATTGGGAAACTTCATGCCATAGCAGATTTTGATGTAATATTTATATTTGTTTTTACTACATTAAATTATTGATTAACGTGTGAAACAATGTTTAATTTATTATAAAATATATAATTAAATGTTAATCAATAATTGACCAGCTCACAATTTACTATATTTACAAATATTTTTATATAAATTTTTTCTAGATAGACCATCATCACAATTATATATCATTTATTGATGTTTCACAATTTTGACCTTTGGGATGGAAAATCCTGCTTAACAATGGAAGAATTTGCAAGAAAAGTATCAAAACTAGCAAGAAATATTGGCAGAGAAAGTAAGAAGTAATTCAAAATTCTTCAAAGAAAACTGCCTGCCAAGCACTTGCTATTTTCGAATGAACCGGTACCCAGCATGCTCAATAGCTGCTCATGAAAATCATTTATTTGGTTTAATGCCACACACTGACACTGATTTACTTACAATTCTTCATCAATATGTATGAAAAGGTTTTCCCCCCTTGTTGTTCTGAGTACTTCCTCGAGCCAACTCTCTTGTTTAAAGTGGCTCACAATAAAATTGCTCTTGTATGGAACTGCAAAGCTGATGGTTATCTACCTCAAACAGTTTCCAAACGCCAGTATGAGATTTATTGCACCAAATTCATACTCCATAAAATTTCCGGTGCCAATCCACCGTCATTTTACTTTGAGGTCTTTTCTCATGCGACCTATGGTGTTTTTGGGAGAGTGATTGATTGTGCAGTAGGGTATGCAACTTCTTTATCTTCTTCTATTTAGTTTTACATATATTAATCCATGTTACCGACCGCAATTACACCATCTCATGAACTTGGTTTCTATTGGACATTCTCATCATGTGCTTACATTACTTTTATACATCGCAATACTCTATATAGTGATTGCTTTCTTTCTGCATTGATAGGTTAACTGTACGAGACAAAGGGAAAAGCTAAAAAGGAACAGTGTCATGGATTAGTTAAACAAGGTACTCGATTTTGTTGGCTCACATTTCTTTTTTGGATTTATGTAGTCGTCGCCCTCTTTCCTCCTACTCAACTCCCTGAATTTTATGCAACTGTTTTTTTTTCTTTTTATTTAGGAAAAAATCTCAATATAGTTCATCTTTCACTTCATGAAGGATACAAAAAATGCGTTAACCCTGTAGAAAGTTACAAGTAAAGGGCCCATTGTTAATATTAAGAAATAAGGATATTGCAAAAGAGTTTAGAAATGGTCTCCACAATGAGGCATTAGCACAGTCTTTCTGTTAATTTCTAGCCACTCACTCCACAAGATGACGAAAAAGCTAGGTTTCCCTTTTTTATGTTTGTCATGAGTTGCCTGTCTTTTTTTTTTAATAATGTGTTTTGATACTTGACTTCAGTATATTGTTTATAGCTTCTCTTTATGTAGATGTTTTGGAATTTGAGAAAGGGAGTTTTCTTTTGACCTTTTTGCATGGACAGGCAGAGGAAGATTGTTATTTCACCTCTCTTTGATATTTTGTTTCAAACAGGACCCAAATTATATTGGGAAACTTAATGCCGTAGCAGATTTTGATGTAATATTTATATTTGTTTTTACTGCATTAAATTATTGATTAACAATGATTAACGTGTGAAACAGTGTTTAATTTATTATAAAATATATAATTAAATGTTAATCAATGATTGACTAGCTCACAATTTACTATATTTACAAATATTTTTAAATAATTTTTTTCTAGATATACCATCATCGCAATTATATATCATTTATTAATGTTTCACAATTTTGACCTTTGGGATGGAAAATCCAGCTTAACAATGGAAGAATTTACAAGAAAAGTATCAAAACTAGCAAGAAATATTGGCAGAGAAAGTGGGAAGTAATTCAAAATTATTGAAAGAAAACTGCCGCCAAGCACTTGCTATTTTCGAATGAACCGGTACCCAGCATGCTCAATAGCTGCTCATGAAAATCATTTATTTGGTATAATGCCACACACTGACAGTGATTTCCTTACAATTCTTCATCAATATGTATGAAAATGTTTCCCCCCATTGTTTCTGAGCACTTCCTAGAGCCAACTCTCTTGTTTAAAGTGGCTCGCAATAAATTTGCTCTTGTATGGAAAGACGTAGTTGATGTTTATATAGCAGTCATCATACACAACTTTCCAAATCTCAGTCGAGGATTTATTGCACCAGATTCATACTCCATAAAATTTCCAGTAGCAATCCCACACTCGTGAGAAAACAAAAACAAAAATTTTCACCGTCATTTTGCTTTGAGGTCTTTTCTCATGGGACCTATTGTGTTTGCGGGCTAGTGATCGATTGTGTAGTAGGGTATGCAACTTCTTTATCTTTCTCTATTTAAAATTATATATATTAATCTATTACTGACTGAATATACATCGTCTCATGCACTTGGCTTCTATTGGACATTCTAATATTTCTTCTTTCTTTCTTCTTTTTTATTTTTTATTTTTTAAATACCCTGAGTGTCCAGGTAAGCTTACGCACATCTCGACTAAATCTCATGAGACAACCACAAAACCTTACAACACTTGGTGTCGGTATTAACATGTTCCGTGCCACGATCTTCCCTAACATAATATGAAGATGCCACTAAACCCATAAACAGTCTTTCTATTAATTTCTAGCTACTCACTCCACAAGATGGCGAAAAAAATTAGGTTTCCCTTTTTATGTTCATCATGAATTGCCTGTTCTTTTTTTTTTTAAATAATTTTTTTGATACTTGACTTCAGTATATTGTTTATAGCTTCACCTCATGTCAAAGTTTTGGAAGTTGAGAAGGGGAATTTTCTTCTAACCTTTTTGCATGGACAGGCAGAGGAAGATTGTTATTTAATCATAATGGATTTGGGAAAATGCTTGGAAAACAACCCTATGACAAAACATGCAAGTGTATTAGTAAAAGTTATAAAGTTATATTATAATTCAAGCCACACATTTTGTCTGACTAAATATTTGCACTTATGGTGCAGGACACTCTTCATTGTTATGGTAGATGAAAAAAAAGAGGAAGATGAGAAGATTTCAATATGAGGATAGAGCATGAAAAAAATTTTGGCAAGATAGTTGATAAGGGTACTTGTGTTGCCTTTCAACTTTTGTTTCGATTATTATCGACATCCCTCCCTGATTTGTAATTTTGTCATTATTTCAGACATATGTTGGTTGTTCCAAACTTATCGTGTTATAGATACAATTTTATTTTGTTTAGTTGTACCTTGTGTTCTAACAATTTGATCTCATTCATGTGGACTTATTTTGGCATTAGCCTTTTATATAGTTTAAGTTTACGATTGATTTATAATTTTAAGAAACTTAGGCCCCGTTGGGTAACATTCTCAATTCATGTTTCTTGTTTCTATTCCTCATTTCTCTCATTTTTAAGAAATGAAGTTGTTTGGTAATTCATCCTGTTTCTTGTTTCTTCTTTTTCTAGAAACTCTTCCCAAAATTGTGTAGAAATTTTAGAAACAACAAATTCTAGTTTCTTGTTTCTCATTCTTATTTCCAAACTTTTCAACACATTGATAAATTATTATATTGTCCCGTTTTGACTTATAAAATATATTATAAACATCCAAAAATTATATTAACATAATATTTTTAAATCTATCATTTAAAATTGTAATATTTTCAAAATATTTTTATTTTTTTAAATGGGAAACAGAAACAATAAATAGTTACCAAACACATTTCTGTTTTTTCTTCTTCTAGAAACAAGAAATAAGAAACAGTTACCAAACATGTTTTTGTTTCTCTTTTTAAAAAAACAGGAACAAAAAATAAGAAATAGAAATAAGAAACAAGAAATAGAAACGAGGAATGTTACCAAACGGACCCCTATTTTCTAGTGGTTTCATGTTTCTTGATTATCTCCTTCCCTCATATTTCCCGTCTGAATTTTCTAAATTATCTTGTTTCTTGATTATCTCCTCCCTCATATTTCCGCGTCTGAATTTTCTAAATTATCTTAAAAATAATTGAAATGGGCTTTTTTTTTTATTGTTTAAAACAATAAATTTACTAGTTCCAATCATATATATTGTTATTATGGGATACAGAAATATATGTTTCAAATTTATTTAAAAAAGATTAATATTATTTGTGTTATTGGAGGTCTTAAAAAATATATGTATTTTTATTTTCAACTTTTTATTGAAAAGAAAAAATAAGTTTAATTTTATACGTATTCAAATACATTTTTTTTTATCAAATATTATACATTACGGGTTTGAGTGATTTCTTGGCAAAAATGCACGGGTTTGAGCAATCATGAATTCGCTATTTGGGGTTGTCGCGAACTTGTTACGATTCAGAGTGTTGAATTTCATCTGTAGCCGCTTAGGTTAAAGGAGAGATCATATCAGATTAGGAAAAAAAACATTTTATTTTAAAAAAGACAATGAATTATGATCAGTTACTTCAATGAAATCAATTACCTGAAGGTATATCTAAGCAACCTCAAAGACAAAGCTTTGCGAACAACACCTATTCTTCCTCTTCACCAGCGTCTCGCTCTCTTTTCAACCTTTAGTTTCTTCACCTAATTCACAATTACAACTCCATGATTTGCATCACCATTCTGTTTGGTCTTTCACGCTAATACTTCATCGTTTTTCCCGCTGTTTTATCCACTCCTAAAAAATGCTATACAAGTCGGAAATATTTATATAAAGAGATGTTTGATCACGTAACTTTAGAACAAACCTAAGATTAGATTAGGTGTTCGATTCTCGCAAAATCTTTAGTATCCCAAAGGGTCCAACCTCTTAGACCAAAGATATAGCATATAAAGAGGTGGAGAAATTGAGTTCTTTCCAATGTGGGACAAGTGATTTTTGCACTTTCCCTCAAACTTCAACTTCTCCTCTTTACTTTATTACTTAACCTTTCAACTTACTTTCACCTCTCAAATTTTATACTTATATATATATAATAAAAAATCCAAAAAAATTGAATTAAAAAAAGTCACGAAATTCAAAGCAAAGTATCATATGGAGGACGAATTAAAATCATCCCGATACCAGCAAAGATTTAGAGAGAGTCTGTTTTATCAATTGTTAGCCATTGATTTCCATAAAACACGGCCATTTCTTCTTATTAGATCATTCGACGCTATCTCATCGGTCTCGATCAATCCTTCTTGATGACCGACCGCGTTTCTGAATGCGTTCACTTTCGATGGAGTTTTACTACTCTTTTATATCTAAACATTCAAAATGCACAAATTCAAAGTTATCGAAATCAAAAAAGGGAAATTAAATGAGAGTTGGGAAGAAGAAATGGTAAGGAATTTTTTTTTTTTTTTTTTTTTTTTTTTTTTTGTTTTGAGATTAGATCAAAGTGGAGGAGAGAGGGACTCGAACTTTCGACCTCAAAGGAAAGGGAGTATATGACTAATCAGTTGAGCTATGCTCATGTTTGACATTTTCTAATATTTCTTCTTTTTAAAATATGACATAGAAAAATAGTTGAAAGTCATATATATAGAGAGAGGGGTAGAAAAGCTCTTCAAGGCAAACATGCCTTGTACTAAAATTGAAATAATTGCACCCATGACCACATTAATTCACCTAAATCCACTTTTTAGGGTTGTTTGTTTTTTATTTCAGAAACACCCAATAACCACCATTTATAGTGGTGATCTGGTGGTGTTCGATTTGATAGTTTACTATCTTACCCTTTTATCAATCTCTCCTGATAACCATATCTTATTTTTTTTCCAAAACCATATCTTATTAATTACATATCATTTAATTTATAATTTTATTTTTTAATTTTGAAAATCAATCTCCTTGATTTTGGGAATCACTATTTAAGGATAAAAAACTCTAACCTAAATTAGATTATTCTTCTTCTTCCTCATACGTTTTCCACCGTTTTCTTCATCACAAGAAAACTCCCAAATTCAAATTCATTTGTAGAGCTTAAGATCTACTTCCTTCTTTCGAATTATGCCCGTGCCTTTTTTGGATTCGATTAGTGCTTAAGATCTACTTCCTTCTTTCGAATTCTTTTTCTGGAATTGCATCAAAATTCTCTCTTCTTCTTCCTCCTTCATTTTCCCTTTTCCGTTTTCTTCAATGCACATAAATTGCCCAAGATCGACTTTCACCGTCTGTTATTCATGACTGTTACAGGTTTGTTGATATATAGTAAACTATTTATTAAATATAAACGTTTTTTATATATGGCTGCTGCTATTTGCTACAAATGTTAATGGTTGCTGCTATATGTTTGTTTATCAATAATAATTTGTTTATTAAATATATACAATTTCCATGGCGGTTTTACTGATTGTTTTTTCAATTATACAATGTTTATCAAATATAATCATGTTTAACGATTTATGATTTTTTTTTTTCAAAAATGTTTTTTTATGTTCTTTTTTTCAATTTAACATTTGTATTTGGTTTACTTTTGTTCTACTTTTTTTAAAGAAAATAAATACTTATTAATTTTTTTTTTGTTTATCAATTATACACAATAACGGTTAGAGGATAATCGAAGAAGAAAGCAATTCGATATTTTCTGGAGGAAAGTTATAAGCTTGAAGATTTTGTTTTCTTGTATTTTTATATTTTTTATATTTAATTTTTCATTTACTTTTTATTATAGTTTTATTTCTGTTTAGATTTGATTTTTTCATTAATTTTGTAAAATTTAAGGGATTTTAAAATTTTCCTTAAATTTTGCACAAATTAAGGAAAAATTAAATCGGGGGTATGTTTTGTCTTTTCACAATGTAATTTAATTTCACCAGCGACGGTTTTTGGGTAGTTTTGATATGTATATAAAAGATACGGTTTTCTTAAAATTTTCATTTATTAAATGGTTATTACTGAAATTAACCCAATTTAATTTTACAGTATTCCATTGAAAAGGTGTTATTGAAAATAATATATATTCAGATTTCACCATCACGTGCTACGGTATAATAAATAATAAATAATTTTATAGTATTCCATTGAAAAGTTCTTATTGAAATTTCCTCGAGTTGAGACCACTTTTTTTTTTTTTGAGAACTCCTTGAGACCACTTAAATGTCAATAGAACCTGAAAAATAACGACAGCCATTAATTATAGTGTAGTTTATAAATATTTTGTTTTAGATATAGTCCTTCTACTATAACGGCCAATTGTGAAATGAATTTTTTTTAGTTGGCTTTTAATTTAATATTTTCATATATCTATGAAAACTGCGGTACATTATATTACTTTTTTTTAAACGTCGATGTTGAATTTTTTTTTTTAAAATAAGCCAAAAATAATAAAAAAGAATCAAAATAGATAGGTTTGAAACATATTTAGTAAACTAGGGCAGTTTGTCAACGTGGCACTGACGTGGAGTCTTGATTTGACTGGTCAACTTGGAAAACGCTGAACCATTCAACGATTTCTAAGAAAACGTTGAATGGTTTAGCGTTTTCATTAAAAACTTGTTATCATTCAACGTTATCCTTATGAAAATGTGATATCATTTCACGTTTTCAGAAAACGTGATATCATATCACGTTTTCAAATTCGAAAAATCCCCACTATCCCCCACTGTCTTGAAAACGTGGAACGATTCCACGTTTTCTAAAAACGTAGAATCATTCCACGTTTTCTATTCAGAATACCCCCCGTTTTCTTTTCTTCTTCTTTCTTCTTTCTTCGCCATTTCTCTCAAAAAGCCCTGTTACCAGCCGCCGCCGCCCCGCCTTATCCCATTGAAAAAAAAATTCATTCTGCATTGAAAACGTGGAATGATTCCACGATTTTGATGAAAACGTGGAATGATTCCACATTTTTATGAAAGCGTGGAATCATTGCACGTTTTTAATAAAAGCGTGGAATTGATGAAAACGTGGAATGATTCCACGTTTTTATGAAAGCGTGGAATCATTGCACGTTTTTAATAAAAGTGTGGAATTCCACGCTTTTATTAAAAACGTGTGCAATGATTCCACGCTTTTAATGAAAACGTGAAATCATTCCACGCGCTTTTAATGAAAACGTGAAATCATTCCACGCTTTTATTAAAATCGTGGAATGATTTCACGTTTTCATTAAAAGCGTGGAATCATTCCACGTTTTCTGTGACATGGATTAATAAAAACGTGGAATGATACCACGTTTTCAGTCAACGGTCAACAATTGCCCTAGTTTGATTAAACGTTTCACCAATAGTCTATTCTGCTATATATTTTGAAAACCTGCATTAGTCAGAAAAATTCCCCGTCGATGTTACTATAGCTCTAGTGATTAGATATTTATTCTTTTTATGTGATATTATAGGTTTGAATCTTCCCTCCTCCAAATAGATGTAATATCTAATAAAATTGTAAAATAAACATTTATTTCCTTATTTAAGTTGCATGCATATATGATAACTTTAAATTTTCAAAATTTGTGTGTTATTAAAAAGAAATTATACTAATACAAATACTTTCGTCACTTATAAAAGAACCTAATAAACTTTTCTACTTATATTTACTAGGGTGAAATGAGAAATTGCTATACATTTTTCCCCTTTGGTTACAAGATTATCAAAAAAAAAAAAAAAAATTGAAATGGTTATCAATTTTTGGATTTACATTACAAATGGAAACTATTTCTATTAATTCTTCTTTTTTTTTCAAAATAAAAGACTCTGAACTTGACCTAATTAAGTTAACTCTATAAAAATTGTAATTTTTCTCCACTTGGACTCTAAATAACCTTAACTACCTAGAATTAAGTAGCCAAACATTATCGTTTGAAAGTAGATACTCAATTTCACAATAGATTATTTTTTATGAGATGATTAAAGTTAAGGACATGAATTCAATATCCTAGAAATATAAGAACTTGGTAAAAATATACATATCACGAGATCAATCAATAAAGAACAAAAAAAAAAAAAAAAATCCGTCCAAAGTATAAATCATGTGAGATTTTATTTTATTCAATCAGAATCAAGCCGATCAACACAATCCAATCACATCACTTTTCATTCCATTTTCAAAATCTAAAAATCTAAAATAATATGAACACGGACGAACATCTAACTCACCGATGAAAATTATCCGGCGAGAAAATGATCAACCTAAAATGTGAAACAGAGGTTAAAAATTTGAGTCAGAAACTTCATCAAAATCAAAGCGAAGTATCAAATGGAGGAAGAATTGAAATCATCCAGATACCAGAAATGATTCAGAGAGATTCTGTTTTGTCAATTGTTAGCCATTGATTTCCATAAAACAAGGAAACAGATAATCCTGCAAGTTTCCTCTTGTTCAACCGTGACCTGAACTGCCGTTTCTTCTTCGGAGCATTCGGCGCTATCTCATCGATCTCGATCAATCCTTCTTGATGATCGATCGCGTTTCTGAATGCGTTCACTTTCGACGGAGTTTTATGTGCGAAATGTGAATGTTTAACGATCAGAGTCTGCAAAATTTCAAACAAATGAAACAGTTAACGATCGAAAAAAAAATTCGCGCAGAAATAAAAACGAGAAAACGGTAATCGTTTTGATCTTACCGTTTCTCTGATCGATTTTGATACGAAGAAGAGTTGTTTCAGATCATTATGATCCACAGCGCAGAGGATTTTAATCTACACAATTTGAAAAATGCACAAATTCAAATGATCAAAATCGGAAAAAGGAAGAATCAAACAAGAATTCAGTTTGTAAAATGTGTAGAAACCAGAATCTCCTGAGGCAAAGCTTCAAGCGAAGATTTATCGGCGATCATTCTCTCTACCGTTGATAACAGTTTCATTTCCGTTTGAAATTCAGAGGAATCGAACTTTTCTTTTCAGAACGTCATTGATGAATTTTTGAAGAACAATCTGATGATGATAATGCGAGGAAGTGTGTGAAATCTAAAGGTTGATTGTGGAAGAATCAAACCAGAGATTAAGAATGGAGATGATGATCTTCTTCATGACTTGAGTTTTAGAGGATAAACTGAAGTTAACCGAAACGAAACTCGGAGAGCTCTAAATGTGGAAACTGAAGAATGTTTCGGAAAACATTTGACAATATAATACAATTATCCGAATTTGTTTATCCAAAAAAAAAAAAAATTCATAATAATACAAGAATCTAAATTTTAGATTTGGAATGTCAATGTTTTTCTCTCTTGATCTTTAAAGATTTGAGAGAGATAGCATTTTGAAATTTTATAAGTTTGTTTTAAATTTGAGCTTATAGTTATGATTTGAAATTTCATAATTTGAAGAAGTAAAATGAAATCTTTCATATATATAGTTAAGAAGTAGAAGTGATAGATACTTAAAAAAGTAGAAGTGGGAGAATTGTTTCTTTTTTTTTATTAGATCAGTAGTGAAAATATATAAGGGAAGTTTTAAAAATGAAACAAAATAAAAATTAATTACACTAATAACCACTTTAATTCACCTAATTTCTGGTGGATTCCGATTTTAGTGTTTACCTTATTATTCTTTTATCTCTCCTAATAACTATATCTCATTAATTGCATATCATTTAATTAAGGAAAATTTATTAGGGTATGTTTTGTCTTTTCACAATGTAATTTAATTTTTCCGGTGTGGTTTTGGGTAGTTTTGATATATATATATATATATATATATATATATAAATGATTGTGTTTTTTTTTAAATAAACAACATTAATTTGTCCATTACTGAAATTAACCCATAAAATAATAAAGAATACAGTTTATTTACTCTTTATATTAAAAAAAAATTGAGGGGAATAGACTCTTAGATGAATTAAAATTTAAAAATATAAAGTTATAATGGACTTAGGTGATAATTGATAAGTTATGGACAAAAAATAAAAATGAAATAGGTAAAATTTAAATCTATAATATCAATCGGAGAATGGCTCAACCGGTAGGTATTAATTAAGTACTCATCTTATAAAGGGTTCTAAGTCCAATTTTATCGTGAAATTTAAATCTAGTGGAAATGAAGACGTGGAGGTTTGAAATATGGAATACAGAAATGGGTAAAATGGTTAGGTTACTTGATGTGGATGCCTTTCCGAATGCCAAGGCTGAGGTTGGTTCATTGTAAACTAAACTACAATTTGATTCCCTATTATAATATCATTGTAAATGACTTTTTCTCTCATGTAAATCAAATGATGTTTTCTCATGAAAATAGTGTTTTCTCATGAAAATAGTGTTTTCTCCATCACTAAAATCATCCAATGATTATGAGAGGAGAGTACTTTTTTTAGTTAGATTTTAAACATTTAAAAAAAATATCATTTAGGGTGACATTGACATAAATTCATTTTTTTTTTCTTTTGACAACTCAGTAAGACAAACAAATAAAGGAAACAGAAAAGAAACCACGAGGGGAAATCTGCTCTCCACGAAGAAGAAAAATTAGAGCTTAAAGCTCGATTTGTCAGGAGATGAGCCAAACCATTCCCCAAACAGCGAGTGTGGATGAAATCACGAACAAGCAGCTGATCGGCGAGACTCAAAACCTGAGAAACTGGAAGAGAAACCTCTGAAAGATCCAAAGAATCTCCTTTCAACAACTTAATAACCTCCAAGCAGTTTGATTCCACCAAAATTGGATAAGAGAATGAATTCCCCAGACTCTTAAGCCCTTCAGAGATGGCGAGGGCTTCAAGAAATTTGACATAAATTAATATTTAAAATCGATATCTTCTGTCATGAAATTTAATTTTAAATTGTCATTAAACCCAAAACTTAATTCATTAGATTACAAATATAACTTTCAAACCTACTTCTCTATCTTCTTTTCCTCATATCGAGATACGGTGTTGTTTTAGAGTTAGGTGAGCAATGATCTGATGGAAGTTGCAAATAACAGGAGAAAATGAGAAAGAGACGACTTTTTAGAAAGCCGTTGACCAGATGCTAGATTCAATTCCATATCAGTAAAACTACTACTATATTTTCCTAAATGTTTCATATCTACCCTCTTTTACTAATATGTTTTGAAAATTACTATATCAATAAATAAAAAAATTCACCAACAAATCTAAGGAGCTAGTTGAAATGGAAAATTATCTTGCTTTCCGACAGCTTTATACCAATTGATTGATATAAATCTACAGTACACAAATAATTTAATTTACAATAATTAAGCAAATGCACTATTCCAGTGCAATTGCAAGAGAATTCTGTGCAAATTGTATTCAATTTTTTTTTTTTTTTGAATTGATAATAATTCAGAGACCTTGGCTTGAATTTTGTGGTTCATTCTTGTGATCGAGATCCAAAGAATTGGAGCTATTATCATCATTTTCTCCCGGTGAGGCAAAACTGAAACTCCAAACTGAAGCACAATTTTCATCACCTGCACAATAATGTGGAAACATTATTATTTTATTAACACATAACAAATCAATCACCAAATAGTAACACACTTTACTAATTATAAACTATGAAATGAAGGAAATACATTGATTCAACAACAAATGTCTAAAAACTATGAAATAGACACCTTGGTATGCATTGCGATGTCTAAAACTCACATAAGAAAGATTTTCCAAACTCAATGTTTTTTTTTCTTTCATATTTAAACAACGATAGTAAACGAAATGCTCCCATCATGCCATTGTATTTTTATTTTATCAGAGTCTACAAGATTTTGACTCGTTTTTGTAAATACATTTCTAGATTATGTTAAGGTCACGTTCAACATGGAAAAGCATCTGTGAAATAATTGATCTTAGGAAATAAACATTAATATATACAGTTCAATACGTCATTTTATATATTAGTCATTTTTGCGACTTTATCAGATTCTGGGCTTTGAATGATGAATTTAGAGTTTTAAAAAATGCAACTGAGTCTCAATTGCTCCTTTTTTTTTCTCTGTTTTCATGTGATAATATGGAGTGTTATATTGCAGTCTGATTTAACATGCAGGATTTACAGCCATCCATGTTAAACAAAATAATAGTTTTAAGTTTTAAATGTGAAAGATCAGGCATACTTTTAATGCCATCTGAGAAAATATATAATATTGTGAGAAAGCAGCAGGCAAGAGTTTAACATTGGGGTGACAGAAGATACCACTCAAATTCAAATCCTCATTATCATCATCATCAGGGCCTACGTATCTTCGGTGACCTGATGAAGTTACAGCCATTGGCATATATGGATGAAAAGAAAACCCATTAACAGTATCTGCAGGGTGAACAAAAATATAAGAAATGAATTAGTGATAAAACTAGAACCATATTTAGGGTTTAGTATGAGTAGAAGTCCTAAAAAAATGAGGATGTAATACCTAATGCTGCTTGAAAACTTGTTACCCACTGCCCAGTTTGAAGATCATATAAATGAACGGAACCATCCTACAGGTCAAAATGTAAACAAAATCACTTTGAATTGAAGTAATTAAATAAAGGGTAAACTGCAAATAAGACCCTCGTGGTGATGCATTAACACCCCTGTGGTTTAAAAATGACAAATCACACCCCGTGGTTTCCATATCGTGCCAATGAGACCCTCTCCTTACAACATCATTAACTTTGTTTTAGTCATAACCTCTTCGTTTAAACTTTGATTTGGATGATTCAAGATGTTTTGGTCTCATTTCGAGCTCTACATTATGGTCACTTCAAAACTTCTAAATCGTTGGTAAATAAAAGAGTTAGTAGCTTAAATCATACCTAATATTATTTATTGACGGTTTCAAAGTTTTGAATTGATCATAACGTAGAGATAAAAATGAAGATTCCAAAACATCTTGAATCATCCAAATCCGAGTTCAATCGAAGAAGTTATGACTAAAACAAAGCTACAGCGGCGTTGGAGGGAGACGGTCTCATTGCCACAATATGGGGGTGTGATTTGCCATTTCTAAACCACAGGGGGTTGTTCATACGTTTTAACCAAAACTATGCGGGTGTCATTTGCATTTTACGTTACCCTTAAAAATAAAGAAGCATTATAGAGTAAATAAAAGCTGACGCTATACCTGACCACCAGTACCAAGATGTTGCCCACATGGCTCAATATCAAAAGATATCCGTTGGTTGGTATGTTCAGATGATCTATATAATCTAATAACAAAAAGTGGAATAATGAAATAAGGGAACTTAACTTCCATCATTTACAATAACCAAATGGAATTAGCAAAAGAAAAAATGGCATGGACTGGCACTGGCACCATAAGTCTCTTTTAACAAAATGAAGAGGAAAAATTGAATATGTGGCCAATTTACAAGGAATAAACAATTAAAATAATAATAATAAAGCAGCAGGATTTATAGAAATTTTATGGAGAGTTTTGTAATTTTCAGTATACTAAATACATTGCACTGATATTATTTTTAAGGTAGTAGATAGTAGAATTGCACATGATAACACAGTTTTCAAAGAAGCGCTTACTTGTAAACAACATCTACAGATTTGCGAATATCCCAGCAGAGAATGTATGGGTCCTTCAAGAAAATCCGAAAAGAGACATTATACAATAGAAGTCACAAACATACAAGAATGAAAAATAAAAACTCGTACCTTCCGACCACCACTATATAGATAATTTCCATCTTTTGAAAATTGGAGCTGGAAAAATCATTTATTCATTTTAGTAGTTATAACTCATATAGTCATATATAAGATAATTTGCACCAGGTGGAAAAAATAATGATAAAAAACTGTCATACATGTGTAATTCCACCTTCTTGACCATGTAGAACATATAATAATTCCATATTATCTTCACTATAGATTGCAGTTGTCTGGTTATAGGAACCAATTGCTAGCAATCCATTCTGTGTAGGAGAAAAAGCAATTGCAGAAATGATACCTGCTCATGACAAATAGTCAATAGATATGTCATGGTTTTTTCAATCAGCACACAGGCTCTTTAGGTAAGTCTAAGACAACTACCGGTTTGACCCTCTTTATTTCCTTGTAGAGTCGAGTACTGCTCAAAATCCCTACCAGGACGATGTAAATCAAAGATTCTGACCAATTTGTTGTATCCAGCAAATATTCTGACCAAAGAAAATGGTTCCAATAGGTATTACAGACAATATCGACATTGTGAACAAACAAGAGAATGAAAATAAAATATAAATGAGAACTCGAATGGTATTTATGAAAGTCACCAAAGAGGTGACTGAGATGCCTCATGGGGATGATATATATATATATACACAATAATAATGTTACAAAAATGACTTAGATGCAACTCTCTACATTATATATAAATTAGCACATTACAAAAACAAGAAGGTGGTTTTCATGCATAATGGTATCACGAGACTGCAGGAACGTTGTTTATGCGTCTTGGAGGAAAAGAAACAA
Organism: Gynostemma pentaphyllum; assembly: GCA_028015215.1. Classification (NCBI taxonomy): domain Eukaryota; kingdom Viridiplantae; phylum Streptophyta; class Magnoliopsida; order Cucurbitales; family Cucurbitaceae; genus Gynostemma; species Gynostemma pentaphyllum. Next base: position 42,270,117 of record CM051346.1, on the reverse strand, counting down.
AAAATATATATATACGACCTACTTGGTTCCAGAAGGATTAAATGCAATTGAAAAGGCAGCAGTAATTTCATCCATGGCATCATAGGCTCGATATGTACACCGCAGCTGCAATGCATAGTTAACAATCTATAATTAACAGAAACTCTTATTTCAAGCTCATTCCAAGGCAAATAATATATACTTTTAACTTGAAGACTTTTAAAAATTACCATTACAAGACAAGTATTGTAAACTCAATTTTTCCAAAACAAGGAAAAGAGGCAACATGGTTATGCTGACTACCACATATGGCAAGTTGGCAACAAAGGAAATGAGGCAATCACCTAGACACCTTAGACCTGGCAATCGACCATGCAAGTGCCTTTAAATATAATTATCCTCCTCTTGGTTTTTCAACCACAAATATGAAATATATTCTCCAACATTTCTTAGTAAATTTCAATAAAGCATCCTCTAGCCATTAAAATAATTTACTATAAAATATATGATCCATATTTATTACGCTAGACAAACACATGATTTTTCCATTTATATATTGACTCTAAAAGATATACATTAACGCTAATCACATGACTCATCACGTTATTAAATGTTCAATCCTCTTGTTTCTTATAAAAAAAATGTTCAATCCTCTCTGTAAAAGGTATAATCATATTCTCTTATTTTTCTCTCACTTCACACAATGACAACTTTTGTGTCTCTTATGCTCCTAAGCAAGAAAAAACATTGTCACCTCATGAACTTCATAATGTCATGCACCCATTCTATATGTCAAGGGGGCATTTCAAATTGTCATCGGAGTTCATTCTAATACAATATGATCATGATTCTCATTTGACAGAAATTAGTTAGGTTAAGACATAAGCACCTCTCCTGATGTAGCATCCCAGAGATGAATTGGATGATCACGAGTGGTACTTGCAAAGACGCAGGTCACAAGATCTAAGGTGTCAACAAACTTCCACATCAGAATTCAATTGACAACATAATAAATTACTATAAAAATTAGGAGAAAAATCAAACAAATAAATTTCAGTGTACAAGAAGCACCTGAAGCCGACATGTAAGGATACCAACAAAAATCATAAACTGATTCCCCCTCACCCACAACAAGGTTGGAATTAAAAGAATCTGCAGACAAAGTGAGAAAGTCCTTTATTTAAAAAAAAAAATATATATATATATATATATAAAAAGATAACATTCCATTGCATTATACATCTAAAAATTGGTTCATCACCAATAGTGACCGTAAAAATATTAGACTTTCCTCTGTCCTGATTCTGTCTATATTTCACTAGTCCCTTTTTTTCAAACCCCAAGCTCAAGTTCTAGCAACTTAGTTCCTTTTTATATACATCCTATTCAAACACAAACTTACCCGCTTCAGCAGCTACGCCGACAGTAGCATCATTGCCATAATCTGGTCTGCCAAACAACAGAGTCATTAAGAAAATATTTTGTTCCATCATAAAAACTTCAAGAACCCAAAAAAAAATTTCCAAACCCCTGTTTGAAAAAGTGTATCATCTTTCAAACCACCTGATAAAAATTAAAACTTGACCATTGATAAGTAAGAACTTACAGGTTGAATATGCGAAGACTATTATCCTCAGAACTCGTCAGAAAACACGACCCATCAGGCGACCTATAACAAATTAAACACTAAGATTTCAAACAAATGAAAAAACAAAGCAATCAAGAAAAAAAACGGAGGAATGTACCATTTCACGCCTTTAAGGAAGTTATTAGGGTTCCGACCAGTTCGAAACTGGTTGTAAAAATGGTAAGTTCTCTGGGGAGGAGAATCGAAACGAATCACTGGCCATGAGTACGAAGATGATTGCTGCTCGTCGATTGTTGTAGCTTCCGTTGCTTCGCTGTGGGAATTAGACCGGTTTTCTTCCTCTTCTACTTCCATTCGTTCGGTTCCTGATTCTCTGCTTTCTTCCATTTTTGGGTGTGTTTTCTCTTTCAGTACTGCCGCCAAAATAACAATTCAGAAGTTCAATCGAGGAGGCCCCTTCGGCCAATTCTGGACTTGAGGAAATCCAATGGCTTTTTTTAGAAAATCGTTGCTTTTGCAAAATTAGTCCATATAAGTTGAATTTTTTTAATTTAATCCCTTAGGGTTGGTGTCCATTTAGTCCTCAAGATTTTAAAATTTTCAATTAATTTATTATAATTTGATAAAAAAATAAAGTCGGAAAATCGAACCAGATCGAACCGGTTCAATTTCCGTTCTTAAATAACCGAACCAGAACCAAACCGACTTCTAAAAAACAAGTTAAAATCTCATACCCCTACCCCATTTCCCCTGGTTTTTATTTTTTGTTTTATATTATTTTATTTTATATATCTATTTATCACTTTATTATAATTTATATTTTATATATTTATTAATCTAATTTTTTTCTACTAGTTTTTGTTTATGTTAGATTTGTTTTATTTCATTATTCAATATAAGAGGATTTTATCTTTAAACTAAATGCGAATGTCTTTTACTAGAAAAACCATTTAAAACCACACCGGATCTCATTGTAAATCGAACCGGTTCGGTTTTTATATATGGGGTGAATTGATAAATTTCTTACAACACTAAAAGAGAAGACTTATGTTTTGTATATAGAATTATCTTTAATAATGTATTATTGATTGACGTGCAAAGGGAGAAGTTTTTTATAAAAAAATTAAGGAGATTTTTTAAAAATGACATTTTAAGAATTGATTTTAAAAAAAAAAAAGTAAAACTTTCAAAAAAAAATTAGAATCTCAGTTTGAGAAATATCATTTTTAAAATATTTCAAAATGTCTATTACTCATAAAAATGTGTTATATATTGAAATTTCTTTTTTTAATGATTGGTCTGAAGAATTGGCAGGATTGAACTCGTGTTGAATAATGTGAAAGTTAAAATGAATAGGAATATATTTGTGAGTGAAAAAAAATAACGTGTGTGACATGATAAGTTTTTTTAGTCTTAATAGAGATGTCCAATGGGTCGGGTCAACCCGCAAACCCGCCAATTCGGCACGCCTAATGATGGGTTTGACCCTACACGACCCGAAGACGTGGGTCATAGTGGGCCGGGTCAAATGACTCGATGGGTCAAGTTCAACCCGGCACGCTGTGAACTCGGCACGAAAAATAACTTGGCACGACTTGACCCATGACCTGTAACCAGCACAACCCATAACCCAACCCGGCACGACCTGTGACCCATAACTGGCACGACCCACAACCCAACCCGACACGACCCGTGACCCCATGACTCGGCACAACCCATAACAAATTTTTATAACTAAAATAAATAAATTATTGTAACCTATTTATTTATCAATATTCAAATAAATAAAATAATATATAGTTAAAATATAATTTACCTTACCTATATAATAAAGACTTAAATAGTTTATAAATCTTCTGAAAAAATATTAGTTTATAACTATAGATTTGAGATAAAGTAAACATTTCTTAAAGAAAAGGAAAAAAAAACAATTGTTTATAAATTATAGTTGATATTGATATACAATATTTTAGTTTATGCTTATAATATTTATTAATTTATTATAATCCTAAGAATTAAGATAGAAAAATATTAATTAAATATTAAGACTTTAATTTTATTTATTTATTTATGTTTGCTATAATGAATATAAAATTAAATAAAAATATCATATTATTAAAATATAATTTACATTACATTTAAATTATAGTTTAGAAATCATAATAAAAGTTAATATTTATGATTTGATTAAATTAGGTAGGTATTTAATACGTATTAGTAATTAACTATACACTATTAGCATCTCATTTTAACGAGTTATATAATTTGAGGGTCAACCCAATTCGATTCGTGACTTGGTGTAAGTTGGAGGCTGTATAATTTACCGGTTAATCGAACCCGACTAATAATTTGACATAATTTATGGATTGTATGACACGTGGGTCAACCCAACCCAATATAACTTGTGGGTCGGACGACTCGTGGGTCAACCCAACTCGACACGTGACTCGACATAACCCATGGGTTTGTATGACTCGTGGGTCAACCCAACCCGACATAACTCGTGGGTCACTTGACATGGGTCGGGTCATGGGTCACAACGGGTTGACCCGTGGATCACTGTGGGCCGGGTCAATATAACTCGTGGGTTTTGATTTTCGTGGGTCGGGTTGACCCGACACGACCCACTCGACACCTCTTTGGGTACATACATAATACATGTAAACCCAAGGGTTATTATTATTATTTTTTTAATCATAAAAAGACACTTTTCATATTAACAATGTTGATAAGAAACACTTTTCATTGAAATATTATCATGAATTACATTTTTTTACGAGCCCAATTTTCCCTTTATCACCCTCTCAACATATTCGATCAACAAAGATGCCCATTCTATCTTCCTACACTTACATTACTTGACAATTGACAATAATAAATTTATATAAATATAAATGTCTTACTATCTTACTATTGAACTAAATCTCGGTTGACTAAAATCAGAATAAAAAATATTTATTTATTAATTATATTTTTTCAAAAGAAATAGAGTTGAAAGTATATGTTGGGAGGGGATATTTGTGAATAACATACCTTAATTTTAGGCACCATTATTATCTTCAACTTAAAAGGTCATGGTTTTATTACTTGATTATCTTAAAAATTAGTGGTTGTAATTTTGAGAAGAGAGCAGTAAAAAATAAAAGAAAACGACCAAGTCAAAAGTTTCATAATAGGAAAGGTTATATTTTGAGGAACAATTTGCCAGCCAAGTGGTCGATTCATGAACGACCGACACTTAACAAATTACTTAATTTTTTTTTATCATTTTTTTTTCTAATTAAGGCAAATTCCTCTATACCCATTTCCAGCTCCTTCCCTCTTCGTCTTGGAAAAGAAAATCCCAAAGGAAAAAAAAAAAATCAACACTTTTTCTCTGCATTCCAAAAAAATCCCAGAAACCCAATTTGAGAAAAAGTTCAAAAAATTAAAAAAATGAACGATTTATTTTCGGGTTCGTTCAAAAAATACACAGATCTAAAGCAACAAGCGTATCTGGATAGCATGGAAGGAGGGAATGAAAGTGTGAATTTAGACAGGTTTTTCGAGGATGTTGAGAAGGTAAAAGAAGATATGAAACATGTCGAGAATTTGTATAAAAAACTACAGCAAGAAAACGAAGAGAGTAAGGTTGTTCATAATGCCAAAACCATGAAAGAGCTTAGAGCCAGAATGGAGTCTGATGTTGAGCAAGTTTTGAAACGTGTTAAATTGACTAAAGGCAAGCTTGAAGCTCTTGAACGTTCCAATGCGGCTCACCGTAGTATTCCTGGTTGCGGACCGGGTTCGTCCGCCGAACGGACTAGAACCTCGGTCGTCGGTGGTTTGGGGAAGAAACTTAAAGATATCATGGATGATTTTCAGGGTCTCAGAGCTAGAATGAATGCTGAGTATAAGGAAACTGTTGAGCGAAGGTAATGCAATTCTAATTGTTTTAATAACCCTGATATTTTTTGTTTTAATCCTTCAATTTTACCTTATACTTTTATTTTTGTATAATGTTAAACAAATAAATGTGACTCGTATTTGAATTTATGAGAAAACGAGTAAAATGTGAGATTAATTGAGTTAGTTTGATTAAAGAAGAGAAAAAAAAACGGTGGAATAAAAAAGGAAAATACTTGACTCCTATCGTGGCAGGAGCCAATTCTCTATCCTAAATACAAAAAATTTAATCATATATCTCAATACGAAAGCATTGAAGCGTGTTGTTTTTGGACAGGTATTTCACAGTGACCGGGCAGAAAGCAAACGAAGAAACAATAGAGAATTTGATATCAAGTGGGGAAAGTGAGAGTTTTCTCCAAAAGGCAATTCAAGAACAAGGGAGAGGTCAAATAATGGACACAATATCAGAGATTCAAGAAAGACATGATGCAGTGAAAGAGATAGAGAAGAATTTGATAGAATTGCATCAGATATTCCTTGACATGGCTGCTTTGGTAGAGGCACAAGGACACCAACTCAATGACATAGAGAGCCATGTTGCTCATGCAAATTCATTTGTTAGAAGAGGAACTGACCAACTTCAAGAAGCGAGAGAGTCCCAAAAGAGCTCTAGGAAATGGACTTGCATTGCTATTGTTTTGGGTGCCCTTCTCCTTTTCCTCCTCCTCTTCCCACTCTTCATGTCCATTTTCCCTCATTTAGTTCATGTCGTAGGATAGACAAAAAGCGCACACTCGAAAAAACACGAAAAAATATCTAACTCGTCTCAAAAGCTTATTAAATAGTAGGAAATAAAATTACAGAGATCATCAGATCAAACAGGTTGATCGAGGATATATCTTATATGAGGACTAGAAGGAAATGAAGGGAGACATTGTGATGTGTTTTCTCATTGATAATTGTGTTTTAGAATGGCTTGAAATATGAACCATTATTTTGAATTTTATGATCCTCTTAGTTGCTTAAAATGTATAAAAGAATATGTTTGAACGAATTGTAGGATTGTATTTTATAGTGCTGTCACTCTTTTGAGTTTTGAGAGGTGTTTGGCTTTACTGGGATTGGAATGTGAATATTATTTTGTTATTTAATTTATAAAATGTTTTTTTTATTAAATTTAATTTTGAATAGCGTTAAACTTGTGGAGTAGAGAAACAATAATATTATTAGAGGTGTTTGAAAGGAAAAGTCTTAGTTGTTGTCTTTGATATTGTTCACACAAAGAAATTTCTAAGTAAAGAAATTAAATGCGGAATAAATATAATTTGTATTTGATGAATTGAATGTTACAATCTCTAATGAATTGATCCTCTGATTCTTTCTCTAAAATATAAACTTCGATGCGAGGGCTTGTTGGCGTATTTCTCGGATCGTTGGACTGAATCTTCGGCTTTTGGGCTTGTGAAGAGTCAATTGATTTGTTGCGGTCTTGAAGCTTGAACACTAAAGTCTTTGGAACTTGCGAGAATTTAGTCTTCAATAATTTGTCTTCAAGATGGTCGTCACGAGAAGCTTTAAAGTCTTCGAAGTCGTCAACGTTTAGGGTCTTCGATCTTCGAGATCTCCGGTTTTCAAGAAGTCTTCAAATAGTCTTTGGTCTTCGAAGAGTATTTGGTCTTGAAAAAGTCTTTAGTTTTTAAGAAGTCTTCGATTTTCAAGGGTTCGTTCTTTAAAGTCTTCAATCTCGATCCCGAGGTCTTCGTTCTTTGAAGTCTTCAATCTTCAAAGAATATTTGGTCTTTGGGAAGTCTTCGATCTTCGAGTCTTTGATCGTCGAACTCTTTAATCTCGATCTTCTCCGTTCTTCTTCGAGGTCTTTGATCTTCAAAGTCTTCAGTCTTTTCTCCGAATTTTCTCCGTTGTCGATCTTCTCAAATGATGAATGGCCCACTCTATTTATAGAGTTTTCTATGGGCCTTTGGTGGATATGGGCTTTATTTGATTTGAGCCCAATTGCCATGTGACATATTTTCATTTGACTAATTTATGTCATCCAATGGCCAAGAATAAGACATGTGGCATTATTTGATTTGCCAATTTAATGTCTTTTAATTTAATTTAAAGACACGTGTCAATTTATGATTGGTATTTAATTAATGACATGTAATTTTTCATTGGCTTGAATAATTTATAATTTGACAAATTTTCTCCTTCTACAAATATATTTTGGGCACGTGTTAAATTGACTCAAATTTTTATTTTTATTTGCCTACTTAGGTTACAACTAAAACTTTTCCGTAATTGAAATATTAATCTTAGTTTAACCTTTTTGAAAGATATCAATTTCAAACTAATTTTGGTGTTCAACTTGTTTAAATGAATGAATGTTAAATTAAAAACTTATCTATATATAAATGATCTTTGGTTATCGAATTGCATGATCCATTTTGACACTACTTTTTGTTAATAATCTAAAGAAGACATCAATACATTTAAACTATTTGATTTGAGAATTAAGGAGTTCAAATAAAAAAAATGAATTCAATAAGGGCTGTTTGAGAGAATTAAAAAAAATGCCGAGTAATTTAAAAAATAATAAAGCTTTGAAATATTTCAAAAATGGTATCTATATTTTTTAAAATTTTCAAAACTTTTAAATATCAATTCTTAAAATACCTTTAGCGAAAAAAAATCCCTAGAATTAAAGTCCTATCTTAGGGTTTATCTTTTAATATTTTGTGGTTGTAATTTTTAGTTTCTCTTCTCTAGTTTATAGAATTTTTTTTTATCAGTTTCAATGTCATTTTTAAAACCCCCTTGAATTAATTGCCACCATTGGCCGGTTTATCGTTTATTTTTTGTGGTTGTAATTTTTAATTTCTCTTCTATAGTTTATAGAGGATTTTTTAAAGTTTTTGGTCAATCTTTACCAACTAGTGTTTTGAAGTTATAATTATTGACTAATATCTTTATTTAGGCAAGTTTATCACCTTCTTTTCATCAAATTCAATCAACTTATATTTGATTAAACATATTGAAATGACAAAGTTTGGCAATACTACTTTTTGCCAAACACATTATTTCTTATTTATTTTTAGACTCTTAGTCAATCCTATTGATCTTCAGCAACTAATAATCGTAAAATATTTTGAAACAATGGTATGGCTTACGTTGTGTAGTATTTGAGAACGTGATAGAAATTTAAGTTTTATTATTGACTTTAAGAGAAATTAGATGGAGGTAGGTACTTTAAATACTTTGGTCTTTATTAATCATGCCGTATCTATATATAATACTAATTTCTTATATTTTTATAAATCTTTTTTATTTCATTGGTTTTAGGAAGATTACCTAGTTTTTTTTAAGGTCGTGTTATTAAATTTTATATTTAGCTTTTTTTCCCCACTTAAAACCATAGTTTTTTTTTATCAATTAGAATATTGTCTTTTTGGGATTAGAAGAACAAAAAAATATTAATTTCCATAAATTATATTTTCGATTTTCTTTCCATATTGATAATAAGAACCCATATATAAATTTATAATGAAATCTAATTATGTTAACATAAAATTAATACACCTGTAATCAGCTTCACTGTAAAAATGAAGAGAATATATAATAATTAGTTCTAAACTAGTGAAATGGATAAAAATAAATTACAAAATTTCAAATAGGTCTAAAAATAATTCACCACACAAAATAAGAGAGACAATATCTAAATTCTCAAAACTCAAATTAGTAACATTATTGATATTATCTTCTAAATAAATGTACGAGTTACTACCATTTTATTTGATAAAGTTAAACATAAATATTTATTATAAATTAAACGCACTTCCAAAACACATTGATAAGATTGTGAAATGAGGACAAAGTAAAATCATTCTTGAACCATTAATTATACAAATCAAAAGCTAAAACAAAAATCAACAGAATAAATATTAACTTGCATTTAACATAATAAAAATTCAAAGAGATAATAAGGGGCTCTTACACATATAGCTGAAAAAGTCTAATTATTTATAAAAATAGTATCCAAAAAGTTATTTGTAAAAATAGTAAATAACTCAAATTCACGTTTAAAATATTATAAAATTGCTACTAGTTCGCGTAAGTAATCACTAGTTTCTGCATAAGTAATCACTGATTTTACTGATTCACTATATCAAATGATATTTTGTTCATGTAATCATTGATTACCTTCAAGTTATCACTGATTTCTTTAATTCACTTAAATGAAAGTTTAAAAAAAATTGTTATATTTATAAATACTTTTAAACACGGCTAGATTTATAAATATGGAAGAAAAAATCCTCTATAGCCAACTAAATCAGAATTTACTAAATGCCCAATATTCACTCATTTCTTTGAATTGAGAAATCTGCATTACATTTCGTTAATTAATAGAGTGATTATGCTTTAGATTGTAATGGAAGATTGTCACATTTTGAAAGAGAGAGAAATCATTTCATTGAATTATGTAACCAAAGAAAAACAAAAAAAACTTGTATACAAATCTATAAGCTTTCTTACTTTTACATGACAACTTTAACCCCCATTTTAAAAAATATAAAAAATAAAAATTGGATTTTACATATGAATTTAAACTATTTCCTTTTTTTTTTTATAAAAAAAAAAACCCATCAAAATTAAGCTAAGTCTATAACTCATCATTTATCTCCAGTTTTGACCATCTCCCAATAATTCTTCAAAGATTGTTCCCTCTGCAACCTCATCTCTTCATTAAACTTGTTAATAAAATTCTCAACTCGTCGATTCAACTCCTCCTGACTCAGTGACGGTTCTTTTCGTAATTTCACAGGCAAATCCGACGGCATCAATGCTTGATTAGTCCTGTCTTTAAACGTCTCCAATTTCTTCTTCATCGGAGAAGGATCGATGATGATCTGACGGCCGTGATTCTCCCACGTCTCACATTTCTTCATATGCCGACTCAACGGCATTGCCCTCCCTTCCGTGATCGCCTTCCATGTGTTCTCAAGCGTATCGTGCCGTTTCGGCTTTGATATCACTCCTAACGCTTTCCCACCTGCAAAATTTTCCCGGGAAAATTTTATTTTATTTAAAGGCTGTGCGTGTAATGGACGCTTGACTAATTATTTGACATTCAAAATTGGTAGACAATAACAAAAAGGGGGTGTGGTTATTAAACAGCGGCGTTGAGTTTTTTGTGGTTGTCATTGACTAGCCAAATTATATCTTTTTTTCTTTTCAAAACCAAGAAGAAGTAAAGAATCTGATTACGGCGCTATGCCCAGAATTTCTCCACGACGCCGACCATAACCCAAATTACCACTCATTTACACCCGGATAAGTCCTAAAGTTCGAAGTTTTATGACCCGTTTGAGATAACTTTAAAAAAAACGTTTTTAAATGATTATAAACACTTTTTTTTTTAAACACCTCAATCCTTGATGTATATCCAATTACAAATTTTCTAATCTAATCAACCTTGGCAATTTAGTGATTTTTATGAAGCAAAATACTTGAATACTGATTGATAATTTTATCTTCTTTTTTTTCCTTTTTTATCAAATATACTAATGCGTTACGATATATAATATATTTCTATAAAAAACTTCAAATTATAATATTTTTCTTCCCCATCCACTTTAAGCAACTTTGAAAATCTACCCCACTTAAAACCGTTATTTAAAAAAAAAATGTTTTTTCTTTCTTTCTAAAATTAGCTCTAAAAAGTGTTCCGTAGTGGAATTTCTCTATTTTTAACTCAAATTATAATTAAAAGCATGGAATTGAAATTTAAAAAATCTAATTCAATTAGCTTTTTCTAAATAACAAAAAAAAAAAAAAAATACAAAACGGTCATGGATTTAGTACCTTCAAGAGTGGCTCTGGCAGGTTTCCGGTGACCAAACCTGGAAGAAAGACGAGGTTTCTCCGACAATCTCATGGTATCCGACATCCATGTCGGACTAGCAGAAATCACAAATTTATCAACCCCTTCCTCTCCATCTTCCTCTTCAGCCTGAAGAACAGAGCAGCTAATCTCCTCGACATCCTTAACTTCCTCAACAACAGCAACTTCATCACCCATTAAATCAACCCTCTCAGTCTCAATTTCCTTCACTTCATTAAATCCCACATCAACAATCTCCTCCTCAACCTTCCCATAAGAAGAAGAAGAAGAAGAAGGAATCTCCATCTCAACAAAACCCTCACTTTCTTTCTGCTGAAACCGCGTCGAAGCGACGATGGAAATAATTATACCATTGATAATGATATATATGTACGGAGGATTCAGGAACAAAATAATAGAAGCCCAGATTAAAGGTAAGTAAGAAAATGAAAACTCCATCATTAATGGAACAGAGGTTTTCAAAGCTACCACCATTGAAATCACTCCCAAAGACATCAATATTACTTTAACAGACAAAAACCAAGACATTATTTTTTTCCGGGTGATGTTTTTTTTTGTTTTCGAGGAGATTAAGAATTGAGAGATTGAGAATGAGGAGTGGCTGTAAATCTGTAATGAGAATTGTGGATCTGAATTTTTGATTTTATAGGGAGGGGAAAGAGGGAGAGGAAAGAATCTGAGCCGTTGGATTGAGTGATTTGGGACTAGAATATACGTGGATTGTATGGATAGCGTCAGATCATTCAAAGAGATTCAACGTTTAATGATGGGACCCACTTTTATGGAGAGAGAGAGAGAGAGAACGAAAGTAATAAAGGGAAACGAGTTGAAGTGATTGTGTCATTGGAAAAGTTTTTTTTTTTTTAAATAAAAATAAAATTAACACCGTTATAAATCACAAAGATAGTACAGACGTGGAGTCATATTTTTATTTTATTTTTAAATTGAGTTAGGTTTGATTTTGGTATATTAATTTTGAATTTGTGGTTGTGAATTGTGAAACCAAAGATTTTACTTGTCTCATTAGAAGAGTTTGTATTCACAAGGAACTTTTGTTGGGATTTTTTTTTTTTTTTTGATAAAAAATATCCTCAAAATTAATTTTATGGTGTGTTATTTTTTAACAATTAAAAAAGAAAATGATAGAGGATTATGGATATCTACCTTTTCAATTACACAGATGGTTTTTAAAAATACACCAACAAAAAATTTATTTTCTTTTTTACTCTTAAATGATAGTTTTCATGTGAAATCTTACCTATTAAATCTTGGTTATAAATTTTAGGGTAGTTTTGATATTCTCAATAAAATGATGATATTTTTATATTATGAATGATTAAAAGGATAGTTAAGAAAACTTTTGAATTTAATACATAAGAAAACTTTTGAATTTTAATTGTATTAAAGAGACCAGAAGAAAAAAAAAACGAAATGGGGAATATGGGTGTTAAAATTTGATTAAATATTTATATATTTATCATTTTTAAAAATATTTACACGAGAGGGTTTAATGAATTACTTTTAATTTCTAAATTACCATCATCTTCCTTTCTCCATCGTCAACTTCCTAAATTACCTATTTATATTTCTCTATCTGATTTCCCCGCCACCGCCATCTCAGCCATTGTAGCGCCATCTCTGCCTTCCAAAAAAAATCTAAACCGGGGGTAGAACTCATCTCCAAACTCATATATGAACCTAAAAAAAAAGTCCCTAGTTATCCAACGAGAATTCAAAATTTTCCGACGAGACTGCAAACCCCATGATTTTTTGTTCTAGTAAGAATTAAACCAAACTTGAAAACAATCACAAACCTATCGATTTTTTCAACTAGGATTCATTCTTAAACTTAGCTTTTACAAAAACCAAAGCTTCCAACTTGTTTTCCCCAGTTTTCTGACGAGGATTTAGAGTTTTCCCACGAGAACCTCTCCTGGTTTCATAAAACATTATATCAACGATAGTATATCATAAAAAATCAGTGATAACTAATCATTGAGAATATATCAGTAATAGTGTATCATGATAAATTAGTTATATTCAATCACTAATATACTAAGATATATTATTATCGATGTGGTAAATTAGTAACTTACCAATATACTTATATGAAATAAGGGTACTTACAACCCAAGCCTCTCGAATTTTGACATTTTTATAAATATTTTTGGGTTCAATATTGGTCTATTTTGACATATTTATAAATCCCCAAACTAAATTAGAAAATATTAATTAATGTGTAAAAATGAGTATCTAAAAGATAAGACATGCAAGGAGAAAATAATGTCAAAAGAATACATGAAATGAAGAGAGTAAAATTAGAGTCTAGTGTCGGTTAGGCACCTACTCTCTTCCCTTGAGGTCGAAGGTTCGAGTCCCCCCTTCTCAATTTGATATAATATCTCAAAAAAAATTAGAGTCTAGTGAAAAAATACGTCCAACAACATTATGTCATTGGCCCAAAATTAAATACGTTCATGTTTAACTAAATTTGATAGGTCAATATAAGTATGTTAGTACATGCTCCCTTCCTTTGAGGTCGAAGAAAAATCTTCAACAATTATATATAAATATAATATTTTAAGAAAATAATTATAAATGTGGCAAATAATTTGAGCACCTCAATTAAAGATTGCTATGATTTGTCAATCAATAATTATCATGTGGAGTGGTTACCCTTTATCATTATCAATCAAAATTTATTTATTTTTAAAATATAATATTTATAAATATTATGTATAAAAAAATTGCATCGATGTAATTTTTTTCTAAATAGAGAATAAGATATATCCACCATTTCAGTTGAGGGACTTAGTATTCAAGACTGAAAACTCAATTGCTTTGAATTTTGTATTAAAGAAAAAGCATTAAAAGATTATTTCTTATTTAAAGATGCTAACCATTTATTTATCAATATAATAAAATTCATATTTATTTCACAATTTTATTCCTTAGAAAAAAAATTTGTGAATCATGTACAATTAAAAATTAAGCATCTACATGAAACGTTTCTTTTTCTCGATACATGAAACATTCTATACGCTTAATGTTCCACGAGAAATTACTTCATTTTTACTTAATTACACACTTCTCATTAAAAAAATGGTACTTTATTTTTGAGATATTATACCACTTAAGTTATGCTCGTGTTGGAAAAAAAAATGGTACTTTGATTCATGAGTAAGATATAACTCATATGAATGTCATGAGAAGTTGCATTAAAACTTCGAGGAAACATGTATTTATTAATACTATACTATCTTAAATTTTTCAGATTTTGTTTTTCAATTTTTAATTTTGGCTTTATTAAAGGGATTGATTTCCAACCATGTATACTATAATTGGGGTGCCATCTCTTCAATTAATTTACAAAATGGGCTTTCACCAACTTGCTATTAAGGTCACGCTTTATAGCTATTTCTGGCATTTTAGATTATTTTTTTATTAAAAAAGTTTTTTTTTTCTATTAAAGATAAACCCATTATCAACGGTCATTTAATAAAATTGACCGTTACGTCCGGAGGCTGTTACATGATCCTGAAGCGGTGGCCCACTGGGTTCGGGGCGTGTGTCACAGCACATTCGTCCACCGTGCCCTTTCCTGCCGACCACGGACTTGGACCCTATACCATTTCTATCATGATATATCTTTATTATATTAATTAAATATGAAGTTAAAGGGTGGAGAAGTAATTAAACTCTTAAGGAAAAAAATCATTTTTTATCCCTGAATTTTGAAAGTATATCAATTTAAACCTTTTTAAAGGGATTTGTTGTGCGCAAGATTGGAATTAGATTTCTGTGCATCCCAAACTCATATATATAGTTATTATTTAGATTGATATATTAAATCCACCGATCATAAATATAAATATTCATATGCACCAAATAACTACCAGAGACTTCATAAGTAATTCTAAATTCAATCTTTTAGTAGCTATATTTTAATGATTTCATGTGTAAAATATAAATAGATTTGAACGATTTGGGGAGAAAGAAATATGATTGAAGCCTATAGTATTTCAGATTTTTGTAAGGAGTTGTAATTAATTAGATAGAGGTGTATCTTGATATAATATCTCGTATAATATATTTTCTAGTATTAGATAATTACTTTGGTAATTTATAGTACATTTTCTTTTTAATTTTAGAAAACTAATAAAATCTAATAGAAATAATCATGATTAATATGTTAATAGAAATTTAATCTTATAACTATCTATATAATTTAAAATTGAAATTGAAAACGCTTAAAAGTATAAGGTTGGCCATTAAAATTTAAGGTAAAAATTAATTTTCTCCTTAAACTTCTCTATATGTGAAAATTAGATAAGAGATTTAATTTATAATATTATTCTACCCTTGGCCATAGGTACAAAAAAAAACAACTATACCAAGTAAGGCATATCCCATTAATTAAGGTATATAGTTTCACTAATTCAATTCTCACTCCAACGCTTTATATAAAAAGAAATAATTAAAATATCTTTTCGAAAGAGAGAGAGCTAAAATAGATTAAGGATAATAGCATTACAAATATGGACACGTTGTGCATTAAATGCCAGCACGAGAAGCCATCCCCAACTTAAGTGAGAAAACAGGGGCAAAAAATTATATTAAATTTACACTTTAATAAGAAGAATTTTGTGTTTCTTTTATATTTTATCCCTCCTTAGTCAAAGATTTATTTTAAAATTATTGAACAATCGAAATTTCATCATTTACTACTTAAAGATACCAATTAAATTGATAATACGCTTTTGCAATTCATAAATTTCTAATTATATTCACTATTCTCGTACTAAAAAATTTGTTCATTTTTTCTCCAGCTCTCTACCTTAATTAATTAATTAATATCTACAAATTTCATATTATCATAAATCTTAAAGCTAATGAATTATTCATAAATACCAATTTTTATTTTTATACTCACAATCCATGTCAGATATTATAATTTTCCAAAAATATAATTTATAACAATATTTTTGTTTAACTTTCCCATAGGAAGATAAGGATTGAATGCGATTAGAAACGGAAACGTATATGACTCGTTAATTAAACTATGTGAAAATCTCTCTTTCCTAACATCATAGTTATGTCAATTATGTCATTCATATGATAGTTTAATTAAAGAAAATTTAATTAATGTGAGAATGAACCAAATTAGCGGGTGTCATTAATAAGAAAAATTCACAACTAAAAGCATACGTGGGCCATATTTATTTGTTAAGTCCATTCAAGTCAACCATGAAGAACGTTGACTTGTATTTTTAAATGAATATTAGTACACGTATTGGTAACTATCTTAACCAGTTTTGTATCACAAATATCTTATCAGTTTTTAAAAATTAACAAATAAAGAATCTACGTGAAATTGAAGCAAGGGATTTTTTTTAGTATAGGGATTGTTTGTTAAAATTACGTAATATAAAACTTTTTACTGAAATTAAGGGGAAAAAACAATTCAATTTCTTTTCATCACATAAACGATAATTAAATGTTAACTTTCAACATGTTTACACCAACGCACATATAAAAGGAACTTTAAGATTTTAACTAATTTGATCAAGTTTCCTGCCTAATAACTAATGGAGTATAATATTTCAATAATAACAAATATATATATATATATATTGGTTCGATTTAATTCCTATTATTTACATTTTACCAATATATTCACTTGAACCTCTCTAACTTGATCGTCGAAGCCTGTTAAGTGGACACGGTATGAGCGCTCCTTTGAAGAGTTTTTTTTTTTTTTTTTTTGTTAATCTTATTTTCATGAAGATATCCCTGATCTAAGGTTCCCATTTGGACAACTCCATCATTCTAATAGTAGATTTTTTGCATCTAAATCACCAAAATCTTTCCACTCCCCCGTCCACTGATTGGGGAGAGATTTTCTTATTTCTTATCTCTCTTGCACAACCACTCATTAAAGAAAAAAGACTATTCCATTTCTCACGAACTTTGCCAAAAATAAAATAAATTTTTATTTTCATTTTTCAAAATTTATTTCTATCTATTTCTTTAACATTTTCCGTTTTCAACATATTTATTTTTATCATATTTTTGTTCAATAAAAAACTAATAGCCATGTGGAATATTTTTCCCTTTTTCTTTTCTCATTATATAATAATAATCAATTTATTTAATTTCATGGTCAATGGATATCATGGCAATCTAAAAAAAAGGAAATCCACATACTAATATTATTACACATTTAATTTGGTTTTAAAGTCCCCAATATTATTGATATATATAGGTAACAAGATACTATTAAGGATGGCAAAATTCCCCGCGGGTTAAGGGCCCCGCGGGGCCCCGACCGTATAGGGGCGGGGAATCCCCGTTTTATAGGGTTAGGGTGAGAAATTTTCCCCCGATTTGTTATAGAGTAAGGGTATGGGAATACATCCCCCGTCCCCGACCCCGAACCCGATTTTTAAAGAATATCTTATATTTTTTTTTTTACTTTTATCTTTATTTATTGAAAAATATATGTGAAATATGATTATATTAACTAATACAATATAAAATAGTTAGTATTATGTTTTCTTTTTTACTTAAAAATGTATATTTTAAATGTATATTTCATTTTTAAATAAGAATTAAAATGTAAAATGAGGAATTTTCACCGCGGGGAACCCGATCCCTTAATGGGGAATCCCCGAACCCGACCCTGATTTTTTGATTAGGGATAGGGTAGGGTAGGGTATGGGGATTAAAAATCCCCGCGGGTTAGGGGATGGGAAGTGCATCCCCGACCCCGCCCCGTTGCCATCCCTAGGTACTATTAAACTAATAAGAATAAAAATGGTTTATCTCATGGGTCTAAGTCCGTGGACTGAGTTTGAGTTTACCATTTTAAGTCAAGTCTGAGCCCGGTCCAGCCCACTCATTGACCAGACCTTGCAAGCCCTGGCCCATTCATTTAAAGATTGAACCGGTCCGGCCCGACCCATTGATGAGGCTTATAAAATATAAAGAAAAAAATCGATAGAATTATTAACTTTTGATTAAAGAAATGATAAAGAGAAAATATAAAATGTTAAAGAAATAAAGGGAAAAATTGTGAGAAAATTTAAAAATACAGTATATTAACTTATTTGCCATTTCAAACGGTTGTGCATGGGAGTTATAAAGTTACCAAATCTCTCCTAGATTTGTGGAAGAGAAAAAGGAAAGTTTGAAATAAACATTTTTTAGAAATATGAAGTTTTTATAATGGGATACACATGTCATATGACTAGAAAGACAGGATTTTTTTTTTTTTAAAATGACATATTTTAATAATTGATATTTTAAAAAATAGTAAAAGTTTTAAATTTTTTCAAAAAGACATAGATTATTGGAATCTCAGTTTGAGAAATGTCATTTTAAAATATTTGCTATTTTCAAATTATTCATAAAAAAGAAATATCATCTATTGAATTTTCTCTTGATTAATAGAAATTTCTACATATAAGTAAGGAAAATTATGTGTGGTAGCCAACGTTTGAGTTTTTTTTCTTCCAAATATGCCACACTTTTATGTTTATATCAGACTTACCCATTTCTAGATATTTTATTAATTTAATGATATATCAGTAATGTAAATTTACAATAATAATATATCAGTAATGTAAATTTACAACAATAGTATTAAATTTTAAATTTACATAAAAAATGTATAAATTTTAGTATTAAATTTATATCAGTAATGTAAATTTACAATAATAATATATCAATTATAATCAATTTTTCATAAAAATTGTGGGTTAAATTATGTACTGGGTAATTTTGATATTTTTCAATCTTTGTGGTTTTTTTGAAAACTGAGTCTCAATATTGGGTATATGTGATAATAACCCTAAGTAAGAAGGCAAAGTATGCCTTTCATTTTGTTTAACAATACATACTTACAAAAAACAATACCAGATTCTTCTTAGTTAAAAAAGAACAAAAATAATATTTTTTCTGACCTAAGTGTGACTCTACTTTTGAATTTATCTTAATAATCTCACACCAATCGAGATATTATTCTCTTTTATAAATAGTACGATTTTCTCTCCTCTTTACTAGAGTTTCATCATACTCTATAATATAAATCAACTATAAAAGATACATTGAATATCAAATGGGGATGAGTTTCTCCTAAATTTTCTACGCGTCTCATATTCATTAGATAAATCATATTAAATAAGTAATAAATATGAGTTTCAATGATAAATATACGTATCTTATTAATATATTTTATAAATACACATAGGTTAAGAAAAACTCATTCTTATCGATTAGTACCTGAATATCTTCTATCCGTTATGTAAAACTTTATCCTGATAGTGTGGAAATTTCAGCATCTGTTTCATCGTTATCTTAAGAAACTTGGGAACAGGACCATGAAACCAAAATTTGTCGGTCACCTTTCTTTATCAGAATGGAGTGGATTGGTTTAGTTAAGTTACGTAAAATAACTATGTTTTAATTAATTATGATAATCAAAATGTGGCAGAAAACCATTTGTCACGGCTCATAAAACGGTAAGAACTGTTGACTGTTTGGTTGCCTAGAAAATTCACGAGAAAGTGTAAAAAAAGGGTAAATTAGACGCGTTAAAGTTAATGCTTTTCATTCAACTGACTCATAATTTGGAATTATTAATAACTGATTTTGTGGACTTCTAGGTTAAGTTACCTCCCCAGTAACCAAACAAATCCTTATCTTACAATTTGCATTAGCTAATTGATCCTCAAAAGTTAACTAAAAATATCATCATCTAGAATCTAACCCTCTATGAAATTTGTTAATATATAAAATTTAATTTTTGAATTAAATATTTATGTTTCAAGAAACCTAAAAGTTTCGAGAGCTTAATTGATATTTGTGTTTAATAAAATTTAAAAAACTAACATGTCTTAGTGGTCAAAGAGTTTTCTTAAGCACGGTATTAACCGGAAGACTACATTGTGATTTTTTTCTTGTTAATCTCAAGTCTATTACATTGTTTATATAGAAAACTCAACCTAGATAAATAAGGAAAATATAATCTAAATAGGAAAAGATACACTTAATAGGAAAAAATAATTATCACAAGGGAATAAAATAAATAAATAAAATATATTTAAGAGAATAAATTAAAGTTGACAATTTTTCTGTCGAACAATCACCGCGGTCACGAACACTCATTTCCACGGCATCGTCCATCGTCAAATCTCTATAGTTTGAGGTCATGAGTTTCAAACCATGTGTGATCATCAATCGAGGATAGTAGTCATACGAGTCTCGTGAATTGTAGAATCGTGTAATTGTTTTATGAGATTAGTTTAGGTGTGCACAACTGACCTACTAACATATATATAAAAAAATGGAAAATTATGCGTGGTAGCCAACTTTTGAGTTTTGTTTTTATATATGCCACACTTTTATGTTATATTAGATTTACCCATTTTTAGATATTTTATAAATTTATATTTACAACAATAATATATCAGTAATGTAAATTTACAACAACTCATATCTCCATATGCATACATGCTATATGCTGGATAATTTTGATATTTTTTAATCTTTAAGGTTTTTTTGAAAACTGAATTTTAATATTGGCTATGTGTGATAATAGCCTTAAAAAAAATCTAAAATATGCATTCCTTTGATTTTTATTTTTGATAAATAAATGGGACCGGAATATAAAAATGAATATCATTTTAACGTAATAAAAAAGAATAAAAATCAGTTTGGGGGCGTTTGGAGTGCGGGAATCGGAATTGAATGCCTGGGAATTAGATGTCTGGGAATAAGTAGTATGGAATAAAATGCCTGGGAATTTGATGCCTGTGTTTGGAGTGTGCTGGAATTTGGTTTTGTAGGAAGGAATATGATTTGTTATTTTATTTAATTATTATATAAAATTTAATTAAAAAATTGAAAAAAATAATTAATAATATTAAATTTAATTAAATTAAAATTATCAACTATATTTATTTATAAGTTTGAATTTTTTATTTTCCTTTTAAATATTATTTCATTAAATAAAATAAAATAAAATTGATGAAACATATAGGAATCAATTTCTTACAATCATGTATTATTATATAAATTAGTTGATATTAATTAACGGTAAAAAATAAATGATTGTTTTCATTAAATATTTAGGGTTTAATAATAAAACAAATTTATTAATTTTAAAAAAGTGAAAATGTGTTATTTAAAAAAGGGTAAAATGCAAATAAAACCCCTGTGGTTTTTTTCAAATGCATGAACACCCCCCGTGGTTTGAAAATGGAAAATCACACCATTGTGGTTCCAAAAATTTTCAATCAGACACCTCCCCTTCAATGTCATTGATTTTATTTTAATCATAACTTCTTCGTTTAAACTCCGATTTGGATGATTCAAGATGTTTTGGAATCCTCATTTTGATCTCTACGCTATGGTCACTTCAAAACTTTCAAATCACCAAAAACCAAAAGAGTTAACGGTGTCAATCATTTCCTAGTATTTTGATGTCAATAAACTCTTTTATTTATTAATCATTTCGAAGTTTTGAAGTGACTATTATATAGATCATGAAATTAAGATTCCAAAATATCTTGAATCACCCAAATCGGAGTTCAAACGAAAAAAGTTATGGCTAAAAGAAAATTTTTGACATTAAAGAGGAGGGGTTTGATTGAAAAATTTGGAACCACAGGGGTGTGATTTACCATTTTCAAACCACAGAGGGTGTTCATGATTTGGAAAAAACCACATGGGTATCATTTGCATTTTACCCTTAAAAAAATGTTGTATTTGGAATTAAGCTTGAAAAAAGTACTATAAAGTAAAATTTATCTAAATTACTTAGTGTATTATTTTGAACATTATCTTTTTAAATTTAATTATGTATAATATATTGAGTTTCTTTAAAAAAATATTTTTGATTTGAAAAATATGTATATTTTTTTTAATTAAAATTGAACATATTTTTTTAATTTAATTATGTATAATATATTGAGTTTCTTTAAAAAAAAATATTTTCGATTTAAAAAATATGTATATTTTTTTTAATTAAAATTGAACATATTTTTTTAATTTAATTATGTATAATATATTGAGTTTCTTTAAAAAAAAATATTTTCGATTTAAAAAATATGTATATTTTTTAATTTTATCTTGTTCACTATAACCTACTAAAATACTCATAATATTTTTTCTTTCTATTAGAAATACAAAATAGTACAAAATTGGAGAGAGTTTAATTAAATGTCAATGACAAATGCCAATTCCAAAGCTAATGTCAATGTTAAATAAATGAGAGATTTGGATGGGAATTGAGTGTCAATGTCAATGGTAAAAGAGGTTGAACCAAACAATGGAATGAGAATTGAATGCCAATGCTCATGACCAATGCCCGCACTCGAAACACCCCCTTTGGGTTCTAAATTCTAAACCATTACACAACTAATCAATGTGGTGTGGAAACGATTAATATGTTGAAAGTAAGATATTATATATACTTAGCTCATTAAAGTGGTGACAAAGAAATGATATTATATATACTTATCTCATTAAAGTGGTGACAAAGAAATGTCACAAATCACAATACCCAAACAGAAACAGTTGTGTATTGTCAGATCAATAACAGATAAAGAATATATGGATGATATTAATATGTATCCCCCAAAAGTGACCCACCGACTCATTGTAATTGGTCTAGCTATTGCTTTTCATTAAAAAAAAAAAAATCTTTCTCCTTTTATATATATATATATATATATATATTAAATAAATAAATAAAGACCCTACTCAACTTTGGCAGATAGGTACCGTTTAAAGATAATTTTTGGAATTGTATAAAGAAAAATTATGCGTGGTAGCCAACTTTTGAGTTTTGTTTTCATATATGCCACACTTTCATGTTTATATCAGATTTACCCAGTTTTAGATATTCTATTAATTTAATGATATATCATTGACGTAATTTTACAACAATAATTTATCAGTAATGTAAATTCTAGTATTAAATTTATATCATTAATATAAATTTACAAAAATAATATATCAATTATAATCAAATTTTTATAAAAAAAATTATGGGTTAATTATGTGTTGGGTAATTTTGATATTTTTCAATGTTTGTGGTTTTTTTGAAAATTGAGACTCGATATTGGATATATGTGATAATAGCCCTTGTATAAAAGTATTTTTAATAATCAATAAAAAATATTTTTAAAACTATCAGAAACCGGTCATAAATGACAATTTTTTTTGCAAAAGACCATAAATGACAATTAATCCAACACTAATTTGATTAAACAGGTAATCAAATGAATCAAATTTGACCATATCTTAAGAGGTTTTTGGAGAAATTATTGAATGAGGTATAATTAAGACTTCAGTCCCATAATTATTGGACCTGTAGTTTTGATAGGGGAGAACAACATTTATATAAATCTAATAGATATTAATAGGGAACCGCAATATGATGATGACGTTGAATCACCATCATTATATGGCTCGCGCCCTAAAGGCCGGCCCTAACTCGGCCCGAAAGTCAACGTTTGATGGCTACTCGGCTTCATTATTTAATTGTTTGGATTGGATATGAACTTCTCTTTTTTTGAACGAGCCAGCTCGTGGGCCGGCTCGTTTGAGCCTCCATAGGACCGATCCAACGAGCCGGCTCAAGCTTGGCCCAAATAAAGCTCACAATATTTATTTATTATTTAAATAAAATTTCATATTATTACCATTTTTAAATTTAAGATAAAAAAAATCTATTATAACTTAACGATAGAGTTTTTAAAAAAAAAAATTGGGAGCTAGCAAAAAAAAGGATACATGAAAAAGAAATCATTGAAAAGTAAACTGAGGAGTTTGAGACATTCATTTCACCAACGTCGGCTAAAGAATGTGATTCTCCCGAAGAATAATTTATTCATTTCATGTAATTTTTTTAAGTTGAGAAAAATGCATATGATTGACAAATAAGTGAGTGTCAACCTAGTTGGGATGTACTTATATTGTAGTGATACAGTTTATTCTCTAATATTCATGTATGAAATAATTAATAAAAATATAGATTTTTTAAAGTTGATACTTTTGTGTAATTACTAAATAAGATAAAATAAAATAGTTAAATTATTTAACGGATAAAATTGTTATTTAAAATAATAAGTTTAATATGTTAATTTTGTTAACACTTGATTTTTTTTAAAAAAAGTGATTCGAAAGGTATACATTATTGGTTGTTGAGAAAATATAATACAAAAATGAACTTATATAATAGGCTGAGCTTGGCTCGCTCCAACGAGCCAGGCCCAAGCTAGGCTCGAGCCTAGCCCATGAGCCGAGCCGCGAGCCTTAACATTTTACGGCTCAACCAAAAGCAAAAGCTCATTGGGCTCAAGCCCGAGCAAAGTTTGAGCCTTCTAATATTTTGACCGAGCCGGCTCAGCTCGGCCTATTGATGATGGTGAACGTTGAATAATCTCTCATATCTTATATGATTTTTAAAAGTGTGAAAAGTACTACTAATTAATTAAAAACATTGTTTAATTTTTTCACAATGAAGTAAGATGACTTTGAAGAATAATATTTTTAAGGGGAGTACTTTTAAATTCATGAAGAAAAAAAAATATATGAGAAATTTTTTTAATCGGACCAAAACACTTTTATCATAGTTTATAAACATTTCGTAGATCAATTTTAATGTTTAGAACTAATTTAGAGAAGCGTCTTTGGTCTTCACCAGGAACTCCCCCCAAACCACAATTTAAAAGTAATTTTAAATCTTATAAATCTTAAATGTACTTCATAAATAGTTTTGCTTTGCAATTTAACCATTTTAATTACTAAAACACTCTTGTGAAATGTATTTTTATAAAAGTGCTTATTATGTGTTATCATTACCAAACATTAGAATTAGATTTATTCATTCTTGTGCACCAAGGAATCCCTTGCATGCATTTCTTCTAAAAGAGATATATTTTAAATGTTACGTGATATTTTTTCTAACATAGAAATATTTAAAAGATCAAAATATTTTTTATTTGATTTTTCTATGGTTTAAAAATCTTTTTCGAAATGATTTTATTAACATATTATTATGTTCTATTTAATATTTAAATTATCATATAGTTTACTAATTTACATAATTATATGCCTTTTTATATAAGACGATTTTTTTAACATCTTTATTTTTAAAATTTATACGACCAAATAAAAAATAAATTGTTTGTTCTATATACATATGTTAGTTAATTTTTGCATTTATAGATTATTTATTTCTAATTTTAATTCAAATTTAAGAAATTATATATTTTTTTCTCTTTGATTTTTAAACTTTTAAATATTTTTAATTAAAAAAATTTTAATTTATTTAAATATTATAAAATATTATACCATTACTAATTCAATAAATTATATTTTTTTCTAGTTGTTTTTTTTAATCGTAACTATTTTTTTTAAACAATTTAAGTTTTTTTTTTAATATTTTTTAAAATTAAAGCACCGTCACATTTATTAAATCATTTAATACTTGAATACTTAAATATAATTTATTTTTCATAAATTGGTGATAAATCTAAACAATAAATTCATTTTAATATCACATTCATTTTCATATGTTGTACTTGTTTTTTCAATTATTTTATAATTTGATGTTGTGAAAACAATAAAAAAACCAAGGAATTTATTTAATAAAATTGACAATTTCTTATTCAATGAAGAGAAATATTTTATTTATAAAAAAAAGAGAAATATTTTATTAAAAATATAAATAGTCATTTAATAGATAGTGGAGTATAAATAATAATGACATTTTTAGTAATTTGAAGGTTTTAAAAGGGTATATATAATGACATGTTAGTAATTTTAAGATTTAAAAAGGGGTATAGTAGTCCAAAAAAGTTTCTTAAACATCACCACTTTTATATATTAAGGAAGTATGTCATGAATCAAGAAGTGCATTGAAACATCAAAATTATGTCTACAAAAACTTAATACCTTCCTCTCCTGACCATCCCAAAATTTTATCAAACAAAAGAAAAAAAATAAAAATAAAGTTTAACTAGTCAATAGAACCTCCTAAAAGAAAATCGGCTATAAAAACCATATAAAATAAAATTATTTACCAAAAATTTTGGAGAAAATCATGGGGTATAGTCTTAGATATTGGACTTTTTGGCTGACTGGCCACTTTTTTCAAAGTATCTGGCAGAATGTCCAAAACCTGAACGTAATTGGGAGAATGTCCATTTTTTGAGAAGTCCGGTCTTTAAAACCCGACTTTAAGTCAATTTTTCTAAAGTACGGTTTCTAAAACTGTACTTTAACCTCGTCACATGACACGTGGAGAAGACGTGGGTTAAAAAACGGATTGTACTGAAGTCCGGTCTTCAAGACAGGACTTCTACCCGCATTTTACCCCCAGACGGAAAAATTGAAATTTAAATGAAGTTCGGTTTTTGACCGGACTTCACCTGTTTTTTTTTTTTACCTTTTTAAGATTATCAAAATATTTTGAGATTATTATCCATTCTTTTTTTTGCCTTATTATTGATTTTCCATTTTTTTTCCCAGTTTCATTTTCCATTCTTAATTATTATCCTTTTGATTCTTTCCCAATAACGTCTGAAAATCTTCAATAAACGGCCTCAAAACGAATAGTAGGTCCTACAAAAATGGTTTGAAATCAATTAATGGGCATAAATTGAGTCAAAAAGCAAAAAAAAAAAAACTTAAAAAACGATGCTTACCACCGTTACCAATCCAGTCGCCTCGCCGCTGTGGGAGAAGAAAAATAACAAGAACAAGTCGTGATGGAGAATAAGAAGGCATGTGGATTTTAAAAGGCTTGAAGTCCGGTTTTTAAAACCGGGCTTCATTTAAAGTATTACTCCCCAAGCTTTAACCGCTCGGGGGAGTTAATGAGGCAAGAAGTCCGGTCTTAAAGACCGGACTTCATTTAAAATCATTCTCCCCCAACTTTTTTACCGCTTGGGGGAGTAAATGACTGTCAAAGTCTGGTTTTCAAGACCGGACTTCTCTATAAACTCTCCACGTGGATAACATCTCATGTGACGAGGTTAAAGTCCGGTTTCTAAAACCGGACTTTAGAAAAATGACTTGAAGTCGGGTTTTAAAGACCGGACTTCTAAAAAAATGGACATTCTCCCAATTACTTTCAAGTTTTGGACATTCTCCCAGATACTTTGAAAAAAGTGGCCACTCAGCAAAAAAGTCCTTGGGGTTCAATCTCAAAACCCAATTAGTAAGGAGAGAAGTAGATCGTGTATCTTATAAAGATTATGAGTTCCCTTCATCTTTCTGATGTGGGATTCTCAAGATGCTTTCTCAAGATAGTGCCTCTTTTGAGCTCACCATTCTTGTGTCGGATGCTATTTTTGGACCGAATGTTAGTTTAGACTTGTTTAGACTCTGAATACCATCTTAGATATCATAAGGTTCCATCTCAAAACTCATTGACACTAAGAGGTGTAGCTCATGTATCTTGTAAAGATTGTGAGTTTCGTTCATCTTTCCGGTGTGAGATTCTCAACATATAGTTTATGACTTTTAAACGCTAAACTATATGTAATAGTAACATGATCATCTCCTTAGAAAAAAAATATATGAGTCATCATAAATTTGAAATAATAGATAAAAACATTTGTTCAACATAAAAACTTTGTACTGATTAATAATGTTGGCATGAATTTAATAATTAATTTTAGGGGTGTTCATTTTCCCTGAGGGGAAGGGGCCCCGCGGGGACCCGCCCAGAAAATAGTTGGGAATCCCCGTTCCCAACGCGGATGGGGACGGGATGGGGATGAAAAATTCCCCGTTCGAGTTTTGGGGACGGGGACGGAGAATGCCGCCCCCGCCCCCGTTCCCCGATTAAATCCCCGAAAATAATATATATAATTTATTTTAAAATATTTTTATAATTAAAACTGTTTTATATTATTTTTTTAAACTGTTTTTTAAAACTTTTTTAAAAAAATGTTTTCATTTCTTCATTTATAAAAACTGTTTTTGAAACTTTTTTTAAGTACTGTTTTATAAAAAAAAAAAAAAACTGTTTTTAAATACTTTTTTAAAGACTGTTTTTTAAAAACTGTTTATACCTTTTTTTTAATTGTAATTTGTTCATTTATTCCAATTTGTTGTATTTTGTTTTAAGTGAAAACGGGAAAAATTCCCCGTTCCCCATGATTTTCCCCGCGGGGAATCCCCGTCCCCGCCCCGTGAACACTCCTAATTAATTTCCATATATTTTTTCATGAATTTTACAACTAGGAAAATAAGGACCTCCCCTACAGTATCGTCACCGCAGTAGAGTTTAACCACCAAGTTCGGGATGGATTGGTGTGGTTCCTCTACGCCTAGGACACCAGAATATCGAACCATGAACGAAGAAAGGCATGAGAGAAAAGCATTATTGTATCAATCTACCCTTGTTTATTTCCTGTTGAAGCATATACTCGAGGGTGGGTGCAGGGCGGACGATTTCAAAGCGGACTCTCATTCATTAGATAGAGAAGTTCCCCGTCCCCGCCCCGCCCCGCCCCGCCCCATGAACACTCCTAATTAATTTCCATATATTTTTTCATGAATTTTACAACTAGGAAAATGACAGAATCCAAAGTAGTTGAGCTGTTAAAAATAAATAAATAAGCATAATTGGAAGGAAACTTGAGAGAAATTAAGATCCATGAACTGAACTATTGATTGTTAGTGATGACGACAAATAGTTTGTTAAACCAAAGCATTGGAATTTGGAAGGAAGAACAGCCAAATGTCAATGTCAACGGAAAATGGTAGAAGGAAACGCCGACACGTCGAATCAAAAAAATTTAAAACATTCACACGCCGTTATCTTTTTCGTTGAAAAATGAGTAAAAAAAAAAAACAAAAAACTCTTTCTCAGCAGTCAGTTGCACTGCCGCCGTAACTGACTCACCGTCCATTATTCTCTTGACTGCCACTTGTCGGTCAGGTCCCTGCTTGAAGTTCAAAGATTTTTGAGAATATTCCCTCCCGCTTTTAATTTAATCTTTCAACAATATACCTTATTGGAAAGAAAGAAAAAAAACAATATACCTTATTTGTTTCTTTATTTAACTCTTTTTTTTTTTCCTCATAATATTTCTATCCTAATGTGTGATGTGGTTGTGGTGTGAGATTATGATTTAATTTTTTTTATTTAATTATTATTTAAACATTTGTTGTTATATTTTTAAAATTTTAATTAATTTATTAACGGTATGTTATTGAAAATTTAATTTTAAGAAATAGATAATTAAAAATGAAGATATTAAATTAAAAAATTAATTTTCACTTTAATTACCGTGGAGGATGAATTCCACAATTGAGCACGAGCCGACTTCTTCCTGTTGCTTCGAATACCTAAAACGTAAAATAATATGAATCTGAAATGCATCAATATGGTACCGGCCAAGGAACTTTCGACGATCAAGTTAATTAACTATGGAATATTTTCGAATTGGAAACTAACAGTACAACAAGGAATTTAGGTCTTGGTTTTAGTACATAACTCATTAAGTGGATTTTCTTGTCTTATAAGGCCGCCTGAAGTTGGATCATGGGCTCCCTTGATCGTACTAGTATGAACTAGGTTTGATTTTATAGACTTTAACTAGGCCGTTACTTCCAATATTTCACTCATTATGAAGTTTGGGTCGAAATTCTCTTGAGCCCATCCCTTCATGCTAAGTCCCTCTAGTGAACGATTTTTACCCTTCACAATTACTATAATGAATTTTAGACGTCAATCTCAATAGCATAATGAGATTTTGATTCTCCAATGTAATTTTTATTTTTTTTATAATAAACCCGACTTTTCATTTAAATTTGAAAGAGTCTAAAACTTCCGACTTCTCATTTCTTATTCGCATATATTTATGGCATTGCCAAAGGGTATCTGCTACTGTCCTTTCCCCACGACTATTGGCAACGCCATTTTGCCGTAGCTAAAGGCCTTTGGCCACGAATGAATAAGAAATTAACAACAAACCTTAGCGTTGCCAAAACCCATCTTTTTTGTAGTAAAGTATTTATAGGATTTTTTTTCATAACCAAAACTCGGTTAAAATGTTACATCTTTTATAAAACTTTTTCTAGGTATAAAAATAAATAATTCATATTAAATCACAACATCAAACTTAAAATTTATATACAAGGACATAAAATATCTAAAATACGTGACTAAAATTTTATTATGTTAATGTATACAATGTCACAATGTTTTAAGAAGCCTTGTAGATAAAACTAATCTTTCGTTCTTCCTCATTAACCGCAAAAACAAGATTGACTTAAAACTTTTCCCATCATTATGTGGATGAAATAGAGTAATTCAAATAATTCAAATGAAGATATATATTCCAAGAAATTTGAGCTAAAAGAAGATAAGAAAAAAACCTTCTCTTTTTTTCCCCATTCCATAATGACTATTAAAAGGCAAAAAAAAACTAATGCCCACAATTTGTCTTGGCCTCTAAGTAAAACAAATGAAAGTGGTGGGGGAAAAAGAGAATATGCGTTCTTTTTCTCTAATGCATTCAGAATTAGTGATTTTGACAGAAGCAAAATAAATCACTTTTTATAGTAAAAAAAAAAATTAATAATAATAAATCACTTGATTGATAACAACATCTAAAGCAACATTATCTTGTGCAACTTCCTGCTTGTTTTTCCTTGAAAATCACATTGATTTGAAGTTCTGGTCAAAAGCGTGTGGAACGAACCCTAACTGAAAGTTGTGTTAGTTAGGGCAAGTGTCAATGGTGATAATTTTTTATACCTGATTTAAATTATTTTTACTACTCTTAAAACGTATACAATTTGCATATGATACCGATAGTATTTTATTTGAGATATTACAGGCTCAACCCTTCAATTACATGGGAGGAAACATTAATACCTAATCAGTTGAGTTATCCTTACGTCACCACACCAGTAATAATACTACTGACTTCAATAAAGCTAACCATCATTAATGGTAATACACACTATAGGAAAAAGCTGGATTTTTTACCATGTCCATTGATGATTTAGGGTCCGTTTGGTGAGGACCCGTTTGATAACATTCCCAATTTCTGTTTCTTATTTCCGTTTCTTATTTCTTATTTCTGTTTTTTTTAAAGAATAAACAGAAACACGTTTGATAACTGTTTCTTATTTCTTTTTTTTTTTTGAAAGAAAAAAGAGACATAAATATGTTTGGTAGCTATTTCTTATTTCTTGTTTCCGTTTCTCATTTAAAAAAAATAAAAATATGTTGAAAATATTATAATTTTACATGAAATATTTAAAAATATTATATCAATATATTTTTTTTGGACATTTATAGTATATTTTATAAGTCAAAACGGGACAATATAATAATTTATCAATGTGTTAAAAAGTTTGGAAACAAGAAACTAAAATAAGAAACAAGAAACAGAAATTGAGAAGGTTATCAAACGGGTCCTTAATGGTCCCTTTCATGGTATCAATTCATAAATTTGTTGGGCCATATTCTGTTTCGATAAATACATATTTTTCACCTTGACTTTTCTGTAAAAAAAACTAAACGTAACTGAAGGTGAGCTAAGGAAAGATAATCCATAAAGTTAATATGCACCATTCATTATATACAAAACTTGTCAAAGAAATTTTTTGACCCATCTCTCAGCTAAAGATAGCTTAGAACCTAATATTTTCGTCGAAGCCGCGTCGAATATCAGTCGTTTTTGTTCATTCTAAGTTTTCTTTCAACTTCTCCACTGTAAGGTCCAACATTGAATGCATACTGTTGGAGAACAGAGAAGACAATCATCTCTAAACATACCAAGATGTTCTGAAAAGCCTTTCCGACATGTTCGACATCTAACCAGAAATGGTTTGACCGAATGATGCCCGATGCAACAAGCATGTCTAGTACTACACCCTGAAAAGGGGACAGGATGTTCAGGACAAAATAAGTAACAGTGATATAATTAGAGAATCTTCATATAGTAGAATCAAAGTAGCACAAATTCAAGAAAGGGAGAAAAATGTGAAAGTTAGCATCTTCATATACAATACAACACATGTTCGAATCCAGAGGGTAGGGGGCACGGATAAGACGATCAAATGGCAAAAGTATACAGACAATGGATGAATCTGTAGGTAAGGATGAGTTTCCACGAAAAACAACGAAATGATATATTCTACTGATTTAAGTGAATTATCCTAAATGCAAGTTGTTGATCGATAATGATAAACTGAGAATTGGAATGAAGTGCTTAACTCTATCTTAGTTAATTGTGAAGCTTCATTCAATGGTTATTTGTTGCAAGTTGCATATACAAGACTTTGTTCCTTCAAGTCAGGAAAAGCCAACAACACATGACAAAAATACTAGTATGATCGGCTGTGGAGCTCGAGATGTATGTCTCGTTCTCTTCGTTCATATTGGAAGAATGCACAAACATTTCCAAAGGAGTTTTAGTAGACATGCAAAAATGCTCAAAATTGATATAAAATCCAAACCATAGCTTCCAGATCGAGACATTGCTTGCCAGAAAAATACAATGGACATCTTAGTTTTGAGCTTAGTGCTGCATTTGAATGTTTTCTCATTTTCTTCTTACTTTTTTCTTGGGGGTGGGGCTGAGCTTATGCACAAGTAAAAGTTCTGAATTAGATGTTTTACCTGCCAAAAGCAGAAGAATACAATCCCTTTGATGCACATGAACTTTGTTAATGGTTTGTGCGGGGTAAGTTCCTTGGCAAAAACATGGTAAAAGACAACCAGAGAATACATTGCCAAAGAAACAGAAATGTTAAGAATGATGGTAAATGTCCATCTTAACCAGCTTGGATACATTCCTAATAGTTGCAATGTTATCATCAAAACGGAACAAACAGGGCGGATGACTACAAACTGCCACGTCCAATGTTTGAGAAGTAATAAATTTCTATGGTCCAAACGAACAATTCGAGGCTGCAAATGATTAAACAGGTAAACTTGATCTCAAAGTTAAATAGATATAAAAAATTACATGTGTTCCAAAAAGTTCTGATAGAAAGGAAAATCCTATCGATTCCAACAAACGAGTCCAAACATAACAATTAAATCGCAATGCATAACAACTTCATACCTGAAATAGTGTAACTGGAAACGAATGGTGGATTTCCCTTCCTTTGATTTCATCAGGTATGGCATTTTTGCTCATAGATATATTCAAATAGCTATACATCAAAACCAAGAACTTAGCAATCACCTATAATTCAACAAATATACAAACGGTTAAGAATGATGCAATTAACTAAGGGCCAGTTTGGGATACCTTTTAAAAGTGTTTAAAAACACTTTTAAACATTTTCAAAAGTTAGCTCAAACGGATACTAAGAACGGGAATTGAAAAAAGAGAAATTAAACTAAACCATGTTAAAAAAAAAACTCACAAAGGCTTCATAACATTCTTTGACAGAATCAAGAAACATGAAAAACTCCTTGCTCCCTTGAATATCTAACAAACCCACAAAGGAATCAATAGCATAAACAGGAGCCATTAATATAATAATGATAATAGCTTTTTGTTCTTTAGGATTCTTCCAATAAAAGAGATGCTGAGATAATAACTGCACTGTATAATGCATTGTTAACATCACACTAAATCCAGATCCTAATACTGTCAGCTGTTGAGGACTCAAAGTTGATAAATCCATTATAATTTATGATGGGATCTGCAAAAATATATAAAGAAATTGTTCAGGAATCAAATTAAATCACAAATCCCAAGTAAAAGAACTCAAATTTATTGTAAAAAAACTGGTCTTTTGATTTGAATTCCAATTATTTTTAGGAAAACGAGTTCTAGAATCAGCAAAAACAAATACCCATCAACAAAATTAAACAATAATATGAAATTTGCATAATTAATCAAGTGAAAAATCGAAGCTTTGAACTAAATTGAATTACCAAATTCGGAATTTCTTTTAAACTTCGGATAGGAGTTGCTTAGGCTGCTCCAATCGTCCTGGGAATGGGAGAAACTACTGCGAAATAATGCTTAGTGTCGACATGTCGGAATATTCTGGAAATAAAACAAATAATACTAACTGCCGACATGTCGGAGAATTGTGTGAGCATTGAGCTACAAGTCGTCTTAAGAAATCTACATATCGGTAGAAGGTGGGCTAGGCTATTTACTAAAAGCCCAACAAGTTCACATGAGATAGGAAAATTATCCTATATTAGGTATGGTTTTAAAAAATATCCTACTTAAAATTTTACTTTCTTTTTTACCCTCAATTAACACTTTTTACCTAAATTATAGTAAAATCTCACCCATAAATCTGGAGTCAGTTATTAGTTTTAACTTGAGGCAGTTTCGAAACTTCGATTAACATTAACGTATTTTTTATACATTAAATTGATAAAGGAGTAGTTATGAAAATTACCTCATGTGAAATGTATGTGACAAGACCGACATCTATATTTTGAGCTTTATTAATAAATTTTTCAGAATCTTGAAGTTAAAAGTTTAAAATATGCTAAATATAGGATTTTTTTTTCACAATGACACAAAAGTATATAGAGATTGTCCAATTTAAAATAATTAAGAGAATGTCTATTATTTACGATGTTCTGTTTTGAAAACTCGTTTTTGACCTTTTCTAAACCTGTCTTTTACCACATATTCAGAAAAACAGGTCTTAAATTTTTTTAATGGAAAATGAACTTTCATTAATTTAATACAAAACTTTCATTAAATTTATTTCCCAAAAAAAAGTCATTTTAATTTTTTTTCCATTTTTAAAAATATAAATTCAAAAAATGCTATAGAATGGAATTTCTCATTTAATTAATCTCCCAGATAGCCTATTATTATTATTATGACTTTAACACTACCCTAATATTTACCATCATCATATGGCTCGCGGCCTAAAGGCCGGCCATGACTCGGCTCGGGCTCGGCCCAAGCTCGACTCGAAAGTCAACGTTTGACGAGCCGGCTCTCGGCTCATTAATTGTTTGGATTGGATATGAGCCTCCCTTTTTTTTGAACAAGCCAGCTCGTGGGGCAGCTCGTTTGAGCCTCCATAGGGCCGATCCAACGAGCCGGCTCAAGCTTGGCCCAAATAAAGGTCGCAATATTTATTTATTATTTAAATAAAATTTTATATTATTATCGTTTTAAAATTTTAAGATAAAAAATTCTATTATAACTTAACAATAGAGTTTAAAAAACATATTAAATTAAACTTAAGCGTCAGTTGCTCTAACAGAGAGAGTCGTTGACTATCTCTTTGATATGTTTTTTTGAATCTATCTCTTTGATATTTTTTTTTACTTATATTGTAGTGATGCACATTATTCTCAAATATTAATATATGAAATAATTAATAAAAATATTTATTTTTTAAAGTTGATACTTTTGTGTAATTACTAAATAAGATAAAATAAAATAGTTAAAATATTTTACGGATAAAATTGTTATTTAAAATAATAAGTTTAATATGTTAATTTTGTTAACACTTAATTTTTTAAAAAAAGTGGTTCGAAAGTTATTCATCATTAGTCGTTGAGAAAATATAATACAAAAATGAACTTATATGATAGGCTGAGCTAGGTTTGCTCCAACAAGCCAGGCCCAAGCTCGGCTCGATGAGCCTAACCCATGAGCTGAGCCGCGACCTTAATATTTTAGATTGGGCCGAGCTGGCTTGGCTCGACCAAAAGCAAAGGCTCGTTGGGCTCGAGCCCGAGTCGAGCTTGAGCCTTCTAATGTTTGGGCCGAGCCGAGCCGATGGTGACCTAATATTGAGATTTCGTGGCCAACATGAGTATCAATTGGTTTGACATATACTCCCTTTCTCTTGAGGTCGAAGGTTCGAGCCCCCCTCCCCACTTTGATGTAATCTCAAAAAAAAATATTGAGATTTCGTGCAATGCTTCGAGGAAAGACACGATAGATAGAGAATGGGCTAAGCCTTGATTTTAAAATTAACATTTTTTTTTTCAATTAAATTTTTTTCTAAGATCACGTGGATTCTGAACTATTTTATAAAACGTGCACAGCGTTTTCAATGAAAAAAAATTAATTTTTTCTATCTTCTAATAAATAAATATATTATAAAAATAATCCCCGCAGCTGAATCTTCGGCTGCCTCCATGTGCAAATTAGGTTGGAAATCTTGATTCAATCCAGATGCGATAGAAGTCCAAAAGAGAGTATATTCTGTTAATTTAATACAGAAATTAGAAAGCTTAAAAATGTGTAGCAAAAGTTAGAGAATTCCCTCAAAAGTGTATCAATAAACCTCAATTTTATTTAGATGTTACATTAAATTAAAGAGGATGAACCATATCATAAAAATTAAAAATCGACACGTTTCAAATGAAATTTTTTATGCGATAGAAATAGTCACTTGGATTTTTAATAACAATAATAATGTTGTGAATCCCAAAAAAAGTAAAGGAATTAATAAATAAAATACGATTACAATTATAGAGTAGTTTTAGATTATCTCTTAATAAGAAACTTGCTTTTCATACACATGCATTATTGTATATTTTATTTTAAGGATTTTTTTTTTAACATAAAAGAAGTATGGGGCGGTACAACATTAATATTGTAAGGCAAGTGACAAGTGGGTTGCTTGTCGTAATATACAATACAACGTGAGTTTGCTTCAACTTTCAAATTAAACGAACACATTCAAATTCAAGTTTATCTTATACATGTTAGAAACCTAACTTCATATACATATAGAGAGAGAGAGAGAGAGAGAGAGAGAGAGAGAGAGAGAGAGAGAGAGAAAGGTTGACTTAAAAAAAAACCTTCATATACATAGGCAAAGGTATATATATAAGGTTTCAATGTTAAGAATTTAGATTTTAAAATTTTAAGAATCAAGATGTACTATATTTTGATATGAAAATAAACGGGTAACATATTGATGTTGCGTTGTTTATGTGATTTTTTAAAATCAATTCCTATACAAATTTTTATTACTTCTGAATGAGTAAAGAAGAGGGAAAAAAATTTGGCTACATCATAGAATATAGGGATGATTTTAAAATACTTATTAGATACTCGCTGTTTCTCATAAAATAGTTATTCCTCCCTTCACAAATATTAAAATATAATTTTTCTAAACGTAAAAAGTCCTAATTGGAACATATAACTCAAATCTTCAAGTACCAAAATTATAATTTTCCCTAGACTAAATTAAACAAAAATGTAAATAAATCAAGAATATGTAACAAATTATAACAAATAATAATAATAAAAAAAAAAGTAGATGTCATAATCTCACATGGAAAATGCACCCCCTCCTTGCATTGGCGTCCAAAGTCAACTTTGTTCAATTTAGAATATACAATTAATTATTAGCTTACTTGTACTCAATGAAAACATGAGGGCACACTTTTCTTCTTGTTATTTAAACAAGTGCAAGTTAGGCTTTAGGTTTAAGGTTTAGGAATTATATCATGTCTGTCTTTAGATTTGTAGTTTTTGGTTTCATAGTTTTGCCTCAATTAGCTCAAGGATGGAGCAAAGAAGGCCACATTCTAACTTGTCAAATCGCGGAGGTATATATCTTATATTTATCTTTTCCTTTTCATCATTACTCGTGTTTAAATTCGTATAATATGTTAAGAAACAAATCTGACATCGGTTAAATTTAAGAAGGATGACAACATCTCGATTAGTTACGAATGTTTTATTCCACGTGTTGAAATTATATATATGTAGATTTGGAAAAAAAACTAAGAATGGGAATTTGAAAACAGGGACTTATGAATGAAGAGGCAAAATCGGCAGTTCAAAAATTGATACCAAAATCAGCAGAGGGAAACTTTTCAGGGTTGTGTGTATGGGCAGATCAAGTCCGGTTTCGATATCGATGGACGAGTCCCCTTCACTACGTTAATACTCCTGATCATGCTTGCAATTTTCGTTATGCAAGTAAGCTATTTCCTAACTATACTTTATCTTCTTCAAAAATTTGGTTAATCGTTTCCTTTTTTTTTTTTAAATGATTGATGGCAATAAATGGTAATAGTTTTATGTTGATTAATGATTTATTGATGTGCTAAATAATTTGTTATATTTACAATTTTTTAGAGAATAATATTTTTATAAAAAAAAAAATTAGAATAATACTAACTTTGGAATCATCCTAATGTTTTTTTTTTTTTTTTTAATTTTATTGGGTTACATAAATTTCTCAAATATTTGTTAATATAGTATTTTCAAAAAGTATTTACAAATATAGAGAACTTTCATTCATGGTAACTAATGAAATCAGTGATAATTTATAAGGTGAATTAATGATTATATGTGAAAATCAGTGATCACGTGATCAAATCTGATAATTAAAAACAATTATGTAGGCCCATTTGATTATCATTTTATTTCCTGTTTTTTATTTGTATTTTTTTTTAAATATATAACTATTGGTTAAATAGGTGGGTTATTCCGTTTTTAAAATTTTAAAATATTTGCTTAAAATTATGTTGTTTTTTAATTTTTAGATTTTTTTTATTTAATTTTATTTCTAGCTTTCAATTTTCTCTTTTATTTTTAAACTATAAACTAAACAAATGAAATGATCTCAAATAGCATTTTTTTCATATTAATTATTAAAATGTCAAAACATATTAATAATATCTAAATAGCAGTTAATGAACTATAGTTTAATTATTTATTGAAATATTTTATTATTTTTATTGATTTTTTTAACTTTTTTTTTAATTCAATAAATTATTAAACTGTTATTTTATTTTTACTTTTTTGGAATTTTTGTTTGTGAAATTAAAAAACCAAGTTTTGTAGGGGATTGTCATGACCAAAAGGGTGTAGAGGGTAGATGCGTTGCCAATGCCATTCGGAATTACACCTCTCAGCTTATGGAATACAATGCTGGAACCTCTGACCGTATGCGATCCCCTCCTTTTACTTAATTATATAATTTAAATTTATTAGTTTTCAACCTCATTACAATTTTTATTATTATTATTAATTAATGAGCTAATTAATTAAACTGCAGATAACTTGACTGAGGCTTTGTTATTTCTATCTCACTTCGTGGGGGATATTCATCAGGTTAGTTTAACTTTAGGGATAATTACTAAAATAATATATTTCTACGTACTAATTGTTTAAATGTTAAAAATTTTCAAAAATTACTCAAATAGTATAATTATAGTTCAATAATTTATTGAACTAAAAAGAGTAAATAATAATAATAAATTCATTAAAAAAAATAATAAAAAATAATCAAATCGTTCGATAAATTATTGAACTTAAACTTTAAAAAAAAAGGAAAAAAAACAAACAAATTCAGAAAATTACCCGTGAAATAGTTCAATTATTTATTGAACTATAATTATACTATTTGAGTAATTTTTATAAAGTTCAGACATTTTAGTAAGTATAGTTCAGTAATTTATTGAAGTATAATTATACCATTTGAGTAATTTTTAAAAAGTTTTGACATTTTAGTAATTAGTAGGTAGATTTATGCTATTTGTGATAAATTTTATTACCTTTATATTAACTATTATTTTATTAATTAAGTTAATTATAATCTGAATTATTATATTTTTATTTCTAACAAAATCCTTTTTCCTCCAGCCATTGCATGTTGGGTTTGCTAGTGATGAAGGAGGAAACACCATCGAATTACGTTGGTTCAGGCGCAAATCTAATTTGCATCATGTGAGTATTCCCAACTTTTATTTCATTTTTGAGTGTATCTAATAATTTACACGCACCTCGACTAATCACACAGTATAATGTTATATTTGAAATTGAAATGTTTAGGTGTGGGATAGGGATATAATTCTTACCGCTCTTGATGATTATTACGACAAGGACCAGGGTCTTCTCCTACAAGATATTGAACATAACATCACTGATGCAGGAGTAACACACCCCATCTATATATTAATTCATCAAATTAGTATAATTTCATTAATTATTTCATTTACATGTGTAATTATGTTAATTAGGTACCTCCTTGTTTATTTAATTTTTAGGGAATTTGGACCGATGACGTACCGACATGGGAAAGTTGCAAAAATACCAATTCATGCATAAACAGGTCTCTCTTTATATATAAATTAAATGTATTACATGATAATAATAATAATAAAAATAATATGGTTTATTAATTAAAAAAAATTGTCTCACATATTTTTTTATTTTTTTTAAATGGGTATTAGGTGGGCTGAAGAGAGTATAGAAGCAGCTTGCGAGTGGAGTTACAATGGAGTTGAGGCTGGTATTACTTTAAGAGGTAAAATTAAGTGCCAATTTTAAATACTTTATTCAGGTTTAAAAAATAATAATTATTCCAGTTAAAACTCTTTAATATTTCTAACCTAAAAATAATTTTAGACCAATCCAAAAAATTATTTCAAACGGTCTCTAAATCTAATATCCATATGAACTTTTCTTGAGTAAATAATCAAATCTTAATTAATTGTGTAATTAGAGATATAATATTCAAAAGAAAACTCCTTAATTAATTAATTAATATAATAAAATTGCAGAGGAATACTTTGATTCAAGGCTACCAATCGTGATGAAACGCATAGCTCAGGGTGGGGTCCGCCTCGCTATGCTTTTAAATCGGGTCTTTGCTGGAGATGCTCTTCAAGGATTCGCCTCCACAATTTAATTTAATTAATGTTGGACTTAGAAATTAGAATCTCTCTCTAATGTTTTTTTTTTTTTTGTCAATTTCTTTGTTTGATTTTGTAACACTTGCTTTAGTAATTGTAATATGGCCAATTAATAATCTTATTGGGTCCAAAGTGGACGTTTAATAAACTAATTCAATAGTTTTCATCTTTAAGAAAACAAGTCAAACTATACTCTTGTTCCTTTATATAAGGATGAGTTTTATTTAGTACATATCATTTTACAATCGATATTTTAGTCTTTATAGATTATGAGATAACCTCTCAAGTATTTTGATTGTTAATTAATTTAACATCTTGATATTTATGAATTGTTAATTTAATTATGTTTTAAAGAAAATATGATAAATATATACATAAATGTGAAAAAATAAGGGTAAATTGCAAATAACACTCTCGTGGTTTTAGTCAAAATCATGAATAGCTCATGTAGTTTAAAAATGACAAATCACACATTTGTAGTTTCAAATTATGATAATAAAGATCATTCTCCTCCAACATTGTAAACTTTCTTTTAGCTATAACTTATTCGTTTGAACTCTGATTTGAATGATTCAAGATGTTTTCAGATTCTCATTTCAAACTCTATGTTATGGTCACTTCAAAAGATCAAAATCGTTAATAAAATAAAGAGTTTATTATCATCAAAATATTATGTATGATTGAAACCAACCCGTTTGTTTACTGACGATTTATAAGTTTTCAAGTGATCATAATGTAGAGCCTTAAATGAGAATTCCAAAATATCTTGAATCATCTAAATTGGAGTTCAAACGAAGAAATTATGACTAAAAGAAAAATTGAAACGTTGGAGGGGATGCGTCTTATTGGCATAATTTGAAACTACAAGGGTGTGATTTATCATTTTTAAACTACAGATGATATTCATGATTTTGATCGAAACCACAAAAGTGTTATTTACAATTTATCCAAAAAATAA
Organism: Gynostemma pentaphyllum; assembly: GCA_028015215.1. Lineage (NCBI taxonomy): Eukaryota > Viridiplantae > Streptophyta > Magnoliopsida > Cucurbitales > Cucurbitaceae > Gynostemma > Gynostemma pentaphyllum. The sequence continues at coordinate 42,228,146 of CM051346.1, read as the reverse complement.
TCACTAAAGTAAAAGTTAATGTCTATCTAATGTTGTAGAAAAAATCTACATGTACAATCGCTCACTTGTTGACTTCATTAACGTAAATTGATTTATTGAATTGATCAAGGTTGTTAATGATTTTATATCAGAAAGATGAAGTGATCTTATAACATTTATAAATTCTACGAGTAAACTCTTCTCATTATCGATTAGTTTTGAATGAAAGCGTATGATTATTAAAGTGGTATCAAAATTCAAAAAACTCAAATGTGCATTTAGCCCAAAAATAGAAAATAGAAACTAGTCCAAGAACGATGAGTCCAAAAGAGTCATCATCTTGAAGACATGTTAAAGATCTCGCATTGAAAAGATTAAAAGACCCAATAAAGTTTATTTATATTAAGGGTCACTCTTGTCATTATAAAATCATATTGCATTAATTAAAATTAATTATTAATGTAGACACCTATTTTCGTCCATTGTTATTTTAATTGTGAAAAACGAAAAAAAAAATTGATTTATGTTTAATTAAACTTAGTAAATAGATTTTTAGGGTAAATATAATTGCATTTTTTTTGTTGTTCTAGTGTTTTATTAGTGAGAATAAAAAAAATAAAAAAAATAACATTGTGTCAAATTTGGTTAAAATTGATTTGAATTGTAATTTAGAGTGAGTCTTCAACACCTAATGCTACTGAAATTGAGGTGGAGACTCTTGATGAAGTAGAGTATCCTCAAGAACATAAAGACATATAACCTGCTACTGAAGGAATGGATAGCCAGCATTCTAAAACTTTGAATTTAGACATATATACTCTCATAAGAGATAGAGAAAGAAGGAAAATCACACCACCAACCAGAGTTGGGTATGCTGATTTGGTTGCCTATGCTCTAGCAGTCTTAAGTGAATTATCTATGGATGAACCCACTAACTACCAGGAAGCACTAACATCACCTAATAGTAAGAAGTGGCAGAAGGTTGTGCAAGAGAAGATGGACTCACTGATTAAAAATAAGACATGAAGCCTAGTTGAAAATTCACATCATCAAAGGGTAGTTGGATGTAAATGGATTTTCAAATTGAAAGGGGATGTCAATGAAGAATCAAAAGTGAGGTTCAAGGCAAGACTGGTAGCTCAAGGGTACACACAGAAAGCTGGAATTGACTATAATGACGTTTTTTCACCTGTTGTTAGACACACATCAATCAGAGTACTTCTGTCATTGGTTGCCTATGTAGATTTGGAGCTGGATCAAATGGATGTGAAGACAACCTTTCTTCGTGGTGAATTAGAAGAAACTATCTATATGAAACAACCAATGGGATTTGTAAAGAAAGGGGAAGAAGAGAAAGTCTGTCTGCTAAAAGTCACTCTATGGACTTAAGCAGTCCCCTAGACAGTGGTACAAAAGGTTTGACAAGTTCATCATAACAACTGGATTCAAGAGAAGTCTATATGATCAATGTGTGTACTACAAAGAGGTAAGTGATAGTCAGCTCATATACTTACTATTGTATGTTGATGATATGTTAATTTCCTGCAAAATCAAATCTGAAATTAATAAGTTAAAGAATGAGCTGAAAAGAGAGGTTGACATGAAGGATCTTGGTGAATCAAAAAGAATCTTTGGGATAGACATCCTTATAGATATAAAGAGGGGCATTCTCAAACTATCTCAAGCTGGATATTTTGAAAAACTATTAAGTAATTTGAATCATGAAAAGTCAAGAGTAGCTAGAACACCTTTCTCAAGACAGTTTAACTATCTGCTATGGACAGTCCAACAGAGGTTGAAGAAGTAGATAAAATGTCTTTAATTCCTTATGCTAACACTGTAGGATGTCTAATATATGCTATAGTCTGTCAAGGCCTGATTTAGCCCATCCATTGAGTGTTGTTAGCATATTTCTAACAAATCCAGGGATGAGTCATTGGTCTGCTGTGAAATAGATCATAAGGTATCCTAAAGGCTCAATCAGTCTTGGCTTAGTCTACAGAAAGAGAGATAATTCGGTCACAAAGATGAATCAAATTGTGAAGGGCTTTTTGGACTCAGACTTTGCTGCTGACCTTGACAAAAGAAGATCTCTTACAGAGTATGTTTTTCAAGTTTGCTCAAACACTGTCAGCTGGAAATTAGTGCTTCAACTTGTTGTAGCTTTATCATCAACATAAGCTGAATATATTACATTAACAGATGCAGTGAAAGAAGGTAAGTGGTTGAGAGGATTGACAAATGAACTCAAATGAACTCATGGGAAGTTCTTATTCTGCCACCATCCTATGTGACAATCAAAGTGCAATATTTCTCACAAAGAACTAGACCTTTCATGACAGAACAAAGCACATTGATGTGCGTTATCATTTTGTTAGAGAAAAATTGACTAAAGGGGATGTAAAAATGGATAAAGTCTCAACCATGGATAATGCAGCTGAACTGTTCACAAAGTCAGTACCAGAGGAGAAGCTGATGGCTTGCTTAAAATCCATTCAGCTTGAAAAAGGCTAATGCCAGTAGCTGTTCCAAGCACACTCAGAACTGAATTAAGGAGCTTATGACCAAGGTGGAGATTGTTATGAAAATGTGGTCATAAACAGAAGAGAATTACACATCAGCAGCTCAATTTCTTTGTAGCCTCATCAACATTTTAGAAGCAAGAATAAAGGAGCTTTCTAGAAGGTTTATGCACTTTGTTTTGGTGTGCATAATAGAATCATGTGGATGAGAGAGAAATGTGAGAGTTGAGGGAATATTGTATAAACAATGTGTAATCTCCTTGAATTTAGTGTGAATGAAATTCTTGAGTGTGCTTGAAGAGTGGATGTAGGCAAATTGTTGAACCACTACAATCCTTGTCTTGATTTCTTCTTCTTCCTTCATCATCTTTTTCGATTTATTGTTTTTATTACTGTTTTATTTTTATCTGCATTTTCTATCTTAAAGAACTCTATTGATAAGTAGTTTTGTGAGGTTTGAGCTCTGGCTTGGGAATAACAATAATGTTTTTTTTAGTTTTTAATTCTTTTTTAGATATAACATCAAATTAGGGGAGAAAATACTCAGAATCTTCAATCATATGAAAAGGAAACTTATGTCTAACCACTCAACTATAATTCACAATAATTTTTTGTAATTAATAATCACTTGCTAAAATTTTCATCTAGAGTGAATAATAGGGTAAAATGCAAATAAGATCATTGTATTAAAAAATTAGCTTAAAAGTATTTTTAATTTTTAGTTTTGGCATTTTATTTTGTTATATAAAAAAAATATTTTAATTCTTTTTTCTTCTTAAATGACTAGCAGATTTCAAAATCCCTCTTCTCTTCCTTAATTCCTAAACTTTCGTTTTATTTATTTCTTTTGTAAAATTGTTGGCGCCCTCTCTCCTTTAAAACCCACATAAGATCTGTTTCAATCACTAGCTTTCTAATTGCGTTTGTTTAGGGAAAATCTACACCTTTTTTATTGCTACCTTTTAGGGATTGTTTGAGCTAATTTAGTTATTTCTTAGCTGGCTCTTCTAACAGTTATCTCCATTAGAAGTGTTCAAAAATGGATATAAATCTGAGTTGCTTTCTTGTCTAACGATAAGCTTTTGATGTCTAATTCTTGGCTTTGTTATTAGTATTATTTTGTGGTAAGAATTCTGTTTGATTAGTGTGTATTAAAGTGTTTCAACCATCTACATTCAACAAAGCTTCAAGTTGAAAGATTCTTGAGAAAATAAGTCCTACAACTTCTAATCGAGGAAGGGAGTTTCTCGAGAAAGTTCTCTACAAGGGGATCTTGTTCGGGACGTCATTCTCACAAAGGGGAGCTTGTGGTGATCAAAATAAGAACGAGAGGTTCTTGATTCAAATCTACACAAGGGGAGCCTGTGATCGAATCCACCGGAACGTACTTTTACAAGGAGCATCGTGAAGAAATTAGAAAAGGGAGTTTTCGCAATTTCTGTCTTTTGCTTTAACTTTCTTGTTGAAAAGTGACTAACTAGTGGATTGTTTGTGGGGTAGAGCCCCATGAGTTTTTACCGATTAGAGGTTTCTCACGTTAATCACTTCGTTGTGTCCTCTTTACTTGCATTTATATTTTTGTTTATTTGCTAATTTTCAAATCTGCTTTGCTACTCCTGCTAATGCAATCATCGTTGCAACACTGAATCCGTAATTTAAATTCTGCATAATTGAGAATCTGCATAATTTATATTCTGTCATCTTCGTCTCTGTCAAGCCTTCACCGTTGTAACACTCGAAACCATCTCCTGAATTGCTGCTTTATTTAGACTAAAATTTGTTTCAATCAATCTTATTAAAATCAAAGAGTTTAGGTCCATCATTTTTTATCAAATGCATGAACACCCCCTGTAATTTGAAAATGACAAATTATACCTATGTGGTTTATATTATTCCAATGAGACCTTTCGCTTCAATGCCATTAATTTTCTTTTAGCCATAACTTTTTCGTTTGGACTCCGATTTGGATGATTCAACATGTTTTGAAATTCACATTTCGATTTATGTTGGAACAATAGTTGGAATATGAACAGAAACAGAACTTGTATTGAATTGTAACTGATTACAATAACAAACAGATCAGTAATAACAAGAAAGTAAAAACATAAATGAAAGGACAACGTTACTGTAAAATTCTCCAAAGCACGGACAGGCCGTTGTCCTGAAGTCGATATTGCCCCGCTCAGGTTGTTTGTGGTTCGTCGGCAATTCGACTCGGCAGGATTCGATGGAGCGTTCTTGAATACAACAACCAGAGATTCAAGAACCTGTTAAAACCCCTCTAAAACAGCTCTCAAAAGTTGACAGAAAAATGAAGAACGAAGAACAGCGAAGAGAGAAAGAAAGAAATCAGATATTGGATTTCTTGGTCTGTTTGAGAGTGAAAAACCTGTCTCTATTTATAGGGAGACGGATTAGTAACTCCAAAAACGAATTAAATTCTGGGATTAAATTCCAGAATTAATTCTGATTGTAACGGTCGCCAGAAACGGTAACCACAACGCCGGAAACGGCAAAGGCCATTATGAGCAGCTGTTACATTTTTCTGAATTTAAAAAGAAATTAAATAAATATTCTTTAAATAAAAAGAATATTATTTAATCAAGATGACCGGCCCAAACCCGAGCCTGCCCGACTGGGTCATGACTTGACGTGCGGGGGGGCGGCGCGTGGACTGAAGCCCATTGGGTGCGCGCTCGGCCCTCGCAAAATCTATGGAACCCCAAAGGGCCCAACCCAAAGTGCAAGTGTAGGATATATAAAGTGATGTTAGATTTGTGATCTTTCCAATGTGGGACAAGTGAATTTTTCACTTTCCCACAAATCACAACTTCAACTTTTCTCTCTACACTTCCTCTTACTTTCACTCTTAAATTTTATACTTCATTATGTATAAAATTCAACAATTTATACGTTATGATAACTTCGAAACTTTGAAATCGTTAATAAATAAAAAAGTTTATTGTCAACAAAATACGAGGTATGATTGACACCATTAACCCTTTTTGGTTACTGATGATTTAGAAGTTTCAAAATAACTATAATGTATAGCTTGAAATGAGTATTCCAAAACATCTTAAATCATCCAAATCGGAGTTCAAACGAAGAAGTTATGGTTAAAAGAAATTAATGACATTCAAAGAGATGAGTCTCATTGTAATAATATGAAACCACATGGTATGATTTGTCATTTTTAAACAATCGAGGATATTCATGCATTTGGCAAAAACTATCATGGTCTTATTTGCATTTTACCCTAAATAATATTATAATACAAAGTCTTAATCTTCCAATTTTAAGATAAGTAGTCAGTAATGTGATTGATGGATCCATTTATCTTCTAATAGGTCATTTAAAAGGATATTTACTGTACAGTACGCGTTGATCTTACGTAACATAAAACTCATCATTCTTATATACTGTCATTAAGTTCTGTTTTATTAATAATTTAGGTTTTTTATTTTTAAAAGTTAAGCATTGTTAACTAATAATTTATCCGGTCTTTTCAAATTTTTAAAAATATTTTGAAATTTTATTAAATTTTGAAAAACGTTTTTAAATATTTTAATCAAATTCACAAAAAAAAAAGTTTCGTATTTATTTTTTATCTGTTTTTTCTTTTTATAAAAAAAAAAACAAACCAAAAATAAAAAAATGTTATTAAACGAATATTGTTTTTGTTTTTAAAAAACAGAATGCAGAAATGGTTATCTAATGGAGCCTAAAATTACCTTTTTTTAGTTTTTAAAATTTATCTAGATTTAAAAAATATTTTTTAAAAATAAATTACACGAAAAAAAAATATTATAATAAATTTTAAAAATACTTTACAAAAACCATTATTAAACCCACCACTAAACAAATCCATTTAGAAGCTTCAATACTTTGAATTAGGATATCCAAAGTGCCATGCCATTAGTGATAGCAGTAGCTGCAAACTGCAATACAGATTACTGAAGTTAATAGTCTTTTTTGTTTTCACACTTCAAATCTCCACTGAATTTTTAAATTAAATATTAAAAAAAAATCTTTTGGGACCCAAAACAAGAACCATATATTCTTCGAAGAACTTGAAGCCCTATATTTTATCAGCTTTTAATAAAGAAAGTGAAAATGAAAGATGAAAAAATTATTCCGATACTCTAAAATTGTTGGGGAAATCTAACCAACAATCAAAGCTCAATTGTTTGAGTTGCTGTTACTTTAGTGGTAGATTTAAGCTTTCGTATGGGAGGCTTCATTCTCAATGAGGAGAAATTATTCGAGGGGCTGTCTCAGTGTGGTCGTCCCCCATTCTTTGACATCTGTCATATTTTCTTCATTTTTAAAATCATTTGAACATCTGTTTTTACAAATGTAATGGACGCATATCTCGAGGAAATCTAATTTATTATATGACCAATCTAAAAAAATATTAATTTGAAAATCGTTTGTTGCTCTATTATTTATAATTCAATTTTTTTAGTTAAATGTAAAATATATTAGCGCACTTTATATTATTGTTAAATCATACCTCTATAGTTTAAAAATGTTTTTAAACATCTCTGCACTTTTGTAAAATTATAAATCACACAATTTTATCAGTGAGTTTTAACGTTGAAATTTTTTATATTTATACAATATAAATAGTTGTAGCTTCCTTTTTTTTATTTACCGATGGTTAAAGTTTAGTGAGTAAATTGTAAATAGAGTTGTTTATAGGGGTAGCAATATATGTGAATAATTTGAGGAGGTAAGATTGAATCATATGACGTGAGATTTTATAGAAGGAAGTATTATCCAATATCTCTCATATAATTTACTTTTCTTGTATTAGATAGTAACAATTTTGTAACTAGATTTATTGTCTACTTTCTCTTAAATATTTAGAAAGGGAATGTTTGATAAAAGAAATTATTAAGCATGTGTTTGAAGCTGGTATTGTGAAGCTTGAGTTTGTGTAGTTTGAGTTTGAATGTGTCAAGGTATATGTGTTTTAGAAACCTTAGTTCTTGTAGCTTGTGTTTGGTAGAAAGGGTTTAAATATTAGTTTTGTGTTGTTTAATTCTTTTAGAGGGTTTAACAAACCCTTATTTTTTACTTTAAAAATTTATGGGTTTAGAAAAATCAAATTCGAGATAATTAAAATCTACTTAACAAATATGAGTTAGGTTAATAAAGTCCATCCCACCCCTTCTACCAAACATATGGAAGATGTTAGTAGCTAGTAGGTTAATGCAACTACTTATATAGTACCAAAGGTATAATTAATAAAATTCAAAGCCTAAGTTATACAAATTTCAAAGACAAAATGGGTAAATAATTTTAGGGTAAAATGAAAATATAAGACCTTAGATTTTGATCAAAAACATGAATACCTCTTATAATTTAAAAAGGGCAAATTATATCTCCGCAGTTTCAAATTATGTTAAATGAGACAATTCCCTCCAATGTCGTTAACTTTCTTTTAACCAGATAAGTTTTTCGTTTGAACTCCGATTTGGTTGATTTAATATGTTTTGAAATCCTTGTTTCGAGTTTTATATCATGGTCACTTCAAAATCTTTAATAAATAAAAGTTTATTTATTGAAAATTCTACAACAATGCTAAACATATGGATGAATGCAGAATTGCATGTAAGAATAGTAAATCAAATAAATATAAATGAAGGAAATTGAAAACGAAGTGAGGCATGCATATCTGCAGATTTTCTTAAGACAATATTTGCCCATTGCTTAGGTGCTACAGATAAGGGACAACAGTCTCCCAAGATACAACACTTCTAACCAAAGTTAATAAAGCACTTTACTAACCTTGACAGTTAAACTGAAAACTTGAACGAAAAATCTCTTTGAATCCGAAAGCAAAACGAACAAAAGAATAGTAGCCTATTTATAGGCAAATAGTGACTGCTTGCAGTAGCTGTTCGTATGGTGCAATCTGAACCATACGATCGCACTACTTCGAAATAGATGGTCCAGATCGTGTCCCTTTGACTGATCAGATGCATCTGATCGTACGTGCGAAGTGCAAAGTGCGCCCTAAAGCGCCCAATGCCACCTTTGCGACGTGCGCGTCCATGAGGTTCGCACCACCTTGTGATAGCCATGGTCAAACATGAAGGGATGATTTACTAAACTAGCGGAATTTGATTTAGTAAACTAATTAACATTTAATTATGGATCTATTAATATCATGCAATTTGTGAAAAAACATGTAGATTCATGCTTTAAATTTCGAAAATTAAAATCAAAACTTACATTGAGTAATAAATGGAGAATCGGTTGGAGGTTTCTTTACAGCATCAAATCCTCAGCAACACCGGATCTTCTACGCTATATCCCGATCGATCAAACGAAATCCGATTGTGGGATCGAACTTTAGAAGAAATTGGGAAGAAGAAAAATATTTTCTTCCCAATTTTGAATAGGGAAAATCGGCACTCAAGGGGGGAGAGGAGGAAGAGAGAATTCCGAATTTCTAAGGAATTTAATTGTGTGATTTATGAATGACCCAAGTCTCCTATTTATAGGAAAATAGGAATTCTAATCCCATTAGGATTAATCTATAGAGATAAATACAAAAAGAAAAAAGATTATCTCTTTCCTTTATCTTACAATTTCGAAAATGCCATAGATAAATAGGAGATTGTTTTATTTTCTTTATTTTATTTATCTTGGGTAAATAAATCTATATAATTATTATAGGATATAATTCAAATAATTATCTCCTACAAATTATCTATGAAGGCCAAAATTAATAATAAATAATTAATAAATCAAATTTATTTAATTAATTATTTTGGGCCAATTTCAATTGGGTTCATTAATCCAATTGGGCTTGAAACTCTCTCTTAAATTAATAAGTCCAACTTAATTAATTTATTTATTAATTACCATTTAAATAAAATATTTTATTTAAACAATTAATAATATTAATATTTTCTCCCGACTGAATATTATCAAATTATATTTAATTATTAATTTCCATTTAAATAATTTTCATTATTTAAATAATTAATAATAAATATTTTAATTATTAATTTCCATTAAATAAACTCATTATTTAATTAATAATTTTATTGATAACATTTTATTATTAATTAATTATTAATTATTAATTATTAATTCCGTTCAAATAAAATTTATTATTTAAACAATTAATAATTGTTAATTAATTTCAAATTATTAATTACCATTTAAATATACTCAATATTTAAATAATTAATAATATCTAATTAATAATATTTCATTATTAATTTCATGTTTAAATAAACTCATTATTTAAACAATTAATAATGTTTATATTAATTACCGTTTAAATATACTCAATATTTAAACAATTAATATTGCCTATTTTAAGTAATTCACTTTACTTAAAATTTCCATTTCTTCTACTTGATTTCGCGACTACGATATTCGGGCTAGCATAGGGACCCGATGGACCTATAGATCATGGGCTTAATAATTAGTCAATTAATTGATTAACTCATAATCAGTTAATTACTTATTATCTAACTATGAATAATTCCACTATAGATTCATAGTTGAACTCCCCTCACTATAGATGAGTTATGTCCATTTAGTTTATCTTTATTTATATCTGTGATATAATCCTTCACGTGGAACCCTCATAATTACAGGCGGATAAATTTACCGTTTTGCCCCTGTAATTACCGTTTTATCCTTGTGTTCCCGCTGATTCTCCAATGAACTTTATCTTTAGTCGAACTAGAGATAAGATACTCCTGTGATCAATAGAAGTCGTGGCGCCACTTGTTCATGTCTCGAATCAGTACATCAAGGGAGTTTCCTAAAGTTCCTAAAATGTTTAGGTATCGCACTGATACCGTTAATTTATAGGAAAGTTATGAATTCCATCTCGTGAAAATGAGTTCCCAGCTACTTATCTAGTCATGTTCCCAAAACAGGAGTGTATTGAGCGTTCTTACAGACCGCTCTCAACCATGTGAATCAAAGAACATAACTCCATAAATAGGAGTCCGCATTTCACTCAGGATTGAGATCTATCACGGTTGATAAACTTAGTTTGATATTCGATCATTTCTCGTAAACCAGGTACTAAGGAGAAATTTGATCGAACATCGTGGTCCTGTCTTATACAATCAACATTGCATATGATACTTCCATTTCATGTCTCCCACATGAATGATCAGGATTCGATCATTTGTCTATAAACAAAATGCGAAGCTATCAACAGTGTTACCAGGATAAGGTTCCCAAACGTTATCCGTTTACTGTAGACATGTTTAAGTTACTCATCTCGACTTTAATCCTCTCGTATGACTCACATACTAAGTCGTGATTTCATAAGAGTAACTTAGGGTTTACTATTTGAATGTTTGATATTTATATATTTCCATATATTCCTAATATCATTAATTGAATCAATCTAGATAATATAAAGAACTTATGTTTATTTATTTAATTTATTCTTAATAAATTATTATTATTAAATAATTACAAGTTCTAGGACACCATTCCTAACAAAACAACCATTGACATGCCACAATAGTGAAGAAGAAAGGAGGTTCCTTACTTATATACAAGAGGAACTTTTTGGTTTTTATCAATGCGAGCAACTATCAAAACCATATAAATGGCATTTCATTGTAGGTATTTTGGAGTCTTATTCCAATTAACCCAAACATATTTAAGTTCTAACACATGTTCATATTCAATAACCTTGCATTAAATATTAGTTCCCAATTTATTAACTACATTAATTAGTATGGGATCCACAAATTATTATACAATTTTTCAAAGAAAAAAGGGTAAATACTTTTAGGGTAAAATGAAATAAGAGACCCTTAGGTTTCGGTCAAAAGCATGAATCTATATACGCCTTGCAATTTGAAAAAGGCAAATTATATCCCTGTAGTTTCAAATTATGTTAAATGAGACAATTTCCTTCCAACGTCGTGAACTTTCTTTTAGTCATATAACTTTTTCGTTTGAACTCTGATTTGGTTGATTCAATATGTTTTGAAATCCTTGTTTCAAGTTCTATGTCATGGTCATTTCAAAATCTTCAGTAAATAAAAGAGTTTATTATCATCAAAATCGTAATCTCTTTTATTTACTGATGAATTTAAAGTTTTGAAATAACCATGACGTAGAGCTTGAAACGAGGATTTAAAAATATCTTGAATCATCCAAATCAAAGTTCAACTGAAGAAGTTATGACTAAAAGAAAGTTAACGGTATTATAAGGGATAAGTCTCATTAGCATAATTTAAAATTACGTGGTTTAATTTGTCATTTTCAAATTTCAAAAGGGTATTCATACATTTAACCGGAATCACCAGTCTTATTTGCATTTATCCTAAATTAAAGAAGACAAAAAGGTACAATATATTTCTTGAATTTCCAAGTTATAATTGAGTTCATATATGTTAATCAATGTAACCAATCAACTTTCTTGTTAAGTAAATTTCATACCCCTTTCAAGGTTTTTTCAGGTTAAAAGCCATTAGATAATGTTCATCTATGAGAAAGTCAAGAATTGAGGCCAAGGCTTGTGGAGATTAGATTTGGGATAATCACATAAGTCACATCCAACATTAGTGCTGTTATTATATATAATTGATTTAAAACTTTCCCTTTTGCATCTATTTAGCTTACATGTTAATAACCTCATCTTTACGTTTTCAACAATTTGTATTAATATAAATTGGAAACACACAAATAAGATCGATTAATCGAAAGTAGAATTCGTATTCATCAAAATTAACTCATTTTAATTAGTTGCTTTACTAAGAAAATGGATTCCTCGAACAAATATCTACCAAACTTTCCCTTTTGCATCTATTTAGCTTACATGTTAATAACCTCATCTTTACGTTTTCAACAATTTGTATTAATATAAATTGGAAACACACAAATAAGATCGATTAATCGAAAGTAGAATTCGTATTCATCAAAATTAACTCATTTTAATTAGTTGCTTTACTAAGAAAATGGATTCCTCGAACAAATATCTACCGAGCCTCCCCTCCATCCGTCTACTCTATCCAGGCCAACTCTCTCTCCGTAGCTCACCGCCTGTCCACTAGAGCCCACCATGGATCGGGTTTCCGAGACTCCTCATCTTGTTCGGCACCTGAGGATTCCACCCACATCGTTAAGACCGGGGCATGATCATGGGAATATAAGGAGAATGGTACACCTCCATTGGTATGAGGCCTTTTGGGTGAAACCAAAAGCAAAACCATGCGGGCCTAGGCCTAAAGTGGACAATATCATACCAATGTGGAGTTGTGGAGGCCCGGTGTTACCCTTAACAGATTTTTAAAGGTTTAAATTTCATATAAACATTATTTTTCATAAATATTGAGTATGATATTAATAAATATGAAAAGCTCTACACAATATTCTTGTAATTTTTTTACGTAAAAATTGAATGATCATACAAAAACTATAGATATTGTATATTTTTAGTATCTTTAATTTGAGAGAGAGAATGACGTTGTGAATATGTAATCTCAAGATAAGCAATGTGTTTGTAGCAGGCAAAAGATAAGTTTAGCATTTTTAATTATAAATCCATTAGGAGTCATATATCACTAATCAACATTTTGCACAAAAGTTGACACAGATATATATTGTACATATTAGATTCTGTTTGATAATGATTTAGATTTTTAAAAAAAAATTAAATATAAGTTGTTCCTTCATAATTTTTTTCCTAATTTTAATTATACTTTTTTTGAATCTTAGTAAAATTTCAAAAAAATAAATAAGAACAATTTTTTCTTTTAGCTTTTTTTAAATTTGACTGAGATTTTGAAAATGGATTGTAAAACACAAGAAATAGTTATTTTTTTATTACAAATTTTAAAAATAGAATTGTTTTTTTTTTAAATCATTGAATTATGAAAGGAATTCATTAATAATGAATTTATCAAAAATTTAAAAGCTATATTGAACTTTAGTTTAATATATTTCAATAATAAAAACACGATTTGATAAAGTATAAGAAAAAATTTAATGAAAATAATTTATTAATGAACATGAAAAGTATTATTTTAAAATAAATTAAACTTTTACTATTTTTAAAATTTGGGTGTAAAAATTGTTATGGGCTATAATTTCTTTAAAAGACATATTTTTGTTTTTTTTAAGAAAATAAAAACCAAAAATTACCTTTAAATATTCGAAGCAATTAGAAGCCTTTCTTTTATTGTCCAGAGCAATCTTCAAACGCATTCGAAGAATCTGTCTTTCGGTAGTGTGGTGTGGGTTGCTATGAAAATAATAATATACTAATAATGCAGTCATTGTGAGCTCATAATAGATAATTAACCAAATAATTAACTTTATGTGATAAAAATCCGTGCATTTGCTTATTAGGAGAAATTATTCGGAATGGCCGGCATAATGTCGCGGGTGGACAAACAGTCGACATGTGTCCCATATTTAAAACCAAATCAATTTGCACTCAGCCCTTTCCAATTGACGAACCGGTTTTTTGGTTTATGGACACACAGAACAAATTTCAAATTTATAAATTGTTTTTTTTAGCAGTAATACATGTTTAATTTATTTTTTTGAATAATACATGTTTAATTCAATACACCAACGTATATGAATTTTTAAGTATTAGAAAAAACTATAAATTGAATATATGAAATATGATAATTGTGTCTTATTATTTTTATTATTATTAATTCTACTTGTACATTTATCAAATCTGAAATTATCACGTGGTAACTTTAACAAAAATATTTACCGAATAAATTATGAAAATGAAGATTTATCTTGTTATATGCGGATGCGGCTATTTGAAGTAATTAAAATTGAAGAAAAAACTCAATTTATACTTCGATATTTAAGGGGAAAAAATCAATTTATATCATGATTTTAATAATATTTATATAATATCTTGAAATTGTCAATTTCAATAGCAGAATAGTATTTATTTTGAAGTTTAAAAATAGAAAAATATTTATAATTTCGCAAAAGTTCGCTCTGTTCAATCTTTTTTTTTTTTTTTGAAGGACTGTGCAATCTAATTTTGTTTTATTATTAGAATTTCTTTTTATTGCATGCATGGTTGCATTGCATTCATGAATGAAAAAAAAACCTGGTTCATCAACTTAACAAAAAAACGGTTCATCAATTAGAAAGAACTCCGCGCAAGATTGATTTAGTTTTAAATATAAGACACGTGTCCATTTTTTACCCACTAGCCACATTATGTCGGCCATTCCGAATAATTTCTCGCTTATTAGGGCTTATATAGGGTTTGATTTGTGACACTTTATTAAGCTAAATAAATAGGGAACTTTTTGTCAAAGTGATATCATTGCTGTTGCCAATGGAATCTCAAATTATACATTAATTCAGTGTTTATAATTAGTGAGGTAATTTTGGAAACCAATCAAACTATGATTAAGTTTGTTGGGATTTTATCGAATATATCTTTAAATAATATAGGGTAAAAGGTAAATAATACCTTTTGTGGTTTTGATCAAATGCAAATATACCCTTTATAATTAAAAAAAATGAAAATTAATACCCTTATTGTTCCAAATGTAATTTGACTACTCTTCTAGTAACGATGTTAACTTTCTTTTAATCATAACTTCTTCGTTTGAACTCTAATTTTGACAATTGAAAATATTCTGGAATCCTCGGTTCGAATTCTATGTTGTGGTCAATTCAAAACTTCAAAACCATCAATTAATAAAAGGGTTATCATCATCAATTTAATAGGTATGATTGAAGTCATAAACCTTTTTATTGTTGTAAAAAAAAAGCATAACAATTTTGATACTCAAGTATCTAAAGATGTCAGACACCTGAATTCTTTACCAGTAAATGGCTTGGGATATATGGTATGAGAAATTAAAATCTAATACTTGACAAAAGAGACCTTTTCATTCAAAATTTAAAAAGAAACCAGTTAACAAAGCAAAAAAAGAAAAAACTACAATAAAAATCTCCATTTCTCATGAATAAGAGAAAGAGAATAAGAAAATTAGGTTTCTTTACCTTTTATTCGGTAAAAGAATTTTAATATGAATTTTATGTTATTGAATTTTTTTATAAATACTTAACCACTCACCTTTTACACTCAAAAACTCATGAATTTAGAAAAACTAAACTCACGTAATTTAGGACAATATTGGCCTCCAAACTAATTTGAAGAAACTTCTACATCCTCTAATTTACATCGGTCAATTTCTATTCAATAATCCAATAGGAATAAAACATATAAGAAAGTATGGAGGAACTCTATCAAATTAGTTTGGAGACAAGTATTTTCAGTAATTAAACATACCTAACAATCCAATAGGAATAAAACATATAAGAAAGTATGGAGGAACTCTACCAAATTAGTTTGGAGACAAGCATTTTCAGTAATTAAACAAACCTAACAAGTACAGATTAGTCTAATAAAACCTAACTTATCTAATCTCACCCGTTCTACCAAACATCCCATAATATATATCGTTATCATTAAAAAAAATAATAAATCTAAAAAATACCACCCACAAAAAATGCTCTGTTTTAGGGTAAGCATGACTTCACACTTGCATGTTCATGGCTCTTTTTTTTTGTGTTTTGTTTTGCAATTGCTTTTTAGGGGGAAAAAATTGTTCATAGGCAGCCATTGTGAGAGATAATTCTATCTCTTTCAGAGTAAATCATAGTGCGATCCAAAAAAAAAAAAAAGTAAATCATAGTGAGTTTAGAAGAAGAGAAACTATATATATATATATAGAAAGCCATTAAACTTTGTATATTAGACTATCACCTTCAATCAGTCCTTTTCTTTTCCCTCTCATCGAATTTCTTCCTCTTGCTTGCAAGTTGAAACGTCATCAAATTAAACCCACATAATCCAAATCACTAAAAAATTCAGGTGGAAAATTTTCCCCTATCCAAAGATTATATTATTATGCCCATATATCCTGCAAATTTAGCTACCCAACTTCCAATTTCAAATGGGTTCGGTCTGAGTAGGAAGAAGAACAGTTCCTTACCCAATTATGCATTTTCTGGGTTCACAAGTTTCTTCCTTTTCTTTTCTTCTTCGACCCACTTCCTTAATTCTCCCAAAAAGCTTTCATTTCGTATCCCTTGTTTGTCTAAGCTTAATCCAAGATATTCTTCTTTGCCATCAATAATGGAAGACCAGAAAAAGGTGGTTCCTTTATTTTCTGGGTCGGAGCCATTTTCCCAAGAACTTAAAGTGGCAGTTGAAGCGGTTCAGTTAGCTTGTTTTCTTTGTCAGGAAGTGCAAGGAAACTTGATTTCTAAGAACAATGGTCAAGTTCAAGCCAAGGATGACAATTCCCCTGTTACAGTTGCTGGTAAAGTTTCTAACTAATATTTGGCTTGACTCACTTTTTTTTTTTTTTTTTTTTTTTTTTTTTGGATATTGTGGTAGTTACCCATTTCTTGCTTTTACTTGCTAATTTAGCATTAAATGCAATTATACAACAAAGCTATTGTTATTGATTTCAACATTCACATTTTGGTTTAGAAAGACAATACAGGAAAAAAAAAAATGATGTGTTTGTTTAATAGTAAAGGGGAACTGCACTCATGCCTGCAGTTTGGTTAATTGATGTCGTATTGAAAGAAGTGACTAAGTATCTAAATTGGTTTTAATTAAGCTTAAAAGTAATGTTTAGCATTTCTGTTTTTTTTTTTCCGGGCACAAAATGGGTGGTTGTATTGCAAAAAAAAAAATGATCTCTTAGCCCGAGATCAAGGAACGGATTAGGAAGAGGCAAAGGCTAAACAAAGTGAAAAGAGACGGAAAAAAACAAACAAACGAGCCCATCCCGGAACTCCTACTATCAAAATGTTTAGAAAACAGGAATTTGTAAACTGATCAGAAAGAAAACTACTTGTGTTCTTTTCCAGGGAAGTAGATTATTTTATGATTTGGTATTTCTATCTTGTTAAAGTTTTGTTGTTGTAATCATCAAAGTGTGTTCTCTCTCCCCACACATCGCATGTTATACTTTCTCTCTTACCTAATGAGTTTTGTATTTTTCTTGATGCATTTATTTCTTGTTTTGTTAGTTAGAATATTAGGTTCCTGTCACTCGTGATTGCTTTTGGAGTTGGTAAACCTTTTCTTGGATACAAAACCACAAATAATAATAATAAAGAAAGAGAGAAATCCAAAATTGTTTATAATTGAAAGTTTTTTGAGGAGTTGCTCAAAAGTTAAAATGGATCTGTATTTATCAGACACAGCTATTATGCATCAAGATGACTTCATTGCTTAGCTCTATTCATGGAATACAATTACTGAAGCTTATTCTCCATGCCCTAATGCCTTTGGCTAAAGAGAATAGTTCTTCACAAAAAGTTAATAAAATTTTGTGAATTTGTTTTTTCATTGAATTTAAGCTCATTTGTTGGCAAACAAGGTAATGAAGTTCACCTGACATCATTAGGATATACATATACTGCATCATGGTTTCAGTAAGTTTTTCACTTTTCTCAATCACAAATGTGAACAGATTGGAGTGTTCAGGCAATCATTAGCTGGGTTCTTTCCAAATCTTTTGGAAATAAAAATGTATCGATTGTTGCTGAAGAGGATGTTCAGACTCTTTCCAGACCTGGTGCAGACCAACTCTTGAAAGCCGTAGTGGAAACTGTAAATGAGTGTCTTCATGAAGCATATCGTTTTGGATTGGAAGGTCCTGAAACAACTCTCTGTACTTCAGAGGTTCTTGAAGCCATCAGCCGATGCAATTCATCTGGGGGTTCCACTGGAAGATTTTGGACGCTTGACCCTGTAGATGGCACATTGGGATTTATTCGTGGGGATCAATATGCTGTAGCTCTAGCATTGATTGAAGATGGAGAAGTTGTGCTTGGAGTTCTAGGATGTCCCAACTACCCAATGAGAAAAGAATGGCTATGTTATCATCATCGGTACCATAGAATCATATCCAAGTTAACGCCACCAACATCAGACTCTTGGGACAAGGGTTGTGTAATTTATGCACAAAAAGGTAGTGGTGAAGCTTGGATGCAGCCACTGCTTCATGTGAATAAGAAATTAGTGTGGCCAAACTCTGCTGTTCCAATTCAAGTATCCTCCATTGATGATCCAGCAATGGCAACTTTCTGTGAGCCTGTTGAGAAAGCAAATTCAAGCCATTCATTCACAGCGGGACTTGCTCAAAGCGTCGGGCTTAGGTGCGCACGGTTTTATTTACTGCTTACGCCTTACACATCATATGAACCCAATATGGTTTAACTTTTAGTAATGCTTACAAATTTTCCCAAAACTAGCTTGGCAGTGTGGAAGAAAAGATATTTGGGGGCCTTAGTTTAGCCAAAATTTAGCCATTAAAATAGCTCAATATATATTTATATTTTACATATTAACAGTAAGAAGAGGGATAACATGTCATATTTTGAGTTTTGACTATAGGAACCAACCATTGAGAGTGTACAGCATGGTGAAATACGCCGCCATAGCTCGTGGTGATGCTGAAATATTTATGAAATTTGCAAGGGCTGGCTACAAGGAGAAGATATGGGATCATGCAGCAGGTGTGGTTATCATACAAGAAGCCGGTGGTGTTGTCACAGATGCCAGAGGCTGTCCGCTCAACTTCTCGAAAGGTATATACTTGGAAGGTCTCGATCGAGGTGTGATCGCTTGTGCTGGTGCTAATCTGCATGACAAGATTATCAGAGCAGTTGATGCTAGCTGGAACTCCTCTTGTCTATAATATTATGCTTCATGAAAATCGGAAGATTGTGTTATTAAAGATGAAGAGGCAGGAAATTACTTGGTGAATGGGAGTCTTACAGAAAATTGTCTTGTTTCAGCATCAATACAGGCTTGTCATTGTAAAAACCAGCTCATGTCTGTTGTCTTAGAAAATAAATAAATATATAACTTTTTTCTGTTTCAACAGTCATTCCAATGAGTTTATCCTCTCTCTTACTTGGAGCATGATTTGAATCCCTTTAACAAAATACTTAAATGATTCAAAATCCAATAGATATGTTGTTGAGAATTTCCCTCCTATGCCTTGATATCATCTTCTAAGATGGGCACTAGTTTGTTTTTTTTTTTTTTTTTAACAAAAGATGGGCATTAATTAATGATTTTAAATGGTAGCCGACCCTAAATTAGCATTATTATTGACCTTTTCCTAAAAGCTGTTAAAATGGGGTGAGATAGACTATTAATCTCATAAATTATTTTTTGTTTTTTATTAACTCATATAAAGCATGGATGTTAGATATTCTAATCAAATGAATTACCATATATAAAACACTTCCAGTCCAGACCTCCCCACATTTTTTTAGGAGTTCATCCTCACTGATAAGGAGGTAAGTAGTATTTTTTCTAATATGTTGTATACTTTTTTTCCTTCGATTATTTTTTTAACTTCATCGGTGCACTTTAAGCTTCGATTTTCTCATTGGATCACCTTGTTTCGAACAGGCATACATATTTGGCTCTCATAAATGTATAATAACCATATCAAATTTCGTTTTTTAATTTGCAGAAGCTTACATTGATAACTAGCTTTCTTATAGCCATGCTTCTATTTTATTTTTCTGGCCACCAAACCCAACCAGAGCGTCGACCTTAACCTACAAGCAACATTAAAAAAAGGTAGTAGGAGTAGGAAAGGCTGGTTCTTTACTGGCTTTGCAAGCTGGTGAAAAGAAACCGCATGAACTGGAAGAAGCAGCTAAGATGTTCAGCCAAATGTTTCACCTTCTAAACTCGGTTGGCAAACCGTTTCGATGTCGCCAGTGGTGACAGTGGCGGTAGCTGTGTCGTTAACTGCTGAAAGACACATTGCTTATTGCCAATGACAAGATTGCAGTTACTTCCGAGTTTCACAAACTGGTGGCCAGTAACGATTTTGCTTTTGCTTGCTAATTTTTTTTTCGTTGTCATGATTAGAATATATTTCACTTAATTATGCCAATTTCAATAATACGAGGCCAAGTAGAAAAGAAGCAAGGTAAAGTGTATATATATATATATAATGTAATGAAACTAACTAAATGGCCAGATTTTGTTTGCTGTTTCCCCAGGAATTAGTCATTTTCTCTCTCAAGTATGATGGGGGATCAATACAAACTATAAGCATAGTTACAAATTTTTTTCATCTTTTTCCTTTTCTTCTCTTTTTTTTTCCTTTAGCTCAAGGGGGGTAAGAAGCTAGGACTAGATACAAGAGGAAATTATCTATGGGAACAAAATTGAATGCTCAAATAATGAAAAAATTAGGAGGGACTAAATGGAACACTAGAGAGCTAATGCAGTATGACAATGATAATATTATGTTGAAAGGAAGTACAACCATGTAATGAGGCTCAGACTGGTTGCTTGCTTTCTAAGATTTATGGTGATGACGGCGTTTTCGTATTCTCCGTCTTTGGTCTCCCTTAAATGAATCTTGTTTAAACGGATCAACCCAATCTTTGTCCTCTTCTACTGCTTTGTTCCATCGATCTTTGAAAATTTGAAGTTCCCATGTTGATTGCCTCCTAATCTGCTCGAGTTCATAAAGAGCATCAAAACTAATGAGTTCGAGTTCATAATCATAGAATTCATTATGTTAGAACAAAGAAGAACAGCCCGGTATGCCGGTATGGGCATACTCCAGCCATAAACAATAGCTATATTAGTAACTTCCAATTTTAGTCAGGATGATGGAATTTGTGTTTCTAACACCAACCAGCCACCTCCACCCCAAAAAAGAGAATGAATATGTATATTGGAAGTGAAAATGAGAAGTGGGTCTCGGTACATGCAACTTAAAATATTGAGGTCGGTTTTGAAAATTACAATTAACTTCAGAAGTCTCACCTCAGTTCGAATATCACCAGCAATAGGGGTATGTTTCTGAGTAACAAAAGAAGAAGAAAAAAACAAACCACAAAAAGTATGAAAATTAAGAAAGATTTAATAGAGAAACTATATGGATAGAGAAAATAAAATAATTTCAAATGGTTACCTTTATGTAGTCTGCAGCTTTTGCAGGCTTTGACTGTAAAATGGAAAAATGGTGCAAACAATGAAATAAGTGCAAAATTAATAACAGACGGATAAAAAATGATCTCTTCTTTGAACCAATTCAAGTCTTGAAGGGGATGCGTTATGGACACTAATAATTAAATATACAAAATGATGAAAGAAACCAAGCAATCCATATTACCTTTCTTACACCTCCACCCAAAGTCTGTATGCCCTTATGCATAATATACTGACTATCAATTACTCCCACCTTTTTTGTGCGATCACCCTGTACAAATAATTTTAATACATTTCAAAATACAAGATGAAAATAATAATCAAGGAGAGAGTAATTTCTCAAGTGGTAATTTACTTAGTAGTGTTGGCCTCTTAGTGAAACAAAAGATAAGCTGTCAAGTAATGGTTTCAAGTGCTTTTGGCAGCTATAAGTTAGTTTATCTTCTGAGTCTTCTCCTACATGTGAAAGATCGAGTTATCTACATGACATGATTCTCTCCTTGAGGATTAAGGTTTTTCTTTGTGGGTTAGACTTGCTTCCGGTGCATGACTGATGTCGACTCTACAGCTTAACCAGTTTTCTCCCTTTCTAATGCTTTTTGGTTATCGTTCTTCATTAATTCAGCTGTCTAAAGGCTATGTAATCGTGACAAGTAGGCTTATCCAACTTTTCTCAGATGGAAACCATAGCAAGAGAGTTCGCATTGAAATCTGTATGAATTTAGTTGTCCCACCACAATAAACCGGACTTGTTTTACAACGTACTGATGATTGTTGGCAACAATGAATTGGTGGATTGCGTAAGTTTCAGGATATTCTAGAGCTAATCGATTGAAAAGGAGCCTTCTATTGACGTGGGGCATAGTGGCACAAGTTCAAGTGCACCTAGGCACATAGAAAAGAATCAAAGCCAAAATTCTGACAGCTCAATGCTGGCAACAATGAATTGGTGGATTGCGTAAGTTTCAGGATATTCTAGAGCTAATCGATTGAAAAGGAGCCTTCTATTGACGTGGGGCATAGTGGCACAAGTTCAAGTGCACCTAGGCACATAGAAAAGAATCAAAGCCAAAATTCTTACAGCTCAATGCTGGCGGTGCCAAAGTACCGTCAACAGATTTATAAGCCTATGCTATGATTTTCTATTCCTTACAGGTTATTTGTAAGAGGGGGTTGAGAGGGGTATGAAAAGGGAAAAAACACAATAATGACAATAGAGAGGGGGGAACATTTTCTAGTGAGAAATAGTATTATGACAAAATATATAAGGTCATTCATTCTTCTCTTCTAATCTTTCATCTTCGTAATGGAACTTACAGAATCTGCAGGAGTACAGGTGCTCTATTTTTCCCTTTAACTTCACTTCATTTGCTATTACTATTTTGTTTCATTTCTCTTCGTCAAGGGAAGTAGGATCCAGCCCTTTTCTTTCCCAGATCTTAGTGGGTAGATGTTAGCTGTCATAAGAGATGGTACAGTAATGATGGATATGGAAATGTAGCACGGATGTGAGGGATAACCATGGTGAGCTTGAGAATATAGGAGCCGACCTGACTTTTATCAAGCTGACTTCAATAACCACAGAAAGGCTTTTATTAAGCTTTCCACCCGAGTGGCTATAATCCTAACAATAATTCCAAGGCTTTAACCAACAAGGCCACCCCTTGAGGCAATTTTTAGAAATATTTTGCACTCAACAATCAATGCATGATTTCTATTTTCCCCCAAAAGCTTTTACCCTCAAGATCCAGTGTCACACATTATTTCATCAAGGCTATCATTTACCAAAATGGTAAATAACTTGGGTATTCATGTCAAGTATACAAAAGCCTTACCTGTGCACAATAGCCCAGTTTCATGTCCATTCCCCATCCATGGACAAGATCATTCTGAACAAAGAAGGAATAATATTAGATAAATTCTTCAAAAAAAAAATTAAAGAGAAAAGAAGGTATTGAAGTTCAAATTCTAAATTAGATCGAGAGAACCACCTGTATAAGATGCCAAGTACAATACCAGGCTGATCTTGAGAATACAGGAGCCATACCTTCTACAAATCTATAGAAGTAATATTTCAAATAAGAGTTAAGTCTGCCCATACTAATACAAAACGGAGAAAAAAGAATATGGGTGCATGATGGTTTCCATCTGATAAGACACACATTATGGTCGCTATGATAATTGATAAATCATAAAGTAATAGATTTTTCAGGTTTTTTGGATAAGATGCGAACTTGGGTGTTTTTAATCCCATTACCGCTTGTATGTTGTATCATAACATTTTCTTCCATACATGATCAAAAAAGAATGTAATAGATCAAACTAATGGCATTTCAAGAAATCTACCCCATTAACTCAAAACTAGAGTCTTTGGATCCAATTCTAAAGGAGATCTTTATCATTCTCATTCAGAACACAACAAAATAACTGTAACCAAATGTTAAAAACAAACCAGAGGAATACACTTTAAGGGGGGGAAGTTATTCTTCATTAGACTAAATGATGAAAAAATAGTAAGAAAACATTAGTACATCCATACAATCACTCACCCAGTGCAAGGTGGCCCCTCACTTTCATCTGAACATTTTGTACTGCCTCTGAAATCATAAACTCTTCTGTGTGGGGACCATAAAATATCATATAAGTAATTGGAAGACCATCAACTGTTATGTAAAAACTTGAAGATTAAAATGTAGAGTTGAATAAAGTCCTGTTGAGCTATCCCTTTTACCTATGCATTTTCTTTGTTCGAGCACGAATCGTAATTCGATGATGTATCTCAGTTGAATTCGGGTCCAATGCAGGCTGAGATATTTCTAGTCCTTCTGACTTCACAATTTCCAGGTAGCTGAAATAAATGAAACTTTAATGTGAAAAATACGAGCCTGTTAATAAGTTATAAACATATGTTGTTGATAGGACCCTGATAATGAGACAGGTGAAATTAAGAAGAAGACATTAGTTTGATACGATTAAACTCTTCGTCATTATCAAAAAAATTAAATACTTACAATGCTTAGATTTGGCAGTTCTAGAGCAAGACAAAACAATTTCATAATGAAGTTAACAGAGTGAGATAGAAAAAGTTTATTATGGATAATGGCTTTTGAGAGAGAGATGAACAAAATCAAACTGCATGATACAATAAATATTTAGAGTAAATAGAGCATTTGAAAAGTTCAATTGAGTTTGATCTTTACCAACAATCCCTGAGATATAGAAATAATAAATCAAATCTTGCAATGCCTATCACAGTGAACAAATAGGCAAACTGAAAATAGGAAATCCTTTAAAAGCCAGCAGCATCACCTTAACTTGGAAAGGTAACATTAAAATTTCAGAAACTTATCAACAGTAGACTAAAATGTGATAACATCAAAGAAGGGTCAAGTCAAGGGGAAGAAAAAGATATTTGGCGGTATTATAACATAATAGTAAGGTGATTTATGATCTTAAGAGGATGAAGATATCAAAATGACTGAGCTTAATTTAGTACCTTTTCGGACAAAAATGTTCTACTCCCAAATCTTCATCCCATAGAAATATGTAATCATAAATTGATACGACTGCTGGATGCAAAAAGCGTTTTGCAAACCACCTGAAAATAATGACAAATAACATGAGAGAAACGGAAACCATTTAAATCAAGAACTAGCCATGCTTCTAACCTAATTCAATGTGCAGCAAACGGATATTTAGCAAGAGTATGCGTAAAAATCATTCTATGTACCTAATGAAAATATTTCAGAAATCCAATGGCAACATTCATTTTAGTAGCCACAACATATCTAACCAATTGATTACATGTCTTTCATCCCCCTTCCTCCTATGAGTGCACAAGTCCCCATTCTCAAGAACTGAAAATTATTATATTTATTTAGCTAAAAAGCAGTATATTTCTTTAAATTTTGTGTGCTTAGCATGAACTATAAATTTTTGTGCCTTATTGACAAGCCTAATAGTATCTAATATTTTGTGACATTAACTTCTCTTAAAACTTCTCCTTCTCCTCTAAGATTATTGAAAAGATAATTCATAAATATAAATTTGAAGGGAAAAATACTGAGTCAGCCTTACCACTTAGTCTGGTTTCGAGCAACTATATGTATAGCATCATTACTCCAGTCAAGATCCCGCCATCCATCCACATTGCCATCATAATGAAATAGAATAATAGTAAAGTTCTCTGGAATAAACTGAGATGCATGGAGTCAGATGTAGAATAATCTCAACGAATATGATTAATATTGAATGCCAACTATATCATACTTTTTGTACAATAGAATCAACATTATCCTTCTGCTTGATGCCCACTGGAATTGCAAGCAAATTGCGGTTGCTGTAATCATCAACCTGAAATTTTATATCAAGCATGACACAGAAAGTACTTGTCAAATCTTTTAGCATCTCAACAAAGGCCTTAAGATAGACCTCTTGTATCATTCACCAATTTTATTGCAAGCATCAATTGACATCTTTACAAGCACAATCCAGGTATCGTATAAGTGCGTGGAGGATCAGAAGCCAACCTTTAACCTTGAACTACTTGTTGCCCAAAGAGGTCTTAACTCCAGATCGGATCTAGCTTGTACTATGCCATGTGGCAAACCATCCAAGTTTTGTGATACCTCCCCATATTCCTAAAGGGACATTTGAAAGAAACATTGTCAAGATGGTGAACTTCCCTGACATGGATTCTCTAAATCAAGCAAGTAGAGTAATCACAAGAATATTAAAATTAACAAAACACTTCAGATATCACGAGAATATTAATTTTAATCCAGAAACAGGAGCTGGGGACAGGGGAACCAATTAATCAATGATGAGTGGAAATGATTAAAAAAAATACCTTTGTGGTGTCAAAGGGATGCAATGTTTCTTCAATCTGTAGGGTAAAAGAAACTAATGGTAAGTGGAGCTTCAGCAGAAAGATCCAACAGGCTACTATAATCTAAAAAAGGCAGATGGTATGAACCTCAAAGGTGCTTTGTACAGAATGTTTAAGCAAATAGACAAGTGGTGATAGGATAATCATTTACACAAAGATTTTAGTGGAAATTAAACTTCCTAAGATATTTACAACAAAATCCAGAGAAGTGTATCGTATTATGTTCCATCAAACCGGAAAGTTGCTTTTAATAAAAGAATATTACCTTTGTCTGCTGATACTGATAATTTGTTGTTCTGTACACAATGAACAGCATTACGGAACAAATAATACCCATAAATGGTAGCTGCTTCATTTTAAAATCGTATTTTCCCTACACAAGCATTGTATTCTTAAGAAAGTCTGAGAAAATCAACCGTTATAAAGATAGTAGGGGTACATCTTATTTGCAATGTTCAACAGCAAGATATAATGAGTATACCCCATCAGAAAAAAGATTCTTTTTTCTGAACATATCCCATGATTTAAGTGGCTTCATAGACAGCCAAACCTTCTATTTTGAGCTCATAGAAAGCTGCAATAACACAGACAATGAAGATGCATTTATCATTAGCTATTCCAATCAAATATAATGACAATAAACAAAGTTCTAAGTTTCATGTTCAATGATATTTTGACATAAAATTGAAACAAATTACATATTACAATTTTAAGTTATGCCTTTTGTAACATTGATATAATGCATTTGGCATTACTTTTCTGGATAAATTTTTATTGCAACGAAAGTTCAACGAATTTCAGAAAAGTAAACCGATATATAGCAGGAAACCAGCAAGGAATTGAAGATGAAAAAAAAAATGTTGCATTGATCAAATGTTAAAATGATATCAACAATATCATCATATTAAATTTATCAATTAAAACAGAAAAACTAAAGAATTTATAATGGTCAGTTTTAGGACATCTTAGGAAACAAAGAAACAAAGCAAGAAAAAGTTACTGCTTCAATTCATATGCATGCAATGGAATTTCATATAGTTGATAGGGTTCATCAAGTACAGAAACAAACAAGAAAATGACATTAAAGATCCTAAAACATTACCATGAGAAATCAATAGCAGCTTCAGAAAAACAAAAATTCACTATAAATGTAGTTGGTATTCAAATCTTTTGTGATATGCAAGATAATGAGAATTAAAACAAAAAATAAATCCCACGGTTAGAATTTTCTCCGAAATTCCAGAATAGCCAAAAAAAACGAGACCCCAGAAATTAATTAGATCCAAAATTCAATCCCCATTAAAAACAAAAACAAGAAAACTTGTTAAAAAAAAATGTTTCAAAATCAGCTTGAACATCTACATTTTAACACCTGAAGTTCAGATCTTTAACCATTTCCATATGATTCACAAACAAAAACACTTAAAAAAAAAGATTAAAAACTTTACCTTTCAAGATTCCCAAGTCATAGAGAGCTCAAAAACTCCCAGCTCAGACACGAAATATAAAAACAAGAAATCCTCAGCTAAACCCAAAAAATACCCAACACCCAAATTGAATTAGAATCACGGAAAGCAGGAAAAAAGGGAGAAAGAAAGTGATCAATAAGCAAAAGATGAAAACGACAGAGAAACAGAGCAAGAGAGAGAAATGAGGAGAGCGAAAGAGAGAGAGTCGACAGACGAAATAGTAGGAATCGCCACGTTTTAAGGAAAAGAATTGCCTAATTTTTTAATTTTTCCTTTTCCCAGTTTGCAATTCTTAGCTTTCTCTTCTTCTGCATGCCTTATAAATATATACATAAAAAAAAACATCATCAGCAAGAACAAACAGCGATTCCCCTCGTGTCCTTTTCCACGAATCTTCTCTCTGTTTTTTTTAATATAATTTTATGTTTCTTAATCTTATTTTGTTAACTAAAACTATTACTTTCCATATATGGATTTTCATCAAGTCTGATTTTTTTTAATTTTTTTTTTTTTGGGTATCAGATGAAAAAAAAAACTTTGTAATAAAATTTAACTCATTTGTAACGCTGATTATGCTACCCATTTTGCTAATATTGTTTTTTTCTGATTATAGATTATATTCTTAATTTATTTATTTATCTCACTCTGCCATTAATTTATTTGGTTTTATGTCTTTTTCTTGAGATTCTATAAGCTTTGAATATCTACCTCCACGTCGTCTCCTTTATGATGTAGTGTTTCATAATAAAATTTAATGTTGATTAAGATTAATGAGTATAAACTACGTACATTCTTCCATAATTAAGCATTCTTTATAGTTTATTGTATCTTTTAAATATTATATAACTTATAATCATATATTCTAAGGTGCACTTTTTTTTTTATAAACTGGTTTCTTAAAAGATATTATTTGATCTGAAGTAGAATTAATGAAGAAATTACTTGGAGCGGATACCGATGTTTAAATTAATCATTTTAATACTAACCTTTCTATGATATTTTTTAAATTTAAATAATAGAAATACATCTTTCCTTTTTACTTAATGTATAATTAGATAAGTCGATTTTAAGTTTTAAGTTTTAATTCAATTCAATTATAGACTCGAATGAATGGTTCAATTCATACTTATTCAAAACAAAACTAAATTTATCTAAAAAAATACAGTCAATAAAACTCAGACCAACGAAACACGTATAATTTAATTTAAAATATTATTTTCAACCACAAAATTAAACCGTGAAAAATATGATTAAATTCAACATCAAATGATTGAAATATAGTAGTAAAAATATTTAACACAATACAAACCGATCAGCTTAAAAATACTCATATATAATTATAAATCTCCATAAATAATAGTAACTGATCAATAGGATATATTAATTAAATTATTTATTTATGTTTAACTCCGGGAATGGGGGGTTTGAACCGTAATCTAACTATCACAATGAGTGGTTTTTTTTCTTTTTCAAATTTATTAGGTACATTTGTCTATAAAGTATACGAGTAAAAGTTATTTTTTAGGGTAAAGTACTCATTTGATCCCTGAGTTTTGGAGCTCGTGTCTATTTGCTCCCTACGTTTTCAATTTGTGTCTAAGTGGTCTCTGAGTTTTGGATATTGTGTCTATTTGGTCTCTGCATTTCAATTTGTGTCTATTTAGTCCTGAGTTTTAAATATTGTGTCTATTTGGTACATGAGTTTTCAAGTTGTGTCTAAATGGTCCCTGAATTATTAGAAATAAGTTTAATTTTTGCTTAATTTGTTAACTCATTAACATAATATCGACTTAATGGTGACATAAAATGTTCAATTGATCAAAATACTGACATGAGATTAATAATTATGTCAAATTTTAGGCCTAGATTTATGAAAGATTTAATCCTATCTTCGTATTTAGACCAATTAAACATGTTATGTCAGCTTTAAGTCAATAATCTGGTAAAAAGTTAACAAATACGTTACATTAAGAACCAATTAAACTTATTTCTAATAGTTCTTGAAAATCTAGGGACGAAATAGACACAATATCCAAAACTCAGGGACCATTTATACACAAATTGAAAACGCAGGGACCACTTAGACACAAATTGAAAACTCAGGGACCAATAGACACGACCTCCGAAACTCAGGGACTAAAAGAGTATTTTACCCTATTTTTTAACATAAAACATTTTTCCATTTTTAAAAATTATTTAATAAATATCAATGCATTTCGCTTCATCTGGAAGTAATTACATATTATGTTATTATTTTTTTTTCTTTGAATTGCATAATGATATTAATTAAGTCATAAAGTACTTTATAATTACTTCCGCGTTCCCTTGTCTTGTTCTAATAATCTATTTTCTCTTGTTTTTTTCCCTCTATCAAGTGTCACGTTTTTAACACCATTCAATATTTATCTATTTTGGTCTATAACATTACAAAGAGAGAAAACTACAAAACAAAACAAAAGTTCAAAATATAGTGTTAATATTTGAAGTTTGTCTTTATTTTGAATTGGTTATTTATTTTTTATAATTCTAATATAATTTATTAAAGTTTGAAAAATTGTAAATAATTATCGTAGTTGGAAATTAGGTTAAAAATTAATAATAATAAACAATTTAAATGACACATTTTTTGTAAGTAATTTCAAAAATAGTTAATACTTTGAAATATTTAAAAAATGGCATTCCTCATATTGAGATTCTACTAATCTCGGTTTGAAAAAAATACCATTTTCAAACAAAATAAATTTTTTATTGTTTTTGAAAATTTCAATTCTTAAAATACCATTTTTGAAAAAATCCCTAAAAAATTTACACAATTTATTGTATTTGATCCGCAATAAGAAAACATTTTTTTTTTAATTTCAACTTTTACTGTAACTATGAAAAATGATGTTTAAACTTATTAAAACATGAGAGTACAAGAGATTTAGTTTGAGATTGGAATAAATTTTAAGGATATGCTATTATCATCATCATTATATGTAATATATATTGACATGATTTTAAACTATATTTTAAAAGATTAATATCGTTTGTAAACTATTATCAATAATTGATATAAAAAAAAAATCAAATATAACAATAGATATAAATGTACTCGTTCGATTAAGAAGGACAAAAAAAATTAGTGGAACTGTGGTAGTTAATTAGAAGATTAATACGAAAAAAATGATATTTTAAGAATTATTATTTTTTAAAATCGTAAAAGTTTTGATTTTTTTTTTGTTTTTATAAAAGGAGACACTTTTCTTTGAACAAGTGAAAAGAACAACCAAAACCAAAGGGTCGCAAAAGTTTTGTAATTTTTAAAAATGATATTTCTTATACTGCGATTGGTTTCCTTTTTTAAATATCTCAAAATATTTGTTATTTTTAAAATTATGCATAAAATGTGTCATTGGTTGAAATTTCTCATAAAAAAATAGTATCATATATGATTTTTGTGGAGAAAAAATAGAGCGATTGAAATAAAATACTATATATATATATAATATTTTTATTTTTATTTTGAATAAATAAAATATTATATTTAATTTGAAGATTAAAACAAGATTAATTTATAAATTCGATATCAAGATGAAAAAAGAAGATATAAAAATCAAGGGTCATTGGAAACCTTAATTTAACAACTATTTAATTAGTATGATTGCGCATATAATTAAAATTATTTATGACCATCACAAAGAGCGAGACCTCGTATGTGAGATCACGAATACCACGTGTGGGAGTACGTGTGCGCCAACACGTATACTAATCATCGAACTTGCCATCTGCGAGCAAATCTTAGCGGTGTATTATTATTATTATTTTTAAACTTGCGGTGTATTTTTAATTCTCAATATTTGTTATCACGCACGTGATCCCACCCGATAATTTCGAATTTAGAATCCAAGGTCTAATTTCGATAAGTTTTTTAATTTTTATATAAATAGTTGGGATGGAATCAAACCACTTGTAATTACGTGTCTTAACCAATGAATTATATTTTAGTTGACAATAATTTGTTAATATAAAATTTACTGATTCAATTTTTATATTTCACTAAATTTGAGGGTCAATTATCACTATTAAAAATTTAAAGACGTAAAATAATTCATATAATCTAGTAATGGTTTATACAATTTTCTCTAAATTTTAAAGCATATTCTAACTAATAAAAAGTCAATGTCACTGGTGTTAAAAGTCGATGTCGATACAAATATCGAGCTTTGAATTTACGGATATATTTATGGAAATATCGATGTCGATGGATATTTGGATAAAATAATAAAAACTTTAATGAATATTTAAAATTAATCAATGAAACTTGAAATACTCTTTAAATAAATCATGATTAATCATATAAGTAAGTTATGCACTCATAAATGATATTTAACATAAAAAAAATCAATAGATTAAAAAGAGAGATAAAAAAATAAACTAAATGTTTTAGAAAAATTAAAAAGATAATAAACTAAAAATTAATAGTAAATAAAATAGAGAGAATGATTAAAATAAAAAGTAAAAAGAGTAATAATGGAAAGAGGGTGATCAACGATAATTAATCGTACTCCAATAGAAATGTTGATAATGTCGAAAAAAATCAAACCTCCATTTTAAAGACATATCAACGGATATATCAATAATATCCAAGACATTAATACTCTTAGAGGTGAGGTCGAAACAAGATAATTTCTGATAACATTTTTCATTTAATTTTTTAAATATCTGTGAATATATTTGTTGACAATAATAAAGAAATAATAGGGTTTATCATTTATCTATCAGTTCCACTCGGTTAAATGTGGAAACCAACTATAAGAATATTGAAAATCTTCCAATTATATTTAATATCAATAATGTTTTTATGACTTATAATGAATGAGAGAAATATCTATAACGATGGTATTAGAAATTTTTCTAGATGCAATGGTCAGATTGTGACCGTGGGAGGGAAGATCGAGAGCCACATGGGTGCGGTACGCGTGCCAAGCATGCAAGATAGGTAGGGTAGTTGGAACGGCAAAGAGTTGGTTCGGACTTTTTAACAAACATTTGGCGTTACGCCTCCCAATTTCCTCTTTGGTTTTAATTCCTCACAATAAATGTTTTAAAATTACTATCTTTCTAAAACTTTATTATGGTTTTTGTTTTTTCTGAAAAAAACAAACTAAGTCAAAATATATACGTATTTACCAAATCTCGTTCACTTTCTAGAGTAACCTTAAGATATACGTTTGACTTATTTTTATAACTTCGCATTAATATGCGTGACCAAAATGGCTATTGTCCAAGAATACATTTCTAGTATATATTTCATGCCGTAGTAGGCATGGTACAACTGGGGCCCTCAAATCTTGAATTAAAAATTTAGTATTAATAATATATAAATGAGAATTTATTTTAACTCGTGTTGGCTGACATTCTCTCTACAATATCTCTATGTTCTCCTCCGTTATGAGTTGAGTTTGATCCCAACATAAGTTCAAAGTTCAATTTTTATATTTTTTTACACTGTTTTGATAATTTTATGCTATTATTTTATTGATATTGTGTTTTAATAAAAATAGTTTATATATATATGATTTTTCATATTAGGGATTATATAATCGAGGGCCCAAATTTATATATCACACTAGGCCCTTATTTTTTAGGAACAACCCTGTATATATACCGTTGAGATATGTAATTAAATTTATTCTCATGATGATATAATATATTTAATATGATTTAGAGTCTGAATATGTATTAAGAAGTGTTGAGATATATGATTAAATTTGACTTCAATCATTATCTTAAGATTTTAGATATAGTGGTGATTTAACATATTTAATAAAAACTATAAATTATGCTTTGTTCTTGCTAAGAAATATAAACAACTTAAACCTCAATGCAATATCAATATGAGTATAGTTTAACTAGTCTTTCGTATTCTAATTTGATATATAATATCTAAAAGAAAAAAGAAAAAAAAAACAATACAAAGTAAAAGTCTAATACTACGGAACATCTTTATACTACATTACCCTACCACTTATGATAGTCAATTTCAAGTAGAATTACTATATTAAAAAAAGTCACTCTATTAATTAGTCTATTTTACCATTTTAATTTCACATGTTCTCATTTATTATAGACATTAATATGAGAAACCAGTATACTGAATATTTAAGATAATTAGGGCCTGTTTTGTAACCTTTCCAATTTCTGTTTCTTGTTTTTATTTCTCATTTTTTAATAAATGGAGTTGTTTGGTAACTCTTCTTGTTTCTTGTTTCTCATTTTTTTAGAAACACTTCCCAAAATAGTGTAGAAATTTTAGAAACGATAAATTCTTGTTTCTTATTTCTCTTTCTTGTTTCCAAAATTTTCAACACATTGATGAATTATTACGTTGACCCGTTTTGACTTATAACATATATTATAAATATACAAAAATTATATTAATATAATATTTTTAAATATATCATTTAAAATTTTAAAATTTTCAAAATATTTTTATTTCTTTTTAAATGAGAAACCGAAACAAGAAATAGTTACTAAACACATTTCTGTTTCTTTTTTTTTTCCAGAAACAATAAATAAGAAATAGTTACCAAACATGTTTCTGTTTTCTCTTTTTAAAAAGACAGGAACAAGAAACAAGAAACAAGAAACAAGAAATAGTAACAAGGAATGTTACCAAACGGGCCTTTAATAGATAGCATCATTTTCTAAATCATTTACACATATGTGTTCATAAAAACGTTAAAATGTAGTATTTGAAAATAATAATTGTAAATTTAATAATTTTAAAACGAGTTAATTAGAAACTGATCTTAACAAATGGTTAATCACCCGATTAGGGAATCTTCGTACAAGGATCAGATTTTTCAAAAAAAAAAAAAAATCCTTAATTCCATTTTTTATATTTTATTTTTTAATTAAGAATAATTAAATAAACTAGAAAATACATGAAAAGAGATATATTAATATTTGAAATATTTATAAAAAAAAAACCAGTTTAGAAAAAATGGGGGTCAGAAATAAATTCTTCATCTTACTTCTTGAAAAAATTTCAGAGGAATTTTTTTTCCTCCATCCCATTTATGGTGGGACATCACCAAAATTTTACCATCTCTAATTACTTCACATGATAACTATTAATTTGTAATAATCATAATAATCACTAATAGACATGTAATGGTAGTTTTTACATTTTC
Organism: Gynostemma pentaphyllum; assembly: GCA_028015215.1. Lineage (NCBI taxonomy): Eukaryota > Viridiplantae > Streptophyta > Magnoliopsida > Cucurbitales > Cucurbitaceae > Gynostemma > Gynostemma pentaphyllum. Next base: position 42,193,119 of record CM051346.1, on the reverse strand, counting down.
CTTTTCACTCGTAGTATGGGGTAGAAGTGGACTATGTAAGATTAATTGAAACAATTAAATAGTAAATCACAAGATGTTTGGAAAACATGATTTTCACATATCAAGTAATTGTGTGTACCTTTCTCCATGATAACTTCAAGAAATGCAGTGAAGGAAATTAATGATGATGAATTTGTGTTTCTCTCTCTACCACCCCAATAAACGTACAACAGAGATGGAATAAATGTACTAAAATGTGTAGGTTGGGAGAGGACCAAACTCATCTATTTATAGAGAATGAATAGGTGTCAAGACAAAAGACACCTTGTATGGTTGTGTATTTTCCATCAAAAGACACAACCATATGAGAGTTATAGCTTTAGTGTCCTTTCACCAATAATTATAATGTAATTAATAATTGATTAATTAATTCAAACATTAATAATTATCATATGGTCCATATTAAATTCTTACAGACTATAGAGGTACTACTACTTGAAGATCCCGTAGGAGTTTGTGTCTCAGTCCCAGTGTCGCTGGTCATCCTCTCGGACCAGGTACTAATTTTCACCTTGGTAAGCTATTACCTCATCCACAACCGACCAAAAAGGGAAGGACTTTTCCACTCTGGGGTAGGAAAATCATGATCGGGATAGCGGACATTCACAATTTTCGGTAATTGAAATTGTGTTTTAATCACCTACTTGAGTAATTTTCTATATTGACATTGTTAGATTTGGAGTCACTAAAATTTTTCCCACAAAGCTCAAATCACAGCCCACAGGGCAAAAAGCTTGGTCCACGCACCGAATCACGGGCCTAACGGAAACGAGCCCACAATATATAGGAAAGTCTTTGACAGTTTCCACCTGCATTTTATAGGAAAGTTTTAGTTCTTGTTACTGTTGGGTTTAGAGTATTAGTTTATTTTTTACCCTAAATTTAGTGTTGCCACCTGCATTTTACAAGAAGTCTCTCACTTATTATCAGAAGTCAGTTACTATTTTTAGGGTAATTTTGAAACTTTAAATAATATGAGGGTATTTTTGATAACTTGATTTTTTAAAAGGGTGGTTATGAAATTTATATTACAAAATTACATGTCAAGTGTAAAAAGAAATATGACTACAAAAATGGCTTAATTAGTTGAAGACTACTTTTCAATGGGTGTGGATTTTCCACAATGGTTTTCAATTTTCATCGTCATATTACAATCTTCATAAGCCAAGCTGATCCTTAAAACCAAAAGCCTAAAACTACATTTGGTGGTTACATACAGATTCATGTTTCAGAATTTTTTTCACAAAAACTTTTTACCATTTACTTTGCTCTTCCTCTTTTACTTCCCTTGATGGGAATTGCAACCCTTTTAGAAGTCCCAATGACAGCTTTTTTCGACCCACCGGGGCCTTTCTTTCTTGTAGAATTCCCAATGGCATTTTCTTTCTTTGATGATTCCAATGGGGGATGGAAATTAGCATTTCTCTTTCTTCTACTTCCATTTGAGGTTTTAACATCTCCCGCATTGCCTTCTTTTCGTGACAGATTATCGTTACCAGGCCGTAAACGACCTGGTTTCACCAAGAGATCACATATTGGTGTTCTCTGGTTGTGGTTGGTATGGTCTTCCATGCTGCTGCTAGAGTTCTTAATGAGCTGCTTACATGTCTTTGTGATGAGGTCTCTCAGAAGCCCAGCAGACTTGTGCTCCCGGGTACTCCGGGAGTAGAAGATCAGGGCATTGTTAGCTAGCAACAGTAGATCTCTGTAGAGTTCCTTGTGTGACTTTATGTAACGACGAGCAACTCTCGACCTTATTGTGTCAAGATCCAAGTGTCGCCGGATTATTTTCTTGTATCTTCCTCTCTTCTGTTATGCATACACAACCAAAATAAAAGTGATTCCAAAAGTGGTCTTGCACCTTTTAGAACAGTAATGATAGTTAAACTCAAAGTAACAGTAACATGTTTAATTAAAGAAACGGATAACCAAAAAGAATGAAAATTTCTTTTTCTTTGTTATTGCCAAAAATCAATTGCAACTTCAATTCTCAGTACTATTTTGTATGCAATAACTAAATGCAAACCAAGCTCAAGAAAACAATTCAGGGAAAATAAAGGAAGAGCATCTAACTTGTTCCGTACCTGACTATCAAGGCGACGGCGAAATATAGAGGCACTTTTATTCTCTGCAATAGACTTAAAGATAGCCATTAGAGTATCAACTCCATCCATGCCTGAGCTTCTATTGACATCATTTGCATCAGAGGATCCGCGAGCCTCGAATGAATTGCAGCATGAGTTTTCTTTAGAATGAGAAACAGTTGCAGGATTAGCTGATTCAGAGAAATTATTTTCTCCAATGCTTCCTTCCTTAACATCCCTATTACAATCCTTCCTCTTTCTCTTCCCCCTTCTCTTTCTTACTGTTCCTCCTTGGCTTTCATATAACATCCCTCCGAACTTCTCAATGCTTGATACTTTGTCCCGTTCAAGAGACTGCAATGCCTCTGGTTCGATCTTCATTTCTTCAGCTGACAATGGAGCTGGCGGACGTTCAGGTGAACTGCATGTTATGATGTCCTGCGTGAAGCTGCCAGCAGAAAGTTCATCCTTGGGTTTTTGAACAACTCCCCCGGATCCCGATTCACTAAAGCTATTGAAAGGAGACTTATCTCCTTTCCTAGACTTGAGAGCTTCAAGCTTGGATTCCAGTGACCTGAAATCTTCTATTCAACTTTTATTACCATAACAATCAGACCTTACTCTTAATAATATAAGCTTTCAGCATTAAAGAACAAAAACATTTATAGTATCCTGTCAATCTAATCGCATTGGAATCAACTGTTCATATCATTTTTTTCTTTTCATCCACAAAACGTCTGAACCTCACAGTTTCCGTTCAAAAAAATTGGGTCCCCAACTCATTAACCTTCTATTCTTTCTTCAATTTACATTGCCACCAAAATTTCACAACTTTAAGAACATCACCTAATCTTAACTATAAAAAGAAAAGGTCATTTACTCGTACTCGTTTACATTATTTCACGTCTTATTTATATCCATTTCAATAGAATGCCTACCAATCATGCTGCAAAATCCTCGTTGAATTCATATTGTATAATAGATCAGTACCAATATATAAAAAAATCACACGACACCTTACGATTTAGATTTGACATCTATAATCGAGGACTTTATAGGTTACTTTGCAAGTTGCAACTAAATCAAAAGGTTGGAGAACTCTTTTTTTTTTTTTTTTTTAAAGATGAGAGGGAAACTGATCTTGTTAACTTGAAGCTTAAAGTTCAGTGTGTATTTCTATCCCTTTCTTTATGCAAATTACTGTTTATGATAAAGTTAATTCCTAACTTCTTCTACATAATGAACTAGAAGCATAGCAAAATACTGACCCTATTGAGTCTTCAGAATGCTCTAGAGCTTGCCTGAGTTCCGTGATTCGTTGCCGCCGTAGCTCTTCATACCAAGCTCTACAAGGAGATACCAAAAAGAATTGATCTTTTAATAAGCTAGTAACTAAATGATAATATAAGATGAGCTAAATTTTCATGTACTGCAAAAAAAGATCAGAGATTTAGCTTACTTGCATCCAACAAAACGCTGCTGCAAATCTTCATATTTGGATTTACAAACCTGCAAAACAGATAACATTTTCAATGAATTTCTATAATTTGATACCCCATCTTCATTGGAATATATATCCTGTTCTTGAAAGCTAATGAAATTTGAATACTTTTTCACATGTCAATTTGGTCTAACCATGAATAGGTGTTTTTAATCTTAAGAGCTGGAGCACTTCAAAAAGCACTAATAAATATATATACATATTTTTTAAGTAAAAGTTGAGTTTATTGCAAAATCCTGTCATAACCTTTAAAGTTTTATTTAATCTAATCAATTATACTGGTAAACTTTTAAAATTATTACAATGTGACCTCAAAGTTTAATTTATCCTTAAACTTTTAAAATTATTATACTATTACTTCACTAATATCTTTTAACTCCGTTAACTTTCATGTTAATTATGTTATTTGTTTTAATATTTGAAAACTAATAACTCATGGGAAAAAAAGTGTGAATTTACAACAATATAATTCTCGCTAAATTTGATAATTTTTTCATCAACTTTTTTAATACGGTAGCTTTTGTTTTGTAACTTTTTCTTGCACATTAATTAAAAAAAAAAAAACTTAATTAAGTTGATGACATGAGTGACATAACAATAATTCCAAAAATTAAAGGTTATAATTGATTAAATTAAATTTTCAAGTGTTATATTACAATATCTCTATTCCGATGGATTTTGCAATTTACTCTATTTCTTTTAGATATGGAACAAACAATAAAATAATTAAAAAATACTTTCAATAACTATAAAATTATGGAACCAACAATAAATTGATTTATTGACACTCCTTTTAAAAGTACATTTAATAATTATTATTATTTTCTTTCTAAAACTATGATTGAATAAGTCAACGTCATTTCGAGGGATAGAGTCAAGAAAGGCGAAATATAAAAATATTTTGAACCATCAACCACGAAGTAAAGGTTGGATCATTTTTTACTTTCAAATATAACATTTAATTTGATAACGTGTGAATCAGTGATCAATTATAATTATCGTTAATTATATTAATTATTAACTGTCACACAATTAATCTCAATGTATATATAAATACTCATAAAATAGTAAAATCACGCTACTTTCATTTGATCGGAGAGAAAGATTACATGCTTTTTTAGTAATCAAAGAATATGATTACCAACTTAAGAAATAAGGCAACCTATTTTCCATTTTCCTTTTTTTTAATTTTTGAAGTTTCTTAATTTATTTCCAATTATAACCTTCCTTAGAGGCTAAGAGAGTCCATGAACTTTCAATTCCAATTTTCTAAAGTGGACCCACAATGAAGGGTAACAATGACATTTAAAAAAAACATATATTTTTCTTTTATTTTGTTGACGCGAAACGACTTGTGGCGGGATACGGGGACTGGTTAACAAAAAACAAAAAACAAAAAACCAAAACTTTATTTTGAAATGAAATTATTAATTTAATATAAAAAAAATGACCCAAAAAAAAAATTAACCTCAGGGGTGCAAGTGTACGGAAAAACAATTCTAGCCCGGATCTCCGCCGCGACGAGATTCCAGTCGCCGGTACCGTGACGGAGTACGGCGCCGCCGAGGAGGAGCTCTTCCCATGTACCCCATCTTCTTCCTATCGCCGCCGTTTCCATTTTTTGCCTTCAAATTGAAAAGTGGTTTGTTTTAATGAGAAAGATGGTTTTTTTGGGGATTTGAAAGGCGGTTTTTGGTTGGAGGCTGAGAAATGGGTGGTTTTGTTCTACGATTCTTTCTTTTTCTTTTTTCTCTGCAAAAAAAAAAAAAAAAGTAATGGTTTTTGTTTTATGGGGTTTTGTTTATTCTATTCGTGGACATCGCGAGAAATGGGGCTACTCATTACTTTTAAATAGAGGTTGAAGAAAGACGATATATTACTAACAAAAGGAAAATTTAATTAACCTACCAAAATTTAAAATTTACAATTAAAAAAAAAAAGTCAATCCAAATTTTTTTTTTTTGAGATAATCCAAATATTATCTAAATAGTTAATTATATGTTCTTTTCTCATATAGTCAATGATTCAAGTCCCCGGTCAAGTATAATTAAACTGGTCACATATCTACTCTAATTTCATAAAATTAAAAGTTTAAGTTTTTACTCCACTTATTTAATGTATTATTAAAAAAAAAGTTTGAGTCTCCTAATTTGATGTAATATGAAATAAATAAATACAAATTAGTATGAAAGCTATTTTGTTGGTTTGGATTTTGGAATAATTGGTGGTGTAGACGAATTGGAGGAAGAATGAAAAGAAAGAAATATATGTTACACCAAACGTTGTCAATGGTGAATTGGTCGTTTTCGTTTTCGTTTTCCCAATGATGTTTCTAGGATCGTTCCCTTCTCTTGTTTTTAACTCTTCAATTTCCCATCCTTGTTGACACAGAATTGCATTTTAAAAAAATTACTAGTTTTATTAAACATATTGTACATATGTGGTTAGTTAAGGAACTTCTTGCAAAGTAACTTGTAACTAATATTAATGCAAGTTGAGTAAAATATCTACATAAAAGTAGTGTGTAATACAAAGAATGTCGTTTTACTTAAATGACAAGTGAAATCATATGTGGAAAAGACAGTTTTCATCTTATGGAAGAAAGAACTATCTCTTAAAAACATAATTATATATGTTTAATTACTGAATTATTGAAATGTAAAAACATTTTAAAACTATTCAAATAATAATTCAATAATTAGTTCAATTTAAAAATGCCAAAAACCAATAAATTTACTGGAAAAATAATAAAATAATTTAATAAATTATTGAACTACCCTTTGAGTACTTTTTAAAATATTCTGACATTTTAGTTAGTACTAGATATTGATATACTTAAGATATCAATTAATTCTAAGTGATATACAAGAGTGTCAGTTGTTGATATATTCATCAATTTTCGTGTATATTAGTTATCAATATTTATATATTTTGCATATCAATTAGTGCTAATTGCTTTAGAGTCGTTTTGAGTTACAGATTTACTATATTGATATTCTTATTCTCTTTCTTCAATTTATATATCTGATATTATTTTTCTTCTTTATTTACAAACTTTTCTCTCATTTCTTTCAATCCCAGATTTGGAAAAACACTCATAATTACAAGTTGTTACTCGAAATTCCCAACCAAAACCCAAGTAATAATTAACCCTAAACATCTCTTTCACCAACACAACAAATTACATAAAAAAAATACCGAGAAAATTGCATCAAAACTAGATTTCTCAGATCTTAAAAATCAAAAAATATTTTCTTTTAAAAAAAATTGAAGAACGAGGAGAAAGAAAAGAAAAGCATAACGTTGAGAAGAAAAATAAGAAAAAACTTGAAGAGAATTGTGGCGCTTCTACAATCAAAATTTTGTGATGTGTTGCGATCAAAAGATATTCAATTCATAGCGAAAACGATGAACAAATTACCCAAGAATCAAGAGAAGAAAATGAAAAAACAATCTTTAGAAACCATTATGAAAGATCGAAGAAGAAGATAAACGAAGAAGAAAGGAGAAAAATAGAGAAAAAGGCGCGGCTAAAAAAAAAGAGTAGGATAAGCGGGTTTTCCTTGCTTATGGATAGTAAGAATAGGTTAGGAGTTTTTAAAATGAGTTGAAAAGTAGAGGAAAAAGTAACATTTTTGAAAATACTCTAATAAATTTAAAAATATTTTACCTAATTTTGACATCTATGTAAATTTCCCGTAATATTTTATTATCAAATTTTAAGCCAAATTATTATGGGCTTAGGTACTTGTAGGTTAGGGCTCGTTATCAAGTAGGACGAAAAAGATTGAAATTAATATTATTTTCTCAAAGTAACATTAATAAGGTTTGATTGATTATTTAAAACAGTAATAATCAAATAGGATAAAAGTTGTTTAGTTATAAATTTATGTAACAACTCGTAACATAGTAGGACAATAGTTGTTTAGATATGAATGTTATTTAGAAAAGTCTCAAGTAAGTTTGTTGTGGATACAATTTTTTTCTCTTGTTAAACTTAATAGTGGATGAGATAGAAGTGGAGCTGAGACTGAGGTCGAGGTTTAGAATGAAATCGAGACCATGCTCAACAATTTTTTTTAACTCTCCATCATAATTTTCTTCCATTTACTAAAAAAATGTATGTTTAATAATTATTTTGTTTTAACTTTTTTTTTCATCTTAAATTTCAACTTATTCTTAAGCTACTATAACAATTTTGATAATTTATTTAAGGGGTGAAATCATCATTAATGATAAGACTATAATAAATGAGTGCGTGCAATGCTAATATAAATGTTACACTGCTTAGTGAATTTGGTAATGCTTTTTTCATCTAATTCATATGGAGACAACACATGGTGGAAGCGGCGTTTATGTTTTTCAAAAGTGAAAGAGTTTCATCAAATTATTTCATACACCATAAGTTTTTTGACAATGTGCACTTCTTAACACCATATGTAAATATTCACACATTGGCGCTTCAATTCTTATTCGATGTTTTTTTTGCTTTTCTACTGAAGTCTGCCAAAGGATTACAGTTTTGGCTAAGTAAAAAAACAATATAGTTGGAAAAACCATATAGAGGAACTCTACAATATATTGAAGTAAGTAGAGTTATTCAATATTGATTTATATTCTCACTTTAAAGATTGAATCGTGTTTAATATTTTATACTCAAAATTTCATGCAAATTATTATGGGCTTGAAGTACTTGCACTTCAACCATGGGGGAGTTCATGGTAATTTAATTAGCAAATTATGTGTAGATGAGGAAGACAATGCCTCCTTATGGAGTGTTATGATCCATATAGAACTCGTAAGCATATATTTATATTTATTAATTATTTTTATATACTTGAATATTTGATGTTTTAAAACTATAATAGGGATGAGTTGATTTGTTTCTTTCTTTACTACCAGGGGAATGGGTTAAAGAGATCGAAAGTCTCTATAACATAATATTAATCTTAAACATATACATCCCGGGAGAGGGTCAAAATCAAAGTTAAGTTTTTTGATTCGTTCTTCGCATTTATATTAAGAAAGCGTCATGTGGAAGAATTAATACACATATGGGTTCTTTACTATCCCCTATTTATGGATCTCGACGAAAAGAGAATTTTTTTGTGCAACTTTCATTGTCTTTCTTGGTATACACATTCAATATGTAAAGACCGAACAATTTTATTTTAAAAATAAAATAATCATGACACAATCGCAAGAATTTATGATCAATTAAACCTGTAAATCATTATGATTCATCCTTTCATCCTTTCGAAGTTAAAAACAAAATCTATAATCATTCAAAACTTTGGTATGTGCATCCCCCCTTTTGTTTTACTGTCCAAAGCTACCAAATATTTAAAGTTTTGACTAAGTATAAATGGTTACAGTTGGGAAGAAAATAATGAGAAAGTCCACAACATATTGAAGTAAGTAAAGTTGTTAAATATTGATTTATATTCACAATTTGGAGATTGAATCGTATTTAATATTTATTACTCAAATTTTTAGTTAAATTATTATGGGCTTGAGGTACTTGTATGTAGAGACTGTTACCGAGTTGGACACAAAATTTGAAATAAATATTAATTTCTCAAACTAATATTAATTAGGTTGGATTAATTATTTAAAATTGTAATAACCAAGTAGGACAATGGTTGTTTTGTTATAAATTTATGTAACGATTTGTAACAAAGTAGGACAATAAGTGTTTAGTTAGAATGTTATATAGAAAAGTTTTTAAAACATTTGTTGTGAATTTTTTTTCCTCTTGTTGCAATTAACATTGGTTGGGGTCATGGATGTAGTCAAAATTTAATTGTGAACCTACATTTATAATGCGGGGCGCAGTCCCCGGTTATGATTTATTTCTCTTGTTTCGTAAAGTAGAGATCTATGTTTATATGATGAACATCTTTTACATTTCTTTTGTTTTGATGCGACCAAAAACTGCCTCAATACAATAACAACAAAAATGCTAACTTTGTTCTCTAAATTTTTATATAATAATGAAACAAGTGGGTTTTCAGGGGATTCACTAGTCGTCGGTCATTTTCCTCTTTTTGAGCTGTTTCCTTCTGTTTACCGTCTCTTCCTTTGGAGATTTATGTTATTGTCCACAAAAGAAATCGGAAAAAATGTATGTTTAACAATATTTTTAATTCTTCATCATCATTATTTCCATGAACTAAAAATATGTATGTTAAATATATTTTTTCATTATTATTTTGTTCAAACTATTTTTTTCATCTTAAATTTCAAGTTATTCTAAGCAACTTTAACAATTTGATGATTTATTTAAGGATGAAATAAATATTAATGAGAATACTATAATGCAAGATTCTGCATGTAATGTGCATATAAACGATTCACTGCTTAGTAAGATTGGTAATGCTTTTTACATCCAATTCATATTAGGACAACATAATGTGGAAGCGTCGTTTATGTTCTTCTTTTGGAATGTTATGATCCAAATAGAACTCGTAAGCATATATTTTTATATTCTCGAATATTTGATGCTTAACACAATAATATGGATGAGTTGATTGTTTTTTTTTTCTTTACTACCTGGGACATGGGTTAAAATGATCAAAAATCTTTGAACATAATATTAATCTTAAATAGATACACCCCGGGATAAGATCAAAATCTTTAAGTTAAGTTGTTTGATTCGTTCCTTGGATTTATATTAAGAAGGGGCATGTGGATGAATTAACATACATATGGGTTCTTTACCATCCACTATTTATGGATCTCAGAGAAAATAGAAATCTTTTGCGCAACGTTTATTGTCTTTCATGGTATACACATTCCATATATAAAGACCCGACGCTTTTAATTTAAAAATAAAATAATCATGATGCAAGCGAAAGACTTTATGAACATTTAAATCATTGAGATTCATCACTTCATCATTTCAAAGTTAAAAACGAAATTCATAATCATTAAAAAGTTTGAGATGTGCATCCCCCTTTTTGTTTTACCACAGAAACCTGTCAAGGATTTAAAGTTTTGACTTAAGTCAAAATGGTTATAATTGACAAGAAAATAATGAGAAATTCCTTAACATATTGAAGTAAGTACAGTTGTTAAATTATTATGGGCATAAAGTACTTGTATGTAGAGACCCGTTACCGAGTAGGACAAAAAATTTGAAATGAATATTAATTTTTAAAAATAGTATTAATTAGGTTGGATTGATGATTTAAAACTGTAATAACAAAGTAGGACAATGGTTGTTTTGTTATAAATTTAGAAAGTAGGGCAATAAGTGTTTAGTTAAAATGTTATATAAAGAAGTCTCTAATAAATTTGTTTTGAATTAAAGTTTTTTTCCTCATATTGTAATTAATGTTGGCTGAGGTCACGAATGCAATTGAAACTGTATTGTAAATTTAGATTTATAATGCAGTGCGCAATTCTCGGTTATGATTTATTTCCCTTGTTGAGCAAAGTAAGGATTCACTTTCTAAAAACTTGTTTGGTGTGTCTTCTATGTTGAGCTGCTCAGTGTGAGAGTCATGAACTTTAATATCGATATAATATTATTCTAATTTTTTTATACTCGGTTCCTACCAATTGAAAACTTCTTTGTCATTTGAGAAAGGAAAAAGTTTCATTTTTATACAAATGATTCACTCACTCTCATTGTTGTTGTTTTTACAGTGTTCGTTTTCATTGTTCAAGCTAGTTTTTTTTTAATCATGGACGAGCCAATTTACTTTCTTTGTGAAAAGATTTCTAACAAGACTAAGATGTACTTGTACGTTATCAAAGTTGGGAGGAATATTATTCATGATGAGACTAAAGAATAAATGAGACCACAATACAAGTTACCAAGGATATATTGTTGTTGAGGCTCTTCTTGCGGTTGATAATAACACGGATGTTCTTTGAAGTCTTTGTCTCGCGTATCTCCACCCCAAATCCAATTTATAGTGCTTGTCGTAATCTTTCCTTACTTTCTCTCCTATTAACTCAATCTAATTTCTCATTTTTTTAGATCACACACTTCTAAAAAACCCCAAAATTCCAATATGAAAATTGAATTAGTAAAAATTAATAATAAATACGAAAAAACCTCATTTAAATAAATTATTACCACACTAAAATGTAGTACCCCACCTAAAAGAGTATGATTATGTAGGACCTCCAATTTAAAAAATTCTTATCTCACCTAAATTGTGGGTTCCTACATAGTCGTACTCTTTTAGGTGAGTTATTAATTGATTTTGCTAAAAAAAAAAAATACTACAAGGTAGTAACATTTTTTTAACCAATTTTTACCACACTCAAACGTAGTACCCGCCAAAACGAATTATTACTTCACTAAAAAGATTATGACTATGCCGTCCCCGTCCCCGACCCCGTTCCCCGATTAAATCCCAGAAAATAATATATATATAATTTATTTTAAAATATTTTTATATTTAAACTTTTTTTAAAATTTTTTGTAAATATTGTTTTCATTTTTTATCAATAAAAACTGTTTTCAAAACTTTTTTTAAAAACTTTTTTTTATACTGTTTTATATATATATATTTTTTAAAACTATTTTCAAAGACTTTTTTTAAATCTATTTTATAAAAAAAATTATAAACTATTTTTTTTACTATTTTTCATATCATTATTTTTACTGGTTTTTTTTTAATTGTAATTTTTTTTAATTATAATATGTTGCTTTTGTTTTGTTTTAGGTGAAAACAGGGAAAATTCCCCGTTCCCCATAATTTTCCCACGGGGAATCCCTGTCCCCGTCCCCGACCTCTTTGAACGGGGAATTTACCGAGATGGGGAATGGGAGTGGGACGGGGATGGGAAGTAGGACTATGAATAGGAGTGTTCACGGGGTGGGAAGGGGACAGGGATGCATTCCCCGTCCCAGCCCCACCCCGTGAACACTCCTATTCATAGTCCTACTATTTTAGGTGAGTTAATAATTAATTTTGGTGCGTGATATTTTCTTTAAAAAAAGAAAAGTAAAAATGATGCCTCAACCTAGGCCAACAACCTACCCTCTGTTAATCTTTATATTGTTTTGAGATGCGAGCATTGCAAGGGATATCTTTTGGGCAGACTGTTAGTTCTTTGAGGAGCATGAATTTTCTAGAAATGTTGCAGACACTTGTGAAGTTTCTTGAAGTCTGGTGCAAGTGTTTGTGAAGTTTGTTTTTGTTTTATTTGCTGCTTTGTAATTGTTGCATTAGATGTCTTTCTTTTGATTAGAGAGTTTGGGTCCAAGCTCATTGACTGGGCTTGGACTTACTATTTTAAGTCAGGTCCGACCCATTCATTGACCAGGCCTTATAGGCCCGGCCCTAGCCCATTCATTTAAAGGCTAGGGTTGGGGCGGCCCATTGATGAGGCTTATTTAAAACTATCCAAATAATAATTCAATAATTAGTTCAATTTATAAAAGCCAAAAACTAATAACTTCACTGGAAAAATAATAAAAAATTGCTTAAAATACTATTTTGGTCCCTGAACTTTCACTTCAGTTTCGTTTTCGTCCCTGAACTTTAAAAAATGACCGATTTCGTCCCTGAACTTTCCAAATCGTTTCGTTTTCGTCCTTCCGTCCATTTTTCCGTCTGGTCATTGACGGAGGCTGACGTGGCATGCTGACATGGGTTTTTTCAACAATATTGTAATATATTTTTTATTTTATTATAATTTTAAATGGTTATGTGTCAATCTCTCCTCTCTTCCTTTTCTCTCTCCTCCATGGTCATCCCCCCCTCTCTCCTCCTCATTTCTCTCTCTTCTTCTCCATCGTCTTCAAACTCTTTCATCAAAGACAAAAGCATTTAAAACCATCATCCCCCCTCTCTTCTTCATCATCGTCTTCTTCTCCAACGTTTAGAAGCAAAGACAAAAGCAGGGGCATCCATTATCGTTTTGGCCTTCGAGTTCTCCATAGACGAACCAAGAGGTTGTTGGACCAAACTACTTTCATGGGTAGCTCTAAAACCATCATGCAAACCTTCCTGAATAGACGAAACACGTTGAGAACCAACAGAATTGAAAACGTCATTGATGCCTCCATGAACAACCTTCGAAGGAGATAAAATGGTAACTTGCGAACCAGGGGGTTTTAGGCCACGAGGCCTTAATGAAAGAGACTCAAAACCATCAGACAAAGAGGATAGAACATGTTGTTGCATCCCATACTCAGACAAACGCAAATTACCCTAAAAAATCGCCATTGAAGCGTTAATCTCAGATCTACGAATCTGACCTGTTTCCACGTCACTTTCCCTTCGTTCCTCACCAGAAACCATCGACTTGGCTTCCTCTTCCATCATTAATGAACGAAATATTAGGATATAAGTAATTTCTCGAGATTGAGATTGGACGCAATTTTGGTAGAATTGGGTTACTGTGGGTTCTTACCGTGATGGCTGAAGCAATTGTTTTAACCACCGGTAGTACCATTGACTTAACTTCTTTAAAACTACGTCGGTGTCTTAATGGGTAATTGTAATCGTTGCCTCCTGTTTTGCTCAAGAGGGGAAGAAGATGACCATGGAGGAGAGAGAAAGGGGGAGAGGAGAGATTGACACTTAGGCATTTAAAATTATAATAAAATAAAAAATATATTAAAATATTGTTAAAAAAAGCCACGTCAGCATGCCACGTCAGCCTCAGTGAATGACCAGACGAGAAAATGGACGGAAGGACGAAAACGAAACGATTTGGAAAGTTTAGGGACGAAATCGGCCATTTTTGAAAGTTCAGGGACGAAAACGAAACTGAAGTGAAAGTTCAGGGACCAAAATGGTATTTTACCCTTCAGGGACCAAAATGGTATTTTACCCTAAAAAATTTCAATAAATTATTGAACTGTTATTTGAGTAATTTTTAAAATATTCGACATTTTAGTTAGTACTAGTCTTTTACCACGTATGTTACACGTGATATTCTTTTTAATATAGAAATATTTTAAGAATTAACATTTTGTTTGTTTGATTTTTCTATGCTATATAAATTTTTAATAAAATGAATTTTGTTTTATTTATTTTTCAAATATTAAACATATTATAATGTTCTATTTAAAATTTAAATTATCGTATACTTTATTAATTCAATGAATTATATGTAATTGATTTTCTTTTTATTTAATGTAAATTTTTAACCAGTTTATTTTTAAAATTTATACTACCAAATAAAAAATAATCGTTTGTTCTGAATCTATACATATTTCTTATTTTTTTAGTTAATTTATTGATTTCTATATTATTTATTTATAATTTAATTATAATTCAAGAAATTATTAGTTTTTTCTGTTTTATTTTTTTATTATTTCTTATTAAAAAAATTAAAGTTTATTTAAATATTATAAAAATATCATACATTAGAACCTATTTTTTCAACTATTTTGTAATTTGATGTTGTGAAGACAATATAAAAACCAAGTAATTTATTAAAAAAATTGATAATTTGCTATTCATTGAAGAGAAATATTTTAATCTTATTATATAAAAAACAACTTAAAAAATGCTATGATTGGTATGGAAAAAATGTCACTTTACAAAATAAACCTATTATTTTTTTGAGCTCCAATTTTTTTTTTTCTACGAGTATATACAAAATGGCATGCAATTTGAATATAAAAATGAGTTTTAGTATGTATATTTGAGATAATTTCTTATCTAAATAATAATAATAAAAAAATGAAAGTCTACACAAATTGGAAGTTTTTTTTTATAAAGAAAAATAAAACTAAGTTGAAGTGATCTCTTCAAAAGACAATATTATCCCACATGGATAAGTGGAAATAAATTCTTACATTTTAAATAGTTTTGAAACAACAATTTATTAAGATTTTTTTAGAAACCCCAACATTATTATTACAACCCAAGCGTTTATATATGGCAGGGAGGGTTTAGGGTTTAGACAAATTCCAGGAAACTTTTACTAATAAAATAGGAATATGAGCAACATAAGATTTTATAAATGAATGAGACTATATATGCATATATATGTAGTTTCATTGAATTTCTCAAAACCTTACACTTATGAATTGGCACATAATTACAATATATTTTGATCAAAAGATGCAAACAACAATACCCCGAACCTGAATATTCAAAATAGGGAGCCACTTTAAATGCTCTGTCAGTTGTCTGATGACTACGACCAAGCCGATTTTTTCGTTTCTCTTTAAGCTTTGGCAGAACATTGATGCTACAGCTTCTCCCTCCATGAATCTCAATGTATCTGCAACTGAAGAAGCTGGAAGTGGAAGCGAGCGCCAAGGCAAAATTAGTGGGACATGACTAACAGTTTCAAAAACGCGTTGCACATCCTCGTTCTTTCAACTAGAGGGTGTCAGTCAGCCTAGCTACACATTCGTGCTTTGCCAGAAATTTGGCAAGGGGAATAACGCTTATGATTGTTGAAATAAAAGATTTAATTCCTGAGCACATCTGGCCAGTAAACCACCTCTCCTGCAGGAAAGTTACGTAAAAAAATGAATGGTGATGTCCCATTCAAAACTTTGAATTCAACTCGAGTTCAAATCTTTTCCCTTTTTCAACTAGAGTTGTAGATGAAATGATCATACCTTGTTAACGACGGAATAATTTTTTGTATTTTCTGCAGCTGGATGAAGCATTGCTTGCAGCATTGTCGCCTGTAAGTTCCAAACAGATAATACCAAATTGAGTCTAATATACACACATTCTAAACCAACTGATACATAAACCTTGAAGAAAGAAACCTTTGCTCTGCATGAAGATCAACACCGACTGCTGGAGGTGCTGAAACAGTTGAGTTTATAACATGACCAAAAACTGCTACAAGCTTCAATAGAATCTCCAGTGACACACTGACATGCCTGCCATTTACAACATAAGCCGTAAGGACTAGTCGTCAAGTTTAGTGAAATGTCATCAATAGGTAAGAAAAATCATTTTAACTTCTACAAAATTATAAGAATATTTTATGTGCATCGTGTCATGGAATTTCCTAAAATTGTCAGTAAGGAGTTGCTCCTAACGGGTCATCTCATTCACATAGATGTTATCTTAATGAATCATGAGATTTCTCTACCCATCAGATCACATATAGCGGTTATGGTGGTAAAATTCGTTCAATATCTTCCGATCTTGAAGATTATGAAAGTACTGATATACATGTCAATTTATTACCTTTCTGTCTTGCTATCCAGTAAGCCCACAAGCACAGGAAGTAAGCATGAAAATATATCTAGGGTCAAAATATCCATCTTCTCGATGAGAACACTGACCACATCTGCTTGCACCTGCATCATGACTTAATTGTTCTTAAAAAGCCCCCAATTTAAAGAGAAAAAGCTGCAAATTACTTGGCAAACTGAAGGCACTAAAAATAATTAAAGAAACATGGATTAACTATTTGAATACCCACAGAATGATCCGGCAGTTTTGTCATTGCATTTATAGCACCTCTCATGTCATTCCGCTCCCAAAAGTGCCGCACCACCTGCAAGAACCCATTGATATGAACTGTCTGTGACTTGTAGGGGGGGAAATAAATTATTCTGCACAAAATATCAAAGAGACATCTGACTTATTTATTTCAATCATCACAAAGTTTGTTAGAGAGAGGGAGAGAGAAGAAAAGAAAAGCAACCGGTGAAGCTTAAGAGATCAAGTTTCATTGTTGTTGGAATACAAATTTATCTCTGCTAGAACAATTAATCAATTGCTTGCCACCTATTAAATCACCAATAGACCCAAAAGCTTGAAAGAAGAAAGTCTTGAATTCAAACCTCTGTGAAGATATTTCTACCCCATTTATTAATGTTCCACGTGATAGGGGCTCGTGTAAAAATCCTAGCCAACACGTGACGAGGAGTGTTGAGAAATGATTAAAGTTGTCTTAGCCCAACAACTTATATATAAAAGATTAAATCTGTGTTAACCCAAAACTCAAGCTGTTGGGTTAAGGCAACTTTAATCATTGACATTTTCTCATTACTCCCCATCACATGTGGGCTCGGATATCTGCATGAGGCCCAATCACGTGGGATATTAATTATTGGGAAGGAAAGATCATCACAGAGGTTCGAACTTAGGACCTCTACCATGTTAAATCACATTGGGTCTATTGGTGATTTAACACCACCCATCAAACAAAAGGTGGTGCTTGTTTCTTGTTGAAAGTGAATACAACAAAAAGACCAGGAAATAACAAACAATGAAACAATGGTGTTGTGGGAGTGTGCTACTATGGCCTTAGTATGGAGCTGGGTGTAAAGGAACTATTATCTTTCTCAGAACATAAGAAGAGATATGGAGGATTATCAAATTTAAGGTTTCTTGATGAAGCTTTTTATCTAAATTCTCTTGTAATTACCATTCTCTTTTAATTGATGTCAAGTTCTCAACTGATGAAACTTTTTAAAATCATCCCTTTCAATGTAAGCCATAATTGCCAATCACAGTATGTTTTACGTTACTCCATTGTCTCATTCTGCATGCAGAATTAAAAATCACCTGCAATTTTGTCAAGCGAGACCGGAGGCTACTTAAGAATACATCATGAGATTGCATTAAATCTTCAATAATATCCCTATCATTAGCAGAAGCTGAATCCCTTCCAGAAACTTGAGGTTCTCCTCTCTATCATCAAGTAAACAAGAAAAAGTTGACTTAGTACTTAGTTGAACAAATTTGACAACATAAATATGCCACTAATCTGACTTGCGTTTATGAACATCATCGGTTTTTTTCTACCTACTGCTTAAAACAGCAGAAGATATAAATGCACACAAATTTTCAATCGGATAGCTTTCAAAAAACTTCAAATGTAACCTTAAATTCTAACCAGTGAGGAGATTCTTAAAGAACTCCAAGCCTTCATGTAAAACTAGAAAGAATTCAGCTTGAAAATGTAAATTTTGCAAAATAAGGCACAAAGTGCTGGATATAGATATCATTATATTTACATTTGGATGTCACTGTCCATTTAAATCTTCACAATAAATATACCTGCAAATGGGCAGTATTGTCTGTTTCAAGAACCCGAGAAGGTCTAACAGTTGTTTGTATACCAAAGCTTTTAGTTTGTTCTCTTGCCTTATCTGTTCTATAGATACGAGAAGGTGTAAGCGTAACCATTGCCTGTACTTCATAGTTACTAGCTTGATCTCTTGTCTTCTCTGTTACAGGGAAATGAGAAGCCATATCCACTGTCTGAACTTCATTGTTATTAGTTCGTTCTCTTGTCTTCTCTGTTTCAAAAACATGAGAAGTTATATCCATTGTCTGAACTTCATAGTTATTAGTTCGTTCTCTTGTCTTCTCTCTTTCAGGAATATGAGAAGTTATATCCATTGTCTGAACATTATTGTCATTAGTTCGTTCTCTTGACTTCCCTGTTTCAGGAATATGAGAAGTCATATCCGTTGTCTCTACTTCATGGGTATAAGTCTGTTCTTTTGTCTTTTCAGTTTCAGGGACGCAAGATGGTGAGATAACCGTCTGTACATCACAATCATTAGTTCGTTCTCTCCTTTCAAACCTCTCAACAAGAGTGCGAGTCCTTCCTGGTACAACTGCAACTGCAGAACAAGATTTAAGACTATTCAATTTCCATACACTTTGTATTTTCAGCCAAACAGACGAGTAAATAAGTATTGCAAACCTCCATTCACAAATTTTACAGAGTTTTTCCCTTTGCTGCAATCTTTGGATTTATTGCCTGGAAAATTCAAAAAGATTATTATCTCCAAAAAAATTACAGAAAACAATTTAAATATAAATAATTAGTAATTAGTATGCGTAATCATAAAGCATGCATACAAGGCAAGGACAGAAACTTACCGTTTTCTTGTTCTGAAGGTGTCTCAGCAGAAAGAACTCTTTCAAACTTTTCCTCAATACTTCTTACAGTAGCATTTGTTTGATGAGATGAATCTCTAGGTACTTGGTCGGATACAATCCGATTTTCGAGGTTCAGATCCGGAGCTTTATTCAAATCATCGGTACTATAACTAATATTTAAAGAATCTACCACCACTGGCAGTCTCTCTAGATCAATTTTTCTCTTTGGATCAACTGATACTGGTAGTTTCTCAAGATCAATTTTACTATTTGATGGCTTCCTTGTATGAGCTGGTCTAAGTAGCATACCACGTCTTGTCTTGGTAAATGTGATGGATTCCCCATTAGAGCTAGGTGAGTTTTTACCATCGGGACTGTCACAAGGTACAACTGAGGGCTTGTCCTTTAACAATTCATTGGATTTTATTTCCACCCTTGTTGTAGGACTTTGCTTTTGGCTTGCACCATAACTAATTTCCTTCGAGTCAAGTGGGAATAAAACTTTCGGAGAGCTTAAAGAATCAGCTTTCGGTGGGGCAGGAGGCTTTCCACCTGTTGCTTAACAAAAACAAAACAGAGTAGATAAACTAGACTTAAAATCATGTCTGAAGGCAGCCGATCATGAAAAAATAAGTTACCTAAGACATGTAATTCACTAGTTTATCTCCATTAGTATTATGAACATTGGAGATAAAAATTTCTCATGGTTATCCGAACAACCAATACTCTGCATCAGTTAAGTAACATAATAACATGTGGGTTTCATCTATTCCTGGGTATAAGCCGCGGATAGAAATCAAAGCAAGTTGTTACAAATTCGAAGACTTGGTTGAGTACAAGATTAATATGGTTCTAACCTTGTTGACACTGGTGAAATACAAAAAAGACAACTGCCCAGTAAAACACACGTCTTATGTAACTTATTTTGACAGAAATCTGAGTTTTCTAGTAGGCTCGTCTTTGTTTACGTAACTTAACTAGTTGGGGTATGGTATCAATTCCACTTTAAAGTGGCCTGTTAATGAAAGTTTGTTTTATCAGGAAAAAGGAAAAGAAGAGAAGAGCCTTGTCGATGTAAAACCACATATTCCCAGCAATTTATATTGAAGGATCTCTGATCCTAACAACTTTTGTAAGAGGGCAAAACAAAAAAGAATTACAGTATTTGTATAGAAAAACGTCAAGTTAGAGGACCTTGGATGCACCCACGTATAAATTCCTAATTGAAATTCATGAAAAAGGGATCTTTAACGAAACCTTTCCTCCTAGCTAAGCGGTAAATGAGGACTTACTGTCCACGTATATGTTCTTTATTTCCTTTGTTTCATAATCAGGAGACATAGATTGAAGATCTGAAGTCCTTAAACCAGCTCCGGTGCTTTTTGAAGCTGGACTGTTCTTGAAAATAGAATTAGTTTTCTGTTCTTTCGGCTCCTTTTGCCCAGACACTGAACTAGCTCCATAAGGCTCGATGTGCTAGAAGAGAGAACAGAAAATGAGGAAAAGGTTTTCTGAAGTTTACTTGAAAAAGAATGTAGATAACACGGTAAACAAATAAATATATTGACAAACTTCTAACAGATCTAGATATAGGTTAATTTACCGATATATCAGCTACCCAAACTCCAACAGAATTTCGATAAAAAGAGAAACTCAAAAGTTTCCCATCATGAATGCAAAGGTCACCAAGTGTTGACCATCCCATATCAACAGAATCATGACAAATGACAGGTTCCCATGAATATACCTACAATTACAAAGCAAAGAGATCACATGTTTATCTGATGGTAGTTTTTGTAGAGGTCAGCACTCTAATTTTTTATTTTTTTTTGGTGGTTTGCACTCTAATTTTGGGATCCTGAGTTGTGGAATGGTAACACTTTTTACCTTCAGACTCTCATCCAAACCAGAAAATAGGGTCCTGCCATCTGGATGGAAAGTGATTGCACGTACTCCTGCGGCCTGGAAGAAAGTGTGCAGTTATTACAGAAGCAAAATATTGGAATCTATTTTATTTTCCAAAACAATTTATTTTTTTTATGGAAATACAAAAAATTAAGGAAGCCACTAAAAAACATGGAATGGAAAGATTTTTCACTTTCCAACATGAATCTCCACCTGAGGGAGCAGAAGAAACTGAACTTTTATTATATTACAATGATAAAGTAACTCTGTCTTTTAAAACTATGTACCTCAGGTCTTGTAGATCCAATCAACTCAAAGGTTTCCAAATCCCAGAATTTTACAGTCTTATCTGCTGACCCTGGAAAACAGTCATCATGATGTAAACAATTAACTCAGAGAGAAGTGAGAGAGAACAGCTAATTTTAGGATGTGTACAGGTGATATGCCAGCATCCTGTCTCGTCTCATAATTATGTCAACCGGGAACTCAGTTCGTTATTAAAGATTTAGCACTTTTTCCCTTTATTTGATGCTAAGGGGAGACAAACAGAGAAATTATCAAACTACTACGATAGGCACATTTACCCCTTATATCGGATGACAATATCAATGCAATAAAATTAATTGCTACTTTTGAAACCCCTCAATTTTGTAGATTTAAATTCCATCTAAGACACTACCAACGTAAGCATTGAAAATTGCATCTTTCACTCACCTGTTGCAAGGAGAAATTCAAGTGGATGAAAATCTATGGATCGAATATGTCCTTCATGGAACTTAAAATCATGTAACAGCTTTCCTGCAGTTAGATCCCATACCTGTTCAAGAGCCATTTTTTAATTATGGTATGATAAAAATGCTCATAGAAAGTCATACCACTTACAGTGTGATTCATTATTACCTTTACAGCACTATCAAATCCACCAGAGACTACCCAACGACCATCTGGCGAGAATTTGATAGTACTGATGCCTTGCGTGTGACCCTTGTATGTGTGAATGCAGCCTTTCTTTCTGATGTCCCAGATTTTTAGATTAGTGTCTCTGGAACCAGATGCAAAGAACTCACCAAATGGATGAAATTCAACAGCGGTGCCGTTTGATCTATGACCAGAAAGAGTGCGAACCACTACACTTCAAGAACGTAACAAAAGATTAGGAGTTGCTAACGACACAAAACAATCCTATATTTTTATCTATAATGGGACTTAGCAATCATCAGATTCAATAAATGAAAATTGAAAAGAGGAAACTCCTTTTTCAGAGAGAACAGCTCAAAAGCTCATATCATTAAGGTAATAAAAGAATACAAATTAAAACCATCATGAACAACATGTTTACTATGTAGATACCTCATTAACATGACTCTATAGCCAAACCACAATATATATATATATATATATTATAATAAACAAATGCCAGGAAACAAAGATTTCATTAAAAAGGAGTTACAAAAAAGGGTGATAAGAAATCACCCCAAACTACCGGATTACAAAAAATTCTTCCAATCGGTATAAATCAAAAGAGCATCGTATTTACACAAGACTTTTGAAAAAGAAGCGAGTAAGGACACTTTGAACCGAATGAGGTCCCATAAATCGTGGACAGTAGTAACCACAATATTCCTTTCAATTTATCAATTACTGTAATCAATATACTTCAATATAACTGATGAATTCCAAGTAAAGAAATTAATCAAGCAAACTTACTTTTAGCCTCTTCCAAATCCCACAGCTTTATCACACCAGAAGAAGCTCCAGCAAGCACCAAAATTTCTGCTGAATTAAAAGCTACTGATTCAACTGGACTGGTATGACCACAGAGACTCTGCACAAAGAGGAAAGAAAGCTCCACGTCTATCACAAAAGAAATCGCAGCCACAAACCAAATGATCTTGTGCCCAAATATAATCCAAAAAGAACATACAGCCAATAAAATCTCAAAGATTTCCATACGATACATATGGATAGTACACTTAAATTCAACCATCAGATAAGTTGTTGTAAAGATGCATACAATAGGGAGCGTTTGACATGTAATAATTCTAATCCCAATTATTAAGTTCATTCAAAAAGTGTAAGAGTATGCATTCAACTAACCATCAAAGAAGTAGGTGTTCCAATTGACCAAAGGTTGACTTTTTGATCATCCCCACCAGTTATAAACAGTCTGCAAGCTTTTTTTCCGATCTTTAGACAATTGACATTAGCTGAATGTGCCTCAAATTCCTCTAAATTCAAATGGATCAAGGAACTACTTTATCTTATCTTAATCTCTGTAATGACATTGCATATTATAACCCATAGAAGTTGAACTAGCCTCCTTAACAGAAAATGTTGGCATATCTAAGTTCTAAATCGTATAAGAACACAAAAAAAAAACACTATAAATTAATTTATCATCCTGAAGCAAGAGCAAAAGCAAAACTACCCCAAAATAAACCATATTAATGAAAAGATCATTATATATCTGCACAACCAAAGTAATATAAAGATCTTAATTTCTAAATCTTCCACGTAAAAACAACCCTCTTCTTTAAAGTTCATCAACATCCAAAAACAGCATTCAAATCCCTAATATTACCAATTCCATCCTAAAATCAGCTCCTACTCAAAATTCAATAAGCTTCTAAGCTCAATAAGAATCTGATCCCAATTTTCCCGGAGAAGGGGAAAAAAACAAAGCTGAGATTTATTGAAAATCATCAAACTAATGCTAATTTCACCTAATCATTCAAGCAAAGAACAAAATTACATTACTAAAGATAGCAAAGGATACGTAGTTTATATCCACGCTTAGCCATTGTCCTCAAGAACCAAGAGTCAAAATCAGAAGTAGAAATCTAAGACAAGAACAGAAAATCCCAGAAGTGTAAAGACAGAATTGGATTCAAGGAGCAAGAAAGTTCCAAACTTGAACAAAATTTTCCACTTAAAAAAACAAAAATCATCAAAAGGATCAAACTTGAACTGGAATTCAGCTCAGATTTGGGATTATAGCTTTTTCTGAATCCACCATGGAAGAAATTAGAAAAAAAAAAAGTTGTGAGCTGAAAAAAAAAAGTAAAAAAATAAAATAAAATAAAAAAGAAAGGAAAGGAAGAGAATGGTGGTATGCTTTTTTCAGACCGGGACTGAGCCATTTTCCTCAACGTGTTTTTTTGTTCTGACCAAAATGCCCCTGTTGTTAGCTTTCACACGCGGGTTTCTGGTCAGAAAATTATGTAACGTGTGAACGTGTATATTTTCTCGTGGTTCATAATATATACATTATATTTGTTTTCCTAATTTTATTTCTTTGTATTTAGCTTTTTTGATAAATAATTTTAATGTATTGGAATAAATATATGGATAATACGCAACCCGGTCTATGTGGTAAATTGTGTTATTTTATTTGAATTTTGTCAAAACGTATGGTGGCCTATTTATTCGGTTTAGACAGCCAAAAAGATTCCTTCTAAAATGTTATATTTACGAGAAATTTTAGGTGGATAATATTTTCAATTTTTTTTTTAATGAATATAACAGTTTTTTTAATTATGTCATTAGTGATTGGACGATGATTTAATCTTCTTTTCATTATTATTGCCCATCATAATAAATCAATTAATTCATACATTCAATATTGTATTTATAAATACTTCATAAATAATATTGTATTTATAAAAAGTGAAATTTCATTAGGTAGTAAATTTTGATACAATATTTATAAATATAACATTACTTAAAACTATTTCTAAATATAACAATTTTTACTATATTAATCAGTGTAAAAAATATGTAATTCAATGTTTATCACTGATTCACCCAATCAAAATCTGCTATATTTATCAATATTTTTAAGAGTTTATATATTTACAAATATTACTAAAAAATTTACAAGATTGCATCTGCTCCTAAATTCTAATTTTTTTTTTTATATATATATCATGTCAATTAAAGACTCGAACTTTCAAACTCACTAAAAGGGAGGCAAGTGCTTGGCCACTCTTTAAACTTGATAACGTCAGTTGGTTTATTATAATAATAAATAATTTAAGGTAGGAAGTCATATGTAGAGTAAGTTATGAATAATTTTCTGTTTAAAGTGTTTCTATAATTTAAAAACACTAACTATATAGTTAAATATTATGAAATTTATTATAAAAAAAACACTTGAAAATTTATCTCAAACGCATTGTTATTTTTCTGATATAACTTATTTTTTCTTGATTTATACAATAATGTGAGATTCTACATCAAAACAAATTGAGTAGGTAAGAAAATAAATTGGAATTTCTATTTACAGAAACAAGGTTGTTCAGAATCATAAAAAGGAATCAACTTGAATAAATAAATGGCAAAACTGGATGGATTTCAAACTATTAAATTAGTGGAACAAAAAATAGCTAATATTGCCAATAAGTGGCTTGAATCCCTGGTGAAAAAGCTTTCCTATCTAATATAGCATTTTTTCTTTAAATAGTTGTGATAAACTCATCTCTAAATTTGTATGTAGATTCGAATTATCTACTTCTCATTTACTCATATTAAACAAGAAGTGTACGGTTAATAGAGAGATGTGAATATCGTCTCTTTCATTCACCTAATTAAACAAATAGGTATCAATCTGAACATTACTTAAATGGTGAGACATGTCTTTTCTAAGAGATAAAAAATTCGAGTTTTCCCTTCTCAATTTGATATAATATCTAAAAAATATATAAAATATAGATTTGTAAAAAGAATTATTGTTATTTAAAAAATAAAGATGGTACCTCTTTTGAGCTATCATTCTTGGATCAAATCTCATTTTTAAACTGAATCCGTGAATTTCTTTTTGATGTGGGATTCTCAATTAGGCCCCTCAAGATGTGGTGCCTATTTTGGGCCCAGCATTCTTAGGTCGAATTCTATTTTTGGACCGAAAGGCTGTTTGAGCTTGTTAGGCTCTGATACCATATTGATATCATGAGATTCCATATCAAAGTCAATTGATAATGAGAGAAGTAGTCCATGTATTTTATAAATATTATGAGTTCTCTTTATTTTTCAAATGTGTATTCTCAACATAGGGAGGGTCTAAACTATTTCTTTCTAAATTATAAATTAATTAATTTATCTAATCAAAAGAAAATATTATATCAAAATAGCAAAAGATGTATACTTTTATACATAATTAGATCCTCGACAACTAGGAAAATTCTATCAAATAGACAGTTGAATTAAACTAATAAACAAACACTCGAAGACTTGGTCCCATAATTAATTTTATCCAATAAAGTATTCACAATGTTAATTACATGAAATTAAGATAGAGACATATCTAGAAGAAGGCTGCAAATTATTCTTGTTGACGCACATTAAAAAATAAACAAGCTGTTTAATTATTTTTCATTTTTCATTTTACTTTTTTGTCTGAGGAATTAATCAAGCTTGTGATGATGAGGCTAATTGCATGAAAAAAAGGGGTAAAATAACACCCTCGTGATTTTGATCAAATACATAAAAAACTCTTAAAGTTTAAAAAATAACAAATCACACCATTATAGTTCTAAATTATGCCAATGAGATTCATACCATATAACGTTGCAAACTTTCTTTTAGCCATAAGTTCTTCGTTTGAACTCTTATTTGGATTATTCAAGATGTTTTGTAATCATCTTTTTGGGGCTCTACGTTATGATCGCTTCAAAACTTCTAAATCATCAGTAAATAAAACGGTTAATGGCTTCAATCGTACCTAAATATTTTGATGATAATAAACTCTTTTATTTGTTGATGATTTCAAAGTTTTGAAATGGCCATAATGTAGAGCTCGAAATGAAGATTTTAAAAAAAATCTTGAATCATTCAAATCATAGTTCAAATGAATAAGTTATGACTAAAAGAAAGTTAATGGTGTTGGAGATGAAGGGTCTCATTAGCATATTTAAAACTACAATGGTGTGATTTTCCATTTTCAAACCACAAGAAGTGGTGTTCATATATTTGGCCAAAACCATGGGGCTCATTTGCATTTTATCATTTTTTTGAGAATTTAAATATTATTATGATTTTTTTTAGTAGAATGCAATGGGAATTTTAAGGAATGTGAGATGGACCTTTCAACCTTACCAATATACCTTGTACACCATTCAAATGTGCATTTTTATGTGAGAGGTATTAGGGCTGAGATCGATGCAGTTACTGTTGGTTTTGGGCAAAATCGAAACTAGATGACAAAGTTTCGGTTTAGCATTAAAAATTTATCTAAAAAAGACTATTCACATGAGTTTCACCTCTCCACCTCTGGAAATTGTTAAGTTTCCTCCTCTACGAATCGAAAGTCATGCCCAAAAATTGAAATTCAAGAAAGAAAGAAGACATACTTTTACACGTGTCAAGTCACACTTGTCATAGGAAAAACGAAAAAAAATAAACAAGTGTAAAATAAAAGTTTGTTTTAAATATTTATAAAATTTGGGTAGTTACTTAAAAATTAGTTCGAGTGTACTTATTACAACACGCATGGGTCAAGATGTATTTTAAAAAAATTACTGGATACTTATCAAACCTCTCATAATTCAAAGGTGTTTTCCCCTCTTTATGACTTGCTCCACAATTTCAAAGGCTTAAAAGATATATATTGGAAAATATTTGCCTCTAAATTAATTTGGATGAGCTCTTCCATACTTTTTTTTATTTTTTATTTTTATTGGATTATAAAAATTGGTGGGACTGGGGAGATGGCTACATGTCGGAGGATCGTTGATTTCATTCCATGCTAAGCGTAGTTGTAACAGTGTAGCTCATTCCTTGGCCAAATTGGCTGCAGATTCCAGTAGTTTCGGGCCTTGGAGAGGTCATCTTCCTCCCTTAGTTTAGAGTTTTAGAGCGCTTTTGCCCTTTCTTTGGTTTTCGTTCGGTTGCCTTTTCCTTTTTTGTTTTGCTCGTGTTTGATGTGCTTAAAAAATGGTGGGACCCACATATTTAATATATATCAAAATATTTAATAGAAATTGACCAATAAAAATTAGAGGATATATGAGCTCATTCAAATTAGTATGAAGACAAGTATTGTCTATATATATTTACTTCTATATTTTTTATTGAGATTTAATTTCTAACTCACAAATAAGTGGCCATGCAACACTTCAAGTCTAAATATAATTTTGATCAACCAAAATTATTTTAGCACCTTATTAATGATCAAATCAAGGATAGAACTCTAGAATTACTTTTAAAAAAATTGTATGTTTATGACATATAGTTTTACTTTCAAGAAAAAGTAATATACTTTCTTATTTCCAAAAACCATTTCTATAATCTTAATAATTTAAAAAATAAAATAAAACTAAAATCTAAACCTCTCAAAAACTAGTTTTTTTTTTTTTTTTTTTGGCTTTCTGAAATCTTAACTCAAATTTTAAAAGCCTTATTTTTTTTTTCTTTTCAGAAAGTGAATAAAAATAATTATTTAACAAGAAAACTTTTGATCAATAGAAAACAGCACATGAAATATTCATCGAATTGACTTTAAAAAAAAAACATACAAATAAACGATATATATAGTATAACAAGGGGTAGATGAGAAGACATGATCATATAAATGTCGCACAATGTTATAGAAATTGTACATTTGATGTTTAAGCAGGTTTCTTGGTTCGGTCTTGACAAATATACTGTATAGGGCAACGAAGGATATATATGTCTTTGGCTGCCTCAACTTATTTTATTTATCGACAAAAACTTAAATTAAATGTGTATCCCTTTGTTTTCATTAGGACATACCCTACAATGGCAGGGTACCTATATACCCTATCAGTATCAGCTCTTTTAGTTGGTTTTCTTTTAAAATTTTCAGTGTCCAGAGTGTTTTCTTTTTCTTGTGGGGTTAGGGATTGTCTTTTGATATAGTTGAGGTAGCTTTGGATTCTCTTGCTCTGCCAAAATTTTGACATGTGTATTCATTTTGGGTATTTGCAAATCAAGTAACTATTTTTTAGTAATATTTTAAAAAATAGCAATTTTAAAAAATATTTATAAATATATAACCAATTTTAATTGGGTGAATCAATGATAAATATTTAATTACATTTTTTTACATTAAGTTTAACATCGAGTGGGAATCGCCGAGGTATTTGTGCAAATCGGTATAATCTATGTAATCGCAAAAATCATAAAAATGAAAAAATTTACCACGTATGCTGAGGGGCTTGCGCCTGACTAATTAACATAGTAAATTATTTCAAAAAATCTAATCGTTTACTTTTTTTTTTAATTCATATTTTCAATTTATAATAATAGAAGAAATCTCTCATAAATGTGATGGTGGGTAAGAATGAATATTTATAGATTAGATATTATTTTAATTGAATAATCTGTGCTAATTCATGAATCAATTAATATATTTACAGAATTGTTTTATAATTTACATGAATATTCATACGAATAAGAATTAACAAAGCTTCACTTTTGTCTTCTTCACAAATTACAAGTAAAAAAAAGGTAGAAAAAGAAAACACTTGGCTGTCTGGAAAGAAGCCAACATCTCATGCCTTGTGGTGTCGACCACGGGCCATTGCCCATCCTCAAAATTCAGGAATTTTTGTGCCCTCACTCTCTTTCCTTTCACGTTCACTACTATTATTATTTTTATTTTATTTTATTTTATTTTTCTTTTTAAAATATTTTATCAAAAAATAGAGTGAGCTTTGAGGGTCGAACTTATCAAGAATACTGATGATTTTATGTTTAAGTTTGACCTTGATAAATTTCTTCTTAATTTAAATGTATTTAGCCGCAAATCTATCACATGTTAACAAATTTAAGGGTATAGGTATTATATTTCAAAGTTTTATTTTTATTTTATTTGAATATTTAGATATTTATGTTCACTACTTATAAATATATATTTTTGGATTAAAAACAACGGATAAAATAATATTATTATAAAAACCGAACACTTTTTTTGAAACATAATTTCATTAATTTTTTACTATAAAGTAGAGAATTGCTTTTATAAACAAGATCAACACAATTATTATTAAAAAAAATAAATAAATAAAGAGATCAATCTCGAATTAAAAGAAGAAGCACAATTATTACTAAATCATTACTAAACATGATAAGATAAAATTAAATGTTTATATATATTCTCAATATTCTTTCTTTCATATGTAGATTTGAATTGAATTTGAGGTATTGTAAAAAAATATATATATATATATATGTAATAAGTTGAGGTCCGACTCAAATGCACATGAACAAGATAACAATTTACTTATTCATTTATGATAGACAGTGAAGATGTTTCGACTAATTTTCTGATTCTCTTATTATTATTTGTCGTTTTTTATCATTTATTTGTCTCTTCCCCTCCACATGCTAAAGCTCATATGCCACTTCTAGTTCTAGGAATTAGGGCATCTTTTATTTTCAATGGATATTTTTTCACATTAAGAACTTATTTCATGGGTTATTAATATTATATATGAAAGTAAACTTAACAAATTAATATACAGCTAAAAATATAAAAATAAATCTTTGGGGGGTGTTCTAGCAGCTATTTGCTTTTAACTAAATAATTTAGCAAGAGAGATGTAAAAAAAAATTGTGTTTTCATATCTGGTTTTCATCTAAAAGAAAAATATTAATAGTAACTCAAGGTTCAACAAAATTATTATTTTCAAGCCCAATAAAAAATTATTATTAAACGTTACATTAAAAATAATTATCAAACTGAGCCTATATTTTATATTAAATTACAAAATGGTTATAATATATGAGGTTTGTTTCAATTTTACCCCTACCATTTTAAAATTTTCAATTATACACTCTTCATTAGGTTTTATGGAAATTTATAAGTTAGAGGCAAAATATTTTAGATGTAATTAGATTCAATTTTGCCGCTAAATGTTTTAAAAGTTTCAATTTTTTCTGTAACATTTAAAATTTTGTAAAACAGAACAGAACTTGCTCACATGTATTTTTGACACAAATTAAAGATTGAAGGTTGAATTGAAACTTTTAAAACGATAAAGGCAAAACTGAAACAAACCCCATATGTTAGATTGTTTTGTATAATTAACCTATATTTTATCAGTTTCCCTAGGAAACACGGTTATAAATCGATCGCCAAGCTCCCATGAAGCCGTGTCTGAGATTATTTATCCTCCTAGCTCCATGATATTGGGCATGTCCTCTCAAGTGGGAGCTTAGTCGTAGTTAGACCACCAAGCTCCACCAAGACTTGGGGAACCCCATCATATCCGAACCTACTACGTTTGTGTCAGCCTCTAGGTCAACTCAAGCCCATTGACTACATCCAGTCCATCCATCGCTAATATAAATGGATATGAGACTGTTCTATTTGAGGTAAACTCATACATAATCTTAGTTATTATTATGTCCATCACTTACATCATTCTCTGACTAATATAGGAAGAATTCTTGTGGTCGACATCACACTAGTGTCTCTTCTCTGATGATTTAGATGGTAAATGGAATGTTTGATTATAAGGTGAACACGTGGACGACACACATTCTGACGGTAGAGAATTTTACCTCAATAATGATTATGAAAAAATAAATTTCATTAAACAAAGAACGGCAGATGAGTCTGACCATCATTAAACTTTGGATTCTCTATTGACGTGATGATATGAATTATGTAGCCTTGCATTTATTGTGAAAATGTTTCATTTAAGAAATTCAAGCTTCAAGAGTAGTTGCATTGATGATATTCAAGTTGCATTAAAGACACTTAAGATGCATTTATGAAAACTCAAGATTCATTCAAGGGAACTTAAATCAACATCAAGAAGAGGTTTAATGGCATTTAAAAGCTTCTTTTAGGCTACAAGTATCAGTTTCAATTGTTTTAGATGCATTGTAAGTTACAAAGTAAAAGTGGTCGGTTTTAACTTATGTTTTTTTATGTAATTAGAATCTAGGGACTTAATGGGGCTGTTATGGGATCATTATGGACAAATTTCTAATGTATCGTAAGCTTATAAATAAGTCTTGCATCAGCCATTGTAAATGAGACTTGAAAATTTTGGTAGTTTCGAAAGAAATGAAATGTCGTATTTTTCTGCACATGGAGAGTCTTGAGCCTCAACTCCTTGTAATCTTTCTCTAGATTACATGTTTAGAAACATTCAAGAGGGGAGTTATCAACCAACTTGTGGAGTGTTTCGAGTCATGAGATGATGGAACTATATTTGTCTGTTTCATGATTTTTAGATCAACTATAAGACAATATGTTTCTAACGTTTTCCACGAAAACCCTATGGAATTGCTCTTAAAACCCTTAAAATTAATTAAAGACCTCAAAAGATCAAATCATAGAACCCACATATATCATTCGAAACAACTCTTAGAAGTTGTTAGAGCATCATTGTTTGGTATGAATGTACCTCGTATTTTTTCGGGTGAGGCTATTCATTCTACAACATATCTTATTAATCGTACAGCATCACGGGTCATTGATTTTCAAACTCCATATCAGAGACTTCTAGAATTTGTACCAACACCAACTCTTCCAAATCTTGAACCTCGAGTCTTTGGTTGCACTGTTTTTGTTTATCTTCAATCTACCGGAAAACTAGATCATTATGCTATTCGATGTATGTTTGTTTGATATGCTGATTTACAAAAAGGATATCGTTGTTATGATCCTAAAACTAAACATATGTATGTCACTCGAGATGTAACATTCCATGAATCCGTACCGTATTTCAATGATTTTAAGTACTCTCTTCAAGGGGTGCTACCATCAAAATATGCCAATGAAGAGTGTACTCAGGATACTCGTATTCTTGTTGGTTCACAAGCATGTGAACATATATGTGATGAAATTCTTTCAAATAACATACTTCAACATTTGAGACGAGAAGAAGGAAATGCTCAACCCGAAGTTGAATCTGATAATGAAACACAGAAAATTGTTGTTGAACCACCTTATCCTGAATCTGGCTATCCGAATCAAGATAGTACAACTTCTCAATCATCACCAAATGCTATAGAACCTCCAAATGTACCACCTCATGTATGTCCATCTACCTCAACATATAAATCGACTCCTTCAAATATCGAAACAATGTATCCACATAAAATAAATAAGGAGTTCCAAAACGACAATATAACCCTGATTTCAATACTAAGACTAGATACCCAATAAACAAATATATTATTCCCATCATTTGTCGGAATCACATGCACTAATTGTAAATCAATTATCCACTGTATTTATTCCTAGTAATGTGTTGAATAATTTAGCAAACGCAAAATGGAGGAAATCCATGAATGATGAAATGGAAGCTTTACAAAAGAACTCCACATGTGATCTTGTGTATATACCCGAGGGAAAGAAAACTGTTTGATGCAAGTGGATATTTACAATTAAGCTCAATTTTGATGGAAGCATTGATCATTACAAAGCTAGACTCGTTGCAAAAGGATATACACAAAAGTATGCAATTGATTATGGAGATACTTTACTCCTGTAGCAAAAATAAATACCATTTGAATTATTATCTCTATAGCAGAAAATCAAAATTGGCCCTTACGACAGTTTGATGTAAAAATGCATTCCTTAATGGAACCTTAGAAGAAGAAGTATACATGGATCCTTCTCCAGGAATGAACCATGTTGGTAATTGTTACAAGTTGAATAAAGCTCTATAGGGATTAAAGTAATCTCCTCGAGCGTGGTTTGGAAGGTTCTGGAATTTTATGAAACAGATTGGGTACAAGCAAAGTGATGCAGATCACACTCTTTTTATCAAATAAAATCAAGACAAAATTACTCCTCTTACTGTTTATGTGGATGATATGGTTGTCTCAGAAAATGATTATAATGAGATTGCTAAACTTCAAAGACAATTGGCAACTTAATTTGCGCTTAAAGATCTTGGAGACCTAAAATACATTTTAGGCATTGAAGTGGCAAGGTCAACTCAAGGTGTATTAGATTTGTTAACTGGAATGGGTATACTTAATTGTAAACCAGCTAAAACACTTATTGAAATGAACTACAAACTAGCAATTCAACCAGATCAAGTTCCAACAAGTAAAGAAAGATATCAAAGATTAGTTGGGAGGTTGATTTACTTATCACATAAAAGACCTAACACTGCTTATTCAGTAGGTGTAGTAAGTCAGTTCATGCATGCACCAAGTGAAGATCATATGGAAGTCGCTTACCGTATCTTGCGGTATTTGAAATCATCTCCTGGAAAATGTTTATTCTTTGCTAAAATTAGTAGTCAGGAGATTAGTGGGTATACAGATGCAGATTGGACTGAAGATCATACTGATCGAAAGTCCACCTAGGGTTACTTTATATTTGTTGGAAAAAACTTGGTCACTTGGTGAAGTAAGAACAAAAGTGGTAGCTAGATCAAGTGCAAAGGTAGAGTTTCAAGGAATGACTCATGGTGTATGTGAGCTTTTATGGATCCAACGTATATTACAAGATCTTGGCATATGACAGACAAAGCCTATGATGTTAGATTGTGACAAGAAGGCATCCATTGCTATTACAACTAACCCAATTCAACATGATAGAACTAAACATGTAGAGGTTGATTGACATTTCATTAAAGATCATATTGACAAAGGTACAACCAGTCTCCCTTTTGTCACTTCAAAGGATCAATTGGCAGATGTTCTAACAAAAGTTATTTCCACAAAAGACTTTTATAACTCACTTAACAAGTTAGGTATGCTTGATATATACGCCTCATCTTGAGGGGGAATATTGACATGAGTTAACAAATTATCCCATAAATCATGAGATGATTTAATTTGTATATATTTTGGAAAGTAAATTTTAAGCTTTTATGTAGCATAAAATTAGTAATTAGGGTTTTCTCTTGTACTCTATATATTAGATTTGTGCTCTTCCCCTTGTAATTAATGAATATATGAAAATGTCAATTTTTTTAAGTGGAATAGAATAGAAAAAACAAATTAAAAAACATTGTCACAAAGCCAATTGGAAGTGATTCCCTTCCCAACAACCTGAGCCTCATTTCTCCACAACAGCCTTTGCAAGCAGGTGAGCAAAAAGGTTCCCTTTCCGATTTACATTATTGAAGCTAAAAAATTTCAAGCTTTTAGCCAAATCCCAAATTTCTGAAATGATGGTGTTGTAGTGGATTTTTTAAGCTAATATTTATTGACACGTATGTATGTGATGTGGCTGTAGCAGGATGTAGAGAGTAAATTTGTCTTGTGGGTTGTAAAGATTAAGTACCGCACACATATCGAGATAAGCTGAAAACAGTAATCAATAGATACCGAGGTGTTCAAGGGAGGTTATTACAGCACAACTATCGAGGTGCTCTGACATATGTTGCACAGATACCGATGTGGTATTACAGTACAATCCACTGAGGCGTTTAAGAGGTATTACAGCACAATTATTGAGGCACAAATGTCTTGTCCAACCTCACATCCACTTGACGAACCTCACGTCCACTTGACGCTCAGTTTATCAGCCGACCTAAGACGTCACTAGCCCTGGCATTGGACGATCCACTTGACACTATCGTCCATAGAGCCGACCTAGGACGTCAGTAGGTCTGCTGCTACGCCTAGTTCTAATCATTACAAAAAATGGAGGGAAACTAGTAAACGAACTCTCTATAAATAGAGGAAGGAAAACTGCTTCAGGTACGCTACAAAACCTTACAAAAACGCTGCTAAAATGCCGACTCTAACTTGATCGTTGGAGTGCAGGTGGCCGACACCACACTGGTGTCTCTTCCTTTGTAGATTCTCAGTTTAACTTCCGGTGACACGCACCTGTTTATCTCCAGTTGCTACACACGTGGAGTTGACGAGTACGCTTAGTCAGCAAGACAAAAAATACGCAACAACAGATGGTTCCCACCTCAGTCAGATCCTCTATTTCTTTGTTAATCAATCTCATTACCTCAAGACAATCAGATTCTATGAAAAAATGAAAATGACAATTCAAATTGAATTCTTCCGCATTTTAAGTTGTATAGAAAAGGGTAGTAAAATTATTATGTACGCAAAATCTGGCAAAAAAAAAAAAAAAAAAGCAAGCTCATGAATATTTTATAGGGGTGAAACCGGTTCGGTTCGGTCCGGTTTTTCAATTAATTTAAAAACCGGACCGGTTCGATTTATAATAGGAATCGGCCCGGTTTTTACCGGTTCGATTTTCGGTTTTTTCCGGTTTTTCTAGTATAGGTCATTTACATTTAGTTTTAAAAAAAATCCTCCAACATTAAAGGATGAAACAAAAAAAATCAAACATAAACAATAACTTAGTTGAAAAAATTAGATTAATAAATATATAAAATATAAATTAAAATAAAGTGATAAATAAATATATAAAATATAACAAATAAATAAAAATTAAGGGGAAATAGGGACGGGGTATGAGATTTTTACTTGTTTTTTAGAAGCCGGTTCGGTTCCGGTTTTAGCCGGTTCTGGTTTTTGAATAATGGAAACCGGGACGGTTCGGTTTTTACTGTTTCGACCCGGTTTATTTTTCCGGTTTTCGGTTTTTCGGTTTTTTCTTTCACCCCTAATATTTTATAGCTAAATTCATGTTTATATTTATGAAAAAACAAAAATTACTCTCATCTCAATATGACAATATCATATACCTATTTATACAAACTGAAGTTGCAGTGTGGAAATAAGCAAAATAATGACAATTTTAGCTCTCATTAGGAAACTCTCTCTCACTCTATCTGTGTGATAGGAAAAGTAAAGCAGGGATGCAATTAATGCAATTCACTGATTCTCAACCAATTGCTCGTCCATTTTAACTCCCTTTACCCCTTTCTTCCTTTCCCTTCCATATCAGCCTTCTCCTTTCTTCTTTCTCAAAAATGCCATTGCCATTGCCAACCAGTTTCAAAACTCCATAATCAAAACCTGAAACTTATCTTCTTCAAATGGGTTGCTGTATCAGTAAAAGCGGTAAAAAAACTAAAACTTCTCATTCATCCTCGAAGAAGGGTATGGGTACGGGTTCTCAATGTTCAAGATCTGATTTTTCCATTGCTAATGGAAATAAAGCACCTCCATTAATGGAGGAAGAGTCTGTTAAAGAAGTTCTCTCTGAAACACCAACACCCAAACCACCACCGCCGCCGCCGCCGCCACCCATAGAAGAAAACAAAACCCAGAAACCTGCCATGGAGAAAGTGAGAGTGGAAGATGAAATCGAGAAGAAAACAAAAATCCCCACTAACCCAGTTGAAGAAATTTCCGAAATTTCTGACATTTGCAGCTTTAGTGAAACCACCCTATCAACTACCACCATTACCGAGAAAATGGATGATTATGAAGAAATACGTCAGAGGGTTAGTAGATCTCCAGCTAAGTTGCTAAAAAACAAATCTTTTTCCGATGATAAGAGAGAGAAACTGATCGGAAAATCACCGTCCCGGAAACCCGATCAGTCACCCAGCCGGAGAAATGGAACGGTGAAATTGATTCAGAACAGAGAAATGGGAATGGGATTGTCTAGGCCAAGTTTACAACAACAGAATTCTCGTCGGAGGTCTAGATCTCCGTCCACAACTCGGTCGGCGGTTGGTCGGAGCCCATCTGTAAGGAAAACAGGAATGTCACCGGGAAGAGAATGTAAACGGAAGGAAACAGCTCAAAAAGAGGAGAAATGGCCGACCACCAATGAATCCCTTGAAAACCCACTCGTTTCTTTGGAATGTTTCATTTTTCTATAGAAATTAAAGTTACATTTTTTTCCAGTAGTATGTAAATCTAATCTAATTCTCGTACTTGGTTTTTTTTTTTTTTTTGGGGTCTGGATAATTTTAGTTAGTAGTTTAGTTGTAGATAATGAAGTTTTGAAAGGTCTAATTTTGGGGTAAGTTAAAAATTATTGGAGATGGAATTTGGCCGTATTGGAGCAGTTGTTGGG
The DNA here is from genome assembly GCA_028015215.1 of Gynostemma pentaphyllum. Taxonomy (NCBI): domain Eukaryota; kingdom Viridiplantae; phylum Streptophyta; class Magnoliopsida; order Cucurbitales; family Cucurbitaceae; genus Gynostemma; species Gynostemma pentaphyllum. The sequence goes on along the minus strand of CM051346.1, from coordinate 42,154,899 downwards.
TAGGCGAATGCGTAATGCTTTGGAATTTGATTTGACTTTCTTTCTGCAATCTCTGTGTTTTTTTTTTCTGAAAGTAAATCTTTTGTAATGGTGGTACAAAGATTGCGTTTTTTTTTTTTTACTGTTTTATTGTTTATTTCTCATAGACAAACGAGATTCAATATAGAGAAATGGTGTATTGTTATGGTTAATTTTATTGCAAATACAAATTAGCCTCATATTTTCAGGTTTAGACAAATGATTTGATCTACTCAAACCTATCTCGCATTTCTCTCCCATTCTTAACAAATTAATTTCTTTCAAACTCACTATCTTGTTTAATTTACAAGTTTAACAATTTCTAGCTCAATAATCTTATATTTAACCGTCCTTTCTAAATTCACGAGCCAAACTCCTGGACTTTTCAAACCACATACCAAAACAGTATTTTCAAACGCCTAGACTTTTCAAACCACATACCAAAAGAATATTTCCAAACGCCTATACTTTTCAAACCCACATACTAAAACAGTAATTTAGTGTAACATATGTTTAAATTGTGAAAAAGAACGAGTTTCTTTAATCTGATGGGTTAAGCAAACCGAGCGCCTGAACTTGAATAAGATTGGTGTAGTAGCCAAACATCTAATTTAAAACCAGTTTGAATTAAGGTACTCAATAAATTAGGTGGGTAGAAATGGAAAAATCAAAAGACTATCTATCAACTTGAACATGTATCAGTATCAGTACAGAACAGAGCAGAGCAGCTATTTACGTGCTGTAGTTTACTTAGTACAAGCAATCAGAATCTTCTTTAAGACCAAGACCAAAAAACAAAGAGAAGTAATTTTGAGTCAGCAGATGCTTTCTGCTTCTCAAAGTTTTCAGAAACAAAGAAAGACAGACCAACCCATTTCCTTCAGATTCAAAGCATAGTAGAGATGAAAAAAACATCATCAGCTTTTTTACCTTTTCTTCAGCATTGGTAATAACAAATCTTTTACGTTACATCCAACTTTTACTTTTTCAAGAGTGTTTTTTTCTATTGAACACTCTTTACAAAACAGACCAAATAAAAAACAAATAACACTTGAAAAAGTAAATATTTAAAAAAAAAAAAAAAAAAAAAAGCAGAAAGAAGTCTATAGTGGATTTGGTAATGGCTATATGACTATGAGATTTGACAGACTTTTTGGATTTGGAATAGAGATTTGGAGGGAAACCCGTTTGGATTTGTGTAGCCGTTGATGATTGTGGGGAACAATCATTGCTGCTCCAATTTGATATCCAAATTATAATAATAATATTGTAGCTTATAGACATTATTATATTATAATCTGTCTTTTTCTTGGGAGAGAAGAATCAGTTATTTTGGAGTTTTTGAGTTGATCTTTTAGTTTTAGCAAAGACAAAAAAGCAATTCCCATCTGGGTTTTTTGATTGAATATGTGGAATAAGACACAAGAAGAAGATATCTGATAGGCTGAGGGATCAAAATTTGAAATTTCAGCTTAAATAGTTCTTTAGAACTTTGTCACTTTCAATATTTTTCACCATGTGTCAATTTTTTTTTTTTGCAAATTTATATCTGATAAATAAATGAGAACAGATAGGATAATTATATTAAATAGAAACGAATACAAAGTTCATACATTTCTGAACAGTTTGAAGTTTCACTCACACTAAATTCTTACAAAAGGAAGATTTTTCTATTTGATTGGTGAGTGATTCTTCCCAAAAGATCAAAGCCAAATTTAAAGGGCTGAAAAAAGAGGGGAAAAAAAGAGAAGAAAAAAAACCCAGATGTTGAAGAAGGGAATGTAGTCAGATGAGGTAAAGCAAGCTGGGCTGTGAGCTTTATATACAGAATCAATACCTCTGGAAATGGGGGGAAAAACAGCCTCGAGTATGGTACCGTTCTGGCTACTAGGTTTCGAGAGTAGTTTGCTTGAATCGATTATTGTCATGAGTAGAGTTTGTTACAGAGCAGATCTTTTCCATCCTTGGTTTCTTTGATCTTACAAGGAATCTGAATTTTCGGTGAAACGGGAACTGGTGGCGGTGTTGGGTATAGGATTGTGTTGGTGTTGTGGCCATGGAATGCGTTCCGGGGGACAGGGGACAGGAGCCGGGTGGGCAATGTACGTAGGAATGTGATCTCCAGGCATCAACACTGAAACTCCATAGGAATACACAGTCATCTGCATATAAACAAAAGAAGAAAATTGATGGCTGAATCCTGCACAAAGCACTCTTAAATCTCTTAGTAGAGGATTAAAGAGCAATATACCAGTTTCGTAAAATTGACTGGTAACCGACTCGATTAATAGAGAGACAACACAAACGATGAGACAAACATATCATAACGTAATCATCAGGTTGGATAAATGGTGGTATTGAATTGGTAAACAAATCGCACAAAGTAGAGAATTCACAATAACAAGTATAAAATAAAGAGCTTCAATACATATAGTGGAAAGCAAGCATAAATTGACAAAAACAAACATAAATAAAAACTTGAAAAAGAAAAACATACCTCTCTAATTGTTTCCGCAAATCAACCATTTCTCACCGGGATACAATTATCACTTGTAAGTTGTAATACAGAAACAGGTCATGACTTATAACAGAATAGATGTATAAGATAACAGGATGCATATCCTTGGTTGCAAATTTTTTACATGTAAGGCATTGTTGCTTCTTAGATGAAGGGTACAATGCACAAATTTTCACATGGTATTGTTTTTTTTTTCTTTTTCTTTCCAACACAAATGGACCACTTTTCTCACTTTATAAAAGAGTGACCAATGACTTTTGAAAGTCAGAATCAGCCCTTGAGAGAACCTGGAAAGATTTTGAGACTTAACAACATTATATGGATCATCCAAATAACACTGCCACTTCACGATTAAAAGAAATAGATAAGCAGGTTCGGGAATCAAACTCCCTAACATTGTATACCCTTATTTACAAATTCCTGTTCAGTTTTCACTTTTTAAGTCACTGAGCTGCACAATATACAGTGAAATCAAACATTAATATTTTCCATTTCTTCCGTCGATAGTGCTACTTGTTGTTGATGCTGAGAGGTAGCTAACTCAGAGTAAGAGAATGATAATAAGAAAAACAAACCACTAAATACTCGTATATAATATTTCAAAAATTGGTGATGGTACCATTATGCAACCAAATTATCTAGCAGGGTTTTACAGTTGCATTGATAGGATAGAAAGATTAGACTCTTGATAGGTAAATAGGCATGATTCAAGAAAAGAAAAAAAAAAATAACCGACCGCCCACCAATCGCACAACATTGTTTTGCTCTCTAGTGATGCAGCTAAAGAGTTATAAGGTCCATAAAGTTGTGAGAACCAAATTGATTGGTTTTCCACATAAACAATAGCCCTGTAATTGAGCAATTAGACAGGACCACCAGGTGGGCCTTAAGTGTTCCATTAAAGGCTTACAAGGTGCAAGGTAGATTAAAGATGCGTCGTGTGGGATAAATATGAAAGGTAACAATAAGATTAAGATATTAATTACTCGACCTGATTTAGCTATCAACTATATAGCAATAAATTCAATAATTTACTTGGAAAAACAACAAAATTATAGCCTAAAGTCTATATTCCATATGTTTCATGCTTTACGAATCTGATCGTACAAGAATACCAACAAATAAAGAAGATGACCCAGTAGCCATTACACAGGCACATGTGGTGGGAGTGGTATATAATAAAGTACTCAGATTGACTTGATGCTAACCTGTTGGTGGGACTTTAAACCAGGAACACTTGGTCAAAAGACACTATAGTTGTAAAACAAGTAGTGACCATTAAACGAACAACCACCGGGGCCTTGCTATACATTCATAATTACAAGACAAAATTGTTCTGTGATAATGAAATTGCATATTCTGAAGCCCCATATCCAAGAGAATTATGCAAAGTAAAAGAGTAAACTATGCCTACACTTTCCTGTTCTCTCTCTTCCTTTCTGTTGAACAAAGATTAGGCTGACAAAAGTTAATACTCTAAAGGAACACTGCAGAATTTACCAAGAAGGCAAGAATTGAACTAGGAAGCCTGAGTTGAAATTTGCTCCTTGAGCCCCCAAAACCAATTGAAGAGATAAAATTTATGGTAGAAAACTGTAAGGTACTCTTTTTCAATCACAATTTAGAAGAGAAGTTAAAGATGGAAACAGGATAAGCAATTTGGTTTGACTCCCAGTGGAAGGAAGGTGAAGAAAACTGCAAGGTACTCCTCCTTCCCATTGCAAAAACTTCAGAATCAAAAGAAAAGACAGTAGAAGACAGAAAACATGAGCAATTACAAAAGTCTCATGAATTCCCAAATTCCAAATTCCCAATATGCATACGAAGTCAGCTAAAAGATATCTAACATTCCATTTTCCAATGTACAACAATTCACCATAGATAAGCAAAAAAGAAAGAAAAAAAAAAGTGAAGGAAAATGAGAAAACAAAATGATGGTTCAAGACAGAATTTGACAAAGCCACAAGATTATCCAATTCCATTCCATCACCTACTAAGAAACAGAAACCATCAAAAGAAAACACCACAACTAAAGAAAACAAATTTCTTAACAATACATTATAAAGCCAGTAACTTACAACCATTTTCCTAACAATCAAACAGTCCAGAAAAAAAAAATTCAAATATTATGACATGGGTGCAGCAAAGAAAAAGAAAAAAACAAGATATTCACTGGAAAAAAAAAAAGTGGTAATAACTCAAAACTAAAAAAAAACTCACTTTAGGAGATGGGTGGGCGAGTTTCCCATTAAAACCCATCTGAGCCTCAGGATCAAGATGAGTTTGGTGAGCAGAATGAGAGAAAGCAGAGGTAGTGGGTCTTAAAAACCTTTCAAAGATAGCCATAACTAAAAACATCGAAACAAGAATAGCAGTGGCAACAAAACCAAAAGAGACAGCATCAACAGAGTTGTCAAAATGCCTCCAGTGGTCCTCTCTTTGCAAATTCAAAGGAGCCCCAATTGGGGACCATCCATAACCTTCTTCACCCATAAATATCACACCCAACAAAAAAAAAAGCTTCAGAAAAATCTGCCCTTTTGAAGATAGGAGTTGTTAAGGCTCATGGTAGAGTAATCAAGAAGAGAGGAAGAGGAAGAAGAAGAGAGTTAGTACAAAAAGTTAAAGGCTTTTTCAGCTGTTTTAAAAAACTTGGGCAAGTACTGAACTGGTAATATAGGCCCCAAGAGAGAGAAAATGAAGGTGTGGGCTACCATGACATGAGTAAGCAGTATATCACACAGAGTTTACCAGTTGGTGAAAAGGAGCGCTTTGGAATTTGGGTTGTTTTTCTTTCTTTTCTTGAATTTGATTATGTAAATAAAAAATGAAACTTTGAAATGGGTTTTGTTGGGTAGTTGATTGGTAAGAGGAGATGAGGATGAGGTTTTGCTGAAATTTGGCAGAGCTTGAGATTTGACTTGTCTTCCAGCTTTCACCTTTTCACCATTGCAACAATAAAATGCAATAAAATCAGCTGACCTCTATATACTGTATTGAGACTGGCTTATATTGGATGCTGATTTCAAAGGTAAAGTTACTAAATACTTCAATACAAATTTGTTTGGATTTATTTTTCTTTTTTATTTTATTTTTTAACTTTTTTTTTAATTAGATGATGAGTATTTTTTAAAAAATTGTACAGACCACCCCTAAACTATATGAGTTGGAATACTTACATCTTTAAACTTTCAATTTAAATAATTGGGCTTTGAACTTTACAAAATGTTCCCAACAAAATTTATTTTTTCAAATTACTTTATTAACTTTTGAAATTAGACCATCTAAAATCATTGTAGGAACGAAAAAATACATCTCTAAGATCAATGAGGTTGGGAGAAGTGATATCTGAGAAGAATTCTCATTCCCGACCCTCGAAAAGGGTTTTGCGTTCGGGGTCATGGAAGAGGTTGAGATAGTACGGAAACCCTTAGGGACACGACTCTATTGAGATTTTATAATAATTATCAGTAAATTAATAATTTTAAAGTGATAATTTGATAAAATAAATTATCTTAGATCCAATTTTAACATTTTGTATAGTTCAAGCCGCCATTGCTCAAACTGTGTCAGTTATCCTAAGTCTCACTATTACTCTTGGGTGAGGAATTTAAATCTCATTATACTGTTTGGATTTTAATTTAAAACCGTCGTAAATAGTTTTTTTTAAAGACGGGGTCCATACAACCAGAATAAAAAAATCGTCATAAAATAGTTAACATAAACTATAGTTAATAATTAGTATGAAGTAGTTTTTTTGAATAAAATATAGTTAATAAATTTAATTAAATATTATACAAATAATTAATTTTTATAAATATAACGAATAATTAAATAAATAAATAAAACACTTAATCATATTCCTACCTATGAATTAAATTGGTCCCCAACATTACAATTTAGATCATATTTTGTTTGTCCTTATTAAAATGATATTTTATTCCTCTCCTTCAAACTCACATTATTTTCTTGAAAAAAAAAAAAAAAAAACTCAAACAAATCTTTTCTGTTAGATAAGAACGACAAATGGCTTCCTCTTTGGACTGCTTGATTATTAATCCCTGTTGTGATGCATGGGGATCTTAAATGTTTTAAATATGTTTTTATTTTATCCAGAATTATTATATATTAATATTATTTTTACCCATTCAATAACAAATAAATTTATCATAAATCTATATTCTGTTCTCTGTTTCAATTTAATTTAAACTTGTTCTAAATAAATTCAAATATTTGTTAAGAACAAATAATACAAAACTAAATCTATGTTTTTAAAAATTAATGGTAGAGGTGAGTAAGAAAGATAGTAAGAATAGAAATTCAGATTGATAATGAATATATCAAATTATTTATTCCTTATCAATTAATGGATGGAAGGAGTAAGTTTAATATAAACCTAACTCAAATTTGTTGTACATTTAATTATATTCGATTTGATTTTCTTAAATCATTCATTTTAAATAGTAAAATATGAAGGTTTATCGGATATTCTTAAACAAATTTAACAACATAAAATTCACACTCAAATTTATCTATCAATACAATGTTAAATAACAAAAATCTCCAAGATTCTGAAACTCATATCTATAAATATTTGGCCAAAAACATCAGTCTCTATATTTGTGACCAGGCGCCACATCCACAACCTTAGAATACCGTGACATCTAACAAACGATAAGACTCAAATCCAAATCCAAATGACTCAATTCAGTGAGTGACCAAAGTGTTGTTTGACACATTGCTTTGTTTAGTGCCATGCCACGACATCAAGCTCTGATGTCGCGGCAACGGTCAATAATCAAAATCCAAACAATTTTGACTATTTTTCTCTCCTTTTTTTTTTCTTTTATCTTAAGTTTTATCACGCTATTTAGTTTTATCACTAAATATTCAAACATAATCTATACATATCCCAACTTAATAACTTCTCCTATTAAACATTTCATAAATGTTTTCATTCAGCAGACATTTATTTTTATCCAATTAAATCGGTGAGAAGATAATAAATTTATTTTTATCCAATTTTTTCTTAAGGTATATGCATTCTAAAAAAAAAACACAAGTAGTTACTGATGTTTTAAAACAATAAAACAAAATGCTAGTGGGTGGGTAGGATTTCACTTTATACTGAATATACATGTTATAACAAAATGTACTTCTAACAATAATAAAACTAGAAAAATATCATTTAAATCACATTTTTAAATGATCATTAAAACACTTTTTAATACAATCTGTTAAATATTTTGATTTTGATTTTTTTTTTATTTGGTTTAATGGGGTCGATATGAAACGACATAGAAAGATTGATGTGGGTTGAAAATATTAATTTCCAAATGAAATTTTGATTTTTTAACTTCCATTATTGAGACCAAAGAAATGTCAATAATTAAATTCACGGTTCCTCCTCCACAGGACAACACCGGCAGTGAATTGGGCCACTCTAGCCCCCAACATTTTGCCTTTTCGTCCCTCATTGTTGCATTTCCACCCACAGGCCCCAGCCCAACAACTCACCCCCCCCCTTTCCTTCCCGGGTGTTCGACCGACTTTCCATTACCGATCATCAGTGACGGATCTAGAATTTTTATTTAAAAAAAAGATAAAATAGAAGAAGTTTATAATAATATATAAAATAAATTGGTTTAAATATATCCGTCGTCCCTATCTTTTTGAATTTGTGTCAATTCTATCCTTATTCTTTCAAGTGTCATAAACATCCTGATCATTTGATATTATAAATCTAAACCGTTCTTGCAGTGAAAAAAACAAGTTAAACGTTACATAATCTTCTATGTTGATTACATTTTTCGTATTATATTTATCATGTAGATAAAAACATCACATTATGATGTGGAGTTGGAAGACAAACACAAAGAATAAGGGAAAACTAATAGATAAAAACATCTCATTGTTTTCCCCATAAACGCTAAAGTATAAAACAAAAGATGTAGTATAAGTGGAAGATTCCATTACATTTAATGTGTTTCATTCACGATAAAGACGATTTAGACTTACAATATCAAATAATAGGGACGTTTGTGATAATTTTGAAAGTTTAAAAATAAAATTGATACAAACCCGAAAAGTTAAGAACTACGGGTATAATTTAGGCAAAAATAATAATAATCAATTTTCATATAAATTATATAAATTGCCATCCTCATGACAGTGCATTTTCTTTGTACAAAAAAACATGAAGGCCTACAAATTAATTGAAAAGAGTAAGGAGGAAAAAAAAGAAAAAGAAAAAGTACTAGATCCGACCCAGCTTGTTTGGTGACCGGAACCCATCATCGACGACCCACATTACCACATGCGTGGTGTCGGGTTATGTGCCCAACTCCTAAGTCCAGTGGTTCCCACCTCGTACCTGTATCCACTCAAAATCTGACACGTGTACTTATCTATATAAAATAAATAATTAAAAATAAAGGAAAATTTATGCGTAGACACGTCAACGTCTGGTGTCGGGCTTTGGAGACCGAGGGGGTGAACATGTGGAGCATCGAGTTGCTGGAAATGGTCATAAAATGAACGATTGAGATCTCTTTTTAGAGACAAGTTTAATCCCATCCGTCGATGTAGTCAAAAGCACACGGGTCAAACGTCATGGGGCTGGCACAGTGATTGACCGGTAAGCGTACCCCGCCTGCACATGTTAAGCAATAGCATCGCACGTGCGGTGTACTGTATGAAATCAAGCTCGCTAAGAGCCAAGGGAGTAATTTTATTTTAAGAAATTGTCACAAACAATATATTTCCGTCTTTTATTAAATATTGAAATGTCATAATTTTTTTAAAAATTATCCAGATTATAGTTCAATATTATATTGAAATAATTTGTTATTTTCAATGATTTTTTTTAGTTCAATAAAATATTGAACTATAATTGTACTATTTGGTTAATTTTTTAAAACTTTAGATATTTCGGTAATTAACGTGTAAAAATATGTTATTTCAGTAATTACCTTAATTAATTTTAAGAGTGGTTTTTTTTATACTCGTTTTTTCATTTATGTCCTTAGACTATATATTGTGGATATATGTGATTTTGTGAATTCAAATTATGAAATTATGTTGTTATGATTGTAAATGTGATGATTATTTTTGAAGGCGAAATATTAATTTATAATCATGCATGAGATGTGAAAGATAGTTCATTACTTTGATGAGGTCATGAAAAAATTCCATACAAAATTTTGAGTGCGGCTCTATTATTTACCCTTCTATTAATATTTAAATTTAGAGAAAAAATAATCTTATATCCTCGGATCAAAATAAACACTCAAATTTTAATTTAATCAAAGTAAATTTTAGACTAACGTAAATAATACCATTCTCATATTGAGATTGGTCTACTCTCAGACCGAGATTAGTGGAATCTCAGTCTAAGTAATATCATTTTAAATATATTTTAAAACACCTGCTATTTTTTAAATTACTCGTAAAAAGTATTTTCTATTGGAGCTTCCCCTAATATCCACATAAAAATAAAATTATAGAATTATAAAAATAAAAAAACTAGATTGATTATCAAGCAATTGAAAGAAAAAAAAACAAAAAACAAACAAAATATTTATAATCTAATAATAAAAACTCCCAATCTCAATAAAAAAATATTAATCTATCGATAAAAAATTGAACATTAATAAAAAAAAAATCAACCCCACACTGAAATAACCCTAATCTAATCATAAACATGTTCAATGCAAACATTAAAGTCAATATTCACAAAAATTTACTTCATCCAACGGTAAAAACGCTCGTACCTAATTATAAATCTTCAAACTGATAATAATTTAATTACTAAAAATATTAATTGTATCACGTATTAAAGTTTATATTAGATTTATTGAATTAAAAGTTGGAGGTTTCAATTAACACATAAGTTTGAGAGTATAAAATTAAGTTTTTTTTGTTGGTTTGAATTCAAACATTTTGTTATTGAGAGAAAAATTGAAGTTTTTATGTCTTAGTTTCATGACCATTCTCACTTTCAAGCTAAACAATCTCTTTTTATCTTGTCCCCCTTTTCAATTTCCTTTTATTCAGCAAAAGTATATTGCTTTTAATCATAGATAAGGTGTCCAACAAATGACAGATCGTCTAAAGTAAACTCAAGTTTGTTCCCATTATTACAATACTCATTTTCCCTCCAAATCAGTTTTGGTTTATTAAAAGAGGAAAAACATATAAGATATAAAAGCAATGTCATATCATTTTCATCCACTAATTTAAAATTTTCTTCTCTCACCTATTTTTGTCTCATTTAAATACCAATATCTATCGTATTTATTTATGAAAATTTTCAACATACCGACTTCAAATACCCAATATTTATAATTCGAATGGATCGAAATCAGGTTCTTTTCTTAATTATTATTTTTCATCTGTGTCAAGTCATCCCTCTCAAACACCATTTTGATTGTTATTAAATGAAACATTAATGTTTTGGGTATATCAATATTAATTAGATGAGACATGTTTTACTATTATTATTATTATTATTATTATTATTATTATTATTATTGAGAAAGACATGTTGTACTATTATTATTATTATTATTGAGAAAGACATGTTTTATTAATAACATGAATTAGTCTAAGACAAAATATAATATTATGGAAAAGAAAGGGGGTGGGGGTGCGTGGGAGGCTCGTGTAAGAGTGAGAACCATTCAATTGTTTAGGTGCTGTGGCCAAGACGACTTTGCTTAATCATGATTGGGGGTTTGGTCTTTACTCTTTCCTTTCACCTTTTTTTTAATTATATATTTAATTTTTTTTATAAAGTAAACCCCCCCCCCCCCATATTCGTGTCTATTTGATCCGTGAACTTTTAATTGATGTCTATTTAATCTCGAGTTTTGAGAAAAAATCTATTTAGTTCTTAAAATTAGTTTTTCAACCATCATAAACAAATTTCTTTGTACTAATTAATGAAAAATTAATAATAGCAGAGACTAAATTGACTTATTTCTCAAAACTCGGGCACAAAATAACTGTCAATTGAAAATTCAGCGACAAAAAATAATTTCCCAATTTTTTTTTTTTCCATTTTCCTTTTGGTGTTTTTGCTGCTTTCTCTACTTTTCATGCATGGGCCCACCAAAGGCCTAGTTGTTGAAGATTTTGGGCTCCTTACGCAGGCCTATGGGCTTACTTTTTAAATGACCCATTTTACTTTGAGTTTACGACATGCTATTGATGGGCCCCATTGAATCACCATCTATGGCCCAATTTAGATATGCTCCTTTCCCTTTCCTTGCATTTTTTTTCTTTCGAATATTTAAAAGTGCTATTTAAAAGAACGGTTGTAAATAAATTAATATTTTTGTTAAATAATTATACTTTGAACTAAACATAGATACATATTATTATTATTTTGAAAAAAAACATAGATGCGTATTAAAAATATATAGACATATAGCATTAAAAAAGTTAAATGTATAATTACGTCACTTCATTTTTAGCTACCCCATATCATCTCAAGCCTCCAATCCACTAATTACATCTAAAATTCAAATATTCAATTTGATAATAAATATATAATACTTTTAAACGGAATTTGATTTAATTAAGGTGAATTTTTTAAATAAAAAAAAATACAATAATAATTGAAGATATTGGATTGAAGATGCATAAATCAGGAAAGGACAGATTTTATGGGGAGGGCAAAGAAAGAAGAATATGATGCTCTTTCTTTCTCAGATCAGTCACTTGGAAAAAGTACCTAAAAAGAATAGAAGAGAGAATCTAAAACAACTCTCGAGGAAAATCCTTAATGTAATGTTTTGTATGTGTATTAGTCAACTAACTCCAAAAAAAATAAAAAATACACTTTTGCTTTCTCAAAGCCAAACACAAGATTTCGGCTCTAGGTGTTAGGTTTTGTTTACCAAGAAAGAGGAGATCTAATTTTATATCTAATTTCTATATACGATTTGTCATTTTGATTCTTATATATTGAAAAGTTTCATTTTAATATTGTTATGAGTATATAAAATATTAGATTTGTTTTAGCTCGATAATATAAATTTTGTAACCTATTAATAATTTAACATGTTTTTAAAATAATTTAAAATATATATTATCATTTTCTCTCATTTAATAATCTTAGGCTTTCAATCTCATAATCGATTGGTTATGAGATGAGTGACTCTTAACATTATATTCCTTCATTTTTTCGATGTAAGACCTTTAACACTCCTCATATATTAATGTAAGATTAAATTTATCGTATAGATTATTACAATTTAAGTTTTGGGTTCACAGTGTTAATTTATATTTTAGTCTATTAGTGATTTAATAAATATTTATACTTCATGAATTCATATTGATAGTTAACAATGCCAACTTTTTTATGAGAAATTGATGCTAATAAAAGTTTGCGTAAATTTGATGAGTGATAAATGTATGCATATTTAAAAGATATTAAAGAGTTTTAAGTTAGTTTTTTTTATAATAAAATAAATACCTTCCATCATATATATATATATATATAATAAATTAAAACTTTTAAAGATATATTGATTCTTTTTTAAACATTATTTAAAAAAAAAGCTGGGTTTGAAAAATAGATGATGAGGGGTGGAGCTAATGGCAATTGTCCCCAGCTTCTCCAGTCAGATGAAGTAATTCACTAATGTATTTTTATATTGTTTCCAAATTAAGGGGCGAAAAGTTATGGTTTAATTAAAAAATAAAATCTCTTATTTTATGATTATATTACGATATCAGGATCCATTTTCATATCATTTCATCTCTTTTTCCATCTTAAATATAGATGTAGGAAGCTAACCTATCAGGACCACTCGATTAGGTCTCAATATATATAAATTAAAGGGTGATTTATTTTAATAACCTATTATCTCGATATGTTCATTAAAAGGTAAATTTTTTTCCTTTACTTTTTAGCAATTTAAAACACAAAATAGGTTGTTGTATTTTAATCGTTATTAAGAAAACATTTGAAATCTTAAAACGTATATATAATTTTAAGTAACAATAGAGAATACTAATATTCGTTATTATTATTTTAACTTATCTATTGTATAAAAAAAAAAACACATAAAATCGGGACAAAACCGGTTTCAAATGGTTCTTGCATGGATTTTACCATCTCTAAATGCAATAGACTAATATAACATATATAACAATTTTTTTATATTAAAAAACAGTTAAAATTCATAATAAAATGAAATAATTAAAAAAAAATTATTACGAACATAGCTTCATTAGTTAAGCATCTAGTCCGTTCTCAAGAGATCAAAGATTCAATTCTCCCCTCCCTCTATTTGACGTAATATCTATAAAAAAAATTATCATTGAAACTATTCGGAGGTATTTAGTTGCGAGTTTGGGAATGAGAATGCCAACGGCAACAAAAAACCTTCGACGTATGTGGTCTTTTCCTAGTGTTTTGTTGTTAAGTATAGTTATGATTTTTTTTCCATTGATATTGACATCATTTTTTCTAGTTTACTATTAGATTTCACATCTCATTTCAACACACTCATATTCGTTTCACTATTATTTTTATTCTCATACAATCTAAATACATATATCACAAATTCAAACATCACAAAATCATAATTTACTTTCTCCGATATCAAAAACTCAAGCTTCACTTTCTCAAACCCGGATCAAACACTCTTCTGTAATTGTAAAAGGAACATATTTGAAAGAATTGGATGCTCTTAAATTCCATAGGAGGAAAAAATATGTACGTCCTCGTCCATAATTATAATTTATAAAGATATTGTGTTTCATATTTAAAGGAAAGCTGTAACTTTCGGGGGGACAAACGGCAGCCAGAGCAGGTGATTATTCATTAGGAAACTTTCCTATTTTTCTTTTTTATTATTTTCCCTATCATTTCAAAGCCGTAGCTGTATGTTCAGTTTGATTGGTTGCGTCAAAAAAGACTACCTAAAATAATATTGAAAAAGAAAATGTCCTTTATTATATATATATTTTTCACAACAATTATATGTGTTTCAAACTTTCAAATATTCTATTTCAATCCGGAGTAACATCAGTAGGAATTTTGTTTAATCGATGTATATTACTATATAATTTGAAGAGTTTGAGACATCAAATTTAAGTTAATCTCAATTATACTATATAAGATATTGTAGCAGTGTGTCTACCTGTATCACTCTATGATTTGTAATGGTCAAATTTGACTATTGTTAACTTATCTATTGTATATGATATTGAAGTTGATTTTTTATCCATTCGGAGTGGGTGACTCTATTCTTTTACATCAATGTATTTTATCGTAACTACATGTTATTTGATTTATATATTTTTAAAAAGATTTTATTTTAATTTCTATAGTTTTTCACTCGTGCCTATCTAGTATTTAAATTTTTAAAATTTTATCTTAAAAGAATAAAACATATAATTTAATCTATAATATTTCAAAACATAAAAACAGAAATGGAATAAATGGGAGAGTTCATACATATAAGAATCAAATCTGAAATTAATGTAGAATTTATATGATACATAATATCAATGATTATTTTTATTTACTTTTTAGATATTTTAAACCACTGATCACTTTATTTTAATCAAATTTATTGTGTTGATGAACATTTGAATGATAAATCAGTTGTCAAGCTTAAATAAATTCATATAAAATTTAACTATCTACGTTAAAGTCTAAAATTATATAGATAAAAATAAAAATCTGACTTTGTTTTTCAAGTTCCTAAATAATTAAAAAAAAATGGAGCAATTGGGCTGAAGGAGGGACACTGCTTACTTCAGTAGGTTTATCTGGGCCTTCAACTTGGGCCCCAGTTGTTATGAGAAGTCTGGCCCAGTATGCTGGCAGATTTTTGTTATTTAAGTGATTACAAAATCTAATAATTTTATTTATAATATTTATCAATATAGTTTATTTGAAATAAATATAACTTAAAAAAAATCTATAAGATTTATAAATATGTCATGTTTATTAAGCACGTGAATTAGTGATTTACAGATTAATATATTAATCTGTAAGTCAATTATTAAACCATGTAATTCAATATCAACACGAACATAATTCAAGTGGTTAGAACCCGCTCCCTTTCCATAAGGTTGAAGGTTCGAGTGAGTCTCCCCTCTCCCAATTTGATGTAATATCTAAAAAAATAAAAAATAAACCCATATAATTCAATAGTTATCGCCTAGATTGAATACTGTAGATCACAATCAACCAATCATTTATCAAAGTCAATCATAATTAATTATCTTTATAAAATGATATATTTATACATATTTTTTTAAAAGATTACATTTGTAAATATTACATAAAATTTTCCTATATATAAAAAATATCTATTTATTTTACGGTGATTGTAAATTAAGTAAGTTTTTTACAATATTTTAAAATATGACAAACTATTGAGCTTGTAATGAGTGTGTGCTCAAATTATTATCAATAAAATTTTAAATCAATGACTGATTGTTTCCCCTTATTTTTTTTTTATAAACAAAATGGCTTTTGAATTTTTTGAATTGTTAAATTTCAATAGGATTTATATTTCAAATGTTTTTTTTTTAATATTATTTTAATAAAAATGATTGTCTCTTGCCCAAGCTAAGGGTTGGTAGTGTAGCCAGATCTTCCTTTCGGAAGAACTATAAAGCTGATGATAATACTCATATGATCATTAATATTATCATTATAAAACACACGTATAATACAGATATACTTTATATTATCATAACGATACCTGAAAATATATTCCCTAATATACCTTGTATCTAATATTGACAAGAAGCTTTTGCAAAAATAAAATTATGGACAAGAAGTCAGTATCGTAATGTACAATAATGATATACCATTTGTTTAGAATCTTTAATTTTTTTTAGGGTAAAGTACTCATTTGGTCTCTGAGTTTTAGAGGTCGTGTCTATCTGGTCCCCATGTTTTCAATTTGTGTCTAAGTGGTCCCTGAGTTTTAGATATTGTGTCTATTTGGTCCATACGTTTTTAATTTGTGTCTATTTGTTCCCTGAGTTTTAAATATTGTGTCTAATTAGCCCCTTAGTTTTCAATTTGTGTCTAAATGGTCCATAGATTATTAAAAATAAGTTTGCTTGTTTTTTAATTTATTAACTTATTAACATAATATCGACTTAACAGTGACATAAAATATTTAATTGACCAAAATACTGACATGAGATTAATTATCATGTCAAATTTTAGGTCTAGATTGATGATAGATTTGAAATAATATTTAATCATATCTTCATATTTTGACCAATTAAACATGTTATGTCAGCGTTAAGTCAATGATCTGGTAAGAAGTTAACGAGTACGTTAAATTAAGGACCAATTAAACTTATTTTTAATAGTTCTTGAAAATCTAGAGACCAAATAGACACAATATCCAAATCTTAGGGACCCCTTAGACACAAATTGAAAACACATGAACCAAATAGACACAACATTCAAAACTCAAGGATCATTTAGACACAAATTGAAACACAGGGACCAAAAAGACATGACCTCCAAAACTCAGGGATTAAGGAGGTACTTTACCCTTTTTATATCTTAATTTTAAAAAACAGACTATTTTTAAAAAATAAATCTTATTAGAAAAATCTGGGTAAAAAATATTAGGCTGATTTGTAGCCATTCATATCCTAATTCTTTATATAGTTCACTTTTTCTTGTTTTAACCTTAGTTATTGTGCTATTTTGGTCTTTTACTATACATTGATGATGTCATCATTCCTACACATGGCTATCCTCATTCAAAATTAAAATAGGTGGCTATTTTAAAAAAAATTAAGTCTTAATGTGGCTATATATATGTAGTTTGATTTATGCTATTTAATTAGAGTGATTACAAATCTAACAATTTTATTTATAATATTTATCAATATAATTTATTGGAAATAAATATTAATTAAAAAAATCTATAAGACTTATAAATATGTCATGTTGATCAAGCACGTGAATTAATGATTTACTATTAATCAATATGGTAAGTCAATTATTAAACCATGTAATTCAATGGTTATCGCTTGGATTGATTACTGTAGATCACAATCAACCAATTATTTATCAAAGTCAATCATTGATTGATTTTCTTTTAAAAATGATATATTTATACTTTTTTTTTAAAGATTAAGCCCCATATCATATAACTTTAATACGACAAAATTAAAAAAATATAAAACAAAAAATTATGAACTTTAATCAAAATGTAAAAATAATAAAATAATACAACATATTTATTTGAAATATCATTGTGACCACCATTATCGAAACACTTATCAACCCTCTCAATATTCTCACTATCACATTCAGACATGTCATGACCATCTAAATTTTTACCATCCCCAAAATTATCTTGATCTTCTATATGAATATTATGATCATCTACTAATTGATTGTCAACATCATTTTTTTGTTCCCCACACGAGTTCCTATTGTAACGAACTTATCAAGAGATCCTTTTTGAGATTGTGTCAATTGCTCAATTTTCTTTTTTTTTTCTACACTTCTCAGATCCAGATTGATATTTTCTAGATAATATAATTGAAGAATCTGTAATAAAATTTAATTATTATAGTTAATTATTTAAATTTATGTTATGAGAAACCAATAAAATCAAGAACAATTAATAGTGATCATAAACTTACTTTAAAATTATGAATGTTCTAAAAAAATCAAATGATAAATAATAAAAAATGAACTAAAAATTGAGATGAGATTGAATATACATACCAAATAATAGTAAATTGTAACTTTTCTTTATCCCTATACCACCAAAAAGGATGATTCATTTAAACGTTAATCCACACCATTTTTCTTCTATTTTTTTTATCTGTCAAAGCTGCTCTGACACCACACTTTAATTTTCTTTGTTTTTTTTAATAAGTCAAACAAGTCAACCAAGTGATTTGATTTAACATTTAAGCCCTAATGGGCTTGACCCATTTTGTATCCTTCAGCCGGCGTAAATGCAAGTATTTTTTTTTTAAATTCAATGTAAAAACTAGTCAAAGTTGGGCCCAGGGCGGTCGCACTGCTCACACAGTGTCAGGACCGCCGCTGCTGCCCTATCAAGTTTAGATAAATAAGTCTTCTGGAGATAAGCATGTACTTTACAAGGCTTGATATATTCATCTTGTACAAGTTTTAGAGGTAAGGTCTTTGAATAACCATACTCCACCAAACAGGTCTTCTAAGATGAGCATTTGCCCTATTGGGCCTAGGGTTAGTTAAACAATTTCAATTATCCCACGTGGTCCAATAATTACGTGTCAATTAGCACACATCTTGGAAATCTCATCTCCACCCTGTATCTTTTTTATGTTGAGAAATATCTAAAAATCAAATTAATGGAATGTGCTATTAATTCAACAAACTAATCGGTTGATATATAATATCAATAATATGTTTGAATAGTTTTGGAAAATTGATTTTCTTAATTGCTCTCGATATAAAATATAGAGAAGTTTCAATAGATGACATTTTGTTATATGAGTAATTTCAAAAATAGTAAATGTTTTGAAATATTTTTAAAATGACATTTTTCAAACTGAGATTCCACTGATGTATTATTTTCCCTTCTTAAAATTAAACAAGCAGGATCAAAATCAATTTTATTTGAAGTATTCAAACTAAGAACATGAATTCCTAGCTATCTTACTATTAATATAGGCCTTACTAGTTTTATGCTTTCTCTTTTGTATTTTTTTTTTTGAGAATTTCTGATCGCCTTTTATTTTTAGATTTTTTCTTCATCATTTTTTTAAAATAAAAATTTATAACTTCATCTAAAAATATAGGTGGATCAAGTCTAAATAAGGTGTCATCATATGGATAATTGTTTAGGAGATAATGCAAGATAAGAAATTATTTAGATATCGACCGGTCAGAAGGAACTCCTCATGACTTTCCTACATCTCTCATTTGTATTAGATAAAATATATATATAGGATCCACTTACTAATTAAAAAAAAACTCGTATATTTATTATCATTGATATGTCAGATAGAAATGATATACGTAGAAAAGTCTAGATAGACCTCTTCTGACCATTCAGTATCAAAGTACTTTTCATACAAAATTGAGAATCCAAGGTTAGGGGATAAATTTGGATCATCCAATAAAACCATTGTGTAGAAAGAGAGCGGATATAATAGAAAAGGAAAAAAAGAAGAAGTTAATAATAGACTTTGGAGATGAGAATAAAACAAGAGATGGAAGAGAATATTTTTTTATTTAAAAAAAGGCTAAAATAGATGGCTTACAAGGCTATCTAATAAGAGAATTCCAAAGTTGAAATTGTCTTAAATTGGAGACAAAACACTGCAGTGAGGTTCTAAAGAAGGAAAGAAAACAAAATGTGAAATTGATTGATCAATAAAAGAGTCAGTTAGCTCATTTATTGTTTCTGCAGTGGGTGTAAGATCCAACCTTATGATTATTTAATGTGGACTTCCACTTTGCACTCATTGAAGCTAACTAAGTTGAAATGCACATGTACTTCAAAAAAAAAAAAAAAAAAACAGTTGAAATGCACATGTCATACCAATTTTATCCCCACCCCCAACTCTCTTTTTTACCCCAAAAAAAAAAGAAAAAAACTTACAAAAGAAAATAAAAGAAAAGAAAATGAGAGAAGAGTTTGTTTAGTCACTGTTATGAGTTTGTGTCTTGAATTTTAGGCATTGATAAGGTAAAGTTCATTTTTAATATGATGAAACATTTGACTAAATTAAAAAATGAATGTCATTTAACTAAAATAATTTGAATTTAAGTCCTTTTAAGTGGAAAATACATACTCTTTATTTTTGGGTAAAATGTAAATAACACCCTTATGGTTTCGGTCAAAATCATAAAAAGTCTATGTAGTTTAAAAATGGCAAATCACACCCCCGTACTTCCAAATTATATCAATATGACATCTGCCCTTGATGGTGTAAATTTCCTTTTAGCCATAACTTTTTCGTTTGAACTTCGATTTTGATGATTCAAGTTGTTTTGGAATCCTCATTCCGGGTTCTACTTTATGGTCACTTGAAAACTTCTAAATCACCAGTAAACATCGGGGTAATCATATCAAATATTTTGATGATAATAAAACTCTGTTATTTATTAAAAAATTTGAATGTTTGAGATAATCATGACGTAGAGCCTGAAAAGAGAATTCCAAAACATCTTGAATCATCAAAATCGGAGTTCAAACGAAAAAGTTATGGTTAAAAGAAAATTTACACCATTGAAGGGGAGGGGTCATATTGATATAATTTGGAAGTACGTGGGTGTGATTTGCCATTTTTAAACTACAAGGACTTTTTATGAATTTGACTGAAACCACAGGGGTGTTATTTGCAGTTTACCCTTTATTTTTTAAGGGGAAAAAAATGAAATAACATTGAAGTTAGCTAAAATTCTAAAATGACAAATAAATAAATAAATAATTTCAATATCCTCATTTTCTCCACCTTATAAAACCCAGCATGCCAATTCCCAAAAGTAGTAGGATTAGGTTAACATTCTTCCTCTCCATCTCCGCCACAATCGAATACACAGCACTTGACGAACCCGACTCTGAAAACAACTTAATCACAGTATTATATGTATCCAGATCAGGTTCAATCCCATAGATTTAAGGAAACTCCATAAAAACCCTCTTCAATTCCTTAAAATCCTTAGCTAAATGACAAGCAAACAACACATTAAGCAATTTAAAAGAATGAGACAAACCCAGTTCATCAATTTGCTTAAAAGTCCAAAGAGCATGATCATATATTAGCTTGGTCAAAGATAACAATAGCATGATTAAATTATCACTATTTCTTATCAAATCTCATAGAACCTGGGAGTTTTTTTCTAAGATGAGCGAAGTTTTAAGTTTTGCTCCAATGGTGGCTAAGAGAGACAACTTAGAGTGGATTTGGTTAGAGAGTGTGAGGTGAGAGAAAAGGATACAGAGGGTGAGAGAATAAAAGTAACGATTGTTTTCAAAGCATTTTCCCAATTCCAAATGATTAAATTATTTTTTTATAATAAACTTTACTATTTCATTGATGTATGAAAGCCCAAAAGACAAAGGAAGATTACAAAAAAAAAAGCCCTTCCCATCTAACATTATAGCCTATAGTAGAAAGTTTGTAGTTACAAAAAAATTTACGAGGCATTAAGCACACTTAGTTCATAAACATCCTCCTAGAACCTACACTTGTCCACCAAAGTTCTTCTATTCAGCTCCAACCAAATATTCCACAAAATAGATCAAATGATTACATTAATGAAACTACAGAGAAGACGTTCTTTTTCAGTTCGTCCATTTGTCTGCTACAGTTACCCTATCAATGTGAAAAGAAAGCAATCACTATATATAGAGTATTGTAATGTATCAAAAGTAATGTAAGGATCAAGATATATTTTGTACACATGACGAGAATGACCAATAGAAGCCAAGTTTATGAGATGGTGTAATTTGAGAGAGTAACATATATCTATCTATATATAATTCAAAATAGAGGTAGATAAAGAAAATGCATACCGTACTGCACTATTGATCACTCGCCCATAAACACGGTAGGTCCCATGAAAAAAGACCTCAAAGTAAAATGCCAACGGTTTGGGAGGAGTAATCTTTCTTTTTTTTTGCCCCACGAGTGACGGGTTGACTGAGATCGAATATTTTATGGAGTAGGAATTTGGTGCAATAAATCTCAAAACGAGGTTTGGGATGATTTGAAAAAGCAAATCTTGGAAAAATATAGTCATAAACCAATTTGTTCCATACAAGAGCCAATTTATTGTGAGCCACTTTATACGAGATAGGTGAAATTCGGAAGCAGTTAGAACAATTCGAGAAAGCATTTTTATACATGCTGCCAGCATGAGATTCCTTATGCACCCATCTACACTCTTCCAAATCATAAACACATAAGCAAGCTTTATCATCCGGTTTTGAGATAGTGCTTCGACAACGACTACTAGTAGAAATCCTCCCATATAAAACCAAATATGAGTCATAAAACACAACACCTTTGGACCAAATACCATTGAAAGAGGTCTTGTAAAAAATTTCCCAATCCTTGTTCATCAAATCGAAGCGGAGCCCATACCTGGAGCCATATTTTTTAGAGCAGACAGTACAATAAATATGGATGTTTGTAAGAGCTAGGAGTTCAATAGTGCGGAAATAAACTAGTTTTTTTGGAGGTTTGGGCAACACTTTCCATCTAGAGGTTATAGATTCAAGCTAAAGAAGACGTTTCTTATGAGAAGAATTAAAACCGATTACAACAATAGAACTGTTGTCAGAAGTGGCCATATGCATGAAGGATTTATGAGAGGGAAAGGAAGGAGCAAGCTGCCAATTAGGAATATGGAGATCGAGAGTACCACAAAACATGACAATTTGTATATAGGAAGAGTAGTTAGAGGATGTTCTTTATCAAATACAAGATCATCA
This sequence comes from Gynostemma pentaphyllum, assembly GCA_028015215.1. NCBI lineage: Eukaryota > Viridiplantae > Streptophyta > Magnoliopsida > Cucurbitales > Cucurbitaceae > Gynostemma > Gynostemma pentaphyllum. Next base: position 42,131,910 of record CM051346.1, on the reverse strand, counting down.
TGGCCGCCCAACGTGTAAATTCGAGAATTGATGATGAAAAGGTTTGTAATATTGGATTTGGTGGTGGAGATACGGAATATGAAGGCTTCGAAGAACATCCGAATTATTATCAGACGCAAGAAGAGCCTCAACAACAACACTTGTATTGTGGTCTCCTTCTTTAATAGCATCATGAATAATATTTCTCCCGTCTTTGATAAGGTACTAGCACATTTTAGTCCTGTTAGAAATCTTTTCGCATAGAAAGTAAATTGGTTCGTCCATGTATCTACAACAGTAAAAAAAAAAAACACTGTAAAAATAACAAAAATAAATAAATAATAACGAACATGAAATCTTTCCCCCTAAAAAAGAAATTAACAATTATTTATTTAAAAAAAAATATAATATTATGAATCAGATTAAAATCATAAACCATGAAAAAATATTGAGATTACCGGTGTTAGGAATCGAAAACGGTGAGAAACCTCTGGGCGGCGGCTAGGGCTGAACCGAATGAATTTAATTTTTCTTTTCTTCCGTTTGGTTCATCTCGTGCGGAGAGATCTACGTGGGTGGATTGTTGGGCCTGATTTTAACTTTTTTTTAAGGAACTTTTCTTTTTATTTAAATAGCACATTTGATAATCTATTAGGGAAAACCTTTTTATATGTTCAACTCTTAATATTAGGGGTGAAAGAAAAAACCGAAAAACAGAAAAATAAACCGGGCCGAAACCGTAAAAAACAGAACCGTCCGGGTTTCCATTAATCAAAAACCGAACCGGCTTCTAAAAAACAAGTAAAAATTCCATACCCCTTTCCTATTTCCCCCTAATTTTTATTTATTTGTTTTATTTTATATATTTACTTATCACTTTATTTTAATTTATATTTTATATATTTATTAATCTAATTTTTTCAACTAAGTTATTGTTTATGTTTGATTTTTTTTTGTTTCATTCTTCAATGTTGGAAGATTTTTTTTAAAACTAAATGCAAATGGCCTATACTAGAAAAACCGGAAAAACCTGTAAAAACCAGGCCGATTCCTATTATAAACCGAACCGGTCCGGTTTTTAAAATTAATTGAAAAACCGGACCGAACCGAACCGGTTTCACCCCTACTTAATATAGCCATCATTTAAGAATCTTAAAATTTATGGTCATTTTATTTATTTATTATCAATCCATATATTTTTTGGACTGAAATGACTCATCCTTATATTATATTAAAATTAAACCATTAAATCAATTAAGGTACTCAGCATTCTTAATTATACCATCAGGTCCATCACGTCTTATTCTATCATATCAATGCTATGTTCATACTCTAATATAGGAATATATCTGGATTTAATAAATGAGATGTTAAAAATGAAGGATTATCAACTTATTATAAAATTTTGACTAGATTGATTTAATTTTTTTTTAATTAATTAACTTACTCTTGAATCTTGATAAATTAATTTTTATTATAAAAATTGATCCATTATTATCAATGATTATTTTTATTTACTTTTTAGATATTTTAAATAGAATTTGTCACAAATAGCGTAAATCTACATACTAATTATTAAAATGTCATAACTTTTTAAAAATTACTCAAATAACATAATTATAATTCAATAAATTATTGAACTATTTTTCTTGAGTATTTAATGAATTTTTATGTTTTTTTTTAAGTTTAAGTTTAATAATTTATCGAGCTATTTGTTCATTTTTCATTATTATTTTCAATGAATTTATTAGTTCTTTTACTTTTTTTAGTTCAATAAATTATTGAACTATAATTATGTTATTTTAGTAATTTTTGAAAAGTTCTAACATTTCAATAATTAGTCTGTTAAAAAAAAAATACTATTTCAGTAACTGCCCCTATTTTAAACTACCGATCACTTTATTTTAATCAAATTTATTATGTTGATGAACATTTTAAATGATAAATCCATTGTCAAGCTTAAACAAATTTTATAAACAAAATGGCTTTTGATTTTATTTTTTCAAATTAAAAATAATGTCTCTTGCCCAAGATAAGGGTTGGTCGTGAAGTTCATGTCTTCCTCTCGGAAGAGCTATAAAACTCCTCACCTAAGTATTGATGGAATACTAGATCGAGGTAACCTCACGCGCCTTACCAGACTTATGAATTCATCCTCTCTCATTCACACTTAAGATAAATACCTGCCCTCCAGGGCCGGTCCTAAGAAAATAAGGGCCCGGTGCAAAAAATAATTTTAGGCCCTATATCATATAACTTTAATGCGACAAAATTAAAAACATATATAACAAAAATTTATGAACTTTAATCAAAATGCTATAGTCATTTGCTAAGCCCTAATGGGCTGGCTGCCGGCGTGAATATTTGTAGTAATTTTTTTTTAATTCAATGTAAAATCAAACTCAAAATTGGGCCCCCAACATTTGACTAAGCCTATGTAGCCGGCGTGAATTGTAGTATTTTTTTAATTCAATGTAAAACAAGACTAAAATCGCCCAATTAAAAATTAGGGGCCGGGGTCGTGACCGATCGCACAGTGTCAGGACCGCCCCTGCTGCCCTCTCAAGTTTAGGTAAGTAAGTCTTCTAGAGACATGCATATACTTTATACAAGGCCTGATATATTTATCTTGTGAAAGTGTTAAGAGGTAAGGTCTTCCAATAACCATACTTCACCTAACGGGTCTTCTAAGATGAGCACTTGTCTTTTTGGGCCTAGGGTGTTCATGTGACCGAGTCCATTTAAGCTAGTTAAACAATTTCGATTATCCCATGTGTCGTGTAAATACGTGTCATATTAGCACACATCTTCGAAATCTCATTCACACTCGGTATCTTTTTATGTTGAGAATTACCTGAATAATCAAATTAATGTAATGTGCTATTAATTCAACAAATTAATAAGTTGATATATAATACCAATAATATATTTGAATAGTTATGAAAATTTGATTTTCTTAATTGCTCTTGGTATAAAATATAGGGAAATTTCAACAGATGTATTTTTTATATGAGTAATTTTAAAAATAACAAATGTTTTGAAATATTTAAAAAAAATGACATTTTTTTTCAGAGATTCCACCGATCTTAGCCTGAGAAATTATTTTCCCCTCTTAAAATTAACCAAGCATGATCAAAATCAATTTTATTTGAAGTATTCATACTAAGAAACATGAATTCATATCTTACCATTAGTATAGGCCTTATAAGTTTTATGCTTTCTCTTTTGTATTTTTCTTTTTAAGAATTTCAGATCCCATTTTAATTATATTCTCTTTTTTAAAATAATAATTTGTAACATCATCTAAAAAAATGGGTGCGATCAAGTCTAAGTAAGGTGTCATCATATGGACAATTGTTTGTTTATGAGATAATGTAAGATAAGAAATTATGTAGATATCGATCGGATTGAGAATAAAACAAGATACGTAGGAAAGTTCGGATTGACCTCCTCCCAACCATTCAGTAACAAAGTAATTTTCATATAAGATGAGGATCCAAGGTTGTGGGATAAATTTGGATCATCCAATTAGACCATTGTGAAGAAAGAGAGTGGATATAATAGAAAAGCAAAAAAAAAAAAGTAGACTTTGGAGATGAGAATAAAACAAGAGATGAAAGAGAAGATTTAAAAAAAAAAAAAAGAAGGCTAAAATAGATGGCTTAAAAGGCTATATGTAATAAGAGAATTACAAAGTTGAAATTGCCTTAAATTGGAGACAAAATACAGTGAGGCTCTATAGAAGGAAAGAAAATAAAGAAAACAACAAAATGTGAAATTGATTGATCAATAAAAGAGTCAGTTAGCTCATTTATTGTTTCTGCAGTGGGTGCAAGATCCAACCTTATAATTATTTAATGTGAACTTCCACTTTGCACTCATTGAAGCTAACTAAGTTGAAATGCACATGTTATACCAATTTTATCCCTCTCTCTCTCTCACCAAAAAAAAAAAAACTTACAAAAGAAAAGAAAAGAAAAGGAGGAAGAGTTTGTTTAGTCTCTATTATGAGTTTGGGTCTTGAATTTTAGGCATTGATAAAGTAAAGTTCATTTTTAATATGATGAAACATTTGACTAAACTAAAAAAATAAATGCTTTTAACTAAAAGAATTTGAATTTAAGTCCTTTTAAATGGAAAATATACGCTCTATATTTTTCAAGGAAAATAAAATAAAATAACATCTAAGAATCGGTGAAGTTAGTTAAGATTCTAAAATGACAAATAAATAATTTTTACAAGTTCATTTTAATTATTATAATTTTATGAACAAATTTGAATAAATTGTACATTTTATACGGATTTTTAATTTTTTGTTCTAGGGGCCTTAATAATAAAATATAATTTCAGTTCTTTACCATACTCGTTTTTAATATATAGTCCTTCATATTTGTAAATAACTAATCTAGTCTCTCACATTCAATTCAGGTTTGATTCTAATCTTTAGACTTTTAGGATTAAATTGTTCACCAAACAAAGATTTTTTCAATTCATTTTTTTATGGTTACAAAAATGTCATTTTTAAGTTTCAAAATTAAGAAAATGACAAACATAATCATCAAATTGCAAAAATATCTAAACTTACAAAAATAAATAAAACTTTTTAATTAACACCTGATTAACATATAAATTCAAATACAAAACCAAACACAACCTTAGGATTTTTGTGAAAGAATAAATCTTGATACCTAAAGACTAGGTAAAGTTAGTTAAGATTCTAAAATGGCAATTAGAAAATGAAGTTCCTATTATAATGGGGGGTTTAAGTAATTACTGTTTAGAAAACAAAAAGTACTGCTTCTGCTTTTTATCCCAAAACCAACACAACAAATTCTGATAGTGATTCAGACCTTTGAGAGAGGCTCTCTGCCCACTGCTTCTGTACCATACATACCCTCTTCTTCCCTCCCTCCCTTTAATGATAGAATTTTAGCCTTCCAATGTCAAAACCATTGAAGTAAAAAAAAAAAAAAAAGGCTAAGGATCTGAAAATAGCTTCTTTGAAACACTGTCATTCTTCCAAAAAAAAAAAAAGATTCCTTTTCCTAAAATCTCTGAAACCCAGTTTCTAAATTCCTCTATTGATTGATTTAAAGACCATTGGCTGGAGAAATTTTGGTGGGTTTTCTCTGAGGAATTTTATCAAACAGGTTGAAGGCAAGGACTTGTCTTTTGAGTTTGGCCATGAAATTTGTAAGTGTAAAAAGCTTGGAAAAGATGAATGCTTTTGGGAAGAAACAGTGTAGAAGCTTATTTTGGAGAATGAGAGCTGCTTTAAAGAAGGCTATCAAGAATGGAAGCAAAAGACAGCTAAAGTTTCAGTATGATCCAAATAGTTATGCTCTTAATTTTGATGATGGGAATATCAAAATCTGTGAGGGTATTGATGATGTTTCAAGATATGAACTTCAATATCGTACCAATATTTACAATTCTGCCATGTGGGTTTATGTTCTTTGGGTGAAATCTGAGTGATTTTTGTTTTTGTTTTTTAAGATGGTTTATTTTGACACTGGTTTTGTTAGTCTTTGTAAGTTGCCATAATGTTTCAAGCTTGTAGAGGGTTTGATTTTCATAGAATGAATCGAAGTTGTTTGTTCTCTTCCCTCTTTCTTTTGTTTCCTCTTTCATTTACCCAATACTTTTCTTTTAATTTTTATGTTTTCTTTTTTTCTAAAATTTAGGTGTCACATCATTAATTTGTAGAAATAAAAATGTGAATAAAACTCATTTCATGTTTGTTTTACACGACATTGACATCATTTTCTCAAGTTTATAATTGGATTTGATATCTCATTTAAAATCCAACACACTTATATTATTTTCATTATTCATTCTTATCGATACATATATCACAAATCTATATTTCACTTTCCTAGACATCACAAACCCAACTTCACGTTCTCAAACATCCAACCAAACACCTTGTTGAGTAGGAATTGTAAACGCAAGTTATGTTGAGCATATTATATATGCATAACCACTCGACTCCACTTGTATTTAATGGATACAGAAATCTACTCACTTTTAGAAATCCATGAAAATGGCGAGTTTGGGTACCCAAACAACAATTTTAAGGGGAAAAAGAGATCATTTACACAACCCATAATTTCATTAAAAAAAAAATTAAATTTATTATGATGTCCTATAATCAATAAAATATTTTGAAAAGTACCATTCTTAAAAAAAAACCAATATAACGTTTAATTTACGAGTTTCAGAAACTTGGGTTTGTTATTGCTATGTAGCAAACCAATGTATTGTAGAAATTCACAATACAAACCCGGGTTTTCCGGATTGTATGTTAGTGAGACAGAGAATTGATAACATTCCATTTCGAGTAATTCAGTTGCATTGAGTCATTGACAATAACTCGTAATAATACTTGAAAGGAAGACAAGGACCATTATTTATATCATACAAACCACTTTTTGACGCCTAGGAAAGTAACTGAGGAAATTTAAAACCATAAAACAATGAAAGAACAATGATAGCAGAAATACAAATGATCATTTCCAGCGCACAATCCTACACAATTTTCTTCCATGCTGGTATTAATCAAATCCAGGTGATTATCCGAAGCTTCTCAAATTGCAGGATCTTCAAGAAGAGCTGTGGATAAATCATTTATGCGAGGATAAGCTGCTTTCTCGTCGAGTTGATCTTGAGCCCACATCAGCATCTTCAACAAGCTTGGCAACTTTGGATCTGTACAAAACCAGATTTTATTTGTTAACCGTGTCCATACTAAATATAAACATAAAAGTGTTATATATAAGTATAATCCCATATCTAAGTCATGTTGAAAAGCCAAAAATAAAACTAGTATGTTCTCTCCTTTAAATGACTGTTCTTTGACTTATTGTACTCTATTTTCATACAGCCGCTGGTTCCAAAATCGTCATGTCTCCTCTAAGTTGAAATGCAAACCAGTAATTTCACTAAGAGATTTGGACACTATTTTAGTAAATCGAATATTAAGGTAACATTCCAATGCTTGTTACCAAGGTGTTCCTGGAAGTCTCCAATATTTAGTAGCATTTCTTAATGAGGAAAGAAAAAAAAGCCATTTTCTAGCTAGGTACTTGGAATACAAAAGGGGCAAAATTTTAACCTTTTTCATGACTCTGGCTAGTAAGGATGGCTGCATTAACTTCACTTGCTGTCTTCAGACGTTGAGAGATGTCCAGAAGGTCTCGCACGGGACAGTTGGAAACATCTTCAAAAGCAAGTAAGGCAACTGTTCTCTCCAACTCTTCCAAGAAGCTTTGCTGAAAAGAGGAGAAGGGTTATTTAGGAGAGCAGGTGACGTGGGAGGAGGAATCTAAATCATTTTACGAGACATTACAATATCAATGAGTAGAAGTACTAAGATAGTAACCAATTTTATTCATCCATGATAAGCAAAAATATAGTGATAGAAAAATGGAAGCGTAGAGATAAGTAACCAGTACATTTTCTTCTCCTCTTGGTGCAAGCTCTTCCTGAGCAAATTCAAGAGCTTCTTCTATTTTTCCATTACGAATTAGTTCTATCAACCTTTGCTGTTGGAGATGGAAAAACAATTGGGGATTTGTATCCAAAATCTGCAAGAGTTTGTTTAAAAAATAACATCAAAAACTGGGAAAAGAACACGAAACGAAACCTATCAAATGATTTACAATAATTACAGCATGGGTACTTCACCATGAAGCCAGAATGATAATAATGAAGGGCATTCTTTCTGGTGTGTTTGCATGTGTATTTTTTTTAATTATTATCAAGGGTTTAGTAAGAATTTTTTGAAAGTAAATATCACATTCTACAAATATCTATGATAGTTAAAAGAATGTATGCTCATACGTCATATCAGAGATGGACTGGAATCAGAGAATTAAAAAGACGGACAAAATTTTGATAATTTTCCAAATAGATAGTTAAAATTTGTGCCATATACTCACCAAGTGAGTACAATGTGGATGCAAAATGAGAAGGCTAACAACTAAGAACACATATACACACCTGAATGTGGCTCATTGTTTTATAAGCATGAAATAATGACCTAAATAAATGCCCACAATCTTAATGGTTTCAGACTTGATCTAATTTTTTTTTCACGTTCATGGCATGTACTCACCAATTAGAAATTCCAATAACCTAAATTGGGGGAATAAGGCAATCGAGAGAAGAGACAAAACACATCAAATGCATCAGAGCATAATGTGTCTAAAGCTATGATTTCTAAGGATCTTCTTACTTATCTATCTAGCTACCAATGATAAAGTAGTAATTGCAGGAATCAAACCTCAGGATTCAAATCATTCACTTTCTCAATGGCATCCTCAACATTACCGCATTGTACTGCCTTCTTAACAGCCATTCTATCAGTTATCGTTGCTAGATCTATTTCTGCTATATATTCATAAGGAGAAGCAAATAAAATACAGGGGGAAAACGCTAAAACAGCATGTAATTAGCGTACCACATAATAAAAAGAAATAAACGAAAAGATAAGAGCAATCTATAAATAGGCAAATAGATAGATAAAGATATTTAGACAGAGAGATATCCCTCAGTGACAAGGAAATTCATAAACTAACTAAATGGATACGCTCAGTGCCAGACTCCGTCCGAAATTTCTCAGCTGCATCGACATAACCCTCAGTGACAAGGAAATTCATTACCAATTTATTCATGTCTTCCTTCCTAATCTTTACGTCATTAAGCTTCTTCTCCCACTCTTCTCTTGTAATAACTTTCTTAGATGTAGCCTGAGAAAGTAACATCAGAATTCACACATTATTCCACGACGTTAACATATCCACGGCTCGGAATCAGCTAAGCAACCTAAATTCCTCTTTCACATAATAGAAAAAAGAAACTGGAATGAAAAAAAGATTAACAACATTACTTTCTTGAACTAAAATTATACCTCCATAGAAACAAAAAAAAAATGCAAGAAAGAATTTTTTGATATCGTTTAAACAAGAATCAGTCATGTTGTTACTAAATTATGCAATTAAGAATTTAAATTGAAAAGTCATATACCATCGAATCGTTCTCTGCAAACTGACGTAAGACAATCCAGAAAAATGACATCAGTGAACTGCCTTCAAATCCATTGAAATTACGGAAACTATTATTTCAAAACTTACCTGCAATCAAATTTGATCAAATTCAGTACAACAATTCGTATAAAATCTAAGGCTGATTCTAACTCATACATTCCAAGCTTAAAAAACAGAGATGAAATCTGATGGAGAAATTAGACCCTAATTATGAAATTAACTAGCGAAAAAGAAAAAAGATTAATTGAGAAAAAAATAGCAGAAATTGAACCTTCAAAGGGAAGACTAAACTGGAAAAGGAAAGGAGATTATCTGATGATCAAGTTAAAGAGAGATGTTAGTTTCCTTCCGGCGATCTTTCTTTGCGGCCATTTTCGGAATTCTCCGAGTTTACGGATCCAAGTATTGGGCTTTATGGGTCTTATCCGGATCCGCATTCTACCGGCTCGATTTTTTTTTTTTTTTGGACGATCTTTAATTAAAAAAATGTTATATTAAAGAACTTATTAATCCATGATTTTTTTAATGATAATTTTTTAGATAATTTTTTAACTAACAATATTAATTATTATTCATTGTATTGTATTTCATTTTCCACTAAACCATTTAATTTGTGGCTGTAAATAGGGAAATTTCATTCGGTGACAGATTTTGATGCAATATTTGTAAAAATATCAACTCTAAAAAGTATTTGTATATATAGTAATTTTTACTATGTTAATCAATGATTAATGTATATATCATTGATAAACTAAGTGTAAAAATATGTAATTCAATATTACATCATATCGAAATTTACTATATTTACAAATATTTTTTAAAGTTGATATTTTTACAAATATTACTAAAAAAAAATTACTACATTTGCAAATACCCATTGTAAATAATATCCAAACAAAGTCTACTCATTGAAGTTGAAAATGGATTCCAACTCAATGACTAAAGATGCTTGGGATTCATAAGCCATGCTACCTTTAAATATTTCATAATTATATTAGATAAAATCTTAGCAATTGGTCCTGCCAATTAGAATTTAGCCTAAGACACTAGTTTAAATCTATTTAGATATAAAAAGCACACTTCTATAAGCAGATGCAAGAATCTATAATCAAGATGTGGTACTACCCACCTACAAATCTCGAGTCGGATCTCTTAAAAATAAGAAAGATATGAGCTTGTCCAAGAACACAGGCGACCAAATGGACTTCAACAATCAAGTTCGAGAGGTTCGGGTGAGAATTGAGCCAAGTGAAATTACTATAATGATGTCACGTTACCTTAAATAGATAGAATCTCATGTTTAAATAGTACTGTCAAATGGATCGAGTTAGGCCCAAGGGCAAAAATCCACCAATAAAATGAGGTCCTTAGATTTGGACGAGCCCCCAAGTAGAATATTGCCCGTCCTTTAGTTTTGGAGGAGCTCGACAGTCCAGCTGTGACCAGTCTTCAGGGGATCCTTGAGGGAATAAATTCAAAGTTGTTGAATCAAGGACAAAGAAGAGCTCGACTCAACTCTATGTTATTTCATGGGAGCTCGATAATCAAGCTATGACTGAACTTCTCGAAAACTAGAGTTAGCTCATACTAGTCCGAGTTGATTTTAAATTAGAGGCATCCTCAACATGGAGAGGTATTGTCTGATTTGTGTATGTGCGGAACAATTTTTAACCACTACAACTGCTATAGTTTAAAATGTTTTCAGTGCACCAACAGTTTGTAAAGTAAATAGGAGTTCCTAATTACGCGCACCTAGATTTGTCTCCCGAGACTACCGCAAGAGCCAACAACACTTGGCGTTAGAAAACTCTAGAAAAATATTTTAATTAGGGGACTACATATGAATTTCAACTCATGACCTAAAGGCGTAAGAAAGCCACTCAAACTACTAGACCAATACATGGTTGGTTATGTTTGAAGTGATTATTTAACAATGAGCATTCTAAAAACAATGATACTGTGATACAAGGATGCTCAATTGTAGAAACTAGGGGCATAACAAAGGTATTAGAGAACTTGTTCGTTTCATATTTTCTTCATCTACCGATTCCTTTTGTACCTTTCTTAAAAAAATGTTGGGGAAATTGGTTAAGAATTGGAATGCATAGACAAATCCAGCTATATGTAGAATAAAGAACAGACTTTCACATTTTGAATATGGACATCTCTCCTTGAATCAAAACTCAAAAAGCATAAATTTAATCAAAGCTTTTTACTATTAAATAAAAATCCCACTAAAGCCAAATGTTTTGAAGAACCCAAAAAGAAACTTCATTTTCTACATAACATATACAACAAGATCTATTTGTCATCAACATCTTCTTCTTCTTCATCTCCTTGATTTTTCCTGCATCTACAATTCAACCAAGAAAGAATATCATTTCTAACAATCTCAACATTCTCATCAGTTTCCCCAAACAACAAAGAATGCATCATCCCATCATAAATCTTAATCATCTTATCCTCACTCTTTGCTTCTTCATACAAAGCCTCACTCACTTTTGGATCAGTAACCACATCACCACTCCCATGAAGAACAATGAATGGAAGATTCACATCTCCAATTCTCAAATTTAAAAATTCAGTCACTCTAAGAAGTTCCACAACAGTTCCCAATCTGGGTTTTCCCCTATACCTCACTGGATTCATTTCTGCCACGATTTTCTTCTCCTCAACTTTCACAGATTTCCCCAAAAGATCAGCAGTTGGAACAATCGCCAGAGTCGGTAAGAATTTCGCAATTGCAGTGAGAAATTGAGGAATCGGCCATCTGGGTTTTACTTTATCAGAGATTTTACACATGGGTGCGACGAGAATCGCGCCATCAAACCCTAATGGATCAGCAAAATGAATCAATAAACAAATCGCACCGCCCATGGATTCTCCAAAGAGAAAAGCAGGGAGCTTTTGAAATTGAGGGTCTTGTTTGATGGAATTGAAGAAAGAGAGACAGTCTTGGACGACGAAATCAACATTGGGAACGAAAGCTTTGAGACCTTGAGATTGGCCATGGCCTTCAAGGTCAAGAGCGAAACAAGCAAAACCCATTTGAGAGAGGAAAATGGAAGTTGATTGGAAAGTCCAGCTGATGTCGTTGCCATAGCCATGGACCATAAAAATGAGAGCTTTAGGAGGGGTGGTGGTGGGGGAGAGAGGAAGCCATGATCTGATGAAGAGTTTTAAGCCTCGTGGAGATGTGAAGAAGGATTTTGAAGCTTTGATTTGTTTAGATTTGTAATAATCTTCTTCTGGCGTGTTTCCCCAGTAATGGAGAAAAGGTTGACGATTTTCTTGTTCCTCCATTTTTGATTTGAGGATGTTTGGTTTTCTTTGCTGTTTTTCCTTTCGTTTCTATTTTGGTGAATGGACTTGACCGAGTTTCGTTGACCCTCTTTCTCATGCAGCTGGATCAGGATGCGGTTCAAGAACGGTCCATGAATCTTTGTCTTAAGCTTTGGATCCATGGTCTCATGGATCATATGGAGCCATGGAAACTTTGTTTTGAGTTATTGGCCCATTAAATTTTACCAACCAAAGTATCTTTAATAATAATAAAAAAAGTATATTACAAATAACACCTTGTGATTTCGATCAAATTTATGAATAGCCTTTGTAGTTTAAAAGTAGGGATAATCGAGCTCATGGCCTCATTTTAGTCACAGCATTAAGTATGTAGCCACTATAACCATAATTAGAGTAGATGGCCACTAATATGTAGGGGTGAAAGAAAAAACCGAAAACCGGAAAAATAAACCGGGCCGAAACCGTAAAAAACCGAACCGTCCCGGTTTCTATTATTCAAAAACTGAACCGAACCGGCAAAAACCGGAACCGAGCCGGCTTCTAAAAAACAAGTAAAATCCCATACCCCTTCCCTATTTCCCCCTAATTTTTAGGGGCATGGACTCAAATGACATATTTTATAAAAGTAATTCCTCATATAACACCCTCTTTTCATTATTCCTTAAATGACATTTTTTCTAATATAACAAAATTAATTATTTCATTAAATTTAAAAAAATGCCACTCATTTATTAATTCACTAAATTTTTTCTCTTATTCACTAATTAGTGAATTAAAATTTGAACTTTATTAATTCACTAAATTTTCCACCTTAGTTAATAATTTAGTGAATTAGAATTTGAGTTTTATTCATTCAATTATATTTCCCCCTTCATCAATAATTTATTAAATTAAATTACTATATATGATTGAGATACCTCATATTAATTTTATTTCTATAAGCTATTGAAGTTAATAAATTAGTGAATAACGATTTTGATTTTGCCCATAAAAAAAAACATAAAATCTCAAAGTTTTCTTCAAATAAAAATCACATTCATTTACATTAATATGCAACATCAACAATCAAATGGATGATTTTGAAAATTGACCCAAGAAAAAACCCATCAAATTGCTTTTTTTTAAGGAAGATAATTCATTATGATAAATTAAAATTTCCACAAATATTTTTTTTAATAAAATCTGAAGATGAAAATTTGTTTTAAAAACTAAAATGACAGAGTTTACAAACTTTAAAGAAATTTTATTCAATAACTTAGTGAACAATACGGTACAAATTATTGAAACAATACAACATAAACTAATTCAATAAATTAATCCATTTAATTCAATAACTTATTGAATTAAAATCATAACTAAAAAGATAAGATATTGAATAAGAGCATTAACAACATATTTCAAACTCAAGATGAAACAAAGAGAATCAATGTTTGATGATTTAAAGGTAAAAAGACAAAAGACAAATTCATAGGAAAGATCTAGAGAAAATCAAAATGTCAACACTAACAATAACTATCTAAAACACACAAAAAATAGAAATAACGAAAACTAAAAAAATAAACAAACCTTACACATTATAACGTATCAACATATGAAGTTCAATAAGTTATTGACTAATAGTTTCAATTAAAAAAAACAAACTTATATCAAATCATATACCACCAAAAAAATCATTTTCTTTCATATAAATTTGTTTTTCACTCATTTACCACGTCTTTTTTATTTGCTAACTGAAAAACATTATCTTATCTCTCTTGTGGACTCTAGAGATCAGAACCCAAAATACAAAAACAAAAAACAAAGTGAAAAATTAATATATAATATCTCAATTGTATATAGTAATTTAATTCAATAAAATTTTCCATTTAATTTGATAACTTATTAAATTAAAATCAAAATAAGGTATATCAAATGTACATTATAATTTAATTCACTAAATTATCCCCTTTAATTCACTAAATTATCCCCTTTAATTCACTAAATTATCCCCTTTAATTCATTAAATTATTCCATTTAATTCAATAACTTATTGAATTAAAATCAATATTAGGTATCCCAAATATACATTATAATTTAATTCACTAAATTATTCCATTTAACTCAATAACTTATTGAATTAAAATTAATATTGAGTATCCCAAATGTATGTTATAATTTAATTCACTAAATTATTCCCTTTGATTCTCTAAATTATTTTATTTAAAAGGAAACACTTAACAACGAAAAAAACAACTAAGAGTTTATAGTGGTGTCCTCGATGATGTAGAAATAATACCATTTTCATATTAATTTTTAAACACACCGACCCTCTGAAATTTAGGAAATATAAAAATGGTCATTCAAGCCATTTCCAAGTACAAGAAAAACACAGTAACACAGATTGACGAAAACTATGGCCTTGGGTATAATTGTATTCACTAAATTATTTCCTTTAATTCAATAACTTATTGAATTAAAATCAGAGGTTGAAAGACGGGATTTTTGCAATTAAAGTCATACAATACAATAGTAATGGAGCGTGAAACGTTAGACTTTTCTGAAGTAAATTAAAAAAAGTCATCAATAATACAATCGACAAATAGGAACAAAAAAGCCATAAATAATATAATTTCAAGACAATTTGAAATTCCTTATGATGAGATATCAAAAGATTCGACTGTGGTGGAATAGAATTATGGGAAAAGAAGATGGAAGTTGTTTGCTTTGTGAAGAGTTGTTATTACTGTTCTCTTCAAGCAGATTTAACCTCATATAAATTAAATTTTTCATATAATTTCAATAATTTAGTGAATTAAAATCTGAACTTTATTAATTCACTAAATTATCCCCCTTTAGTCAATAATTGATTGAATTAAAATTTCACCCTTCATCATTAATTGATTGAATTAAATTTGCTATATAGAATTGAGGTGTCTCATATTGATTTTAATTCAATAAGTTATTGAATTGAAGTGAATTCAATAACTTATCATAATATTTTTTTCAAACCCAAATCATAATATCTTTTTTTTAAGTTGGTACTAATCTTATTGTTTTTTTTTATTAAAGCAAACACCAGGAAAAAAATATAGAGTTTATGGCGATGTCCTCGATGATGCGGAAATAATACCATTTTCATCTCCCTTTTTTAACACACCAACCCTTTGAAATTTGAAAAATATAAAAATGGTAATTCAAGTCATTTCCAAGTACAAAAAAGCTAAATAATAGAGATTGACGGAAAATCTAACATTGGGTTTGATTAATTTCTCATCATTCGACTTGTCTATTTTAATTCAATAATTTATTGAAAAACAATTTTAATTCAAAAACATATATGATCTACATTTTAATATAGCACTTTAGATTAATTCACTAAATTATTCCCTTTAATTCACTAAATTAAAGTACTCCATGTCAATAACTATGACAAGACTTCTCCAAACTCAAACCACCGTATCAAATCCATGCTAATTGATTTGGCATTTTACCAAGATTAATAATAGGGTAATAACTTCGCAGGTTTATGTTTGATCCTTACATAAAAATGCACACGCAATGATAGTTTAATAAATTTACAATCACCACTCATCATTTTTCTAACACCAATTTGCAATTCATAAGACAATTTATTTATTCTAAAGATGTAGATTCAAAGCCATGATCAAGATTCATAACTACCGTATTTTTTTCTTTGTGTTCAAGTTCAACTAAAAATGAAACAAATCCAAACTTCATCCTCAACCTCGGTCTTTGAGTGAAAAAATAAACAAAACTCAAACAAAATTAAGCTATGGTTTTTAAGAACCAAAAAAAAAAAAAAAAAAAAACTAAACTAAACATCACAAAATAAACAAATGCTGCAACTTATACCACATTTATGCAGGAGAATTCAAGTTGAAGGTTACAGGGTTATTAAATTGCAAAACCAATGGTAAAGATCATCATCCAGAATTGTAATGAATCCCATAATATTAAATCTAAAAAAAAGTGTAATTTTTTAAACCAAACTAAAGACTCAATTCAAAAGACATTATCATCTTTTTACCAATATTATTTACCCTTTGTTTTTTTTTTTTTTTTTTTGCACCAATATGGTTATATTTTCCCACACCAACTTCTCTTGTTCATATCCAGCATTTTCACCATCCCCGAATCAAATTTCACCATCCCATATCTATTTTGCTCTAGAACTCAGTGGCCTTTCGACCAAGATAAAATGCAATGGTTTCAAAAACTAATCCTGAATTACTACAAGCAGCCAAACGGCAATAAAAGAGATGTCATCCGGCCTGACTCCAGCCTCCTCCATCTCAAAAAACAGCTTAAGAGCACCTTCTCCATGTCCATGCATGGCCATTCCCGAAATCATTGCATTCCAACAAACAGAATCTCTCTGAGACATTCTATCGAACACGTATTTCGCTACCTCCAAATTCCCACATTTAGCATACATGTCTATAAGCCCAATGCTCAATCTCACACCTAATGACAATCCAAGCTAACCAAATACATATGAATCCAAATCCCAGTATCCAGAGCACCCATATGGGCACAAACATATAGAATCGATACAAATATTGCCTCATCGGGCTCTATATCAGTCAACTGCCTCTGATAAAACAAGTGCAAACCCTCCTTGAAACAATTATTTTGAACATACCCAGATATCATGGAAGCCCATATCCTCCTATCTTTAACTGGTGTCGTTTTAAAATACCATCTTGCTTTATCATCACCAATTTTTGAATATCCATAAATTATTACAGTCCATGACACAACAATTAACTAAGGAATTTTTATCAAACACACATCCTATAGCTTTCATATCATCAAACTCACTATACATAACAATAAAAAAATTACCCACAAAAATATCGAACACAAAACTCAATTTTGAAACTACAACAATGAAGATCCCTGCATCTTGTTGAGGCATAGATAAGGCTTGAAACCACTTCATTAACATCCTTAGGAAAGTCCCTGAAACAACCCAACTTTTTGTATAAAATATTTTTCAACTTTTGACAGTATAAAGCAGGAGAGTTATTGAGAGTGGGGAGGGGATCAAGAGCAAATATGAGTTCATTCAAGTTCCCTCCCGAACTTGTGTTTTCATATATAAGAAAGATTGACGAGTATAAATTCACAGAAATTTTCCAACAACTCATATGCAATCTTTGTGTTTTCATTCTTGATAATCTGCTCCACTTGAAAACATAGGAGGAAAGAATTATTGATGATCTAATACTAGCCGTAGGAGGAATTCGTAAAAATCACATGAAAAAAAAAAAAATTGAATGGAAAATATCGCAAGAATCCGTTTGAGAGATTTCTAAAGAAATTGAAGATGGAAATGCGTATGAATATGACTTTTCACTCAAATTTCTTTCTCAGATCAAATCATTCGAAATTGAATATTCAAGAAATCGAGTAATCGACGCAGAAAAAGAGGGGAAAAGGAGAAAAGAGATGATGAAAGTTGGGAGCTAAAACGCACGAAGCTAATAGAATTCTAATAAAATGTCATTTGAGGGGTTTTTTAAAACTTAAGTTATTTAAGACATTAACCCTAGTTATTTTAGGCAAATTCCCTAATTTTTATTTATTTGCTTTATTTTATATATTTATTTATCACTTTATTTTAATTTATATTTCATATATTTATTAATCTAATTTTTTCAACTAAGTTTTTGTTTATGTTTGATTTTTTTTTGTTTCATCCCTCGATGTTGGAGGATTTTTTTTAAACTAAATGCAAATGGCCTATACTAGAAAAACCGAAAACCGAACCGACAAAAACTGGGCTGGTTTCTATTATAAACTGAACCGGTCCGGTTTTTAAAATTAATTGAAAAACCGGATCGAACCGAACCGGTTTCACCCCTACTAATATGTATTTTCCTCTATTTTCATACCTCATATACCCACATATGCGCAATCATTACAATAAAGAAGATTGAACACACAATCAATTATTCCAAACCCTCCTTACTTTTCTGACACCTTTTCCAATACAGATTTCTAGGAAATCTTATACCTGCTAGTTAATAATTCATAAATTCATATTTTATTTTTTTAGATATTTTTTAATTTCACTTTTCCCTCTATTTTGTATTTCATATATTATTTTTTATACATCATTTCATTTTCAGCTACATTTTTATTTTTGTTTTTGAAAATTCATTTCCTCCCTTTCTATAACTATCTTTATCCATTATTTTGCGTTTACACTGTTACAAACCATAGATTCTGCATGCTGATGAATGTTTACACTTTATTTTAATGAAATGTCCTATAATTTTCAAGAGATAATTGACTAGATAGCCACTTTTTTAGGTATTGTATCAAAGGATACCACCACCTTTTAAATTTAAAAAAGTAGCCACTTAATCCTTTTTTCAGATTTTTCATACCCAATGTACCCCCAAGTGACATGATGACTCTAAATTCGGTTTTCGTGGCCCTGTACCCTAAGATCTTATTTTTCAACTTTTCTTTACGACTTCCAAGGCTTATTCTGACCCCTTTTCAGCACAAATCCCTTCATACCCCTATCACATCTCACCTACTTTTACTTTGTTCAAAAATTTCATATTTCATATTCCCTCTTTTTTTCATTTACGTATCTAAGGTCCATTATATCAGACAAATATTATTCATCCAATATCTCATTTCATTTAGTTTTTGTCCTTCAAGTACAATTACGTTACGTACTAACACTATGTACAAAACGTACAGGCGATACCTGTTAGTCGGAAGATAATGTGAACAAACAAACACATAGCATTTTCCATTTTTTTGTAATTGTTTTTTTTTTATAATTGTAGTGCTGAGTTTGATCCAAACCATGATCTTTAAAGAACTCAAATATAGAAGGCAGTTGGTAATGGAAAAAGATACAGAATACGGTATACATAAATCATCCGTGTGGTACGAGTCGTACAATTACGTTACGTACGAACACTATGTACATAACGTACAGGCGATACCTGTTAGTCGGAAGATAATGAGATCAAACACACACTTAGCATTTTCCATTTTTTTGTAATTGTTTTTTTTATAATGGTAGTGTTAGGTTTGCTCCAAACCATGATCTTTAAAGAACTCAAATATAGAATGTAGTTGATAATGGAAAAAAATACAAAATACGTTATACATAAATCATCCGTGTGGTACGAGTCATACAATTACGTTACGTACGAACACTATGTACAGAACGTACAAGTGATACCTGTTAGTCGGAAGATAATGTGAGCAAACAAACACATAACATTTTTTTTTTTGTAATTGTTTTTTTTATAATGGTAGTGTTGGTTTTGCTCCAAACAATTATCTTTAAAAAACTCAAATATAGAAGGTAGTTGGTAATGGAAAAAGATACACAATAGGTTATACATAAATCATACGTATCGTACGAGTCGTACTATGTGTAGCCCGTACAGTTCATACACACACGAACTGCAGTCATGTAAGTGTATTACAAACGTGAGAGAGTTTAGGGAAGTCTTACTACTTTTACAACATAACTTGAAACCTAACAAAGTTTAAAATCATAAAGATGAGCCATAATTATAATAAGTCATGGGGTCAGTAAGCAGTGCGAAGTCCTTCATTGTGAAGTTTATTTCCGCCCCTTCAATGTTGAAACTCAAGACTTTTTTTTATTGATGTTTGCAACTCGCCTTCTAAGTATTTGTAACAACAATTGGATTGGGAAGTTTGATGTTGGCAATTCTAGAAAATGACAATTCTAGGAAGTATCAATTGAGGTCTCTAGCCATTAATAATCACTATCGTAAGAACCAAATGTATTGTAGTACGAAATATATTAAAAAATAAAATTAGTAGCAGTACATGCATTGGCAGTAATAAAATAAACATATATAGTACATATAATGAAGTATGTAACATACCGTACGTAGACATTATATCCAGTATTACATCACATCTCCCATTATATAGTAATTATATCGTGTATTCCTATTATAATACATTTGATACACACAATACATTTCGTACACAATACACTGTAGACAGGGAACAAATGATGTAATTGACATTTCATAAATCAATACTTATCGTACAATATGTATAAAATGTATGCACCATTATACAACTAATAATACATTTTGTACATACAATACGTTTCGTACAACATAATAATACATTTTGTACACACAATACGTTTCGTACAACAATACAATGGAGGCTAGAGCACAAAAGATGAAATTGAACATTTACCAAATTAGTACATCTCGTACAATATGTATAAACAGTGCGTACAGAAAATAACAACAGCTTTACGGTTAATCTAGAGGAGAGAGGGGAATGAGATCAGAACATGCATGGACCTTTTAGGGTTTAGATGTTACCTCTTGTTCGTGTTCTTGTGGTTTTTTCCCCTTTCGGTCAGACATTCTTTCCTAAAGCATAAAAAATGATGAAAAATACTCAGATATAACCACAGATTATGTAAAAGTAGCCACCATTTACTCATGGCTATTTTTTTTTTTTGGTAAATAGTCAGAGAGAAATCAGAAACAAGCCTCTCTTCTTTGACGGAAGCAACCATAGAAAGTTTGAAGAATCATACCGGTAGTTGGAGAATAAACGTGTAATCTCTGTAGTACTTGCGATATTGGAACTAAAATAGATGCATGAAGGAGAGCTTTTATGGAATAAGAATCAGAAAATAATTTTCGGATGGATGAGAACAGTTATGGAAGAAATGAAGAAGAAAAATGACCTTTTTTCGGATGGAGGAGAGCGGTTATGGAAGAAATGAAGAAGAAATAAATTCAAAAGTGAATCTAATAGCTAGTCGCACATGGTTCCTCAAAAAGGGTGTGATTTGACCTAACTGACAGTGGTTCACTTCCCCATGACTACAATGATGGCTATTCTTCCCATGACTTCAGGTTTTGGTTTTGACATTTCCACACAACTTGAGGGTAGGGAGGTAATTTTCTATCAAGCATGTGGTTAGGTACTCAAAAATTTCTCAGCATTGCCATGTACTCTTATTTCCATCTATATTAGGCTAGTTAGAGTGTTAACCCAATTTTCAATTGATTTAATGGTTTTTATTTCCTGATTGTTACTCTGTAATTTTAGTATTCATGTTTTATTAATGTTTATAATTAAAACTTTACATAAACAAAGTTCAGATGGTACGATATATATACATTTCGTTCTAGTATAAACTAAACGAAGTTATGAGTCCGACCCCGTGTTCTAATTGTATTGTTATTTTACATAATACGTATAAAATAGCGTACATATAATACCCACTATACTCACAAAACTTATCGTACCTATAAAAAGTTATTCACACCTTGAAATAATGATCGTTTTACACAACACGTATATAATATGGTACGTACTATACACATGATGCATTTGTATATAATTCAATTTAAGATGTTAGTAATTTGGGCCAAGAACCATTTTCTATTTGAATTCCAGTTTTACACTGTACGTATAAAATAACATATGACAACTTTTACACATTATACTCACAAAACTTATGGTAGATATAAAAACTTAATCAAGTATAAAATAGGCATACTATAACTATCCTAATAATGACAGTTTCTACAACACGTATATAATAAGGTGCATGTGGTACACACGATACGCATGATACATTCGATAATATATTCAAAATTGGGAGTTAGCAAATTGGGTCAAAAATCTAGTTTCAGGCAAACTTTGATTTTTCATAATACATATAAAACACCATACGTATAGTACAAATAATACGTACATCTGGCACCATCCTAGTTTATTTGACTCCATCGTGCTTGGTATCTCATCAAAGAAAAGCAAGTATGGTAAGTACTGCAGATATCAAAACAAGTACACTTAGTACATATTATACATGTGTCTACCTCACTCTTGTCTTCGTGATCTAATGAAGACTCCTCCCCCTGTACCTTTACATCTTCCATTTGTGAAAACAAACAAACAACAAATATTTGTTGAACAAACAAAAAAATACGATGATCTTTAAGAAAACGAAAAAAAAATCAGTACTTTTGAAACACATGAACAAACACTTAAACATAGATCTTTTGTACAAAAAATCCATAGATCTTTTGTTAAAAAACACAGCCAAACAAACAAAAAACACAACTCTTTTAGACAAAACAAAAATCAAACAACAACAAAAAATTGTAATTTAAGTTGACAGCTACATTTTAGGCCTCAAAGATTAGATGCATAATTTCTCTTTCATGAAGCAATAAATGCGGCTATCTACTCTAATTTTTCATCCCATGGCCATGTACTCTTATTTCAAACAAAATGTGGCTATTTGGATGGTTAACCCTTAAAAATGATAAATCACACCCCTGTAGTTCTAAATTATGTCAATAAGACTCATTGAACTTCGATTTAGATGATTCTAGATGTTTTAGAACCTTCATTTCGGGCTTTGCGTTATGGTCACTTAAAAACTTCTAAATCATCATTAAACAAAGGGATTAATGGCTTCAATCATACCTAATATTTTGATGATAATAAACTTTTTTTATTTATTAACGATTTTGAAGTTTTGAAGTGACCATAACGAAGAGTTTGAAATGAGGATTTCAAAACACCTTGAATCATTTAAATCAGTGTTCAAACAATAAAGTTATGACTAAATTAAAGTTTACAACGTTGGAGGGAAAAGAGTCATATTGACATAATTTAGACTATATGGATGTGATTTTTCATTTTTAAACTATAGGAGCTGTTCATGAATTTGACTGATTTGAAATTTACCCTTTTTTTTTTCTCATCACACCTCTAAAAAGCCAAAATTGTTCTAGTATTTGATAATGATCTAGTTTTAATTTATATTTTTAAAATCTAGAGAAAATTCAATTAATACTCCTCAATTTAATAGGATGTGTGTCAATTTGAGCATAATTCGACTAGTTAAAAATCGTTAGTCTCTTCCATTAGGTTGAAGGTTCAAATCTCCCCTCCTAGATTTGACGTAATATCTCCAAAAAAAAAAAAAGAGGATGTGTCAATTTAATCCCTAAACTTTTAATTTCAATAATTTAAAGCTTGTAAGTGAATAAGTTATTCAATTATGCTCTCATCGACATAAAACTATAAAAATTATTATAAAAAAGAATCAATGTAACAAAACATTTACAACCTAAATACCAAAATAGATTAATGTAGCTATAAAAATGTTCAACACAAGCATAGAAATAAATATCCAAAAAAATAATTTCATTTACCACACTTTATTATAGGATATTAATTGAACCACTCATCAAATTTAGAGTTTAAATCGACGAACTTTATAAAATTTAGGGTATAAGTTATTTTTTCCCCCAAAATATTTAATATTGTTCCTAAAAATTTCTTTATCTTGTTTTCTCAATTCTTATAAATCTTAACCAAATTTAAAAAACAACCATTGACTTTTTTTTTAAGTATAAAAATGATATCTGTAATTTAGTCATTTTAGTTTTAAAAAAGATACTTTTATTCATCAATTCTGAGAAACTTTTTTAGTCCTACCTATAAGTTTACCCTTACTTAACTGTTACTAGCTTAGCTTCTTGTTAATGACATGACATTTTAGTTGGTGATATATATTTTTTTATGTGAGACTCGTCAACACAAACATAAGCTCAAGTGGTTACACATTTGCTTTATTCCCATAAGGTCAATGGTTCGAGTCTCCCCTCCCCTAATTTAATGTAATATTAAAAAAAAATGTGGGACTCATCTTCTATCTCCTCTTTGGTTTCCTCTCTCTTCAACCTCATCCTCTCCTCCCATCTCCAAAAATACAATCAAACTTAAAATAGAGGACCGAAAAAGTATTTTACTTGAAAAAAATAAATTAATAAACCAACGTAATTTTTAAAAATAGGAAACATAAACCAAAATTCATCATCTAATGTAAACCCAATTTTTTAATTAAAAAATTGTAATATAATATTTAAGAAACCGTTTAAAGATTTTGGTTGTTAAATAGTTATCAATACTTTGTCTTTTTTTCCCCTTTCAAATATAAACTTATGACTTTTTATTCTAATATCAAGTTAAATTATCACTCGATCTAAAAGTAGCACTATAAAATATAAGGGCAGGGATGCTCTCCTTCCACGTCGGTAATACCTTTGCTGGCGTAAAATCTACGTCAATATTTACGTCGAAAATTAGATGTCGGGTAGCATCATCGACGTGTTATTTTTATACTTTGAGGATGATTTATGAGTATCCCCGATGTACCATATTCCGATGTAAAATTCAATGTCGGTGTTAGATGGCGCCGACAAAGGGTTGAAAAAATTGTGTAGAACAGGGGTATTGTCGGAGTCATGGCGTCGGCATAGGGCAGTAAAAATTGTGTAGAACAGAGGTATTGCCAGCGGCATGGCGCCGACAAAGGGTATAAAGAATTATGTAAAAATAGAGGTGTCGCTACCCCCTTGAACGACGCGGAGCGGCCGACCCTCTTAAAAACACATGCAGTCCTTTTCTAACCTGACAAAAGGAAAAAAGAAAAGAACAAGCAAGAAAACAGGAGTCGCCACCAATCATTGATTTTAAAAGGGTGTGATTGGTCACCCGAGAAAGACGAAAATAAAAATGGTCTGCGATTTAAAAAAATGGGTTCGGGAGTTTATTCATGTTTAGGGAAGGTATTAGCACCCTAAAACATTCGTTTAAAAAACGATTACTGTTTTGGTTTATCTCAAATATGTCATTAAATGCCCTTTACTAAACAAAGTGATTTTATTATTATTTTGGAATGTCCCACATTTATTAGCAATATCACTAATTATTTTAATGATATTGTTAAATAACTGTGAGTGGCATAAAGCCATTAAGAAAAAGTTTGTTTTTTGTGTTTATTTTGAAATGTCTCATGTTAATTTGATCATATCATTAATCATTATAATGATATCATTAAATTTCCATGAGTGGCATTACGCCATTAGAAAACATTTTTTTTGAAAATCAATGATAAAATTATCAAACCATAAAACTTTCCATTTTATGAAATTTGAGATCAAAGTATTCTTGTACTCCTAAATTTCAAATTATAGAGAGTTCTTTGGAATGAAAGTTTTGAAGAAAAAGTCCTTTAATTTGATTTATATGTCATGCCATAAAACTTCTTGATTCATGAAATTTGGGATCAAAGTATCCTTGTACTCCCAAATTTCAATTCCTAAGAAGTTTTTTGGAATGTAAAAGTTTTGAAAAGGTTATTTCAACTTGGTTTTAAAATCATACCATTAAATTTCTTAATTCATGAAATTTGGGATCAAAGTATTCTTGTACTCCCAAATTTCAATTCATATGAAACTTTTTAGGATGAAAAAGGTTTTGAAAAAAATTATTTCAAATTGGTTTTAAAATCATACCATAAAATTTCTTAATTCATGAAATTTGGGATCAAAGTATTCTTGTACTCCCAAATTTCAATTCATAGGAAACTTTTTAGGATGAAAAAGGTTTTGAAAAAATTATTTCAAATTGGTTTTAAAATCATACCATAAAATTTTTTAATTCATGAAATTTGGGATCAAAGTATTCTTGTACTCCCAAATTTCAATTCATAGGAAACTTTTTAGGATGAAAAAGGTTTTGAAAAAATTATTTCAAATTGGTTTTAAAATCATACCATAAAATTTCTTAATTCATAAACTTTGGGATCATAGTATTCTTGTACTCCCAAATTTTAATAGTAGAAATTTTTTGGTATGGGTTTTTGAAGAAAAAAAGAAAAAAATATTTAAAAGAAATAGTTTTTAACATTAAGTAAAAACAAAACAATAAACTTAACAAATAATAAATGTTAATTAGTGTAAGATAAGGAAATAAATCATAAACATAAATATGACATACAAAATATGACAATCGAATAAAACTATCACCCCCAAAAATATTCATATCTTTAATTAAAAAACAAACAATTTTTCATGAAAAAAAAAATACCTCATTCTCGTTTTACAACAAAAAAAATGTGCAGAATTTTATACTAACTTTGAAAAATCATATCTTTTCTTATACTTAACGAAACGGAGTGATTCTTGTTTCTAAATTTTTATTTACAAGTCTAGTTTACAGAAAAAATAACCATAAATAATAAATCTCAAAAAACAAGCACTGGAGATGCACATAATTGAAGATGGTCAGAAATTCCCGTAGCACATAAATATATTTGAACATCAAACTTCAAAATATCATAACTTTCAAACCACTAATCGGAATTAGTTGATTCTTTTTCCCATGTGTTCATATTCGAGTCTATTTTCATGAAAAAATTATCACATAAATCAAATAAATATACATAAAGCTCAGAATGTATTTGAACATAAAAGACTCAACCTAAAAAAAAACAGTTTTTGAAAGATGAAGCTTATTTTGTTTGAAGATGGAAATAACTCAACACCAATCATGTAACTAGAGAAATAAATAAGCACACTCATGTAAAAATAAAAATTACTAAGAACATCCCTATTACCTCTTGGAGTCCCCTTTGTGTGTGAAAATGAGAGGAAGAGTTTTGGGATTTGATTTTTATGAATCGTGGGTAAAATTGGATGAGATGAGAATGGTGGAAGAGATAGAAGTTTTTGAAAACATAAGGTTCTTTTGTGAATGATGGTTAAGTCATGGATTGGTAAATGATGGAGAATTGGAGGTGGGAGATTGGGTGAGTGGTTTTTTTAAATAAATTTGGGGGGCAAGAGAGATGAATGAATGATGGTTGGAAAAAGATGGAAGAATTGGAGGTGGGAGATTAGGTGAATGGTTTTTTTTTAAAATAAAATTGGGGGCCTCCTCCCTCTCTTCTTGAAAATGTGAGAATAAGATGAATTTATAGAGGTAAGTTAGGGTTTAGGTTTTCTTTTAATTTTAATTTTTATTAATTTTGAATTTTTTGTATTTTTCCATTTTTAGCCATTTTTTTGAAAATATTTTCCTGTCCTCTTCCCCCCTCTTTTTTCCTACCTCTTTTGTCTATGAATTCAAAATAATCATCTCCCCCTCTTTTTGCCTAAAATAAAATTAAAATTTAATATCCATTTTCATTTTAATTTTTAAATCTTTTTTTAGCTTAACCAAATTTGTATCCATAAATTTCCCTATTTTAGCAAAACTAATTTTACACTCTTCCATTTCTTTTAGCTTAACCAAAATTTTATCCATAATTTTTCCTATTTTAGCAAGACTAATTTTATACTCTTTTCCAATTATTTCATTGTTCACTTTTCATCTAATTTTTCAAAACTATCCTCTTTTTTTTTAAAAAAATTATTTTCCTTAAATTTCCACCTCATTTTCCCCATCTTCTCCACTTTTCCATTCTTATAAAAAAAAACCTCTTATTTTAATAACTTTAGATTAGGATAATTAAAAGATATGCTCATCTCAAATGACTATGATAAAAAAAAAAGGTCTATTTTATTTTATTTTTCAATTAAAAAAAACTTTAATTTTTAAATAATACCAGACAAAATTAGGGGTCTACAAGAGGCATTGCCGGTGCTCGGGCGCCGACAATTCTATTGCTTTTTTTTTTAATTTTTTTAAAATTTTGCTTGTTTTAGGCGCCCCAAATGCCACATGTTTCACTATTAAATTTCATTTCATATTTCTTAATCATCAATGTCCAGAAAAACAGAAAACTAAAAGAAATTTTGATAATTTACCAAATATTTGAAGTAGACATAACAAAGAAAACGAAATTACTAAGATAACTAGAGTTTAACACAAATAAAGAAATATCCAAAGTTTTAATACAATAAACCTACAATAACTAGAGAGTTAACAAAGTACAAACATTCTAAGCATCATTACTCCCACTCTCACTCTCACCTCCACCTTGAAACTTTCTCAAGAACTCATCCCAGCCCGTTTGAAGTTTTTTAGCTTCTGCATCACGTGCCAAATCCCGAGCTCAAAGTTCTTCGATAGTAGTGAGGGCATCTGCTAGTTGAGTTTGGACAATAATTCACTTGTAAAGATACACTCGATCTCGATGAATTATCGGACTTTGGGGGAGGTTTAGGGCCCCTACCCATACCTCTCCTATAAACTAGCCTATGACCCAACGTTTTCTCCATGGCATCAATATCAATAAGAGGTGAGGTTATTGAATCAACTGTGTTTGACCCAACCTCATCTGTGACTTGTGGAGGTTTCATGTAATCCTTCATTTGTTTCTATACCAATAAAAATGATGTAATGAAAACAATATCGTGTTATAAAAAACAATGACACTTTATATAAAAATAAATAAATTTACATGGTGTTGTTTGGCCTGTTCGCTAACCCAAGTGTCTGGATCATAAGAGTGTTGTTTCTCCCACACATCGACCCATGTAATTTCAGGCTTCTCTTTTCTTTGAAATTTTCATATAAAATGTTTATACATGTTCAAAGAAATGAAAATTATTAATAATTAGTAAGTGTGTGAAATAATATTACCATCTCATAATGCAAATTAGCATTGGATTTGGAGCCACCCTTATGCAAATAAGGTACTGCCGCTCGAGACTGGCTATTTTGCATCGATATTTTCTACACAAAAAGAATATCATAAATTTCTTTTCATTCAGAACTAAATACTAAGCATTACAAGATATGTTTTTACCTTAAATTCTACAGAATTGTTCATTAACGGGAGGAACACTACTACTCGTAGAACCCATTTTAAAATTCTCACCATGGTATGTCCAACGGGTATATCCTCTTGCTATTCCATAAATGTGCAAATGCTCACTAACAAATCTAATGTTCACACACTTTATACAAGGACAACGAGTCTTTCCACTATCATTCAAAACCATGTCTGCAACCTCTAAAATGACCTCACCCCATCAATATACTCTTTACAAAACCTATCATTTAGATCCATCCAATTTCTACCGGCTTTCGATCTATTTAAAATAAAAGATCCTAAGTAAATTAGGTAATCAAGTTCTACCCTTCAATGTAATAAACTCTTAACGCATGCACACTATAAAAAACAATGACATTTATTATAATAAAACATGCTTGAGACGACTAGCTTTGCTGTAGGATAGTCGTCTCCCCATAACATTAAAAAATATAACAACTTTATGTAAAAATGATAAAAACATATTTTGAGACGACTTACTTTGCTGCAGGATAACTGTCTCCCATAATAAAGACATTAAAACAATAGATAAAGGAAATTAACTTGGATCCTGACATTGTTGCGCTCACGAAAATATCAGAAAATATAATCTGTTTCAATTTACAATTGCAAAAATTAGACATTTTAATATGCAAAGTTTAAAATTAATCACATAATTATATACAAAAAAAATAAATTTAAAATTCAATAAATTGTTCATTCATATTTTCAATTCATTATTTAAATAATTTTTTTTAAAAATTGAATAAAAACATATTAACAAAACCTAAACACACAAAATATAGTCAATTTGAAAAAATCCATATTGATAAAAAAGAAAAAAATTATCTCAAATATCCAATCAATGATGTATTTTGTAACAATTTACTTCATAACAACCAATTTTTAACAATTAAACACTAAAACTACAACAAAAACTCAAATTTTAAAAAAAAAAACCTATAACACTCAAAATCCATATTGATAAAAAAGAAAAAATTCATCTCAAATCTCAAATCAATCATGTATTGTGTACCTAATATACTTCATAACAACTGATTATTAACAATTAAATATTAAAACTACAAAAAAAAACCCAATTTTTCAAAAAAAAAAACCTAAAACTTAAAACTATGAAATCCAAAAAAATAATAACTATTTTAGTAAAATAGACTATAGAAACGTACCTAAAAGGGGAGATTATGAAAATTTTGGTTTGAACGGAGGAAAACGGTCAAAAAATGATCAAGAAAATGAAAAAAAATAGTGGGTTTGGAGTTCGCTGTGCGTCTGCCGTTTGGGAGAAGGGAAAAAAAGATTTTGGGGAAGAAGGGTCGCAGGGGAGGGGGAAGGGAAGCAGATTTTTATTTTTTTAAGTTGTATCGAGGGCAATGGGCCGGGCCATTGCCGGCGCATGGCAAGCCCAACGCCGACATTGGGCCACAATGCCGACATCGGTAGAACTCCTTAATCTTGTAGTGTAGATTAAGATATATTTTATTTTTTTTAAAATTATATTCAATGCAACAAAAAAACTTTTTTCGAATTCATAATTCATTGACAATATTAATCTTGTGTTGCAATTTAATTTTGTAAGTTAACTTGATGTTCATGCAATTTTTAATATCGGTCTTGATATTTTGGGTTCCATCTCAAAACTAATTGATAATAAGAGGTATTATTATAAATATCGTAAATTTCTTTTATTTTTTCAGATTCTCAATAATGGACGAATGAATCTACTTGAAAAATAAGGAGTTGGATAATGCAAATGCGATACATGTACATTGACAATGACAATACACTTGGTTGAACAAATTGAATATATATTTTTTTCCCACTTCTTTTAACAACCAATTGAGACCATGCTCTCGCACTAAGAAAATGAAGTTAGAAAAAGGGTTAATTTTGCTTATATATATATAGAGGAGCTTCTTTCCTTTTCTAGAACCCAATTTATTAATTAGCATTCTTTGGTGGAAACAGGAAAAAGGGTTAAAATTTAAAGAAAGAAAAGAAAATGATGAAGTTGACTGCTTCACGTTGGCTTGATGATCAGAATGTTATGAAAGTGGGTTGTTGTCATAATATATATATAAATTGTCAAAACTGAAATGAGTCAGTCTAAATCGTTGGTGCTTTATTTTATTTTTTTCCAATAATTCCAGTGCATTTCAAAATGTGTCATTTCGAAAAGATTTTTAGAGTTTGTTTTGAAATGTTTTCAAGAATAATCTACCAATTTGAGTTTTTTTTTGTTTTTAATCAAACATATGTTGAATTCATGGCCCATCAGTTTTGGATAAATTGGAATATCGAATTAGTGAAGCATCTAGAAAAGGAAGGTAGATAGTGTGTAACGAGAACATTAATTATATGTCGAGATTAATAACCAAGTCTTACATTGATTAGAAAAGAGTGGACACTATCTTCATTGATATGAGATATTTTGAGTCAAACAAAAAATAAAATTATATGTTTAAATCAAAAGTAGATAATATTTTACTAAGGTAGAAATTGTGTTGTCAAAAAAATTCTTTTTAATAAAGTGAAAAAAAAAGTGAACAAAATGTCATATTGGTGGAGTTTTAAAAGGGAGGGATTAACCTTGTCAATTTGACGTGTGGGGGGAAGAGTCCAAAAAAGCTCATACCCTCTTAAATGGGAGAAATTATTAGAGAAGCGGCTTCAATGCGGTCGTCCCCATTATTTTAACATATATCATCTTTTCTGATACCTTTAATTCAATTTAACTGTCTCTTTATGAAAGAAATGGATAGAGACCACGCCATTAACGGAAATCTATTTATGTGACCTATCTCTAAAATATTTCAAATAAAATATTACTGGTTCTAATAATTATGGTTCAGTTTTCTTTTCTTTTTTATATTTGTTTATTCAAGTTCAGTTCTTTCTAAAGCATATATTAAAGTTAGGGTAAAGTACTCATTTGGTCCCTGAGTTTTGGAGCTCGTGTCTATTTGGTCTCTACGTTTTCAATTTGTGTCTAAGTGGACCCTGAGTTTTAGATATAGTGTCTATTTGGTCCATGCGTTTCAATTTGTGTCTATTTGGTCCCTAAGTTTTAAATATTGTGTCTATTTGGTCCCCGAGTTTTCAATTTGTGTCTAAATAGTCCCTGGATTATTAGAAATAAGTTTAATTCTTTCTTAATTTGTTAACTCGTTAACATAATATCGATTTAACGATGACATAAAATGTTTAATTGATCAAAATGCTGACATAAGATTAATAATTATGTCAAATTTTAGGCCTAGATTGATGAAAGATTTATTCCTATCTTTGTTATTTTGACCAATTAAACATGTTATGTCAGCATTAAATCAATAATATGATAAGAAGTTAACGAATACGTTAAATTAAGCACCAATTAAACTTATTTCTAATAGTTCTTGAAAATCTAGGGACCAAATAAACAAAGTATCCAAAACTCAGGGACCACTAAGACACAAATTGGAAACGCATGGACCAAATAGACACGACATCCAAAACTCAGGGACCACTTAGACACAAATTGAAAACGCAGGGACTAAATAGACATGACCTCCAAAACTCAGGGACTAAAAGGGTACTTTACCCTTAAAGTTAAGTGGTTTAAAAATTATCCGATATTAAGAGAAAACAAAATTAAGAATGAATGAACTTGTCTTTCTTATTACAATATATGAGTATTTATACATAAGGATTACATTAACCTCTCACTAACAATCTCTAACTGAATCTACTAACAAAATGAAGAATATTGATATATATTTTATTATTGAATATGAGTGAGTTAAATTGTAACGATTAAGGATGAGTCGAAATTTTTTTTAACAGAGACAAAAATGTGATTGAATTATCATTAATCTACCAATTGTATATTTAAAAGGGTTATCAGTTATGTACTAGCAACCACTAAGACCCCTCTAATAAATGATAATAGCAACCATCCTGAAAATAAAGGTGAGTAGCCATCTAGAAAGAGAATAGATTGAGGGAAAATACGAAAGTAAACCCTACACGATTTTATAGGCAATTTTGATAGAAATTGAGGCTAATTTTTTGTCACAAAATCAAGATATGTGCAAAATCTCGTCTTTTCTCTCTCTTTTTAATTTCCCATAATATCTCATTCTCTCTCCATTTTCTCTCTTTTCTCTTAGGGAAAAAGACACTTTTGGTCCCTGAGTTTTGAGTTTGTTTACCATTTGGTCCCTAAGTTTTAAAAAGCGACATTTAGCCTCTGAGTTTTCATTTTGTTTACCATTTAGTCCTTGCCGTTAAAAAACTGTTAAATACTTAATGGAATGCTGATGTGGAACTAAAAAATTAATTTTGTTGTTGACATGACATATATTTTAAATGATGTGTCATATTTAATGAGTTTTATATTAATGATGTGGTAAATTTGTTATTTATATCAATTTTTTTTTTCTCTCTCCTCCCTTCTTTCTCTCCCTATCCTTCTTTCTCTGTATCTACCGCTTCCACATCTCATTTTTCCTTTCTCTACTCAGGCAACAAAAGATCAACCAGTCTAATGTTTATATTGATGATTTTGTCTCGTCCATCAATGTATTTCCCATGATAACTTAGGCTAATGTTTGAATGAAAAACTTGTTGTGGAGATTGAGGCAGGGGAAAACCAATCGAAAATGAAGAACGAAGTCTTGGGCTGTGGAGGCGTGGATCTGATTCGATCTGAATGGTAATGGCTTGTTTGCAGAGGCTCAGATCTAATTCGCGATAGTCACATGGACGAGGTTGAAGAAACGCCAGTGATGGATGGAGATTGGTTTGAGCGGCGGGTCAGGGCAAAAGCTGGGATATTGGATCTGAGGAAGCCATTTTGATCAAGGGAAATTTCAAGACTGATTGGGTGAATAAACCACATCTGATTCAAATTAAGTTTAATCAAATGCATTATCACGATTTCTGATATGTTATTTTGTTAATCGAATTCGCGATCATTGTGTTGTGATTTTAGAAGAATGAGCTTCGATTAGTTCAGATTTTTTTTGAAAGGTTGATTTCGATAATTTTGACGAGAGGACATAATAGAAGAAAGCATTACATGCATCTATGAAGAAGATTGAAAAACGTATGTCATCAACATTATAGATATGATTCTTCACTCTGAATGTTCAGGATTAATGTTCAAGGCCTTCACAAATCGTCTGTTGCAGATCTACACGAAAAATTTGTCACAATGATTTTTGATTCCGGAAAGTGGTGATCTTCAAATCTGGTGAGAACCCAGAAAACTTTAGGCCTGTTAATGGTGGAGATGAACATGGAAGGAGATGGAAGAGAGAGTGTATTGGAGGAGAGAGATTCAATTTAAAAAATATACATTAATATAAAACTAAGTATATATGTCACATCAATTAAAGAATATGTCATGTCAACAAAAAAAATTAATTTTTTAATTCCACGTCAGCATTCTGTTAAGTATTTAACAGATTTTTAACGGTAAGGACTAAATGGTGAAAACTCAGGGGCTAAAATGTAGCTTTTTAAAACTCAGGGACCAAATAGTAAACAAACTCAAAACTCAGGGACCAAAAGGGTCTTTTTCCCTGTCTCTTATTTCCCTCTTCTTTCTCTCCCATTGTTTCAAATTCTCTCCTTCGAAACCAAATCCCTAAGAAATTTAACCAAAACAATTAAAATAAAAATAAAACCCTAGAAAATCAAGAGGAACAAAAAGCGCTAAAAATTGGTTAAATCGACTCCAAACGATTCAGAAAACTTCTTCAAACTTTAAGAAAGTCATATTTGAAGCAAAGGAAATCTCCAAAGAAAGGTAAATGAATTTTTTCTTTTAAAAAAACAATAGCTTTCTCCCATATCTTTGACATTTCTTCCGTAGTTTTTCGTATTTCTTCTTGTTTAAGAAGATTTCTTTTAAAAAAAGGCATTTAAAATGGAAAACAATAATAAAAAAAAAAAATTAGTTTTTCTTCTTGTTGTTTGTGATTTCTTTGATTAAGAATCCTAAAAAATCTGTTTTTTGATCACTTTTCTTAATAATATCTAGTAATATATTCTGTATTTGATCTAAATTGACAAACATTCAATCAGAAGCGGACATGATCAAAGGAAAAAAGATAAAAGGGAAAGACCTTCCAAGTATAGTGTATATTGTTAACATATACTCAATATACTTAATATATTGACATTGCACTGACACAAATTGTGAAAGAAATTAAGAAGAACAACAATGATTTGACTATAAGCCATATATTGTGTGTATTATAATTGATATATACTGAATGTACAAACAACATATATGCACTATACAGAATAATACTTAACAAGTATAAAAAAATGTTTGTAAAAAGAATAAAAAAAACTCTATAAAATGTTACCAAACACTTAATTTCAAAATAAAATAGGAATAAATATCAAAAGAAAGAAAAAAAACTTCAAACACATACTCAAACATGTTTACTGAGAAGAATACAAGTCTGATATTTATTCATATGAAAAGTCTCTTAGGAGAATACAAAATCTGCCATGAACAAAATCTAAGCAATAAATGTGCATAAAAAAACATTATGTACATTTGGTACATCTGGTATAGTGTTGGGGTGTGTACATCACATATGATAGTTCCATCTTTGATCTCAATTTTTAGAAAAAAAAAATGAAAGAGAAAATTAACTGGTCAATAGATGCGTCAACAAATATGATTATATAAAAAGCATTAAACACTACAAAAAAACTGTCAAAATGCGACCAAAAATTTGCGACAAAAAAAAAGTGGTAGTTTTAAAGTGACCACTTGGTCACTTTCTTTGAAGGTTGACTTTAAGTGACCATCTGGTCACTTTTTTTGCGACCAGATTGCGACCAAAAGTAGATGTAGTCATAAAAAATGACGCGTAATTATGGCGCAAAAGAAGCAACCACTTGGTCACCTATAAAAACGACCATTTGGTCGCATTTTTGTGACTAAAATATGCTTTGGTAGCAAAAAATGGCGCGTAATTTTGGAGGGAAAAAAGCTACCAAGTGGTCACAATTAAAAGTGACCACCTGGCCGCAATTTTTGTGACCTTTTTTGGGGAGTGGTAGCTTAAAATTGGAGGGAAAATAGCTACCAAGTGGTCACAATTAAAAGTGACCACCTGGTCGCAATTTTTGTGACTAAAATATGTCTTGGTAGCAAAAAATGGCGCGTAATTTTGGAGGGAAAAAAGCTACCAAGTAGTCACAATTGAAAGTGACCACCTGGTCGCAATTTTTGTGACCTTTATTGGGCAGTGGTAGCTTAAAATTTTGGCTGGAATTAAGCTAACATATGGTCACATTAGAAAGTGACCGGATGGTCGCAAATTATGTGATTTTATATGACCAATAATTTATAAATAACTATTTTTTAACACGTATGATGCACGTGGAATTTTTTGTCTTATTTTACAATTCAATAATTGTATACTTAAGAGTTTTATGTGTATTAGTTAAAATGTTTGTTAATCAATTTTTAAATTATATTTATTTTATGAACAAATAAAATATTTAATATTTTTGATTTTTTCCCACTGTATTTATGGGGTAATTTCCTTTTACTTTATCTATTTTACCCCATAAATACAATGGAAAAAATCAACAAATATTAAATATTTTATTTGTTCATAAAATAAAATTACATTATAAGCTTAGAAAGAAAAAATAAAAATAAGAATAGATGATTGAAAAAATTACCAATAATTCCAAAATTTCAAGATGTGGTTAATTTTATTGATTGCATTTCTTAACAATAATAATAATGTCAATTAAATAAAAATTATTCACTTTCAATTAATATAAAAACTCTTCAAGATCAATAACCAGCTATCTAAACGCCTTTAGATTTTTCTAAAATTTGTGTAGAGTAAATAATAATATTTAACCTCGTCTTGAAAATATCTGAATTTCATACAAAGAGAGAACAATAATATTGTACAGAGAAGAATTATATTTTCCTTAAACCTCTAGTTGAATCTAGTCGTTTGACTTTTTTTTGTTCAAGAAAAGAATTTACAATTATGAATAAAGCAATAGACCAAACTTAAAATCAAAAGATGATGAAATACGATGAAAATGAAATTAACTTTTTTTTTATTATAAGAAAGATTCCTCTTGATTTCAATTTTGACATGTTTATATCGAATTCTGCAGTTGGAATTGCTTCAAATGAATATGTGGATGCAAATTAATTATATATAAATATGTACATCTTCAATAGTCTATTTGGTTCCCTTCTA
The DNA here is from genome assembly GCA_028015215.1 of Gynostemma pentaphyllum. Lineage (NCBI taxonomy): Eukaryota > Viridiplantae > Streptophyta > Magnoliopsida > Cucurbitales > Cucurbitaceae > Gynostemma > Gynostemma pentaphyllum. The sequence goes on along the minus strand of CM051346.1, from coordinate 42,094,714 downwards.
GCACTTTATATCTTGAAAAACAAGAATAAAATTATCTATATCTATTAAAAAAAACTCTTAAATAGAATCAAATAGTTCCAAATCAAGAATTACAAAAATTTATCTCAAAAATCATGAAGAAACATATCAATGAATATAACAACATGGAAACAAGAGTTCCTGGTCATATGTAAATATCGAAAGTAACCCAGGTATAAAAAAAAAAGTATATACATATTAATATTTGCGACCAGGTGGTCGCAATTTCAAAAAAATGTGACCACATGGTAGTAATTTAGAAGGGAAAAGCGACCAAATGGTCGCATTTTAGGATTTAGGGTTTAGGATTTAGGGTTTAGGGTTTAGGGTTTATTTAGGGTTTAGGGTTTTGGAGAGAAATGCGACCAAATGGTCGCATTTTTGCAAAAGTATAATAATATTTTTTAAAAAATACAAGTAGAATTGCGACCATTTGGTCGCAATTATGGGCAGTAACTTTAAATTTTCATGAAATTAATGGCGGTGAATTTAAGTAATGCGACCATATGGTCGCAATATTTGGCGGTGAATCTCATAATTGCGACCATATGGTCGCAATAGTTGATGGGACTCGTGAAATGACAGCTGTTCTTGGTAATGGTAATTGGGCGACCATCTGGTCGCTTTTTTAATAAATGCGACCATATGGTCGCATATGTATCGAAAATGCGACCATATGGTCGCATTTTCCCAGCTTCGCGGATTGTTCATTTCCTGTCATAATTACATATTTGCGACCATTTGGTCGCAAATTATGATTTAAATTCCCTTCCTTTTCCTTTCCCCGTTTCTTTTCTTTTCTCCGTTTTTATTTCTCTTCTTTTCGCTTTTCTCTTCTTTTTTGCCCTTCTCTTTTTCTTCCTCTCTTTTTGTTCTTTTCTCTCTTTCCCCTATCCCGTTCCCTGTTATTTCTTCCCGTTCCGTTCCCATTCTTACTCTAAACCGAAAACCCTCAACCCCCAATCCCGGTTTCGATTACACGAGGTTAGTTTTCGTAACAAATTGAAGTTTAGTTTAAGAATTTAGTTTACTTAGTTTTAGTTTTTAGTTTTGTTAATTTAATTAGTTTTAGTTTAATTTAGTTTTGTTAATTTAATTAGTTTTAGTTTAATTTAGTTTTGTTAATTTAATTAGTTTTAGTTTTAGTTTAAGTAGTTTAATTTAATTAGTTTAGTTTACATTAACTAATTAATTAGTTTACTTTAATTTTATTACTTTAAGTAATTTTAGTTTAATTAATCTATAGTTTAATTAATCTAACTTAGTTTACTTTAATTCAATTTAAGTAGTAATTAATTTAATTACTTAATCTAATTTAGTTTAATTACTTATTTAGTTTATTTAAGATAGTTTACTTTAATTTAATAAAATTAAACTAAATTAATTTATAATTACACTAGTTTAACTTTTAATTTTAGTTTAATTGATGTAATTTAGATTACTTTAATTAAATCAATTAATTTAAAGTAGGGTAAGTAATTCAAATAGTTTAACTTCAATTATACTTAAGTAGTTTAAATTAATGAGTTACACTAATTTAATTAATTAATTTTAGTTTAATTATTAAATAAAAATTGTTTAATTACTTAATTTTAGTTACATTTGATTAAAGTAAAGTACAATTAGGTTAATTTAACTAAAATTAATTCAATTAAACTTAAGATTAATTAATTAAAACTAAAATTAACTAACTTGGAATTAAAGTAAATATAAATTAGCTTAATTGAACTAAAATTAATTCAATTAAACTTACGATTAATTAATTAAAACTAAAAGTAACTAATCAATTAATTTGAATTAAAGTAAATTAAAATTAGATTAATTGAAACTAAAATTAATTGAATTTCAGTTTAATTCAATTAATTTTAGTTCAATTAATCTAATTTTACTTTACTTTATTTCGAACTAAATGATTAGTTTATTTTAGTTTTACTTAATTTTAGTTTAATTCATGTAATTTAGATTACTTTAATTAAATCAATTAATTTAAAGTAGGGTAATTAATTCAAATAGTTTAACTTCAATTATACTTAAGTAGTTTAAATTAATGAGTTACACTAATTTAATTAATTAATTTTAGTTTAATTATTAAATAAAAATTGTTTAATTACTTAATTTTAGTTACATTTGATTAAAGTAAAGTACAATTAGGTTAATTTAACTAAAATTAATTCAATTAAACTTAAGATTAATTAATTAAAATTAAAATTAACTAACTTGGAATTAAAGTAAATATAAATTAGCTTAATTGAACTAAAATTAATTCAATTAAACTTACGATTAATTAATTAAAACTAAAATTAACTAATCAATTACTTTGAATTAAAGTAAATTAAAATTAGATTAATTGAAACTAAAATTAATTGAATTTTAGTTTAATTCAATTAATTTTAGTTCAATTAATCTAATTTTACTTTACTTTATTTCAAACTAAATGATTAGTTTATTTTAGTTTTACTTAATTTTAGTTTAATTCATGTAATTTAGATTACTTTAATTAAATCAATTAATTTAAAGTAGGGTAATTAATTCAAATAGTTTAACTTCAATTATACTTAAGTAGTTTAAATTAATGAGTTACACTAATTTAATTAATTAATTTTAGTTTAATTATTAAATAAAAATTGTTTAATTACTTAATTTTAGTTACATTTGATTAAATTAAAGTACAATTAGGTTAATTGAACTAAAATTAATTCAATTAAACTTAAGATTAATTAATTAAAACTAAAATTAACTAATCAATTAATTTTAGTTTTAATTAATTAATTAATCTTAAGTTTAATTGAATTAATTTTAGTTTAATTGAATTAATTAAGTTTAATTGAATTGATTTTAGTTATAACTAATCAATTAATTTGAATTAAAGTAAATATAAATTAGATTAATTGAACTAAAATTAATTCAATTAAACATAAGATTAGTTAATTAAAACTAAAATTAACTAATCAATTAATTTGAATTAAAGTAAATTAAAATTAGATTAATTGAAACTAAAATTAATTGAATTTTAGTTTAATTCAATTAATTTTAGTTCAATTAATCTAATTTTACTTTAGTTTATTTCAAATTAAATGATTAGTTTATTTTAGTTTTACTTAATTAATCTTAAGTTTAATTGAATTACTTTTAGTTCAATTAATATAGTTTTACTTAATTATTGAATTACTTACGTAATTAGTATTAAATTAGTTTATTTTGGTTGTAGGATTATGACGGGCAGACGACGTCCTCCCCAGTCAGACGAGCCTGACGACGCGGGTGACGAGGGGTCTCCGCAGACGCCTACTGGCGTTGCCCCTGATGCGGACTTGACTACGGAGGAGTTGGACATCCTCTTCAGTTACGACACGCGACTTGCTGCCACGCTCGATGATGGAGTCCCTGAGACCGAGTCTGCGACACCACGGCTGCCGCAGACTCCCTTGCCACGCCCTGGGCTTAGCATCAGGGTATGCGTCCGGGGTCGGCCGTCCGGTTCGGCATCGGTCGGATCACTGGCCCTCGACTTCATGCACGCAGCCGTCTCGGTCGCGACTCTACCCTTCGGATTGAAGGGGATACGTAAGTAATTTTGTTTACTATTTTTCAAAAAGTTTTTTATTCTTTTTAACTAATAGTTTCTAATATATAGCACAATAATTTTTTGTGATTTTGCAGTCTATAACAGATACGACCGTTTCAAAACGGTTTCGCGAGGTCCTCCAGGAGCATGCCTCTACTCGGCGACCGCCCTGGACGAAGATTCCGACGACGGAGAAACGCTGGATGTACGACGATTGGAAGGTAAAAACATAATTTATTTTCATAATTAATTAATTTTGAAATTTATAGAAATAAATTTATTACTTTAACAATTTTTTATTTCAATTTTTTCAGGGCAAGTTTCCTGTTATCGATCCCGATATCACCGACGGTAGATTGTTCCCCCCTATGGGACGAGCCACGTCCTGGGATCGATTCAAGGACCTCATGTCCGGGCGCGAGAAGGCAAGCGAAGAAACCGCCCCGTGTGGATGAGCCCGGAGGACCACGCGCGCTCCGCGAGCTTGAGCACTCCTCGGGCAAGGCAGGTCAAGCGAAATAAGGCCAACCGCGCGAAGAATCCAAAGAAAACACATAAGCGGGGCGCGGACCCACAACGAGCACCATCGTCGATTGATATGTTTTTTTTTCCTCGTTTTCTTTCTCGTTTTCTTTTTTCAATTACTTATTAATTTATTATGTTTTATTCTTCACTCTTTGATTTTTTAGGAAGCGAAGCACGGGCGCCCCGTCCCGCCCGATGAGCTGCACCGAGTTCTTCACACGAAGAAGGACGGGACATTCATCGACGATAAGGCAAAAGAAGTTCAGGTATTTAATATTTTTTTCAATTATTATTTTTTCTTTAAAATTTTTCATACATTATATATTAACCATTTTATTTTCTGAATTTTAAATGTTTAGGAACGTTTCACGAGTCCTTGACTCGGCGGTTGCCCACACCGGACTGGCAACCGACTCGGGAGGAGGACCGTATAGAGGCGTTCTTGGAGGTCGCTGGAGGGGTTCGACCTGATGGGTCGGTTCATGGGCTCGGCTCAGACGGGCGATGCCTTTATGCAGATGTGCCCGGCCTCGGAAGGGCGAGCGAGCACTAGCTCCGCGCCTTCTCTCTGGGTGAGCAAGAATGCGCGGACATGGAGGCTATGCGTGAGGACTTCGTTACTCGAGTCGCTACTATTGAGGCCGACATACAGGCACGAGTCGACGCCTAGGTCGCATCCGCTTTGGCCGCGCATTCGATCTAGGCGGCGGCCCTTCTACATCGACGCCTCCTCCCCCCCCCCCCTCCTCGCAGTAGTTCTAGGATTCTTTCGATTGTATAAAACGTTTTTTTAATATTTGATATATATATTTTTTATTTGAATTCCAATTTTTTTTTTTATGAAATTTTAATATTAATTAAATAAATAATTAATAATTAATAATTAATTAATAATTAATTAACTAATTATTGAAATTTAAATTTAAAAAAAAAAATCTTAAATGCGACCAGATGGTCACTTTTAAACGACCATCTGGTCGCATTTTAACTGAGACTAAAAGTGACCATTTGGTCGCATAAAATGCGACCATTTGGTCACTTTTTTATGTGACCAAATGGTCACTTATTGGCTCAGTTAAATTACGACCAGATGGTCGCTTTTTAGCGACCATCTGGTCGTATTTTAACTGAGCCAATAAGTGACCATTTGGTCACAAAAATTACGACCATTTGGTCACTTTTTATGTGACCAAATGGTCACTTCTATTGAAGATAAAATGCGACCATATGGTCCCTTTTAATGCGACCATATGGTCGCATTTTAAAAAGTTTGACTTTTTTTCGACCAAAATTTTTTGCGACCATATGGTCGAATTTTTGTGACCATGCAGTCGCACAAATTCAAAACCGACCAGCTTTTTAGCAACCACTCAGTTGGTCGCATTTTGGTCGCATTTTAGGTGAAAAACGACCATTTGGTCGCAATTTCCTGGTCGCAAATTGGCAGTTTTTTTGTAGTGAAATGTGCCAAAAAATTGACTCATAAATTGAATTCAAAACAGTCATAAAATAAATGCTCCAACAAATATGAGAGAGTAAAAATGGTAAATTGAGGGAAAAAATTACAATATCTTCCAAAAAAGTGTAAAAGTAATTAAAAAGTTTTGTTTTTAAATATATTATGGAGGTATGAAAAGTGGTAATACTTAATATCACCTATTTAAAAGGTTTATTCTTCAAAATATAAGGGGCAATTACCCCTTTTCCCTTCTTAAATCCGTCCCTTGATGATAATTATATTAAATGAATTCTCACTAATTTGGCTCATAGGATTGATCAAATTATGTTTTTTTTTTTTCTTCAAATGGTTAGGAATTTGCATGCCTCTATATTAACCCAATAGATTCCTGACAGTGCTTACACATGCTCCATATTGCATATATATTTATGCTAAATTTAGATCCATGTCCCAATCAAGGAATTGGAGCACCAAACATCATATGTGGGTATCGAATTCCCCAATGTCTTAATTTAATTAAATAATTGAGTTTGATGAGCTAAATCCTACTAAGCTTTTGCACAGATTTGCACTTTCCATTTCATTCTCCTAATTTTGATCCCGACCCCCACTGGGTGGCATTGTTAATATTCTGAGGAAAAAAAATATGATAGCTTTTGTTTTTCTGAGGAAATTGATGTGGCAAATCAAGTAGTTGAAAAACACGTCGCAATAATTCTATATTATTTGTTAATATTTATTCTACATTATTAAATATTCGGAGTGAGTTTAAGATTTAATACTGTTTTTATGAGTAGTATTTTTCGAAAAGTGTTTTCTATCCGTACTAAAAAATAGTTTAAGGGAGTGGTTCAATATTTACTCTTAATATTTTGTATAAAAAAAATAGGAATTTATTATAAATGGCAAACGTGAGTATAGTTTGAGTGGTAAAACTTGAGTGTTCCCTCCCTATGAGATTGAAAGTTCTAATCTCACGTCATCTAATTTAATGTAACATCTCAAAAAGTAAAATAAAAAACTATACTCACATAGGAAAATATCTCATGAGATTTCTATCTAATACACTTTACAAAAAAATAACAAGTAAACATTTTGTTTGTATGGTACATCCCAAAGGATCCAATGTAGTGTGTGTCGGTCACATTTGCGAGGAAAGTGCTTGCACCACCTTATTAGTTGTATCGATTAAGTTGGGCCATTGACTTACCACATATTTATTTATTTTTTACTAGACTTACCACATATTTAAATAGATAAAGTTGTCTTTTCACTAATTAGATAATACTTATTAGTGTCATATTTACATAACTATCATATCATTAGATAATACGTATGAATAATGAGTAGGACCTATCTATTTATTAGTAATACTATAAATGATATAACACTTATATAAATAAGGAGGAGGAGGAGGTGAGTTTTATTTTATTTAATAAAGGTTTAGCTACCCTTTCTTATATACACGTGTTGAATTTGAATTCTTAATAACATTGGACAATTACATTTTTTTGTTAAATTAAAATTCCATAAATATATTATTATCGTGTATATATTTTAAATTCTTATTTCAATCATAATCGGAATCATATAAATCTTTAACTTTTTAATCACATTAACAGACATGAGATTAAATCAGAGTCATAAACTAAGGGAAAAGTCATATTTTTCCAACAACTTATTATACCCTAATTAGAAGTCGAATTGGATAATGTCTGAGTTCCACCAAATGTTATCTGTAAGTAGGTTTTATAAAAAGACGAGAACATAAAAGAAGAAAACAGAGCACATTAAAATTTGGCTGATTTTTTCCTTAAAAGTATTGATAAAGGGAATGAATTCCATCTCATTATTCAACTTAGATAAAAGTTGGAATCCTAGTCACTATATCAACAAAGTACTCTGCTCTTTTAAGGAGGAAAAAAAAAGTAATCTTTTCAAATATAATTTTATTCTTTCCATAGAGATGTTTGATAAAACTAATATTTTAATGATATTTTTTTTTAATATTTGGAAGTTAACATATTTTTTTAATTTTAATTTTATATATTTTAATTTTAACTTTTTAAAATTTAAAATAAGTGTGCTTTGTTAACACTTCTAAAAATATTTAGTCTATTCACTCTACACAATCTTCAATACTGTAAGGTATTATTTATTTTGAGTCTAAATAATTTTATCTTCTCTTTTAACCTATGATCTTTCCAATTTATAAGCAATGCGGGATTTTATTCTTACTCTACACAATGAAACACAATCTACACTAATTCGAGTTTCATTTTAACTAATTTTTACACTTTAAATAGATGCTGCACAAATATTAGACTTGTCAATTCTATACTATACAAAAATCATCCTATCAAATTAAGCTAATATATTATTATAAGGGTAAAATGCAAATAAGACCCCTGTGGTCTTTTCAAAATGCATGAACACCCCCCGTATTTTGAAAATGGCAAATCGCACCCCTGTAATTCCAATTTTTTGCAATCAGGCCACTCCCTTTCAATGTCAATAATTTTCTTTTAGCCACAACTTCTTCGTTTGAACTCCGATTTGGACGATTCAAGATGTTTTGGAATCCTCATTTTAGGCTCTACATAAATGTCACTTCGAAACTTTGAAATCATTAATAAATAAAAGATTTTACTAACATCGAAACACTAGGTATGATTGAGATCGTTAACTCTTTTGGTTATTGATGATTTCAAAGTTTCGAAGGGAGGATTATGTAAAGCCGGAAATGAAGATTCCAAAACATCTTGAATCATCCAAATTGAAGTTCAAACGAAGAAGTTATGGCTAAAAGAAAATTATTGACATTGAAGGGGAGGGGTCTAATTGAAAAAAATTGGAACCACAGGGGTGCGATTTGCAATTTTCAAAATACAGAAGGTGCTCATGCATTTTGAAAAGACCATAGGGGTCTTATTTGCATTTTACCCTTATTATAATTATTAATGTGGGGTGTTTGGTAGAAAGAGTAAGTTAGAGTGGGTTTTGGTAGCCTGAGGATGTGAAACCTGAGTTTAAATAGTATGTGTTTGAATATGTAAGGGTAAGAGTTTTATACACTTAGGGTTATATAACTTCTGTTTGGTATAAGTAAGTTATAGTTTGAGTTTTGTGTTGTTTAATTAATATATGCGAGATTAGAAAACTCACCAATACTACTATTTGAAATCTATGAATTTAATAGATTAAATCCGGGGTTATAAAGTCCACATGATAAACACGGTGTAAATTATTGAAACCCATCTCATCCCACCCTAACCATTTTACCAAACACCCGGAGTAATATAAAAACCAGAAAAGGTTGGTCACAAAACTCCATGATTCTACTTTGTGATGATGATGACGAGGATTGAGATCAATCCCCAGCTAGAAAGAAAGCACTTTCCGTTTAATTTACTATTCCTCTCTCTTAGGGAAGTAGGGGTTGGGATTTTATTTATAAAAACATAACATAATTTTATGGCTTTTCACAAGACAAATGGGCAGTGGTTATAGATAAAACAGTATGAACAAACGTGACGAGATTAATTTGTCTTGTCCCTTCAATTTGTTTCAGTTGAGGAAAATTTTGTATGTCTTTATATTATATTTGGCCCTTTGGATCAGAGTCAGTCAGTCAGTCAGAGGTTTCAAACAAAACATGTCTCGTGTTTCTTAGTGCCCACACCCACGCACGCATGCACCAATAAACAGAAAAAAGAAAATAGTAAAAAGTTAAATATATAACTGTTTTATCCACAATGTTTCAGAACATCAGCTTTTAATGGATCAAAAGGAGTTTATCAAGTAAAAAATTGAAAAGACCTAAATGGGTGTTCCTTTGGGGTTTGGGAATCACACTTTCAGATTTCTCAATTCGTATTTTGATCTAAACCCACCGTAAATAAATATTAAATATTTAATTTAGTTTCTTTTAATTTTAATTATTTATTTTTTAATTAAAATTTTATTTTTAAATTTATGATGAAGTGATTTTTGTAAGTAAAATATTATTGTAAATTTTAATTTCTTTTTACATCTTTATTTAGAAAAAAATATATAATAAGTTAATTAAATAAAAAAACTAAACCACTTTTCTACTCTCATTTCTGCTTACCAAACACAAAGTTTATCGGGAAAACTGGGTATATAGCCCAAATTCAAAAAACCTAAAGCATAATAGCCCGAAAGAAAAAAATAAAACAAAATGGCCCTAGAGAATTTTTAAATGAAAATGAAAATACAATAATGCCCTTCTAAAATTAAGGAAAAAAAATAAAGAAGAAAAAGAAAAAGATTTGAATATGCATGCTTAAATCAAGGGAACATTAAATATGAAAAAACCATATAAGAAAATAAGAGAGAAAATTTGAACTTAAATAAAAAATCAAAACTAAACAAAAAAAATCTAACTTTTCAAAACTGATAACTAATTTTTCCGTAGAATCTTCAAAAAATTCTTTCACGCACATCCAGTATTATAATGTACAGTATAATATAATATAATATATTTATGTACAATACGAAAAAGTGTAATAAAGTAATATAACATACTGTACATAATATTATATATTTATGTACAGTACGAAAAAGATGCAATAAAGTAATAATATATAATGTACACAATATTATTATTTATGTACAGTACGAAAAAAGGTGTAATAAAATGATATATACTGTACATAATATAATATATTATGCACAATACGAAAAAGATGTAATAAAGTAATATAATATATTGTACACAATATTATATTATGTACAGTACACGAAAACACTAAAACGAACGCAGAAAAAAAAAAAGAAGAACCATATTCATGTACAATATAATAAAAAAACTTGTGCTGTACAGTGAACGCTTTAAAAAACAAGAAGAAGAAGAAGAACCATATTCATGTACAATATAATAAAAAAACTTGAACGGTACAGCGAACCCCAAAAAAAATAAGAAGAAGAAGAACCATATTCATGTACAGTATAATAAATAAAACACGTACTGTATAGCGAACCTAGAAAAAAAAAATAGAAAAGAAGAAGGAGAAGGAGAAGGAGGACCTTCGACCTTGGTCATCGAAAAATTGCAGATCTAAGGAATTGTGATTAAAAAAAATTACCGCAAACCCTAACTCAACAAATGAAGAACATCCCAAGAACCAATTTTTTTTAAAAGAAGCCAACCAAAGAAGGAGACGAAGAAGAAAGAGAATGAGAAGGTGAAGGATGAGGAGAAGAAGAAAAAGAAGGAGGAGAAGAGAAATCCTAAAACCTACAATGCTGCAACTATAGAAAAAACAAAATAATAAATAATAAAAATACAAACCGACAACAAAATAAAGAAAATAATAAAAAGATATAAAAATGAATTTAAAAAAAGGAGAGAGAAAGACATTTAATGAAAGGAGGGTAAATCAGCTATATTAAAAAATTTGATACTCTAAAAAGGCTATAAAAACATAATAAATTTTGAAGGCTATAAAAACATATGGTATAGCTAAATTGAGCTATATACTGGATTATCTCGACTTTATATTCCCAAACATCACATTCACATTCCCATGCACCAAAACACCCCCAACATGTTTATAAAATCTAAGGGTTACCCCTTCATTTTTTCGAGATGAGATCGTAATAGAATGAAATATCAATCTCAATAGTAATCACAAGTAAAATATACTATTATCAATAGTAAAATAAGGAGAAATCAAACATTGAAATGGGTTCAAACCAGGCTCATCGAAGACTATCATAATAAAATAAATTTGATATTTTTCCATAGTTCAATAATTGTAGGATATTGTTTAGTCATAATAGTCAAGAGCTTCCATATAAAAATCAATTAGTAATGAGAGGAGTGACTCTTAGATTTTATAAATAGTGTTAGATCATTTCATCTTTCCAATGTGAGATCTTTAACATGCCCCCTCAAGATGGAACTAATTATTTATAAAGTTTAAGAGGGTCATTCATTCCTCTCATTACCAACTGGTTTTGAGATGGAACCCCTTATTATTAAGATGGTATGAGAGCTCATATATCTTAAACAAGCATTCGGTCTAAAAATAGAATATGATAAAAAATGATGAGCCAAAACCAATAACCACGGGCTTCCAATTCGAAAATGAGAGGAGTGACCTACTAGGTTTATAGATTTTTTTTAGATCCATTCATCTTTCTGATGTGAGATTCTTAATATACCTCCTTAAGACGATGAGTATTTTAGGCTCATCAATCTTAAGTTTGATCCCATTTTGTGGTCGAATGCTCGTTTGAGTTTATTGGGCTTTGATACCATCTTAATAATTTTAAGATTCCATCTCAAAATCAATTGATAATTAAGAAATGATACTTAACATTTATACATATTATTAGGCTTTTTCATTTATTTGATGTGAAATTTTTAACGTATGCTATTTTGATAATATTTTTTTTTAAAGTATCATCATCTCAATCTTTATGTCCTAAATATATTTACTTTACAGAATGTATTAATTATATAAGCAATTATATATAGATAGATATATTCATGTCCTCCAACAACCCACAAAGGGAAAAGAAAAGGAACAACGTCAAATAAAAAATTATTTTAAAGATGAAGCCCTTCCTCATGGTCTACCGCTGAATTGGGAGGAATTCAGTTGCATTTTAAATTTTTTATATTAAAAGAATGATAAAACTTCCCCTTCTCACTAGTTACCCTCTTAATTTGCTTATGTATCATAATATTATTAGATAATATTCATTTATAGTTAATAAATACATAAGTCCTATTTGATAAACATATATGTCCCATAATGAATATTATCCAATAATGATATGACACATAAGTAAATTAGAAGCAGCTCCCCCTAACTAGTATGATCAATTTCATTACAAATATTGCCCATTTAGATCTTCTAAACAATATATGTAAAACATTCTACTACCATATCAAAGGAAAATATTTAGGTGCTTAAAAATAAGTAGTCAGGTGCAGGCACATATATTTAAAAGAAAATGACTTTTTTTTCCACTTGACTGCACTTTATTGGTCTGGTGCAGCCATGACTGCTTATTTTTAAGCAGTCAAATATTTTCCCTATTTTTATTTATCACGTGTAACTAATGAGCATAACTCAACGGATTAGATAGCTCCTCCATTTCAATAAGTTTGAAGGTTCGAGTCCCACCTCTCCCAATTCAATAAAATTATATATAAAAAAAAATGAAATAAGCAAATTTTTTGCCACTTGTAATTCATTTTCTCAATAATTTTCCATTTCACAAATAAATCACATTATTATTTTTTTCTTTAAACTGGGGAGGGATATGTGTAGTATAAATAGAGATGGTCTTTCTCTTGTTTCACATCCAAGTGTTTGTGGAAAATTCCTCTATCTATCAATATGCAGTTTGTAGTAAAATTTTCAGTTCCAATCTTATATGTTATCATTGCTTTGCTGCTGCTGATGGAGCTTGTATTAGGGAAAAGACAATGGCATTTCCAAAAAGATCAGAGAAAACTAAACTCAAGTGGGGAAGAAGACCTTGTCACAAACTTGCCCGGCCAGCCGGCCGTCGGGTTTCGACATTATGCCGGCTATGTCACGGTGAATGAAGCCAAAGGAAGAGCATTGTTTTACTGGTTTTATGAGGCAGCTTCTCAGCCTGATCAGAAACCCTTGGTTTTGTGGCTCAATGGAGGTAATTTATTTTAATAATTCATATTCCATAAAAAAAGAATATATTTTTTTATTAATTTGTTTGGCCATTCATTTGTTATCCCACTATTAAATCTGACTCATGGACACATAATTTTGAGTTAATAATGGAATACTCTATGATATGTTCTTTGATGAGGTGACAAGAAATTCTGTCTCATTTCAGGGCCTGGGTGCTCCTCTGTGGGTTATGGAGCAACACAAGAGATTGGTCCTTTCATAGTGCATAATGATTCAAATGGACTCAAATTTAATACCTTTTCTTGGAATAAAGGTATTTTCTAAGGACCATGATTTTGTTATTAATTCCCACTCCAAATCAAAGCATATATATATTTTTTATTTACTATGCACTAATACACAATAATAATTAATATATATATTAACATTATATTATCAACTAAAAGTTTGAAATATTCTACGGATAAAATTGAGATTTATTATTTAACTCCTCATTGATAAAGAGGAGTTAAATTTGAGTCCTCAGTGATAAGGAGGAGCTTTTTCTTACTTTCATATATGTTATATTTCTATTTGAATTGATCGATAATATTCATGAGATTGAGATATTTATAGAGTATAATATATAATATAAATGAACCAATAAAAATTAGCCATAATTTTTTTGTTTAAGGGAATAAATTTTTTTATGAAGGTAATTTTTAGGAAATGAGATTTTTGTTTAATTATGGCTGAAATCATTCACAAGGTCAATATGTTATTTATATTTTATTATATTATTGTTTTCTTAACTTTTTAAGTCAACAATCTCCCTTATTTACATAATAATAAAGGTTTCTTTTATTTATTTTTTAGAGAATGAAGCCAACCAAAATATAATTTATTGGTTAAATGAATATAATTTTACCTTTAAGATAGTGGTTCAATCCCCACCCCATATTATATATATGAAAAAGAATAGAGAATGAGAATTATCAACTTTTTGACGTGTAAATTTGTATACTTTCTTCCATTAATCTATAAAACTTAATATTATTAAAAGAAAAAAAAAACATATTCTATTCTATTTAATATCAGCCCTTCTATCCTAATCTACTTAAAAAGAAAAGTACACTTTTTTCGACAATGACGATGATGATAATGCAGAGGCCAATATGTTATTCCTGGAATCCCCTATTGGTGTTGGCTTTTCATACTCAAATACAACTACTGATTATGATAATTTGGGGGACGAATTTACAGGTTAATATTTATTAATTAATTACTTTTCTTTTATATATTCTAGACTTTAATTTTACAAATTCAAAAAATTATTTATAAGAAATAATATTGCTTATAAACATTTTTCTGTGGTGTTTTTTCTTTGACAGCAAACGATGCATATAATTTCTTACAGAAATGGTTCCTCAAGTTTCCATCATATAAAAATCACATCTTTTACATTGCTGGAGAAAGCTATGCAGGTTTTTTTTTTTTTTAATTTTTATATTATTCAATTTTCTTCTCATATTATTAATTGTTTTTTCATTTTTATTAATTGATTTAACAATGTCTTTGAAGCAGGAAAGTATGTTCCTGAGCTAGCTGAGCTCATCTATGATAGGAACAATCATCCTTCCTCTTACATAGATCTGCATGGTGTCTTGGTAAGCTTCTCTCTTATAATATTATTGTAAGTCGTCGCCGTATACCTTACTTGGTGATTCTTTATCCATTTTCATTATAGTAAATTTCTTCTCTTCTATTCACCGACCGAGCCAAAGTGCTCTGACTCCCAAACCGAATTTAGTCGGTTTCGATTCAGTGTCAGTTTTTCATACAATACCACTTGGCCCAAGAGTATAAGATAAATAGTAAGAAAAACTTAATCTCATGACCTCATATCATATTAAATATGTTAAATCACCAATAGACTAAAAAACTTAAGCTAATGGATAAAGGTAAATTGAATTGAATCATATATCTCTCAACAGTTTTTTTTTTTTTTAACTAAAAACCGCTTATTAATAAATAGTAATAAAATTCATTTTTAATTAGAAACCAGACTCAAGTGAAGCGACCCTAAACTGAACTAAACCGACCAAAACCTATGTAATGGATCCCTTGAATCACGTATGCTAATATACCGAAACCAACATTGTGTTGGTTCATTTTACCTACCATGGACGACTTAGTTTTAGTTTTCAATATTTTTCTTTCATATAGTCGGTTAAATTTTTGTGGCTCTTGCACATACATATATAGTCGAAAAAAGTCCGATATTTACAAAAATAGTATCCCAAAAGTTATTTGTAAAAATAGCAAAAAAAACTCAAATTCGTGCCTAAAATATTACAAAATTGCCACTAGTTCGCTTAAGTAATCACTGATTCCGCGTAAATCACCGATTACCTCAAAATTATCACTGATTTCTTTTTATTCATTTGAATGTGGGTTTTTAAAAAACTGCGATATTTGTAAATATTTTTTAAAATTTTTAGATTTATAAATATGGAAGAAAATTCTGGTACCCAATAAAATTTCCCTAAATTTGATTTAAAACCGATGAAAACCGAACTGACAACATCATCACTAGCTAATATTTTGCAAATACTTTTTTTTCCCACATACATATATAGTTTATATGAATTAAAATAAGCATTTGTGAAATATTGAACACAGTTGGGGAATCCAGAAACTTCAGATGGTGATGACTGGATGGGAATGGTGGATTATGCATGGAGCCATGCAGTGATATCTGATGAAACACACAAAATAATAAAAGAAAGCTGTGATTTCTACAGTAATGAAACATGGAGTAATAATAATTGTAGTGAAGCTGTGGATGAATTACTCACCCAATATAGAGAGATTGATATCTATAGCCTTTATACATCTCTTTGTATTGGAAAATCAGCTTCTTCAGAAACGGATTCTATGCAAACTCGTTTTGTCACAAGACGTTCCTCTACCATGGTAATATATAATTACTCATAACTTATTAAATTACCCTTAGAATTCTATTTAATAACTCTAAATTTGTTTTTTTTTTCTTTTTAAATTAGTAGCATTAATTTTCTTTTTAAGTGTAATTCATATTTTATAAAAAAAAAAAAAAAAAAAACCATGTTTTCCAATAACTTTTTTTACAATGTACGAGGAGAGAATTTCAACTATTGGACTAAACTTTGATAGGTTTTTCTAATAACTAAAATCCATGATATTTTCAAATTCGATTTTAAAAATATAATAGTTTGTTTACTCTTTTTTTTAATCAATTTCTAATTTTAAATACGTTTTTATGAATCAAAATTATATTTTTGAAATGAGAAATAGTTCCTAAAAACTTCTTTTTAGTTTTCATTTTTTTTTTTGGGCAGCGATGCGTGAGTTTTCAAATTTTTGTAAGATTTTAAACGATTTTTTTTAAATAAAAAATAAAATGGGTAGAACAAACTATTTTTAGAAGAGGTGATTACAAATCTAACAAAAATTTTAAAGTCAAATCTAACTAGCCTTTAAATTATTTCCAAATAGCTAATTTTAAACATGTCAATTAGTGATTAATATTGATTTACATATTTTTAAAACAACTTAATCACCAGCTCATTGTAATACATGATATTTAATCACTTTACGTTTTAACCATTTCATTTACATATTTTAAGAATTAATTTAGCGTGTGAATCAGTGATTAACAATAATCAATTTTAATCATAGATAAATACAATAAATTGTATTTGTACATATTTTATATAATGATATATTTCAAATATTTTTTTTAAATACTATATGTATAAATACTACAAAAAAAATCTGTTACTTATTAAAATTTCCTTTTATAAAAATAGAAAATATAAAATAAAACCATTTATTAAACCAACCTAAAAATTTGTTTTGTTTTTTTTTTTTAAAGTTAAGCTACGTTCTTAGAGAATGTTATTAAAACTAGAAAAACAAGGAAACATTTATTTTATCACAAAACAAAACTTAAATTCATATTAAATAGATAAATTGTACCCTAAAAATTAATGATTATATTATAATAGGACAGATATTTACTTAGACTAATATTGTTTTTAATTATATATAATAATTTGGGAATATAATTAGATGCCAAGAATAATGGGTGGATATGATCCATGCCTTGACGATTATACGAAAGGATTTTACAACAGAGCAGATGTTCAAAAAGCCCTCCATGTCTCTGATGGCCATTTCCTCAAAAACTGGACCATTTGCAAGTATGATATAATTCAACTCTTTTTTTTTCTATAAATAAATTAATATATTTATTCATATTATTTCTCTCAATTCATTTTAAAATATTTCTTTCAAATAGCAACACCATATTTGATGGCTGGTCTGATTCAAAGCCTTCCATTATTCCCATTTACAAGAAGCTTATTGCAGCTGGACTTAGGGTTTGGATCTACAGGTAAATTAATTAATCCCTTGATTAAACACAATTTTATTGGGTAACTGAATTTGATACCATATTTATAAATATAGTAATTTTTACTATGTTAATCAGTGATTAGTCATGATTACTAATCCCTTAATTAAACAATTTTTTTTATTGAGTAACAGAATTTGATGCAATATTTATAAATATATCATTGTTTAAAACTATTTACAAATATAGTAATTTTTACTTTATTAATCAGTGATTAGTCATGATTACTGTGTGAATCGATAATTCATTTATTATATAAAATTATGTATGTCAATACTGATCACATTTATTGACCTATTTAAAATTTGGTATATTTATAAATATTTTAAAACTTGATATTTTTGTAAATATTTCATAATTTTTTACTAGATTTGTAATTATTTCTAATAAATTATTAAATTATTAATAATTATATATATATATTATACATTTAAATTTTAATATGCATTAATTTATGTAGAAACAAAAGATTGAGAGTTTTTACATATATTTATAAAATTGGGACAGTGGAGATACAGATGGAAGAGTTCCTGTATTGTCAACAAGATACAGTCTGAGTTCTCTTGGTTTGCCAATTATCAAGACATGGAGGCCTTGGTATCATGAGAAGCAGGTAAAAAATATTTTTAAAAATTCTTAGAAAGATATGTTAATTCAGTACTTAGTCAATCAATATAATTCAAATTCATGATATATAATTTATCTTTTGCCCCTTATTTTCTTTATTTGTCAACAGAAAAAATTAACCTACAATTATAAAATCCTAACTAAAATTTAATCATATTTTTTAATATCTGATCATCACAATTTTGATATTTTTTCATTTAAAATTGGTCTTTTTAGTTCTAGTTTTGTTTTTTAAAATTATACTTCTTAAAGAACACCGTTGGAATTCTAGTAAAAAAAACAAAAAAAAAAACCTTCAAGATATGATAATTTTTCTTGAGAATTAAAAATAGAACATTTTACTTAAATTAAATTAAATTAATGAATTTTTTCATTAATATTATAGAATGATGAATCTCATTACTTTTTTAATTTTTTTTTTATTATTGAGATATTTTAAATTAAAGTACAGCAATTATTAAAATTTTGTTAATTTCTATTATTTTGATAAATTCAATATATAAGAAATTCTTCTTTTTATTTAACAAATACGAATAAAAAAAAGGTCATTTAGAAGAAAACAAATCTTTTGTTATTTTTGAAATTTATAATAAAAAAGTACTATTTTTAAAAGGGGCATTTGCAAATCTAGCAATAATTTTTTAATAATATTTGTAAAACTAGAAGCTAAAAAAAACATTTGTAAATATAGCAAATTTTGATTGTGTAAATTAGTGATAAACATTGAATTACATATTTTTATACTAAGTTTATCATTGATATACACATTTTTCATTGTTAATCACTGATTAACATACTAAAAATTACTATATTTGCAATACTTTTTAGAGTTGACATTTTTACAAATATTGCATCAAAATCTGCTACCCAATGAAATTTCCCTTTTTAAAATACCCTTTTTTTCTTATTAAAATTTTGAAAAATGTATTTACATCTATTGCAAAATTTCCCAATTGAAACAGGTAAGTGGATGGTACCAAGAATACAAAGGACTAACATTTGCAACATTTAGAGGAGCTGGTCATGCTGTCCCTTGCTTCAAACCAAGCAGTTCTTTAGCTTTCTTCTCTTCCTTTCTCAATGGAGAATCTCCCCCTTCTTCTAAATAACCCATAATATATCACCCCATATAAACTTTACAACTTTATATTTTACATTAAAATAAAATTACTGCTTCTTAATTCTGATTCTCTAATTTTTGAAGCACAAGATTTTGGTATCACTACTTTAAATATAATAGCTAGGCTACTACCTACTTTTATGTACGTATCAGAAATATTTAATGGGCTATTTAAAGAGATTTGAAATATCCCAATTGTTCCAAAACACATTTGAGGATTATCTCAACATTATGTTTATTATTCTAATCAGTGGCGAGGCCAGCAATTTTATTCCGAGGGGGCAAAAATTACATATAAAAAGCGGATCGTATAAGATGGTGATTCAACACCCATTTTTATACATTACAAATTATAAATCGACAAACTTTTTTTTAGAAGTAAACCATCTTTTTTATTGTTATAATTAATTCAATATTAGAATTTTTAAATTTGACTTATGCTCTAATATAAAATTATAAAACAAACATATTTTTTTGTTAAAATTTATTATTAATTATAAAAATATATATGTCTTCAAAATATAAACAAATTTCAAAATAATTTATTATTTTTTTTTAAAAAAAATGGATGGTTCATTTGTTTGTTTTATATATTTTTAAGTTAATCAAAATAAATTAAACTATTTATAAATATTGAGCCTAATATTATCACTACATCTGATAAAAAAAAAAATTATCACTACATCATTGCCATATAAAAAATTACGATATTAATTAGAATTTAATTATTACTTAACAATGAGTAATGCAATGTATAATCATGGATGACAGCAACAAAAATTATCAAGAAAAATAAACAATAGTCTTATCTATTAAAAAAATCTATTTAAAACTATAAATACGTACACTAATGAAGAATAAATCTTTCCAATTTGTTCCCAAATGACTATTGTAGAGAAAATTTATTTTTAAAAGAGTTAAATGTCCCTCAATACTCCATATAAAAACCGAGCATAATTTTTTTGAAAGAACAAAATTGAAAATTCAAATAAAATTGAGGGACCAAGCATAATTTTTTGGGGGGGCAAAATTGAAGATTTAAGTAAACTTATATAAGGTAAACTAAAATTTTAAAAATTTTACGGGGGCAATTGCCCCCCCAAGGCATAAGGTGGCCTCGCCACTGATTCTAATTAATTGTTCTAATGCAAAATACATATTGACGATATTGTTCTTAGAGAGTTAGTTAATCTTTTTTTTTTTTTTTATGTCTAGTTAATCTAACTATTTGATTAGTTAGTTGATTAGTGACATATTGTAATTAGAGAGTTAGCTAAAATTATTTCGGTCAAAGTAATCATTGTCTCTTACTGCCTATTGATATTATTGGTTCCATCTCAAAACCAATTGATAATGAGAGGAGTAACCTATATATCTTATAAAGACTATGAGTTCCATTCATATTTCCGATGTGGGATTCTCAATACTGCCCAATATTCATGGCCTCTTGTTGAGCTATATGTTAACAATACATTCCTAAATAGTGATTTCTTTGACGAAGTATATATGCACCTTTGTTTATGATATTAACCTTCAATCCCTGGTTTTAATGAGGGGGAACACCTAGTTTGCAAGTTGAACAAATCAATTTATGGCTTAAAGCAGGCCTCCAGACAATGGTTTACCAAGTTTTCTACGATTCTTTTTGCATATGGATTTCAACAAACAAAATCTAATTGCTAATTGTTTACTACATGAAGAGTTTTTTTTTAGTATATGTTGATGATATAATTATCATTGGGCGTTTCATGACAAATATAAAAAAACTTCAAGCACTACAAAAAAAAGTCAAAATGCGACCAACCATTTGCGACCAAGAAAAAGTGGTAGTTTTTTTGTGACCATTTGGTCACTTTTTTTGAAGGTTGACTGGTCACTTTTTTTGCGACCAGCTTGCGACCAAAATCATAAGTAGTCATAAAAAATGGCGCGAAAGAAGCGACCATTTGGTCACCTGAAAAACGACCAAGTGGTCGCATTTTTGTGACTTAAAACATGACTTGGTAGCAAAAAATGGCGCGAAATAAGTGACCATTTGGTCACCTAAAAAAATGACCAAGTGGTCGCATTTTGTGACTTAAAATATACTTTGGTAGCAAAAAAAGGAGCGTAATTTTGGTGGGAAGAAATATACCATTTGGTCGTCTAAAAAACGACCAATTGGTCGCATTTTTGTGACTAAAAATATACTTTAGTAGCAAAAAAAGGCGCGTAATTTTGGTGGGAAGAAAGCTACCATGTAGTCGCCTTTTTAAGTGACCATATGGTCGCATTTTTGAGACTAGAAATATACTTTGGTAGCAAAAAAAGACGCGTAATTTTGGCAGGAAGAAAGCTACTAAGTAGTCGCCTTTGGAAGTGACCATCTGGTCGCATTTATTGTGACCAAAGGTGACCACTTGGTAGTAAAAAAAGGCGGGAAATTTTGGCGGGAGAAATACGATCAGATGGTAGTAATTTTGCGACCATAGGGTCGCAATTAAGCAGAGGAATCCATTATAAAATCTCCTCCTCCCATTGTGGAGAAGATAAGAAAAACTAAAAATGAGAGAGTGGATGTATATTCGTTTGATAGACGGGTATTTGAACGATGAGTTCATGGCCGGGGTTGAGCAGTTTGCTGAGTTTTGCCAGACAACTGTCTATTACGTGAATTATGGTGAGAAGCAGCTACGATGTTCGTGCAGAAAATGCGACAATAGGAGAATCATACCGGTTTCAGATGTAAAGGTTCATCTTTATAGTCAAGGATTTGTGGATAATTATTATCACTGGGTGTATCATGGGGAGACGAGGGAAATGTTCGATGTTGCAGTACAGGAAGCGAGACAGTACGAGGGTAGCAGCTCGAATGCGGACGTTGTCGTCGAAGAACCCAATGAAATACAAAAGTATAGTCAGATACAACAAATGATACTTGATGGTGTGGGATATGGGGGCGGAAATGAAAGTTATCGCGAAAGTTTGAAAGTAGACGATGAAAGAGAAGAGGTTGTTGAAGAAGAAATGAATCCGGAAGCACGTAAGATGCACGATCTGCTGAAGACAACGAGCCGACCGTTGTACGAAGGTTGTCAGGTTAGTCAACTTGCTGCTGCTACAGAACTTTTAAATATAAAAGCGCAGTATAACTTACCTGCTAAAGGATTTGATTCGGTTGCATCGTGGTTTCGTCGATGTGCTCCACAAGAAAACCTGATGCCGCAAAGTTTGTACGACACGAAAAAGCTAGTGGAGGGACTCGGGTTTGTTAGGAATGGTGTCCTAGAACTTGTAATTATTTAATAATAATAATTTATTTAGAATAAATTAAATAAATAAACATAAGTTCTTTATAGTATCTAGATTGATTCAATTGACGTTAATAAGAATATATGGAAATATATTAATAACAAACATTCAAATAGTAAACCCTAAGTTACTCTTATGAAATCACGACTTAGTATGTGAGTCATACAAGAGGATTAAAGTCGAGATGAGCAACTTAAAAGTGTCTACAGTAAACGGATAACGTTTGGGAACCTTATCCTGGTAACACTGTTGATAGCTTCGCATTTTGTTTATAGACAAATGATCTAATCCTGATCATTCATGTGGGAGACATGAAATGGAAGTATCATATGCAATGTTGATTGTATATAAGAGGACCACGATGTTCGATCAAATTTCTCATTAGTACCAGTTTACGAGAAATGATCGAATATCAAACTAAGTTTATCAACCGTGATAGATCTCAATCCTGAGTGAAATGCGAACTCCTATTTATGGAGTTATGTTCTTTGATTCACATGGTTGAGAGCGATCTGTAAGAACGCTCAATACACTCCTGTTTTGGGAACATGGCTAGATAAGTAGCTGAGAACTCATTTTCACGAGATGAAATTCATAACTTTCCTATAAATTAACGGTATCAGTGCGATACCTAACACATTTTAGGAACTTTAGGAAACTCCCTTGATGTACTGATTCGAGATATGAACAAGTGGCGCCACGACTTCTATTGATCACAGAAGTATATTATCTCTAGTTCGACTAAAGATAAAGTTCATTGGAGAATCAGCGGGAACACAAGGATAAAGCGGTAATTACAGGGGCAAAACAGTAAATTTATCCTTCTGCAATTATGAGGGTTCCATGTGAAGGATATATCACAGATATAAATAATGATAAACTAAATGGACATAACTCATCTATAGTGAGGGGAGTTCAGCTATGAATCTATAGTGGAATTATTCATAGTTAAATAATAAGTAATTAACTGATTATAAGTTAATCACTTAATTGACTAATTATTAAGCCCATGATCTATAGGTCCATCGAGTCCCTGTGCTAGCCCAAATATCGTTGTAGCAAAACTAAGTTATTAATTTAACTTAGGAAGAATAAATAATTTAAGTAATTGAATTTACTTAAAATTAGGCAATATTAATTATTTGAATAATGAGATTATTTAAATGAAAATTAATATTAATATTAATACAATATTAATTGTTTAAATAAAGAGTTTATTTAAATGGAAATTAATATAACATTATCAATTATAATATTTTACGGCAAAATTAATTGTTTAAATAAATAAATTATTTAAACGGGAATTAATATTAATATTATTAATTATTTAAATAATGAGTTTATTTAAATGGAAATTAATA
Source organism: Gynostemma pentaphyllum (assembly GCA_028015215.1). Lineage (NCBI taxonomy): Eukaryota > Viridiplantae > Streptophyta > Magnoliopsida > Cucurbitales > Cucurbitaceae > Gynostemma > Gynostemma pentaphyllum. The sequence goes on along the minus strand of CM051346.1, from coordinate 42,070,661 downwards.
ATTAGTATTATTAATTAAATAATGAGTTTATTTAATTTAATAATAAATATTAGAGAGAATTAAATATATTTGGTTTAAGAAACAAATTGGTTTGGCCCATAATAATTAATTAATTGAATAAGACTCAATGGTAATTAATATATTAATTTTTGGCTAATTATATTCAATTAGAAATTATTATTTGAATTTTTCTAATTTTAAATAAATATTAAATAAATAAAAGTAAGTAAAAAATAATAAAATGAATAATATATATACACTTGAATTTGGGAATGACGTTGACGCGCATGACCTGAAGCTAAAGATTAAGTTTATATATATTTACATTATTATTATTATTATTTATCTTTTATTTTATTTAATAATTAGAAGATAAGCTTATCTAATTAGATTAGATATCATATTTTCCTATAAATATGATCATTGGGATTCATATTTTACACACAACTCACTTTAATTAAGAAAGTGAAAATTCTCTCTCAAGTTTTTGCCCAATTACCGATTTTGCTTAAGGAAAAATTTAGAAGAAATTTTTTCTTCTTTTTGTTCTTCCGGTTCGATTCCCACAAGTCGGTTTTGCTTTCGATCGGGATATAGCATAGAAGATCCGGTGTTGCTGAGGATTTGATGCTGTAAAGAAACCTCCAACCGATTCTCCATTAATTACTCAATGTAAGTAAAAGGGTTTTAATTTTCGAAATTAAGCATGAATCTACATGTTTTTATCACAAATTGCATGATGTTAATAGATCCGTTATTAAATGTTAATAAGTTTACTAAATAAATTTCCGCTAATTTTAGTAAATCATCCCTTCAGGGTTACCCATAGAAAAGATAGATTCGTGTCGAAACGGGTGCATGATCTACTGGGATGTGGATGCGGATCTGCATCACTACAAATTCTGTTTTCTTTCAAGATATTTATAGGGGAAACGCGGGATGATTCCGTACGCCCGCATGTTCTATTTACCGCTGACCCCACATCTGCAACGGTTGTATGCATCGGATGTCACAACTTCACACATGACATGGCATCACGAGCATGCACAGGATGAAGGTGTTATGCGACATCCCTTAGACGCTGCGACTTGGAAGCATTTAAATAATTGTCATCCTGATTTTGCACAAGAGCCGAGAAACGTGAGATTGGGCTTATGCACAGATGGCTTTAACCCGTTCGGGGCATTCGGGGCGCAATATTCAGTTTGGCCGGTGATGGTAACCCCGTATAACTTGCCACCCTCGATGTGTATGATAGACCCGGTGATTTTTCTCACAGTGATCGTACTTGGCCCGAAAAGTCCAAAACAAAAAATGGATGTGTATTTGCAACCACTTATCGTAGATTTGAAGAGGTGGTGGACAGATGATGTCATGACGTACGATATCTCGAAGAAACAAAATTTCTTGTTGCGCGCGACGTTAATCTGGACGATCAGTGACTTCCCTGCGTATTCAATATTGTCAGGTATGTTGCGTTCACGTTCATTATTTCTTGAGTATGAGTTTTGTTATTGTTTTGCTTAGCGTTCTTTAGTTAATAATTGTAAACATCAATCCCCATCCTCTATTAAAGGATGGAGTACGGTCGGTAAATACGCATGTCCACATTGCATACTAGACACAGATGTGTTTTACCTCAGAAACGGTCGGAAAACATGTTGGTTTGATTAACACCGTTGATTTCTACCGTTGAAGCACGCGTTCCGTTCAAACGGTACTGACTGGAAGAAGGGTTGGAAAGTAAGAAAGGAAACCCGCCCGATAATGTACAGTGGAAGGCAGATTCTGCACGGTATAGATGTTATAGGGATGCGGAAAATTACAGTGGAAGGTGCAGAGCTTGCAAACAATGTGACTGGAAAAAACACGGGTTGGAAGAAACGGAGTTTTTTTTGGGATCTACCGTATTGGGAAGATCTACTTGTCAGACACAACCTGGATGTAATGCATATCGAGAAGAACTTTTTCAACAACATTTTCAATACGATTTTGAACATTCCTGGAAAAACAAAGGACAATCTGAAGGCATGTTACGATATACGGGAGATATGTAACCATCCTGAGTTAGAGCCTGACGACAATGATAATTACGCAAAAGAAAAGTACATGTTGACGACGAATGTAAAGAAAACACTATTTGAGTGGATCAAATCCATTAAATTCTCTGACGGATACGTTTCGAATCTGAGTCGGTGTATAGACAGTAAAAAACATGTCATGTTCGGGATGAAAAGCCCCGACTGTCATGTATTCATGCAACGATTGATGCCCGTCGCGTTGACCGTTCTAGAGAATGACATTGGGAGCCGCTTGCCCGGTTGAGTGTTTTTTCCAGGACTTGACGTGTACATAGCCGATCAAGCTACCGTCGCTTCAATGAGTTCCAGGAGATCATGTTATTATCTGTAAGTTGGAGTGAATGTTCCCACCTGGCTTTTTTGACTCAATGGAGCATTTTCCAGTGCATCTTCCATACCAGGCATTCTTAGGGGGTCCGGTCCATTATCGCTGGCTGTACCCATTTGAAAGGTTAGCAAACTTACTTTGTATATAATTCAAGTTTTTTAATGTTAAACTTATCAGAGGTTTACTTAATTGTTTGTAACCCAAAGGTACTTACGTCGGTTGAAAAAGACGGTCGAAAATAAAGCAAGAGTCGAAGGATCTATCTGTAGTGCGTACCTAACGCAAGAGACTACCACGTTTTGTTCATACTACTTTGATTAACACATTGCTGATCAGTTTCGTCTAGCGATACGAAACGTTGTCGAAAATTTATTTGAAGGTGTTGACGTAAACGACCTGCCCATATTTACTGAACCTGGCATGACAGTTAGAAGATCAGTGCGTAGGCCGTTGACCGATTCTGAGTATCACGTAATGCAGAGCTACGTGTTATGTAACTGCCCAGAAGTCGAGCCTTACATCGAGTGAGTTCTCGTAACGTTACATTATTCCATTGACTTAATAATCACAACTGTTTCAAATATTTTCTTACTATTTTCGTAACATACAGACTATTTCTGAACGTATACGTTCGAATGACACGAGTCGGTCTTACAGCCGCTGAGGAGGGGTCAATAATCGAGAAGGAGTTTTGTTCCTGGTTCAGTGCATACGTGAGTTATTTGAAATTGTCAAAAATATCATGTTAAGTTATTTGCTGAAAAATCCTATATCCTTCTAATTATACACTATGTCTGCTGAATGACAGGTGGACTCCCCAACGTTACCGGTAGATGATCCTCGCATGATTTCTTTGGCAAATGGACCTGCACGGATTGCAAGGCATATACTGGATACGTCGGTAACGGATTCAGATTTCAAACGAAGGCGCATTCTGTTAACAGGGCAACAAACAACAATGGTGTTTGCATAAAAGGTCAAGTGTTCGGCACGGAAGACGATTACTTTGGAGTAATCGATGAGATTCTTGAGATTCAATACGCAAGTCCGACGCTAAAACGCATTGTTCTGTTCAACTGCACTTGGTTTGAGACAACCAGACGAGGCGGAGTCCGTAAGATTGATCATTTACAAATCGTTGAGGTAAACAAGTACAAGCATATGCGCACCACTGATAGGTTTGTCCTCGCTTCACAGGTGATTCAAGTTTATTACCTGAACTATCCGAGTAATAGACGAGATCTGATAGATTGGTTAGTTGTTTGTAAAGTTAAACCACGACAGGTAGAAGAAAACCTGTCCGAGAAAGACGACCATGCAGATGAAACCGGTGCTTTTCAAGAAGATCAGATAATATGTCGTGCAATAGACGATGGCCAGAATGCAGGTACCGCACGTCCTTTGAATGACGGAACGATAACATTGCATGATGACGATACAAATGCTTCCACTTCTCGCAAACGTGACATTGATGCTGAATTTATTCGAGATGATGAAGAAGAAGGAGAAGAAGAAGAAGAAGAAGAAACAATGACTGAAGAAACTGAGGATGAAGACTAATACACTTTGTAAATTTATATGATTCACTGTATGTTTTATAATATCGTCATTGTTGTGTTTCATTAAACAATATATATAAATATGTTTTAATCTCCATTAATTTATATATATTAAAAAAAAATAGAGAGGTAAAATTACGACCATTTGGTCGCAAATTTCAAGTAAAATGGGACCATATGGTCGTATTTTTGAAAATGTAGACTTAAGTTTTGTTAAAATTTGTATTAATTTACGACCATTTGGTCGTAATTTTGTGACTATCTGGTCACTTTATTCGGAGGTAAATTTAAATTTTCATGAAATTTTTGGCAGTGAATTTGACAATTACGACCATTTGGTCGCAATTTATAGCGGTGAATTTGACAATTACGACCATTTGGTCACAATTGTTGATGGGAAGTGTGATGTGACAGCTGGTTGTCATAATGACATGATTACGACCAGTTGGTCGTATTTTTAATCAAATACGACCATCTGGTTGTATTTTTGAACCAAAATGCGACCATCTGGTCGTAATCGAGCAACTTTTCGTTTCTCGTCATAATTACGAAATTGCGACCAGATGGTCGCAATTTTTAATTTAAACGCCTACTCAATTCTTTCCCTCCCCCACCCGATTCTCTTTTCCTTTCTTTTTTTTTCTCTTTTCTTTCCTTGTCTCTCTTTCCCCCATTGCTTTTTGCCCATTCCCTTAAACCCCGTTCTTTCTTACCTTTCCCATTCCCCTTTTTTCACCCATTCCCGTTTCAAAAACCTCCAAAACCCGGTCGTGTATTCGAGGTTAGTTTTTCGTTTTCGTTTTAATTAAGTTATTATAAATTGTTTTAGTTTCGTTAAATTTAGTTACATTTAATTGAATAGTTTAGTTTAACTTTAAATTAGTGTAATTAATTACTTAATTAATTATGTTTAGTTAGTTACTTTAATTTGTTTAGTTAAACTTAGTTAAGTAATTAGTTAATTAATTTAATTTAGTTAAATTACTTTTAGTTTAATTACTTAATTAAATTTAGTTTAATAAATTATTAATTTAATTTAGTCACATTATGAGTTTAGATTACTTTTTTTTAAAATTAATTTAATTTAATTAGGTTGATTAATTAGTGTAGTTTACTTACTTTAATTAATTTAATTTACTTTAGTTTCATTAATTAATTAATTTAATTTAGTAAATTTAATATATTAGATTACTTTAATTACTTACTTAACTATTTTTCTTTAATTTAATTAATTAATTTAGTTAAATAATTAGTGTAGTTTACTTACTTTAATTTAATTTACTTTACTTTAGTTTAGTTTATTTAATTAATTATTTTAATTTAATTTAGTTTAATATACTTAATTAATAAATTTACATTAATTAATTAAATTTAATTAGTTTGATTAGGAAAATGGCACGCCAACGTCGTCCTCCGATTTCCGGCGATGATGCGCAGGACCGCACTGATCCGCCACCAGAGGATGACGCACCGGAGTTGGACAGTTCTCCAGAGTAGGGATGACAAAATTCCCCGCGGGGCCCCGACCCTATAGGGGCGGAGAATCCCCGTTTTATAAGGTTAGGGTTAGGGTGAGAAATTCCCCCCCGATTTGTTATAGGGTAAGGGTATAGGTATACATCCCCCGTCCCCGAACCCGATTTTTAAAGAATATCTTATATATTTTGTTTTCGTTTATCTTTATTTATTGAAAAATATATGTGAAATATGATTATATTAACTAATACAATATAAAATGGTTAGTATTATGTTTTCTTTTTTACTTAAAAATGTATATTTTAAACGTATATTTCATTTTTAAATAAGAATTAAAATGTAAAACGGGGAATTTTCCCCTCGGGGAACCCGATTCCCTAATGGGGAATCCCCGAACCCGACCCTGATTTTTTGATTAGGGGATAGGGTAGGGTTTGGGGATTAAAAATCTCCGCGGGTAAGGGGATGGGAAGTGCATCCCCGACCCCGCTCCGCCCCGTTGCCATCCTACTTCAGAGGAGGGGGACTGGACGCATGCTGACCTGGAAGAGATATTACGGTTGGACGACAATCCTGACTCGACATATCCCTCCGCAGTACCCGAGTCGTAGATTGCGACACCACGTTTGGGGGAGGACTCACCGGCTCCAGCCACTACTGTAGCGGGACCCTCCACTCGGCACGCCCGATCCGATCGGGAGCTTCCACTGCAGCTCGCCCGTCCTCAGGCCACCGCCAACCCGACCCTTCAGATAGAAAGGGATACGTAAGTAGACAAGTAATTTTTTTAATTAAATATTCATGTTATTTATAACCTAATATCACTAATATTTTTAACTTTTTTTTTTTTTTTGCAGAATACAGCCGCATCAAACCGCTTCAAAGCGGTTTCGCCAGGTCCTCCAGAGCATGCCTCTACCCAGCGAGCTTCGCTGGGCGAAGATTCCGACGACGGAGAAGCGTCGGATGTACGACAACTGGAAGGTAAATAACTTCACTTATTTTTATAATTAATTAATTTATAAATTTGTAACAATCAATTTATTACTTTAACGTTTTCTTATTTCAAATTTTTTCAGGGCAAGTTTCCTATGATTGATCCTAATGTCATGAACGGTCGAATGTTCCCCCTATGGGACAGACATGTGCAGGATCGATTCAAGGACCTCATGTACCGGGCGCGGTAGAAGCAAGCTGAACACCGACCTGTGTGGATGAGCGAGGAGGAGCATGCCCGACTTCTCGGGAGCTTGCAGTCTCAAGAGAGCAAAAAATGTCGACAAAGAATAAGGCCAACCGGGCCAAGAACCAGAGGAAGCACACCGGTGGCGCAAAGCCTCACGATGAGCACCATCGTATATTGGTAAGTAATTGTCATTTTTCTTTCACGTCATTTTTTGTTTTTTGTTTCAATTATTTATTAATTTAATTTCTATCTCTTTTTATAATATGTTTAGGAAGAAAAGTACGGTCGTCCTGTTCCGCCTGATGAGCTGGACCTGGTCCTTCACACGAAGAAGGACAGGACGATCGTGGACGACAATACGCAACAAACTCAGGTATTTAATATGGTTTTTCAATTATTACTTAGAATTTGTTCATCATTTTCTAACTTTTATATACTTTCTGAATTTTAAATATTTAGGACCGTTTCAAGGAGTCTTTGAGTCAGAGGTTGCCCACACTCGACTCGCAACCAACTCAGGAAGACCGTCGACAGGCGTTCTTGGAGGCTGCTGGAGGCGTTCGTCCAGATGGACCTGTTGCTGGTCCCGGCTCGTACGGGAGACGCCTTTACACGGATGTGCCTATACCCCAGCGGAGCGGAGCGAGTATTAGCTCCGGCCCTTCTTCGGTTGAGCAGCAGCTGGCGAGGAGGTTCAGCAGCTTCACACCTGAAGGGATGATTTACTAAATTAGCGGAATTTATTTAGTAACTCAAATTAACACTTAATTTAGGATCTATTAATATCATGCAATTTGTGATAAAAACATGAAGAACATGTAGATTCATGCTTTATTCTCGAAAATTAAAACCGGAACTTACATTGATTGATTAATGGAGAATCGGTTGGAGGTTTCTTTACAGCATCAAATCCTCAGCAACACCGGATCTTCTACGCTATATCCCGATCGATCAAACGAAATCCGATTGTGAGATCGAACTTAAGAAGAAATTGGGAAGAAGAAAAATATTTTCTTCCCAATAATGACTAGGGAATTTCGGCTATGAGGGGGGAGAAGGGAAGAAGCGAGAGTTCCAACTTTCTATGGAATTAAATTGTTGTGTTTTATGAATAACCCAACCCTCCTATTTATAGAAAAATAGGAATCCTAATCACATTAGGATTAATCTATAGAGATAAATACAAAAAGAATAAAGATTATCTCTTTCCTTTATCTAGCAATTTCGAAAATGCCATGGATAAATAGGAGATTATTTTATTTTCTTTATTTTTATTTATCTTGGGTAAATAAATCTATGTAATTATTTTAGGATATAATTCAAACAATTATCTCCTCAAAATACATGTCATGGCCGATTTTATCATCATAAAATAATAAATAAATACAATTTATTTAATAAATTATTTTGGGCCAATTCCAATTGGGTTCATTAATCCAATTGGGCTTGAAATTCTCTCTTAAATTAATAAGTTCAACTTAATTAATTTATTTATTAATTACCATTTAAATAAAATATTTTTTTTAAACAATTAATAATATTAATATTTTCTCCCGACTAAATATTATCCAATTTATATTTAATTATTAATTTCCATTTAAATAATTTTCATTATTTAAATAATTAATAATAAATATTATAATTATTAATTTCTATAAACTCATTATTTAATTAATAATTTTATTGACAATATTTTATTATTAATTTAATTAATTTTAATTATTAATTTCCGTTTAAATATAATCAATTATTTAAACAATTAATAATTGTTAATTAATTTCAAATTATTAATTACCATTTAAATATACTCAATATTTAAATAATTAATAATATCTAATTACTAATATTTCATTATTAATTTCCGGTTTATATAAACTCATTATTTAAACAATTAATAATGTTTATTATAATTACTGTTTAAATATACTCAATATTTAAACAATTAATATTTCTTATTTTAAGTAATTCACTTTACTTAAAATTTCTATTTCTTCTACTTGATTTCGCGACTACGATATTTGGGCTAGCATAGGGACCCGTTGGACCTATAGATCATGGGCTTAATAATTAGTCAATTAAGTGATTAACACATAATCAGTTAATTACTTATTATCTAACTATGAATAATTCCACTATAGATTCATAGCTGAACTCCCCTCACTATAGATGAGTTATTGTCCATTTAGTTTATCATTATTTATATCTGTGATATTATCCTTAACGTGGAACCCTCATAATTACAGGCGGATAAATTTACAGTTTTGCCCCTGTAATTACCGCTTTATCCTTGTGTTCCCGCTGATTCTCCAATGAACTTTATCTTTAGTCGAACTAGAGATAAGATACTTCTGTGATCAATAGAAGTCGTGACGACACTTGTTCATGTCTCGAATCAGTACATCAAGGGAGTTTCCTAAAGTTCCTAAAATGTTTAGGTATCGCATTGATACCGTTAATTTATAGGAAAGTTATGAATTCCATCTCGTGAAAATGAGTTCCCAGCTACTTATCTAGTCATGTTCCCAAAACAGGAGTGTATTGAGCGTTCTTACAGATCGCTTTCAACTATGTGAATCAAAGAACATAACTCCACAAATAGGAGTCCGCATTTCACTCAGGATTGAGATCTATCACGGTTGATAAACTTAGTTTGATATTCGATTATTTTTCGTAAACGGTACTAAGGAGAAATTTGATCGAACATCGTGGTCCTGTCTTATACAATCAACATTGCATATGATACATCCATTTCATGTCTCCCACATGAATGATCAAGATTCGATCATTTGTCTATAAACAAAATGCGAAGCTATCAACAGTGTTACCAGGATAAGGTTCCCAAACGTTATCTGTTTACTGTAGACACGTTTAAGTTACTCATCTCAACTTTAATCCTCTTGTATGACTCACATACTAAGTCGTGATTTCATAAGAGTAACTTAGGGTTTACTATTTGAATGTTTGATATTTATATATTTCAATATATTCCTAATATCATTAATTGAATCAATCTAGATAATATAAACAACATATGTTTATTTATTTAATTTATTCTTAATAAATTATTATTATTAAATAATTACAAGTTCTAGGACACAATTCCTAACAACACCGACATGGACGCTATGCGCGATGACTTCGTTTCTCGAGTCGCAGCGATTGAGGCGGATATGCAGGCACGAGTCGAGGCCCAAGTCGCAGCATCTTTGGCAGCGTACTTCAGATCCCGAGACGGCGACCTTTCATCATCGACGCTGCCTCCGCCGCCCCTCGCCCCGCCGTAGTAGATCTAGGATGATTTCTTTTGTATAGAACATTTTTTAAATATTTGATTTATATATATTTTATTTTAATTCCAATTTTTTATTATTAAATTTTAATATTAATTAAATAAATGAATGCTAATTTTAATATTAATTAAATAAATAAACAATAATTAAATAAATAATTTTTTTATATTAAATACGACCAGATGGTCGTATTTTATCCCTAAAAAAAGACCATCTGGTCGCATTTTGGCTGAGTCCAAAAGTGACCATTTGGTCGCTTATAAAAACGACCACGTGGTCACTGTTGCATGTGACCAACTGGTCACTTGTCTTCAACTTAAATTACGACCAGATGGTCACTTTTTTAAGCGACCATCTGGTTGTTTTTTCAAAATGTTGACTTTTTTGCGACCAAACATGCTTGGTCGTATTTTTGTGACTATCCAGTCGCACAAAATTCCAGAACGACCAGCTTTTTTGCGACCACCATGTTGGTCGCTTTTTTGGTCGCATTCTACAATAAAAACGACCTTTTGGTCGACTTTTTTTTGTAGTGAAGAGTTATCTTCAGACTCAATTTTTATTGAAGGATCTAGACAACCTCAAATACTTCTTGTGATTGGAAATTTAAAGATTCAAGTCTTGTATTTTTCTTTCTCAAATAAAATATAAAAGGTTCCTTGCTTGTAAAACAAATTGGTTGCCTATGAATCCTAAGCAGAGGTTGTTTTCCACTGATGGCGCTTGTCTTCTATTGATGAAGCTCATTCCTATCGAAGACTTATTGGTAAATATCTTACAATATCTAGTCTTGACATAGCCTTTTGTGTTCATAAAAGCTAAGTGAAACGATCTTTCAAATCTTGCCAAATCTCTGAAACAAGATCAGTATATGGAAAACTTGCTGAAATTTCCTTCACAGCAGAATTCAAGAGCCATGAGACAACGACATCGTCGTTGATGATCCATGTTTATATTGTGTGTGTGTATTTAACTAGGGGTGAAACCGGTTCGGTTTTAAAGAAATTGAAACCAAACCGAATCGGTCATTTATGCCAACCGAGCCGGTTCGGTCCGGTTAACACCAGTTCGATTTAATCGGTTTTTTAAGAATTGGTGATGCTGAGTTGGGCTGGGCTGGAATAGACTAATTGGGCTGGGTTGGACTAAGGGCCCACTTTTGATTTGGAAAGAAATAATTAAAATGCACACAAAATTACCATGGCAAGAGTCGAACTTGGGTCTGTGAGGGGAAAGTTCAGCATGGCTACCAACTCATCCATTAGCAGTACATGTAGCATATATCTGATTATTAAATATATGTATATTTCTCGGTTTCCGGTTTTAAACCGAACCGAAATAATTGAAACCGAAAACCGAATCGATATTCTGGTTCGGTTCGGTTTTTCGATTTTTATAGGAAAAAAACCGAACGGTTCGGTTTTTTTACTGCTCGGTTTGATTCGGTTTTCCGGTTTTTTCGGTTTTTCAGTTTTAATTTTCACCCCTATATTTAACCCCTTATAAGGATATATAATTTCATTGTTTGTTTGGGGTTACTAAAGAATATCTTGGTAATCTAAAAATTTTGGAATCTATATTTCTCAGATATAATGGCATTTGATTACCTTCAAATTCAGGTGTTTTCTATTATTCTTTACGAGGAGGTAATTTTTATTTCTATAATTTTAACCCTGCTTAATTAGGAAAAGTTTGCCAAAAAAAAACAGTGAGGAAAACAACCTATACTCTCATGTTTCCGCTTTTTTTTTTATAATTCTATAATTTCAACAAGTTCCATTTTATATTATTAATCTTAATCATATCTCTTTTTATACAATAGGTTTGATCAAAATCATCTCTCACTATGTTAGATTTTTTATAATGTTTTGTTTTGTTGTTCATTTTGCTTCATTTGATAAAGATTTTTTTCGCTAGATTTTAATTTAATGGTATTTTGATTCCCCTTCCATATAATTTATATACCCCAAGTAGCTTTGAGTTGAATACTATTATTGTTGTTCTTGCATTTTTTTATTTATTTACTTCATGATTGAATTTATCTCTATTTGTAAATTATGGATGGATTATGTAATATATTATATAATATAGTGAGAGGTGATTAACTATACATTCAATGATAATAAATAAATAAAATATATTAAACAAAATAATATGGATGTAAGAACCCACCAATCATATTCATTTACTTCCTCTCTGTTTTTTTTAAATAATTTATATTTTAAATTCATATTACAATAATGCTTACGTTGATTGGGATTCTTTTTTTTTTTTTAACGTCATTGTGATGGAAAACATAAAAGGAAAGAAAAAGTATTTTTTGAAAATGTCATTCTCTCCTATTAAAACTATACATTCAATGATAATAAATAAATAAGCCATATGTATCCATTAATTACTAAATTAATTTGATGCATGCAAACGAATTAATCCTTTTGTAACGGTGATTCTCTATATATGGAGGGAAGAATTGAATTCATTCATGCAATTGTTCTCGACTCTATAAATAGACGAAAAAAAAGACATTTATAGAATAAAAAAGACAGTTACAGAGATAATATTTAATTGATACTAAGAAACTGAATAACTACACTTTATTACAAACAATATACCATAATTAATTTGAGTCTCAACTCATGCATTGTAAAGCTTTTCCTTACCCTATAAATATAAGTATTTTCATTCCCTTAATTCACTAATTAAATTAAATTAAAAGAACACAAAGAGAAGAAAAAAATGGGTTCATCCTCCAATACACTTGTGATTTCTGCCCTAGTTTTAGTGGTGGTGTGTTTTATAACCCTTACATACGGTGTTGGTGCTGAAGAGGCCTTCCTCATTCCATACAAGACCACGGTCCATATAACCAATGCCCTAGAGAATAAAGAGACTGCCACCATTCACTGCAAATCGAAAGACAACGATCTCGGAGTCCAAACTCGGCCCTTGGACAAAGCTTGACTTCACTTTTAGACCAAACATTCGGGGGACGACACTTTTTTTCTGTAACTTTGCTTGGCCGGGAGTCTCCCCAAAAGCCTTCAATATTTACGACGCAAAAAGAGACGTGGATCAATGCGATGATTGTTATTGGAGTATTCACGATTTTGGTGCCTGTTTGGCAAACCCACATAATAGTAAAGAAAACCCACTTTGCATTGGCTATTAGCTATACCCTTTCATGTTTCAATGTAACCCTAAAAAAATATGCATCCTAGCTACCATATAATTATAGTGGTGTGGTGCTATATATTTAAATAAATGAGTCCACTTTTTAACGATACATCTTTCTTTTCATTTCAGTTTAATTACATACATTTATTCATTAAATCAATATATTGAATTGTTGATTTGGTGAAAATCTTTAGATGTTTCATCGTTACGCAATCAAATTTCGTGTTTTTTTAAGTATTTAGAATATGGGCATATTAGGAGTTTTTTTTTCCTATAAAAAAAAATTCTGTGCTATTAAAGAAGCTCATCAATTTTTACTTTTTCTTATTTAGCCTTAATCTACTATTTAACATATAAGCAAATTAATATATTTGTTGTTAAATAATAATTTAATATTTATTTTCTATGTACAAATATTATACATATATAATTTAATTGATATAGAGTTTTGCCGTATTGGGCAACTCTTGCCTTTGTTAACCGTTGTAAGTTGGGTTTGGTTTAGGGTACAAGCAAACACCAATATCATAGATTAGTAACTATTTGTGTTTTACGAATGAATTTCTTCTACCCCTTTATCTGTTGTATGCAGGGGCTTTAGATTTGTTTTTAGATATTTTATGTTACAGAAGATATAGCTAGGTTTTTAAAATTGTATTCTAAATCTACATTTTTAATTTTGCATTAATTAGACTCCTTGAAATTATATGGGTTATAAATGCCTAATGAAAAAAATACTTTGAATGTTGTTAAAGAATTTTACATCTTAAAAATGAAAAAACTTAACAATGTTTATAAATTTATGGACAACTTCATTTATTATGAATTGGTTTTGAGATAAAAACTCATAATTATTCAGATGATATTGTAGCTTAATATACTCAAACTTGTAAATATAGTAAATTTTGAACGGGTTAATTAGTGATCAACATTGACTCACTATTTTTACATGAAGTTAATCACTGATAAGTGAAAACAAAATTGCTATATTTGCAAGTAGTTTTATGCAATGATATTTTTACAAATATTACATCAAAATTGGCTATTTAGTGAAATTTCTCTAAAAACAAAAGGGAAATTTCATAGGAGAGTTGATTTTTTTTTTGTAATATTTGTAAATATAACATTTTTATAAGTATTTACCGATATAACATTTTTTTTTAAATCCCCACTTACGTGAATCGGTAAAATCAGTTATTAATTAAGGTAAACTAATCATAATAATGATGGCTGTCGAAACCAGCAAAATATAAAATAAACTTGCTTTGATAATTAACTCGTAGTAACTGGAAGCAAGGTCGAACCCACAGAGACAGGTAAACTAATTAAATGTTATCAAAAAGGGGGATTTTGAGATTTTGAAATAATAAAAGACAGAATTTAATCTCTCGTTGGAACAAAGAGTTTAGTTAGACATAATTGTAAAGAAAAATAACTAAGAGAAGTTTCTAAAAAGTGATAAAGAGAATGCCCTAAAAACTAATGAAAACTAATATTTATAGGCAGATTTTCGTTCTCGTTGCAGCGGCCATGGAAAGCTCATCGTTGCGGCGATGGTGGAGATAAACGTTGAATACACGCAAAAACTGCTTCTATCGCCGCGGCGACAAGCCAAAAAAATGAGAAAATCTTCCTTTTCAAGCCTTTTACAATTTGGTTTATTTCTAACAACTTGAAATTACCTGATAACAAGAAAACCAAATAAATCAATTCAAAAACTCTCGGAACTAAGCATTTTAGGGGATAAAACATTTAAATTAAAAACATAAAAACGAGTTATCAAATGAATATTATGAAGTAATAAATCAGTGATTATGTATAAAGAGAAACGATGATAACATACATTAAATCAATGTTTATATGTGTGGAACTAGTAGCAATTTTATGTGTGAGTTTGGGCCGCTTTATGCTATATTTAAAAATAAGTTTTTGGGTACCTATTTTTATAAATACTAGTCAATATTATGTTCGTTGCATGTGTACACATGTATTTTTAGTGGATTCTTCTTTGTAGATCTAAGCTACAAAAGACGATTAAACAAACGCTTCTTTCTCCTTTTCTTGATGGGGTTTTTCCTTATAACTCTCGTCCATTTCTTTTCTTGATCAGTTTATCCCTCTCTCATGGATCGGGGACTGGATTTTCATGTAAGAAAATGGACACTTCTTTCACCAACTGTGCTTCTCCTCCTCCAGTTGCAGGTTATATATCATGGATTTTGTGATAATAATCGCTCTTGATTATCGAAGTTGATAATATTCAAAACCCTTTTTCTTTTCAATTTCCAAGTACATGAAACCGAGGTATAATAAAAAATCGTGGATGATTCAAAGAATTGAAAGATAAGTTTAGACGCTAGTTTTTTTTAGAGATTGAGAGATGTAAGTTCAGGGACAATGAAAGGATAAAGGGAAGAAATGATGGTAAAACGGAAACCTAAAGATTATCCCGTAATTCTCAGTTTTAATCTAATAGAGATTAAGTATAATTCTACTATATGTGCACATTTCCTATACTTTCTTCTTAGATATTTTAATAACGTTATTTGATTTTAGTGAGAATCTTTAGATACATCATCGCGCATCAAGATTCTCATTTTTTTTAAGGATTTCCTAAAAGAAAATGAATACTTTTTAGGATTGTTAAGTAGGGTTTGGGGGCTTTTTTTTAGCTACCTTAATCTACTTTTTAAAATATAAATTAACTGGCATATCAATATATATATATATATATATATAGATTAATATCACTAATAAATTATCCCTTGATTCATGGATCATATCTTTTTGTTGATATGAATTTCCATATTTTTTTTCTCGTTCTATTTTTTTAATTTCGTTTTTTTATCAACACAGTTACGTTTTCTTCTTTCTTCTAGGGTTTATCATCATTCTTTTTTTTTGGCATTTCTGTTTTATTTCCATATGCGTTCCATATTGATTATCTGTGTTTTCTTCAGCATTGCTCAATAAGATCACGTCTATATTTGTTAAACATTTATTCTTCTGTACTAATATCAAAATACACAAAAGAATGTAAATGTTTAATAAAAGTAAACTATCATTAGTACTTACATCGGTTTTGTTATCTTCTTCCTCATCTTGTATATGTGCTCTGTCCATCCACATTTTTTCCTTATCAGAGGTGTGATACATTTAACCTGTAACAAAATTTTTCAGTATCAAATTAATTTGTTAATAAAAATATCTCACATTTATTAATAAATTTTCCCATATCTAACATTTTACATAATTAGCTGTTATTTTATAGGAAATATGATGGTTGATTTATATGGAGAGCAGAATCTGTCTTTTCCATCACATCATAGATGGCGTGTGGATACATGATGGGTATTGATGAAATTTTTTTGTCCAACACGGTTTTTATGATAAAAACCCTTTTATTTTGGATACATGTGAAATTAACACTATATATTTAGCCCCTTATTAGGGGTATATAATTTCATTGTTTGTTTGGTGTATTAAAAAATATCTTGGTAATCTAAAATTTTTAGAATCTATATTTCCGAGATATAACAGTATTTGATCCTTCAAATTCAGGTGCTTTCTAATATTCCCTACGAGGAGGTAATTTTTATTTCTATAATTTTTAACCCTATTTAATTAGGAGAAGTTTCCCAAAAAAAAAAATTAGGAAAACAACTTACTGTAACAGCCCGAAAATCCCAAAATACATATAGACCAATAATCAACAGCTGAAGCATTGAAAACAAATCATATCCATTCTTTTTATTTAAAATCAAGTTCAACACAATTCAAACCGATCGGTTTTACTTCAAAATTTAAAACGTAAAAATAAAACAACCTTAAATCAGTGTTTAGAAAATTATCAAACAAAAGTATGATCGACATACTTATTTAAAACAAAACGAAAACATGATCGAAATCAAATCCCAAAACAAATAAAAAGAAAGATAAATATCGCCGGCGTGCAAATCCATGCCAACCGATCACCACCTCGAACCACATCAGCCACCGAGCCTCTTCTTTCCTTTACCTGAAAAAAAAGTTGTAGCATCATGAGGCTACGCTTAATGAGTAGAAAAATTTTAAAATAAAAATCATGCCATGAGAGATTTTTTAAGACTTTAAGTCCATAACCGGCCTCACCGACTTTCGAAAGTTCACTTCCTCCAAAACACTCGGAGTCTAACCCATCATTCCAATACATATGCATATCTCTTAATCCTCGAATTAACAAGATAAAACACTCAAAACAGTTTTAAACACTCTTTTCTCAATTTAAAACTTTTCGATTTAAAATTTTCACTAATACCTCTACCTCTTTGCCCGCGAACAAAGAGAGGCTACGCTCAATAAGGAATTTAAACAATCTTTTCTCAATTAAAATCCTTACGAGAAATAGTATTTTCCATTGTACGGATGGAATGAACCTGCTCCGTTAAGTGCTGTAGAGTTGTGCACAACCGTATAATCCCCCTTAACGGTAATATTCTTCTTTAAGCAAGACATTTGCCTAAAGAGAACATACTACCATATTACCCGAGGTATTTAAGTAATATGATTTCACTCATCACTACCATGATGCTCAAATTGAGTCTAAACTCAAAATTTTCGAAACAACTCACTTTTTAGGTCGAACTTTCCTAAAACTTAATTTCTAGAAAATTCACCTTTAAATCATTCTAAAATACCCCAAAATCACCCATAATACCATTTTGGGTTCACTTCCAACAACTCCCAATGACTGTCAAATCTAGAGACGAAACTAGCCTAAACTAGTGTAGTTTCTCTCCTTTTTCGAACACTCTAATTCTACCATAATTCTAACTAAAATCCAGCGATATAATGGCTATAAAATCACTCCCAAAATAGCCCCTAAACATAAATAAAGACATACCAAAGATCCAGAGCACAATAATTATAAATAACTAACCACCTAGGCTTAATTTTTGGCTTAAATGGGCACTAATCCTTCATTAAGGTATTCATAACAAGTAACATTAGAACACTTTAAAACATCCAAAACATGCTTAAAAATCCAATTTCAAAGTCAAAATACATAGGGAAGTAATTTAGGCAAAACCCGATATCGATAGTCCTTTTAAGCATGGAAAATTCCATATTTCACTTTCTTTAATCCACACTTTAATCCCATTACAAACAGTCCCATGAACCTCTTATTATGCATAAAATCATCCAACTAACATACTTAAATTTTATAGGTTTAACTATTACAGAAAAAGGAAAATACAAACATGCACAATTTAAAGTTTAACACAATTCTACTCACCTTAAATTTGCGTTTTCAAGAATCTTACTTCTCTTTTAAAATATGAGAGAAATAATCTCAACCTTTTGAAACTTATCTAATTTTAAAAACATCGATAAATACAACCTACAACGATGAATTAGAAAAGAAAAATCGATCAGAGTCGAAAAAATCATATCAAATCCGAAGGGTTTTTAAACCATAACTTTTTATACAGAACTGATCTTGCTATAAAACTAATGTTAATGGAAAGATAACGGAAAAACGATCAGAATGGACTGCTTACTTGCGTAAATCAGAGTCCGGATGAGGAAGTTATGGAGAAATCAATTCGGGAGATGCCTTTAGGCGAAAATGGGAGAAAAGGGGATAAATGGGGACTGGTTTTCGGATTAGGGAAGAGGAAGAAGAAGAATTTAGGGTTTAAACCCGATTTCAGTTAATTACGAAAATGTCACTATGCAAAAACGATCATAACTCATTCATCGGGACTCAGAACTATGAGCCGTCAGTTGCGTTGAAATCATAATGATGAGACGATCCACATCATTTAAAAATATTAAATTAAACTTGTGGTTTTAATTTCGAGGTTTTTGAGAAATAACCAAAATACCCTTACAAGATAACGAGGTATTTTTCACCGAATTCATCAACCCAAATTCATTAGTATCATTTTGAGAGAATTGAAATAATTTCCAATTTTTTTATACTCTTACTTGGTAACGGGTCGTTACATATACTCACGTTTCCACTTTTTTTCATAATTCTATAATTTCACCAAGTTCCATTTTATATTATTAATATCAATCATATCTCTTTTTATACAATACGTTTGATCACAATCATCTCTCACTATGTTAGATTTTTTATTTTGTTTTGTTTTACTATTCATTTTGCTTCATTTGATAAAGATTTTTTCCGCTAGATTTTAATTTAATGATATTTTGATTCCTCTTCCATACATTTGATATACCCCAAATTCCTTTGAGTTGAATACTATTATGGTTGATCTTGCATTTTTTTTAACTTACTTCATGATTGAATTTATCTCTATTTATAAATTATGGATAGATTATGTAACATATTATATAATATAGTGAGAGATGATTAACTATACATTCCATGATAATAAATAAATAAAATATATTAAACAAAATAATATTATTGTTAGAACCAACCAATCATATTCATTTACTTCATCTCTGGTTTTTTTAAATAATATATATTTTAAATTCATATTATTCTATAATGCTTACGTCGAAATGGATTCTTTTGGTTTGAACGTCGTCATTTTGATGGAATCATAAAAGGAATGCAAATGTATTTTTTGAAAATCTCATTCTCTCCTATTAAAACTATACATTCAATGATAATAAATAAATAAGCCATATGTATCCATTAATTACTAAATTAATTTGATGCATGCAAACGAATTAATCCTTTTGTAACGGTGATATTCTCTATATATGGAGGGAAGAATTGAATTCATTCATGCAATTGTTCTCGACTCTATAAATAGACGAAAAAAAAGACATTTATAGAATAAAAAAGACAGTTACAGAGATAATATTTAATTGATACTAAGAAACTGAATAACTACACTTTATTACAAACAATATACCATAATTAATTTGAGTCGCAACTCATGCATTGTAAAGCTTTTCCTTACCCTATATATATAAGTATTTCCATTCCCTTAATTCACTAATTAAATTAAATTAAAAGAACACAAAGAGAAGAAAAAAATGGGTTCATCCTCCAATACACTTGTGATTTCTGCCCTAGTTTTAGTGGTGGTGTGTTTTATAACCCTTACATACGGTGTTGGTGCTGAAGAGGCCTTCCTCATTCCATACAAGACCACGGTCCATATAACCAATGCCCTAGAGAATAAAGAGACTGCCACCATTCACTGCAAATCGAAAGACAACGATCTCGGAGTCCAAACTCTGGCCCTTGGACAAAGCTTCAGCTTCACTTTTAGACCAAACATTCGGGGGACGACACTTTTTTTCTGTAACTTTGCTTGGCCGGGAGTCTCCCCAAAAGCCTTCAATATTTACGACGCAAAAAGAGACGTGGATCAATGCGATGATTGTTATTGGAGTATTCACGATTTTGGTGCCTGTTTGGCGAACCCGCATAATAGTAAAGAAAACCCACTTTGCATTGGCTATTAGCTATACCCTTTCATGTTTCAATGTAACTCTAAAAAAATATGCATCCTAGCTACCATATAATTATAGTGGTGTGGTGCTATATATTTAAATAAATGAGTCCACTTTTTAACGATACATCTTTCTTTTCATTTTAGTTTAATTACATACATTTATTCATTAAATCAATATATTAAATTGTTGATTTGGTGAAAATCTTTAGATGTTTCATCGTTACGCAATCAAATTTCGTGTTTTTTTAAGTATTTAGAATATGGGCATATAAGGAGTTTTTTTTTCCTATAAAAAAAACTTCTGTGCTATTAAAGAAGCTCATCAATTTTTACTTTTTCTTATTTAGCCTTAATCTACTATTTAAAATACAAGCAAATTAATATATAAATGTTTCATCTTCACGCATTCAGATTCCCGTGTTTTTTTTTAAGTATTCAGAAAGGTTCTCTTAACTTTCTCTTACCACATTTCTGTTAGATAAGCCATGATAAATTTCTCTCATAAAATATTGTCTTGGTTTTATATTGTTCTTTTGTATTTTCTATGATTCAAAGAGAAAAAGTGAAACTGAAACGCCTTCCATTTCAGGCATAATGAGCTTGCACATTTAATCTGCCCTATCAAATATATTTTTGGGAAATTTTGTAGATGCCAATTTCATTCTATGGGGGCTAGGGATGGCAACGGGGCGGATCGAAGCCATGAATGAAAGTTATCGCCATTCAAAGAAGGTGAAACCAGAACGGTTGAAGATCCATCAGAATGATGGAGATAGTATATAGATTGTTTTGATGCTCAAATAGGAAACATGTATTGAAGAAGAAGATGGATTATAAGTCGTATATGAAGCCGATGAAGTAGCCATGGATGAATATTCAAAGATTCTGATGAAAATCAACAAAAACAAAAAAGGAATTGAAGAAGTTTCTAAGAGAAAACGATGAGAAGATGAAAAATGTCCAAAAAGGAAAGAGAGAATCCCCAAGAAGAAAAGAAATTCTGAAAATGAAAAGGAATATTTTGGTGCGATGAAAACAAGGAACGAGGATGGAAGTTAAGAACGAGGCAGAAGATATGTGTAATATTCTATTGATACCATATTGAATGAAAGAATTTCTTTATTGATTAACTTAGTTATTACAAGGGTATATATAGAGAGAGAGAGAGAGTTAGTTAGTTTGTTTGCAACTAACTCAAGTAACAAACTAACTAATACTAACAATTACAATTATGTCCCAATATGAATACATTTTCCACTCCTCATATATCACATATGGATGTTGTGCATAACCTATTTAGGTTCTTGTAAGCATCTCTGGTACATGGAATTCAATTTTCCATTACTTTCCTCTTCATCTCTTCAGTTGCGCACCTTCGTTGATGTTGACTTGGCTACTTGCCCTGATACTAAACGTCACGTCACGGGTTTCTGCGCTTTTCTTGGCAATTTTGTCATATTTGAAGGCCAAGAAGAAAATCACTATGCTTCGATCTTTACCTGAGGCAGAGTATAAAAATTTAGCTGTTCTCAGAAGTGAAATTATATGATTTTAACTAGTTTTTGGGACTTTTATTAACTACATTATAATTTTATTTATTTTGTAGGTTAGCGAAGAAAAGAGAAAATTTCTTAGACAAGAGATTAAAGATTTTAAAGAAGAAAAGAAGAGAAGAAAAGGATGGAAAAAGGATTAAAGATGAAGAAAATAAGTAAAAATAAGATGTTGGCAAGAAATTGGTCAAGCAATGCATCGCTTGAACTTGAGCGATGACTCGTTTGGCTGTCAAGAGACGCATTGCTTGAGACGCCTTGCTTAGATTCAAGTGATGTGTTGCTTGTACGTAATCTAAACTGCCGCCTTTTTTTCTTTACTGGCCATAGATTAATTGATTTTAATTCTTAAATCTAACACCCTGGAGAGGTAGCTTTGGGATAGAACTTAAGAACATAACTAAGAGAGAATTAGAGTCACTACAAAAAAACTGTCAATTTGCGACCAGAAAATTGCGACCAAATGGTCGTTTTTAACCAAAAATGCGACCAAAAATGCGACCAACTGAGTGGTTGCTAAAAAGCTGGTCGGTTTTGAATTTGTGCGACTGGATGGTTACAAATATACGACCAAAAATTTTTGGTCGCAAAAAAGTCAAACTTTTAAAAATGCGACCAGATGGTCACTTTTTAGGCGACCATATGGTCGCATTTTAAGTAAGCCTAAAAGTGACCATTTGGTCGCATAAAAAGTGACCAAATGGTCGTAATTTTTGTGACCAAATGGTCACTTATTGGCTCAGTTAAAATGTGACCAGATGGTCGCCTAAAAAGTGACCATCTGGTAGCATTTTATGTGAAAGATAAGTGACCAATTGGTCACATAAAAAAGTGACCAATTGGTCACATAAAAAAGTGACCAAATGGTCGCATTTTATGCGACCAAATGGTCACTTTTAGGCTTACTTAAAATGCGACCAGATGGTCGCCTAAAAAGTGACCATCTGGTCGCATTTAAGAATTTTTTTTTAATTTAAATTTCAATAATTAGTTAATTATTTATTTAATTAATATTAAAATTTCATAAAAAAAATTGGAATTAAAATAAAAAATATATATATCAAATATTAAAAAAACGTTTTATACAGTCGAAAGAATCCTATAACTCTGCTGCGGAGGCCGGGGTGGGAGGAGGCGTCGATGATGAAGGGCCGCCGCTTAGAGATCTCAAGTACGCGGCCAAAGCGGCTGCGACCTGGACCTCGACTCGTGCCCGCATGTCGGCCTCAATAGCGACGACTCGAGTAACGAAGTCCTCGCGCATAGCCTCCATGTCCGCGAGCAGCCGCTTTCAACCGGAGAAAGGCGGTAGGAGCTAGTGCTCGCTCCGCTCCGCGAGGCCTGGGCACATCCGCATAAAGGCGTCGCCCTACAACCAAAATAAACTAATTTAATACTAATTACGTAAGTAAAATATTGAAATAAATTTAATTAATTAATTAATGAAATAATGTTAATTAAACTAACATAAATTAAGTAAATAATTTAAAATAAACTAATCAAATTAATTTGAATAAAAGTAAATTGAAATTAGATTAATTGAACTAAAATTAATTCAATTAAACTTAAGATTCATTAATTAAAACTAAAATAAACTAATCAATTAATTTGAAATAAAGTAAAGTAAAATTATATTAATTGAACTAAAATTAATTGAATTAAACTCAAATTAATTTAATTCAATTAATTTTAGTTTCAATTAATCTAATTTTAATTTACTTTAATTCAAATTAATTGATTAGTTTATTTTAGTTTTAATTAATTAATCTTAAGTTTAATTGAATTAATTTTAGTTCAATTAATCTAATTTTAATTTTCTTTAATTCAAATTAATTGATTAGTTTATTTTAGTTGTAATTAATTAATCTTAAGTTTAATTGAATTAATTTTAGTTTCAATTAAACTAATTTTAATTTACTTTAATTCAAATTAAATGATTAGTTTATGTTAGTTTTAATTAATTAATCTTAAGTTTAATTGAATTAATTTTAGTTTCAATTAATCTAATTTTAATTTACTTTATTTCAAATTAATTGATTAGAATACTTAAACAAAATTATTCTAATTAATTAATCTAATTGTACTTTACTTTAATCAAATTTAACTAAAGTTAAGTAATTAAACAATTTTTATTTATTCATTAAACTAAAATTAATTAATTAAATTAGTGTAATTAATTAATTTAAACTACTTAAGTATAATTGAAGTTAAACTATTTGAATTAATTACCCTACTTTAAATTAATTGATTTAATTAAAGTAATCTAAATTACATTAATTAAACTAAAATTAAAATTTAAACTAGTGTAATTATAAATTAATTTAGTTTAATTTTATTAAATTAAAGTAAACTATCTTAAATAAACTAAATAAGTAATTAAACTAAATTAGAATAAGTAATTAAATTAATTACTACTTAAATTGAATTAAAGTAAACTAAGTTAGATTAATTAAACTATTAGATTAATTAAACTAAAATTACTTAATGTAACAAAATTAAACTAAACTAATTAATTAGTTAATGTAAACTAAAATGCTATGAATTAAACAAAAGTAAACTAAGTAATTGATTACACAAATTTAGATTCATTAAACTAAAACTAATTAAATTAACAAAACTAAACTAAACTACTTAATTGAAAACTAAAAACTAAAACTAAGTAAAATAAATTCTTAAACTAAACTTCAATTTTATACGAAAACTAACCTCGTAATAGAAACCGGGATTGGGGTTTGAGGGTTTTAGATTTAGAGTAAGAACGGAACGGAACGGGAAGAAATAACGGGGAACGGGAGAGGGGAAAGAGAGAAAAGAACAAAAAGAGAGGAAGAAAAAGAGAAAGGAAGAAAAGAAGAAACGGGGAAAGGAAAAGCGATGGGAATTTAAATCGATTTTGCGACCAAATGGTCGCAAATATGTAATCATGACAAGAAACGAAAGGTCGCGCGTCTTTGGGGAAAATGGCGACCAACCGGTCGCATTTCTTGAGATATTTGCGACCATATGGTAGCATTTCATGAAAAAGCGACCATATGGTCACCACTTTACAATGATCCATAACTTGTCATATCACGAGTCCCATCAATAATTGCGACCATCTGGTCGCAATAATGAAATTCACAGCCAAATATTGCGACCAGATGGTCGTAATCTTTAAATTCACCGCCATAAATTTCATTGAAATTTAAATTTACCGCTCATTTTTGCGACCATATGGTAGCCATTTTAATTATATTTTTTAAAAATATAATTATAAAATGCGACCAACTGGTCGCATTTCACTTCTAAATTACTACCATGTGGTCACCTTTTCTTCTTCTTCTTCTTCTGTTTCTTCATCAGATTCATCGTCTCGAATAAATTGAGCATCAATGTCACGTGCGTGAGAAGTGGAAGCATTTATATCATCATCATCATGCAATGTTATCGTTCCATCATTCAAAGGACGACAGTACTTGCATTCTGACCATCGTTGATTGCACGAGATCGTATCTCATCTTCTTGAAAAGCAACAGCTTCCTCTGCGTGGTCGTCTTTCTCGGACAAGTTTTCTTCTACCTGGCGTGGTTTAACTTTACAAACAACTAACCAATCTGGCCGGATCTCGTCTATTAATCGGATAGTTCAGGTAATAAACTTGAATCGCTTGTGAAGCCAGGACGAACCTATCGCGGTGCGCATATGCTTAGACTTCTTTACCTCAACGATTTGTAAATGATCAATCTTACGGACTCGCCTCGCTGGTTGTCTCGAACCAAGTGCGGTTGAAGGAACAATGCGTTTTAACGTCGAACTTGCGTATTGAATCTCAAGAATCTCATCGATTACTCAAGTAACCGTCTTCGTTTGTCTAAACACGTGACCTTTTATGCAAACACCACCGTTGTTTGTTGCCCTGTTCATCGAATGCGCCTTCGTTTGAAATCGAATCGCGTTTCCGACGTATCCACCATACGACCTTGCTATCCGTCCCAGGTCCCTTTGCCAAAGAAATGATGCGAGGATCATCCACCAGGTAATGTAGGGAGTCAACCTGTGTCATTGTCCACATACAAGAATGTTAGGAAGATAGTAATTGTTTCAACATAATGCAACGGTTGTTTGACAATTTAAAATAACTCACGTATGCACTGAACCAAGAACGAAACTCTTTGTCGATTATTGACCCCTCCTCAGCGTCTGTAAGACCAACTCGTGTCATTCGAACATATACGTTTAGAAATAATCTGTATGTTACAAAAATAGTTAGCAAATAGTTTTTAATTGTTTATGCGATGGAATAATGTTAAGTTACAAACTCACTCTATGTAAGGCTCGATCTCTGCGCAGTTGCATAACACGTATGTCTGCATTACGTGATACTCAGAATCGGTCAACGGCCTTTGCACTGATCTTCCAACTATCATGCCAGGTTCCATAAAAATCGGCAAGTCGTTCATGTCAACACCTTCAAGTAAATTATCAACAACGTTTCGTTTTGACGGTCGAAACTGCTCTGCAATGTGTTGATCAAAGTAGTATGAAGAAAATGTGGTAGTCTCTTGCGTCAGGTACGCACTACAGATAGATCCTTCTACTCGTGATCTATTTCCAACCATCTTTTTCAACCGACGTAAGTACTGTGGGTACAAAACATTATTAACATTCGATGATCACCTGATCTTGATTCATACGCGTACATTACAAAATAATCGTGCTTACCTTTCAAATGGGTACATCCACTGGTAATGTACGGGACCCCCTAAGAATGCCTCGTATGGAAGATGCACTGGAAGATGCTCCATGGAGTCAAAAAAGCCAAGTGGGAACATTCGCTCCAACTTACAAATAATAACAGCGATCTCTGAACTCATTGAAGCGACAGTAGCTTCCGTCGACTCTGTACATGTCAAGTCCCTGAAAAAAACACTCAACCTGGGCAAGCGGCTCCCAATGTCTATTCTCTCTAGGAACGGCTCAACGCGACGGGCATCAATCGTTGCATGAATATATGACAATCGTGGCTTTTCATCCCGAACATGATATGTTTTTGATTGTCTATACACCGACTCAAATTCAAACGTATCCGTCCGGGAATTTGATGGATTTGATCCACTCAAATAATGTTTTCTTTTCATCCGTCGTCAACATGTACTTTGCTTTTGCGTAATTATCATTGTCGCCAGGCTCCAACTCAGGACGGTCACATATCTCCCGTATATCATAACGTGCCTTGATTGTCCTTCGTTTTTCCCGAACGTTCAAAATCGTATTGAAAATGTTGTCAAAGAAATTCTTCTCGATATGCATTACATCAAGATTGTGTCTAATCGGTAGATTTTCCCAATATGGTAGATCCCAAAAAATACTTCGTTTCTTCCAACCCGTGTTTTTTCCAGACGCATTGTTTGCACTCTCTGCACCTTCCACCGGTAATCTTCTGCATCCCTATAGTATCTATATATCGCAGAATGCTCTTCCACTATACATGGTCGGGGGGTTTGTTTTCTTACTCGTCGACCCTTCTTCCGGTCCACGCCGTTTGAACGGAAAGTGTGATTCAAAGGCAAGAATCGACGGTGACAGCCAAACCAACAAGTTTTCCGACCATTTCTGAGATAAAATGCATCTGTGTCTAGCATACAA
Source organism: Gynostemma pentaphyllum (assembly GCA_028015215.1). Classification (NCBI taxonomy): domain Eukaryota; kingdom Viridiplantae; phylum Streptophyta; class Magnoliopsida; order Cucurbitales; family Cucurbitaceae; genus Gynostemma; species Gynostemma pentaphyllum. The sequence continues at coordinate 42,042,965 of CM051346.1, read as the reverse complement.
TGCGGACATGCGTATGTCCCCGCCGTACTCCATCCTTTAAGAGGAGGAGATTGAGGTTCACACAATTAACTACAATGACTAAGGAAAGCAATAACAAAAGCTAAACACAGACTCAAAAATGTATATGAAAGCAATTAAATATCAACATACCTGACAACATTGAATACGCAGGGAAGTCACTGATCGTCCAGATTAACGCGGCGCGCATCAAGAAATTTTGTTTCTTCAAAATGTCGTACGTCATAACACCGTCAGTCCACAACCTTTTCAACTCTGCAATAAGTGGTTGCAAATACACATCCACTTTCTGTTTTGGACTTTTCGGCCCAGGTACGATCATCGTTAGAAAAATCACCGGGTCTCGCATGCACATCGAGGGAGGTAAGTTATACGGGGTTACCATGGTCTGGCCAAACTGAATATTGTGCCCTTGGATGCCCCGAACGGGTTGAAGCCATCGTGCATAAGCCCAATCGGCGTTTTCGGATCTTGTGCAAAATCCGGGATGAAAATTATTTAAATGCTTCCATGCCGCAAGATCGAGGGATGTCTCATAACACCTTCATCCTTGTGAATGCTCGTGATGCCATCTCATATGCGAGGCCGTCACATCCGATGCATACAACCGCTGGTGCAGGCGTGGGTTCAGGGTAAATAGAACATCCTGGCATTCGAATCAGCCGCGTTTCCCTTGTTTGTATCTTGGAAGAAAATAGGATTTGCAATGATGCAGGTCCTCATCCACATCCCAGGAAATCATGCATCCGTTTTGACACGAATCTATTTTCTCCACGGGTAATCCAAGTCCCTCCACTAGCTTTTTCGTGTCGCATAAAGCGTGGGGCGATTATTTTCTTCTGGAGCGCATCGACGAAACCACGATGCAATCGCATCAAATCCTCTACCCGGTATGTTGTATCGCGCCTTTATATTTAAAAGTTTCGTAGCAAGCGCAAGTTGACTTACCTCACACCCATCGTACAATGGCTTACGTTGTCTTTAGCATCTCGTGCATCTTACGTGCTTCCGGATTCATTTCCTCTTCTACAACCCGTTCATCTTCGTCTACGTTTAAACTTTCACCGAAATTTTCATTGCCCTCATACCCCGCACCATCAATTATCATTTGCTGCATCTGACAATACTGTTGTTCATCATTCCGTTCTTCGTCAACAACCTCTACATTCGAGCTGCTACCTTCGTATCGTCTCGATTCCGTAATGCAACGTCGAACATTTCCTGTGTTTCCCCGAAAACACCCAGGTGATAATAATTCTGCACAAACCCCAAAGTATAAAGATGCACCTTCAACTCAGAACCGGTATGATTCTCCTATTGTCGCATTTCTCGCTTGCAGCGCGTAGCTTTCCACCATACTTTTCATAATAGACAGTTGTCATGCAAAACTCAACAAACTGTTCAACCCCGGCCACGAACTCATCGTTCAAATACCCGTCTATCAAACGAACATACATCCACTCTCTCATTTTCTTTTTTTCTTAATGCTAAGAAACAATGGGTGGAGGGGTTTTTATCATGGACTCCTCTGCTCATTTGCGACCAGATGGTAGTATTTTTGATACCACCTGGTCGCAATTTCCCGCCAAGTTTTCCAGCTATTTTCCTCACTGCCCCGGGTCACATCAAGTCAGAATTTACGACCACATGGTCACTTTTTGGGTGACCGCTTGGTAGCTTTTATCCCACCAAATTCTTTATCAATTATTGGTCCCATAAAAATCACATAATTTGCGACCATCTGGTCACTTTTTATTGCGACCATTTGGTAGCTTTCTTCCTCCAATTATAAGCTACCACTCGCTCACTTTGGGTCACCAAAATTGCGACCATCCTGGTCACTTATAATTGCGACCATTTGGTAGCTTTCTTCCCTCCAAAATTACGCGCCATTTTTTGCTACCAAGGAACATTTTAGTCACAAAAATGCGACCATATGGTCGCAAAAAACACTTTTTATTGTGACCATTTGGTAGCTTTCTTCCCTCCAAAATTACGCGCCATTTTTTGCTACCAAGGAACATTTTAGTCACAAAAATGCGACCATATGGTCGCAAAAAAAGTGACCAAATGGTCACTTAGAGTCAACCTTCAATGAAAGTGACCAGGTGGTCACCAGAAAGCTACCATATTTTTTTGGTCGCAAATTTCTGGTCGCATTTTGACAGTTTTTTTGTAGTGAGTTGGGAAACTTGATTTTGTCATAGAAGTCCAAAAAGAATTTGTGATTAATACACTTATAATTATTGAAATTGAATAGATCTATTGGTTTCTTAATTAGGAGTGAACCTTTAATTTGACATTCAGGAGAGGTAATTGTGTTAACATGGATTTATATTATAAGATCACCCGTAAATTAAATGGTTTTTGATGGTTTTTATGTTACTTTAATAAGTTTTTCTTTTATTATGTAGGTTTTGAAACATATTTGCAAAATAAGGAGAAAAAAGCAAAAGCCATGGGCAGAAATTGTTCAAGTGAGGCATTGCTTGAGTTCAAACAAGGCATTGCTTGAACAATTAGAAGAACTCCATAATTTTTCCTAGCGGGCCATCGCTTGAAGAGTGGCGAGGCGTCGCTCATCTATTTTAATGAAAGTATTGCACAATTTAAGAAAGCCATCGCTTGAAGAGTAGCGAGGCATATCTCAAGCCTTATCTCAGCCATAGACTTCTGTAGCCTATTTAAAAGGGCCCGAGGCTATTTTTCTGGAGGATAATTGGAGACAGCCACCTTCTAGAGCGTTTTTGGAGATTTTCAGCGATTTTCGAAGGAGTTGACACAAATTCTTCATAGCTTATTATTTTTATGTTTTTCATAATATTTATTTTGTTGAATTCTATTTTATGGGTAGCTAATTTTCTTATTCTTAGGGGATTGATGTAGCTTTCAGGTAAATTTTTTTTTTTTTTTTGAATAACTAATTGATGTAATATATAAGAATAATTAAACTACTAATTACGACTATTTAAATAAATAAAAATATTGCTGATTTGGAGAAATGAAATGATTTTTCATAGCTGTATAATCTTCTAAAATTTATTTTAAAATTTTGAAATCTGAGATGTAAGTAGTTAACAAATAAACTTGAAACAAATGAGATTAAAATAGTTTCACTATGCCATATTAGACAATTTTAAAGATGATAAAATAATAGGGTGATTTAAATATCTAGCAACTAAATTAGCTATTTTTTAATTTTTAGCCACTTAAATATTTTTTTAGTAAATGGCCACTAAGAGAGAGAAATCTATTATAAAAATACTAAAATGATCCTCAAGTGTTAAATAAAAAAATAAAACAATAAATATGAGAAAATAATGGAGATTACACTTGATAAAAAAAAGAAATACAAATACAAAAAAAATCTAAATAGATATACACAAAACCAACTGACAACATACTCTAACCAGTTCAAGCTTCCACCATTTTTTCCGGCAAATAAGAACATCAAGCGTACATTTTGTATCGTCGTTCATCAATGTAGATATACTGTACAAACTAATGTACACTACCTATCATCGTATTGTATTGTACAAAACAATATACAGTAGAGAACGAATGTACTGTACAAGCTTCCCCTCCATTACTGCTGTACAAAGCTTAATCTCCTATTTATCAAGTCGTTGTACACCTCAAAGCGAATCCTCTATCTGCCGCCCCTACCAGTCGTCGACGCCTCCATAGTCAGTCGTTTGCCCATTTTCTCACGTTACCATCTGCTTAAAATAGATCACAAGATTACGATTCACGAACCTCCACACTCATTGTCACACTTACCCATAGCAGCAACCTTCTATCAAAGAGAAACTGAGATCCAATCGCCACCTTAACAGTGCCGCCCATGAGGGCGACGACGGCTAGACGATTACGCACCCTCACGATTCCATAACAGTCATAAGATTTCATGATTTCAAGCACCCGATTCGTTCTCCATAAGTGCCGATTAAAGCTCATTAACGTAACGTGAATACCTAACATGACCTACCATTCGCAAAGCTTAAGATGGTGGACGGCGGTCTAATGGGCAGAAGAAGGCGGTGGGTTTGATGGGTTGAAGCGATGGAGGAAGAAACGATGAAAGTTTTTTTTTTAACTTTGAATGTGATTCTATCAAATATAAGTTTATAACCTTTTGATTCTGTTTTATGAATTTCAATTTTTAAACATTATAATGGGTGGTTGAATCCTCTATGATACAATCTCTACATTTAAACATCATTAATTCACTTTGTTTTAATTCCTACGTTGATATTTTCTGAAAAGTTGTTAAAAAAACAAATCAAAGAAAATCAAATCCTTAGTTAAGGGTATATTAGGAATATTGAAAATTACAAAATCTAAAAATGGCTATAAAATGAAACTTTTAATCACGTGACTAAATAATAAAACAACTCTTAAAAACTGGCTATTTACTTAAGTAATTCAAAATAATAACTACCTATCCCATATTTACTTGTCATGATAAAAATAACTATAAAGTAAGTATCCTAAAAACAAGTATATGAAAATTAAAAGTTGTTAATTATTGGCTACCATTTTTTTTTAAAGCACGTAATTATGGCCGCCAATCGATAACAACCTCTGGCCCAGATTGTAGTTTATGGAGAGGCCAATATCTTGGGCTCAAGTTTTATTTATTTATTTATTTTTTTGGGTGAGGGGAATGGAGTCGGAGACAAAAAAAAAAAAATCGTTTAGAAAATAAAAGGAAATTTTAATAGAAAATATAACCTATTTTCATGTGTTAGCTTTTTAATGCAACTAACAAAATAATAACTTGATTATTACCATCATTAGATAAGTATTTATACAAGCTTAATGAACTAAACTTGATGAGCAGGTAAGGACTTGTTTTGTAACCTTCCCAATTTCTGTTTTTTGTGTTGAGAATCCCACATCGAAAATATGAAGGGAACTCACAAGGTTTATAAGATACATGAGCTACTCCTCTTATTACCAATTGATTTTGAGATGGAACCCCATGATATCTAAGATAGTATCAAAACTCAACAAGTCCAAACGGGTATTCGGTCCAAAAATGGGATTCGACCCAAGAATATGGTGAGCCCAAAAGAGGCATCATCTTGAGGGGGCATGTTAAGAATCTCACATCGGAAAGATGAAGGAAAATCATAAGGTTTATAAGATACATGAGCTACTTCTCTCATTACCAATTGGTTTTGAGATGAAACCCCATGATATCTAAGATCTTGTTTCTATTTCTCATTTTTTTTAAGAAATGGAGTTGTTTGTTCTTGTTTCTCTATTTTTTTAGAAACACTTCCCAAAGTTGTGTAGAAATTTTAGAAACAACAAATTCTAGTTTCTTATTTCTCTTTTTTGTTTCTAAAATTTTCAACACATTGATAAATTATGACGTTGTCCCGTTTTGACTTATAAATATATTATAAATATCCAAAAATTTATATTGATATAATATTTTTAAATATGTCATTTAAAATTGTAATATTTTCAAAATATTTTTATTTTTTTTAAATGAGAAACAGGAACAAAAAATAGTTACCAAACATATTTCTGTTTCTTTTTTCTTCCAAAAACAAGAAATAAGAAACAGTTACCAAACATATTTCTGTTTCTCTTTTTTCTTTTTAAAAAATGAACCAGAAACAAGAAATAGAAATAAGACACTAGAAATGGAAACGAGGAAGGTTATCAAACGGCCCTAAATAACTAAATAATTATTTACATTAATACTTTTCTTGATCTGTAACAAATCAAATCTTGACATAAATACAAGAAGGCTTTTACATCAATGTTGATGGCCTAAAGACAATAAATTATATAAATAAATGTAAAAGAATAAAGATTATAAATTCCAAACATAATACCATCAATCACTAAAAAATGTTAATATAATAAAATTAAAATTTCAATTGGGTTTCACTTACTATCAATTTACCTAGAAGAAAAAATTAGTGTATAACTTTACTCATAATATATATTTAGCATCCATTAACTAAAAATTAAATTATGTTTACAATATTAATGTACCTAGCTCTCAATATAAATCAATACAAATGATCTACATCATTATATAATAATAAAGTCATTTTCTTATACTATATTCAAATTATACAATGATGGAGATCTACTAAATTGACAAGATATATTCAACAAATAAAGTCATTTTCTTATTCTATTGTTGTCATCATCATGATGAAAGTTCCATCTAAAAATTTGTGATGTTTTTAAAATAATAAAAGTTTTTTCTTTTCCATATTTAATAATAAAAGAAAAAACATCATAATATATTAAAAATAATACGTCTTACTAATTAAAAATCAAAAGTATGAATATAATAAATATATTGAATAATATCTCGTAAAAAGATGAGCATGCAAATGGACACGATTAAAGAAAGAGACCGTTCGTATTGTGTGGTTATGAGTGTAAGGTTAAAAGATATACAGACTTTTAGAAACTCAAAACCCAATTGAAATTAAAAAAAAAAAAAAAGAGTTAACACAATTAGAGGAATTGCTTTTTAAACAACAAATATCTGATCGATACATAAGAGAAGACAATTGGGATTTTGGGACAAGATCACATCCTCATATCTAATGCCTTTCTAATCTCATTTTCACGTCTCTTTGCCCAACTTGTTTTCTTTAACATAATTATGACTTTCACATTCATTTTCTTTTTTGGTTCCTCAAAAATTAAAAGCTTCTCAAGATTAAAGATAACTAATTTTAAATGTTTTGTCAATTGAAAAAAAATGTCTCAAGTATTAATAGAAGTTATCTATTATTTCATTATATCCCTTTCTTTAAATCCATATCATCAATTAAAAATTGAATAATCTATAGGGATTTTTTTTATAAATATTTGTTTATGATTGATAAATAAATTAATATTGAATTCTTGATATCCTCCTAACTTAATTCTATGCATTATGCGAAGAGCAAGTGGTGAAGTTAACTTGTTATAATCAAAGAGCAGGGTAGGTTTGAACCTCATCCTTATCCACCTTCCACATTTCACCCTTCTCATGTATCATAAAAATATAAAAAAAAATACACTTATTAATTCTTTTATCTTAATTTTAAAAATAATAAAAGTTTGATTTATTTTTAAAAATTCACTATATACTATCATTAAATTAATAAAAGTAATTCTATTGTTATTGTGGAATGATTAATCTTATTATTATATTTTATGTTTCTTATCGAGATGTCTTAAAATTAAAATTCAATATTTTTTTTCCAAGTTTTTTTGTTTTAATTTTTATGTTTTTGATAAATTTATTATATAATGACTTATTTTCATTATTTAGTAAATGCCAAAAGAATATTATTTTTAAAAAAATTTAAAAACTTTTATTACTTTTGAAATTTACAAATAAAAATATGCTATTTTTTAAAAGAGAAATTCCATAATATGGCATTTTATGAATAGCTACTTTAAAAAATGAGTAAAAGTTTTGAAAATTTTCAAAAGAAAAAAAAATATTTTCTTAAATGTATGTATAGGTTGAATTTCACACTTTCTTTGAGTGAGGGAGGAAAAAAAAATATTATTCTTGAACATTTTCAAAACTTTTTTTTTTTTTTTTTTTATAAATATCAATCATAAAATGTCATTTAAAAAAAAAAACCCAATATTAAATTACACCCAAAAAATACCATGGTCTTATATTATAATATTTTTGAATACATGAATCTATGTTGGGGTCCCGATCCCGATTAGACTTTTAACATTTTTTTTCTTTTCGTTATGGTTTTGTATTTTTATACAAAACTATGTTTTTTTTCATCTCTTAATATCTTAAACCTGAAATTTATCTTGATCCCGCCTACCCCACCTCATTTAAACCTGATCCCTACATTTAAATGTGGTTGGGTTAAATGATATATTTCTGTCTAAACGGGACGGGGTGTAATTGGGATACCATCTCGTCGTACTTACACCCATATTAATCAGATGAACTAGGCTCATATTGATAATCCCCGAGTTAACTTAAAGTTTGGTTTAAAACAATAGCATTAAAATATTTTTGTTTATCTCATCCCATTTTTGTTTTTACTTATTCATATAAATTGAATTTCATTATGCAATCAATCAAAAAAGGCGGCTGGTATCAACTACAATATTATATCAACGTCGTGCTTTGCTACGATGAAAACAACTGTCAGTTTAAAGATCATAGATGAAAAACAGTTAATTTGACACACAAACCATCACTTCAAAGTTCAAATAGTTCCATTGATTAATTAATTCAACATCAATAATTTAAACATATAATCCCAAAAATATCTAAAGATTCATTTATGTGAAATTTTCGCTCATCGACTTATAATCGTCATGTCATTCTTTCACACTCTTATATTTTAAAATCATGAATCTAATAATTATAAGTAAACTGATCATATATTATAACAAACACGTTAAATAAATCTTTTTAGTCATGGATGGACTTATTTTCTAAATACAAAGGTTATTATTTTTATTTTATTTTCTGATGATTTCTTAATGAACTAATCCTTGAAATCCTCCTTTTTCTAATTAAAATTTATTTAAATCTCTAAATTAGCTCAATCAATCAAACCTCAACCAAGACCTGATTAAGAATCCCAGTTCATGTTAGGGAGTTGGAATTGATGCCTCAAAACGCTGTCGGCTAAGGACCCAAGGAGTGGAATTGGTGCCCCTCCATTGCTTTGAAACAGTGTGTTTTGTATGGGGAGCTGATTCATAAGAGAGACATAGGAGGACGTGTTTTGTTCTTCACTCCCAGAAGCAACACTGCCGTAGCTATTGATTAGATTATCGACACCGACACGCCGTGATTTTGCGCCGTTCCATAGCTCATAAGTAAGGCCGCGTTTGGCGGCTTTGGAGCTGCAGCTCGGTGAAGGTAATTGTGATTTATTTCTATGAATAATAAGGTTTCCTTCTCCTGATAACACTCTATCCATGAAACAACTATCCTCTTGTCCGGCAGAAACAACCAGTTCCGTTGTATTAGTCGTCACCGCAGCCGCCCTCAAATACTCCTCCATTCCAGGTTCCATAGTGGTTGATACTTGTGCACTGTTTTTCATGTAAATTCGGCACAAAACCCAATCATCGAGCTACAACACAAGAAAGAAATAAAACAAACAAAGGTTGTCAAAATTGTAACAAATACATGAGCGGTAAATGTTCTGTCAATTAGAGCTGTAATTAGCTGTCAATTTAACTATCGGGTTAACTTTACTATACTTTTCTTTTACTGCCTAATTGATAGTTAAATTGACAGCCTAACCATAACTCTAATTGACAGAATATTTATAGCTCATGTATCCGATAACACTACTAAAGTCATATTGGGAAAGAAATTTCACACGAATAAATATACTGATTCATTTCATGAATGATTTTGTAAAAGTGGTATATTAAATTAACTCGCCAATGCACTAAAATGCCAATTAATAATAAAAAAAAACGAATTAATTAGTATATGCAAGTAAATTAAATTTACCCTTAGAGAGGCTTTTCGATTGATGGGGTCAAAAACAAGAGGCTTGGAATTAGGAATTGAAGTGTCAATGAGCCTAAATTCATGCATGATCCAATTGGTTTTGACACCTTTAGGGGGTTTCCCACCATAAAAAACAAGAGCTTTCTTAACACCAACTTTTTGAGTTCCATTAGAACTTGAACTCATAATAGGCTTATCAGTCCCAGTTGCTTTCCAATACCCAGAAATTGCAGCTCTATTTGGCCTTGCCCCATTTGGATATTTCCTGTCTCTTGGTGTAAAAAAATACCATTCTTGCTTCCCAAACACTGCCTTACCTAAACATATCAAAATAATATAGTGAGCTTTAGAAAAATCGAGGAAACTTTTCCTTACTTTCATATGTGTTATGTATCGTACTTTGTTCTGAATCAATCAGAATAGAAGTATATATATATAAAGAAGGAAACATTAATTAATCTGAATGAGTTAAAGAATTACTTGGAAGCTCCCATGGATCAAACTTATACAAATCAATATCGGCGATGATGGTGACGGGAAGAGGAGAAGAAGAAATCTTCCTTTTAAGATAGTGAACGACAAGCTCTTCATCGGTCGGGTGGAAGCGGAAACCTGGTGGAAGCTGCAGCTGGGATGTAATTGATGAAGAATCTGTGCTTTCTAAGTATTCTTGATCCATCTCCTATATATATCCTAAGTATCCAGAATTTAGAGAGATTAATATAAATATATATATATATATATGTTTGGTGATGAAGAAACAAAGGGAAAAGGGGGGGGTTTGAAGAAAGGGTGAGTGAGGGTTAAGGAGATATTGGTTTGGGAGTGAATGTCATGCTTCTCTTGTGAAAGTATGCAAACATGAAACCAAAAACAAATTTCTGATATCAAGGCATATATCATGTTCACAAGTCACATCCCAGAAAATCCAAACCTTTTTTTAAGTAATTAATTTAAGGGGCAAAGAGTTAAAAATATATATATATAATTCCTCGAATAACATAACTCTTAAATTATTATGTTTTTTTATAAAAGTTTTACTATTTTTAAAAATATCAATTTTTAAAATGCCACTTTGAAAAAATTTCATGTCCTTATTAGTATGGCTATTTTTCCTAATGAATTTATAAAAATTATACAAATTAATTAAACTTGAAAAATTATTGAATTTTAATTAAAAATATCTCAATTAAAAATATAAAAAACAACTAATATTGATCATTCAATAATACAATAGAATTTTTTTATAAAATTAATTAACAATTTATTAATAAATGGAAGGGAATATATTATATTTAAAAATAAATCAATTTTTTTTATTATTTTTAAAAATAAGATAGAAAAAGAAATTTAATTAACAAATTATTAATAAATTGAAGTTAAATGTATTATATTTAAAAATAAATCAAATTTTTTAGGGAAAAAGACATTTTTGGTCCCTCAGTTTTCATTTTGTTTACCATTTGGTCCCTGAGTTTTCAAAATCGACTTTTTTGGTCCCTGAGTTTTCATTTTGTTTACCATTTGGTCCCTGCTGTTAAAATTCTGTTAAATACTTAACTGATGGCTGATGTGGCATTTAGTTATTAATTTTATATATATTATATTGATTTATGTGGCAAATTTTAAATGATGTGGCAATATTTATTTAGTTTTATATTAATATATATTTTTATATAATTATCTCTCTACTTCTTCCATGTTCATCTTCTCCATTGTTCTTCATCTTCTTCCCCTCCCCCTCTCTTCATCGTTTGACTAAACACCACAACACCAAAACGGATCTCTCTATCTCTCTCTCTCTCTCTCTCTCTCTCTCTCTCTCTCTCTCTCTCTCTCTCTCTCTCTCTCTCTCTCTCTCTCTCTCTCTCTCTCCACCCAACACCTTCGATACCTTCTTCAATTTTCGATTTTAAGATCGTCTAACTCTGAACCGTAGGCTTCAATGGCTTCTCGGTTCACGGTAGCCTGTTCATCGAGGGGAGGAAGAAGCTTTTTCCTTAATCTCTTCAAAACCCAAATATAATGGGTTTTCAATTTTTCTTTTTCAGTTTTAATCTACTGATATGAGTTAGTGAGATCTAGATCTGAGGGTTTCTTCGTTTTTGCTTGATTTCGGGGAAATCTAATCCTTCATTTTAGATCTACACCTCGAGTTCATATTCCAGAGCCTACCGATCGCATCTACAAGAAGGAATGCTGCAGATCTAGGTTTTTCTTATCCGATGAGAGTTTGAGTTTTGAATTTTTTTTCTTTCTGTGAGAGTTCTTTATCAAGAACCCAAACTCCCCTTTCCTCTTCGTCAAAGAATTCGTAAAAATCTCCCAAATTCTGCTTTTTTTGAAACAATTTTCCCTAAAAAATGTCATTGATTCCAAGCTTTTTTGGGCACCGATCCAGCGTCTTCGATCCATTCTCCATGGAAATCGCTGATCCATTTGAAGGCTGGCCCAATCGAACTCTCTCATATCCTTCCTCTGAGACCTCATCGTTTGCTCACTCTCAGATCGATTGGAAAGAAACGGCAAACGACAAACGATTTTGGTATTTCTGGTATTTGTGTGTTAATAGAATGTGAATTTCTAGAGTTTGGTGAATGAATTAAGGATCCTTTGTTAATCATGTGAGGTTTCTGAATGCTAAAGTGATGAAGTTTCTTTTCTTAAATTTCTGGCTCTTAATGGTGTTTAAGTGTTAATTCTTGAGTTTTGATGAATGAGAATCGTTGGGTTAATATGTGAGTAATTGAAAATATTCTTCTCTTGATCTATCCTCTCGGTTTCATTGTAATCGGAAACATCCATGGCCGGAGAGTGAAGAGGAAGGAGAATTGCGGTGGTGGTTCTCAGGAGAAGATGAAGAGGGAGAGAGGAGGGGGGAGGAGAGAGAAGAGATAAATAATTAATCTAAAATATATAAATTAAAATTATTAATATAAAATTCATTTAACATATGCCACCTCATTTAAATATGCCACGTAAGCAATAAAATATATATTAAACAAATATTTTAATGCCACATCAGCGTTCTGTTAAATATTTAACAGACTTTTGACAGCAGGGACTAAATGGTAAGCTAAATGAAAACTCAGGGACCAAAAGTATCGGTTTTGAAAACTCAGGGACCAAATGGTAAACAAATTGAAAACTCAGGGACCAAAAGTGTCTTTTTCCCAATTTTTTATTATTTTTAAAAATAAGATAAAAAAAAGTTCTACTGATTGTAATTTCTCAAATAATTAAGGCCATGTTTACTTGGAGGGAATGAGAATGAGATTATTTCATCCCCATTGATCTTGTATACCAAAAATTTGGAATGAGAATGGGAGTGTGGGACCCACACAATTTGGCAATCTCATTCCTAATTTTCAAACAATTTCATTCCCTCATACAACTTCATCAATCTCATTCTCATTCCTTATTTTGTGGGCCCCACCAACTTTTATATTTTATTAATTTTCTTTCTCTCTACTTTTTGTGGGTCCCACACGAAATAATACTCCATTCTCATTCCAAGACTCTAGTAAACAACATTAATGGTAATTCTTTTCATTCCGATTCCGATTCTAATTTTTTTTTAGTAAACACAATCAAAGAAATCCTATTCTCATTCCATAATTTTTCATTCCGATTGATTTTCATTCCGATTCTTTCTCATTCTCATTCTCGCTAAGTAAACGAGGCCTAAGAGTTAAGGACTAGAAGTCTACAATGGATGGTTATGAAAATTTAGGAATGAAAGATAATATTTGAAACTGAAAAAATAAGAACTATAACGAAATAGGTTTGCATCGGATTCAAACCATAAATGAAAGAGTTTTTTTTTCCTTTGTTAGAGAATTTTCTTTTGAAAATGTAACAACCCAACTTTCCAAAACATGGAAAATAGCAAATACGTAGCGGAAACATAAATAAAGACATCTCAAAATGATATACTTCTCATTTTAAATCAAAACTAAACAATCCTCATTTCATTCAAAATAAAATCTTTACAATTCCAAAATGCATCGTTAAAATCTTATTTGAGCTCAGTTTAAAACAGAACAATTGTAATCAACCGATCAAAGTTTTGGAACATTCAAAACATAAATATAAATAAAAGCCCAATAATATAAATAAAAGCCCAATAATCCAACAAACGAGAATAAAATAAAACATCGCCGGCTTGTAAATCCAAGCCCAACCAGTCACCATCCACGATCCCATCACTTGCCATATTTCTTCTTTTTATTACCTGAAAAAAAAAACATTGTAGCATCATGAGGCTACGCCCAGTGAGAATAAAGTTAAATTAAGAGCAACGCCATGAGAAACTTTCTAAATTCCTTAAGTCCATATTCGGCCTCACAACTTCCAATAACTCTCAACTTCCAAGGCATAATCTCAACTCTAGAGAAAATCCCATCCTTTTAAGTTTTATCATCCAATGCCTTAGCTCCACTTTATTCACAATTAAAGTGAGCCGCACACTCAAGGTATTGAATCCGTGTCACCACGATTCGACCTTTGAGTTATTCTTCTTATGAGTTTGCAAGACTCACAAGCGAACCTACAAGTTTATTCTCTCCCATTGATCAAATGGAATGAACCTACCCCGTTAAGTGTAATTAAGTTGTGCACAACTCTAATTCACCCCTTAACGGTTTATTCTTCATTAAGTATGGCCCTACTTAATGCGAACCTACAACCACATTATCTAAGGCATCGAATAATGTGATTCTTAAGAAAGCATCACTACCAGAATGCTTGACAAAGCCTACGCTCAGATTCTAGCTTAGAAAACCCGATTCCTCCTAAAACTGACCTTAAGTAGGCTAATTCTCAAAAATTCTAAAATCTGGAAAATCATTGTATTTACAGCATTTAAAGGGTCTAAAAATGCCTAAAATTAGACTTTTAACTCACAAGATGATTCCCCGAAGAAAACCCACCCTAAAAGCTAAACTAGCTATGCTAGCGTGGTTTTGTTTCTTTTTCGGCGACAACCGGTAAGGGAATTTTATAAAAATTTCCAGCAGCTTTTTAGGCCTCTAATCAGTCCCAAAATCACCTAGACACACTCAAGAATCATCCAAAAATAATCCCCCACCTAAACTCCCAAGAAAAGACCTTCGACTGGACTAATCTCCACCTAAGGCTCCATTGATCCTACTACACCATGTCAAATTCCAGCAGCTTTTCTAAGTCTTAAAACACTCAAAAAGTGACTAAAAAATCTTATAAACATCACTTTAAAACCAACCATTTAGATAACACAATAGTAACATCAATTATATTATCCAAAAGCATGCATGCCGATAAAAACTCATATCCTTAACTCCAATTCACCAGAACATACAATTATTCATTTCGTGCTTAAAATCAACACCCAAGTTACTCCAAACACACAAATCAGAATAATACATGCTTATAAAGAAAAAGAAAATTAAACTTGACCCTGATCAAAGTTTAACTAAATTCTCACCTTAAAGTTAAAAGCAATTCAAACACAAGTTGATCTTCCTTTTCCAAAGGTTCAAGCACCTGAAAAGTGACCCAACCACAATCAAAACCTTTGCTAAAATTTACCTACACATAAGGTACAAAAAGGGGGTCAAAACGGAGCGGCGAAACGGCACAAATGACGAACAAGAGCAGCCCCAAAGGGCTGCCCTTGCCGTCGGCCAGCAGCAGCCCGCTCCTTCGAGGGCGGCGGCTGCGGCGGCGGTCCCTTTTGGTTCCGGTATTGGTTCAATAGGCAAGGATTAGGGAAGAAGGCCTTTTTCCAAGAATTTAAGGGTTAGGGTTTCAAAGGTTTGAATCAAAAATTCAATCAACAAGGGTTTGAGAAATTTGGTTTCAAGAAGAGGTCAAATCCTTTAATTCTAATTATGAATCAAAACAAAATTTGTACAAGGAAGAAGACTTTTACCTTGCTTGCAAAAACTTGAAATCCCGAAGAAACTTTCGAGTCTCACGAAACTCCTCAACCTTCACCTAGATTCAAAACAATAGAAGAGGAATTGATCACAATTAAGCCTTAAACCCAATCATGGCGGCGGCAAAGGAGGAAGGAGATGAAGAATTATGGAACCCTACCTTTTTCCTTTCTGTCTCTGTACGTTCTGCTCTCTGTACGTTCAAAGCCCCCCCCCTTTTTCTTTCTTTCCTCCCCTCTTCCACGCCACATCACCCCTTTTTCCTTTTTTTTTTTTTCCAAAGATTAGATATTAATTAATTTATTTTTAAAAGAAAAATCATTAAATATCTAATTACTTAAAAGAAATCCTAATAATTATTAAAATAAATTTAATAATTATTATAATTAACAACTTACCAGGAACGGGTCGTCACAGAAAAAGAATTTTTTAATAAATTTAAGAGATTAAATATCACTAATATCCTCATTAATTCACCCAATTTCGATATTACTGGTTGTTGAGATTATATTTCACTTTTTCCCAATTAACACCAATTCCGGCGGCGCAACCCTAGATCCTAATTATATGGTTTACAGTTTTAATCTTTTTTATAAGTTTATTCATTTATTTATTTCTGGCATTCCATAATTATGGGGATTTTAATTCAATTACCTGATTTGTTTCTTTTATTATCTTTTTTAAATTAAATTTGATTTGGCAGTTACCAAATCTTAATTATATTGTTTCATTTTTTGAATCCTTTCTTTTTCTTACGTCTCCATGTTCTTAATTTCTGAAACTTTTGTTTCTGGTTTTTCTGCTTTCTTCCGTGTGTTTTGCTTCTACCCATGAAGTTTTCGATTCTCATCTTCTACCAATACGTCTAATTCTTTAATTTCCAGAGAAAGTTGAAAATCAGTTGAGAGAATTTGAGGAAGAAATCAAATTGAAGTGTGATAGTTGGAGATTTAATGTAGAGGCTAATAAATCTCAGCCCGTGGAAAACGATTCCTGTAGAATGTGCGGAATATGTTAAAGAGTATGTCATGGGTCGAGCTTATCAATTTGATCTTGAAACTGTATCGAATGAGGCTGGATTTTATGCCAAGAGTCTTGAATTGGTTGGTGATAGAAACATTGATTTGTGGTCAAACCATTTTTATTCTCTTACCCCAGAATTTTATTAAAAAAAAAAAAAAAACTCATCTTTTTCTTCTTTTTCTAAATTTTTAGGTATTCCCCCACTTGAATTTTCTTGTTTTTTTGGTTTTTTCTTTTGCCCAATTGGTTATTTGTTCGTAAAGGGATAGATGCGATTCGAAAATTGGAGAAATATACATAATTTCTTTGATTTTTTTATCCAGATCTGAAGGATTTTTTTAAACTGTTTATTTTTGTGCAACATTTATTTTATTTTTCTATTTACATATTTATAGAAACTTTGATCTCTTTTTCATCTCCAATTTAGTGCTTTCGCTCTATCTCTGGATGAATTGTTTTTCTCTTTCGTTTTTATTTTTTATCTCTGTATTTTGTAAGAGGACGATCAGGAAGGACATTTGAATTTTCCTAAATAAATGTTTACCAAAAGTAAACTGTTTATAAAAAAATACCTTTTCAATTCTCGGTGAACTCGCTTTCTATGTATTTTGTAGATAAGTTTCTTTTAGTAAAATGTTTATTTTTATTCAATGTTTACTTTGAAAGCCTAATTTCATATGTTTTCAAAACTGTTTCATCAATTTTTTTGTCCGATATCAATTTTAAGTGCACATTAATAAACTGTTTACTTTTTATCTCTGTATTTTTTAGGATGACGAACAAGAAATACATTCGATTTTTCCATGAAGAAGAAGTCAAAAGGTTGAAGAACAAGTTAGAAGTTAGAAGATTTTTATCTTTTGTTATAGTTTTTATTTTTGTTTAGGTTTTTTTCCATTAATTTTGTAAAATTTAAGGGATTTTATAAATTTCCCTAAATTTTACACAAATTAAGGAGAAATTAAATCAGGGGTATTTTTGTCCTTTCACAATGTAATTTAATTTGGTCGGTGGCGGTTTAGGGTACTATTGATATTTAATAAAAACATCCGGTATATTTGATATATCCATAATTTTTTTAGTTATTAGTGAAATTCACCCTAAATTTAATTCTAATTGATTCACTGATAATGTTTCTTTTCCTCGAGAATGATGCTTATACATTCTAAAAAATGGTGCTTATACATTCTAAAAAATGGTTCATCTTTTTAATCGTATACTTGTTAAAAAAAAAGGAGCGGGGATGAATGTAAATTGATTAGACGTGAATGAGATAATATTTTTTATTAATAGAATATTGTAAAATCCTCTCTCAAACTATGGAGTAGTTATAATTTATCATCAAACTTTTGAGTAGATAAATTTACCTTCAAATTTTTTAAACGTGTTGCAATATTCTTTGTGTTGTTTGTTAGATTGGTTGGTTTTTTTATTAACATGATAAAACTAGAGTTTTTTTTTTTTTTTTTTTTAATATATTGATTTCTTTTATATTTTAAATAGATTAATTTGATGAGAAAGAGAGATCTTTCTCTGAAAAAAGGTAGTGACTTTGAATCACCAATTCTATTGCCCACGATACTTAAAAGAATTATAAGGCGTTAATAAATTTGAAGGCAACTCATACTATAGACCTTGTTGCAGCTGATTAGAATTCATTTTTCTCTTACTGTTAGTCTTAACAAATTAAACTGATATTTGTTGTATTTATTATTATTTTCATACTTGCTATATATAGCTTTTATCTTTTGATCATCATCATTAATGAAAATCAGTTTCTCTTGTGATCATCTTCAAGCTTTCATTAGAAAGTTGTTATGGTATCAGAGTCAAAGGTTAACTACCATTGAAGGTTCTTGCGTTTTTTTTTCTTCCGCAAACTCTGATCATCCATCGATGCATCTTCTTCAACGACCACTGTTAATCTTTCTCAATCTATTGTAAATATTGGAAAGCAACATCAATCCACTGTAAAATTGAAAGATGATAATTACCTTCTATGGAAATTTGAAATCCTGACTGCAATCGAAGGTCATGATCTAAAAATCTATATTGATGGATCCAAATCTGCACCAGATCCACTTACTCCATCTAATGGAGTAAATCCTGAATTCCTCAATTGGCGAAAACAGGACAAATTGCTTTCATCCTGGCTATTGAGTTCTAATTCAGAATCAATTCTATCTGAAATCACAAGCTGCAAGACTACAAGAGAAATTTGGAAAACTTTAGAAGATCTATATTCTACTCAGAATATGGCAAAGATAATGCAATACAAATCAAAGATGTATAATCTCAAGATGGTTTGTCAATGAAATACTACTTGAGTAAGATGAAGAAATGTTATGATGCTCTAGCTTCGGTGGGAAACAATTTAACTGATCAAGATATTATCATGACAACTCTTGAAGGATTTAATTGGGAATAGGATTCAATTGTTTCTGTAATAACTTCCAAAACAAAGAAACAACCTTTACAAAGTATTTCTGTTCTTCTTCTTTCACATGAAGTGATAACTCGTAATTTTCGCATATTTATAAGTGGTTTTATCTCTAATATAATTAAAATATGATTTTTAATTGATTTAAATATCCATAATATTATTAATCGTTGAATTTCATGAACGTATGCGAAAACGGCGCTCAATTCAAACTTAAAAGGAAGAAGTTAGCACATTTTATTATTGAAAAAGACCCATCGCAGCGGCGATGGGATCCACGGCCGCGACTGAGACCAAAATCAAATTCAGGGCCAAAAACCCGAGGGTGGTCACTGCGGCGGTGAGACCCGTTGCCGCAGCAAAAGAAAATATTAAAAAATGCTTAAATTCGAGAAGCTGACGTCATCACTAAGGAAAAAGAGATGCGATGACGTTAGTGCGCACCAAGAGGGTCCAGAGACGTGTCGCTCCACCTGAGCGACACGTCGCTCAGCGAATGGTCAAAAGAAGCGTCCAGTAGCTTCCAGGCGGCTCAGCTCCAGTGCGCGTGCGGCTCCAGACACAGCAGTGAGGCGGTTCGTTCGGCTTGGTGGCTTCAGAGAATGAAGAAGCAAATTTCCTTTGATTTTTATCCGCTTTTATCTCTTTTTAGCATATTTAAAGCCCCTCTTGTACCCTAATTAAAAAATCCTTCTTCCCCTATTTTTCTTAGGATTCTTAGATAGTTTTTTATATTTTTTCTAGCTAATTTATTTATTCCAACTAGAGGATTATCGAGGTTTGGTTCATAAATTTGTGAGGTTTTGTTCTTCAATTTAATTCCTATTTTCTCTTTATTCATGATTTCTCTTTGCATATTTTATTGTTGATTAATTATTGTGTAAATTGGCCACTTGTTCTTTGATTAATTATCATATTGCTAGTTAGAACTTTAAATTTGTAATTGTTTAATTGTTCTAATACAAGTAGCATGATAGCATAAATTGATTAAGGACACTTTTTGATTTATGTTATGGGAATTTATGATTTAACTTAAATGAATTGGTCGTACTGTGTTTGTTAGTTAGAATTGGGTTCTTCTCATCTTAATGCTGTTAAAGGGTTAAATCTTATTATCGTATCCTAAGGTTATCTGTTAATTAGGGAAGTAGTCATTAGATCCGTATCTTAGGAAGAGCACTTGTTGTTCAGGCAACTCCCAACTAATTTAGAGAAGAATTTAGGAATGCATGTTTAGTAATCGATGATCAAATCCATGAACCATAACCGAGATTAACCTTTAGTTAGAAGCTTTCTCTATTGATTTTCTTTCTTTTTAATTTATTTTCCGTTTTATTTTCAAAACTCAAAACCCCCATTTTTGTTAACTTTAATTTAATTCCCTTTTCCCTGTGGAGATCGACCTTAATCACCACTACTACAAAATTCTAAATCCTGAGAGTAAGTATTTATTTTTTGTGGTTTCGACACCCATCATGAAGCTTACTTGGAAATGAAAAATGGAGTTGCAGATATTTCACTTCCATCAGTTAACTTCGCTGCTCAAAATGCTGGTGAAATGGAAGTAATGGTTGACAGAGAATTAAATCTCATCAAAATCAGATCAAATATAATAATGGTGGAGAATTCGAAATCAACATTAAGGGAACAACAACAAAAATAGAGGAAATGGTGAAAATAACAATCGAGGAAGAAACAGGCAAGGAGTTTCTCCTGTTTCTAAGATTCTACAACAATGAATTACTGTTTCTACATCTAATAAAAATTTCAATTTATGTCATTCTTGTCAAGTAGCAAAGAGTCATTAACTTCCCTTTTCTCCTTCATTCATTGAATATACTGCCCCTTTGGAACTTATTTTCTCTGACTTATGGGGGACCATCTCAATCCTATTCAAACAATGGTTTTAGATATTACATAACTTTTGTTGATGTTTTTTCAAGATACACTTGGATCTACTTTATTAGAACCAAGTCTGAAACCTATAAAGCTTTTCTACTTTTCAAATATCAAGTAGAAAAACAACTAAACACACCAATTAAATCTCTTCAAACTGACTGAGGTGGTGAATATATACCTCTTTCTCCTCTGTTACGATCTTTAGGAATTATCCATTGACTCTCTTGTCCTCACGCATCTCAATAAAATAGAATTGTTGAAAGAAAACACAAACAAATTGTAGAACTCTCTCTTTATTATCTCAAGTCTCAATGTCAAACACATTATGGATGATGCTTTCTGTACAACCATCTTTGTAATGAATAAACTACCTACTTCAGCCTTTCAAGGTATCAGTCCTCTTGAAAAGCTTTTTGGGGTTTCACCTGATAATTCATTCTTAAAAATCTTTGCTTGTTCCTGTTATCCTTACCTAAGGCCTTATACAAAGCACAAAATAGATCCTAGATCTCAACAATGCCTTTTCCTTGGATATAGTCATCAACATAGGGGTTATAAACAGGGTTTTAAATATCTTCGACATTGTCGATATATACGTCGATATGTCTCTAAAATTGAGCTTCGACTTTTTAAACGGAGATAAACAATATCTTCGACATTATCGACATTTTCATCGGACTACTACACAACTATTGTTGATCACTCTCCCTTCTTTATTATTTTTTTAACCTTTTATTTTAATCACCCTCTATTTATTTTATTACTAACTTTCAGTTCATTCTCTCTTTAATTTTTTTAAAAAAATTAATTTATTCTATTTCCGTCTCTCTTCAATTTATTGTATTTTTTATATTTTCTCAATGTTATATATCATTTATAAGTGTAAAAACTTACTTATATGATTAATTATGACTTATTTAAAGAGTAGTTCAAGTTTCATTGATCAATTATAAGTATTCATGTTAATTTCCATCAATTCCATCATTTTATCCTAATATCCGTCGATATCGATATATCCGTCGATATCGATATATCCATCGATATATCCATATATTTGAAGCTCGATATTCCATGTACAACGACTTTTAACTCCTTGGTTATAAATGCCTTACTCCTTCTGGTCAAATTTATATCTCAAGACATATAATTTTTAATGAACACTCATTTCCTTATATTGATTTGTTTTCATCTAAAAAACATCTTGTCACGTATCCTTCTTTTTCCATTTCAATTCCTATTGTTTCTAAATCTTTTCTACTTATTTCTACCATGCAAACTCTTCTATCTTTATTCCTATGGCTTCTTCTACTAAATCATCTCATAATCCTGTGTCCAACACACCCATCTCTGATTCTCCTTTAATCAATTCCAATTCTACAACCTCATCTCCTGTTTCAGAACATATAGAATCCATTAACCCACAAATACCAGAACCTGTTCCTCATTCTCTTCCTCATTGTAATGAGCATTTCATGATTACTAGAACCAAAAATGGTGTTTTCAAACTAAAATTCTAGTTGGTGATTTTGTATATTCTGAACCAACTAATGTGAAGGCTGCTATGCAATCAACTCACTGGAAACAAGCCATGACAGAAGAATATCAGGCTTTGATAAACAATGACACATGGACTTTGGTTCCAAAGCCACCCAATAAGAAAATTATTGGCTGCAAAATGGGTGTTTAAAATTAAAAAGAACTCTGATGGATCTATTGCTCGCTAAAAGGCCAGATTAGTTGCCAAAGGCTTTCATCAACAGGAAGATATTGACTATACTGAAACATTTAGCCTCGTGGTTAAACCAGCCACTATATGAGTTCTATTTACCTATTCTACTACTCATAATTGGCCTATTAGACAAATTGATATTAACAATGTCTTTCTTCATGGAATTCTGCAAGAAGAGGTACTGATGGAAAAGCCTACTGACTTTGTTGTCACTCATGATTTATTACCTATGGTATGCAAACTCAAGAAAGCATTATATGACTTAAAATAAGCTCCAAGGGCCTGATTTGAGAGATTGAGCAATTATCTTTTCTCTTTGGGATTTCACAACTCCAAGTCTGATACTTCTCTACTGTTTAGAATCACATCTCAGTCATGTATCTATCTTTTGATATACGTTGATATCTTAATCACGAGCAACTCTAATAAGGAAATTTCTAAGTTGATTGCAACTCTTAACAATACTTTCTCTCTTAAAAATCTTGGCCATCTCAGCCATTTTCTGGGAATTGAGGTGACTAAAACTGCTGATGGTTCATTGTTCTTATCCCAATCAAAGTATATAAATCATTTACTTTAAGGAGCAAAACTTCAAGATGCAAATCCAATTTCCACCCCGATGGTCAGTGGTTCACTCACTTCTGCATTTTCTGGTACTGCATTTGATGATCCTCATTTGTATAGAAGTATTATATAGGCTCTTCAATATACAACCATCACCATACCTAAAATTGCATTTGTTGTTCACAAAGTCTGTCAATTCACGCATAATCCAAAGAATATTCATTGGAAAGCAGTAAAACGAATCTAAATATATCTCAAAGGAACAATTACTCATGGTATACTTCTGTTCAAACCCAGCAATTTGTCTCTTCAAGCCTTTGCTGATGCTGACTGGGTCTCGGATCCAGATGGCAGAAGATCTACATCAGGTTTTTGTATATTTTTTGGTGGCAATCTTGCCTCCTGGAGTTCCAAGAAACTACATACTATCTCTCGATCAAGCACTGAAAAAGAGTATCGTAGCTTAGCAAATGCAACAACTGAGGTTATTTGGTTAAAATCTCTACTTCTTGAATTACAAATTGTTTCCGATTCTTGCTCAATTCTTTGGTGTGATAACCTCAGTGCTATCCATCTAAGTACAAATCTTGTTCTTCACTCAAAAGCTAAGCATGTTGAACTAGCCATATACTTCGTTCATGATTTAGTCCACTACAAGAAGCTAGCAATTCAACATTTACCTACTACAGCTCAGTTGGCTGATATCCTTATATAACAAATCACTATAATGACCTGACTCTTTAAAATAGAATTAAATAGATAACGCAAGCAAAAGATTTGAATTAACAATTGAAAAACCTCTAAATCGATAGAAACATCCTTTGATTTCAAAATAACGAAATCCTTAACATTCAAAGATGGGAAGCGCTTCCCTTTTCATAAGTTTTAAACCCACAATAAAATAAGTTCATAAATCCAGAAAATCCATAGAAATCAAATAGCGTAAGTAATGACGCTCAAAAGTGCTCAACAACCCATAGGTAATAAAACGAATAAAATAAAGTGTCATGACACAAGCAGTCTATGAACTACAACAAACTTTAGTCCATCCATCATCATCAAACTAGAATCATGTCGCACCAGCTCCATGACCACGACCGGGACCACGTCCCATACCTGAAAGTGTAATATCATGAGCGGGAGACCCAGTGAAGAAAAATTGAAAATAAAGTAACTTTAGATCCCAAATCCAATCCAGATTTGTGTCTAATGAAACCTACTATCTCTTGAATACCCTATCAAACTTCCAAAAGTAAAATTATGCAATTCTCCTAAGAATAAAAAACAAAGATCATGCAATTAGTCAAGTCTCCCAAGCTCGTAATAATCAGAACATGTAATCATACGTTAAATCTTTCAGGAATATAACTAGAACAAGTTAAGCTCACGCAGTCTTAACAAAGAATAAGAACAAGAACAAAGAACATAGAACATGTGAATAATGTCAGATGATGCAAGCTCACGCAGTCTATGCACGATCCCATTATCTCATTCCAATATCAAGTAAAGCTCACGAAGCCTTTACATTCTTACCAAGAACAAATGCAAGCTCACATAGTCTTTGCATTATAGAACAAGAACAAATGCAAGCTCACAAAATCCTTACATTTTAGAACAAGAACCTCCCCGGTGAATAATCGTCAGATGATATAAGCACACACAGTCAATACATGATCTCGTTATCTCACCAATGACATGCAAAGCTCATGTAGTCTAAACAGTTTAGAATATATATATATATATATATATATATATATATATATATATATATATATATATATATATATATATATGTATGTATGTATGTATGTATGTATATATATATATGTATGTATGTATGTATGTATGTATGTATGTATGTATGTATGTATGTATGTATGTATGTATGTATGTATGTATGTATGTATGTATGTATGTATGTATGTATGTATGTATGTATGTATGTATGTATGTATGTGTATGTATGTGTATGTATGTATGTATGTCTGTGTATGTATGTATGTATGTATGTATATATATGTATGTATGTATGTATGTATGTATCATAGCAACTATGAATAATACCAAATCATGCAAGCTCACACAACTATACATTATTTCATTATTCATCTCCTCCGTTCATGCAAGCTCACATAGTCTATGTATTTCTCATGATACATATATTGAACATCGAATAATACCAAACAATGCAAGCACACGTAGTCTATGAATTATCTCATTATTCCTCCTTGCAAACAAGTGTGATAATAAGTAATCAGAAATTCGAATATCGAAATATAAACAGAGAACCAATTATTTCAGAACAACTCATTAAAGTAACATTAATCAAGAACATTAGAACATATAGGCTCACAAGCCCATACTTTTTTCAATCACAATAATTCTGCAAAAAATTGAATATCTTATATGCCAATGGCTCCAATTGCTGGAAGAACCCAGTCTAAAAAAAAGTCACCAGTAATCAGAAAATCCCGATATCGTAAATTAAACATCCAAGAACACATGATAATCAAACTTCAAGTATAAACATACTTGAACCCAATAATTCCATACTTTAACTTCCAAGTATATATAAAATCCATCATTTCCCAATATCGATTCTATACTTCCAAATCCTGATAAATCATATAATTAGCATGCTCAAATAACTTAATTCCAATTTTAGCTTAACTCCCGAGCCATACAAATCATTCAAGAATTTAGTTCCTAAATTTATTGTAAATTCTATTTATCCTCACCTTGAAGCTTAGTGGTGGTGTTAGAATCAAGAATCGAGCAAGCTTTGATCACCATCACCTTAATTTTGAGTTGAAAATAAAATCGGTCTTCAATTAAATAAGAATATCGCCCATAAAGTTGCCCGAGACCTGAAAAAAAATAATTACAACTAATTAGCGAGAAAATCTGGTTAAAATAGCCTGAACCGGCCCAAATTTACACAAAATTAGACTGAACATACCTGAACCGGTCTCGTTGAACCGGCCAGCCAGTTCAACTGAACCGTATCTTCTCCAAACAAGCCACGGATGTACGATGTAGCGCAAAACGGAACAGCTCACCTCAATTTTTCTGCGACGCGTGTTTCAGGGAGTTTCGATGTTGGAAAAAGGCTTGGAATGCTTGGGTTAGGTGTGAAATAAGTCGAATATCACCGGAGGTTGAAGCACTACGAAGAACCCGTGACTTAAACGTTGCAAAACTTCGAACGCAGCAAACTCTTTTCCAGATTCTGACAAGTTTCTAGATCCGGTGTAGGGACGTAAGGTGAGTGAGGGTTAGCTTAGAAACGACTTTAAACATCTTGAAACGGAAAACCATCAACAAAACCGAGGTAAACACCTCCGGGAAGACAAGGATACGAGAATTGAGGGACGCTTTTGGCAAGGAAGTGAGGAGATTCGTTGAGCTTCAATGGAAGTAGAAATATTGTGGAAAATAATAATGTAAATGGTTCTAAAATTCTAGGAACATAGAGAACATGAGGAGTTCACAAAATGCCGAAGACAAGCTAAGGAAAAAGATGATTTGGCTTCCATCTCCGGCGATGAACAATAACGACGGCGAGAAGGGTTGGCAGCTGCGTGAGATTGAAATAAAATGTAGATCTAGGTTTGCTTTATTTTATTTTTTTAAGATAAGAGCTTCGGTTAGGTTTTGACGGATTACCAAAGTACCCCCGATTCAATAATAAAGCAAGGTTAAAACTAGTTTCTTGGCCATAACTTTTAGCTCGGAAGTCAGATTACTGAACGGTTCGTTGCATTGAACTTGTAATGACGCGAAAACCATTATGAACGCAAGATAAAATCAAAACACGCGAAAAGGACCCAACCCTAAGGAGAAGAGAATATTAAATAGTATAATAAAATAACATGAAATAAATAATAAACAATAAATTATAATAAAAAAATTATTCACTTATAAGAAAAACCGGGATGTTACAATCGTTCTCTACTCAGTCCTTTGTAAAATAGAGATTAAAGCTGAAGGTCTTATCTTCCACAGTATTCAGTTTGAGAGGGGGCGTGAAGGCAGTCCATACTATAGACCTTCTTGCAACTGATTAATATTCATTTTTCTGAGTCTTAACAAACTAAACTGATATTTGTTGTATTTATTATTATTTTCATACTTGATATATATAGCTCGCATCTTTGATCATCATCATTAATGAAAATCAGTTTCTCTTGTGATCATCTTCAAGCTTTCATTAGAAAGTTGTTAATAAATTGGTCTAGTGATATAAATATAATAATTTTAAAGACTCATCTTTTAAAGAGAATGTAAGTAAAATTTTAACCTCTACAAACCGTCAATAACCAAGAAGGTCTAGTGATATATGATCTCGATCCTCTAACCTTTGTTAAAAAAAAAAAAGAAAAAAAGAAAGAAAGATAGAACCTTAATATGGATTGAAAACGAGAGAGGGAAAAATATTTTTTTTAATATTTTAATTGTAGATATATGGAGACAGATAGATATAAGAAGTACATTCCTCAAAGTAATGTTGTATAAAGAATTTGAATGTTGCAAGCTTTCAAAAATTATTGTTTTTAATTTTAGGGTTATTTTAAAAATAGTTGTAGTTTTTAAAACATATTAGTAAAACATTGTATATTTGAAACGTTTTAGAAAACTACGGTAGGATGCTGATATGACGTAAACGTGACATTCTCCTGATCCATTTCTTCTTCGCCACATCAGCACACTACCACGGTTTCCTAAAATGTTTCAAATGTACAACGTTTTTCTAATTTATTGTAAAAACTATAATGATTTAAAAATCTAAACCTAAAAGTTAATATTATGATTATGTTAAATAACATACAAACAAAATGAATTTTTTTAAGTTCGCCATCAAATTCATCCTTTTGTTGACATGGATAGGAGTGAAAATCAGTTGAATTCTCATATTACATGAAACCGAATCGAATTGATTGAATTGAATCATATAGTTCGATTAAATTGAATATAAAGGTCATCGATTTGATACCAATATATTGATTTTTTATTATATATTATTAGTCATTATTTATCTATTAATTTTGTGATTTATACATATTTGTATTCTTAAATGTATTAATTATCAAATTAATGTTTTTATTCTTAGAACTCTTATAATTATAAACTATTTTAAAATTTAAAAAAATATGACTAAAAAATGTGTTTAATTTTTTTAAAATAATTGTATTTTTTAAACATATTAGAAAAATATTATATATTTGAAATATTTTAGAAAACTAGGGTAGAGTGTTGTTGTGAAACTCATGTGGCCCTCCCTTTCTTTTTCACCACATCAATATTACTATAGTTTCCTAAAATGTTTTAAACATAGAATGTTATGCTAATATGTTTTAAAAACTACAATTATTTTAAAAATAACCCTTAATTTTAGTTTGTTCCATTATAAAACTTCGTGTTCTGTTTATTTATTTATTTCCTTTCTCTTCTCACCTTGATGATGTGACGTCCTAAATGGATGTCGAGTTATTACTATTTAATGTTTGATATGATTGCAAAAATATATATATATATATATATATATATATATATATATATATATTTGTCAGTGATTATATTTTTAATAGGGCTATTATCACATATATCCAATATCGAGTCTCAGTTTTCAAAAAAACCACAAACATTGAAAAATATCAAAATTACCCAACACATAATTAACCCATAATTTTTTTATGAAAATTTGATTATAATTGATATATTATTTTTGTAAATTTATATTATTGATATAAATTTAATACTAGAATTTACATTACTGATAAATTATTGTTGTTAAATTACATCAATGATATATCATTAAATTAATAGAATATATAAAAATATGTAAATCTTATATAAACATGAAAGTGTGACATATGTGAAAACAAAACTCAAAAGTTGGCTACTACGCATAATTTTCCTTTTTAATATAGTATATTGTATTATATTAATTACTACGTAATGTATAGATGAATGTATATCAACGAGACGTAAGTGAGATAATATTTTTTAATGGAAAATTTTAAAATCCTCTCTCAAACTTTTGAGTTGATCAATTTCACCCTTAAAATTTTAAAAAGAACTGCAATATTCATTGAGTTGTGAACTTCATTAATTTTTCTGTTAAATTGGTTGATTTAGTTTTTATTAACATTGTAAATATTAATGATTTTTTTTATTAATATCGATTTTTTTATATATTTTTTAAAAATATATATTTGAAGAGAGAGATATATTTCTCTAAAAAATGGCAGTGAGTTTGAATCATAAATTCTAGGATAAAATACACTTTTAGTCTCTAGAGTTTATATTTGGTGTCTATTTGGTCTTGCTCTCTTTTAGTCTTGCTGTTAAATGGATGTCAAATTGAGGTTAACTTGCTGACATGGAAAAGTAACAATTTCTCTCCCCCCCCCCCCACGATCTCCTACCTCTTCGAAAATCCATCCTTGATTTGCTAAGTCTGCAGAGGTAAAGGTCAAAAACGGTGAGGAAAAATGACTCGTCGATGAAGATGAAAATGGAAATTTAACGGAAGAAAACGATGAAGATGAATATGTGAATAAAGTGGCCAGAAAAATGGGTGGTCCTGATTTTTAATGGCCGTTGTTCTGATTTTTAATTTTTGTTTTCTTTACCAGTTATTTTGATTTTGTATCAGTAATTAGTATTGGGGATTTTGTTATAATACCTAAGAAGTAGAAGGATATGTTTCTTTAATTATTATTCAAGATTTGCTTTTCAACCATCTGAATGGTTTTGTTTTTAATCCATTTTTGGTTGAGGATTGAAGAGATTAATTCCTTTTGGGATTCTTAATCAAGTTGTGTATTTTATTATGTTTGTAGAGGTCAAAAACGGTGTAACCCATTAGATTGGTTAATGGAGTCTATATCAAGAGATAATGGTTTCTCCAACCGATTAGACATTTCTTTTTCTTCGTAGTATATGAAAAGGAGTTTATATTAAACAGTAGGGACTAAAAGAGATCATTTCTTAAACAGTAGGGGTAAAATTGTTACTTTATAAAGTACAAGGACCAAATAGACACTGAATGCAAACTATAGGGACTAAAAGTGTATTTTACCCTAAATTCTATTATCCCGGTTCTACAAAATTATAAGGGAAATTTCATTGGTTAGAAATTTTTTTTAGCAATATTTATAAATATAGCATTTTTAAAAAGTATTTGCAAATATAGCAGATTTTTAAAAACCCTCATTCATGTGATCAGAGAAATCAGTGATAATTTATAAAATAATCAGTGATTACTATCAGGTAATCAGTGATTCCAGCACAAAATATCAAGAATATCAGTAAATCAGTGATTACAGTGAATATATCACTGATTATTAGTGGCAATTTTGTAATATTTTAGGTGAGAATTTAATTTTACTGTTATTTTTATAAATATTTGACCTATTTTTGCTATTTTCGCAAGAGCCCCAAATTATAAGACATAAATAAATTGTTTTAGTGATATAAATAATAATTTAAAATACTCATCTTCTAGAGAAAATTCTTAACCTTTGTAAACCGTCCATAACCAAGAAGATCTAGTGGCATATTCATTTATTTAAGAGGAAAAGGGGTGTGATCTCCATCCTCTAAACCTTTGTAAAAAAAAGTCTTAAAAAAAACCTAAAAAAAAAAGGTGAGAGGAAAAATCTTAATGAACAGTTTTTTATCTATTCATTTTCCTTCTGTCATCATTTCTTTCAATTTTTTCAATTTTTTTAAATTCTAAATAATCAAAACAACCAGTATTTTGTTTTTATTCAATTAGGTTTGAAAACAAATGGGTTGGGGAGTCTCGTGACTGTTCTGCAATTTCATTTTGTAACTTTTTTTTTTCATACTTATTGATGACATATGGTTTCATATATGTTGCTAATATTGTCACAATTCATTAGATTTAATCAACTTATTCTATTTTTTTCATCCCCAATGAGATAAGAAAAGAAGTTTTAAGAAGATTAGATATAATCTAACAAATCTTTTAAGTTGCTTCTCGTCTCTTTTTCTTTTGTTTTAAAAAAAAATCAGTAAATCTCGTCCATTCATTAAATGTAGTACTCATTAATAAAAAAAAGTGTCAGAAGATTATATTATTTAAATAAAATAAAATAAATCTATATAGAAACGAATATCAGAATTGTACAAACGTAGAAGCGAATCAGTGATACAATTTAGATATTCATTTTACATATAATTACTATTAAAACAATCTCTTTTTAAAACTAAAATTATAGTTGTCCATTTAAATTTAATACAACAAGAATGGTAGGGGGGGACATTTCTACACCATTGTTAAACAAGTCTTAGGGTGATCTAATTCTCCCTTATATATAGCTTTAATTCTCAAGAACTATATAGTTTGTAAATTTTCATGGGCTTGAATTCAGCTAATGGAGAAAGGTCCAATAAGGTTGGAGAAATCATGCTGTTATGGGTTTGGGCCCAATCTCTTTCACTGGATACTGAATATAAATTGGGTTATCATTTATGGGCTCTCATTTATGGCCTTCCTCCTCTATAAAAAAAAAAAGTGATTATTAAACACGTGGATTAACGATTCTTGAGTACGTAATTCCAGGTTAATATATAAATTAGTGGTCATCACGTGAAATGATTAATATATATATCATAATAAATTAATCATTTATAATCAAATCATTAATTAATAATTAACTTACACTAAAAAATATTACGTTTACAAATACTTTTTAAATTATTATCCACAAAAATTTCCTTGATGTACTAATGGGTTATAAAATAATATTTTTAAGATAAAACTGTTGAATTTACAAAAAATAATCTTATGATTGATATTGGTATAGTCAATGAATGATAAAAATTAGCTATTTACTTAAAATACTTATAAAACATGTTATTATTTAACATATTAAAAAACAGTTACTTATTACAAATTTCCTATTATTCATTTATGCAAATTTTGGTCAGAGATGGCCATAAATAAGAAGAGCTCAGAAATTTCCTACTATAGCTTAAATGAAAACTCTCTATTGGAGATGGAAAATCCTCTCATATTTCTTTGAAGTTTCTTTCATACTCTCTCTCAATTTACTTAAAATAGTTTTATATCTGATACCAATTTCTTTTGAAGAATTTTTTTTTATAAATAATAAAATCGTTTGGATATATAAAATTAATATAAGTCATCATCTATAGAATATTTTCATGATACAATCTATTTGAATTTATCTATAATACCCTATCAAATTTTCAACTCATGAATATTCTATATATGAGATTCTACCTACCTATCTATGATAATGATAACTGAGAAACATAAAAGTTGTTTGATAATGATTTTAATTTTCTTTTCTTTTTGTTGGCAAAGTAAACTTTTTCACCAGTAAAAATTTCATCATATTCAACTTTTTCAAAATATTAGTCGAATTTAAAAAACAAAAACTAATTCTGAAAGCTCTATTTTTAAATTTTTAAAAACTAATGATTGTTTTAAGTTGCAAATATCAAAACTGTTATTACACAGATTTTTTTATAGATATTACATTAAATTGGGATAGGAGAAATTCGAACGCTCGACTTCATAAAGAGGGATTTGGTGTCTAGCCTTTTGAGCTATGCTTGTGTTCAGTGGCGGAGCCAG
Organism: Gynostemma pentaphyllum; assembly: GCA_028015215.1. NCBI lineage: Eukaryota > Viridiplantae > Streptophyta > Magnoliopsida > Cucurbitales > Cucurbitaceae > Gynostemma > Gynostemma pentaphyllum. Next base: position 42,010,253 of record CM051346.1, on the reverse strand, counting down.
AAATTAAATTCAAGGGAGGCACATAGTAAATATAATAATAAAAATTAATATGAAAAATCAAAAGTGTGTATATTCATAAATGATATTTAATTTAGGGAAATTTAAATCAAATAAATATTAAAGAAAAAAACTATTTAATTACACCAGATTTATTTTTTTTACCTTAATTTTAAGTAAAATTTACTATAAAATTATATTTATATCATTAAATTGTATATTTTTTTAATAATTAATAAAAATGTAAGTTAAATTTGCTAACAAAAATGGACATATATAAAAATATTTAAAATAAGAATAGAAATAACGAGTCCAATATGAATCAAACATGGAAAGGGCACTCAATTCCCAACCATTGAGCTAAGACTACATTTTGACATAAATTGTAACTTGTATGATACATATTCAAAAACTAGGGGCGCGCACACACACACATATATATAAATTGGGGTGCTCCCCTCGTCCCTATGTGGCTTCGCCCCTGCTCGTGTTGGCATAAATTATTATTGGGACAATTAGTATTGAAATAACATATTTTTACATACTAATTATTTAAATGTCAGAATTTTTTAAAAATTATTCAAATAGCAAAATTATACCTCAATAATTTATTGAACTTAAAAAGGTATAAAAATGAACAAATTCATTAAAAATAATAATGAAAACAATCAAATAGTTTAATATATTATTAAATTTGAATTTTAAAAAAAAACAAATAAATTCATTGAAAATATCTATGAAAAATAAAAATTTATTAGTTCAATAATTTATTAAATAATAATTATGTTATTTGAGTAATTTTTATGAGTTATGATATTTTAGTAATCAATACGTTGAGACAAATTCTAATTATTATTAAAATATCTAAATTAGAGAATTTAATTGGTATTTAAAAGTCAAAAAGCCAACACATGTCGGCTCCATTTTTAGTTCGGCGGTGTGTTCTTTGCCATGAAAAGGGCACTGAAATTTCAATTGAGTTAAACATTAAAACGACAAATCAATATTAATATTGAAAATATAATTATTCATTCATTGCATCTTAATCAATCAAACCTCATAATCAAGTAATAGACGCAATATTTTTTTTTTTATTAATACAAAGTCAAATATATAAAAAATGAAATATTAAACTTAAAAAGAACATTCTTGGTAATTCATAGATTACTAAAGTGTTTTAAAATAAGTATTTTTTTTTTTCAATATGGTAAGTATGAATCTTCGGTCATTCAAATGATGAGAAAAGTTAGAGGTTTGATTAAATTATTTAAACCATTTGAGTTCAATTTTAGGATTGGATGTAAAAAAAATTGCTCTAAATCAAGTAAATTCCTCCTATGATGTTTTTATTTTATTTTGTTATGTTTAAAAATTAGTTTTAAACGTTGAAAAATAGAAATAAGATTGAGTTTTTCAAAAATAGTATTTTTTGAATTAATTTTTTTAAATAGCTGACCAAAAGTAAGTATAGAATCTAACTCACACATACCTTTAAAAAAATATTATTTTTTTAAAAGAATTTTAAAATATTTGCCACCTTTAAAAATAGCTATTAAAAAATGTCATCTTAAGATAATTTCTCTATGCAAAATTTTCTTTTAATGCGTTTTGTATGCAATTATATGTTGGATAAAATTATTTCGTGTATATATATATAGATATAGATATTTAAAAAAAAAAAACTATTGTTTTCAAAATATTATTTTGAAACAACAAAGAAACAAGTTTTTAAAAATGGCCACATCATCATTTGTGTGTTTTATTCCCATGCTACGTTTTAAAATGCCAATATTAGAGAGAAGAAATAACCTATTTTGTTGAGATATTTTCGCTAAAAGGGTACTAACATAAATAGACGAGAAAAATGACATTCCACTAGGCTTTAATACAGTCAAAATAATTACAAAAGGGAAATTTACAAAGTTGTTAAAATTTGATTAAATATTTATATCTCTATCATTTTTATTATTTATTAAATTTTTAAGGTTTATTTTTTCTTTTTGAGATATTACATCAAATTAGAAAAATGTAGACTCGAACCTTCGACTTTATGAAGAAGGAGTATGTGCTTAAGTACTTGAACTATGCTATTATTTACGTTTTGAATTTTAATCGAGTGAAATTAAAATGATTGAAATCTCTGAATGGTTTATAGTTCAAGGAATGATATAAAATGAAATTAAGATAAAAATGAAAAAACCTTGATAATTTGAAAAACAAAAGAAGATTCTTAACTAATTGAAGTTACGTGGTTTCTAAGTTAAACGTGGTAAATTTTTTGGTGTCATACAACAACTAGGTCCATTCCTCAAACAATAGTCCACAACTTTGAAGATTAATATATTTCACAAGGACACAGAAGAATTTTTAATTCAATATTCATGGATTTGAATAAACTACTAAATCCGAGATTTATTTATTTGACACATAATTTCGTCCTCGACCATAATTTTTGCTTTAATTTGACTTGTAATATGATTTTATCTTTCACTCTCCCATCCCACCTTTCATTTTTATAACTAGATTAAATTATGGTATAATCGAAATGGAGCTTTTATTTACCATCTAATTTTAATTTATTTTTATAATTTTAATGAAATTAAAAAAAAAAACTAGTTAAGGTTTTTTTTTTTTTTTTTAAATGTTGACAATCTTATGAAGAAAATACAAGTAAAACAGCCTTATTTGTAAAAATATTTTCATGATTTTTTTTTACCAAACGTAGTGTGTTCATAAAGAGATAAGGTAAAAAAAATAGCTATATTTGAAGGGTCCAAATCATTAAATAGCCACCTCCTTTATTTTTTCAACTGCAAGCCATATTTCATATTTCAAGACATTTTTTATACTAAAAATACCCTTAAAAGCATATGACGCATACATTATATCTGTAGCAACATAGTATGACATGTACAGTAGCTACAGTGATTGCTTTTTACTTTTTGAAGATATTTATATATTCCATTGTGTTTTGTATTAAATTCATGATCCATGAGATTTTATTTATTTTAGATATTGAGACTATTTTTTTTTTAAATTCTCTCTCATTTTCCTTTTTCGGACATATTTTGTACATTTATACCTTTTTTTATTTATATGTACAGACATTTTTTGTAAATTTATATGTTTTTTTTATTTATATATGTACGTAATATACCTAATATAACTTGCTCATCGTGTCAATGATATTATACAGTATGTATAATACGTATAACACATTGTTTTATCCATTTATACGTTTTTATTCATATGTATATACCGTACGTATAATATAGTACTATAATACATATTTGTGGGAGAGAGAAGAGAAGAGTAAATTTTTTTGAAAAAGATGGTTTTTTGTGATGAGGTGTATGGGAAATAGTGGGAGGGTTTTTTGATAAAATTGTCTTTTTCTCTCTCCTCAATGTGACTATTTAGTTTTATTTTTAAAGATGTGACTAGAAAGTGTTAAACTTTGTATTAAGTGGTTATTCTCATAGTTAACCCATAAGACTTCTTCTTCTCTTTATTTTTTTCCCTTTTTGTTCACACCTTGATGTGACATCCTATAAGGGTGTCGATACCATTATGATATTTGATATAATTTGCGATCACATTACTAATATAGTATGTTGTATTATATATTAATTACTACATAATGTATTGAAAAGAATCTAAATCAATTAGACTTAAGTGAGATAATATTTTATTAATAGAAAATTGTAAAATCCTCTCTCAAATTATGGAGTAGTTACAATTTCATCATCAAACTTTTGAGTTGATCAATTTTACCATTAAATTTTAAAAAATGTTGCAATATTCTCCGTGGTGTTAACTTTGTTTAATAGGTTGATTTTTTAACTAATATTATAAAATGTGATGATTTTTTTATTTTTTTTATATTTTAAAAGATTAATTTGAAGAGAGAGGGAAATCTTTTCTCCCAAAAAAGAAGTGAGTTTGAATCACCAATTCAATTACCTTGGTACTAAAAAAATTACAAGACATAAATGAATTGATTAGTGATATAAAAAATAATTTAAAAGATCCATTTTTCAAAGAGAATGAAAATAAAATTCTTAACCTTTGCAAACCATCACTGACCAGATGGTCTAATCGCACGTTCTACTAGTTTAAAAAGGAAATTACTTCGCTGTTTAAGATTAAGCAGCCAATAATTCCTTTTATTTTCTTTTTATTTTTAGTCCATGTGGCAATTGCTTAGTGGTCCTAAGCACCCTTGGCTGCAAGCAGCCAAGTAATTTCCGTTTAAAAAACTAGATGAGAATATGATCTCGATTCTCTAACTTAAAAAAAAATATACTTTTTCAAAAAATAAAATAAAATAGAATTTGTCTTAAATAACATAATTCTGAACACTAATTATTAAAATGTTATGATTTTTTTAAAAATAACTTAAATAGCATAATTATAATGAACTATAGTTCAATATTGAATTATTTTTCATGAGTATTTAATGAATTTATATGTTTTTTTTTTTACTTTTTTAAGTGCAAGTTTAATAATTTATCTAGTTATTTGATTATCTATCATTATTTTTATCAATGAATTTGTTAGTTTTTTCCTTTCTTTAGTTCAATAAATTATTGAATTATAATTCATTAAATTATTGTACTATAACTATGTTATTTTAGTATTTTTTGAAAAATTCTAATATTTCAGTAATTAGTAGGTGAAAATATATTATTTCAATTTAGACAAGAAATACATTCCTCATGGTAATGTTGTACAAAGAATTTGAATGAATTTTTATTCAACAATGGTCCAAATTAGACACAATTCAACAATCACATGCAACGTCAAAGAATCTTGACAAATCTATATAAACTGTTTACAGTTTAAAAAAAAAAGAAAAGAGAATCTTGAATTTGTGTAAGAAATAATTAATTGGTTACACTGTGAAATAAAATAATGAATTTAAAAAAATGATCTCCGTTTGAATATTGATCGAAGCAGAATTGGATAATAATTAAGATGTTGATGATTTAATTAAATTTCCAGCATCTCTTCTCCCGCAGCCTCGATCATATTGTTAATCACTGCAGTTGAAGTTTTTCTTAGCAGTTCGGACCAATCCCTTAAACAACCAAAGGAATAACAAATATCAGTAACACAATAAAATATTACCAAAAATATTGTACATTCGAAAATATTCGGAAAATTATGTTAAGTTGTCTACCTAGGTAGACCATTTGATCAGCTGAAAAATTGACGTGGATGATACTAGATAGTTTTCAAAATATTTTTTAATTTATAATATTTTTCGGTTACCAACAAAACCCTAATAAAATATGGTTTGATCTCGTTTGATAATGAATTTCATTTTGATTATTTAATTTATAAAAATTAAAAATGTTTATTGATGATTTTTTTAAACTAAAAACAAAATTGTTATCGGGGCGGTTCAGGGTATGTATATGCATACCCAGATACTGAGTCGAACGTGAGTCCAACGGTAAACTTGGCTTCCCCAAGTGCCCAGTTGAGTCTCTGCAACTCTTTATCCGTACAACTACCATCATTTTCGACATGAAGCTCCGACGGCTTAACGTCGCAGAAAATCGGAATAATCTTCTTCTTATTCTCCACCATTAGGGCAAGTTCATGAAGACAATAATACGATTCACAATAACGAGGCGAAAACACAGCAATTCCCACTTTACAACTCCTAATAGCTCCTTGAATCTCCTCCAGCAACTTGTCTCCTGGATTCAAGTTCTTCCTATCCAAAAAAGGCCGGAGTCTCATCCTCAAGAGGTGATCGTAGAGTAATCCGGCGACGTTCCGCTTCGTATCGATTCCACGGTGATTAATAAACACGTTGCACGGTCGAGATGTATGTCGTCGGTTAAGGATCCGTGAGGACAAGTAGTTTCTTACCACAATTGCGGAACGTTGCATGGCTTGGCTTTGAAAACAAAGAAAAGAGCAATGAAAGCTTTTTTCTTCTCAGTTGAAATGTATTTTGGGATTTTGAAAGTTGTCGTATGTATATATATAAATGATGGGGATGGGGAATGAGTTGGATTTGAGACCGTTGATTTGAATAAGGACCAAAAAAAGGGTTTGAATTTCAAGGAAAAAAAATAGATAAAAGAAAAATTGTTCTAAAATTATAAGTAAATATTTGGACTTTGAGAGAGAATTCAGCATGCAATTTCCAGTAATTTTTATTGACTCTTGGAAATGAAGTCCAATTTTGTAACATTCATCAGAGCCCTTCAAACACGCATAATAAAGGGGAAAATATTGATTCTGACAAAGTCCCATGTATGGTCCTTTTGTGGTGTGGCTTTTTGGATGTTTTTTATTTAGTATTCTTACCTCTTTTCGGGTGACAATATATCCAATTTGCCACTATTGTAGATTTCTTTTTCTCAACATTTAGAAAAAATAAAAATAAATTAGGGTGTGTAAAGTTATATATAAGTAATAAAATCATCCATATTTCGATGATATAAATTAAAGTAAAAAAGTAATAAAAAAAAATTAAAGTCAAAATAAAATTCTATTGCTATTAATATTGGGTTGGGTGGGGTGGGGTGGGGTGGGGTGGGGTGGGGTGGGGTGGCGTGGGGGGGGTCTTCATCGATCTCTTGTAGCTTTTTTTTTCTAGTTTTAAATTATGTTTTTGCAGCATATATGATGGTTTATGTATTGAACACTTCAGTTTCAACTTTACTATTTATTTTCTTTATCTATTTATTTTCTTCATCGATCTCTTGTAGCTTTTTTTTATCTAGTTTTAAATTATGTTTTTGCAGCATATATGATGGTTTATGTATTGAATAGTTCAGTTTCAACTTTACTATTTATTTTCTTTATCTATTTATTTTCTTCATCGATCTCTTGTAGCTTTTTTTTTTCTAGTTTTAAATTATGTTTTTGCAGCATATATGATGGTTTATGTATTGAACAGTTCAGTTTCAACTTTACTATTTATTTTCTTTATCTATTTAATAATGGATTTTAATACAACTAAATGAAAGATAACTTAATTATTTCATTAAATGAATAAGGTATTTATACATCATAAGAGCTAGTAAATATCTAAGTATGTATTTACATAAAAGCCCTTAATACTCCCCTTCAAGGTGGGAGATGAATATTGACAACTCCCATCTTGCCAAGTAAAGGAAATAACAAATGAGAGGGTAAAGCCTTAGTGAAGAGATCTGCCAATTGAAGCGATGAACGGATTGGCAGAAGTTTGACAATTCCAGAAGCAACCTTGTCACGCACGAAATGACAATCAAGCTCGATATGTTTCGTTCGTTCATGAAACACGGAATGAGAAGCGAGCTGAATTGCAGCCAAATTATCACAATAGACAAGAGCTGGCTATTGACATGTCACCTGCAAATCAGTGAGTAAATGGAGCAACCAAGTAAGCTCACTTGTCACGAATGCCAAGGCACGGTATTCAGCCTTTGCCGAAGAGCGAGACACCGTGGTCTGCTTCTTTGCTTTCCAAGAAATGAGAGAGTCTCCAAGAAAGACAAAAAACCCGAAACAGAACGCCGTGTATCAACACACGCTCCTCAATCAGCATCAACAAATGCCTTCAATTGAAGAGGAGAAGCAGCAGTGTTTGAAAAAGTAAGGCCCTGACCTGAAGTTTTCTTCAAGTAACGTAACAAATGATGAGCAACCTGAAAATGGGAAGAATGGGGCCGTGAAACATATTGACTGAGCTTGTGCACAGAAAATGTGATGTTCGGACGAGAAATTGTCAAATACAAAAGACGGCCAATTAGTCTTCGATATTTTTGGGCTTCATCCATCGATAAAAGCTCACCATCATTCAATGAAAGCTTAATCTTCGGATCCATGGGCAATGTGGCAGGTTTACTAGCAAGAAACTCGGTGTCCTCAAGGAGTTGCAAGTAATACTTCCTCATTCCAGATTTTATCCTTGAAATTTCAAGTCCCAAAAAAAACTTCAAGGAGCCAAGATCTTTGAGAAGAAATTGACTATGCAAATATTGTTTTAAAATGGTAATGGTAGAAAGGCACGGGCCTGTGATGATTATATCATCTACGTACACTAACAATGCTAAAAAGGAACTGCCAGAACCCATTGTAAACAAAGATGAATCAGCTGAAGATTGGTTAAAACAATAAGACAACAATGATGTTGAAAATTTCATGAACCATTGTCTTGAAGCTTGCTTGAGGCCATAGATAGACTTATGCAACTTACAAACCAAAGGCTCCCCCTTAGTATGAACAACATTTGCTGGTTTGTAACCCAATGGAAATTGCATATACACCTCCTCAAACAAATCACCATTAAGAAACGCATTGTTAACGTCCAACTGTGCAAGTGGCCAAGAAAACTGGGCAGCCAAGGCTAAAAGAAGTTTGACAGAAACAAGCTTCGCAACGGGAGAAAATGTTTCAAAATAATCCAAACCCTCTTGTTGATTATAGCCTTTAGCAACAAGCCGAGCTTTATAACGGTCCATAGAACCATCAGCCTTATGCTTTATTTTATATACCCACTTACTCCCAATGGCATGATGCCCTTTTGGAAGAGGGACAATAGACCATGTCTTAGTTCGTTCCATGGCATCCAATTCAGCATACATGGCTGTTCTCCAATGGTCAAAAGGGACTGCCTGATGATAAAATTGTGGCTCATAGTCCAAAGACACATTCATAAGAAAATTTCTGTGTGTAGGAGAAAATTTGGAATAAGAAAGGAAATTTTCCAATGGATACTTTGTTGTAGAAGTGAAGAAAGGTTTTTGAGTCAATAAATGACAATGAAAATCACTCAAATAAGAAGGTTGTCTAGTACTTCTTGTGGATTTTCGAATTGGCAGTGATTGTGTGGAACCTGCAGAAATGGGATGTAACAGATTTGGGTCATTGGTAATAGGAATAGAATGAAATGGCTCAGGGGGATGGGAGGCGATGTGATCAATAAAGTCTGTAGATGAAGAACCAACAGGCTGATTGAAGTGATCAGACATCCCATTAGACAGATTTGGAGCCATATTGTCTATAGTTGTTGCCATTGGATTAGGCAATACAACATGTGCAAAAAGATCAGGTAACTCAGAATTAATTGTCAAAGTATGGAAAGGGAATATGTCTTCATGAAAATAAACATCTCTGGAGATAAAAAATTGCTTTGTTGTGATGTCATAAAGTTTGAAACCCTTGATTCCTGGAGGATATCCCAAAAAGACACATTGTCTTGCTCTCGGCTCAAATTTCTTTCTTTTAGCAGACAAGGTAGAAGCATAACATAAACACCCAAACACTTTGAATGAAGTGTAATCCACCTCCTTCTACAACAAGTCAAATGGTGTTTTATTTGCCAATAATGGAGAAGGGGTGCGATTAATAAGAAAAGTTTCTATTAGAATACAATCACCCCAGAAAATTATTGGGACCCTGGACTGGAAATATAGAGCACGAGCAACATTTAGGAGATGTTGATGTTTCCTCTCAGCCACAGAATTCTGTTGAGGAGTATCTACATATGTGAATTGGTGTAACACCCCATGTTTATGAAAAAAGTCACGAAAACTCAACGTAGGTGCATTGTCTGAACGAAAAGCCTTAATGAACTTGCCAAATTGAGTTTTAACAAGAGCAAAGAATCTTGGAACAATGAACAAGGCATCTGACTTTTGTTTCATTAGGTAGATCCAAGTAAATCGAGTGTGATCATCCACCAATGTGAGAAAGTAATTAAAGCCCTGATATGTAGAAACAGGATATGGGCCCCAAGTGTCACAGTGTATAAGATCAAAAGAAGATGCTGACATATTGTTGTTTGAGGGAAAAGACAATCTTATTCAAATTTGTAGAATTTACATCTAATTTTTCAAGCAGTAAAGAAAGACGTTTGAAAGAAAGATGCCCCAAACGATCATGCCACAATTGTAAAGTAGGCTTATTAATAACAGAAGAACATAATGGAAAAATAGTGTCCAGACTACTAGCAGCAATAACAGCAGGTGTATGATGCAGAATATACAAGCCTTGAACTTGATCACCCCTGCCAATCATCCTCGAAGAGGACTTGTCCTGAATCAAACATTTATCAGCAAAAAACTCTACACTGAAACCAGATGAGTTAGTCATGGCACTGACAGATATAAGATTGAAAGAGAATTCAGGTATGTAAAGAACACCAAGTAAAGTAATTGCAGAACTAAGTAAGATTGTCCCAATGCCATGAACAGCCACACGTTGCTTATTAGGAAGTAACACAAAGGTATTAGCAACAACATTGATAGTCTGATAATGTTGCTTGGAACAACAAATATGGCTGGTAGCCCCTGAATCAAGGATCCACATAGAAGAAGGATCAATGTGAGAATGAACATTTACAGAAAAACACGTACCGACAACATGTGAAGTTGAAGGATTCTGTGAAGAAACAGTAGCAGTGGAATTGCTCAGATGAGAGGAGAGTAAAGACATTAACTTCTGGCATTGATCCATAGTGATAGATTTTGAGAAATCCACAATTGTTTCTTTCGAATCAGCAATGGAATCAGAGACCTGGTTAGTGGAATTGACAGAGCTAGACTTAAATTTGTAGCCAGGAGGATATCCATGTAGCTTATAACACTTTTCAACAGTGTGACCAGGAATATTGCAATGCGTACAGAGTGGTCTATCTTTCCTCTTAGTCCTCATTGAAGAAACGGAAATGCGAGGGAAATTCTGAGTTGCTGAAAAAGCCAGGGAGTCAGAAGAAAATTGAACCTCGTTAACCTTGAGATTACGTTTCCGTTCTTCTTGTATTATCAATGCGAATGCCTTATTGATAGATGGTAAAGGCTCCATTAAGAGGATTTGAGAAATGATATGAGCATAAGACTCATTCAATCCCATGAGAAAACTCTGAATATATTCCCCTTGATAAAAGGCATCCATCTTCTTCAATTCACCACAAGTACAAGACACTTTGGACGATATTCCATTAATTCCTGCCAGATAGTTTTAAGCTTTGTAAAATAACAGCTTACAGACAAATCTCCTTGTTTGATCATCATCAATTCACGACGGAGTTGAAAAACCCTAGGGCCATTGTTCTGTTCGAATCTGTCCTTCAAGTCTTGCCAAATATCAGCAGCAAAATCAGTATAAATCAAGCTTGTAGAAATCTCCTTGATGACTGAATTGAGTAACCAAGATACTACTACATCATTGTTCATAATCCATGCTTGAATTAGGTTTCCTTCTTCAGGACAGGGCAAGGTTCCATCAATGAATCCAAGCTTGTTTTTGACAGACAAAGCAAGCCTCATTGATCGACTCCATGAGTGAAAATTATCGCCATTGAGTAGAGGATTCACCAAAACAGTTGTTGATCCATCATTATGATGGAGAAAATAAGGACTTTTCTGATGATTTTCAATGGAATCAGAAGAGGAAGAACAGAAGTAGAAGAATCAGTCTCCATGAGTGCAAAAGCTTGATGAATTTTAATTCAGAAAGGTGAAAGTACGATGAACAATGATCGAGAAGAAATCGCGATGAACAATGATCGAGAAGAAATCGCGATGAACAGGATCTTAGAGAGAAGTTATCGAAGAGAGAAAACGAGCGCGAAAAATTTCGTCTGATACCATAATACAACTAAATGAAAGATAACTTAATTATTTCATTAAATGAATAAGGTATTTATACATCATAAGAGCTAGTAAATATCTAAGTATGTATTTACATAAAAGCCCTTAATACATTTTAATATTTGTAACTACTGATTCTTTTCATCAATAATAAAAATAAATATAAAAAACTTGGTATAGGCACGTTGGTTAGTTCAGACTGAACTTAGAAGAGCACTACGATCCTGTTTAATTTAAAAGGAATGAGAATGATTTTTTTCTAATCACGTTATTATTTGTTCACTAAAAATATATATCGAAATTTATTTTTGACCAAATTAAACTTGAGAATCTTATTCATTTATAAAATCTCATCAATTCTATTCTCAATCCCTAATCCTCTGAGTTCCATATATAATTTTTTTTTATTAAAGTTATGTCTAATTTTTTAAATTCCAAATCAATTCCAATCTGATCCTTATTCAAAATAGGGTAAAATGCAAATGAGACCCTTGTGGTTTGTTTCAAATGCATGAACACCCCCAGTGGTTTGAAAATGGCAAATCACACTCTTGTGGTTCCAAATTTTTTCAATCAGACCCTTCTCCTTCAATGTCAATAATTTTCTTTTAGCCATAACTTTTTCGTTTGAACTCCAATTTGGATGATTCAAGATGTTTTAGAATCCTCATTTCAAGCTCTATATAATAGTCACTTTAAAACTTTAAAATGATTAATAAATAAAAGAGTTTATTAACATCAAAGTAATAGGTATGATTGACACTGTTAACTCTTTTGGTTATTGATGATTTAGAAGTTTTTAAGTGGCTGTAGCGTAAAGACTGAAATGAGGATTCTAAAATATCTTGAATCATCCAAATCGGAATTCAAACGAAGAAGTTATGATTAAAATAAAATTAATGACATTAAAAGGTAGGGGTAATTGAAAAAATTTGAAACCACAATGGTGTGATTTATCATTTTCAAACCACATGGGGTATTCATGCATTTGAAACAAACCACAAGGGTCTCATTTACATTTTACCCCTTAAAATATTAATAAAGAAATTATTTTAAATTTGATTTCGAAGTAAAAAAAAAGTTAGTAAATGCAATCATAGAAATTTTATTCTCCATTTCATAATTTTCATTTCATAATATTCTTTTATAGATATTACATTAAATCAAGAGTTTTCTTTTTCTAAAATATGACATCAACCTAAGAAATGTGGAACATTACGTATAATTATATAAGTGTAACTACTATTTGTTATAATTAATTTCCCTTTCTAACATTGAAAAATAAAGGATCAAATACTCAAATAACATATTAAATATATAATATATAATATTACTTAAAAAATAACACTTTTCATACATTACCCATATAACATAATAGGCTGAAACCCAAAATCATAACATACGGGAAATTACCCATATTTTACTCTTGACTTATTTCTTTGAGAAAGCAATGGGTTAAAGAAGAAAGGCTAGAACATTGTGGGGAATTGGGAAAATGTTGAACCCACAAGAAAATAAGAAGAAAAAAAAACTATTTGAGTATAATATTAAAAAGTAATATTCTAGACAATTTCTTAAAAATAAATATCAACCGACATTTTAAAACCCGAAATAAAGCAAAGCTCCACTAATTTAAAGCTAAAATTGTCCAGCCGCAAAACAAAAAGGACATTTTTTTTGTTTAAAGAATTTTAATTAAAAGAGAAGAGTAAAAAAAAAAAGTAGGAAAAAAACGAAATTGCATGGATATTGATAGAGTGTGAGATAATAAACACCATTTGATGTTTTGACCGAGTATAAATTATCAACCATTTGGATTGGGTATCGTACACTTTGGTGATGAAAATAAAACTTTAATAAACTTTCCGCATTTTCAAAACTCTAGCTTCTCCTTTAAGTAATTCATATTTCAAATTAAAAAATTGTATGTTTTAAAATTTCATTATTATAATAAATGGCTTGTGCAACGAAATTATGTTTTTCGGTATATACCTATGGGAAACATCCATGGCATGCACGAAATTGTGTTAAAATCAAGAAATCAAATGGGATTCGTGGTTTGGTTTTATTTAATAATTGTTTTCAGCTTTCATGGGATTAACAAATTGAAAATTGAAAAATTATCGATATAATATGATTAATGAAGAAATCGAATCAACAAAACTTAACTATGGTATGATTTTATATTTTTTTTTATAATTTTATGTTATTTTTTTTTATTATCTTAATTTTTGGATATATTTTAGTTTTTTAAGTAATTTTATATTTTTCTTTAGATGAACACAATAAAAATGTTTGTCTTTTTACTTTTGGTTGTCTTAGTCTGTAAACTTTAGGATTTTTCCCCAAACGATAAAGGGGAGAAGATTTTTGGTAAGGATATAGAGTTTCGAACCTCCATTTTTATAATTATAGAGAGTAGATATTTACCACTCTACCGAAAACATTTTATACTCAGGCTTAAATATAACCATACTCTCAAGTTTAATGTATAAATTGATTTTTTCTAAATTTATTTATCAAAAATCGTTTGTCTTGTCACTTTTCAAATCAAGTATCCGCAAGAAGTTATAGACTAAATTATCTTCAATTGGGTATTCTATTGAGGCCCAATTTATAGAAAAGCCCATCACTAGTAATAGATTTTGAAGAATTGTCACCGATCCCTATTTCTCAATTCTCATTTTAAACAAATAACCATTTTTTTAAGGCAAAGGAAAAACAGACTCCACAAATTAACCACTTCTAAGCAATTAGACTCCACAAATAACATTAAAATCCTCTATACCCAGATTCGTCATTCCCTCCTCGACAGTCACTTCTGATGATAGGCACCAGAGTGATTTCGGATCACCCAACCCTGGCCGCCAGCATTCGTTCTTCGATCCACTGCTGCATCAATATTGAGTTTGATTTGATCCAAGCCCAGAGGGATCCATAAACGGCGATTTGGAGGAGAAGATTGGGTGTTCGTTGAGCCCGGGATATGTGTCGCTACGTACCTGCAACGCGGAAAATAAAGAGTCGTCACTAGTCATTGGTTTTATAAGATATTTGTGATTAGTCATTAAGGATGGTCTACTAACTTTTAAAAATGAGTGTTAAGATACATTACCTTGAACCATTGGCTTAAGCTTTTGGTTCAATTGGTGATTTAACATATTCAATATGGTATCAAAGCAGGAGGTCCTGGGATCAAACCTCTATTATGTCATTTGCTTCTAATTTCCTCCATTTAAATATTCCACATGTTTAGGTCTTGTGCAAATATCCAAGCCCACATGTGAGGGGGAGTGTTGAGATATATGATTAAATTTACCTTGAACCATTGGCTTAAGCTTTTGGTTCAATTGGTGATTTAACATATTCAATAATGAGTTTGAGAGTTCATTCACATATAGGGAAGGTATTAGCACCCTATTATGTTCATTTGAGAAAAAATTGTTGTTTTTTATTTGATGTATTATTGAAGAAACCTTTATCTATAAAACACAAATTATTTTTTATTATTTTTAAATGTCTCATGTGTTATTAATCAATACTTTGGTAATAAGGCATGATTAAATAAGTATGAGTGGCATGAAACCATTCGAAAAATATTATCGGAAATTTTATCTCAGTATCCCGAGATAAAATTCCTTACCTCAAGAATATTTAGGAGATCGGTATCCTCATGCCCCGAATTCTGTCATCGGAGTTTTCAAAAATGATTTTTGTTTGGGTTTAAAAAATGAATAATTTAGTTTCAATATTAGGTTTGGGTAAGTTTCACTTTTGATACCTAGGTCTAGAAAGAAAAGTTTATTTTAAAAAAAAATCTTTGAATTATAGTATAATTAGAAAATTAGTATCCTAATAAATCTAACTCTATTTTAAAATGTGGATGTTAATTTTTATTGGAATGTTGAAAAATTCAGTATCCTAAATAATAAGGTTTGGAGAGAGAGAGAAGAGAGAATTTATAAAAAAGATGCTCTGTATATTTACTGAGGCAGATATCAAGGGATTATATAAGAGAATACATGACACATGTCTAACAGTGAGAAGTAGAACAATAACAACCAAAATGACAGACAAAACGGAATGAAAATAAAATCCCATTCTCTTAGTCTTTATCTTCTACATCAGCAGCTATTTGTTCTTCATGATTAACATCCCCTAGCAAGCGAAATGGAGAAGCTTGAACAGTGAGCTTGGTTCGTAGGTTGGAGAATCGATGAGAGGATAAAGGTTTTGTTAATATATCTGCCAGCTGATCCTCATACGGAACAAAACGTACAAGGAGTTCCTTTCGTATTACTCTTTCCCGTACAAAATGCAAATCAATTTCGACATGTTTGCTCCTATTGTGAAACACTGGATTTTCAGCCAAATAGATGGCCCTCATATTGTCACACAATAATAAAGGAGAGTAAGAGGCTAGGAACCCAATTTCATTTAGAAGAGACTGTAGCCATAGAACTTCAGCTGCTGCATTAGAAAGTCCTCTATATTCGGATTTTGTGCTGGATCTTGACACTACACGTTGCTTAGTTGATGACCAAGAGATAAGATTATGTCCTAAAAAAGTACAAAAACCAGATATGTTGCGCCTATCATCCTGGACAAGATGCCCAATCGGCATCGGTATAACAAGTGATAGCTTGGCTGGCTGAAGGTTGAAAGGAAAGGCCATGATGTAAGTTGTGTTTGAGATAGCGGAGAATGCGCTTGACTGCTAACCAGTGAATTGTAGAAGGCTTATGCATAAATTGACATACCTTATTGACAACATAGCTAAGATCTGGACGGGTTATTGTGCAATATTGCAAGGCACCAACAATGCTAAGATAGATAGTGGGGTTAGGAAGGGGCTCACCATCAGAGATGGACAGAGAAGTGTTAAGAGCCATAGGAGTATGAAAGGGTTTACAATCCGTCATGTTGGTTCGAATAAGCAAGTCAGTAAAATATTTTTCTTGAGACAGATGGAAGTGACCATTGGTTGAGGGGACTTGAATGCCTAGGAAATAATTGAGATATCCAAGATCTTTAAGTTTAAACAAGGCATTTAAAGAGGAAATATACTTGTCAATCAGGTTTGCATTTGAACCAGTTACTATAATATCATCCACATAAACTAAAATTGCAAGGAAGTTAGATTGTTTCCTATAATAAAAAAGAGATGGATCTGATTTAGAAGAAAAGAATCCCCAAGATGAAAGACATGTGCTAAGCTTAGTGTACCAAGCTCGTGGACTTTGTTTTAAACCATAGAGGGCCTTGTTTAACTTGCAAACAGAATTGGGATGGCTGGGATTTGTAAAGCCCTTGGGTTGACTCATATAGACATCTTCAAGCAAGTCCCCATTTAGAAAAGCATTATGAACATCTAATTGCTTAAGGACCTAGTTATTGGAGATACCAAGGCTAAGAAGTATTCGTATGGTTTTAGGTTTTACAACGGGCCTGAATGTCTCAAAGAAATCAATTCCATACGATTGATTGTATCCCTGTGCAACCAAGCGTGCCTTGTGTCTTTCAATCTCACCATTCGGCTTTAATTTCGTTTTGTAAACCCATTTGCAACCGATTAGTTTGGCATTAGGTGGAGGTGAAGTAAAAGTCCAGATGTTATTAGAAATGAGGGCTTGATATTCTTGAACCATTGCAGCCTGAAATTTAGGTAATTTAGCAGCTGATGTGTAATTGGTAGGTTCAAACAAATGGGTGGTAGATTGGGATAGCCAAGCCTTTGGTTTGAAGATGCCATCTTTGGATTTTGTGATCAGGAACATGTATAGGAGGAAATGTGTGGGAATTGGTAGTGGGGTTGGAAGTTGGACTGTCAATATGCTGGTCAGCAGTAGTATCACTAGAGGATGGAGATTGGGAAATAATAGGTGAGGCAGGAGTAATGGTAGTAGGTGGGGATAAAGATTGGGTAAATTGTGGAAGTGATGAATTTAGAGTATGTGCAGGGGTAGGTTGAATCGTGGAGGGAGCGGGAGATTGAGACAAAACAAAGGAATGTGGAAAAGAAGATATGTCATAATGAAAGGACTGAACTGAGGTAACAGAAATAGAGAGTTTGGAATAAGGAAAAAGAGACTTATTGAATATGACATGACGTGAGAGATTTACTCTACCAGAAGAAGGCTCAAGACAAAGATACCCTTATGATTTGCACTATAACCCAGAAATATGCATTGAGATGATCTATATTGGAGTTTATTCTGATTATAAGGTCGGAGATATGGAAAATAGGCACAGCCAAAAGCCTTGAAAAGCTTATAATCTGGGAGTTTGGAAAACAGGAAGACATAAGGAGAATTATTTTGAAGGACAGATGATGGCAGTTTGTTTATCAAATGAACAACAGTTTGGAAAGCATAAGACTAAAAAGATTGTGGGAGATGCGAATGAGCAAGTAGAGACAAACCTACCTCAACAACATGCCTATTTTTTCTTTCTACTCTGCCATTATGTTAAGGAGTATAAGGGCAAACAATACGATGGTGTATTCCCTTTGATGCAAGAAGAGAAGATAAAGATCGAAATTCACCCCCCAATCAGATTGTAAACATTTTAATTTACTGTTAAACTGAGTATCAACCATAGATAGAAAATGTGCAAAGTATTTTAGAGTTTGATCTTTGGAATGAAGCAGATACAACCATATAAATCCAGTAAAATCATCAACAAATAGCAGAGAATATCGTGCCCCATTGATTGAAATAATAGGGGAAGGTCCCCATAAATCAGAGTGTACAAGCTCAAAAAGAGAAGTGCTAACTCTAGATGATTTAGTTAATACCAAATGATGGCTTTTAGGCATTTGATAGAAGCTGCAGAATTCAAAAGTAGACTGACTGTAACAAGGCTGTTGACAAAAACTTAAAACCTGATTAACAATAGCAGGGTGACCAAGTCTGTAGTGCCATAGAGAAGGAGAGGAAAACACAACAGTGAATGTAGAGCAGATGTTGGTGGAGAGATGGAAGAAAGAGAAGAGACTTTGTAGAGACCCTGCTTAAGAAGACCCTTAAGAAGAATTTCCCTGGTTCGAAGGTCCTTTACAAGAAAGAAATGAGGGTGAAATTCAACAAAAACCTTATTATCTTAGCATAATTTGGCAACACTTATAAGTTTATTGGATAGAGAAGTAATATGAAGGACAAAATTAAGAGTAAGATTTCTTGTAGGAGTAGAGAGACTAGAGATACCAGTGTGTTGGATTGAAGCAAACTGACCATTGCCAAGCATCACTTGCTCCTGTCCAGTGTAAGGTGTGGGGTTGGTGAGAGAATTGAGGTTGGGTGTCATATGGTGAGTTGCCCCTGAGTCAAAAAATCATTCCTGATCGGGATAATTGGTCTGTGATGTAAATTGATGGGGAGACTCATTGGGATAGGAAAAAGGTTGTGGATATGTGATAAATGGCTGAGAAGGAGATTGGGAAGGGAATGGATTTGTATAGGAAGGGATGGTGGAAAGGGGTGGCTGGAAATTGGGTATTGGATTTGGTGTTTACTGAGCAGTAAAGTGAGCTTGAGAACGCTGTAAGGTAGGAGGATAACGGGTTTTATTGTCCCTATTGTAACAGACTAAAGCAATGTGTCCAACCTTAGAGCATATTTGGCATTGAGGGCGTTGTCTACCCCATCGTGAATTAGAATTAGAGGATACATCAGGGACGGAAGGGCAAGGAGAAGGAGGTTGAGTTGGGGTATGATATTGAAGTGCAGTAGTAGGGTGGGTTTGTGTAACAGGTGGAGAATGGAAAGAATTTGAAGAATAAGACCATGAGGGCCATCGTGAATTTTGGAGGGAGAAGTTGGTAAGGTTAGCTTGAGCCAAATTGAGGTGATCTACAGAATTCTGCAGCTCTAAACGCACTTCATAGCTGAGGAGAATGCTTCGAATATCCTCTAAGGTAGGTCTATCAGTTCTGTTCTGAATAGACGTCATAAACGGGTTGTATTTCGCTCCAAGACCATCAAGAATATAAGCCACATGGTCCCTGTAGGATAAGGGTTCACCAAAGGCAGATAATTTATCAGCAATCTGTTTTATGTGAGTAAGAAATTGGGACACTGTAATACCATCTTTCTTTGCCTTTTGTAGTTGTGAACGGAGACTCATAATGCTAGCCGTTGAAATTGATTCATAGACCTGTATTAGTGATTCCCAAATTTCAAAAGCAGTAGAGCAGCTTACGATTTCGCTCATCTTGTCCTCAGATAAAGAAGAGTAAAGCCAACCTATGACTAATCGATTTGCCTTTTCCCAGAAATAATGCTCAAGATTTATCTGACTTTGATTTGGATCTAAGAATTTTGGAGGAGCTGGGTGAGTTCCATCTATGAACACTTCATGGCCATTTGAAATTATAACGTTGAGAAGTTGATTCTTCCATAACAAATAATTGGAATCTGTGAGTTATACTGTTAGAGAGGAAGAGCCCAGATTAGTGGGTTGTTGTTGAGGAGGAGCTTGAAAGGGCATTTGAGGGTAAGGTTGAAAGAAATTTTGTTGAAATTGATTAGGTTGAAATCCAGGATAAGGATGAAAAAATCCTTGAGGAAGATAGGTTTGAGTTCGTGGGTTTGCTCCAGGACCATTGAAATTTTGAGTATTCGCATGAAGGAAATTTTGGTTTCTTTGAGTATCGGGTGTAGTAGCAAGAGGTGGAGCTGGTGTTCTATTTTGATTAACAGGTGGAGGATTTAAAGGAGCTACAGGTGTAGTAGGAGGAAGCGTGTTTGTCGATGGTTGAATTTCAATTTGAGCGAATGAGGAAGCTTCATACGCCATTATCAGCGTTTAACGCTCTGATACCATAATAAGGTTTGAGAGAGAGAGAGAGAAAAAAGAGAGAATTTATATAAAAAAAGATGATCTGTATATTTATTGAGGCAGATATCAAGGGATTATATAAGAGAATACATGACACATGTCTAACAATGAGAGGTAGAACAATAACAACCAAAATGACAGACAAAACGGAATGAAAATAAAATCCCATTCTTTTAGTCTTTATCTTCTACATCAGCAGTTATTTGTTCTTCATGATTAACACTAATAAATTCCAATTCCATATTTAAGGTTTGGTTTATTAATCATATTATGCATGTTAGGAAGTTGGAAAATTAGTATCATAATAAATTCCAACTTCTTTCTTTTTTTGAAAATCCTATAATGTTAAATATAATATTAACCAATCAATTCAAGTTTTACCTTAATATGAAAACAATTAATAGGAATATAGCAAACACAAAATATGACAATCAAATTCACAAATAAGGCAAACCAATAAAATTAGCATAATTATTCCAAATAAAACTCCTCAACTTTAGAAATTCATAATTTTATAACCAAAATGTATTTTAACTTTATTCTTTCTTATAAATATTCTAGATTCATTCATGATTGATTATTAAAAATTAAAAGTACACATACTTTGTAAGGAAAATCAGATTTTCATGTCAAACGTTTCCAACCACTGTTTTGCGTCAAAAACTTCTGCCGAATTTATACCAACTTTGAAAAATAAGCATGTTTTTTTGTAAAATTTCACACTACCAAAAAACTAAGCATATCTTTCCATATGGAAGCATGGAACACAATTCTTTTGGTTAAATATTTTTACTATTATTCTCTATTCTGTGCGTTGGAGTGAATTTTTTACATTTTGATTTATTTTTTGAAATAATTGCACCCATGACCACATTAAATCACTTAAATCCACTTTTTAAGGTTGTTTGTTTTTTTTATTTCAGATTTACCCAATAACCACCATAATTAGAGGAGTAAACGGTTGGTTCCAAAATCAAAGTTTACGATTCTGCCCTTTTAGATATTCTCAGCTATTTGTGATCCAATCAAATCATAAATGTTTTTTTTTCTTTTTTGATTTATTGATTAATTACGCCTTTAATTAAGGAATTTGTAACAGCATTTAATCTTTTACGTTTCTGGAAAAAGGAGATCTCATTGTTCGTCCAAGCTGTATTTTTCATCTTCTCCGTTTCCTGTTTACTTCTTTTCTTTATCGATTTTTCATCTTTTACGTTTCTGGAAAATGAGATCTACATCAATTGACATTATTTACGATGGTTGTTGGAACGAAGCTCACGTTTACGACAATCACGATTTTGCCGACTTGAGTCGTGAGTACGTATAACCGACTTGATCAGCTTTATCGACAGTTTTCCTGAGAAGAAAAGCAACGTCGTTTCTGAATTTTTTTTGGCTTCTGCTACATGTTTGTTTATCTATAATACAAACTTTATTTAATATAAACATTTTTATAGATGGTTGTTGCTATGTTACAAATGTTAATAGTTGCTGCTACAGGTTTGTTTATCAATAATAAACCGTTTATTAAATATATACATTTTTCATGGTGGTTTTACTGATTGTTTTTTCAATTATACAATGTTCATCAAATATAAACGTGTTTAACGATTTATGATTTTGTTTTTCAAAAATGTTTTTTTATGTTTTTTTTTTCAATTTAACATTTGTATTTGGTTTACTTTTGTTCTACTTTTTTAAAGAAAATAAATACTTGTTACTTTTTTTTTGTTTATCAAGTATACACAGTGACGGTTAGAGGATGATCGAAGAAGAAAGCAATATTTCCTGGAAGAAAGTCAAAAGCTTGAAGATTTTGTTTTCTTGTATTTTTATATTTTTTAGATTTAATATTTCTTTTACTTTTTGTTATAGTTTTATTTCTGTTTAGATTTGATTTTTCCATTAATTTTGTAAAATTTATGGGATTTTAAAAATTTTCTTAAATTTTGCACAGATTAAAGAGAAATAAAATCGGGGGTATGTTTTGTCTTTTCACCATGTAATTTAATTTGGCCGACGGGTTTTGGGTAGTTTTTATTAATATATATACAAAACATACGGTTTTCTTGAAATTTCCATTTATTAAATGGTTATTACTGAAATCAATTCTTATTTTTTTCATCTTCAAGAGAAATTGAGTTTATAATTGATTCGTGTATCATGGTTTCCTTTTATGTTTTGCAGTGTTCATATCTCCTTCTGTTAATTGAGTTATAGTCACCTTGGCTCGAATTTTTTTTTTTAAATTAACAGGGCCGTTATATTAAATTGCTAAAGGCAGTAATTGTCCATGAAATTGCAAAGAACCTCAACTACCCCACATCATGTTTGCGCACTGCCTTGGATTTCTATTCTATAAATGAATAATATGATTTTAATACTTAACTTTGAATTTAAGGTATTTGATAAAATTATTTAAATTTTAAACAAAATACAATCTTGAGCACCGTACTCTGAGTAAGTTTTTATACGTGCTGTAGTTTTAAAATGACATTTTAGACTATTTAGTTTAGGAAATTCTCATTTTTAATTATTTTCTTAATATCAAGCTGATATAACTACTAATTTAGTGTGAAAGAGAGGATAATGTGAATAATAAATACGTTAAATCACCACTAGATCCAAAATTAGCTTAAATTAATAGGTGTAAATTTAATCATATATCTCAACACTCCCCTCACATGTATGATTGGATATTTGTACAAGACCCAAACATGCATGTGAAATTTAAATGGAAAGGAAAGATTATCACAGAGGTTCAAACTCAGGATCTCGTGCTCTGATACCGTATTGATTATTAGAGAGAAAAGAAGAGACATAAGGAAAATTGTAAAGGAAGCTTAACTTGTAATAATTGACTGATCGAGTATTTATACAATTACAAATAGATAAGTAATTACAATTTATGCCATAATATAAAGTATAGAAGCATATAATCTTTTTGGTCTTTCTGTGTGTGTGTGTGTGTGTGTGTGTGTGTGTGTGTGTGTGTGTGTGTGTGTGTGTGTGTGTGTGTGTGTGTGTGTGTGTGTGTGTGTGTGTGTGTGTGTGTGTGTGTGTGTGTGTGTGTGTGTGTGTGTGTGTGTGTGTGTGTGTGTGTGTGTGTGTGTGTGTGTGTGTGTGTGTGTGTGTGTGTGTGTGTGTGTGTGTGTGTGTGTGTGTGTGTGTGTGTGGAAGCACATCATGTGTTTTTTTCAGTTTACTATATTGTTTTACTAAATGTATATTATGCAATACGCGTGATATACGAAATGACGAGTGGTTGATGTACACCTCCCCTTCTTTTATGTTCATTCTGTAATATACGTAATATAATATACATTTCTTTTTGTTTTGTTTTGTTTGCATATTAAGTATTTCTTTTGTACATTAAGTATTACGTAATTAACACTCTTTCGTTTTTCATTTGCAAATTACGTATATTATGTACATTCACACCTTTCTCAAATGCATTTACGATATGAAAGACGATATACCCAATATATCGAATGTACGAACACTTTTCATGAGAGGGGAAACTATAAATAATATACTAAAATGAATCTGAAAAATCGAAGTATGTATATAAAATCAAAGCATAAAAAAAATTTACAAAAAATACTAAATACCCTAATGAACTATGAACACTATATCGAATATACTAAAAACTGGTGGAAGAAAAAATGCATTGGGGAAGAAAAATTACATTGGAAAAGAAAAAATTGTCAGAAATGTCAGACTATACACGTACTATACGTGTCAGATGTGTCAGACTATACCTGCCATACAAAAAGGGTAAAATTGGTATATTAAAAAATTGAATAGTAAAAGTGGCTACCTAAAACTTTTTTAAAAAAAGTGGCTACTTTGGTATTTTTGATCCAAAAAATGGCTATTTTGATTTTTCACCCTTTGAAAAATTATTTAAATTTTAAACAAAATACACTTTTGAGCATCGTACTCTGAATAAGTTTTTATTCATGTTGTAGCTTTAAAATGACATTTTAAACTATTTAGTTTAGGAAATTCTCATTTTTAATTATTTTTCTTCAGATATAACTACTAATTTAGTGTGAAAGAGAGGATAATGTCAATAATAAATACTTTAAATCACCACTAGACCCAAAAATTTAGACTAATGTGTAACGGTAAATTTAATTATACTAGTCCAATACTACGTTCGTTGCACGTGAAAACATTTTTTTGACAATTTAAAAATATTTAATTGTATATAAAAATATATTATATAAGAAAGTTTGAAACTCTCTATAAAAATTAATAGAAAAAATATATATTGTTTATACTTTTATCTATATGAAATAACTAAAATTATAAATCTTATTTGATTAAAAAAAAACAACGTAAAAAGGTAAACAATATAATTGGGCTTATTCTCTTTCATACAATTCACCTAATTTTTTCTGCAAACTAAATTTTATATTGTATTCAAACTCATGTAGTTCAAGCCTAAACCAAAATAAAAAATCGAGGAACTAAAGAATATTGAAGAAAAAAATGTAAGGTTTTATGGAAAAAATAAAAAGAATCAAGAGGTATAAAGTTGTATGTAAATCAAAACTATCAATTTTAGCCCCAATTTTTTTAAAACCAAACTAAACCTACATAATATATAAAAAAAAATAATAAATTAATTAAACTAAAATTGACATAACTCATCACTATATAAATAATAATAACAATAATTTGCATGACTTACAGGCTACAATGGAAGTAGCAGTTTCAATTTCATCTTCCTTCAAGTTTTCATAAAACCCTAAAGTATTTGTCTCCATGAATCTAAATGTACCCTCCGATATTATTTCTCTTTTTTTCTCTGCTTCATTAGCTTAAAATGCCACTGTCATTCAATATCAAATTATCCAAGGCTAGAGTCGTCACGATTTTAAGCTACCGAAACATGATTAAATTCATAGAGAAGCCTCAATATGTTTACAAATATCTTCAAGAGTTGAAATTTCTCCTCAAATTGTGTATTCTCAAGATTCATCCTCATTTTTTTTTACAAATTTAAATAAAATAGAAATATTCAAGTATCATTTTCGTAGTACAAAAACACCACATGACGGATTACATGAATCTATCACAAAAAAAAAAAAAACCAACAACAACTAAAACATCTCCAGATCTGTTTATATTATGTAACACAAACTATGACACCTCTCTTTCTCTACTATCACTGCAACAATACCTCCAAAGCAGTTGAGTTAATCCCGACCATAAAAAATCCCTCTCTTCAAACGGACATAGAGAATCAAATCCAACAAATTTGATTCCTTCAAGTTTCAACAATATGAGATCAATCTTAGGGTTTTAAATAGGCACAAAATAATGTTTCAGTTTGAGAAATCAAATAGTATTTGATACTAATAAAAATGAATTACGTAATATTTTTATCCAATTCTCAATGGCACAAACTTTCTAATTCATAGCACAACGCATTTCACAAATTGAATTAATGCAAATTCATACAACTCCATGACACATATTTCAAGGTCTATTTCGAGAAAAGAATTGATTATATATATAATAAAACTAAATGAAATTCAAACCTCATGCACTTCCCAATAAATGAGTTTTACATTCATGAATTAAAATAAATAGATCATTTAATAAAAATCAAACAAGACTTAAACTTTAAATTTATATAATTAAATAAGGGGTAAAAGGGGAATTAAAAAGTTTCTCCCCTTAACCCCTTTTAGAGATAATATAGATACATTCATGAATTAAAATAAATAGATCATTTAATAAAAATCAAATAAGACTTACACTTTAAATTTATAAATTAAAATTGGATATTTGCACAAGACCCAAACATGTGAAATTTAAATGGCAATGAAATATCATCACATACGTTCGAACTCAGGACCTCGTGCTCTGATAGCATATTGATTATTGAGAGAAAAAGAAGAGAGATAAAGGAAAATTGTAAATGAAGCTTAACTTGTAATAATTGACTGATCGATTATTTATATAATTACCCGTAGATAAGTAATTGCAACTTATGTTGTTTACTCTAATATAAAGTATAGACACATATCAGTCTTTTTGGTCTTTGTTTATATATATATATATATATATATATATATTGAAACATAATAAAATTATTAATTACTCATCCAACTGCTAAGTAATTTTTTCCGATCAAAATTTTATTATGAACATAACTCATCTATTTAGACATTTGTTCCCTTCCCTTTAGTTCGAGAATTCGGGTCTCCCTACATCTAATTTAATATAATAACTCTAAAAGACCTCATAGTCAAAATACCGAGGAATTAAAAACGAATTTTCATAAATGAATTAAATTTATCTTAACCCAAAAGTGTATTATACTTTTAAATTGATTTTTTCGATATCAAATCAAACTATATATAAAATAAAATCAATCAAGTTTGGATTAATTATCTTAATAACACTTTTTTTCATCCTCTTTTAATCCATAGTCATACCTTTCAAAAAGTAATTTGATTAGCCACCTATAAATGTAAAAAGACCAAAAAGTCCTTGATGTCAAATCATTATCTCTCCTCTCCCCTCCCTCCTTCTCCACCGTCTTTTGCTTCTTTTTTTTTTAATATTAATATAACTCTCTCTCTTTTCATAATTTTGTTTTAAAAAATTTCCCTCCCATTTTTCCCTCCATTTTCTTCTATATATTAGATTATCTCCCTCTCACCCTCATTTTTTTTTCATTTTTTCATTTTCTCTCTAATTTCTTTTTCCATCTCTCCCTAACTTTTTCATCCATTCCTTATCATTTTTCTTTCAAACATCCATTGATTCTCTCTTTCTTTTTTTAAAATCCACCATTTCTACAAATGTTCATCTCACAAATTTCCTACACTTTTTTAATTTCCTATCTCTCCTTAATTTTCTTCTCATTCTCGTTTTTTCATAAATATTTTTCATTGTTTTTGTTATGAATCTCGAAGATCCAAACCAAAAATAGCATGGATTTGATGAAAGGTATTTTTTTCTCATACGTAATATACAATTTTTTGTGGTCTGTAATATACGTATTATACACTTTTTCGTGGTCTGTTTAATATTCAGTTTTTAATATACGTAATATACGTTCTACTTCTATCTTGCTTAATATACAATCTGTAATATACGCAATATACATTTTTTGTGGTCTGTTTAATATTCAGTTTGTAATATACGTAATATACTTTTTCTGTAGTCTGTTTAAATATATATCTTGTAATATACGTGCTGTACATAACTGTCTGTTTTTATATTCATCATCTCTCTAATGTTTTTTTTAATGTATAGTTTTGTAATATACGTAATATGCATAACTATTTACTAAAATGTACATTATTAAATATACTCAATATACGAAATAATGACCAGGGTTGGTGTACACACCCCTTCCTTTTTGTTCTGTTTTTTTCTTAGTCGTACATTTGGTAATATACTTACTATATGTGATATACACTCCCCCCCTCTTTTATGTTCTTTTTTTTTGTTAGTCGTACATTATGTAATATATGTACTATACATAAAATACAGTTCTTTTCATTTGTTTGTATATTAAGAATTGTGTAATTAACACTCTTTTCATTTTCTATTTGCAGATTAAATGACGTGTATATTATGTACATCCTTTACTTTTTCTCAAATGCACTTACGAACCGGAGGACGATATAGACAATATACAAAATGTACATAACACTTTATATGAGAGGAAAAAATATAAATAATATACTAAAATGAATCTACAAAAATGATTTAAAATCGAAATATGTAGTATAAAATCAAAAATAAAAAATATACAAAATATACTGAATAGACTAAAAAACTATAAACAATATACTAAATATACCATAAACTGGAAAGAAACAATGCATCGGGAAAGAAAAATTGCATTGAAAAATAAAAATGTTAGAAGTGTCAGACTATACACAATATACAGACGTGTCAGAATGTCAAGGGGTGTCAGACTATACGTGCTATACAAAAAGGGCATTTTTGCTATATTAAAAAATTGAATAGTAAAAATTGGCTACCCTACTAATTCTCTCAAAAGGTGGACTCTAACATCCCAAATTTTCACATAAGGGCATTTTAGTCATTTCACTAATTTTGGTTCAATCAACGTCATTTTTATTTCATTTGAATCGTCTCGTCGATATGAGTCCAACGTAATTGACTACGCTCAATTCCGAGTTTCGAGTTTGTTATGACCTGAATACTGTTTATGTCCCTTATAGTTATTATTTCTTCATGGGTAAATTAGTCTTTTTACCACCTATGAGCTGCATATTAAAAGACACATCCAATTATTCTCTTCTCTTCCAAGCCAGCGCCGTTTTCCATTGATTCAAGTCGAGATCGTTATCGTTTCACGTTGATTCTCACAAGGTAATCGATCCATCGATTTAATCATTTATTTTACGTTAATTTCGAACTAATCCCAATATTTTTGGCTACTATGTTAATGTCAGAAGCGATCTTTTGTTCTTCACCGGAATATCAAGAGTAACCTCTATCAACCTCCTTGATTCTTGGTAAATTTAGGTTGGTTTCGTTTTCGTTTCACTTTTCTGTTGATTTTGAGTTAATTACGTACTAATTAAAGTCGTTTTAATGGCGTTGCATTGAGGAAAGAGGCTCGCCGGATTCTGGGTTTTTCTTGCCGGGAAATTTGAAGTTATTGAGACTTCTTAATCCGTTTTGAGCCGAGTCCATTCCCTTATTTTGATCCTGGTAGTTTTCGTTCAGTATAAGGTGCTTCCCCGTAAAAAAAAGGAGCTTCGTTTCACCCCGGAATCGTCCCCGTCGCTCAAGTAGCAGCTCAACATTAAAGGTTTGCGTTTTTTTTTTTTAGTTACAGCGTGCGGCTGTCCCTCTAGGGAAGAACCGGTCCATCTGGACCGGCTAGGCTGGTCCATTTGGGCTGGTCCAGACCAGTTCATGGGCAATTTTAGCTCATTTTGAGCCGGTTTTCGTCTCGTTAGCTTGGTTCTCGTTAAATTGACTTTTAATTAATGTCAATACAGGTTTTGGGCATCGTTTGGAGTCTTATTGAATTTATTTCAAGGGCTTTTACTACTTCAATTTACGATTAAGGTAGGTTAAACCCTACTTAGAAGTTAAATTAAATCTCATATGATTGCATGTTTGTTATGTGATTATTATGATATTTTCGGGAGATGATTTATTATTATTATGTGCTTGTTTGATTTGCAAATATTGTATTTATTTGGTTTATGTTCGTTAATTGGTTTTTAATTATAATTAGAGCCCATAAAGTATTTAAGTTAAATAAACCCATATTAAATTTAATATTTTAATTAATTAATATTAATAATTAATAACCGTCTGATAATTAGTTTTAAACGATTCACTAATGCTTAGTGATTTTTAGAATCGATTATGACATGATAACATAGTTAATTTATAAAATTAAATAATGATGCAATGGTTTCCTTGTTGTGACTTGATTGTGTTGTTTTCTTTTCTTTTAACTATTTGTAATGTGAATGTGTGTTGTTTTTAAATATTTATTCTTTGTTGTTATTTTGTTATCGTGAGTTACGATCAGGGAGTTAATTTAAGATTGATTGTTGTTTGATATTTGTGTAAATGATTTTACTCAGATATATGATAATCACGTTGGATAGTGTGGCACGTATCATAATGGCCATTATGATACTATTCTATAGAGCTGAACACTGTGATTGTGATGTATCTAAGTAGTTGAGATAAGTTTGATAAGTGATTACCACGATGGATAGTGTGGCACATATCATAGTGGCCACTATGATACTATTCTATAGAGCTGAACACTGGGGTTATGATCTTTGTAGGCTAAGTACCTACTAGTTATTGATAAATGGTGGAAATGGACGAGTATCCATACGTTA
Source organism: Gynostemma pentaphyllum (assembly GCA_028015215.1). Lineage (NCBI taxonomy): Eukaryota > Viridiplantae > Streptophyta > Magnoliopsida > Cucurbitales > Cucurbitaceae > Gynostemma > Gynostemma pentaphyllum. The sequence continues at coordinate 41,979,937 of CM051346.1, read as the reverse complement.
TTATAATTATGAGATAAAATGTATTTAATTTACTTATTTGAGTTTGGATTTAATCTACTGAGCTAAAAACTCACGGTATTCGAATGCCCTGCAAACTTTTATTTTGCTGGTAACATTGATGTTAATGGAGACCATGGAGATTGACGAGGATGACACTACACTGAGAAACCCTTAAGACTTGTCATTTCTATTTATTTTATTGAACATTTTGTCATTTGTTTTATGGATTTTCTTTTTAATTTATTTTAGTTGTTTTTAATTTTTAAATTGGCGCCAAAATAAATGTTTTTGTTTCGAATATTTCTTTCGTTATTAAATAAACGCTTCCACAATTATTTAGTTTTACTCTGATTTAACTATATTTTTCAAATGAGTTATGTATTTACTTATTTATTCGGTTATTTTGGGTCGGGTCGTTACATGGACATTTATTAACTTTGACCTCAAAAAGTGGCTATTTTGATTTTTCACCCATCAAGTTTTTGCGCGTTCAAATTAAATGGGTTAACTCGATTCTGTTAATTTTATTGATTATGGGTTGCATCTCAATTTTAAAGAAAAAATAATGAACATTACTTAGGCTCCGTCTGGTTTAACTTTTTCTAAAAATGTTTTGAGTTAAACATTAAAAGAAATACTAATTAAGTGTTTCATCTAAAAACATTTGAGTATACTTAAAAGGTGTTTTTGAAAGAATCACAAATCAAGTATTTTCTCCAAAAACACATTTTAGTATACTTAAGTGTTTTTATGTGAAACATTTAATTAATATTATTCTAAAATGTATTACTAAAAACATTTTTAGGAGAAGTTGTACCAAACAGACCCTTAGTTTATTTAAAATTAAACCTTCAAGACTATTTAAGACCAATAATAAACCGTCACATCACAATTCTTTTTTTATTTTCGTTTCTATTTTTGTCGATATGATAATTTTTTACTAGGAAATTTCAGCGCGTAGCAGATTTTGATGTAATATTTGTAAAAATAGCAACTCTAATTTTATTTGTAAATATACTAATTTTTACTATGTTAATCAGTGATTAACAATGATTAATGTGTGTATCAGTGATAAAGTTAAGGTAAAAATGTGTAATTAAATGTTTATCACTGATTCACTCGATCAAAATTTGCTATATTTATAAATATTTTTTAGAGTTGCTATTTTTACAAATTTTACTAAAAAAAAACTTTGCTAGATATGAAACTGCCCTTTTGTACTCACCCTAAGCACTAGTAGCCAAGTAATTTTCAAAAACATTAATGTAAGATAGCCATGGAGAAAAATTTTCTTTTGTAAGCAGCCAAAGGTAAGAAGTAAAAGTTTAAATAATTTGTTAACTTAAAAAAAAAACCAATCTTTTAACAAAAAAAAGAAAAGAAAAATCAGTTTACTAAGAATTAGCCATGAAAGCTAAAATTTAGGGGACATGGATTGGTTATCCGTCTGTAATGCCCCTCCTAAAAAAAACAAAACCAAAAACAAAAAACAAAAACAAAAATAAAAACCAATTTTTAGGTTGTTTATTGTTTGACCTCGACCCGGAATCAACCCCACCTCCTTAAAACCACCACTTTTTTCTCTTCATCCTTGGCTTCTCTCTTTTACTAGAGAAAGTTCCATTTTCCAATTGTTTTTCTTTTTTTTTTTTTGGTTCATTTTCTTTTTTTGTCCTTTAGAATCTTTTGAGACTAAAATTAAATGCTCGGCACGAAATTGATTTTTTTATTACACCCCAATTGAATTTGGATTTTTAAATTCTGCTCCTTTCTGTGGTTCATTTCCTTTGCAAAACATTAGAATATAATTTCTTTTATTTTGTAAATATAAACTTCTGTGGGGGTTTTCCCTAAAAAAAAAAACATTAAAACCGCTGACCCAGAAAAAAAAAAAAAATTTTTTTTAAAAAAAAAATAAAAAAATCAATATCCCATCTCTCCAAGATTTCAATCTACGTTGGTAAGATTGAAGACTTTTTAAAGGCTGCCTGCGGCCACTGGTGATGGCTACCGGTGGCTGGTGCGGTTTGGGCCCTTTGCTCTTTCGTAAGAAGCCTTATGGGATTCAGGTATTTGCTTTGTCTTCTTTATTTTTTTTTCTCTTTTATAATTTTAATTCTCAAAATTTCTATTCATTTTTTTCATCTGTTTTTCTGAAAAAAAATTATTGTTTTTTTTTTCCTGTCATTTTTTCATTGTAATTTGTATGGTTCTATAGTTTTTATGCCAATTCCTCAAAGCTTGTTCAATTGTTCAATGTTTTTATGGTGATCGATCATCAATATCGGCAAGTGAAAGGCCTTGTTCTTGGATGAAATGCAGAAAAAAAAAAAAATGACGAATTGATTTTTGTTTGGTTTTCTAAAACTAAAGTAAATTTGTTGATTTTTTTTAGTCTATGTTGAACTCGTTTGGCGTAACTTTTAAAATTGTTTTAATTTTTTTTAATGATTAAAAAAACGCTTTCTTCATTAAAAATACTGTCAAACACATCTAAAAGTTATCACAAAGAGGTACTAAATATTTATGATGCATTATCCACTGAACATCTCTTAAGAAAAGCGCTAAGATTAATGTTTCCCCTCCTTTGTAGATTATTGTAAACTACCCCTTTGTGATATGTTATTTTTCGCTTTTTATATTGTATTCATGTGTTATATAAATGGTTTTTGACATTTTATGATTTGTTAATTCATGTATTATATATTTTGTTTTGTTAGTTTTAATGAAACCGATACACATACTATAACCATATGTACAGTGATGATATTTTTTTCAGATTTTATAAATCATAAAATTGTCAAAATCTATTTTAAAAGCATAGAAGCATGATTTATAAAATAGATAAATCACAAGTTTATGATTTGCGATTATCATTTTTTTAAAGTCAAGCTTATTGACAATTTTTATAAATGGGCATTTTCAAATATGTTAGAATTTTTTTATAACATTTAAAAATTTGTTAGAAAAAAAATATTTACAAAAATGCTAGAATTTTAAAAATTCTGAGTATATCAGTCAATCACTATTAATATATTAGTGAACTATCAGTATATCAATGATAGTTTATTAGTCAATCATTAATAGTCTATCACTGATATACTATTTTATATCACTAATATACTATTAGTTATTGACTAATATACTAATAGTGATTAACTGATATATTCGACTTTTGAAATTCTAACACTTTTATAAATATTTTTTTGTTTTAACAAATTTGTAAATATTTCACCCAATTATAACATTCTATCTAAATTTCCCTTTCATAAAACTGCCTGGAAGCTAGGCAATTTGAAAAGGTTCACGCCTTAGGGGTATTTTATGTCTTTTTTTTTCATGTTGATCTGATTATTCTACGGAAAATGCAAATAAAATTTCTAGATATGCTTTTATATTTTTTTAAATAATATCTATGAAAAATCATTTCAATATATTTTCATAGTATTACTCTGGAGTATTTTTTAATTTTTATATATTAAGTTTTTATTTTTTAACTTTTTTTACACAATTTATTTTTTTATTTTTTTTTTTTTTTTTGCGCATAAGCCCGGGATTTAATGCCTCGGTGCCTTTATCGCTTTTAAAAATACGGCTAACAATTTCTTTGTTTTTTACCTTTTTTTTAAAAACAAAATTTTCAATATGCTTTTTTAAAAAAAAAACAATTATCATATCTATTTATTTTAACTTCATTCTTATTTAAACCAATTATTAATCTTCTAATCATTCCGTTTTATTTATTTCTTTTTCTAAATTAATTTTAGTTTTTATTATAGCTTTATAGTTTAAACTTGCCTTTTTTTTTTACACTTTTAATTAAAATATAATCTATATATTACTCCTATTATTTTAATTAAATTAATAACATGATATCTTATTTTCACTCTTTAAAATTTTACTATACAAATCCTCATAATCAATAATCAAATGAAATGATTTTTAAATAATTATTGAACTATTTTCATACAAATAATTTCGACCACTTTAATAGTATTTTGATTTTCAACAATATTTGACTTAAACAAAACAATATTTTTTATTAGGTATGTATTATAAACTGTCTCTTTTAATATTTATTATTATTTGTTCACTTATAAATTTATTGTTCGACCCCTCGTCTAGTTCTGGATCCGCCCCTGAATGTTGTTGAAAGCAAAAAAAACAAAATAAAGAGATGGTTAGTCAACAAAACTTAATTTTTAAAAACCGAAAAAAACGACACTGAAATTTGTACTTAGAAAACACTAACATGCATGCATGGCTTATGATTTCCTGTTTACAGACAATGAAAAGCTCTTCTCATATGTTCTCCAAGACAACAACAAAGAAACCAAAGCTACCTAAAGTTTGTTCAAATAAGAAATCCTCGAAATGTACGGATAACTATGTTCTAATGGTGGAGATGAGGAAGAAAATCTTCATTCTCAGAGACATCATTGACCTGCCTCCTTTGGAGGGTTCTGTTTCTATTAATGAGGTATGTTTCTTTGATTCTTCTCCCACATCAAAAAAATCATTTTATTTTCTGTTTTTGGTGGTTTTTCGTTTTGAAATACTAAATTGTTTAAAAAATCTATTTTCTTTTTTTATATAAAACATTTTTTTAAAAATTATGTTGAAATTTAAGTTTTTAGTTTTTGCTATTTGATTTCTTTTTAAATAAAAAAACAGAAAACATGTAAAATTATTCGTTCATTCTGTTTTTCAAAATATTTGAATGGTTTTCAAACAGAGCCTATGATTTGCAGAAACATTCATCATCTTTAAAAAAAGGAAAAAAAACCAATTTTAAGAAAAATTAAGACTTTTGAGAAGGAAATCATCCTGCTTATATTTATGAATTCATTCAAAATTTTGTAATTCTTTTAGATGATATTTGTATTTAACTTGTTAATAATCTTTCGATAATACTTTAAAACGAGTTAAAGAGATGAGGGTGTTAAAGTTGTGTCAATCTTATCGGGATCATTCAGTATATCCACTCGATTTCTGTCACCAATAATCTATTGAAAAATGTTGATGACTTGTAATCCCATATTTATATACTAATAAAAACTTATTGTACTCATTCAAACCTCATCTCCTTGACCCAGTCTTCATGGAAAGTTGAGAATTTCCAATTGCTTATGCTTTAAGTAATTTGATGAGACAGTGTTTAATTATTTTTCAGACCAAGACTTGTAAATTGAATTGCTTTAGCTCATTGAAATTTTACTCTTTAAAAATTTATCAGATTTCTAAATTGATGATTTGTTTGAATGACTCTAATCCTTTCTTGTTGCAGCTGGTGGTGGGAACCATGGAAGATCTCCAAAAGCTTTATCCTGAAATCATATCGGAAATCCGATATTTCGAAATGAAGGCGACAAACGTTGAACAGGTATTTTTCGAACTTATTAAAAAAATAAGGAGCCCTCTAAAATCTCCATATAATTGTGTCTGAATTTAATGTTGTATACTTTTATCAGAATCTGGCCAACTTCTGCACCACACTAAAATCTATAGCAGATTCATGGGTTCCAAATCCGGAATGTACCGAAAAATCAAGAAATAATTTGTCATCATATCAGGAAAACACAATTGGTCAGTTTTCAAGATTTATCTAAAAAAGGGTTTCTGTTTTAAAGCTTTTTGGATTGAAAAGTTGATACAAGTTTTGCTTTCCCATTTTATGTAGTTGAAACCGTGTTGACTGTTATCGATCGCATAATTAATACGGCGAACGAAAGGTTCGATATGATGGAAGAATACGATAATTCGAAGAATAGTTCTCCACGAACCAGTAGTTCTTTCAGGAAAAGCACATCAACTGATTCCTGCTCAAGCAATAGCTCTTGCTGTTCTTCACCAGAAACTCCGACTTCTGTCCTCGCTAATTTTCGCAACATTTCGAGAAAATGTCCTGAAAAGGGGAAAGTCTCTTGTAGATCTCCCCATCTATGGTCTCTTAGAGTTCAATCTGTGGAAAAATTGAACCCCATTGATATTAAGCACCTTTCGCCTCATAAGTTGCCTAACGGTGGAGCAAATGGCGTCAATGCCGTAATCGAGAGGACGAGCTTCGAGGAATCGACAGCTTCTGAATTGAAAGAGTGTGGCAAGGAAGAAGATGAGTTAAATATTTTGATGTCGGATTTGATAAATGATGATATTGATATTGATCTTGATAAGCAGCCACTAGCAACTTCAGTTTCCCCTGACACTAGAATTGCTGAAGAAAAATTTTCTATGTCAAAATTACCAAATGCAGTATCACAACCACCCCCACCACCACCACAACCGCCTGTGTTGGTGTCTCTGCCTCCACCGTCACCTGCACACGCTCGGCAACCAGCCCGTGTACCACCTCCACCACCACCACAACCAGTAGTTTCACTACCACCTCCACCACCATTACCATTACCCCATGTCAAATCTCAGCCAATCACTGCTGCGCTACCGCTACCGCCACCGCCTCCACCGCCATCATCGGGAGCGATGAAAACAATAGCGGGACCTCCACCACCTCCACCCATGATGGGTATAAAAGGAAATGGAAATGCACCACCACCACCACCACCAGGTGGATCAGCAAAATCATTGAGGCCAAAGAAAGCTTCCACAAAACTGAAAAGGTCTCAACAATTGGGAAATCTATACAGGACACTGAAAGGGAAAGTGGAAGGTTCTGATCAAAATGGAAAATCAGGTAATGGAAGAAAAGGGGGTGCAGGTAATAGCTCTGGTGGTAAACAAGGAATGGCTGATGCTTTGGCTGAGATGACAAAAAGGTATCGAAATGTTGAGATATATGATTAAATTTAACTTTATTCATTAGCTTAAACTTTTGAGTCTTGTGGTGATTTTACACATTTAATATGGTATTCGGCCCGTTTGAGATAGCTTTAAAAGTGTCAATTTTTTATGATTATAAAAAATATTTTTTTTATTCAAGAACACTTTTAAATAATTTTAAAAGTTATCTCAAACGAACCACTTAGAATAAGAATTCTGAGTTTGAAATGACGTTTCCTCCCCAGTTATTAATATTTCACATGTTTGGTCTAAGATATATGATTAACTTAAGTTTTTGGATCTAATGGTGATCTAACGTATTTTTTACAAATTTAATTTATAAGAATAAGAACTTAAATATGAAAGCATCAGATTCAAATAAATGTGTTTTTCTTTTTCTTTGTGGGGTGTTTTCAGATCAGCATACTTTCAACAAATTCAAGAAGACGTTAAAAATTATGCTAAATCAATCACAGAGATAAAATCTTCCATTTCATCTTTCCAGTCAAAAGACATGAATGAGCTGATCAAGTTCCACAAGAATGTGGAATCTGTACTGGAGCATCTAACTGATGAATCGCAGGTTCGTAAATCTGCGCCATTCTAAATCACCGTGTCTTGAACCCGGTTTGATAACCATTTTATTTTTCTCTTTTTAGTTTTAAAATTTTTATTTTATGTGTGTTTGATAACTAATTCAGTTTTCAATTTTTAAAATTTGAAACACACATTTAAAATTATCAATAAATTTCAATTTTTTTTTTGTTTTATTTTGTAACTACTTTTTTAGTCATGTTTTAAAAAAATTAAAACTAAAAATGAAAAGTATGGCATTATAATTTTGAAGGTACTGGCGAGGTTTGAAGGGTTTCCCATAAAGAAATTGGAATCATTAAGGAGTGCAGCAGCATTATATGCAAAATTAGATGCAATTAATAATGAATTACACAACTGGAAGATTGTTTCTCCAATGGGACCTCTACTTGACAAGATTGAACGTTACTTCACTAAGGTAATTCACCATTGCAAACCAATTCTATTAGTGTTAGGGGACAACGGGCCTTTACTATCTCCAAATTGATTTGATATTGTCCACTTTGGGTCAAGACTCGCATGACGACTTTGCTTTTGGTTTCACTTAAAAAAGCTCATACCAATGGAGATGTGTCTTTTCTTTATACACTCATGATCATCCTCTTCCCTAACCGATATGAGATTTTATTCGCACCCCAACAATTAGTTTATTAGAATACGTTGAAAATATTAAATTTATAGCCTCAACGATTAAATTTTTTAGCCTCTCTTAAATCAAGTAGTAATTAGAAGAAGAAAAAAACTTACCTTCTCATTAGTTAGGAGAATGCCAAACGTTTAAGAAACTGAGTAGAACATCCGACTTAAGAAGTCTTGATATCATAACCCACTTATATTACGTGTCCGATATCTAATAATTTAAAATTTGGAATCTAATAATAGTAGTTTAATACTATTTTGCATTGTTGCGAAAATCAAACGTATAGATCAAAGGAGAAGTCGATGCATTGGATCGAACAAAGGACGAAGAATCAAAGAAATTCCAAAGCCATGGAATTCACTTTGATTTCACTATCTTGATAAAAATAAAGGAATCAATGGTGGATGTCTCATCCAGCTGCATGGAGTTGGCTCTAAAGGTGAATCAAATATCTTTCTTTTTTTTCTTTTTTTTTTTCAAGTGATTAATTGTTAAAAATAAAATGAATAATTAAAAAAAAACAGGAAAGAAGAGAATTTTTGGCAATGGAGAAGACAGAAAAAGGAGCAAAATCTGAAAAAACAAACAAAGGATGTGCAAAAATGCTATGGAGAGCTTTTCAGTTTGCTTATAGAGTTTATACATTTGCCGGTGGACATGACGATCGTGCTGATAAACTCACTAGAGAATTGGCTCATGAAATTGAGACTGATCCTAATCACCAATGAATCTCTCTCTCTTTCTTTTATTTTTTTAATTTTTGAATTTTAATTTTTTTGTTCGGATAAAAGAGACATTGAGATATATGTGCTATACAAAATCTAGTATTTATAAATATACTTGGATGGTATTGTAGTAATATTTTGGCATTAATCTTGCTTTGTTTTTCCTCCTCTATCTGAATAGTATCTTGTAAAACAAAATGTGTAATTAATGTGAGTTATGCTTATATTTATTTATGTGTGTGATATATATATATATCTTCTTCAATTGGTTTCAACTTTAAAGGATAAAGCCTTTGAAATCAGTTAACTTTTTCTTCGCTAAATCTAGGATTTTGAAGTGGAAAATTCGAGGAAAAAGAAAAATCGGAAAATAATGAAAATGATTTATAAAAAATGAGAATGAGAAGTAATGAGGAGAGAGAGAGAGAGTAGATTCACGCATTTAGGAAAATATGTGAGAGAGACCTGGTAAAAAAGTGTTAAGGGATAGCAAGCCTCCACAATCTCTACATTGGTATGATATTGTGCACTTTAGACCTAGACTCGCATGGTTTTGTTTTTAGTTTCAACCAAAAAGCCTCATATCAATGGAGATATGTTTTCTCCTTATACACTCATTATCATCCTCTATCTTAATCGATGTGGTATTTTATTCGCACTCCAACAATCCTTCTTTCGAACAAAAAAACCACAGAATCTCCCCTCCATCTGTCTGCTCTATCCAGACCAACTCTATTTCTTCGGAGCGCACCGCCTGTCTAATAGAGTCCACCACATATCAAGTTTTCAAGACTCCCACTTTGTTCAGCACCCGAGGAATCCATCCACATAGTTAAGGTCGGGCATGGCCTTGATACCACTTGTTTAAAGGATAACGAGCCTCCATAATCTTCACATTGATATGATATTGTCCACTTTGGGCCTAGGACCCACAAGGTTTTGTTTTTGGTTTCACTCAACAGGCTTCATACCAATGGAGATGTGCATATACCAATTGTTGTGATTCTCGCTACTGAAATCGTTAATCGAGAAGGGAATTGTACACTGAGAAATATGCTAGTTCCGATCACAAAAGATCGTACGTCCAGTTGCCGGATTGATCACCAGCCAATCCACTAGATATGTTTGTTTACAAGGAGACAACAAAGAGAAAAATACACTCAATAATGGAACTCTCACCAAGAACCCATTTACAACCATATTATCACCCTCACATGCTGATAATGAACTTAATCTCTTAACTCTCTTATCTCATTTTATATATATAATAGTAAATACCAACACCAAATACAATAACCACCTATTAATTGAAGGGATGATTTACTAAAATAGCAGAAATTTATTTAGTAAATTTTTTAACATTTAATAACGGATCAATTAACATCATGCAAATTGTGATAAAAACACGAAGAACATGTAGATTCATGCTTAATTTTCGAAAATTAAAATCAAACCGAAACTTACATTGAGTAAAATTAGAGAATTGGTTGGAGGTTTCTTTACAGCATCAATCCTCAGCAACACCGAATCTTCTATGCTATATCTTGATCGATCAAACGAAACCCGATTGTGGGATCGAACTTTAGAAGAACACTACAAAATGAATGGGTACTACCGGCGCACCTTCGCGCCGGCAATACCCTAAACATGCGCCGGTAAAAGGTATCACCGACGTCACTTCCGCGCCGGAAATAGCGCCGGCACTGGGTTGTCGGGGATGCCATTTTCAGGCATCGCCGGCGTGGCTATTCATAGCGTCGGGGATGCTAGGAACGCATCCCCGACGTTGTTTACATAGCGCCGGGGATGCTAAGAAAGCATCCCCGGCGTGGTGGCGCCGGCAGTGGGGTTAATCCTAAACCCCACTGCCAGGTATTTCCGGCGCTATAGCGCCGGTACTAATTGTATTGTCGGCGCTATAGCGCCGGTACTGAACGTATTGCCGGCGCCGTAGCACCGGCAATAAGGTTACTATTATATGCATGTAACCCCAGTGCCGGCGCTATGGCGAGGGTATTGCCACTGTTTTTTTTTTTAAATTTTACTTATTTTAAGCTCCTCAAAAGCCACCTGTTTTTTTCTAAACCATATAAAATCCAGAACCAGAAAAAGTTGTGACAAAATGTGATAGAAATTAACTAAAGTTCAATTAAGACAAATATAATGTCTTTAAGAAAGTAAAACACATGATGTCTTAAAATACTACAACAAACACATAATGTGTTCAAAGTACATGTAAATCCTAAGCATGACCATCCCCACCACCTCTATAGTTTCTCATGAACGCATCAAAGTCCTCTCAAGTTTCCTGGCCTCTAAATCACGTGCCGCCTCACGAGCCTCACGTTCCACATCACGAGCTCGAAGTTCCTCAATAGTAGTAAGGGCTTCAACTAGTTGTTGCCGACTTTGAGCTAGTTGTTGTTGACTTTGGGTGAGTTGTTCCACTTGTGAAGACACGGAAGATCTCGATGAACTACTTGACCTTGGGGGAGGTTTAGGCCCTCCGCCCATACCTCTCCTATAGCCTGGTCTATGACCCAAAGTCATCTCCATTGCCTCGATATCAGTAATAGATGGGCTTGAATCCGTTGTGTCTGACGCAACTTGTGGCGGATTCATATATTCCACCATTTTTTTATAAGACAATAGAAAAAAACACAAAATGAATACAAAATATTTAAAACAAAAACATAACAAAGTTAAAATAACAAACTTACGTGATGTTCTTCGGCCTGTCCGCTCACCCACGTTTTTGGACTTTCATAAGAATGTTGTTGCTCGAACACGTCGACCCATGTAGCTTCTGGGTTATCTTGTCTCTGCAAATATTCATATAAAATGTGTATGATACTACAAAAATAGAAAAAAGTTTAATAAGTAAAGTGTGTGAAATAGTATTACCATCTCATAAAGTTTGTTAGCATTGGATTTCGAGCCACCTTTATGTAAATACAGATCGCGCTCGGGAATGAGTGTTTGTCTCTGATAGTTTCTACACAAAATGAATATCATAAGTAATTATTTAGTTATTTTTCCTAAATAAAGATACTAAGATTTAGATAATACGATTTTACCTTAAATTCAGGTGATTTCAACTTCTCGATTAATAACCCCCATTCATCATCCTATGCACTCTCGGATGTTTCATGTGGTCAGCTTGCTCTTCACCAAACTTTTGTACGTTATTGCGATAGTATTTTCCAAGCTCATATCGATACTCATTCGCAGAAGATATCATTTGTCCTTCAATAGTTTTCCAATGTACGCCATTGGCCAATTGAAGATTGAATTTGTCCTTAACACATTAGCAATCATGTTAGTGCAAATTATATAATACTTGCAAATCACATATCTAAATACAAGACTCATCGCAAGTCGTTGCTTGATATCAATAAGAATCTCTACTGGCACCAAATCATATCTCTTGTGGCTCGGTGGTATAAGGGCACGCACCAATATGCCAGTCTCAGTGATAAATGATCTAGCATTGTCGCCAACCACCCGTTTTAAGTCTTCCAGAGATAGTCGGATCTTTCTTACTCGCCCCCTTATGCAGTGAAAGGTTCTTCGCATAACCACGTCTAGGAACCAGCGATTGAGACGAGACTATAAAACAAATTAAGAAGTAAGTACAAAACAAAGCATAAGTGACATTCACAAAAAAAATGATTCTTACCATGATCGAGTGTGGGCGAAGGTGATCGAGAACGCAGATCATATGATGACATCGGTGAATCAAGTCGATACATGCCCTGGTGAGGGAGAAGGAGCCGAGAACTCATCAATGTATCCGATGATCGCTCCGTAATAACTACCCCCCCTGTCACGACGACGAGGAGTCTTCCTGTTGCCGGTCGCGATAGGTCGTGACTCGTCAATCGACCCTTCCCCTTATTATTCCTGTTTAAAACACGCAAACACAATATTTGTTAAAAGTTAAGAACAAACACATGTTTAAAAATTATATATTAAACCTAACTTACTATTCTCGAGTCATCGTTTTCCGACTCATCGCTCTCATTTTCCGAATCAATAATATCATCTTCTAGGCTCTTCTTCATTATTGGTTATAAACTCTTCTATGTCATCATCTCTATCGAGCCTCTGTGCATCTAGTCTATCACCGACATGAGTATCTATGGGTGAACTCACATGCAAAATCATATCATCCTCGTCATCTTCCTCTAACTCGGGGACATTCCACACATTTTTTTGTCTTAAAGTTTGAACTACTCTCCAATCTTTCCCATATTTAATATCATCCAAGTATAGAACTTGTTGAGCTTGACTAGCTAAGATAAAAGGTTCTTCTTCAAAACAATTTCGAGATATGTTAATCGATATGTTTCCCGACTCTTTCTTCATTTTAGATGGAGATGTGTCAAACCATGTACATCGGAATAAAACAACTTGATTAGATCTTAAGTAACTAAGTTCTATAACCTCTTTTAAGAGTCCATAAAACGTAGTTGATCCTTCATCGTGATCACCCTTCCGTAAAACCCCACAACTCGTAGTAGTACGGCCAGAAGATCTTTCCATTGTGTGGAAACGCATCTCATTGACACAACATCCTGTATATGATTTAGCACGAATGTCTGGGCCCATTGACAATGTGTACAAATCATAACTTACTTCATGACGACTCCATAATTCACTAACCTACATTGTCAAATAAACTTTTGTATGAAAACTTATGGGTACAGTGCGCTATAAAACAAAAATAATTGAGAACATATATATCTTACACGACGTTTGAACCAATTGGCGAATTGTGCCTCTTGATGTTTATGTATGTTGCTCAAGCCCTCGTGTTCAAGTAAATCAAGGTGATCCCTATGGATGATTAAGTAAATACAAGGAATCTATATGAATACATTGGAAGCAATGTTAAAAATATGGAGTAGATATACATACCGTAAATATGGTTCTACTTCATCACAATTACTCAAGGTGTACCAGTGTGCTTTAGCAATGTCTGATTGTGTTAAGGTTAATAGATCGTAACGCCCGAGAGGACGAGACATATCTTTAAACACTGATATGTCACTCTACACACGACCGTCAACTTCTCCTTCATAATTACGATCCAACCTATTAAATCGAGTCTCAATCCCTTGAAGATATCTAGAACAAAACGTTATTGACTCGTTGAAAACATATGCCTCCGCTATGCACCCTTCTGGACGTGCCGTATTTCTCACATAATTCTTTAATGTCCGAAGACTGCGTTCTATTGGATACATCCAACTATAACAGACTGGCCCTACTATTCGAGCTTCATACGGCAAATGAATTGATAAGTGAACCATGACATCGAAAAAGGCAGGAGGAAATATTCTTTCAAGTTTACATAAGATGAAAGTGATATCACGCTGTAACTGATCCAACTCATCTAAACTTATTACTTTCGCACACAAACTACGAAAGAAATTACTGAACTTTGTTACCACCTGACTTATGTCGTAATTCAAAAATACCCGGATTGCTAATGGTAGCAATCGTTGAAACAGAACGTGGCAATCGTGGCTCTTTAACCCAGTAAGTTTTCCAGCCTTAACATTAACACACCGAGATATGTTTGATGCAAACCCGTCTGGAAATTTTACACTTTTCAAGAACTTACATGCCTCAATGCGCCGACTCGTAGTCAATACGCGTAAAGCAGCAGGTTTCACAAACTTATCTCTCCCAACTTTTTGTATATGCAATTCGGATCGTATTCCCAAGTCCGCCAGGATCGTGACGTGCTTTCAATGTATCTTTATTCTTTCCTTCAATAGAAAAAATTGTTCCTACCAAGTTATCACATATGTTTTTCTCTATATGCATTACATCTAACTTATGACGTAAAAGCAATTTAGACCAATAAGGAAGACTAAAGAATATGCTTTTCTTAGTCCAATTGTGCTTTTCTTCTTGGTCGTTTTCTCTTCTTCTCTTGGGTGCAAGGATGCTTACCAAACTTTGGGAAAATTAATCGATCTAAATCTTGTATAATCTCAACTCCAGATTTAATATTCGGCTTGCCCCTCAATTCTTGTTTTCCATCATGCACTCGTTTCAAAACGCCATGGATGGCCCATATGAATATATCGTCGATGACCCATGAAACATATTTTGCTTGAATACCCATTGAAGAAGTATCTTCCAAACATATGGGACATGCTTTGTATCCTTTCGTACTCCAAACCGGACAAATCACCATATGCGGGAAATCATTGATGGTCCATAGAACGCTGCCCGTAATTGAAAATACTCACACTTTGAGCTATCATACGTTCTTATACCCTCACTCCATAAATCATTTAACTCTTCAATCAATGGTTGTAAGAATACATCAATATCCTTCCCGGGTGACTTAGGGCCAGGAATCAAGTAAAGACATAAAAAAAGTAGATTCTTTCATACATTTCCAAGGTGGTAAGTTATATGGAACCAAAATAACGGGCCACATCTGTCGACGTGATGCTCATTTGCCCAAATGGGTTAAAACCATCGAGATGCTAACGCTAGACGCACATTTCTAGGATCGAAGCAAACAACGGAAACTCTTTGTCAAAATGCTTCCATCCTTCGCATCGACGGATGACGTAAAACGCCTTCGTTTCCAAACGTTTATCCTTGTGCCATCTCATATCGACGTTGTATATTTTGATGCAAAAAGTCTTTGTAATCTAGGTTTTAATGGGAAATGTCTAAGTACTTTTTGAGCTACTTTATGTTTAGTTTTTCCCTCATTCACCTCATATCGTGGTTCCCCACAACTGGACAAAACTCTTCTTTCGCGTATTCTTTTCTAAAAAGAACACAATCAAACTTGCAGACATGAATTGATTCGTACCCCAATCCAAGAGCACGTAAGAACTTCTTAGAAGCATAATATGATCCCGTAGAGGAACCGTCCCTTCGGGAAATGCTTCTTTTAATAACTCGAGAAGCATATCAAACGACTTATTACTCCAACCGTTTAAAACCTTGATATGAACTAATTTCACTAAAACCGAGTGATGAAAAGTTCTTACAACCCGGGTATAACTCTTTTTGTGCTTCACCTGAATAAGTGTGAGAACTCGCTATCACACTCACCCGTGTCCACATTTTCCTCACCATCAAGTATATTTTCCTGGGTTCTCGGTTTCATATTCATGAAATGCACCACCTTGTAGGTCATTAAGCATGTCTATCATTCCATCATCATCATCATTTTCACTAAAGGATGCATCTAAGGGAGGCACACTACTACTCGTGCTACCCATTTTAAAATTTTCTCCATGGTATGTCCAACGGGTATATCCTCGTGATATTCCATAAATATGCAAATGCTCTCTAATTTCTTGAATTGTGGCAAAACCAACATTCACACACTTTAAACAAGGACATCGGGTTTTTCCATTATCATTCAAAACCGTCACCGCAACCTCTAAAAATGAACTCACCCCATCAATATACTCTTTACAAAACCTATCATTTAGATTCATCCAACTCCTATCGACATTCGACCTATTTTAAACAAAAAAATCCCAAGTAAATTTCATGCTAAAGTTCTACTCCTCAATGTAAAAACCCCTTAAACATACAAACTATATAAAAAAGAAATATATACATATTTTGAGACGACTAACTTTGCTGCAGGTTAGCCTGTCTCCCGTGACATTCAAAAAAAAAAACTAAAAAAAAAATTATATCAACACACATGTCAATCTAAGCAAAAACATAAAAACATTAAGACATTCTTTGAGACGGCTAACTTTGCTGCAGGATAGCCGTCTCCCAAAACATAACGACGTTAAAATATAAAAGGTCAGAAAATTAACCTGGATCTTGACATTTGTATATAAGCTCACGAAAGATCCGAAAATATTATCTGTTTCAATTTACAATTGCATTATTCAGTCATTTTAATAGGCAACTTTCATATTTAATCACATAATTAAAAAAAAAAACAGTGAGTTTATATGCTAAAAAGTTTGAAATTTCCTTAAACTTTAAAACAATTCAAGTTTTGTTCAATCAATTATTTAATTAATTATTTGAATCATTTTTTTAAACAAATTAGAATAAAAACATGTTAACAAATCCTAAAAACTCAAAAACATCAAATTGAAAAAACCCACTAAATATGCAAAGTTTAAAATCAATCACATAATTAAATACAAAAAACAATAAAAATTAAATAAATTGTTCATTCATATTATCAATAATTGATAAAATTCATCCCAAATCTATAATCACTCATGTATAAAGTAACTAATTTACTTCATAATAACCAAATATTAACAATTTAACACTAAAAGTAAATAACACACACAATTGTTTAAAAAAAAAACCTAAAAACTCAAAATAGTCAATTTGAACAAAATCCATATTGATAAAAAAAAAAAATTATCTCAAATCTCCATTCAATCATGTATTGTGTGTGCCCAATCTAATTCATAACAACTAATTATTAAGAATTAAACAATAAAACAACAAAAAACCCAATTTTTTAAAAAAAACCTAAAACTAAAAACTATGAAATCTAACCAAATAATAATTATTTTAGTAAAATAGAGTATAGAAACATACCTAAAACGATGGATAATGTAAATTTTGGCTTTTGAACCGGAGGAAATCGGTGAAGAATCGACGGGAAAAAGAGAAGAGAATGCAAGGGCGGCGGTGGAGGCGTCTTTACTGGAGAGGGGAGAGAAAAAGAAATGAAAAAGGAAGAAGAAGAAGAAGAAGGGATTCTTGGGGGGGGCGCTAAAATCGAAAGTTGTATCGCGGCGCACGACGATACCGGCGATACTTAATACCCATAGGCTCGGCATTGGGCCAGCCCAATCTCGGCCAGATGTCAAGCCAGCCGGTATTGGGCGGCCCTGGGCTTGAACTAATCCAATACCGGCGCAAAGATAAGGCTTGCCGGTATTGTCAACCATTTCCGGCGCACAGATTGTGCGCCGGAAATGGCTGCCTTTTAAGTGGCTTTGCCGGCCCCGTGAACGTGCGCCGGCATTTCTGACGTCGGTAGAACCTTTTATTCTTGTAGTGGAAATTGGGAAGAAGAAAAATATTTTCTTCCCAATAAAACTAAGGGAATTTCGGCCAAAGGGGGAGAAGGGAGGAAGAGAGAATTCCGAATTTCTAAGGAATTTAATTGTGTGATTTATGAATGACCCAAGCCTCCTATTTATAGGAAAATAGGAATCCTAATCACATTAGGATTAATCTATAGAGATAAATACAAAAAAGAAAAAAAAATATTTCTTTCCTTTATCTTGCAATTTCAAAAATGCCATAGATAAATAAGAGAGTATATTCTTTTCTTTATTTTATTTATCTTGGGTAAATAAATCTATGTAATTATTTTAGGATATAATTCAAACAATTATCTCTCCCAAAATAATGACATGGCCGATTTTATCATCATAAAATAATTAATAAATACAATTTATTTAATTAATTATTTTGGGCCAATTTCAATTGGGTTCATTAATCCAATTGGGCTTGAAACTCTCTCTTAAATTGATAAGTCCAACTTAATTAATTTATTTATTAATTACCATTTAAATAAAATATTTTATTTAAACAATTAATAATATTAATATTTTCTCCTGACTAAATATTATCAAATTTATATTTAGTTATTAATTTCCATTTAAATAATTTTCATTATTTAAATAATTAGTAATAAATATTTTAATTATTAATTTCTATTAAATAAACTCATTATTTAATTAATAATTTTATTGATAATATTTTATTATTAATTAATTAATTTTAATTATTAATTTCCATTCAAATAAAATTAATTATTTAAACAATTAATAATTTTTAATTAATTTCAAATTATTAATTACCATTTAAATATACTCAATATTTAAATAATTAATAATATCTAATTAATAATATTTCATTATTAATTTCATGTTTAAATAAACTCATTATTTAAACAATTAATAATGTTTATATTAATTACCGTTTAAATATACTAAATATTTAAACAATTAATATTGCCTATTTAAGTAATTCGCTTTACTTAAACTTTCCATTTCTTCTACTTGATTTTGCGACTACGATATTTAGGCTAGCATAGAGACCTGATGGACCTATAGATCATAGACTTAATAATTAGTCAATTAAGTGATTAACACTTAATCAGTTAATTACTTATTATCTAACTATGAATAATTCCACTATAGATTCATAGCTGAACTCTCCTCACTATAGATGAGTTATTGTCCATTTAGTTTATCTTTATTTATATCTGTGATATTATTCTTCACGTGGAACCCTCATAATTACAGGCGGATAAATTTACCTTTTTCCCCTGTAATTTCCGTTTTATCCTTGTGTTCCAGCTGATTCTCCAATGAACTTTATCTTTAGTCTAACTAGAGATAAGATACTTTTGTGATCAATAGAAGTCGTGACGTCACTTGTTCATGTCTCGAATCAGCACATCAAGGGAGTTTCCTAAAGTTCCTAAAATGTTTAGGTATCGCACTGATACCGTTAATTTATAGGAAATTTATGAATTCCATCTCGTGAAAATGAGTTCCCAGCTGCTTATCTAGTCATGTTCCCAAAACAGGAGTGTATTGAGCGTTCTTACAGATCGCTTTCAACTATGTGAATTAAAGAACATAACTCCACAAATAGGAGTCCGCATTTCACTCAGGATTGAGATCTATCACGGTTGATAAACTTAGTTTGATATTGGATTATTTCTCGTAAACGGTACCAATGAGAAATTTGATCGAACATCGTGGTTCTGTCTTATACAATCAACATTGCATATGATACTTCCATTTCATGTCTCCCACATGAATGATCAGGATTCGATCATTTGTCTATAAACAAAATGCGAAACTATCAACAGTGTTACCAGGATAAGGTTTCCAAACGTTATCTGTTTACTGTAGACACGTTTAAGTTGCTCATCTTGACTTTAATCCTCTTGTATGACTCACATACTAAGTCGTGATTTTATAAGTGTAACTTAGGGTTTACTATTTGAATGTTTGATATTTATATATTTCCATATATTCCTAATATCATTAATTTGATTCAATCTAGATAATATAAAGAACTTATGTTTATTTATTTAATTTATTCTTAATAAATTATTATTATTAAATAATTACAAGTTCTAGGACACCATTCCTAACATTAATTAAACTCAATTAATAGGTAAAGTACAACTAAATATAATAACCACTTAAACAAAAACAGAGAAAGAAAGAGAGAGAACAACGGAGGTTTGAGAAATAATGAGAAGGAAAATAAAAAAGAAACGAGGGAGAGAGGGAGTAAATGAGAAAAAAAGGGGCACGTGAAAACAGAGAAATAAAGGGGAGAATATTTTATTTTTTTAAATTTTAAATCTGATTTGGTATGGGTGGTTGAGTATTTGGCCCCGTTTGATTTGTAATCCAGATTCAATTTTATGAATATGGATTGTAGAAATAAAATACATTAAATTTTTTACATGTTTGGTTTACCATCCAAATCCAACAAATTTAGATAGAATTCATTTTTAAGCTTAAATTCTAGGGTAAAATACACTTCTAGTCCCCATAGTTTGTATTTGGTTTCTATTCAGTCCCTGTAGTTTAAAAAGAGACAATTTAACCTTTACTGTTTTGAAAATGCTCTTTTTTGGTCCTTAATGTTAAATGAGTGTTAAATCACTGTTAGTTTGCTGACATTGTAAAAATGATGTGGCATCTTACATGACATGTTTAATTATTTTTATATTATATTAAATTTCTTCTCTCCTCCCATTTCTCTCTCGGCTTGTAAGTGTTTTTCCCATTTTTCACTTTAAATTACTTGATTTCAATTGAATATTTACTAAATTTTAACTTTTACACGAAAAAGAGCTTGGACGTCCCGTGTATGCTGCCAAGATGTTCCTTATTCTCTACACTAAAGGTGGAGATAAGAAGACCTTCGTCGATGACAAATCTAGAGAGAGGGCGGTAAGTGTTTAATTTAATTATTACATTTTAATTATTAGGGTAAAATGCAAATAAGACCCATGTGGTTTCGTCCAAATGCATGAACACCCCCTGTGGTTTGAAAATGGCAAATCACACCCTATGGTTCCAATTTTTTCAATCGGACCCTCTCATTCAATGTCAATAATTTTATTTTAGCCATAACTTCTTCGTTTGAACTCCGATTTAGATGATTCAAGATGTTTTAGAATAATAATTTCAAGCTCTACATAATAGTCCCTTCGAAACTTTTAAATGATTAATACATAAAATAGTCTATTAACATCTAAATTTTAGATACGATTGACACTCTTAACTCTATTGGTCATTAATCATTTATAAGTTTTGAAGTGGCCATAGCGTAGAGCCCGAAATGATGATTCTAAAATATCTTGAATCATCTAAATCGGAGTTCAAACGAAGAAATTATGGCTAAAATAAAATTATTGACATTGAAGGAGAGGGGTTTGATTGAAAAAAATTGGAACTACAGGGGTGTGATTTGTCATTTTCAAACCACAGGGGGTGTCCATGCATTTGGAAGAAACCACAAGGGTCTCATTTGCATTTTACCCAATTATTATTATTCTATAATTTTTTAACTAACGAAACTCTTTCTTATCTTTCTTCAGCGTCGTTACGATGAAATCCTCACTGCACGATTACCAAGTGAGGACACCCTTCCGACTCCAAAGGATATCGATGCGACCTATCTCGAGGCAGCTAGAGGCCGACGTCCAGACGACACTATTCCTGGACTTGGTAACCTCGGGCCTATCCTTTACGCTGACCAGCCTCGCTCGTCTCAGACGGCTCGTACGACTAGAGAGACTCATGAGCTCCGCGAGAGCAACCTGTCTCTTAGGGCACAGACTATTCAGCTTCAAGTGAGCAACGAGCATCTGACAGTGAATATGACGATGGTTCTTACTCATCTCGATGCGTCTGAGCGGGCTAGTCTCGAGTTTGAACTGGAATGTCGGGAGTTCGAGAGGTCGATGAAGGCTACAGTGGATAGTCTTTTGGCTACCGTGCGCGGATCAGAAGGTTCTGCGACGTCTGGTATTGCTGCACCACAGCCCGAGCCTCCGACTGATCAACAGTAGATTTTGTATATTTTAGGGATATTTTTTGTATTGAATGGTTTTATATACATTTTTATAATTTATATAATATTCATTTTGTTATGCATTTTTTATTTTATTATTTATTTAATTTACAATTTTGAATTATTAATAATTTAATTAAATTATTTTTAAAAAAATATATCCAAAATGAAGCGACGGAAGGCTTCGTTGAGCTAGAATTGTGAAATTGATACGTAACGACGCATTCCAATGTAGAAGAAATGAGTGTTTTGTGGACTCTAGATGACTAATTCCATCGTTAATAACAAAGATAACTAGCCATGTAGTCAATATGTATCTTTGACTTTCAACGATCCATTTCGTCGTTAGAGTCAACAATACCTTGACTTTTCTAACGACGAATTACGCCGTCTAGCTCTTGGTCAACATAAGCTAACGATGGAATATTTTTACCTCGTTAATAAACGAGGCAATCCGTCGTTAATGTTCTTCAACGATGACATATATAACGTCGGACCGTTTTGTCATTAATTACGTCGTTATTTCTCGTTAGCTACGGAAAGGGGGCCCATTCCATCGCTAATTGTCAGTTTTCTTGTAGTGTAGTAAATACCAATACCAAATACAATAACCACCTATTAATTAAATTCAATTAATAGGTAAAGTACAACTAAATATAAAGGGGAGAATAATTTTTATTTTTTTAATTTTAAATCTGATTTGATATGGGTGATTGAGTATTTGGCCCATTTGGTTTGTAATCCATATTGAATTTTATGAATATCGATTGCGAAATAAAATACATTATATTTTTTGCATGTTTGGTTTACAATCCAAATCCAACAAATTTAGATAGAATTCATCCTGTAAGCTTAAATTCTAGGGTTAAATACACTTTTAATCCTTATTAGTTTGCATTTGGTTTCTATTCGGTCCCTGTAGTTTAAAAAGAGATAATTTGACCACTATTGTTTTGAAAATGCTCCTTTTTGGTCCTTAATGTTAAATAAGTGTTAAATCATGTTAGTTTCTCGACATTGTAAAGATGATGTGACATCTTACATGACATGTTTAATTATTTTTATATTATATTAAATTTCTTCTCTCTATCCTTCTCCATCGGATCTCGTCCCTTCCACATCTACCTTCTTCTTCTTCTTCATCTCATCATCATTCTCGCTCTGTAATATCACTCTCGATAAAAAATAAATACTACCAAAACATATCCCGAATATAAGAGAGCACATACTTTCTGAAATCCTTCCATCTAATTTCCCATAATACAAATGAATAAATAACCCATTTACTTTTCTACATATCCATAAAACTATCATATGAACTCACACTTGATAAAAAAAAATTTGGGAATTTTTTGTTTCAATCAAATAAGACCAATCCATAGGATAAAAACTTTCTTTCGTTTTCTTATTTCCAGTAAGATTACCATCAAGAATTACAACATAGAAACATGAACAATATTGGAAAATTATCAAGAAGAAGATCCAAAAGAATCGAAGAGTAAGAATTAGAGGCTTCAATCAAAATTTTTTATTTTAGAAAGAAATTAATTAGAAGTGTTGAATCAGAGGCTTGGATTGAAAAAGAAAAAATTGAGTTTCTATGTTTTACATATGAAAATAAAAAATCAAAGGGAAATTATGTTGGGAATTTGAAGGATTTGTTAAGTCCTAAACTCCAACTAACACAAGAACGATGAATATTATTGTAACAAAGAATATAAATAAAAGCGAGAGAGAAAAATAACGATACCAGAGATTTATACAAGTTCCCAATTGGTACGTCTGTCTTCTACAGACTCTGCAGGTTTCACTATAAAGTTGAAGATTACATCAATGAGACGAACAATAAAGAATGTATAACTGCTCACAATTATTCATAACGTTCGAGAATCACTCAAACGATTGTCCCCTCTCTATTTTTTCTCAATATGAACAAACCCTAGATTGACCCAACAACGGCCATATAACAAACCCTAGCCGTCACAAAACGAGAATATCACTCGGGTGAAAAAGCCAAATGGCCGCCACACACACTTCTTTTCTTCGACAAGTGTTAATTTATACTAAGTTAGCTAAATCACCACCACCGCCTCACAATTTGTATAATTGTAGGCTTAATGCAATTTATATGGCCCATTATTTTTTATGAATCTTGTTTTCCTTTTTCTTCTTCTCCTTCTACATCTTCTGTATCTCCAACTGATGTTTCTTATCAACCACCTCTTCATCTTCTATTTTCTTCATCCTCATCGACATTACCTAAGCCATCTCTACCTCAATCAAATATTGATGTTGTAACACAACCTTGCAAATGTTTCGTGACTTCTCCACCTATTGATACCACCCTGCTCATCCTATGCAAACTAGATCCAAATCTAGTATCTCTAAGAAGAGAGCTTTTATGGTTTCCTCTTCTTTACCTATTGATGATGGTGAGCCAACTTCTTTCTCCAAAGCTTCTAAGCTTCCTGTTTGGAAACAAGCCATGAAAAATGAGTTTGATGCTTTAATTAAGCAGGGTACTTGGACTTTATCTCCTTTGCCTTCCGGAAAGAGTGCAATTGGTTGTAAATGGGTTTACCTGGGTCAAACATCATCCTGATGGCAATGTAGCTCGTTATAAAGCTAGACTCGTAGCTAAAGGCTTTCATCAAGAAGAAGGTATTGATTATGATGAGACTTTTAGTCCGGTTGTTAAGAAACCCACTGTTCGCATTATTATATCTCTTGCTGCTCAGTTTGGTTGGTCTCTCAGGCAACTCGATGTTAAAAACGCCTTTCTCCATGGTGAATTAAATGAGGAAGTGTATATGCAACAACCTCAAGGTTTTGTTGATTCTTCATTTTCGAATCATGTTTGTCGATTACATAAATCACTTTACGGTTTAAAGCAGGCCCCTCGTGCTTGGTTTGAGTGTTTCTCTACTCATTTGCTTACTTTTGGATTTGTTCCTTCCCATGCTGATCCATCTCTTTTTGTTCGTAATGTTGAAGGATCTCTTACTTACCTTCTATTGTATGTTGATGACATTATTATAACTGGAAATGATTCTTTTTATGTTAATTCTTTGAATTCTCAATTACGTCTTCGTTTTGATATGACAAACTTGGGATCTTTGAAGTATTTTCTTGGATTGGAAGTTCAAAATTTTGCAGCTGGCACTACAAAAAAACTGCCAATTTGCGACCAGGAAATTGCGACCAAATGGTCGTTTTTTACCTAAATTGCGACCAAAAATGCGACCAACTGAGTGGTTGCTAAAAAGCTGGTCGGATTTCAATTGTGCGACTGCATGGTCACAAAAATTCGACCATATGGTCGCAAAAAATTTTGGTAGCAAAAAAGTCAAACTTTTGAAAATGCGACCAAATGGTCGCATTAAAAGGGACCATATGGTCGCATTTTATCTTCAATAGAAGTGACCAAATGGTCACTTTTAGGCTCAGTTAAAATGCGACCAGATGGTCACCTAAAAAGTGACCATCTGGTCGCATTTTATGTGAAAGATAAGTGACCAATTGGTCACATAAAAAAGTGACCAAATGGTCGCATTTTATGCGACCAAATGGTCACTTTTAGGCTCAGTTAAAATGCGACCAGATGGTCACCTAAAAAGTGACCATCTGGTCGCATTTTATGTGAAAGATAAGTGACCAATTGGTCACATAAAAAAGTGACCAAATGGTCGCATTTTACGCGACCAAATGGTCACTTTTAGGCTTCGATTAAAATGCGACCAGGATGGTCGCCTAAAAAGTGACCATCCTGGTCGCATTTAAGAATTTTTTTTAAATTTAAATTTCAATAATTAGTTAATTAATTATTAATTATTAATTATTTATTAATTATTTATTTAATTATATTAATTGAACTAAAATTAATTGAATTAAACTCAAATTAATTTTAGTTTCAATTAATCTAATTTTAATTTACTTTATTTCAAATTAATTGATTAGAATACTTAAACAAAATTATTCTAATTAATTAATCTAATTGTACTTTACTTTAATCAAATTTTAACTAAAATTAAGTAATTAAACAATTTTTATTTATTCATTAAATTAAAATTAATTAATTAAATTAGTGTAATTAATTAATTTAAACTACTTAAGTATAATTGAAGTTAAACTATTTGAATTAATTACCCTACTTTAAATTAATTGATTTAATTAAAGTAATCTAAATTACATTAATTAAACTAAAATTAAAATTTAAACTAGTGTAATTATAAATTAATTTAGTTTAATTTTATTAAATTAAAGTAAACTATCTTAAATAAACTAAATTAGATTAAGTAATTAAATTAATTACTACTTAAATTGAATTAAAGTAAACTAAGTTAGATTAATTAAACTATTAGATTAATTAAACTAAAATTACTTAAAGTAACAAAATTAAACTAAACTAATTAATTAGTTAATGTAAACTAAAATGCTATGAATTAAACAAAAGTAAACTAAGTAATTGATTACACAAATTTAGATTCATTAAACTAAAACTAATTAAATTAACAAAACTAAACTAAACTACTTAATTGAAAACTAAAAACTAAAACTAAGTAAAATAAATTCTTAAACTAAACTTCAATTTTATACGAAAACTAACCTCGTAATAGAAACCTGGGATTGGGGTTTGAGGGTTTTAGATTTAGAGTAAGAACGGGAACGGAACGGGAAGAAATAACGGGGAACGGGAGAGGGAAAGAGAGAAAAGAACAAAAAGAGAGGAAGAAAAAGAGAAAGGAAGAAAAGCGAAACGGGGGAAAGGAAAACCGATGGGAATTTAAATCGATTTTGCGACCAAATGGTCGCAAATATGTAATTATGACAAGAAACGAAAGGTCGCGCGTCTTTGGGGAAAATGGCGACCAACCGGTCGCATTTCTTGAGATATTTGCGACCATATGGTAGCATTTCATGAAGCGACCATATGGTCACCACTTTACCATGATCCATACTTGTCATATCACGAGTCCCATCAATAATTGCGACCATCCTGGTCGCGATAATGAAATTCACCGCCAAATATTGCGACCAGGATGGTCATAATCTTTAAATTCACCGCCATAAATTTCATGGAAATTTAAATTTACCGCTTTTTTTTGCGACCATATGGTAGCCCGCCAAATATTGCGACCAGGATGGTCGTAATCTTTAAATTCACCGCCATAAATTTCATGGAAATTTAAATTTACCGCTCATTTTTGCGACCATATGGTAGCCATTTTACTTATATTTTTTAAAAATATAATTATAAAATGCGACCAACTGGTCGCATTTCACTTCTAAATTACTACCATGTGGTCACCTTTTTGTGTGAAATTGCGACCACTTGGTCGCAAATATAATTTTTTTTTTTTTTTTAATCTTTCCTTAAAAGAAATAGTTTTAATTAATTAAACACATACACACACATTTGAATAATCAAGTTAACGAAATATCTCATTCATCATCGTCTCCAAGAAGTCCGTCACATCACCTTCTTCTTCTTCTTCTTCTTCTTGTTTCTTCATCGATTCATCGTCTCGAATAAATTCAAGATCAATGTCACGTGCGTGAGAAGTGGAAGCATGTATATCATCATCATCATACAATGTTATCGTTCCATCGTTCAAAGGACGAACAAGATTGCATCCTGACCATCGTCGATTGCACGAGATCGTATCTCATCTTCTTGAAAAGCAACGACTTCCTCTGCGTGGTCGTCTTTCTCGGACAAGTTTTCTTCTACCTGGCGTGGTTTAACTTTACAAACAACTAACCAATGGCCGGATCTCGTCTATTAATCGGATAGTTCAGGTAATAAACTTGAATCGCTTGTGAAGCCAGGGACGAACCTATCAACGGCGTGCGCATATGCTTAGACTTCTTTACCTCAACGATTTGTAAATGATCAATCTTACGGACTCGCCTCGCCTGGTTGTCTCGAACCAAGTGCGGTTGAACGAGAACAATGCGTTTTAGCGTCGGACTTGCGTATTGAATCTCAAGAATCTCATCGATTACTCAAGTAATCGTCTTCGTTTGTCTTAGAACACGTGACCTTTTATGCAAACACCATTGTTGTTTGTTGCCCTGGTTCATCGAATGCGCCTTCGTTTGAAATATGTAACCGTTTCCGACGTATCCACCATACGACCTTGCTATCCGGCCCAGGTCCCTTTGCTAAAGAAATGATGCGAGGATCATCCACCGGTAATGTAGGGGAGTCAACCTTGTGTCATTGTCCACATACAGGAATGTTAGGAAGATAGTAATTGTTTCAACATAATGCAACGGTTGTTTGACAATTTAAAATAACTCACGTATGACCGAACCAAGAACGAAACTCTTTGTCGATTATTGACCCCTCCTCGGCCTCGTAAGACCAACTCGTGTCATTCGAACGTATACGTTTAGAAATAATCAGTATGTTACAAAAATAGTTAGCAAATAGTTTGTACTTGTTTATGCGATGGAATAATGTTAAGTTACAAACTCACTCTATGTAAGGCTCGATCTCTGCGTGAGTTGCATAACACGTATGTCTGCATTACGTGATACTCGAGAATCGGTCAACGGCCTTCGACCGATCTTCCAACTGTCATGCCAGGTTGGTAAAAATCGGCAAGTCGTTCATGTCAACACCTTCAAGTAAATTATCGACAACGTTTCGTTTTGACGGTAAACCGCTTCTGCAATGTGTTGATCAAAGTAGTATGAACAAAATGTGGTAGTCTCTTGCGTCAGGCACGCACTACGGATAGATCCTTCTACTCGTGATCTATTTCCAACCATCTTTTTCAACCGACGTAAGTACTGTGGGTACAAAACATTATTAACATTCGATGATCACAGCTTGATTCATACGCGTACATTAGAAAATAACGTGCTTACCTTTCAAATGGGTACATCCACCGGTAATGTACGGGACCCCCTAAGAATGCCTCGTATGGAAGATGCCTGGAAGATGCTCCATGGAGTCAAAAAAGCCAGGTGGGAACATTCGCTCCAACTCACAAATAATAACGGCGATCTCCTGGAACTCATTGAAGCGGCAGTAGCTTCCGTCACTCTGTACATGTCAAGTCCCCGAAAAAAACACTCAACCGGGCAAGCGGCTCCCAATGTCTATTCTCTAGGAACGGCTCAACGCGACGGGCATCAATCGTTGCATGAATATATGACGGTCGTGGCTTTTCATCCCGAACATGATATGTTTTTGACTGTCTATACACCGACTCAAATTCAAACGTATCCGTCCGGGAATTTGATGGATTTGATCCACTCAAATAATGTTTTCTTTTCATCCGTCGTCAACATGTACTTTGCTTTTGCGTAATTATCATTGTCGTCAGGCTCCAACTCAGGACGGTCACATATCTCCCGTATATCATAACGTGCCTTGATTGTCCTTCGCTTTTCCCTGGAACGTTCAAAATCGTATTGAAAATGTTGTCAAAGAAATTCTTCTCGATATGCATTACATCAAGATCGTGTCTAATCAGTAGATCTTCCCAATACGGTAGATCCCAAAAAATACTTCGTTTCTTCCAGCATGCAATGCGGACATGCGTATGTCCCCGCCGTTTCTCCGACCGTTTCTGAGATAAAATGCATCTGTGTCTAGCATGCAATGCGGACATGCGTATGTCCCCGCCGTACTCCATCCTTTAAGAGGAGGAGATTGAGGTTCACACAATTAACTACAATGACTAAGGAAAGCAATAACAAAAGCTAAACACCGACTCAAAAATGTATGTGAAAGCAATTAAATATCAACATACCTGACAGCATTGAATACGCAGGGAAGTCACTAATCGTCCAGATTAACGCGCGCGCATCAAGAAATTTTGTTTCTTGAAATGTCGTACGTCATAACACCGCTACTCCACAACCTTTTCAACTCGCAATAAGTGGTTGCAAATACACATCCAGGTTCTGTTTTGGACTTTTCGGCCCGGATACGATCATCGTTAGAAAAATCACCGGGTCTCGCATGCACATCGAGGGAGGCAAGTTATACGTGGTTACCATGATCGGCCAAATCGAATATTGTGCCCTGGATGCCCCGAACGGGTTGAAGCCATCCGTGCATAAGCCCAATCGGCGTTTTCGGATCTTGTGCAAAATCCGGGATGACAATTATTTAAATGCTTCCATGCCGCAAGACTCGAGGGATGTCTCATAACACCTTCATCCTGTGAATGCTCGTGATGCCATCTCATGTGCGAGGTCGTCACATCCGATGCATACAACCGGTTGCAAACGTGGGGTCACGGTAAATAGAACATGCGGGCATTCGAATCAGTGCGTTTCCCTTGTTTGTATCTTGGAAGAAAACAGGATTTGCAATGATGCAGGTCCTCATCCACATCCCAAGTAAATCATGCATCCGTTTTGACACGAATCTATTTTCTCCACGGGTAATCCAAGTCCCTCCACTAGCTTTTTCGTGTCGTATAAACGTGGGGCATATTATTTTCTTCTGGAGCGCATCGACGAAACCACGATGCAATCGCATCAAATCCTCTACCCGGTATGTTGTATGCGCCTTTATATTTAAAAGTTCTGAGCAGTACAAGTTGACTTACCTCACACCCATCGTACAATGGTCTACCGGTCGTCTTTAGCATCTCGTGCATCTTACGTGCTTCCTGGATTCATTTCCTCTTCTACAACCCGTTCATCTTCGTCTCACGTTTAAACTTTCACGGAAATTTTCATTGCCCCCATACCCCGCACCATCAATTATCATTTCTGTGCATCGACAATACTGTTGTTCATCATTCCGTTCTTCGTCAACAACCTCTACATTCGAGCCGCTACCTTCGATCGTCTCGATTCCTGTAATGGCGTCGAACATTTCCTGTGTTTCCCCCAAACACCCGGTGATAATAATTCGCGCACAAACCCCCCAAGTATAAAGATGCACCTTTAACTCAGAATAGGTATGATTCTCCTATTGTCGCATTTCCTCGCAGGCGGCGTAGCTTTCCACCATACTTTTCATAATAGACGGTTGTCATGCAAAACTCAACAAATTGTTCAACCCTGACCCACGAACTCATCGTTCAAATACCCGTCTATCAAACGAACATACATCCACTCTCTCATTTTCTTTTTACTTAATGCTAAGAAACAATGGGTGGAGGGGTTTTTATAATGGACTCCTCTGCTCATTTGCGACCAGATGGTAGTATTTTTGCTACCACCTGGTCGCAGTTTCCCGCCAAATTTTCCTCACTGCCCGGGTCATATCAAGTCAGAATTTACGACCACATGGTCACTTTTTGGGTGACCACTTGGTAGCTTTTATCCCACCAAATTCTTTATCAATTATTGGTCCCATAAAAATCACATAATTTGCGACCATCTGGTCACTTTTTATTGCAACCATCTGGTCACTTTTTATTGCGACCACTTGGTAGCTTTCTTCCCTCCAATTATAAGCTACCACTGCTCACTTTTGGTCACCAAAATTGCGACCATCTGGTCACTTTTTATTGCGACCATTTGGTAGCTTTCTTCCCTCCAATTATAAGCTACCATTGCTCACTTTTGGTCACAAAATTGCGACCATCCTGGTCACTTTTTATTGCGACCATTTGGTAGCTTTCTTCCCTCCAATTATAAGCTACCCGCTCGCCACTTTTGGTCACCAAAATTGCGACCATCCTGGTCACTTTTTATTGCGACCATTTGGTAGCTTTCTTCCCTCCAAAATTACGCGCCATTTTTTGCTACCAAGGAACATTTTAGTCACAAAAATGCGACCATATGGTCGCAAAAAAACACTTTTTATTGTGACCATTTGGTAGCTTTCTTCCCTCCAAAATTACGCGCCATTTTTTGCTACCAAGGAACATTTTAGTCACAAAAATGCGACCATATGGTCAAAAAAAGTGACCAAATGGTCACTTAGAGTCAACCTTCAAAGAAAGTGACCAGGTGGTCACCAGAAAGCTACCATATTTTTTTGGTCGCAAATTTCTGGTCCCATTTTGACAGTTTTTTTGTAGTGTGGAATTTTTGTGTGTCAATCTAAGTATGCTCGAGATATTCTTTCTCGTTTTGGTATGACAAATGCAAAAACTTGTAAGACACCTTGTTCTCTTAAAGCTCCATTGTCTATCGTATCTTCGACTTTTATTCTCCTGATGATGCTTGGATTTATAGAAGCAATGGTTGGAGCTTTACACTATTTGACGTTTACTCGTCCTGATATTAATTTTGCTGTGAGCAAGGTTTCCCAGTTTATGCATTCTCCCACATATGTTCATCTTGTTGCTGTTAAACGTATTATACGATATTTGGGTGGAACTCTTGGTTTTGGCATTTTGTTTCAGCGTGGCAAGTCTAATTTCTTTGATCTTCATGCTTTTTCGGATTCGGATTGGGCAGGGGATCAATTTGATAGACGTTTAACCACTGGTTTTGTTATTTTCATGGGTTCTAACCCCATATCTTGATGTGCTAAGACACAGGCCACAGTTTCTAGAAGCTCTACCGAGGCTGAATATCGAGCTCTTGCTGCAACTGCTGCTGAGGTTTCTTGGTTGAGACAACTATTTAAGGATCTGCACATATATAGTTGTTCTCCTCCTACTCTTATTTGTGATAATGTATCTGCAATACAGCTTGCCAAAAATCCTGTATTTCATGGTCGAACCAAGCATGTGGAAATTGATTTCCATTTTGTTCGCGAGCGTGTTGTTCGTAAAGATATGGAACTTCAGTATGTTCCCACTAATGATCAAGTGGCTGATATGTTTACTAAGCCACTTTCTGTTGAACGTCTTCACTATTTACGGTCCAAACTCATGCCTGTTTAGTGGGTATTCGTTTGAAGGGGGATATTAGTTATGCGTATCTGATGTAATTTGATTTTGTTAGTTGTTGTAACTAAGCAAGATTTGGATTTAGATAGATTTAGATCTAGTTAGATTTTATTTCCCACCTACTCATGCCTATATATATATATCTATTGTAATTTACTTACATTGAAATATCAAAAACATATTTACTCATAAGTGTGAAAGCTTTAGTTACCAACTAATTTGTCTTCATGTATCAATGGGTAAATTAGTTTATTTGGGCTTTTTTGCTTTATTGATTTGATTGGATCCACTACCTAACAAATTATCCCGTGTGTCTTCAAGCAAGAGGTAAGAGATTTAATTCTTCTTTTTTTTTCTTTTGGGTGAAACGGTGATAGATTTAGAAATCGTTAGCAAAAAAAAAAAAGATTACTTGTCTCTTGACTCTCCTGATCTCCATTTTTATTGGTTAAAAAATAGTAAAGAATAATTAATATATATTTTTATTAATTATATGAGACCCATTGATTTGTTTTTAACCAATAAAAAATTAACAGGTAAGGATATCAAGCAAAGATTCTCCCGATAGTTTTTTCCAAAAAAAAAAAAGCTGAATTTGTAGCTAAATCTAAGAGATAGAGAGAGCTGTGGGTAGTTAACTCTGAGATTTGTGAGAGAGAGATGCCAGAGTGATGAAGGGGGATCAAATCTGACGAAAAAGGATGAGAAAAGAGGAGTTTTTTTTTTTTTTTTTTGAAAAGAGATAATATTTAACTAAATATAAAATAATATAAAAATAATTAAACATGTCATGTATGATACCACATCCTTAAAAAAAGCCACATCATTTTTAAACATGTCAGTAAAGGTTAAATTGTCTCTTTTTAAACTATAAGGGTCTGAATAAAAACTAAATGCAAACTATAGGATTAAAAGTGCATTTTACCCTAAATTCTAAATACAACAAAAAAAGAATCCTAACTATTCAACTTCAAAAAAGGAATGCACGGGATTGAAAAATCTTACTCGTGCCAATTTTTTCCATCTCCGTTTATTTCATTGTTAGGGCTTTAATTCAACAAAAAATCACAAGACACAGAGCACAATAAAGGAATTTGTTTGCACAATTTTTCTTCTTATATTTTTTTTTCCTTTTTTCTTCTTCAATTTTTACTATAAATAGATGTTCCCAACCTTTAGCACCATTAATTCAATTTTATTTTGGAAAGGACAAATGGGTTTGGAGTTCCTTTGGTCATTTAAAGGTATTGATTGCAAGCCTTAATTTGTTATTTTGATTTAATTTGTTTTTGCTTCATAGTTCTTTTTTTTTTTCGTATTTCAATTCTCTGTTATTTGTGTCTAAACGATGAATATTAGATAAATAACGAATTATTCGATTCAAGCATATCTCCTCCATTTCGAAAGCGTGTAGTTTTGGTTCAATTTTTGCTAGGTAATCTTAAAATGAAATTGTAGTGAGCTGAGTAGATGATTACTCTGTCAAGAGATATTGTAAATGTTTTTTTTATGGGTTCTTGTTGTTTGTTTCATTTGTGTTGATGGTATTTCTTTTTAATTGACATCAAAACCCTGGATAAATTGGAGGTTATGTAGCAGAATAATGTCTTCTATAAGAAAATATTTTGGTGGATGTTGCTCACATTTTTCTCCACTTTTTATTTACTAAAATGGTCTCTCCATTCATACTTTTTCATACTCTTTTTTTATTGAGAAATTCTCTCTTTGTTGTACAAGGTTCTTTGTAAATTTTGGAATGGATCTCAATATCTCTTGTAGTTATCCTTTTTAGAATAAATGAGTTAGTTTAAACCAAAGAAAAAAACTTAATTACATTTATTATTTTTATTTTTTTTTAAAAAAATAAAAAAAAAAAAAAAATAATTAAATAAAAAAAAAAAAAAAAAAAAAACCTTTGTTTTTTTTTTTTTTTTTTTTTAATTATTTTTTTTTTTTTTTTTTATAAAAAAAAAAAAAAAAAAAAAAAAAAAAAAAAAAAAAAAATAAAAAAAATAATTAAAAAAAAAAAAAAAAAAAAAAAAAAAAAAAAAAAAAAAAAGTCCCAATAATTTATTTATTTTTACGTTTATCTTTCTCTTTTCAATACGCAGTTTCTCTATTTCTTTTAGATATTTATATTAAATTAAAGAAAATGATATTCTAACCACTCCGACTAAGATTATATACACATTTCTAAAAAGGTTGATTACAATACAAATTAATAGGATGGGTAAGCAAATATAATTTTTAAAGACAAAGCATAAACAAAAATAGATTTCAACGTTTTCATCTAAATCACGTTCAAAACCTCTCACCTCAATTAATCCCTAAAATAAGAGGGGGGAAAAATTAAGATATTGAACCGGGTCCTCTCAGTAAGATTATTGTCTTGGTTTTTACTTTTTTTTTTTATAAAAAAAAATTAAGATTTACTTCATTAGTAATTGGTATAGTTTAGATTAATGATACATCATTTAAATTGTGACATATAAATAAAGTGTGATTTCTGTTAAGTATTTAAGAGATTTTTTACTAGTAAAAACTAAATAGAAGATAAAATAAAATTCAGTTATTAAAATATGAAAATTTAAAATTTAAAATTTATGGATCAAATAAAAAATAAAATGAAAACCGGAGACCAAAAATATCTTTTTCCAATTGGCTACTTTCCCTCGTGACTAGGCCACCCAAAAAACCAAACTTAGACTATACAAGACTCTATTATTTCTCCAACATTTTTAATTATGATTTATAACATTGTCTGGGGTCCCATTCTTTGAATAATTCAAGCCCTTCAATTCATCGCTTTTCCCAAAGGACTGTCCACTTTGGGGATAAGGTTTTTATTTGATTTTTGGATATTTCTTCGCTTCGATTCGGATTATCTTGAAATTTAGAGAATTTTTCTATATTGTTTAGAATCGATGTCGCTAATTTTTAGCCTCCTGATTTTTCTTTTCTTCCTCCTTAATCGATTTGCCTAGAGAGAGGTGAGAGAATGAAAAACTAGAGAGAGGAGAAAGATGAGATTTTTTTTTTTAAAATGAAAAAACTTGAAAGAGGGTGTGAGAAACGAAAAATTTAGTGCTTTCCAATTTCTATTTCTTGTTTCTCTTTTCTTATTTTGTAAGAAATTGAGTTGTTTGGTAACCAGGGGCGGATCTACTAAGGGGGCTGGGAGGCAGTTGCCCCCCTAAATTTTTTATATTTTTATTTTTCTAATGTAAAAATGAAAAAATATAAGTAAAAATTTGACTTTTTAATGTATTTTATATATTTTGCCCCCAAATTTTTAAAAAATATTTTTGTATAGTTTTTGCCCCCCTAAAAAAAATTCCTAGATCAGCCCCTGTTGGTAACTCTTCTTGTTTCTTGTTTCTCTTTTTTTAAGAACACTTCCCAAAATTGTGTAGAAATTTTAGAAACAACAAATTCTAGTTTCTTATTTTCTTTCTTGTTTCTAAAATTTTCAACGCATTGATAAATTATCTTTGTTGTCCGTTTTGACTTATAAAATATATTATAAATATCCAAAAAATATGTAGATATAATATTTTTGAATATGTCATTTAAAATTGTAATATTTTCAAAATATTTTAATTTTTTTAAATGAGAGAAACAGAAACAAGAAATAGTTACCAAACAATTTTTTGTTTCTTTTTTCTTCCAGAATCAAGAAATTAAAATCAATTACCAAACATGTTTCTGTCTCTCTTTTCAAAAAAATAGGAACAAGAAACAAGAAATGAAAATAAGAAACAAGAAATAGAAACGAGGAAGGTTACCAAACGGGCGCCCTTAGTGGTTTTGGGAAAGAAGAGAGAGCTTTTTAAGGAAAAAAAAACAAAAGCGATGTGGCATGGGAAAAAAGACGAGGTGTTTTTTTTTTTTTTGTAAATGAACTGTCTTTTTCTCTCTTCATATGGTTACGATGTTATAATTTTTGATATATGGTTATAAAACTTTAATCTACGGTATTTTGGGGCTAATTTCATACATAACCCGTGCAAATATTTATATTTAGTTTGATATTTTAGTTTTAGATATAAAATATTGGGGGTTGTTTGGTGCA
Organism: Gynostemma pentaphyllum; assembly: GCA_028015215.1. Classification (NCBI taxonomy): domain Eukaryota; kingdom Viridiplantae; phylum Streptophyta; class Magnoliopsida; order Cucurbitales; family Cucurbitaceae; genus Gynostemma; species Gynostemma pentaphyllum. The sequence goes on along the minus strand of CM051346.1, from coordinate 41,943,211 downwards.
TGCCGTCGTATGAATGTGTAGTATGTGAATGAACAGTCTGAAAATAAGTTGGGTGAGAATGAAAAATATGAGAAAGTGATATACTTGTTTAAAATGTACAAAAACGAAAATGAATAGTGAAAATAAATTATGTGAGTATATAGTAGGGATGGCAACAGGGTGGGGTTGGGGATGCACTTCTCATCCACTAATCCGCCTCATACCCTACCCTACCCTACCCTATCCCTTAATATAAAAAAAATCGGGGGCGGGTTCAGGGATCAGATTTCCCACAGGGAAAATTCCCCATTTTATATTTTAATTATTATTTAGAAAGAAATATAAAAATGAAGTTTATATTTAAAATATGCATTTTTAAAACAAAAAAAAAAAAACAGAATACTAAACATTTTATAATTTCTTAATTAATATAACCATATTATATATATAATATATATTCAATAAATAAAGATAAAAATAAACAAAATACATAAAATATTATTAAAATATCGGGTTACTACAAGAAAAAAGACAATTAGCGTCCAAAAATTAGAGACGAAAACTTTGGGACGCTAATTAGAGACGTAATGCGTCTCTAAATCAGACGTTTGACTTTCAGCGATCACTTTCGTCTCTAAATTATATTTCTACTATTAGAGACGTATTTTGACTGTAAAATAGAGACGAACTTGGCCTCTAATATGAAAAGTAAAACTATCTTCTTGCCTAGAGACACATGTCGTCGCTCAAATAAGGAGGGAAATGTTCCCGCTAGAACAGAGACGTAGTTTGACTGTAAAATAGAGACGAACTTGGTCTCTAATATAAAAAGTAAAACTATCTTCTTACCTAGAGACACATTTCGTCGCTAAAAATATTGCGGGAATTTTTCCCTCCATTTTAATGAGGCGGGAAATGTTCTGCAGGAACGGACTCATTTGGACTCTAAAATAGAGACGAAATGCGCCTCAAAAATTGAAATTTTAGTCCACCTCCTTATTTAGAGACGTAGTCCAGTTCCGGGAAGAAGCTTCTTTTGATTTAGAGACCAATTTTATCGCTAATAGTGGCGGGAAATTTTCCCTCCAATTTCTTTGGCAGGAACTAATTAGAGACATATTTTGTCTCTACAAAAGACAGAACAACTGTTATAAATAGGTGTGTTGAGAATGACTTTGAATATAAAGAAATTACGTTATAACACTTTCTCGAGTGAGAGAAAATGCGTGAGTGGATGTATGTCCGTTTACTTGAAGGGTTTCTCAACAACCAATTTGTAGCCGGGGTCGAAGAGTTTGTTGAGTTCTGTCAATCTACTGTGATTTTTCATAACAACGGACAGACGATACGATGTCCATGTAAAAAGTGTAAGAATAAAAAGATATTACCGACAGATGATGTGAAGTTACACTTGTATAGTCGGGGTTTCGTTGATAATTATTATCAATGGATTTATCAAGGAGAATCTGAAGAAATGTTCAATGCAGCAAGGGGGGAGTCATGCCGAAATGAAGGAAGCAGCTCGCAGGTGCAATTTGAATGTGAATGAAAGTTCGAAAATGTTGAACATCACTACGATCATCTAGAACAAATGGTTTATGATGGATGCGGTTATCAACGTGATGGTTCTCAAAATTTATTAAATGAAGATTTAAATCAGGATGCGCAAAGAATGTTTAAGATGATAGAATCGACGGCAGGCCGTTGTACGAAGGTTGTGACGTCACGCAACTTGCATTGCTACCGAGTTATTGAATATAAAGGCGGAATTTCACATTCCCGAAAGAGGATACAACTCAATTTCACAATGGTTTCATCGTTGTGCTCCACTAACAACACGTTGCCACGAGTGCATGCGATACGAAGAAATTAGTGGAGGTCTCGGTTTACTGTGGAGAAGATTGATTGTTGCCCAAACGGATGTATGATATATTGGGGTGCGGATGCAAATCTTCATATGTGTAAAATGTTCAATCATACGAGATACAAACAAGGTAAAAAAACTCTTATTCCACATACTCGCATGTTTTATCTACCAATCACGCAACGACTGCAGCGGTTATACGCGTCAGAAGTCACTGCCTCTCACATGAGGTGGCATCATAAGGACTCGCAAGATGAAAGAGTAATGAGACACCCTTCTGATACTGAGGCGTGGAAACATTTAAATCGTTGTCATCTAGAATTTGCATGGGAAATTCGAAACATTTTCGATTGGGGTTAACCCTTTTAGGGCTTCGAGAGCTCAATATTCAGTGTGGCCAGTTATGGTGACGCCGTATAACTTGCCTCCATCGATGTGCATGAAAGATCCTGTGATTTTCTTAACGGTCATTGTACCTGGGCCAAAAAGTCCAAAGCAGAAGTTGGATGTCTACCTTCAACCATTAATTGCTGAGCTTTGTGGTTTATGGAACGAAGGCGTTGTGACATATGATGTTTCACAGAAACAAGACTTCGTGATGCGAGCAACAGTTATTTGGACGATAAGTGACTTTCCTGCATATTCAATGTTATCAGGTACGTTTGTAAAATAATTTTATCATGGTTTAGATTAGATTAAAATTTATGTTTTTGCTCACAAAACGTAAGGAATATACTACCCTAACTAAATTCGTTAGGGTGGAGCACTTCGGGAAAGTTTGCATGCCCTCATTGCATGGACGATACAGTGCATTCTCGTTGGTGCATGGTCGCAAAAGCGTGTTGGTTTGACTGCCATAGAAGGTTCTTACATCTCAATCATTCATTTCGATCGAATAAGCCGATTGGTATAAAAGGGAGGAGTGTACGGAATGAAGGTCCTCCCGAAATTATAAATGGATACCAAATTCGCACCGGTTAGATGCGCTGAGATGCGAAGTGTTACAGAGATTGGTGGTGAGGCTTGGAATAAGGCAGGCGGGAAAAAATACAAGGTTGGAAGAAAAGAAGTATTTTTGGGAGCTACCATATTTGGGAGACTTAATGATCGGACATAACTTAGATGTCATGCATATTGAGAAAAACGTTTTCGATAATGTCTTCAACACGGTTCTAAATATTCAAAAAAAAATGAAAGACAATCTAAGATCACGCCACGACATTCGAGAAATTTGTCATCGACCAGGAGTTAGGCCGGATGAAAGTGGAAAAAAAGTATGCGAAGGCAAAGTACATGCTAACAAGGACGGAAGAAAACACTTGTTTGAGTGGATGCGATCGATTAAATTTCCGGACGGATATATATCAAATCTGAGCAGGTGCATTGACGTGCACAACCATACTGTGTTTGGAATGAAAAGTCATGATTGTCATGTATTCATGCAACGACTCATGCCTGTTGCATTCAGACCATTTCTTGAGCAGAAACATTGGGAACCGTTGGCACAATTGAGTGTTTTCTTCAGAGAGTTAACATGTGCAGAGCTGTCCCAATCCACTATCGAGTCATTGAGCAGTGAGATTGCTATCATCATTTGTAAATTAGAGAGAATGTTTCCATCATCTTTTTTCGACTCTATGGAGCATCTACCAGTACATCTACCTTACGAGGCATATCTAGGAAGTCCAATTCAATATCGATGGATGTACCCGTTTGAAAGGTACATATTTTGATTGTTGTATTCTAAATGTTTCTTAAAGGTACTGTTTGTAATTGATATATTTTTATGTCAGATACTTGCGTAGGCTAAAAAGAACCAGGTAGGAAATAAGTCTAGAGTGGAAGGATCTATATGCAATGCATACCTAATACATGAGGCGACCACGTTGTTCATATTACTTTGATCAACAATTGCGAACAATCCAAGACAGTGAAGCGGAATTTTGTGCAAAATTCACTACCCGGTTGAGTCTATCCAAATGATTTGTCCATTTTTACTGATATTTGGGAGACCTATTGGAAAGCTCGTGCAGGAGACCTTTAAATGAGGAAGAGTTTCACATCGCACGAGACGTACTTGTTGTGTAATTGTCCAGGAGGTGGAGCCGTATATCGAGTAAGGATGGACTAAATTAATCAGTGAAATATTTATATTATTAGGTTATTTTCATGTTCATAATATATTTAAGCTGAATAATAGGTTATTCGTTGAGTTATTTGTACGTCCAGGCTAATCCTGGACTAAACACCGTGGGGGGGATCATAATCGATGAGACTTTCGTTCATGGTTTTATACTTTCGTGAGTATGATTACATGTTATTATTGTTCAAATGAGCTGCAATAGTGTAATTTCTCAACCTAAGTTCACGGTTGTGCAGGTTGATTCACCCACCGCACGATTCAAACAATCACATAGTAATGTTGGCAAAAGGCCCTGCTTAGAATTTCCAAATCATACTCAGGTTATCTAAGGAAGGGCTACAAATTTCAAACAAAATCTCATTCACAGAGCGAGCAGAAATGATACGGTGGCGTTTGCATCGAGGGTCAAGTGTTCGAAACATGAAGAGGATTTCTTTGGAGTCATTGATGAAATTATTGAGCTTGAATATGCAGGAGGGGGTGTAAAGCGTCAGTATTATTTAATCTGTACTTGATTTGAGACAATGCGGCCGGTGGGATCTTTGAATGCATCTAAGGAGGCACACTACTACTCGTGCTACCCATTTTAAAATTTTCTCCATGGTATGTCCAACGGGTATATCCTCGTGATATTCCATAAATATGCAAATGCTCTCTAATTTCTTGAATTGTGGCAAAACCAACATTCACACACTTTAAACAAGGACATCGGGTTTTTCCATTATCATTCAAAACCGTCACCGCAACCTCTAAAAATGAACTCACCCCATCAATATACTCTTTTACAAAACCTATCATTTAGATTCATCCAACTCCTATCGACATTCGACCTATTTTAAACAAAAAAATCCCAAGTAAATTTCATGCTAAAGTTCTACTCCTCAATGTAAAAACCCCTTAAACATACAAACTATATAAAAAAGAAATATATACATATTTTGAGACGACTAACTTTGCTGCAGGTTAGCCGTCTCCCGTGACATTCAAAAAAAAAAACTAAAAAAAAAAATTATATCAACACACATGTCAATCTAAGCAAAAACATAAAAACATTAAGACATTCTTTGAGACGGCTAACTTTGTTGCGGGATAGCCGTCTCCCCAAAACATAACGACGTTAAAATATAAAAGGTCGAAAATTAACCTGGATCTTGACATTTGTATATAAGCTCACGAAAGATCCGAAAATATTATCTGTTTCAATTTACAATTGCATTATTCAGATCATTTTAATAGGCAACTTTCATATTTAATCACATAATTAAAAAAAAAGCAGGTGAGTTTATATGCTAAAAAGTTTGAAATTTCCTTAAACTTTAAAACAATTCAAGTTTTGTTCAATCAATTATTTAATTAATTATTTGAATCATTTTTTTAAACAAATTAGAATAAAAACATGTTAACAAATCCTAAAAACTCAAAAAACATCAAATTGAAAAAACCCACTAAATATGCAAAGTTTAAAATCAATCACATAATTAAATACAAAAAACAATAAAAATTAAATAAATTGTTCATTCATATTATCAATAATTGATAAAATTCATCCCAAATCTATAATCACTCATGTATAAAGTAACTAATTTACTTCATAATAACCAAATATTAACAATTTAACACTAAAAGTAAATAACACACACAATTGTTTAAAAAAAAAACCTAAAAACTCAAAATAGTCAATTTGAACAAAATCCATATTGATAAAAAAAAAAAATTATCTCAAATCTCCATTCAATCATGTATTGTGTGTGCCCAATCTAATTCATAACAACTAATTATTAAGAATTAAACAATAAAACAACAAAAAACCCAATTTTTTAAAAAAAAACCTAAAACTAAAAACTATGAAATCTAACCAAATAATAATTATTTTAGTAAAATAGAGTATAGAAACATACCTAAAACGATGGATAATGTAAATTTTGGCTTTTGAACGGAGGAAATCGGTGAAGAATCGACGGAAAAGAGAAGAGAATGCAAGGCGGCGGTGGAGGCGTCTTGGTGGAGCAGGGAGAGAAAAACAGAAATGAAAAAGGAAGAAGAAGAAGAAGAAGGGATTCGGGGAGGGCGCTAAAAGCGAAAGTTGTATCGCGGCGCACGATAGCGCCGCGATACTTAATACCCATAGGCTCCGGCATTGGGCGGCCAATCTCGGCGCATGTCAAGCCAGTGCCGGTATTGGGCGGCCACGGGCTTGAACTAATCCAATACCTGCGCAAAGATAAGGCTTCGCCAGTATTGGTCAACCATTCCGGCGCAACAGTTGTGCGCCGAAATGGTCGCCTTTAAGTGGCTTCAGGCCCAGTGAACGTCGCAGGCATTTTGACGTCGGTAGAACCTTTTATTCTTGTAGTGGAAATTGGGAAGAAGAAAAATATTTTCTTCCCAATAAAACTAAGGGAATTTCGGCCAAAGGGGAGAAGGGAGGAAGAGAGAATTCAATTTCTAAGGAATTTAATTGTGTGATTTATGAATGACCCAAGCCTCCTATTTATAGGAAAATAGGAATCCTAATCACATTAGGATTAATCTATAGAGATAAATACAAAAAAGAAAAAAAAATATTTCTTTCCTTTATCTTGCAATTTCAAAAATGCCATAGATAAATAAGAGAGTATATTCTTTTCTTTATTTTATTTATCTTGGGTAAATAAATCTATGTAATTATTTTAGGATATAATTCAAACAATTATCTCTCCCAAAATAATGACATGGCGATTTTATCATCATAAAATAATTAATAAATACAATTTATTTAATTAATTATTTTGGGCCAATTTCAATTGGGTTCATTAATCCAATTGGGCTTGAAACTCTCTCTTAAATTGATAAGTCCAACTTAATTAATTTATTTATTAATTACCATTTAAATAAAATATTTTATTTAAACAATTAATAATATTAATATTTTCTCCTGACTAAATATTATCAAATTTATATTTAGTTATTAATTTCCATTTAAATAATTTTCATTATTTAAATAATTAGTAATAAATATTTTAATTATTAATTTCTATTAAATAAACTCATTATTTAATTAATAATTTTATTGATAATATTTTATTATTAATTAATTAATTTTAATTATTAATTTCCATTCAAATAAAATTAATTATTTAAACAATTAATAATTTTTAATTAATTTCAAATTATTAATTACCATTTAAATATACTCAATATTTAAATAATTAATAATATCTAATTAATAATATTTCATTATTAATTTCATGTTTAAATAAACTCATTATTTAAACAATTAATAATGTTTATATTAATTACCGTTTAAATATACTAAATATTTAAACAATTAATATTGCCTATTTAAGTAATTCGCTTTACTTAAACTTTCCATTTCTTCTACTTGATTTTGCGACTACGATATTTAGGCTAGCATAGAGACCTGATGGACCTATAGATCATAGACTTAATAATTAGTCAATTAAGTGATTAACACTTAATCAGTTAATTACTTATTATCTAACTATGAATAATTCCACTATAGATTCATAGCTGAACTCTCCTCACTATAGATGAGTTATTGTCCATTTAGTTTATCTTTATTTATATCGTGATATTATTCTTCACGTGGAACCTCATAATTACAAGGGATAAATTTACCTTTTTCCCTGTAATTTCCGTTTTATCCTTGTGTTCCAAGTGATTCTCCAATGAACTTTATCTTTAGTCTAACTAGAGATAAGATACTTTTGTGATCAATAGAAGTCGTGACGTCACTTGTTCATGTCTCGAATCAAGACATCAGGGAGTTTCCTAAAGTTCCTAAAATGTTTAGGTATCGTGACCGATACAGTTAATTTATAGGAAATTTATGAATTCCATCTCGTGAAAATGAGTTCCCAATTCCTTATCTAGTCATGTTCCCAAAACAGAGTGTATTGAGCGTTCTTACGGATCGCTTTCAACTATGTGAATTAAAGAACATAACTCCACAAATAGGAGTCCGCATTTCACTCAGGATTGAGATCTATCACGGTTGATAAACTTAGTTTGATATTGGATTATTTCTCGTAAACGGTACCAATGAGAAATTTGATCGAACATCGTGGTTCGTCTTATACAATCAACATTGCATATGATACTTCCATTTCATGTCTCCCACATGAATGATCGGGATTCGATCATTTGTCTATAAACAAAATGCGAAACTATCAACAGTGTTACCAGGATAAGGTTTCCAAACGTTATCTGTTTACTGTAGACACGTTTAAGTTGCTCATCTTGACTTTAATCCTCTTGTATGACTCACATACTAAGTCGTGATTTTATAAGTGTAACTTAGGGTTTACTATTTGAATGTTTGATATTTATATATTTCCATATATTCCTAATATCATTAATTTGATTCAATCTAGATAATATAAAGAACTTATGTTTATTTATTTAATTTATTCTTAATAAATTATTATTATTAAATAATTACAAGTTCTAGGACACCATTCCTAACATTAATTAAACTCAATTAATAGGTAAAGTACAACTAAATATAATAACCACTTAAACAAAAACAGAGAAAGAAAGAGAGAGAACAACGGAGGTTTGAGAAATAATGAGAAGGAAAATAAAAAAGAAACGAGGGAGAGAGGGAGTAAATGAGAAAAAAGGGGCACGTGAAAACAGAGAAATAAAGGGGAGAATATTTTATTTTTTTAAATTTTAAATCTGATTTGGTATGGGTGGTTGAGTATTTGGCCCCGTTTGATTTGTAATCCAGATTCAATTTTATGAATATGGATTGTAGAAATAAAATACATTAAATTTTTTACATGTTTGGTTTACCATCCAAATCCAACAAATTTAGATAGAATTCATTTTTAAGCTTAAATTCTAGGGTAAAATACACTTCTAGTCCCCATAGTTTGTATTTGGTTTCTATTCAGTCCCTGTAGTTTAAAAAGAGACAATTTAACCTTTACTGTTTTGAAAATGCTCTTTTTTGGTCCTTAATGTTAAATGAGTGTTAAATCACTGTTAGTTTGCTGACATTGTAAAAATGATGTGGCATCTTACATGACATGTTTAATTATTTTTATATTATATTAAATTTCTTCTCTCCTCCCATTTCTCTCTCGGCTTGTAAGTGTTTTTCCCATTTTTCACTTTAAATTACTTGATTTCAATTGAATATTTACTAAATTTTAACTTTTACACGAAAAAGAGCTTGGACGTCCCCGTGTATGCTGCCAAGATGTTCCTTATTCTCTACACTAAAGGTGGAGATAAGAAGACCTTCGTCGATGACAAATCTAGAGAGAGGGCGGTAAGTGTTTAATTTAATTATTACATTTTAATTATTAGGGTAAAATGCAAATAAGACCCATGTGGTTTCGTCCAAATGCATGAACACCCCCTGTGGTTTGAAAATGGCAAATCACACCCCTATGGTTCCAATTTTTTCAATCAGACCCCTCTCATTCAATGTCAATAATTTTATTTTAGCCATAACTTCTTCGTTTGAACTCCGATTTAGATGATTCAAGATGTTTTAGAATAATAATTTCAAGCTCTACATAATAGTCCCTTCGAAACTTTTAAATGATTAATACATAAAATAGTCTATTAACATCTAAATTTTAGATACGATTGACACTCTTAACTCTATTGGTCATTAATCATTTATAAGTTTTGAAGTGGCCATAGCGTAGAGCCCGAAATGATGATTCTAAAATATCTTGAATCATCTAAATCGGAGTTCAAACGAAGAAATTATGGCTAAAATAAAATTATTGACATTGAAGGAGAGGGGTTTGATTGAAAAAATTGAACTACAGGGTGTGATTTGTCATTTTCAAACCACAGGGGTGTCCATGCATTTGGAAGAAACCACAAGGGTCTCATTTGCATTTTACCCAATTATTATTATTCTATAATTCTTTAACTAACGAAACTCTTTCTTCAGCGTCGTTACGAAGAAATTCTCACTGCACGATTACCAAGTGACTAGTGAAGACATCCTTCCGACTCTGGAGGATATCGATGCCATCTATCTCGAGGCAACTGGAGGCCGACGTCCAGATGGTACTGTTCTTGGACACGGTAACCTCGGGCTTATCCTTTAGGCCGACCAGCCTCGCTCGTCTCAGACGGTTTGTATGAATAGAGAGACTCAGGAGCTCTGCGAGAGCAACGTATCTCTTAGGGCACTGACTGTTCAGCTTCAAGTGAGCAACGAGCATCTGACAGTGAATATGACGATGGTTCTTGCTCGTCTCGATGCGTCTGAGCGGGCTAGTCTCGAGTCTGAGCGGGAACGTCGGGAGTTCGAGAGGTCGATGAAGGCTACAGTGGATAGTCTTTTGGCTACCGTGCGCGGATCAGAAGGTTCTGCGACGTCTGGTATTGCTGCACCACAGCCCGAGCCTCCGACTGATCAACAGTAGATTTTGTATATTTTAGGGATATTTTTTGTATTGAATGGTTTTATATACATTTTTATAATTTATATAATATTCATTTTGTTATGCATTTTTTATTTTATTATTTATTTAATTTACAATTTTGAATTATTAATAATTTAATTAAATTATTTTTAAAAAAATATATCCAAAATGAGCGACGGAAGGCTTCGTTGAGCTAGAATTGTGAAATTGATACGTAACGACGCATTCCAATGTAGAAGAAATGAGTGTTTTGTGGACTCTAGATGACTAATTCCATCGTTAATAACAAAGATAACTAGCCATGTAGTCAATATGTATCTTTGACTTTCAACGATCCATTTCGTCGTTAGAGTCAACAGTCACCTTGACTTTTCTAACGACGAATTACGTCGTCTAGCTCTTGGTCAACATAAGCTAACGATGGAATATTTTTACCTCGTTAATAAACGAGGCAATCCGTCGTTAATGTTCTTCAACGATGACATATATAACGTCGGACCGTTTTGTCATTAATTACGTCGTTATTTCTCGTTAGCTACGGAAAGGGGGCCCATTCCATCGCTAATTGTCAGTTTTCTTGTAGTGTAGTAAATACCAATACCAAATACAATAACCACCTATTAATTAAATTCAATTAATAGGTAAAGTACAACTAAATATAAAGGGGAGAATAATTTTTATTTTTTTAATTTTAAATCTGATTTGATATGGGTGATTGAGTATTTGGCCCATTTGGTTTGTAATCCATATTGAATTTTATGAATATCGATTGCAGAAATAAAATACATTATATTTTTTGCATGTTTGGTTTACAATCCAAATCCAACAAATTTAGATAGAATTCATCTGTAAGCTTAAATTCTAGGGTTAAATACACTTTTAATCCTTATTAGTTTGCATTTGGTTTCTATTCAGTCCCTGTAGTTTAAAAAGAGATAATTTGACCACTACTGTTTTGAAAATGCTCCTTTTTGGTCCTTAATGTTAAATAAGTGTTAAATCACTGTTAGTTTCCTGACATTGTAAAGATGATGTGACATCTTACATGACATGTTTAATTATTTTTATATTATATTAAATTTCTTCTCTCTATCCTTCTCCATCAGATCTCGTCCCTCCACATCTACCGTCTTCTTCTTCTTCATCTCATCATCATTCTCGCTCTGTAATATCACTCTCGATAAAAAATAAATACTACCAAAACATATCCCGAATATAAGAGAGCACATACTTTCTGAAATCCTTCCATCTAATTTCCCATAATACAAATGAATAAATAACCCATTTACTTTTCTACATATCCATAAAACTATCATATGAACTCACACTTGATAAAAAAAAATTTGGGAATTTTTTGTTTCAATCAAATAAGACCAATCCATAGGATAAAAACTTTCTTTCGTTTTCTTATTTCCAGGTAAGATTACCATCAAGAATTACAACATAGAAACATGAACAATATTGGAAAATTATCAAGAAGAAGATCCAAAAGAATCGAAGAGTAAGAATTAGAGGCTTCAATCAAAATTTTTTATTTTAGAAAGAAATTAATTAGAAGTGTTGAATCAGAGGCTTGGATTGAAAAAGAAAAAATTGAGTTTCTATGTTTTACATATGAAAATAAAAAATCAAAGGGAAATTATGTTGGGAATTTGAAGGATTTGTTAAGTCCTAAACTCCAACTAACACAAGAACGATGAATATTATTGTAACAAAGAATATAAATAAAAGCGAGAGAGAAAAATAACGATACCAGGAGATTTATACAAGTTCCCGATTGGTACGCCTGTCTTTCTACGGACTCTGCAGGTTTCACTATAAAGTTGAAGATTACATCAATGAGACGAACAATAAAGAATGTATAACTGCTCACAATTATTCATAACGTTCGAGAATCACTCAAACGATTGTCCCCTCTCTATTTTTTCTCAATATGAACAAACCCTAGATTGACCCAACAACGGCCATATAACAAAACCCTAGCCGTCACAAAACGAGAATATCACTTCGGGTGAAAAAAGCCAAATGGCCGCCACACACACTTCTTTTCTTCGACAAGTGTTAATTTATACTAAGTTAGCTAAATCACCACCACCGCCTCACAATTTGTATAATTGTAGGCTTAATGCAATTTATATGGCCCATTATTTTTTATGAATCTTGTTTTCCTTTTTCTTCTTCTCCTTCTACATCTTCTGTATCTCCAACTGATGTTTCTTATCAACCACCTCTTCATCTTCTATTTTCTTCATCCTCATCGACATTACCTAAGCCATCTCTACCTCAATCAAATATTGATGTTGTAACACAACCTGCAAATGTTTCTGTGACTTCTCCACCTATTGATACCACCACTGCTCATCCTATGCAAACTAGATCCAAATCTAGTATCTCTAAGAAGAGAGCTTTTATGGTTTCCTCTTCTTTACCTATTGATGATGGTGAGCCAACTTCTTTCTCCAAAGCTTCTAAGCTTCCTGTTTGGAAACAAGCCATGAAAAATGAGTTTGATGCTTTAATTAAGCGAGGTACTTGGACTTTATCTCCTTTGCCTTCTGGAAAGAGTGCAATTGGTTGTAAATGGGTTTACCTGGGTCAAACATCATCCTGATGGCAATGTAGCTCGTTATAAAGCTAGACTCGTAGCTAAAGGCTTTCATCAAGAAGAAGGTATTGATTATGATGAGACTTTTAGTCCCAGGTTGTTAAGAAACCCCCTGCTCGCATTATTATATCTCTTCTTGCTTCGGTTTGGTTGGTCTCTCAGGCAACTCGATGTTAAAAACGCCTTTCTCCATGGTGAATTAAATGAGGAAGTGTATATGCAACAACCTCAAGGTTTTGTTGATTCTTCATTTTCGAATCATGTTTGTCGATTACATAAATCACTTTACGGTTTAAAGCAGCCCCTCGTGCTTGGTTTGAGTGTTTCTCTACTCATTTGCTTACTTTTGGATTTGTTCCTTCCCATGCTGATCCATCTCTTTTTGTTCGTAATGTTGAAGGATCTCTTACTTACCTTCTATTGTATGTTGATGACATTATTATAACTGGAAATGATTCTTTTTATGTTAATTCTTTGAATTCTCAATTACGTCTTCGTTTTGATATGACAAACTTGGGATCTTTGAAGTATTTTCTTGGATTGGAAGTTCAAAATTTTGCAGCTGGCACTACAAAAAAACTGCCAATTTGCGACCAGGAAATTGCGACCAAATGGTCGTTTTTTACCTAAATTGCGACCAAAAATGCGACCAACCGAAGTGGTTGCTAAAAAGTCTGGTCGGATTTCAATTGTGCGATCGCATGGTCACAAAAATTCGACCATATGGTCGTGAAAAATTTTGGTAGCAAAAAAGTCAAACTTTTGAAAATGCGACCAAATGGTCGCATTAAAAGGGACCATATGGTCGCATTTTATCTTCAATAGAAGTGACCAAATGGTCACTTTTAGGCTCGATTAAAATGCGACCAGGATGGTCACCTAAAAAGTGACCATCCTGGTGCATTTTATGTGAAAGATAAGTGACCAATTGGTCACATAAAAAAGTGACCAAATGGTCGCATTTTATGCGACCAAATGGTCACTTTTAGGCTTCGATTAAAATGCGACCAGGATGGTCACCTAAAAAGTGACCATCCGGTCGCATTTTATGTGAAAGATAAGTGACCAATTGGTCACATAAAAAAATGACCAAATGGTCGCATTTTATGCGACCAAATGGTCACTTTTAGGCTTCGATTAAAATGCGACCTGGATGGTCGCTTAAAAAGTGACCATCCTGGTGGCATTTAAGAATTTTTTTTAAATTTAAATTTCAATAATTAGTTAATTAATTATTAATTATTAATTATTTATTAATTATTTATTTAATTATATTAATTGAACTAAAATTAATTGAATTAAACTCAAATTAATTTTAGTTTCAATTAATCTAATTTTAATTTACTTTATTTCAAATTAATTGATTAGAATACTTAAACAAAATTATTCTAATTAATTAATCTAATTGTACTTTACTTTAATCAAATTTTAACTAAAATTAAGTAATTAAACAATTTTTATTTATTCATTAAATTAAAATTAATTAATTAAATTAGTGTAATTAATTAATTTAAACTACTTAAGTATAATTGAAGTTAAACTATTTGAATTAATTACCCTACTTTAAATTAATTGATTTAATTAAAGTAATCTAAATTACATTAATTAAACTAAAATTAAAATTTAAACTAGTGTAATTATAAATTAATTTAGTTTAATTTTATTAAATTAAAGTAAACTATCTTAAATAAACTAAATTAGATTAAGTAATTAAATTAATTACTACTTAAATTGAATTAAAGTAAACTAAGTTAGATTAATTAAACTATTAGATTAATTAAACTAAAATTACTTAAAGTAACAAAATTAAACTAAACTAATTAATTAGTTAATGTAAACTAAAATGCTATGAATTAAACAAAAGTAAACTAAGTAATTGATTACACAAATTTAGATTCATTAAACTAAAACTAATTAAATTAACAAAACTAAACTAAACTACTTAATTGAAAACTAAAAACTAAAACTAAGTAAAATAAATTCTTAAACTAAACTTCAATTTTATACGAAAACTAACCTCGTAATAGAAACCGGGATTGGGGTTTGAGGGTTTTAGATTTAGAGTAAGAACGGAACAGGAACAGGGAAGAAATAACAGGGAACGGGAGAGGGAAAGAGAGAAAAGAACAAAAAGAGAGGAAGAAAAAGAGAAAGGAAGAAAAGCGGAAACTGGGGGAAAGGAAAAGCGATGGGAATTTAAATCAGATTTTGCGACCAAATGGTCGCAAATATGTAATTATGACAAGAAACGAAGGTCGTCGCGTCTTTGGGAAAATGGCGACCAACCTGGTCGCATTTCTTGAGATATTTGCGACCATATGGTAGCATTTCATGAAAAGCGACCATATGGTCACCACTTTACCATGATCCATAACTTTGTCATATCACGAGTCCCATCAATAATTGCGACCATCCTGGTCGCAATAATGAAATTCACCGCCAAATATTGCGCCCAGGATGGTCATAATCTTTAAATTCACCGCCATAAATTTCATGGAAATTTAAATTTACCGCTTCTTTTTGCGACCATATGGTAGCCCATCACAAATATTGCGACCAGGATGGTCGTAATCTTTAAATTCACCGCCATAAATTTCATGGAAATTTAAATTTACCGCTCATTTTTGCGACCATATGGTAGCCATTTTACTTATATTTTTTAAAAATATAATTATAAAATGCGACCAACTGGTCGCATTTCACTTCTAAATTACTACCATGTGGTCACCTTTTTGTGTGAAATTGCGACCACTTGGTCGCAAATATAATTTTTTTTTTTTTTTTTAATCTTTCCTTAAAAGAAATAGTTTTAATTAATTAAACACATACACACACATTTGAATAATCAAGTTAACGAAATATCTCATTCATCATCGTCTCCAAGAAGTCCGTCACATACAGTCTTCTTCTTCTTCTTCTTCTTGTTTCTTCATCGATTCATCGTCTCGAATAAATTCAGCATCAATGTCACGTGCGTGAGAAGTGGAAGCATGTATATCATCATCATCATACAATGTTATCGTTCCATCGTTCAAAGGACGAACAAGACTTGCATCCCGACCATCGTCGATTGCACGAGATCGTATCTCATCTTCTTGAAAAGCAACGACTTCCTCTGCGTGGTCGTCTTTCTCGGACAAGTTTTCTTCTACCTGGCGTGGTTTAACTTTACAAACAACTAACCAATGGCCGGATCTCGTCTATTAATCGGATAGTTCAGGTAATAAACTTGAATCGCTTGTGAAGCCAGGACGAACCTATCAACGGTGCGCATATGCTTAGACTTCTTTACCTCAACGATTTGTAAATGATCAATCTTACGGACTCGCCTCGCCTGGTTGTCTCGAACCAAGTGCGGTTGAACGGAACAATGCGTTTTAGCGTCGGACTTGCGTATTGAATCTCAAGAATCTCATCGATTACTCAAGTAATCGTCTTCGTTTGTCTTGAACACGTGACCTTTTATGCAAACACCACTGTTGTTTGTTGCCCTGTTCACTGAATGCGCCTTCGTTTGAAATATGTAACCGTTTCCGACGTATCCACCATACGACCTTGCTATCCGTCCAGGTCCCTTTGCTAAAGAAATGATGCGAGGATCATCCACCCGTAATGTAGGGGAGTCAACTGTGTCATTGTCCACATACAGTAATGTTAGGAAGATAGTAATTGTTTCAACATAATGCAACGGTTGTTTGACAATTTAAAATAACTCACGTATGCACTGAACCAAGAACGAAACTCTTTGTCGATTATTGACCCCTCCTCAGCGTCTGTAAGACCAACTCGTGTCATTCGAACGTATACGTTTAGAAATAATCTGTATGTTACAAAAATAGTTAGCAAATAGTTTGTACTTGTTTATGCGATGGAATAATGTTAAGTTACAAACTCACTCTATGTAAGGCTCGATCTCTGCGCGATTTGCATAACACGTATGTCCGCATTACGTGATACTCGGAATCGGTCAACGGCCTTGACCGATCTTCCAACTGTCATGCCAGGTTCGTAAAAATCGGCAAGTCGTTCATGTCAACACCTTCAAGTAAATTATCGACAACGTTTCGTTTTGACGGTAAACCGCTCCGCAATGTGTTGATCAAAGTAGTATGAACAAAATGTGGTAGTCTCTTTGCGTCGTGCACGCTTCGGATAGATCCTTCTACTCGTGATCTATTTCCAACCATCTTTTTCAACCGACGTAAGTACTGTGGGTACAAAACATTATTAACATTCGATGATCACTGTCTTGATTCATACGCGTACATTAGAAAATAAGCGTGCTTACCTTTCAAATGGGTACATCCAAGGTAATGTACGGGACCCCTAAGAATGCCTCGTATGGAAGATGCCTGGAAGATGCTCCATGGAGTCAAAAAAGCCAGGTGGGAACATTCGCTCCAACTCACAAATAATAACGGCGATCTCCTGGAACTCATTGAAGCGACAGTAGCTTCCGTCGACTCTGTACATGTCAAGTCCCTGAAAAAAACACTCAACCGGGCAAGCGGCTCCCAATGTCTATTCTCTAGGAACGGTCAACGCGACGGGCATCAATCGTTGCATGAATATATGACGATCGTGGCTTTTCATCCCGAACATGATATGTTTTTGATTGTCTATACACCGGCTCAAATTAAACGTATCCGTCCCGGGAATTTGATGGATTTGATCCACTCAAATAATGTTTTCTTTTCATCCGTCGTCAACATGTACTTTGCTTTTGCGTAATTATCATTGTCGTCAGGCTCCAACTCAGGACGGTCACATATCTCCCGTATATCATAACGTGCCTTCAGATTGTCCTTCGTTTTTCCCGGAACGTTCAAAATCGTATTGAAAATGTTGTCAAAGAAATTCTTCTCGATATGCATTACATCAAGATCGTGTCTAATCAGTAGATCTTCCCAATACGGTAGATCCCAAAAAATACTTCGTTTCTTCCAGCATGCAATGCGGACATGCGTATGTCCCCGCCGTTTCTCCGACCGTTTCTGAGATAAAATGCATCTGTGTCTAGCATGCAATGCGGACATGCGTATGTCCCCGCCGTACTCCATCCTTTAAGAGGAGGAGATTGAGGTTCACACAATTAACTACAATGACTAAGGAAAGCAATAACAAAAGCTAAACACCGACTCAAAAATGTATGTGAAAGCAATTAAATATCAACATACCTGACAAAGATTGAATACGCAGGGAAGTCACTAATCGCCCGGATTAACGCGGCGCGCATCAAGAAATTTTGTTTCTTGAAATGTCGTACGTCATAACACCGTCACTCCACAACCTTTTCAACTCGCAATAAGTGGTTGCAAATACACATCCAGCTGTTTTGGACTTTTCGCCCAGGTACGATCCCGTTAGAAAAATCACCAGGTCTCGCATGCACATCGAGGGAGGCAAGTTATACGTGGTTACCATGATGGCCAAATCAATATTGTGCCCTGGATGCCCCGACGGGTTGAAGCCATCCGTGCATAAGCCCAATCGGCGTTTCTGGATCTTGTGCAAAATCCCGGATGACAATTATTTAAATGCTTCCATGCCGCAAAGATTCGAGGGATGTCTCATAACACCTTCATCCTGTGAATGCTCGTGATGCCATCTCATGTGCGAGGCCGTCACATCCGATGCATACAACCGTTGCAGGACGTGGGGTCTGGTAAATAGAACACGCGGGCATTCAGAATCAGCCGCGTTTCCCTTGTTTGTATCTTGGAAGAAAACAGGATTTGCAATGATGCAGGTCCTCATCCACATCCCAAGAAATCATGCATCCGTTTTGACACGAATCTATTTTCTCCACCGGGTAATCCAAGTCCCTCCACTAGCTTTTTCGTGTCGTACAAACCGTGGGGCATATTATTTTCTTTTCCGGAGCGCATCGACGAAACCACGATGCAATCGCATCAAATCCTCTACCCGGTATGTTGTCATCGCGCCTTTATATTTAAAAGTTCAGCCGCAGGCAAGTTGACTTACCTCACACCCATCGTACAATGGCCTACCGGGTTGTCTTTAGCATCTCGTGCATCTTACGTGCTTCCGGATTCATTTCCTCTTCTACAACCCGTTCATCTTCGCTTACGTTTAAACTTTCACGGAAATTTTCATTGCCCCCATACCCCGCACCATCAATTATCATTTGTCGCATCGACAATCCGTTGTTCATCATTCCGTTCTTCGTCAACAACCTCTACATTCGAGCCGCTACCTTCGTATCGTCTCGATTCCTGTAATGCCGTCGAACATTTCCTGTGTTTCCCCCTGAAACACCCAAGTGATAATAATTCCGCACAAACCCCCCAGGTATAAAGATGCACCTTTAACTCAGAACCTAGGTATGATTCTCCTATTGTCGCATTTCCCGCACTGCAGGCGTAGCTTTCCACCATACTTTTCATAATAGACAGTTGTCATGCAAAACTCAACAAATTGTTCAACCCTGACCACGAACTCATCGTTCAAATACCCGTCTATCAAACGAACATACATCCACTCTCTCATTTTCTTTTTACTTAATGCTAAGAAACAATGGGTGGAGGGGTTTTTATAATGGACTCCTCTGCTCATTTGCGACCAGGATGGTAGTATTTTTGCTACCACCTGGTGCAGTTTCCGCCAAATTTTCCTCATCGCCCAGGTCATATCAAGTCGAATTTACGACCACATGGTCACTTTTTGGGTGACCACTTGGTAGCTTTTATCCCACCAAATTCTTTATCAATTATTGGTCCCATAAAAATCACATAATTTGCGACCATCCTGGTCACTTTTTATTGCAACCATCCTGGTCACTTTTTTTATTGCGACCACTTGGTAGCTTTCTTCCCTCCAATTATAAGCTACCACTTGCTCACTTTTGGTCACCAAAATTGCGACCATCCTGGTCACTTTTTATTGCGACCATTTGGTAGCTTTCTTCCTCCAATTATAAGCTACCACTCGCTCACTTTTGGTCACAAAATTGCGACCATCCCGGTCACTTTTTATTGCGACCATTTGGTAGCTTTCTTCCCTCCAATTATAAGCTACCACTCGCTCACTTTTGGTCACCAAAATTGCGACCATCCTGGTCACTTTTTATTGCGACCATTTGGTAGCTTTCTTCCCTCCAAAATTACGCGCCATTTTTTGCTACCAAGGAACATTTTAGTCACAAAAATGCGACCATATGGTCGCAAAAAAAACTTTTTATTGTGACCATTTGGTAGCTTTCTTCCCTCCAAAATTACGCGCCATTTTTTGCTACCAAGGAACATTTTAGTCACAAAAATGCGACCATATGGTCGCAAAAAAAGTGACCAAATGGTCACTTAGAGTCAACCTTCAAAGAAAGTGACCAGGTGGTCACCAGAAAGCTACCATATTTTTTTGGTCGCAAATTTCTGGTCCCATTTTGACAGTTTTTTTGTAGTGTGGAATTTTTGTGTGTCAATCTAAGTATGCTCGAGATATTCTTTCTCGTTTTGGTATGACAAATGCAAAAACTTGTAAGACACCTTGTTCTCTTAAAGCTCCATTGTCTACTGTATCTTCTGACTTTTATTCTCCTGATGATGCTCGGATTTATAGAGCAATGGTTGGAGCTTTACACTATTTGACGTTTACTCGTCCCGATATTAATTTTCTTTGTGAGCAAGGTTTCCCGGTTTATGCATTCTCCCACATATGTTCATCTTGTTCGTCGTTAAACGTATTATACGATATTTGGGTGGAACTCTTGGTTTTGGCATTTTGTTTGGCGTGGCAAGTCTAATTTCTTTGATCTTCATGCTTTTTCGGATTCGGATTGGGCAGGGATCAATTTGATAGACGTTTAACCACCTGGTTTTGTTATTTTCATGGGTTCTAACCCCGTATCTTGATGTCTTAAGACACAGGCCCGCGTTTTGAAGCTCTACCGAAGGGTGAATATCGAGCTCTTCTCGAAGCTTCTGCGAGGTTTCTTGGTTGAGACAACTATTTAAGGATCTGCACATATATAGTTGTTCTCCTCCTACTCTTATTTGTGATAATGTATCCGCAATGTCTGACTTGCCAAAAATCCTGTATTTCATGGTCGAACCAAGCATGTGGAAATTGATTTCCATTTTGTTCGCGAGCGTGTTGTTCGTAAAGATATGGAACTTCAGTATGTTCCCACTAATGATCAAGTGGCTGATATGTTTACTAAGCCACTTTCTGTTGAACGTCTTCACTATTTACGGTCCAAACTCATGCCTGTTTAGTGGGTATTCGTTTGAAGGGGGATATTAGTTATGCGTATCTGATGTAATTTGATTTTGTTAGTTGTTGTAACTAAGCAAGATTTGGATTTAGATAGATTTAGATCTAGTTAGATTTTATTTCCCACCTACTCATGCCTATATATATATATCTATTGTAATTTACTTACATTGAAATATCAAAAACATATTTTCTCATAAGTGTGAAAGCTTTAGTTACCAACTAATTTGTCTTCATGTATCAATGGGTAAATTAGTTTATTTGGGCTTTTTGCTTTATTGATTTGATTGGATCCACTACCTAACAAATTATCCCGTGTGTCTTCAAGCAAGAGGTAAGAGATTTAATTCTTCTTTTTTTTTCTTTTGGGTGAAACGGTGATAGATTTAGAAATCGTTAGCAAAAAAAAAAAAGATTACTTGTCTCTTGACTCTCCTGATCTCCATTTTTATTGGTTAAAAAATAGTAAAGAATAATTAATATATATTTTTATTAATTATATGAGACCCATTGATTTGTTTTTAACCAATAAAAAATTAACAGGTAAGGATATCAAGCAAAGATTCTCCCGATAGTTTTTTCCAAAAAAAAAAAGCTGAATTTGTAGCTAAATCTAAGAGATAGAGAGAGCTGTGGGTAGTTAACTCTGAGATTTGTGAGAGAGAGATGCCAGAGTGATGAAGGGGGATCAAATCTGACGAAAAAGGATGAGAAAAGAGTTTTTTTTTTTTTTTTTTGAAAAGAGATAATATTTAACTAAATATAAAATAATATAAAAATAATTAAACATGTCATGTATGATACCACATCCTTAAAAAAAGCCACATCATTTTTAAACATGTCAGTAAAGGTTAAATTGTCTCTTTTTAAACTATAAGGGTCTGAATAAAAACTAAATGCAAACTATAGGATTAAAAGTGCATTTTACCCTAAATTCTAAATACAACAAAAAAAGAATCCTAACTATTCAACTTCAAAAAGGAATGCACGGGATTGAAAAATCTTACTCGTGCCAATTTTTTCCATCTCCGTTTATTTCATTGTTAGGGCTTTAATTCAACAAAAAATCACAAGACACAGAGCACAATAAAGGAATTTGTTTGCACAATTTTTCTTCTTATATTTTTTTTCCTTTTTTCTTCTTCAATTTTTACTATAAATAGATGTTCCCAACCTTTAGCACCATTAATTCAATTTTATTTTGGAAAGGACAAATGGGTTTGGAGTTCCTTTGGTCATTTAAAGGTATTGATTGCAAGCCTTAATTTGTTATTTTGATTTAATTTGTTTTTGCTTCATAGTTTTTTTTTTTTCGTATTTCAATTCTCTGTTATTTGTGTCTAAACGATGAATATTAGATAAATAACGAATTATTCGATTCAAGCATATCTCCTCCATTTCGAAAGCGTGTAGTTTTGGTTCAATTTTTGCTAGGTAATCTTAAAATGAAATTGTAGTGAGCTGAGTAGATGATTACTCTGTCAAGAGATATTGTAAATGTTTTTTTTATGGGTTCTTGTTGTTTGTTTCATTTGTGTTGATGGTATTTCTTTTTAATTGACATCAAAACCCTGGATAAATTGGAGGTTATGTAGCAGAATAATGTCTTCTATAAGAAAATATTTTGGTGGATGTTGCTCACATTTTTCTCCACTTTTTATTTACTAAAATGGTCTCTCCATTCATACTTTTTCATACTCTTTTTTTATTGAGAAATTCTCTCTTTGTTGTACAAGGTTCTTTGTAAATTTTGGAATGGATCTCAATATCTCTTGTAGTTATCCTTTTTAGAATAAATGAGTTGTTTCAACCCAAGAGATAGACTTGCATTGCATCTATTATCATTATTTTTTTTAAAGAGAAATTTATCCTAAGAATGAGAATAGTTATTGATTAAAAGCTACCTCACAAGTCGCCGTTGTGATTTTTTCCTCATTTTAATTAATTTAGTTTTTAAATGTTTTCCCAAATAAATAAGTTGAAAACTATTCCTAAATAATTCAAGAGGTAGGTAGAATGTGTGGACACGAGCAGAGGAGCCAAAGGATAGACAGTCAGTCCCAATAATTTATTTATTTTTACGTTTATCTTTCTCTTTTCAATACGCAGTTTCTCTATTTCTTTTAGATATTTATATTAAATTAAAGAAAATGATATTCTAACCACTCCGACTAAGATTATATACACATTTCTAAAAAGGTTGATTACAATACAAATTAATAGGATGGGTAAGCAAATATAATTTTTAAAGACAAAGCATAAACAAAAATAGATTTCAACGTTTTCATCTAAATCACGTTCAAAACCTCTCACCTCAATTAATCCCTAAAATAAGAGGGGGGAAAAATTAAGATATTGAACCGGGTCCTCTCAGTAAGATTATTGTCTTGGTTTTTACTTTTTTTTTTATAAAAAAAATTAAGATTTACTTCATTAGTAATTGGTATAGTTTAGATTAATGATACATCATTTAAATTGTGACATATAAATAAAGTGTGATTTCTGTTAAGTATTTAAGAGATTTTTTACTAGTAAAAACTAAATAGAAGATAAAATAAAATTCAGTTATTAAAATATGAAAATTTAAAATTTAAAATTTATGGATCAAATAAAAAATAAAATGAAAACCGGAGACCAAAAATATCTTTTTCCAATTGGCTACTTTCCCTCGTGACTAGGCCACCCAAAAAACCAAACTTAGACTATACAAGACTCTATTATTTCTCCAACATTTTTAATTATGATTTATAACATTGTCTGGGGTCCCATTCTTTGAATAATTCAAGCCCTTCAATTCATCGCTTTTCCCAAAGGACTGTCCACTTTGGGGATAAGGTTTTTATTTGATTTTTGGATATTTCTTCGCTTCGATTCGGATTATCTTGAAATTTAGAGAATTTTTCTATATTGTTTAGAATCGATGTCGCTAATTTTTAGCCTCCTGATTTTTCTTTTCTTCCTCCTTAATCGATTTGCCTAGAGAGAGGTGAGAGAATGAAAAACTAGAGAGAGGAGAAAGATGAGATTTTTTTTTTAAAATGAAAAAACTTGAAAGAGGGTGTGAGAAACGAAAAATTTAGTGCTTTCCAATTTCTATTTCTTGTTTCTCTTTCTTATTTTGTAAGAAATTGAGTTGTTTGGTAACCAGGGGCGGATCTACTAAGGGGGGCTGGGAGGCAGTTGCCCCCCTAAATTTTTTATATTTTTATTTTTCTAATGTAAAAATGAAAAAATATAAGTAAAAATTTGACTTTTTAATGTATTTTATATATTTTGCCCCCAAATTTTTAAAAAATATTTTTGTATAGTTTTTGCCCCCCTAAAAAAAATTCCTAGATCAGCCCCTGTTGGTAACTCTTCTTGTTTCTTGTTTCTCTTTTTTTAAGAACACTTCCCAAAATTGTGTAGAAATTTTAGAAACAACAAATTCTAGTTTCTTATTTCTCTTTCTTGTTTCTAAAATTTTCAACGCATTGATAAATTATGCTGTTGTCCCGTTTTGACTTATAAAATATATTATAAATATCCAAAAAATATGTAGATATAATATTTTTGAATATGTCATTTAAAATTGTAATATTTTCAAAATATTTTAATTTTTTTAAATGAGAAACAGAAACAAGAAATAGTTACCAAACAATTTTTTGTTTCTTTTTTCTTCCAGAATCAAGAAATTAAAATCAATTACCAAACATGTTTCTGTCTCTCTTTTCAAAAAAATAGGAACAAGAAACAAGAAATGAAAATAAGAAACAAGAAATAGAAACGAGGAAGGTTACCAAACGGGCCCTTAGTGGTTTTGGGAAAGAAGAGAGAGCTTTTTAAGGAAAAAAAAACAAAAGCGATGTGGCATGGGAAAAAAGACGAGGTGTTTTTTTTTTTTTTGTAAATGAACTGTCTTTTTCTCTCTTCATATGGTTACGATGTTATAATTTTTGATATATGGTTATAAAACTTTAATCTACGGTATTTTGGGGCTAATTTCATACATAACCCGTGCAAATATTTATATTTAGTTTGATATTTTAGTTTTAGATATAAAATATTGGGGGTTGTTTGGTGCATGCCGTCGTATGAATGTGTAGTATGTGAATGAACAATCTGAAAATAAGTTGGGTGAGAATGAAAAATATGAGAAAGTGATATACTTGTTTAAAATGTACAAAAACGAAAATGAATAGTGAAAATAAATTATGTGAGTATATAGTAGGGATGGCAACGGGTGGGGTTGGGGATGCACTTCTCATCCACTAATCCGCCTCATACCCTACTCCTACCCTACCCTATCCCTTAAAAAAAAATCGGGCAGGTTCAGGGATCGATTTCCCATGGGGAAAATTCCCATTTTATATTTTAATTATTATTTAGAAAGAAATATAAAAATGAAGTTTATATTTAAAATATGCATTTTTAAAACAAAAAAAAAAAAACGAATACTAAACATTTTATAATTTCTTAATTAATATAACCATATTATATATATAATATATATTCAATAAATAAAGATAAAAATAAACAAAATACATAAAATATTATTAAAATATCGGGTTACTACAAGAAAAAAGACAATTAGCGTCCAAAAATTAGAGACGAAAACTTTGGGACGCTAATTAGAGACGTAATGCGTCTCTAAATCAGACGTTTGACTTTCAGCGATCACTTTCGTCTCTAAATTATATTTCTACTATTAGAGACGTATTTTGACTGTAAAATAGAGACGAACTTGGCCTCTAATATGAAAAGTAAAACTATCTTCTTGCCTAGAGACACATGTCGTCGCTCAAATAAGGAGGGAAATGTTCCCGCTAGAACAGACGTAGTTTGATCGTAAAATAGAGACGAACTTGGTCTCTAATATAAAAAGTAAAACTATCTTCTTACCTAGAGACACATTTTTGGCGCTAAAAATATTCAGGAATTTTTCCCTCCATTTTAATGAGGAGGGAAATGTTCTCACTTAGCAGCAGACTCATTTGGACTCTAAAATAGAGACGAAATGCGCCTCAAAATTGAAATTTTAGTCCACCTCCTTATTTAGAGACGTAGTCCGTTTCAGGGAAGAAGCTTCTTTTGATTTAGAGACCAATTTTATCGCTAATAGTGGCGGGAAATTTTCCCTCCAATTTCTTTGGCGGGAACTAATTAGAGACATATTTTGTCTCTACAAAAGACAGAACAACTGTTATAAATAGGTGTGTTGAGAATGACTTTGAATATAAAGAAATTACGTTATAACACTTTCTCGAGTGAGAGAAAATGCGTGAGTGGATGTATGTCCGTTTACTTGAAGGGTTTCTCAACAACCAATTTGTTAGGGGTCGAAGAGTTTGTTGAGTTCTCACAATCATCTGTGATTTTTCATAACAACGGACAGACGATACGATGTCCATGTAAAAAGTGTAAGAATAAAAAGATATTACCGACAGATGATGTGAAGTTACACTTGTATAGTCGGGGTTTCGTTGATAATTATTATCAATGGATTTATCAAGGAGAATCTGAAGAAATGTTCAATGCAGCAAGGGGGGAGTCATGCCGAAATGAAGGAAGCAGTTCGCAGTGCAATTTGAATGTGAATGAAAGTTCTGAAAATGTTGAACATCACTACGATCATCTAGAACAAATGGTTTATGATGGATGCGGTTATCAACGTGATGGTTCTCAAAATTTATTAAATGAAGATTTAAATCAGGATGCGCAAAGAATGTTTAAGATGATAGAATCGGCGAAGCGGCCGTTGTACGAAGGTTGTGACGTCACGCAACTTGCAACACTGCACCTGAGTTATTGAATATAAAGGCGGAATTTCACATTCCCGAAAGAGGATACAACTCAATTTCACAATGGTTTCATCGTTGTGCTCCGGTGAACAACACGTTGCCACGCAGTGCATGCGATACGAAGAAATTAGTGGAGGGTCTCGGTTTACCTGTGGAGAAGATTGATTGTTGCCCAAACGGATGTATGATATATTGGGGTGCAGATGCAAATCTTCATATGTGTAAAATGTTCAATCATACGAGATACAAACAAGGTAAAAAAACTCTTATTCCACATACTCGCATGTTTTATCTACCAATCACGCAACGACTGCAACGGTTATACGCGTCAGAAGTCACTGCCTCTCACATGAGGTGGCATCATAAGGACTCGCAAGATGAAAGAGTAATGAGACACCCTTCAGATACTGAGGCGTGGAAACATTTAAATCGTTGTCATCTAGAATTTGCATGGGAAATTGAAACATTTTCGATTGGGGTTAACCCTTTTAGGGCTTTAGAGCTCAATATTCGGTGTGGCGATTATGGTGACGCCGTATAACTTGCCTCCATCGATGTGCATGAAAGATCCTGTGATTTTCTTAACCTGGTCATTGTACCTGGGCCAAAAAGTCCAAAGCAGAAGTTGGATGTCTACCTTCAACCATTAATTGCTGAGCTTTGTGGTTTATGGAACGAAGGCGTTGTGACATATGATGTTTCACAGAAACAAGACTTCGTGATGCGAGCAACAGTTATTTGGACGATAAGTGACTTTCCTGCATATTCAATGTTATCAGGTACGTTTGTAAAATAATTTTATCATGGTTTAGATTAGATTAAAATTTATGTTTTTGCTCACAAAACGTAAGGAATATACTACCCTAACTAAATTCGTTAGGGTGGAGCACTTCGGGAAAGTTTGCATGCCCTCATTGCATGGACGATACAGGTGCATTCTCGTTGGTGCATGGTCGCAAAACGTGTTGGTTTGACTGCCATAGAAGGTTCTTACAGCTCAATCATTCATTTCGATCGAATAGAACTGATTGGTATAAAGGGAGGAGTGTACGGAATGAAGGTCCTCCTGAAATTATAAATGGATACCAAATTCTGCAACGGTTAGATGCGCTTGAGATGCGAAGTGTTACAGAGATTGGTGGTGAGGCTTGGAATAAGACGGCGGGAAAAAATACAGGTTGGAAGAAAAGAAGTATTTTTTGGGAGCTACCATATTTGGGAGACTTAATGATCAGACATAACTTAGATGTCATGCATATTGAGAAAAACGTTTTCGATAATGTCTTCAACACGGTTCTAAATATTCCAAAAAAAATGAAAGACAATCTAAGATCACGCTACGACATTCGAGAAATTTGTCATCGACCAGAGTTAGAGTCGGATGAAAGTGGAAAAAAGTATGCGAAGGCAAAGTACATGCTAACAGCGGACCAGAAGAAAACACTGTTTGAGTGGATGCGATCGATTAAATTTCCGGGACGGATATATATCAACAAGGCAGGTGCATTGGCGTGCACAACCATACCTGTGTTTGGAATGAAAAGTCATGATTGTCATGTATTCATGCAACGACTCATGCCTCTCGCATTCGGACCATTTCTCGAGCGAAACATTGGGAACCGTTGGCACAATTGAGTGTTTTCTTGGAGAGTTAACATGTGCAGAGCCGTCCCAATCCACTATCGAGTCATTGAGCGGTGAGATTGCTATCATCATTTGTAAATTAGAGAGAATGTTTCCATCATCTTTTTCGACTCTATGGAGCATCTACAAGACATCTACCTTACGAGGCATATCTAGGAAGTCCAATTCAATATCGATGGATGTACCCGTTTGAAAGGTACATATTTTGATTGTTGTATTCTAAATGTTTCTTAAAGGTCCTGTTTGTAATTGATATATTTTTATGTCAGGATACTTGCGTAGGCTAAAAAGAACGGTGAGGAAATAAGTCTAGAGTGGAAGGATCTATATGCAATGCATACCTAATACATGAGGCGACCACGTTCTGTTCATATTACTTTGATCAACGAATTGCAGAACAATACCGAACAGTGAAGCGGAATTTTGTGCAAAATTCACTACCAGTTGGAGTCTATCCAAATGATTTGTCCATTTTTACAGTATTTGGGAGACCTATTGGAAAGCTCGTGCGGAGACCTTTAAATGAGGAAGAGTTTCACATCGCACAGACGTACTTGTTGTGTAATTGTCCGGAGGTGGAGCCGTATATCGAGTAAGGATGGACTAAATTAATCAGTGAAATATTTATATTATTAGGTTATTTTCATGTTCATAATATATTTAACTGAATAATAGGTTATTCGTTGAGTTATTTGTACGTCCGGCTAATCCTGGACTAAACACCGCCGGGGAGGGGATCATAATTGACAGAGACTTTCGTTCATGGTTTTATACTTTCGTGAGTATGATTACATGTTATTATTGTTCAAATGAGCTGCAATAGTGTAATTTCTCAACCTAAGTTCACGGTTGTGCAGGTTGATTCACCCATCGCACCGAGCTTAAAACAATCACATAGTAATGTTGGCAAAAGGCCCCCGCTAGAATTTCCAAATCATACTCCAGGTTATCTAAGGAAGGGCTACAAATTTCAAACAAAATCTCATTCACAGAGCAGAGCAACCGATAGCGGCGGCGTTTGCATCAAGGGTCAAGTGTTCGAAACATCAAGAGGATTTCTTTGGAGTCATTGATGAAATTATTGAGCTTGAATATGCGAGGGGGGGTGTAAAACGCATCGTATTATTTAAGCGTACTTGATTTGAGACAATGCGGCGAGGTGGGATGCTGAAGATAGCACATTTGCAGATTTTAGAGGTGAATAAGAGAAAACACATGCGCACAAATGATTGATTTGTATTGGCACAACAAGCGATTCAATCGTATTTCCTGCCTTATCCATCTTGTAGACCATTGAATGATTGGTTAGTGGTTTGCAAAGTCAGACCGTGTCACATTGAATAAAGTCTCCTAGATAAAGATAGCGAGGAATTTGTAGCTTTCCAAGAAGAAGAGGTTCCGAGTCGTCAAATAGATGAAGGAATAAACTCTGAAACTGCTCGACTGTTGAATGACAAAACAGAAACATTATTTGATCCCGACGGCTTATATATTTAACTTCCTTTCATTGATGATTCATCCCCTAAACCTTCAGAGGAGGAAGAAGAAGATACTGAGGACAATAGTTCTACATCAAACAGCGATGATCGTGAAGATGATGTATTGTTAAACAGAAGGAAACAGATTTAAAAAATAAACAACTTCTTAATTGTTAATGATCTGTCATAAATTTCAATACTTTTTCTTGATCATTATTCATTCTCTGTGTTTTTAATTAAATTAAGTTAAGAGAGGTCAAACTCAAATCTTGAATGTAACGGAAAGTTGGATATTTATCTCATCATTGAACATTCGACAAATTCAAACCTTCGTTAAGATAAGCTCGTTTTTATTTTTTATTTATCTTATTTTTATTATATTATAAAAAAAATATGACATATAAGAAATAAAAGAGAAATTACACATAGAAAACTATTTAAACAGAGACACAATTCGTCTCTAAAAGAAACAGGATTCCTTTTTAATACTAAATAATTACATTTTTAAAATGAAATATGTATTGGAAACAGAGACACAATTCGTCTCTAATTTGTAAAACAGAGACACAATTCTTCTCCAAAAGAAACAGGATTCCTTTTTAATACTAAATAATTACATTTTTAAAATGAAATATGTATTGGATACAGAGACACAATTCGTCTCTAATTTGTTAAACAGAGACACAATTCGTCTCTAATTTGTAAAACAGAGACACAATTCGTCTCTAAAAGAAACAGGATTCCTTTTTAATACTAAATAATTACATTTTTAAAATGAAATATGTATTGGAAACAGAGACACAATTCGTCTCTAATTGAGATGAACAGAGACACAATTCGTCGCTAATTGAGATAGGATTCCAGAACATTCAATATACAGAGACACAATTCGTCTCTAAGGGCTAATAATGACCTCAATGGATATTTTTCCTCATAGAGACTAGTTTCGTCGCTATTGGGAAATCAAATAATCCACCAGATATTAAAAATAAGTAGAGATACATTCCGTCTCTAAACGAAATAACAAGGCGCGTAAGTTAAAATTTTCAATTTACTTAGTGACGGATTGTATCTCTAATAGTGAAAATTTTGGCGGTTCATTAAAATATTCAAAATGTTTAGAGACATAGTTCGTCGCTAAGGTATTACTGGTGTATGACATGGCAATCGCTTTGAGGCACTCACGACTTTTCGTTTCACATTAGAGATATATTTGGTCGCTAAAACCAAATTAAAAGGGATAAAAAACCTTTTCCCCTCCCCCAACATTTCTTCTTCTCTCTGGTTTTCTTTTTCTCACCGATCAAGCCACCCCTTCCCCTCCACCGATCAACAGACAGCCACCACCACCATCACCACCGCCTCACACAGCCACCGTCTCACGCAACCACCTCCTCGTGGAAAAGAAGAAAATGGGCTAGGCCACCACCACAGCCACCGTCTCACGCAACCACCCTCTCCCTCTTAGTAAAACTTCGATTCTCTCTGATTTCTCTTTCTTTTCAATTGAAATTTTTTACCACCGTCTCCCTCTGTTTTCTACATTATTTTTTGCTGAAATAGGGTTTATTTGGGAATTCCCTTTGTAATATGCTGAAATAGGGTTTAGTTTTTGCTTCTAATTGCTATTGAAATCTGCTATTGTTGACATTCTCCCGCTGATTTCACTATTGAATCTTAGAACCAAATTTGTTTAACTATTGATTTAACTATTTTTTGCTTCTAATTGCTATTGAAATCTGCTATTGAATGGTTATAATTAAATATCCTATTGAAATCTTCTATTGAATCCATTGCAGTGAGAGTTCATGGTTATAATTTGTTTAACTATTGATTTCATGGTAAATGATTCTTCCCATTGTTAAATTGCTAAATATATGATTCTTTGATTGAATCCATGTTTAGGGATTGAGGATTAGCTTAAGGAATTGCTAATTTGATTTAGTGTGTTTATTGTTCAAATTTAGGGATTAAATTGCTAATTGTTCAATTGCTATTGATTATGTGTTTAGGGATTAAATTGCTAAATATATTTTTCTTTAATTTCATTAGTATATAGGTTAATTGTTCAAATTTAATTATAATTAATTCAATTACATATTATTAATTCACTTTTTATTATATCATTAGTATGTTAAATTTAAAATTATAGGGTCAATTTCAAATTCTAGAACTAAAAAAAAATGTATACTTCTAGTGTTAATTGAATAATGTTACTTACTTAATTCAATTACGTGTTATTAATTCACTTTGTAATTGATTAGTTAGGTTAATTTTTCATAATCTAGTGTCAATTTAATTCAATTAGGTGTTATTAATTCAATTTCAAATTCTACGGTTAATTGAATCCATATTCTTTAATTAAATTTTTATTTCATTACAATGTACATTTTTAAAATGTCGTGTTATGTAACGTCCCGGTATTTTCCATCTAAATCATTTGTTTATTAAGAATTTAAAATTTAAAATATGATTTAAAAGCTACCATTATTTTAAAAATAACCCAAAAAGCTACTCATAACTTGGCTTACATGTAATATTTCTATTGAATAATACTTATTATACGTAATACGTATATAGGCTCTATTTAATAAATACGCAGTACCCATTAATAATATTATCCCATATTTATACTTTTCAATTTTTTGAAAAGAAATATAATTTTTAAAATTATTTTATATAACAAAAAAAAAAATTCAACACCTTTTTTTAAGAATCCAAACCACCATATATCCAATCTATAATTAGTATACAAAATTTACCCGTCCCTTCTAACCATAGTAACTAGAGTGATTTTTTTTTCTCTTATTTAAGAGAAGGCATGGAACTGTTGAAATCATATCCCCATCCAATCTCTCCATTATCAAAAGCTAAGCAATGGCTTCTCACTTTTCTCTTCCATGGATTCTCACCGACACTAGAAAAACCATTAATTTCCCACCACTTGTTCCCTTTTCTCAAAGACCATCCAAACGAAAAATCCATAATATTCCAATATTCAAAGCCTTGAATGAAGGAGGAGAAGGCCATAACTCAATCTCCAAACATGATATTGATGAATACTTAAACAAGTTTGATCGAAGAGATGTTTTGTTCGGTCTCGGAGGCGCCGCGGTATCGGCATCGCTTGGCGGTGTCGGCAACTCATTTGCCTTGCCAAATCTTGTAATCACTCCAAACGTAAGCAACTGTGGGCCATCAACCATTCTACAAACTATGAATAATATCCTAAATATACCATAAACTGAGGAAGAAAGAATTACATCGGGAAAGAAAAATTGCGTTGAAAAATAAAAAAATATTTGAAGTGTCAAACTATACGTAATATACAAACGTGTCGGATTATCAGAGGTGTCAGACTATATCTAATATACAAAAAGGCAATTTTTGTTTATTAAAAAATTGAATAGTAAAAAGTGGATATCCCTTCATTTTTCAAAAGGGTTAAATGCAAATAACACCCCTGTGGTCTTTTCAAAATGCATGAACACCCCCTGTACTTTGAAAATGACAAATCGTACCCCTGTGGTTTTAATTTTTTTCAATCAGACCTCTCCCCTTCAATGTCAATAATTTTCTCTTTTAACCACAACTTCTTCGTTTGAACTCCGATTTGGATGATTCAAGATGTTTTGGAATCCTCATTTTAGGCTCTACATAAATGTTACTTTGAAACTTTGAAATCATTAATAAATAAAAGATTTTATTAACATTGAAACACTAGGTATGATTGACATTGTTAACTCTTTTGGTTATTGATGATTTCAAAGTTTCGAAGCGACGATTATGTAAAGCCGGAAATGAAGATTCCAAAACATTTTGAATCATCTAAATCGGAGTTCAAACAAAGAAGTTATGGCTAAAAAAAAATTATTGACATTGAGGGGAAGGGGTCGGATTGAAAAAAATTGGAACCACAAGAGTGCGATTTGCCATTTTCAAAATAACAGGGGGTGCTCATACATTTTAAAAAGACCACAAGGATCTTATTTGCATCTTATTTGCATTTTACCCTTTTCAAAACTATAACTATTTTGTTAAAAGTTACCTCACAAGTTGCTATTGTTATTTTTTCCCCGTATTTTAATTAATTTATTTTTTAAATGTTTCCCCAAATAAATAAATTGAGAACTATTCTTAAATAATTCATGAGGTAGGTGGAATGTGTGGACACCAGCAGAGGAGCCAAAGGATAGACAGTACGTCAGTCCCAATAATTTTATTTATTTTTACGTTTATCTTTCTCTTTTCAATACGCACGTTTCTCTATTTCTTTTAGATATTTATATTAAATTAACGAAAATGATATTCTAACCTTTCATTTTATTGAAGAAAGTATCTAACAATTTAAATTATACTCAGACTAACATTATATACACATTTCTAAAAAGGTAGATTACAATACAAATTAATAGGATGGGTAAGCAAATATGATTTTTAAAGACAAAGCATAAACAAGAATAGGTATCAACGTTTTCATCTAAATCAAGTTCAAAAAACCTCTCACCTCAATTAATCCCTAAAATAAGAGGAAGAAAATAAGAGTTTTTATTAAGGAAAAAAAATAAAGATATTTAACCGGGGTGTCTCGGTAAGATTATTGTCTTGGTTTTTACTTTTTTTTTATATAAAAAAAATTAAGATTTACTTAATTAGTAATTGGTATAGTTTAGATTAATGATACATCATTTAAATTGTGACATATAAACAAAGTGTGGTTTCTATTAAGTATTTAAGAGATTTTTTAAGAGTAAAAACTAAATAGAAGATAAAATAAAAATTCAGTTATTAAAATATCAAATTTTAAAATTTATGGATCAAATAAAAATAAAACTAAAACCGGGGACCAAAAATATCTTTTTTTCAATTGGCTACTTTCCCTCTTGACTAGGCCACCCAAAAAACCAAAAATAGACTATACAAGACTCATTATTTCTCCCACATTTTTAATTATGATTTTATAACAGTGTCAGGGGTCCCATTCTTTGAATAATTCAAGCCCTTTAATTCATCGCTTTTCCCAAAGGACTGTCACTTTGGGGATAAGGTTTTTGTTAGTTTAAGATCACAATAACAAGGATAAGAATGGAAGATGAAAGAAGAACTTTATTACTTGAAGTTCGTATTTACAAAGAACAAAGAAGAATGAAAAGTATTTATAAAGAGAATCAGATTAGGCTTTATATACTAGCCCTAAAGAGATTACCAACTAAAACATGACTAAGCAAAGTTGATTAGCAACTAATACTCAGCTAACATCAAAACAGACTGCCAAATACAGTTCTTAACTGTCAAAACAATTTCTGCCAACTACTTTACTGTCTTGACCAATCAGCTGCTGCCACGTTGACTAGATGAAGTATCATTACTCTACAAATCACCCTGTTGATACAAAATCTATTCAAATAGTACCAATTTGCAGCAAGCTGCACAAATATTCAAACCTACCCTTAGGCAATGCTTTAGTAAGCATATCAGCAGGGTTGTCTTTGGACTCTATCTTTTCCAGCTTTACCTCTTCCTTTTGCACCATATCTCTAAGATAATGAAATTTGATATCAATGTGTTTAGTTCTCTCATGATAAACAGAATTCTTGGAGAGAGCTAAAGCACTTTGACTATCACAAAATATCATAGCAGCCCCTTTGTCTTGCAACATGTCAGTGAGTAATCCTCTCAGCCACACTCCTTCTTTCACAGCTTCTGATAAAGCAATATACTCTGATTCAGTAGTTGATAAAGCAACAACTGACTGAAGTGTTGATTTCCAACTCACAACATTTCCATAAAGAGTGAACACAAAACCAGAAATGGATCTCCTTCTGTCCAAGTCAGCAGCATAATCTGCATCAACATAGCCCATCAAGCTGTCTCTATCAGTGTCTTTATGCAGATATATCAAACCATCATGCTGAGTACCCTTAACAAATCTAAAAATCCACTTTGTAGCTTCCCAATGTGGTTTGCCAGGATTGCTCATGAATCTACTAACCATGCTCATAGCATATGCAAGATCAGGCCTTGTGCAAATCATTCCATACATTAAACTGCCAACTGAATTGCAATATGGAATTTTAGACATTTCTAACCTTTCATCTTCTGCCTCTGGTGACTGAGATAATGAGAGTCTAAAATGTTGAGCCAATGGGACTGTCACTTTCTTCATCTGATCAGCATTGAATTTCTTTAAAATTTTCCCAAAATAATCAGACTGAGTTAGTAGCAGACTACCAGCAGATCTGTCCCTTTTAATCTCCATGCCTAAAATTCTTTTAGCATTCCCAAGATCTTTCATTTCAAACTCAGAAAACAGTTCAAGCTTCAATTTATCAATTTCTGTTTTGCTTTGTGATGCTAATAGCATATCATCTACATACAAGAGTAGATAGATCACTAATCCCTCACTGACTTTCTTCACATATACACAGCAATCATGAAGACTTCTAACAAAACCCTTTGATATAATGAAAGAATTGAATCTAATGTTCCACTGCCTTGGTGACTGTTTTAAACCATATATTGATTTCACCAATCTACATACAAGGTGCTCTCTTCCCTTTTCTATGAAACCCAAAGGCTGATTCATGTAGATTTCCTCTTCTAGCTCACCATTCAAGAAAGCTGTTGTTACATCAAGTTGTTCTAGCTCTAGATTAAATTGAGTAACTAAAGATAGTAAAACTCGATGGATGTATGTCTTACCACAGGAGAGAAAATCTCATTATAGTCAATTCCGGCCTTTTGAGTAAAACCCTTTGGCCACTAGCCTTGCCTTATATCTAGGCTTTTCAACTCCTTGTATTCCTGGCTTCGGTTTGTACACCCATTTGCAGCTCACTGTTTTTACCTTTTCAGGTTTATCTGTCAAATACCATGTCTTATTCTTCTTCAAAGATTCAAGCTCTTGTTCCATGGCATTTTTCCATAAGATACTTTCTTCTGATTGCATTGCCTCTTCATATGTATATGGCTCAGCATACATACTCTCAATGCAATTCAAAGCATAAGCTACATAGTCAGATTGACTATATTTAGATGTAGGCTTGACAGGTCTTCTTTCTCTATCTCTTGTCAAAAGGTAATCACCTACTTCCTCTGAACTACCACACCTCCGAAGCTTGGTTTCTTCATCGACTTCCACAAAGAGTCGCAATTCTTCCGATTGAGACCTTAAAACATAAGGTTCAATCTCAAAATCACTTTTGATTGATGTAATGACTTCAATTGTCTTTGATTCGAGCCTTTCGCATATTCCCCCAAGGCATGACATCCTCATTGAATGTAACATCCCTGCCGATTATACATTTTGTTTCTCCTGGTTCTAAACACCAAAGTTTGTATCCTTTAACCCTTTTAGGGTAGCCAAGAAATAGACACTTCTTTGCCCTTGCTCCAAGTTTATCTTGCCTTGTGTGTGCATAAGCAGACACCCAAACACCTTAAGATAAGACAGATTTGGGGCTTTACTTGTCCAAACTTCCTGTGGAGTTTTCAAACCAAGTCTTTGTAGAAGGGCATCTATTTATCAAATAGGTAGCATTTGAAATGACCTCTCCCCGGAAAGTCTTTGGTAGATGAGCATTGAAAAGCATACATCTCACCCTCTCAAGCAAAGTTCTATTAAATCTCTCTGCTAAACCATTCTCACGAGGTGTATAAGCCACCTGTCAAATGCCTAATCGATTCCAGATTTGCTGCACATTTCCTGAAATTCTTTGCTCATGAATTCCAATCCATTATCAGTCCTTATTGTCTTGATGCTATGCCCTGTCTGATTCTCTATAAGGGTCTTCCAATCAGCAAATGTCTTAAAGACTTCACTTTTGTTCTTTAAACATAAAGTCCACAATCTCCTTGAGTAATCATCCACAATGGTAAGAATATATCTTGCACCTCCATGTGTTGACACTCTAGCAGGCCCCCACAGATCTGAATGCACTAGTTCCAAGATCTGTTTTGTAGTGTGTTTGCCCTTACCAAACTTGGTTTTAGTAGCCTTACCAAGTATGCAAAATTCACAGAATGGAAGTTCTCCCAGCCTTTTGTCTCCAAGTAATCCACTTTGATTCAGTACCTG
Organism: Gynostemma pentaphyllum; assembly: GCA_028015215.1. NCBI lineage: Eukaryota > Viridiplantae > Streptophyta > Magnoliopsida > Cucurbitales > Cucurbitaceae > Gynostemma > Gynostemma pentaphyllum. The sequence goes on along the minus strand of CM051346.1, from coordinate 41,905,011 downwards.
CAACCCCTTTTGACTAACATGCCCCAACCTTTTATGCCAAAGTTGAGCATCATCTTTGATGGTTCCTTCTGCTGCACAAGCTTTACCAGTGACAGTGGTACCATTAAAATGGTACAGTCCCTTTTCCAAGGTTCCTGAAATCTTCAATTCTTTTATTTTTGAGATTTCTAGTTTTCCATCTTTAGAATGAAAACTGTAACCAGCTTTGTCAAAAGTGCCAAGAGACATTAGACTTCTCTTTAGTTCAGGAACAAATCTCACTTCCTTTAGCAATCTGTCCCTGCCATCTTCCATTCTTAATCTAACAACTCCAATGCCTTTGACTGAACATGGATTATTGTTCCCCATCATTACATCTCCTCCTTCAAATTTCTTGAACTCCTGAAAAAAGTGTTGTGAGGGGTCATGTGATGGGAACAACTGAGTCTAAAACCCATCCCCGTTGATTTGGAGTCGGATGCCACTAATGCTTCAGAGATTCATAACCCTCAAGCAGATTCGTCGTATTGAACCCTTGGTTCCTTGCCGCTTGTTTCTGAATCTGTTTTGAGGACAATTCGTTTTCCAATGCCCTTCTTTATTACACAAGAAGCATCTCTTGTGTTTGGGCTTTGGCTTGAAATTTCCTCCCTTTCCATAGATCTTGCCTTTCTTTCCTTCAAATTTGCTTCTTACCATAAGAACATTAGCTTCCTTTCTTTCACCTGTCATTTCCAGATCTTTGGATCTTAAAGAATCCAGGACAATACTCAGTGTCAAGGTATCCCTGCCATACTTGATGGCTGTCTTCACCTCCTTGAATGATTCAGGCAATGAGTTTAGAAGTATTACAGCCTGATTCTCATCATCAAGCTTTTCTCCAGCATTCACCAGATCTAGACAAATCTTATTAAATTCATCAAGATTTTCTTCAAGAGTCTTCGAGGACTGCATCTTGTAGCCAAAAAACCTTTCTTTAAGAAGAAGTTTGTTTGAAAGAGAAGTCTTCATAAACAAACTCTCCAATTTGTTCCATAACCCAGATGCTGTAGATTCTTCATTTGTTTGTCTTAGAACCGAATCTGATAGATAGAGAGTGATGAGACTAAAAGCTATCTCATCCATTTCTACTCTTTGTGCAGCAGTGACAGTTTCAGGAATGTCTTTGGGGTCATCCAAAGCTTTTGCAACCTTCTGATGAACTAGCAAGGCTCGCATCTTCCTTCTCCATAACCCAAAATCACTTTTGCCATCAAATCTTTCAACCTCAAATCTTGCAGTCATCTTCTTCCTTGGGTATGGGCCTTCTTCCTCTTGGAATTCTGTTTCTGGTTTCTTGACACTGATTTTATCAAAAGTGGTTCCTTTGACTCGAGAATAAATCACGCAGATCTTTCTCCCTTTCCTTTGCTCTGATACCAATTGTTAGTTTAAGATCACAATAACAAGGATAAGAATGGAAGAGGAAAGAAGAACTTTATTACTTGAAGTTCGTATTTACAAAGAACAAAGAAGAATGAAAAGTATTTACAAAGAGAATCAGATTAGGCTTTATATACTAGCCCTAAAGAGATTACCAACTAAAACATGACTAAACAAAGTTGATTAGCAACTAATACTCAGCTAACATCAAAACAGACTGCCAAATACAGTTCTTAACTGTCAACAGTTTCTGCCAACTACTTTACTGTCTTGACCAATCAGCTGCTGCCACGTTGACTAGATGAAGTATCATTACTCTACAGTTTTTATTTGATTTTTGGATATTTCTTCGCTTCGATTCTGATTATCTTGAAATTTAGAGAATTTTTCTAAATTGTTTGGAATCAATGTCGCTAATTTTTAGCCTCTTGATTTTTCTTTTCTTCCTCCTTAATCGATATGCCTAGAGAGAGGTGAGAGAATGAAAAACTAGAGAGAGGAGAAAGATGAGATTTTTTTCAAATGAATAATTTAGTGGTTTTTGTTGAGAATCTCACATCAGAAAGATCTAGGGAACTCATAACATTTATAAATTCTAAGGGCTACTCTTCTTATTACTAATTGGTTTTGAGATAGATGCTCATATTATTAATATGGTATCAAAGCCCAACTAGCCTAAACGGGCATTCTATCCAAAAATGGGATTCGACTCAAGAATGGTGAGCCCAAAACAGACACCATCTTAAGAGGCATGTTGAGAATCTCACATCGGAAAGATGTAGGGAACTCATAACATTTATAAACTCTAGGGGCTACTCCTCTCATTACCAATTGGTTTTGAGATGGATGCCCACATTATTAATAGTTTTGGGAGAGAGGAGAGAGCTTTTTAAAGGGGAAAAAAAACAAAAGCGATGTGGCATGGGAAAAAAAACAGTTCATTTATAATGGATGCCCACATTATAAATGAACTGTCTTTTTCTCTCTTCATATGGTTACCGTGCTATAATTTTTTATATATGGTTATAAAACTTTAATCTACGGTATTTTAGGGCTACTTTCATACATAACCCGTGCAAATATTTATATTTAGTTTGATATTTTAGTTTTAGATATAAAATATTGGGGGTTGTTTGGTGCATGTCGTATGAATGTGCAGTATGTGAATGAATAGTCTGAAAATAAGTTGGGTGAGAATGAGAAATATGAGAAAGTGATATACTTGTTTAAAATATACAAAACGAAAATGAATAGTGAAAATAAATTATGTGTATATAGTAGGGATGGCAACGGAGTGGGGGTCGGGGATGCACTTCTCATCCACTAATCCGCCCCATAACCTACCATACCATATCCCCTAATAAAAAAATCGGGACAGGTTCGGGGATCAGGTTTCCCACAGGGAAAATTCCCCGTTTTATATTTTAATTCTTATTTAGAAAGAAATATAAAAATGAAGTTTATTTTTAAAATATGCATTTTTAAAACAAAAAAAAACACAATACTAAACATTTTATAATTTATTAATTAATATAACCATATTATATATATAATATATATTCAATAAATAAAGATAAAAATAAACAAAATGCATAAAATATTATTAAAATATCGGGTTCAAGGTCGGGGGCGGAAGCGATGAATGTATTCTCATCCCCGTACCCTAAAATAAATCGGGGGAAATTTTCCTCCCTATAAAACAGGGAATTTTGCCATTCTTAATATATAAAAATGAGATGTCAAACCTAATAACAAACGACGCATGATTTAGTATCTAAAATATTATATAAATGCACGCGTGTGTATAAAAAAAAAGAAAACTAAATTAATAAGAAGTATTTTTTTAATTGAATTTGTTGACAACCATTAATTGATTATAATAAACTAAAAGATTGTAGAGCTTTTTAATTATTTGTTTTTCCTCGTAAACCTTAACAAACTCATATATGAAAAAAAAAAAATGTATAAAATATATTTTTCGTCCATATAATTTGTACGTGGTGTCTATTTTGTTTTTATAGCTTAACATGTAATATTTTTATTGAATAATATTTATTATAGTTAATAAGTATGTAGGCTCTATTTAATAAAATATGTAGATCCCATTAATAATATTATCTCATATTTATACTTTTCAATTTTTTTAAAAGAAATATAATTTTTAAAAGTATTTTATATAAGACGAAAAAAAAATCAACACGTTTTTCTCAAGAATTCAAACCTCCGTATATCCAATCTATAATTAGTATAAAAAATTACCCGTCCTTTCTAACCATAGTAACTATAGTATTTTTTTTTTTTTCTCTTATTTAAGAGAAGGCATGGAATTGTTGAAAATGAAATCATATCCCCATCCAATCTCTCCATTATCAAAGGCTAAGCAATGGCTTCTCATTTTTCTCTTCCATGGATTGCCACCGACACTAGAAAAACCATTAATTTCCCAACACTTGTTCCCTTTTCTCAAAGAACATCCAAACGAAAAATCCATAATATTCCAATATTCAAAGCCTCGAATGAAGAAGGAGAATTTCATAACTCAATCTCCAAACATGATATTGATGAATACTTAAACAAGTTTGATCGAAGAGATGTTTTGTTCGGTCTCGGAGGCGCCGCGGCATCGGCATCGCTTGGCGGTGTCGGCAACTCATTTGCCTTGTCAAATCCTGTAATCACTCCAAACATAAACAACTGTGGGCCATCAACCATTCTCGATCCCGCAACAGGAGAACCTCAAGAAAAGATCAACTGCTGCCCACCATCGCCGGATGACATCATTTCGTTCGTCGCTCCTCCGGTCCCCGACAAACTCCGTGTTCGGCCAGCGGCACATTTGATGACTCCGGACCAACTAGAAAAATTTGAAAGAGCTATAAAGAAAATGAAAGAGCTGGATTCCTCTGACCCACGTAATTTCTTTCAACAAGCTAACATTCACTGTGCCTATTGTAATGATGGCTATGAACAACAAGGGTATCCTGGAATCGATCTTAAAGTTCATGGGAATTGGTTGTTTTTCCCTTTCCATCGATGTTATCTTTACTTTTACGAGAGAATATTAGGTCATTTGATTGATGACCCAACTTTCGCTTTACCCTTTTGGAATTGGGATAATCCTGATGGTGGAATGCAAATGCCGGCGATTTATAACTCCTCGACAAGCTCCCCGCTTTACGATCGTCTTCGTGATCAAAAACACTTGCCACCATTTCCCTTAGACCTTAACTATAGTGGAGATGATAACGTCCCTTCTGATATTTTCGATATTAATCTCCGGATTATGCATCGACAAATGATTACCAATTCGAAAACGGCAGAGAGTTTTTTCGGACAGCCAGTTCAAGGAGGTGAGACTACTTCAAAAGAAGGTTCCATTGAGAACACTCCTCATAACAAAATTCATTTCTGGTCTGGTGATAAAAATAGTAAATATGGTGAAGACATGGGGAATTTCTACTCTTCCGGTCGAGACATAATGTTTTACGGCCTCCATGGAAACGTCGATCGATTGTGGTCTTTATGGAAGAAAATAGGAAAGGGGAAAAATAAAGATTTTAAAGACGATAATTGGTTGGATTCCTCGTTTGTGTTTTACGACGAAAATAAGAATGCCGTTCGTATAAAAGTTCGCGATTGTTTAGACACCGAAAAGCTTGGTTATGTTTATCAAGAGGTTCCTATTTCTTGGCAAAATGCTCCACCAACACCAATCCCACCAAACAAGCTCAAAAAGATCGCTAAAAAGTTTACTGCTACAGTTAAGAAATCAGTGAAGTTCCCACTCTTGCTGAATTCGATAATAACGACAAAGGTCGATAGGCCGAAGAAATCGAGGAGTAGAAAGGAGAAGGATGAAGAAGATGAGATATTGGTGATTGAAGGAATTGAGTTCGATGAAAATTTACGAGTTCATTTTGATGTTATTATTAATGTACTTGAAGATGATTCTGATATAGTCGACCCCAGATATACCGAGTTCATCGGCAGCTTCTCGAGCATTCCACATCTTCATAAGAATGGAAAGAAGCAAAAAAGTGAGTTAAGTTTAGGGATAACAGAGGCTTTAGAGGAGTTGGATTGTGATGATAATGATACTCTTTTGGTCACTCTGATACCAAAGCTAGGTAAAGGAAAAATCACAATTGGTGGCATCAAAATCAAGTTTCTTCCTTTGAACAAAGACTGAGTGGTTGATGAGAGTGTGTGTATTTCCAGCTTCCTTCTATTGTTTTCCTTTACCCCTTATTTTAAAATAAATAAATTATTTATTAAAATAACTCGTCATCGAGTTAAAAAACAATATAATCGGAAACTTATCTAAAAAAATTACAATCTAATTTCTTTCTATGATTAGAAAATATTAAATACTCTCAAAGAAAATAATTTCTTAACTAAATCTACCCACCAATATAGAGGTAAATCTACAACCCAAAATTTCTCTAGATTTGAATCCAAATCAAATATTTCTTCTACAATTCCCACCTGAAAATCAAAAGAGCTAACGTCATCATTTTCAGAGATTTGGTAATTGTCATACCCATCGAAATATTTCTTCTCTCGAATTCATGACCTCTGATTTTGCGGTTTTGACATCTTCTGGGATCTTTCTTGATAAAGATTGTAAGTATTTATTAGAGTTAGAGTTTGATCACCACAAAGAAAGGATGAATTCTCATTAGAAGTGATCAAAATACAAATCTCTTACAAAGTGAAGAGAAGAGCTGAAAATGATAATTACATAACTAACATAACAAACTAACAAACAATCCAATGTGATTGTCTTAATAAGAAGCTATTAGTTTAGAGCTTAATGAGCTTCCTTAATAGTCCCCCTCAAAACCAATGTCATTGAGCTGCAAGAACACCCAATTTGGATATCCATTTGAGAAAGGGAGCAGCTGATAATGGCTTTGTTAAAGTATCAACAATTTGAGAACAAGCAGGGAGATGACGAATATCAATCTTCTTCTAATGAGCTAAGTCATGATCAACGAAGTAGATGTCAAGCTCAACATGTTTAATCCTTGAGAGAAGAACATGATTAGCACTTAGATGAACAAAACTAAGGTTATCACACCAAAAAAGCGGAGTAAGATGAGATGAAATATGTAGTTCATGTAGTAAGGATTGCATCCAAACAAGTTTAGATGATGCATTAGCTAAACTCCTATATTCTGCCTCTGTGCTTGACCTTGAAATCGTATGTTTCTTCTTTGAACTCCAAAAAATCAGATTATCACCAAGAATTATACAAAAGCCAAAGGTAGATCTTCTATCATCTAAATTTGAAGCCAAATTTGCATCTCTAAAAGCTTGAAGATTCAAGTGTTTTGGTTTGGACAACAGCATTCCATGAGATATAGATCCTTTGATGTACCTCAGAATTCTCTTGACTGCGTTCCCATGTGTTTCTGTGGGATGTTGCATAAACTGACATACTTTATTAACTGAGTATGACAATTCAGGTCTTGTAATCATGGCATATTGCAAATCCCTCACAATACTTCTATAAGTACTTGGATCGGGCAGAGGAGAACCTTGACGAGCTGACAAAATTGAACCACTCATCATTGGAGTAGAGATAGTATTAGCATTGAGCATAGCTGCTTTCTTCAGTAGATCTGTGAAATATTTGGTTTATGACAGAAAAAGAGCTCATTGAGATGTATAGGATACCTCAATTCCCAAAAAGAAGCTAAGTGGACCAAGATCTTTCAAAGCAAAAGTATTATTCAATTGAAAAATCAGATCAGAAATTTCATGTGTGGAGCTTCCTATGATGATTATATCATCAACATATATAAGAATGAAGATGATTGAAGATCCTTTAAATCTGCACATGAGGGATAGATCTGACTTAAAATTATGAAAACCAATAGACAACAAAAAATTGCTGAGTCTTTCAAACCAGGCTTTATGTGCTTCCTTGAGTCCATAGATTGCTTTTTTAAGTTTGCAGACCAAAGGTAGAGAAGTAGAAGAAGATTCAAAACCAGGTGGCTGTTGCATTAAGACTTCTTCTTTGAGAATGCCATGTAGAAAGGCATTATTTATATCAAGTTGTCTAATAGACCATCTTTGTTCTAAGGAAAGTGTAAAAAGAATTCGAATGGTTGGAGGTTTTACAACTAGACTAAAAGTCTCTGTATAATCAAGATCAGGCTGTTGATGAAAGCCTTTTGCCACCAATCTAGCTTTGTATCTTGAAATTGTACCATCAGAATTTCTCTTGATCTTGAATACCCAATTAAAGTCTTGTCTTTGGGTTGAGGAGTAAGAATCCATGTATCATTTTTAAGTAAAGCCTCATATTCATATTGCATAGCCTTGCACCATTGCTCAGATTTGAGAGCATCTTTGACAGAATTAGGTTCAATTTAGAAACAACATCTGTCATAATAGATACAAATAATTTTACCTTATGAATCCCATTTTTACCTCTTGTGACCATGGCATGAGAGTTGGTCACTCTGGGAACAAGAGTTGAATCAGAAGATACCGGACTAGTAGGTGAGTTCTCATGTGCAATTGGAACAGTTTGAATAATAACCTCAAGTGGATGAAATGAATGTGCAGAATTATCAGAAAGTAATGAATTGGAAGAAGAGCTATGAGGATTGGATGGTTCTGCTTGAACTGATAAAGAATTTGAGGTACTATTTGTTACAGGCTTTGAAAAAGGAGAAGTTGGTATAGGAGTAAAAGGAATTATTTGTGGAGTAGGTAAATGAGGTGCAACAGTAGAAAGAGTAGAATATGGGAAAAAATATTCATCAAAGATCACATGCCTTGAAATATAAGTTCTACCATTTACAACAAGACATTTGTATCCATGATGTTTATAGTTATAATCTAAGAAGGTGCATTTTGATGACCAATATAACAATTTATGATTATTATAAGGCCTAAGGTATGGATAACAGGAACATCCAAATACCTTTACAAATGTGTAATCTGGTTTGCTGCCAAAGAGTCTTTCCACGGGAGATGTTGATTGAAGCACCTTGGTGGGCAATCGATTAATCACAAAGACAATAGAGGCAAAGGCATCATCCCCAAACTGCATAGGTAAGGAAAGATTGGGCTAGCATGGACAAACCTGACTCTACAATGTGTCTCTGTTTTCTTTCCACAATACCATTTTGCTCGGATGTATGGGGACAAGAAACTCTATGATTAATACCATGTTTTTGAAGAAAAGAAGTAAAGGCACAAAATTCCCCTCCTCAATCTGTTTGCAAAGAAATGATTTTAAGTGTCAAGTGACTTTTCTCCTTGATTTTTAAACAAAAGAAAAGTCTGAAAAGCATCATATTTTGATTGTAAAAAAATAGATCCAAGTATATCTTGAGTAGACATCAACAAAAATCATGTAATACTTGAAACCATTGAGAGAGACACGATGGGCAGGCCCCCAAAGATCAGATTCAACAAGTTGTACAAGTGCAGTGTAGATAGATTTAGACGAATTAAATGGCAATTTGTGACTTTTAGCAAGAGGATAAGAATGACAGAAGTTTGCATTTTTATTCATAAAATGAGAAAGATTATAAGACTGTAATACAAGTTTGATAGTATCTAAATTGGCATGAGCTAATCTTTTGTGTCAAATGTCTATAGGGGATGGGTTTACAATTGACATATTGCACATAGATTTGTTATTGTCTATAGGATTTGATGATATGAGTTTGCTGGCTTGATATGTAGGATGCTTAACTTGGAGATTGAATCGATTGAGCCCATTATGAAGTTGTCCTTCAAGCAGCATATGTCCAGTTTCCTGATCCTTGACAAAACAAACATTTGGATGCAATTCAAAGAAAACCTGATTATCACGAGCAAACTGATTAACACTAATAAGATCTTTGGTTATTTTTGGAACAAGAAGTAAATTGTTAAGATGAAAAGGTTTAGAATTGCTTGAAGCTACTAAAGTAGAAGAACCACATTGCCTACTTAAATATGACTTGTACTTGCATATTCTGATCCAAAACTCAAGTTTTCCAGATTGTTTGTAATATTATTGGTTGCACTAGAGTCTGGGAACCAATTAGGATCATTTGCAAGATCTTGAGTAACCATCATAGCAGACATTGGATTATACTGATATGGTGCATTAAAGGGATTTTGAGGAGATGATCCACGAAAATTGGCCTGATAACCAGAATTGGCATTATTAGACATTCCTCCATTGGTATTTATGAACCAGAATTGGCCTGATATCCATGAAAATTTGGATCAAATCGAAAAAAGCACTTCAATCCTGAATGGCCATATCTACCACATAGTTGACACTGAGGTTTTCTATTTTGTTTCCATCCTCTTCCTCTATTGTTCCTGTTCTTGTTCTTATTGTTTGACTGATTTGCCTGTCTAGACTGATTTCCATTAGATTGTTGCTGATTTCCATGAGCATTTACAGAGATAGATCTTTGCATAGTTAGATTGACAGAGGGCAAAGAAGAATCATGTGAAATAGAATTTCTTTCCAATCGTGCTTCATGAGTCAAAATTAAAGTTGAAACATTCTTCATTGTTTGTTTCTTTGATTTAGCATAAATGACATAAATAATATAATCATATTCAGATCCTAAGCCAGATAGAAGATACATGATAAGTTCTTGATCTGTAATTTTCGTATCAATAGATGAAAGAGGTGCAACATAACCTTTCATTTTGCAGAGGTAATCATTCATCGATAAGCCTTTTTTCTTCGAGTTTTGTAGCTTTTCTTTGAATTGCATAATCTTGGCCATATTCTGATTCATGAACAATTGTTGAACACATTGCCAGATTTCCCTTGAAGTTTTGCACTATGTAACTTCAGCAAGAATGGATTCTATCATTGATCTAATCAACCAGGAAGAGAGAGAAGCTTATCTTGAGTTTTCCAGAAAGTGAAATATGGATTTACAGTCCTTGTTGCAGAAGATTCTGAACCAATCACAATGAAAGTAACAGGAGGACTTGTATCTTCATCAATGTAGAATTCAAGATTGTGGCCTCAATTGCTGTCAAAACCTGAAACTTCCAGAGAAGGTAGTTTTCATCTCCAAGTTTAACAATGGAGGTTTTGTTTCCAAGATTTACATATTTCTATTCAGAACTATCAGAAGTTGCTTGCGGAAGATCAATGGATGTGGAAGAGGTAGCCATTACAGGTTCCCCGAGTTTGTGAAAGAAGAGAAAAATTCGATCAAGAAAGGCAGTTAGCCGTAGGGGCGATTGATACCATATTAGAGTTAGAGTTTGATGACCACAAAGAAAGGATAAATTCTCATTAGAAGTGATCAAAATACAAATCTCTTACTTATAGTAAAGAGAAGAGCTGAAAATGATAATTACATAACAAACTAACTCACAGCCCATGAGATTGTCTTAACAAGAAGCTATAAGTTAGAGCTTAGTGAGTTTTCTTAATAGTATTGGGGAATAATTATGCATTTCTAACATTTTTTTTTTCTGTCGGCGGCCAAACCCTTCACGGAGAGAGTCCTTGCTCGTCGCGGTGACCAAATCGCATTTTCTTAGCGCTTAGCGCTTTTTCGTCTCATTGTCGCTGCCAAGAAGTTCCTCTCATTGCGGCGACAACTCGAATTCCTGAAAAATAATTTTATTTTCTTGTTTGTCTTTGTATAGTTGTTTTATCTTTTCTTAAACTAGATACTTGTATAAATATGGGATGTCAGGCATTATATTCAATAAGAAATATCATTTTTCAAATTTTATATAGCTCAACTAGTTAGACATTTGCTCTCTTATCTTTAGATCGAAAGTTCGAATCTCTCCTCCCTCAATTTGATGAATATCTCAAAAAGAAATCTATTTGACAATTATGAGTGTATGAACCACTATAATATGATATGCGGGCTAAATATTTTATCATAGGTCATCTCCTCTATAAAGATCAATGTGTATTTTTTTTCTCTATTAAAATGGTTCTACTGTATTTTTAAAAATAATTTAAAATGAGATAATTTTACTTAATAGCAAAATAAATCACGAATTACCATAAATATAATAAAGGGTAAAATACCATTTTGGTCCCTGAACTTTCACTTAAGTTTCATTTTCATCCCTGAACTTTCAAAAATTACCATTTTCATCCCTGAACTTTCCATTTCGTTTCGTTTTGGTCCTTTAGATTTTGTTTTTCGTCTAAAACACTAATGGAGGGCTTATGTGGCAAGTAATTGATGATGTGACATTATAGAAATATACCGTTAGGTTAAATACCATGGAAAAACGAATATAAAATAAGGTTAATCTCACCTTTTTATCTTTAATTATAGTCTTAAATCTCACCGTATATTCGTTTTTCTACATCTTTTTAACCTCATTGTATATTTATATAATGTCACATCATCAATTATATATCACATAAACCCTTCGGTGATGTCCTAGATGAAAAAACAAAATCTGAAGGACCAAAACGAAACGAATTGGAAAGTTCAAGGACGAAAATGGTAATTTTTGAAAGTTCGGGGACAAAAATGAAACTTGAGTGAAAGTTCATCGACCAAAATGATATTTTACCCTATAATAAAATAGGTTAGTTGATAAAGGGTGGTGGTTTTGTACGTCTCTTAAATTCAATCGACACATACAGCTTCAGAAATTCAATTCACTGCCGAATTTGTACGAAAGTAATCAACACTATACGGCTAAGAACTAGAGAAAGAAAATAGCACTATTAATTAGTAAATAAAGTCACCTACCTAAGTCTTTTTTAAATTTTGTTTATTTATTTATTAGTTTCTTATTATTAATTAATTAATTATTAGATTAATTGAGTTTAAATATACTGTACGGACTATTTTTAATTTTTAATTTTTAACTAATCAAACAGGCAATTTTTATTTATATTTAAAAATCTGAAAAAAAAATTAAAAAAAAAAAAGACATTTTTAGTCCCTGAATTTTCATTTTGTTTTCTATTTTGTCCCTGAGTTTTAAAACTCGATATTTTAACCCCTTGAGTTTTGATTTTGCTTTCTATATATTCCTTGCCGTCAAACCTCAGTTAAGTATATAACAGAATGTTGACGTGTCATTATTTAATTGATTTCATATATTTTATTTTTACTTATTTGTCATAATTTAAATGATGTGCCAAGATTAATAATTTTATATTAATATTTTTACTTAAATGGTATTAAATAAATATTTATTGTTTCCTTCCTCCTTTATCTCTACCCTACCTCTCTCTCATCTTACCCCATAGCTATACTAATCTTCTTCTTTGACTCTCAACGACCGTAACACAACCATTAAAGCTGCCAAAAAGCTCCAAATTTTACAGCCACTTGTGTAAATTTGAAGGAATCTTGGCCAACAATGGCTAAATCCAACGAAAAGGCTATAAATAAAATCTCTTTCTTCTTATAGGTGTGAAGTTGTCTTCTTCCTCCAATGGTTACTTTCGAATCATGGGAAAAAGCACTCAGATTTGTTGGAATTTGAGTTTTTTATTTGGGATAAGAAATGAAGATTTGAAGATTTGTTGTGGGCTCTCTTTTTCTTTGTATATTTGTAGTAGATTCATCAAATCTTAACCTAACTCCTAAAGTAAATCTATAAAATAAAAGCACCGGTCCTCTTAATTGAACACCTCCTAAATTGAGTTAAACATCTTAAAAGAAATACTAATTAAGCGTTTGATCTAAAAACAATTAAGTGAAGTATTTTAAGTGAAATACTTGTTTATAAACATTTTTGGAATAATCACAAATTAAGGGCCAAGTTTGGCTTAGCTTCTCCTAAAAACGTTTTGAGTTAGAGATTTTAAAAGAAATACTAATTAAGTGTTTCTTCTAAAACCACTTGAGTATGTTAAAATGTGTTTTTGGGGAAAATACTTGATTTGTGATTCATCCAAAAATGTTTGTAAACAAGTAGTTTACCTAAAATATTTCACTCAAGTGTTTTTTGATGAAACACTTAATTAGTATTTCTTTTCAAATCTCTAACTCAAAACGTTTTTGGGAGAAGCTATGCCAAACTGGCCCTAAGTATTTTCTCCAAAAACACCTTTTAGTATACTCAAGTGTTTTTAGATGAAATATTTCATTAATATTTATTCTAAAAAGTTTCACTCAAAACACTTTTGGAGGAAGTTGTATCCAACGAACTCTACTAATAATTTTGTAGATTTAGGAAGAATATTACAAGAAACATAAAAAAAAATATGAGAATAAAAAAATGTCTAGGCTTTTTTTATGAAGAATATGAACCTTGAGAAAAGCATCCAGGTTGGTTGAGAAAATGCAGATTTAAATTCAGAAGTTGAGAGAGAGAGGAAGTGCCACCTAAATAAATTTTAAAAAAATACATAAATGAATAAAATATTAATCTAAAACTCATTTAATATGTCAACTCATTTAATATATGTCATGTCAGTAATATAATATAAAATAATGACATGTCAACATTTTGTTAAATAATTAACTGAAGTTTGACGATAGAGATAAGGATTGACAACAAAACGAAAAACTTAGAGATAAAAATGTCAATTTTAAAAACTCATGGACCAAATTGTAAACAAACTCAAAACTCATGACCAAAAATATATTTTTAAAAAAAAATAGATTTAATAAAACTTTGGGTGGGGACAATGGTGAAAAAGTTAGAAGAAGTACGTATTTGAAAAGGTAACAATAAAAATCCACGTGCTTGGTTTTTTTTTCTTCTTTCCTTTCATTAAAATATTGGAATTGGAGCTAATCCAACTCACACCCTCATATAGATCTTAATTTTTTCCTTCTTAGATTGTTAGAGTTAATAGGAATTTTTTGAGATTAGTTTATTATAGAACTTTTAAATTTTACTTTATGTTTGTTATTTTATCTACCAATCATGTAATGACACATTGATGTAGGGTGAGGCCGAGTCCACGGCCTCAACAAGCAAATCCATGCTTGAATGGGAAATCCATCCCAAGAACAAAGGGTTGAAACCCAAAGAAGAGGAGAAAACTCTCTCAAATATATTTGATATTGGATAAAAAGATAAGATATGAGATGACTACAAAATGAACCTAAGATGGATATATATAGCCTTACAATGAAAACCCTAAAATTAACTAAACTAAATAGAAACTAATACTATTTAATTATACTAATTAAATACATTAAAGTAAACTAATTCTCTAACAAATAAACCTATACTAATTAACCTATTATGATCCACATCACACATGTATTGACTTTTCCTATATAATGAAAGTTTGGGCCCTCAACACAATTATGTTGAGCCTTCCATTTCCCATTTCATTTCCCTTTTGCTTTTTTCTATCTCTAAAATTCTTATGGTATCAAGAGCTTCGTTTTTATCATACAATAATGAATATTAATATTATTGTTTTTTTTTACATTAAAAAATAAACTAGAAAAAAAACTACGAAAAATAAATAATGGAATGATGGCAAATTGAAAGAAGTGAAAAAAGAAACTTACACATGGCTCGTTTACTAATCCGGAATGGAATGAGAAGGAATCAGAATAGAAAAAAAGGGAATCAGAATAAGTAGGAATCGGAATCAGAATACGATTGTTGATGTTTACTAAACTTGTAGCCAGGGAATATGGGAATCAATTCGCATTCACGATGCTTACTATATATGTTAATGAATCAGAATCAGAAATTAGACAATTACTATAACACCCTTAATAGTGATGAAAATAATTAAAATAGTTCTTATAATTGAGTCAAAAACATCTTTTTAAATTACACGATAATCATCTAGAAAAATATAATAATTTATATTGAAGAATATAATTGAGATAATTTTTAGGAGATTTTCTATTGTTATAAAGTTGTTTATAAGTAGTGTATTATTAAATTTAAATTAAATGAATGATTGACTAATTAGAAAATAATTAATTGATGGTTTTCTAATAAATAAATAAGATAGATCGGTGAGTGATTCAACATAAAAAATTAAGGGTAAAATAGTAAAATTAAAAACGAATAATTTTGTATAATACACTCCACTGTAATAGTAATTGGATTCCTTGACTTTTGGAAGGTAATGAAGTTCAGTAATCATTCCTAAAATTTTGGTAGGGCAGAATGATTCCAAACCATAAGTAAACAATGTCAATTGTAATAAAAGTAGGTGATTACAATTCATTCATTCTGATTACTAATTTGTAAACGAGCCCTAAGATGAAGATCATGTGTCAGATAGAGAAGCATATAAAAACAAAACAAAAAATACAGAAACTAAAATGGAAGATAAGAAGAAGATAACACTATAAGAATTTCGGGAATAGGTGACATCCTTTTGGCGTCACCTATTCGAATAGGTGACGGTTTTTTGACCGTCACCTATGGCAGTGTCACCTATTTAAATAGGTGACGGGCATAAAAAACCGTCACCTATTTGAATAGGTGACGAAGGAAAACCGTCACCTATTTGAATAGGTGACGCAAAAAAAGTCACCTATTCTAATAGGTGACCCGTTTTAACCGTCACCTATTCCAATAGGTGACGGGTAAAAACCGTCACCTATTCAAATAGGTGACGGTTTTTTATGCCCGTCACCTATTTAAATAGGTGACACTGCCATAGGTGACGGTCAAAAAACCGTCACCTATTCAAATAGGTGATGCCAAAAGAGCGTCACCTATTGTCTAAAATTTGAGAAAAAAAATATTTTTTTATTAGTTGATTTCAAATAATATTTATAATGCACCTATCAAATTTAAATAAAATATTACAATAAAAATATCGCTAAATGGCTACATGAATTACAATATTTTTAAACAAGAAATTAAATTACATCATACTTAGACAATAAATCAAGAATTGCTAAAAGAACTTCAATCACCCTTCCAAAAATTAAATCAAACAGAACACAACACAAAAAACTCGCTCTCCTACAAGCTTATCGCCTTTATCTCGGAGATTGGCCAAACCATAGGGATACACAAACCTAAAGAAGTCGAAATGTAATCAATTTTCTTCTAACTCATCAATTAAAAACAACATAACTTGTGTTCACAAAAAAAATTAAGGATACGAACATATATGATCTATTTTATTGATCAACTTTAAAGAATAACAAATACATAGTTGATATGCATGAAAGAGATTAATGAACAACAACAACAAAGATAAAAGAAATCCATCAGCTACATGCCAAATTAAAGGCATTAAACCAAAAAGTTTGAGAAGATAGAACATGCAAAATTAGTTACAATAAAATCAGTTAGAGTCTTATTTTTGACAAAATCAATTTCGGCCTTCACTCGCTCTTCTTTTTACATCAATGATGGGGAAGGCTGCTAGTTACTTTCCACCAGATGATATGAAGACATTATCGTCCCTTGATCAATTTTTAGTATCAGTTGGAGCTGTGAAGAAGACTGTCTCTGGTAGAAAAAGGTAACTGAACAAAAGACAGCATCAAAAAGATACATACATATATTTTAGTATGGTAGATCCACAAACACATCCTCTCTTGAATATAGAAAGGAAATCTGATATCAAATTATAAAATATATTGAAATGTAAAAGCAGAAAGTAAGATATAATGCACAATGCATGCATATTTTTACTTTGTTTTTAAGCATATTTTTTGCAATCCAAAGAGTTTCAATATTGCCACCCCACAACCGCATTGAATACAGAAGACACCACTCTACCATACATAAATATAAACAAAGTCAGAAGCAAAGAAAAAAGGAACAAAAACAAAAGCTACTCTAGTATTTCCTAATTCAAAAAACAGCACCAATTTATTTCAACATTCCCAATACAAGTAATTTTTCAAATAAAATTAGCAAGTGGAGATTTAGAGCTCTAACCTGGTGATTCAACATGAAGAATTATTCTAGACTTAGAAATATCCCACACATGAACAGAATTATCATTGCAACCAATGGCAATAAAACTACTATCCACCTGCAAACAAGAGACACAACTCTACTTACAAATTAAAATTCAAAGTTAATCATGCAGGAACAACCACAATAAAAAAAAGGCTTTTGAATTGTTTAGAAAGCAAGCAGAAGTTTTTTCCATCACTATACTTTATTAAAAAAAATGTCTGATTTTGAAGAATAACCATTACCTTCAAGAAGCAAACATCCAAGACCCAATGATTAAACTTTGGTAAGGAACATAACAGGATAAAATTAACGCATAATCCAGCAACCATATCAATGAACTAAAATAAAATATAAATTTAAAATAGTTGGGCATAGAAAAAGAAAGATCAATGAACTAAAACCACAAATTATGTATGCTTCCATGGAAAAACACAAAATGAAAAAAAAATATCTGGACAAAAGCGGGTGGAAAAGAAATCATACCTTGAAACTTTAAAAAAAATTAAGCATCTAAAGACTAAAATAGAACATATATTATTGATTTTACAAGGCAATAAAACATAAGCAGCAAGTGTAAAACGAAGTCATAATACTCAATTTACTATTGTCATGACTACCATAACTGCAGGATAGTCATGGCACTCAATCAATAATAATTCTAGATATTAAATGCTACTAATTTGATTTTTCAATAAGAAAATAACATATTTCGGTTTATTCCTACCGAAAGGACATTTGTTAAACTTAGTAAAACAGACTATGAAAACCTCGCTCTCCAACAAACTTCTCGCCCTTATCTCAGAGACTGGCCAAACCAGTCATATAAAAATAGCTGCATATAAAATAAACCACAGAATAAAAAATGATTCTTTAAAGCTTAAAGAGGATGAATTGGATGGATATAAGAGATTTTGACCCTTCAATTAACAATCAAGAAGCTGCAAAGGATGACAATTATAAAACCCCTATATGAGATGACAATATAATATTAATTGAATTTCAAAAGACTCAATGTTATCTGCAATGAATATCATAATAAGAAATCCATCAATCAATTCTGCATAACAATTAACAAAAATGAAATTCTAGCTCAAACGGAGAAAATAGGGAGAGAAAAAAACAACATACCTCTAATATTATTCCTGGAAAGGCTGTGCAGCGCAAGGATTTGTACTTCTAGGATCTTGGCTCTATCCCATTATCCCTAGTGTCAAGAATTGGCCTCAAAAGGATAAAAAATAGATGAAATTATAAGTTTTAAAAGTTAAACTCAAAGACCCTTCAAAATACAAGTTTGGGAAAATTATCATAACTCTTCAAGTATATGGAACATTGGATAGTCATCAAGCACAAATTAACTGGAATAAAAAACAAATACATCTATTCATACGTCCACAATTGATGGAACTCTAACATTTCCTTTTCTTTATCTCAATCTTTTAACATGGAGGCAAGGTATAATCAATAGGATAAGTAGTTTGTTATATAAATTTATAATAGCAAGACCACTTTTATGGGTCTGCATCTATTAAAAATTAAAAAGATTTAATTATCACCTAATGCCAAAATTCTTATAGTGTTCATTTTTGGAACAAAAGCAAAGCACCTAATAAGTAGGGAGAGTAAACAAGTAATTAGAATTTGAGACTAAGATAGAGGATAGAAAGATCAAATGACAGTAAAGGAAAACAATCAGTAAGCAACATAAAGTACAAAATTCTCTTCTAGAAACGTTTATACAGTAGATTCCACAGAAATATAAAGAAATTGAAATTGAATATTTGGCAGGGAAAATATATCATTTCATGGACACATGATTTAAAAAAAAAAAAACTACATAGTCTTTGAAAAGTGATTCAAAAAATTATAGATTAGTATATAGATTGACTGATGATAGTTCACAAGTTGTGTGGATAGCTTGCAAATGCTAAATACATTATGATCCTACAAGACTAAAGTGAAGCCATGCGGTAGCAAATTAACAAACACCATGTCTCTAATATGAATTTAAGTGAAGCCATACAGTAGCAGGTAGAAACAAAATATGAGTTTATTCCAAAAAAAAAGATTCAATCAGATTAGAAAAGAGAAGCAGAAACAGGAAATGGAACAAAAAAAACTTACTTGTTTCGGGGAAATGAAAGCGAAGAGGATGAAAATGAAGAAGACAATGAAGAGAAGAAAGCATCGTGGTTGATTAAAGAAGGAGAATCCACGAGGCATCTTAATATATTAAGGTGGATTTCAAGCTCAGTGGGATCAGCAAAGATTTCTTCGGTATAATAAGAACTCCATTGTCGAATCTACATAAAAGTTAAATAAAACAAAACAACTCCAAAATCATCAAGAAAATACTAACTATTTTCATCATCCTCATCGCTTTCATTCTCAAAATCATCCAAAAACAACAACGGTGAATTACCTCTTATTTTCCTTTTTCTACGTTTTTGCAATTGAAGTTCCTCCTCCCTAAACACAATAGAAAAAGAAAAACATTAATTGTAAACAACACAAACATTTTTCCAAGATCAAAACTCACTCTTGTTGTAGCTTTTGAAGTTTCTCTTAGTCAATAACCCTTTAAGTTGTTTTGATATCCAAAGAAAACAGAACTCAAATAAACATCAAGTAACATTAATTACCAAACAAAATCATAGCAGTTAAAAACCAAGCTGTTTTCCTGCTGAGGGTGGTGATACATACATGAAGTACCAGAGTTGTATATTCTATCCTTATATAGTACTACATATTTAATCAATAACAACACAATCAATAAAAAAATGATACAACAAATAATTAATATATTTCAATCAATAGATCTCATGACATTTTTATCACATAAACACAAACATATTGAGGCCAACCTATCTAAACAATTTCACTAACGCACATTGTTTAGTATCATGCCATAAAACACTTTTATCAAAATTTCATATTGACTTTTAACCACCAAAACACCATACCTAACAAGCCGGTTGGCCATATTTGTTTGGGATACTCTCTTCCACTATGCCTTGAACACCTTATTAGCATGAAAAAAAGTTTTGATTAACTTCAATGACATTTTAATAAAATTGCCCGAAACTAAAAAAAAACAACAACAACAAAGCACTTCAATAAAGATAAGAACTAAACTTGAACCTAACCTATAAGGAAAGCATGACACTAGTGTATAAAAACATTGCTTAAGTAGTCAATGTACGTCCAAACAACTAACTATTTTATCATATCCAACCTATTAGAAAAGTAAGTTAATTATATAACAATGAAAACCTAAATTTTAAAGAGCAAAAAATTTACCATATTGATCACAATGAAAGGCCAGCATCAACCCAACATTAAGAATCAGCTTTCCAAGAGCTTTAAAGGCTACACATCAATTGCAAATTCTTAGTGAACAAATAAATGTGGTGCTTAACATTACACATCCAACTAACCAAGATGATGCAATATAAGAAAAGTCCAAAAGTTTCAATTACTATCTTTAAAGAGAAAAGAAAAATGTAAAAAGAGAAAGAAAGAAAAAAGATTATGAACAATTAAATCATCCATTGAAAAAAAAAACTAATAAACTATAACCATTTAAATATATGGTTCAACAGTGTGAAAGTACACAGTTAAAAAAATTCAAACAGAAAAAATAATAATAATAATAATAATAATAATAATAGTTTCAAATAAATCAAATTGTATAAGAGAAAAGTATTTACAAAGCTTAAAAATCAAAAGCAAATCAGTAATCATCTTTTGTTTCTTAGTTAATATAGGGCTGAAGTGACTACAAAATATGTTATGTCATTATGGATATGAGTGTAATCCAGTCCTAAGAACAAACTCTGCACTCACACAAAACACTATTATTAAAGAAAATTAGAAAGATTATACACAATAAAAACAACAACCAACCAATATTAAACCAATAGCATAATCATATAAAGGCATCACCTGCAAAAAAAAAAAAAACCATGAAAATCAATTGGCTTCAGAAAATTCTTCTTCTCTTTTTACTGGTTTGGAAGTATGTATAAGTAAAGCAATATGTGTAGAGGGAGATGAGTACAGAAATTAGTAGGATCTTTGTAATTTAAACACCAAAACAAATATTTAGAATACACAATGTTCACCCAATGATCAATATCAATTCATTGTTGTAATTGTTCCTATAAAATGAATTAAGAACATAGATAAACAGGATAATTACCAAAAGGAACCACCCAGAAGAATGACAATAAGATAAAGAACATGAACTTGCTTGCTATAAACACATACTTAATAAGTGGAATAAGAGTTAGCGAGTATGCTCAATGAAAGGGCTCCAATCAAATCCTCTGTATCTTCAACTTCGTCGGGGAAGGTGTTGAAGAAGACATACAAGGGAGAAGTACCCAAATCTCCATAGACTATTCCAAGGCTTTGGAATGCATATTGTAGAAGCAAAAACACAGAATAATTCTGAAGGGAAAATATAAACAATGAATTAGCAGAAAGAGCAGATCACGCATTGACCATAAATCTTTAAAAAAAAAAACTATCTTATTCAGGTCATGCTTCACCTTCACTAAAATCATTTCTTGTCCATCATTTGATCACTTTTAACAAATCAGTTATACTCAATTCTCACATTCAATTCATCAACAATTATTTCACCAAATGACACCAACTCCAATAATATGGAGTTCTAAGTTAGATGATGAAAAGAAGGCTAGAACCATGAGTTAAGCTTTCAAAAGTAAGACACACTCACACAAAGGGAGAGCAAGGAATTGGCAACAAGCCTTTTCCTGATACATATTTTTTAGCCTCTTAGCCTCCTCTTCCATTGGCTGGTCAAGCTGCTGATTCAAAACTCATCTACTATCTTTATGATCTGTATCTTCACCCATCTTCAATCTTGACTCCATTTTTCAAAATATTTTTTTTTCTTAGCTTATTAAATCGCCTGGATATCCCTTTTCATAATAGCACACCAGGATTTCCAAGATGCTCGAAAGAGATATGTAACGAAAAAACATCAAAAGGACAAAACTTGTTCAATAATCGGGATCAAGCTTAGGTGGAGCTGACTAACTCAACAAAACCAATCAAATTTCCAGTAAAATCTTAACAAAAAAAAATGACAATATAAACATTTGATTCGCTAAAGAAAAAGTAAGAAAATTTATCTCAAAATATAAACATTTGATTCGCTAAAGAAAATGTAAGAAAAATTTTAAGAAAGTAATAAAAACCTTACCAGAAAAGGCAAAGAACTTCAACATGAATAAAGCTCAAAAGCGATCGGGGTGTCGAATCTAAACGAAATAACACTCAAAAACCCTTGAAAGAAAGAAGAAAAACAAGAGAAAAACCCTAGATCTCCATTGCCCCCTTTTTATTTGATCTTTGAGCAAGAAGGCTTCATCGATTTAGGGTTGAAAACAAATCTACGATAGAGAGAAAACGAACAAAAATTGAAAGGGATTTGAGAGCGATTTTCAAACGAGATCGAGGGATTTTTACTGAGGGTTTTCTGAGCGATTTCGTCGAGGGATTTTCTTGAGAGATTTCGTCGAGGATTTTCTTGAAAATCAAAAACAAGATCCGACATTCACAAGTTTAGAGTTTAATCGAGAGCGATTTGAGAGCGAGATCGAGGGATTTCTGAGCGATTTCGTCGAGGGTTTCTGTGTGTGTTGAGAAGAGAAAGTGAGAGAGAGAGAGAGAGAGAGAGAAGTATGAGCGTGAGAGCGAGAGTTTTTTTTTTTAAGTTTTCATCGTACGTGCGAGAATAGTAAGGGAATATGTGACGTCCTTTTTTTTAATTTTTACTATTCATCCGTGTTTTTTATATAAGTGTAACCTTTTATAATGTGTAGTGTCACCTAATCCCATATTTCTTATAGTGTAAAAGAAGATAAAACAAAATATTAGGATTGTTGAAGAGCATAAAGGAAAAAATCAAGAAGTTTAAGTTTAGGAAGGAAAAAGAAAAAAAAGAAGAAAGAGAAAGATAATCTAAGAAGAAGTTACAAAATTGGAAAATATAAAAGAAATAATTGCTCCCATGACCATATTAATTCACCTAAATCCACTTTTGATGGATGTTTTTATTTTATTTCAATTATACCCAATAACCACCTGATTTCTATGAATCAACAGTTGCTGCCCTGTCTATTGTTTACCTTTTTGCCCCTGCCGATTTTATTAGCTCATTTCAAATCTTAATTGATTTATTCCTTTTTTATTTTGTATTGAATGACTCTTTTAATTAAGGGATTTGTAACAGTAATTAATTTTGTTAGATTTTTTAGTTTTTTCTTATACGTTTTTGTATCATCTTCCCCATTTCTTTTGTTGTTCTTTTTTTTTTTTAATTATATTGTGTTATTCATTTCATCTACGTTGCTTCATCTCTTAAATTTTTTTCTCTTTCTTTCTATTCTCACAAAATGAGGTCTACATCTATTGATATCATTTACGAGTGTTGTTGGAACGAAGCTCACGTTTACGAATGTTACGAACTCAAATCTATGATGTATTTTCAATACACCACGTTTATAGATCTTATCAAAAAGGTTCGTTGTAAAGTTTCTTTCAATTCGGACTCTCATTGCTTGTTGATGGAAGTTATTACAAAATCCAAAGTTAGGGTTTATTTAGATGTCAAATCTGACAATGATGTTGCCCTTGAAACTTTTATTTTTGACAACTATTCCGCTTGTGTTGCTATCGTGGTTGATATGAAAAAAAACAATTTCTAATCCAGTACCTATTGACCCTGGTAGCAACCTTTCTTGTTATTTGATCCAATCACAACTTGTTTCTGATTTAGGTGCTTATAGTAATCCGAAGATTTTTATGTCCACTTTATGCATAAAAGGCATAGGATTCATGTTTGTTATCCTAAGGCTTATCGTGCCATAGAAATAATTTTGAAGGAAATCAGAGGTTGCCCTGTGGAATCTTATGCTCTTGTCCCCAAATTTTGTTATGTTATTGGGTCGCATAATCCTGGTAAGTAATAGTTATTTATTATAACTGTTTATATTTTATATACAGTTTTTTTTTAGTAAACCTTCATATTTTTTTTATTTTTTTACAAATGTTTATAATTTATATACCTTTTTTTCAGGATCCTTTATTCGATATTTCCTGGAAGAAAGTTAGAAGCTTGAAGATTTTGTTTTCTTGTATTTTTAGATTTAATTTTTATAGTTTTATAATTTATGTTTAGATTTGATTTTTCCATTAATTTTATAAAATTTAAAGGATTTTAAAAATTTCCTTAAATTTTGCAGAAATTAAGGAGAAATTAAATCGGGGATATGTTTTGTTTTTTCACAATCTAATTTAATTTGGCCGGCGGCGGTTTTTGGGTAGTTTTGAAGAAATTATTAGAAATGTCGGGCACAATATGCCTGGTGGGTAAATATTCGACACGTGTCGCATTTTTAAAAATCAAATCAAATTGTACGCTCTTTGGATGAACCGGTAATTCTTTCCAGTAGAGTGGTTCAACGAATTTCAAGTATTAATAAAATAAATCCTCAGTATTTTATTTTATTATTATTACTTCTCAAATCCTAATTCATCATATCAAATGGTAACTCTGACAAAAAAAATTATATAGAATCAATCATGGAAATAAAGATTTATCTTGTATGTGCGGCTATTTATAGTAATTAAATTTTATAGAAAAAAATCAATTCATATATTTATAAACTTAAAAATGTGTGTCAATTAAAAAATAATAATTTTATGAGTTTAAACTTTAAAATTTAATAAATTGTTTCATTAATATGTCATATTATTTTTTAGGGATAATTACTGAAATAACATATTTTTCCATATTAATTACTAAAAGATCATAACTTTTTACAAATTACTCAAATAGCATAATTATAGTTCAATAATTTATTGCACTAAAAAAAAGTTAAAGACCAACAAACTCATTGAAAACAATAATGAAAAATAATCAAATAGTTCGATAAATTATTGAACTTGAACATATAAAAGCAAAAAAAAAAAAAACAAACAAACAAATTCATTGAAAATACAAAAAAAAAATATAGTTCAATTATTTATTGAACTATAATTATGGTATTTGAGTAATTTTAAAAAAATTATGTCATTTTAGTAATTAATATGCATATTTATGCTATTTGAGAGACAAATTCTATATTTTTTAATATTTTAATTAGGTGAGAGTATTTTTATAGCTCAATAAATTTACTTTTTAGATATTGATTTTTTTTATTGCTAGACATTTTTTTATGATAAGATTAAACTATGTTTTGTTTTCATGTTTGTGTTTTTTATGAGTTGACTGTATAGTTGTGTGTACTAATCAGTATTTAAGAAGAAAAATCTATTTTCATCCCTAAATTTAATTATACACGTAGATTGCTTTAAAGTTATCAATTTTTAATAATTCAATGGTATTTATTTTAAAGTTTACATAGTAAAAACATTTATATTTTCCTACACATTTTTTTTATCGATTAAAAAATTTGTTCCATCTAATTCTAGAATCAATCATTCTTTGCGTTCATGGATTAAAAAAAAAACCGGCTCATCAATTGGAAAAAACCGGTTCGTCAAATGGAAAAGATACCCAACAACTTGATTTGGTTTTTAAAAATGGGACACGTGTCAAATTTTTACTCACCAGGCATATTGTCACAGGCATTTCTCGTAGTTTTGATATATATATAAAAGATACGGTTTTCTTGAAATTTCTATTTATTAAATGATTATTACTGAAATTAACCCAATATAAAATCATAAATTTGTTGGAGAGAAATAAAGAAGGAAATGAGGTAAAAATCTTTAAAAAAAAAATTCTTAAAAATATAAATAATTAGAATATGTAGAGGCTTTCTAAAAATAAAATTAAAAAAAAAAAACATTAAATGCGTAACAGAAAGTCATAGAAGATAACAGTGGCTAAATTGTTTAATATGTGGATAATATCCTTTTTCATATAAAAAAAAATACGTCACGCCTGTTTCAAAACTGACAAAAAAAAAATACTAGTCTATTTTTCTAATTTCAATTTTATAACTACATTATTTTCATTAAAAAAAAAACCGCTACGGATGCTATAGGAAGAAGTAATGAAAGGTTTAAAGGGTGACCAGCAAAGCTATATAGAATTATTAATTAAACATCAATGACTTCTAAAGTCTTGAAAAAGTGGCACAAATTGAACATTAAATGAATTAATATTATTGAATGATAGAATTTATTTTCAAATTTAATAATTATTTTAAATGCTAACAATGCACAAAATCAAATACCATGAATTTTTTTTTTGATGAAAAACTCATAATTTGTAATTCAAACCTCGGGAAATTATGTAATGACTCTGATACAATATAACTCTCTAATCCATGATAAAATGTGTGATTTTAATGAGAGAATAACAACAATGAAAATCAAGACCACAATATGGCAGTCGCATCAAATAATTTCTTTGCGAACCCCATTTATTTATTTAAAAAAAAACAACACTTAGAAACCCTAATTGAATATTAATCCCATGAGAAAGATTTAATCACCATCACCATATACAATCTTGATCCCACCAACGGTAAAACTTCCATTTCCAAGCCTTGATACCAAAGTAACCACCACACTATCATCATCCTCAGCTTCCAAATCTTCCAACAATTCACCAATCCCCAACTTTAAACAAGTCTTTACATTCTTCTTGTGACTATGCTTATGAGGCACATTCACAAAACTTCCCGCAAACTCGGTATTCTCCGGCGTAATTTCTTTATCGTCTTCATCATTGATATAAACATCGAATTTTATCGCCGTATTTACGTCGAATTCAATTCCATAAATCACCAGTATCTCTTCTTCATCCTCCTTCTCCTTCCTACTCCTCGATTTCCTCGGTCTCTTAACTTCGGTACTTATAACCGAGATCGGAGTTACCGGGAATTCAACACTCCCCACTTTCTTCTTCTCAGCCGCAATCGCCGCGCCTCCACCAATGCCAAACGGGGTTCTAGCAACCACCCGTTTGGTCTTCGATAGAGTTGATCTACGAGGTGTCGGCCGAGATTTTAGCCACGGAATATCGACATCTTGGTAAACATAGCCGAGATTTTTGGTGTCGAGACAGTCTCGAACCTTAACACGGACAGGTTGAGCTTTCTCATTATAGAACAAAAAAGAAGCGTTGAGCCAATCAGGGTCAGTGATGTCTTTACGTTTGGCACCCAAAGTTTTCCAAATGGACCACATTCGATCGATATTGGAATGGTGAGAGAAAAAGATGGGATCACGAGCGGCAGAGTAAAAGTTGCCCATGTTTTCCAAATTGGGCTGCCTATTGTCGCCACACCACAAGTGAACCGGACCGTGTGGAATGTTTTCCACGGCGCCTGACCCTGTTTTTAACAATTTAAAATCAATACAAATTAAGCCTTCTTTTGCCTATGAAAAATTAGATCTTGAAAAATAAAAATACGGTTAACATGTACTATATAAAATTCATATTCATCCTTTATTGATTAAAATCCAAGTCAAAATTCAATTAGATTATCGATTTGCAAACAAACAAAAAATCGTTATGTATGTACATATCATAGAAAATTTTACTATCCATTGAAATTTTCGTAATTTCTATTCATTATAATACTAATATAATTGGAAGAAAAAATAAATATATTGATCAAAAATAAAGAGTTGCATAAAGTTTTAATCATTTGTCAAATTCATTTCCACCTGATAAATATTATTAGTACTCTACATAAATAAAGAAAAGGGAATTATCAAAGTAAGAGGGAAACAAAAATATGTATTACTTTATATAGCAGAACTAAAAAAATTGTAAGAAAATATATTGCTTCTAATTTATAAATGATTGAAAATAAATGTTTTTTTGGGTTAAATAATTAGCATTTAAATGAGTTTTTAAAAATTAAAAATTTCATTTTATTACAAATTAATTGTTAACTTAGTTTTAAAATCTATTCATAGTTTCAATAATTTATTTTTTTAATTTAATAAATTATTGAAAAAAAAAATTATTTAGTTAAAAAAAAGTAATGATATAAATAAAAATAAATAATTAAAAGTAATGATATAAATAAATTAAAAACAACTTATACTTCTGTATAATCAATTTTACAAATAACTAGTAAGAGGTTTTTTCAAAAATAACATTTTAAGAATTCACATTTTCAAAAATAGAAAAAATTTAAAATGTTTTAAAAAAGATATTTCTTAGACTGAGTTCTACCAATCTCACTAATCTCATGATATTAGTAAAATCTGAATCCGAAAAATATCATTTTTAAAATTACTCATTAAAAAATGTCCTTGGTTGAATTTTTTTCATTTTTTAACCATCAAAATTACTAGTGAAATAAAGGATAAAAATCCTTTAAAAAAAAACAACTAACTCAACAAGACAAAACGTCTCACGGAATATTATTCTCTTTAGGAATCGAAATGTCACTCATTCTAAATATCTTGTCAATTCCCACAGTTTCCCCACACAAATATATATATATAACAAAACAAAAAACTGAAAATAACAAATAATGAGACGAAGCAATTTTAATTTTTTTTTTAAAAAAAAACATGTGGTTAAGAAAAGAAAACATCACCTGGATCAGGATCATCCCCAGCTCGATAAGCGGTACCGAAAAAAAGAGTTTTTGTACGGCTATTCGACACCATTTGCCGATACATAATACTAAGATTGCTTCTTATTTGTGTCTCATCGTCAATTGTCGAATCACTCCCGCCGAAATCAAGATCCACCAATGCCGGCGGCTGATGATTAGGGTTTCTAAGTGGGTCATAAACTGCCGATCCCTCATCAGCGTAAAACCCCGGCATTCTCATCCCTGCCGGAGCATCGTAATTCCAAAACGGCAAGGCGAAATTCGGTTCCCCGATTAACTCCCCTAAGATTTTCTCGTAAAAATAGAGATAATAACGATGGAATGGGTAAAAAAGCCATGAATTATGAACTTGGATTTCGACGTCTGGAAACCCGATTTGATCGTATGCGCCGTTACAATAAGCACAGTGAACGTTTGCTTGTTGCATGAAGCTACGCGGGTCGTCTTTAGGCAGGTTTTTCATCAGCTCTATGGCTTTGTTGTATTTTTTTATATAGTTTTTATCGACTAAATGGGCTGCTGGTCGGACCCGGGGTGTCCGAGATGGCCTCGGTTGAAAATCGATGATTTTGGTTGATGTCGCTGGCGGGCAGCAATTTGTTGGATCGATATTGTCCGGCAAGTCGGGTGGGCCACACTTGAGGATGTTCGGTGCAGTCACCGGAGCCGCAATGGCGAACGGACGAGAGCCGAGTGTTGAGGCTCCGTACAGTCCTCCAAGCCCTAGAAGCACGTCTCTCCTATCAAACTTGGAGGGTGAAGTTTGTTCATTTTGTGCCTTGGAATTAGAACTAGGGTTTTTATCATCACTATTTGAGGCCATGCAAAAAACCACTCTAGGATTATTAACATGAAGTCTTCTATTTCCAAATTTGGATAATTGATTTTTGTTATTGCGAAAAAATCGGCCGAAAGAGGCAGTGGATGCGGTGGAGATCGGGATATCGGTGGCGGAGGTAAGTGGTGTTGGCATTGGAGTAGATAGAGAAGCCATAGCCTAATTCTTGGATGGAATTAGTTTTATTTTGATATGTAATATATAATATCTAGGATTGGACTTTTCTTTCTCTTCAAATAAGCAATTTGCAACGTGGTCTTTTTTTCTTTGAGCTTGATTATGTAGAATCGGGTACGCAATCGAAGTTTGAATTTTTTTAAAATTGAACTCGAAAATGAATGGATAGAAAATTGATTTAGAGTTATGGATATTTGATTTTTCTTGTGGTTCTCAATGCATTAACTAAAAACCTACCTCTATATACTTTTACAACTTTTGACTTTAAAATTGATTGATCGATCTCCTTTGGCTGAGTTGGAAACTGTAATGAATGCTGAACTCGACGAAGAAAAATTATTAAGAGTACTTATCACATGGGAGAAATTAATATCGGGGATTGGTATGATGTGACTCCTCTCTTATAACGATTATATATGTTATTTTATTTGAAGAGAGGATATCATTATAACAATCATATTCAATAATTACTCTGGTAGATATGTGAAGTTAAATTAAAATGGCCCATATTACTAATGGAACTGCTTCATTGAAGTCAAAGGTCTAATTAAAGTGAAATGCCCGAAAATTGTGATTTACCAAAATATGTGGAAGATGCCTTGCTGTTGATAAGAAAGATTAGGAAATTAGCTTTTTGCTAAATCGTAAAGGTTAAAAGGACTTTTGTAAGTCAAATAGAGCATAGTTGAAGTGGTCAGCTATTTATTCCCTTCTCTAGAGATTTAAAATTCGAGTCTCTCCTCTCAATTTGATATAATATGTCAAAAAAAATTGTTAAGGCTTGGTGTGAACTCGTATATAAGGGCGATTGAACCTTCTATTCAGTGTGTGAGAATAATTGTTAAAAGGTTTCTCCGGTGGCTTGACTTTTTTTTCTTTCACCGTGATATGGAGAGAGTATCTTCATGGGTAATGTGTTCGTTCGACTCCAAGTTATTGTTAACTTTAGGGGGCAACCGTTGTTAACTCCAAGTGAATTCTCAAAGATTAGGTATAGTTATGAGCAATTGTACAATGACTATTGTTTGTCTCAATTTGTAATCTTCAACTTCAATAGTGGAACTTGAACCTATATAAATTTAGGTGTTATTTACTGTCTTTTAATTTTTTTAATTTTTTTTTTTATTACATTATATATCGTTGTTAGATTTAGAGAGTTTAGAATTTATTACCCTTCAAATTCCCATAGATTCTTCTATTCATAAATATTAGAGGTATCTAAAAATTTATGGTCATAATTTAATTAGTGAAAACAAGTTTGAGTCTGTGTTATAAATTTGAATGTTCGTTCAAATACTTTCAAAATTTATATTTTTTTTCAGATATATGTGTGGTTGAGTTTCAAATTTAATTTGGGTGAGGGAGGAAAAAATGTTATCCTTTAACATTTTAAAAAAAAAATGTTATTTTTTAAAATATCAATTCATCTATTTTGTAAAAAATCTAACTAATAAATAAACTTAATTTTATAAATTAAAATTAAAATCGTTATTAAACTAACAGTTAATTAATATTAAATATGGATTAAAACAAAAGAAATTTCAATTTAAATATTTTATGAGTAATTTCGAAAATACCTAAATATTTTAAAAATGACATTTCTCATTAATCTCAATTTGAGATTAGTACATCTTGAGAAATTTCATTTTTATAAAAATTCAAAAAAAAAAATTGTTAATTTTTAAAAACCTCCCTTGGAAAATTATTTGAACTAATTTATATTTTAGCGATGTCTTAATTTAGACGCTTTATTTTTGTGAATATTAACTGGTTTATCTCTAAATCTTTCAATAATACATTTTCCCTATTCCATTCTCTAGTGCATGTCACCAGGCAGCACCAACCACATATCAAAATTCAACAAAATCTAGTTAAAAAATCATTTTCAAAAATAAAATTCCTCAATTCTCCTTATTGAGAAAAATTGAGAGCAATTCTCCTTAAAAAAATATTATTTTTTTAAAAAAAAAAAATCCAATCTTCATCAATAATAAACAGTTTGTTTAACATGGGTTGTTTATAGGTTCAGATCTCGACCTTCTTTTCTTTTTAATTTTAGGGTTTAAATATCTAGATAAATTTTCAAGTAGATATTGTAGCTCATGGAGAGAGATGAAAGGAGTGGAGCAAATGGTTTTGATCCTAGGAATGGAAAGGAACCTTTCAATTTGGAAGCCAACTGGGAAAAAAAAAGAAACCTTTTTTTTTTTTTTGGATTTTATGAGAAAAAATTCCTGAGAAAGACAAGACAGTGGCGTAGTTTATTGCTAATGCTAAACCGTTTTCTTGGAATTCGAGAGGTTGATAAAAGAGTTTCTATATAAACAAAATTCCTAAGAAATATAGGACATTAAATTGTCTCGAAAATCGGAGTCTTAAGGTAATTTCTTCCGAAAAATGTGGCAACCATTGAAATGACATATTTTTATATATTAATTATTTTAATATCAAAATTTTAAAAAAATTATCGAAATAGCAATAGTTCAATATTATATTGAACTAAAATAGATAAAAAAAAAACAATAAATTTATTGAAAAATAGCAAAATAATTTAGACAAAAAAAATCAATAAATTCATTGAAAAAAAAAAGAAAAATTACAAATTAGTTAGATATAAAATTGAATTAAAATTATGATATTCGGATAATTTTTTAAAAATTGTGACATTTCAGTAATTAGTATGTAAAAATATATTATTTAAGACAAATTCTTAGAAAAAAATAGAGTGGATCTTAAGGACCGAACTTCATTTAATAATATTATTAGTTGTTAAGAATTGTATAGTCTTCATTTAATAATATTATTAGTTGTTAAGAATTGTATAGTTAGAAAAGAAGTTGTAAAGTTCCATATTAAACACGGGTTTTGAAGACCAGTTTTCTCACCTATGGATGGGAAAATAGACATCAAATCAATAACTTATAATTTGTAGCCATTTAACTAGATATTTTTTTTTTTTTTAAAAAAAAGTCAATTAGCATAAAAAGTCGTCAAATCCCCTTCTACCCACTAATTACCATTTACACAAAATAAAATAACATCTTTATCCTTAATATATATAGAAGGAGGGATGTTTGAGAATCATTTTTAGACTACTATACCCTTTTTAAAATCTTAAAATTACCTTTTTAAAATCTTTTAATTACCTTTTTAAAATCTTTTAATTACTAAACATGCTATTGTTATTTATACTTCACTTTCAATATTAGGAAACTAGAGATAAGTCCATTATTATTAAAACCATTTTGTCAAAGAAAAAAACCTTCCATACAAATAAAACCAAATGAGATGCACAAGAAAAATTCAAAATTTCAGTTTTGTTACTAATATTGCAAGCACCATTATTGACAGCCACATCAACCTAAGTTTTGAAAATACTGTCAATTTTATTATTTATTTAACTTTATATTTTAATTTGATAAACTGAAAAAGAAAAGTTAAAATTTAATCAATAAAACTAAGTAGCTGAATAAAAAAAAAGGAATCCCCTAAATAGAAGAATAGCGTTGAGGCAATGAATTGTGCTAAGCAATGAAGAAAAAGGCATAAAAATGGGATATTCTCCGTTTATTGGCGGAACCAACATGGAAAAAAGGATTTCTCTAACTTTTTTTTTAAGATAAGAATCTGAAATAAATTATTTTTCAGCCCAAACCACAATTTTAAAATTTTAAATTATTATATATATTTGTTGAGTTTATTAAATAATTTATATTAATTATTTTAAAAGATAATTAAAAAAATGTTAATTTTTATCTATTTTGAAATTGAAATATAAAAATGTTTAATTATAAAAAGTCCTAATTCCACCCTACACCTATGCCATCTCTATCCCCTCCAAAGGAAAATTTGTAGCTAATGAAATTTTTTGGGTAAAGTACTCATTGTTGACTTTCTAAGCCAATTAATCTTATTCTTATTTTGATGATAACAAACGTGTTTTTTTTATTAATCAATTTTCTGTGTTTTGATAGTCCAATATGTAGAGAAAATTATAACGAGTCCAACGCAATTGGAATCAACTCAATCGGACTTCAAACGAGCAAGATATTGATTTTAGAAGATTGAAATTAAATTAATTATTTAAATCGGATCGTATATGGCAAGCTTCACTGATCTTATTATGCGCTCAAAGTACCATCCGTCAGATCAGATGGAATTCGAATTCAATGGTCCAGATTATTTGATATATTGATTAAAGAAAAGAAATTAAATCAGATTTATTTCCACCCGTTAGATCAGAGGTTGTTGAGATTGAAGGCCCAGATTTATTCAGAATTATAAAATAATGGAAAAAGAAAAAGGAAAGTCAGATTCGTTCTGCACCGTTCGATCGCGCTAAGTTCTCATCCGACGCTCCAGGATTTTTCTATTATATTATATATATTTCGGATTTAAAATAATGGAAAAAGAAAAAGGAAATTCATATTCAATCTCAACCGTTGATTTCTCCATCCAACGCTCCTCGTTCGCCCACGTCGCCAAGCGTGACTACACCCCCGGACGCGTCTGCTGCTTCGCTGACACGCGGGCCCCACCTGTCCCCCACTTGCTGATCTCCGCCTCTCTCTGGCTGACACGTGGCCATCTTGTCTTCCCAATGCAAGCTGTTGCTTTTTCTGATGCAATGAATTGTCACTTTTGCCCCTGTCTTTTTAGTCAATGCCAAATGTGTCCTGACCAGCTTTTTGTTTCCTGCTGACCAAAATTTTGAATCCCTCTCACAACGGTCTTCTGCCCAGAATGCCCCTGCTGACCGAAGATTTTATTAATAATATTATTATTATTAATTTCAAAATCAGAAATGGCTCACCCAATGACGTTTTGACACGTGGACTTCTCATTGACTTTTCTGGAAGCATTTACTACACTACTTTGGTTGATTATAATTATGCCCTTCCTGATTTAAATTTATATGAAGAACTCAAAGGATATTAACGTGATTTCATGACCTTCTCCATCAGCTTCATTTCTGGAAAAATACAGTCCGAAAATGGGTATTTTTCTTCCTCCAATTTGACAAAAATGGTGCCCCTTCTTCTTCTTCCATTCACACCATTGAAGTCAAATATATTTAAGAAGGTGGATGAACAGTAGAAAAACGGTAACATTTTTTTTTACCAATAAATTGAGATCGAAATGGCAGATTGAAGAATAACTAACCAAAAAAAAAATCAGAGGCTAAATTTCATATTGCTAAGTTCAAAAGTTCTCCATTTTTAATCATCCTTTTTTAGCCTTTTTGTGAGCATTAAGTGTAATTTACATAGCCATTGTAAGGGCTTTATTGGGGAGTGATTTCTCCATTTGTTGTGAGATTTAAACTTGTAAATCTACTCTTTTGGGAGAGTTTGTATTTGTGTGAAAAATTATAATTCACACGTTGGGTTTGTTCTTGAGCCCGGAAAAAGAACGGTTTGGGTTTGACTTTGATCCCATGTAAAAGAGTCGGGTTTGATCTTGATCCCGCTAAAAGGATTGGGTTCTACTTTGCTCCCGAAAAAAGTAATAAATTCCCGAGAGGCGCTCGGGGAGTGGACTAGGCCGGATTTTGGCTGAACCACTATACACCTTGGTGTCATTTCTCTAACCCTTTCCTCTTTACTTATTGCACTAATATACATTGCTAAATATTTATTATGCATATGAATTGGGATCATTACTTATCAACAATTGGAAATTAAATTAATGATTGATATTTTATTGTTTGAATTAAATTGAGAAATTATTGGTTGTTAGAAATTAATTGTGGTTTAATATTTCCAAGTATTATTCAAATTTAGTTTACTTTGTTAAAGGGAATTTTAGGTTAAAATCCATATTAAGTGTTTGAGCTTAAAAAAAGTCTAATTAATTTGTTAATTAGAAGTCATTAATCGAAAAAGTTTTAAATTAACCTAAAACCCTATTCACCCCCCCTCTAGGGTTGCTATACCGATCCTAACACTCATTTGGTCCCTGAGTTTTGGAACTCGTGTCTATTTGGTCCCTACGTTTTTAATTTGTGTTTAAGTAGTCTCTGAGTTTTGGATATTGTGTCTATTTGGTCCCTGCGTTTTAATTTGTGTCTATTTAGTTCCTGAGTTTTAAATATTGTGTCTATTTGGTCCCTGAGTTTTCAATTTGTGTCTAAATAGTCCCTGGATTATTATAAATAAGTTTAATTATTTCTTAATTTGTTAACTCATTAACATAATGTCGACTTAACGGTGACATAAAATGTTTAATTGATCAAAATACTGACATGAGATTAATAATTATGTCAAATTTTAGACCAAGATTGATGAAAGATTTATTCCTATCTTCGTATTTTGACCAATCAAACATGTTATGTCAACATTAAGTCAATAATATGATAAGAAGTTAATAAATACGTTAAATTAAGCACCAATTAAACTTATTTCTAATAGTTCTTGAAAATGTAGGGACCAAATAGAAACAGTATTCAAAACTCAGGGACCACTTAGACACAAATTGGCAACGCAGAGACCAAATAGACACGACATCTAAAACTCAAGGACCACTTAGACACAAATAGAAAACGCATGGACCAAATAGACACGACCTCCAAAACTCAGGGACTAAAGGGGTACTTTACCCAAAAATTTTCCAAATATAGAAGAAAAGAACATTAGAGATAACAATTAATTTATTTTATTATTAAATTCAATGATTTTAAGAATTAGGGATTTTTTTTTTGGGAAATTTACATGAATGTTATAATTGGGTGAAATATTTACAAATTTGTTAGGAAGTTTTTTTTTTTACAAAAATGTTAGAATTTCAAAAGTCGAGTATATCAGTCAATCTATTAGTATATCAGTCAATAATTAATAGTATATCAGTCAATAATTAATAGTATATCAGTAATATATAATAGTATATCAGTAATATATAATAGTATATCAGTGATAGACTATTAATGATCGACTGATAAACTATCATTGATATACTAATAGTTCACTGATATACTAATAATAATTGACTGATATACTCATAATTTTTATTCTAACATTTTTATAAATATTTTTTTTCCTCACAAATTTGTAAATATTATAAAAGTTTCTATCATATTTGAAATTACCCCATTTTTTTCTCATACAAATGAGGATTCTATTTTAAAATGGTATCAAAAGACAATTATGATTTTTTTTTTCCTTAAAAAAGAAGTTTATTTTAAATCATAGAGTATTTATAATAAATTTTTAAAGTCGTTTTTTCGTTTGAGTGGTTATTAATTATTTACTATGAATTTATATAAAAAAAAATCATATATTTTTAAGTTAAAAACATATATAATGAACTATAACACAATAATTATAAAACGTAATATGTGGACTGAGAAATTCATATTAAACACAT
Organism: Gynostemma pentaphyllum; assembly: GCA_028015215.1. Classification (NCBI taxonomy): domain Eukaryota; kingdom Viridiplantae; phylum Streptophyta; class Magnoliopsida; order Cucurbitales; family Cucurbitaceae; genus Gynostemma; species Gynostemma pentaphyllum. The sequence goes on along the minus strand of CM051346.1, from coordinate 41,867,769 downwards.
CTACAAAACAATTAGTATTTTTAGATATTACTTTAAATTAAAAGAAGAGATACTCAAATGTTCAATTTTATGAGAATTGGGGTTATATTCAGGTTTGACTATAAAACAATTATGAGAAACGAATTCCACTTAAAACACATTAAAAAAAATACTTATGTTATATTAAAAAAAAAACCAAACTTCTCTTAAAACACATTAAAAAAAATACTTATGTTATATTAAAAAAAAAACCACACTTAAAGTTATTATTATTATAATAAAATAAAATAAAAAAACAAACCACTTACGTTTGGAGGTTGTGATTCTTTGATCTTAACCATTGAGTCTTAAATTTTAAGACCATCTGTTTTCTAATTATTTAGGATAATCTTAAGTTTTGATCGTTCCCCAAAAAAAAAAAAAAATACAAATTTCATTATCTGACGACTAAATATGCTTCATTCTCATCTATTTGAGAAATCCAAAAAGGAATTTCATTTTCTTTTCCATATAATAGATTCATTGATCTCTCCAACTCTTCTTTTGTAAGTTCTCTTTCCTTTTCTCCACTATCTCCTTGATCTTCTATGCGTAAAAAAGAAATGTTAAAACTAATTAAAATCATTAAAAAAAAATTGAAGGTTTTTCAAAAATGACATTTTAAAAATTGATATTTTATAAAATAGTAAAAAATTTAAATTTTTTTGAAAATGACATTTTTTTAGACTGAGATCCACCAATCCCAGACCGAAATTAGTGAGAAATGTCAATTATGAAATATTTTGAAATATTTAATATTTTTAAATTACTCATTAAAAAAGTGATAACTATTAGAATATCAAATAAAAAGGTCTTCTTGATTTATTGGAGTTTATTAATTTTTTGAAATAGAGTGCGAAATTTTCCTTAGGTATGTGATGCAATTATTTTAACTTATTATTTAAGGGTAATTACTGAAATAACATATTTTTGTATACTAATTACTCAAAATGTTTGAACTTTTCAAAAATTACTCAAATAGCATAACTATTAAAAAAATTAATTTTTTTTAATAAATTCATTGAAAATAATAATAAAAAATATCAAATAATTCAATAAATTATTGACCTTAAACTTAAAAAACCAAAAAACAAACAAATGTGTTAAAAATACCTATGAAAAATAGTTCAAATAATTATGCTATTTGAGTAAGTTTTAAAAAGTTCTGACATTTTAGTAATTAGTATATGTAGATTTGTGCTATTTTAGACAAATTCTTTATTAATTTAAGGGATGATTAAAAAAATTATAGTATATGAATTAATTAAGGGTGTAGGTACTGAAAAAGTCTCACACAATAAACCACCCACAATTATATCACATTATACAATTATGAGATTTTTTTGCTCAAGTTTATTTGGTCCCTAAATTTAAAAAATTTATAATTTAACCCTTGAGTTTTTAAAAATTATTCAAAAGATAATCTCTAATTGTGAGTTTATGGGAGGGAAGCTGACTGACATTTTTAATTAATTTTATAATATTAATTATACAAATATATTAATAAAACTAATTGTATAACCACACAAACACTAAAACAAAACAAAAAAGATAAATTTTCAGTCACATAAGCAATGAAAATTTTATAAACATTTTTTCTAATCACATAACAATAATCAATAATATAAAATTAATTAAAAATATATAGAAAAGCTTTTCACTATCCTAACTAACACAAAATTAACGACAAAAACTATTTTAAAACATTTTTTTTAAATCGTATGTTAGGTTTTCAAAATGAGAATTTTCACTAGATAACTGATTTTGATATATATATATCATCACTTAAAACTATTTATAAATATAATAATTTTTTACTATGTAAATCATTGATTAACTTATATATCAATGATAAATTTAAAATATGTAATTTAATATTTATTCAGTGATTCACTAGATCAAATTTTATTATATTTATAAATATTTTTAAGAGACTACTTTTATAAATATTACTAAAAGAATTGGTTAGATTTACAATTGCCCCTTTTAAAATTTAGACCATAAATGAACACAGCTACCAGAAGTATTACTCATTAAAAATAATGTTTCTCCATACAAAAATATTGTTCAACTTGGGAACACTCCGTCGAAACTCTTTTCAATATCTTCTTCATATAAATATGCCAACACAAGCTAGTGGTTAGAGATCTACTCAATCACATATGTTCGAAAGTTCGAATCTCTCCTTTTTTTTTCAATTCAATAATTTAAATAAAAAACCTTCATATAAATTTTTAATGAAATGATAGATAATTTTATATACCAATTTACAATTAATTTAATTTATTTTTTCTTTTAAAAATTCCATTGAAAGTTTGATCAAATAATTGAGTAGGTAAGGAGACGAAAAATAAAACCATATAGTCTTACGGGGTAGTTTATTCATTTTTTGACAGTTTATTATTAATTTTTTAAGGTACAACAATAGCACAAAAGCACTAATTAGAATATAAAGAGTCTTGAAAATATTGCATAAAAAAGTCTTGAATTTATAAAACTTTTGTTTTTCTCTATTTGAATTTGCGGCTAATTAATTACTAAAAGAAAATTAATTTATAAAAAAAATTGTTTTGTAAAATTAAACTTACTCAACTAACGATTTGTTTATTTTGACTTCCATTTATTGTAATTACTCTTGAAATTATAGTCAAATTTCAAAAACATAAAATACATTTTAACTACTTTTGTAGTTTTAACTAGGATTTATTATAGTAAGAGTAAAATATATAAATAGCCACTTTTTAGATCTTTTTTTCCCCAATAGCCATGATATTTAATTCTTTTTTTTAGTCACATGTAAAGGTAAAATGTCTAAAATACCCCCAAGGTCAAATCAAACTCTCTTTCCTCTCTCCCATTCCCTCCCCTCCGTCCATTCACTTTCCCTTTTTTTTTTTTTTTTTTTTAATTTTAACCTCTCCCTCATATCTCTCTCTCTCTACTTTATTTTGAAAATATTTTCCCTCCCACTTTCCCCCCCCAATTTTTCTTCTATATATTAGAATTTCTCCTTCTCCCTCTCATTTTTTTTCATTTTTCTTTCATTTCTTCTTCCATTTCTCTCATTTCTTTATCAATTCTCTATAATTTTCTTTCCCAAATTCATTAACCTCTCATTTTTTTTCATTTCTTCTTCCCTCTCTCATTTATTTCTTTATCAAATCTCTATTATTTTTTTTCAAATTAACTTTTATTGATTCTTTCATTCTTTCTCTTTCTTTTTTATAAATCCACCATTTTTACAAATGTTCATCTCACAACTTTTACACTTTTTTAATTCCCTATCTCTTCATAATTTCTTCTCATTTTCGTTTTTTTTTTAATAAATATTTTTCACTGATTTTGTTATGAATCTCAAGATCTAAACTAAAAGTACCATGGATTTGTGAAAGGTATTTTTTTTCTTAATATTTTGTTTTTTGCTATACATGTAATGCATGCAATATATTTTTTTTTTTTTGCAATATACGTAATATACATATTTTGTCTCTCGTCTTTGCTTTTGCGTAATGTAATGTCCGTACTATACGTACTATACATAATATACATTTTTCTGTGGTCTGTTTACATATATATTTTGTGGTCTCTCGTTCTGTTGTTGTTTTGCTATACAATATGTAATATACGCAATATACTTTTTTCTGATCTGTTTAAACATATATCTGTTGTAATATACGCGCTATACATAACTATGTGTTTTTCTTGATATACAGTTTGTAATACACGCAATATACGAAATAAACATACTATACACAACTATGCGTATGTCTTGATGTACAGTCTATATCACACGTAATATATGATATATACGTACTATACACACACATGAATTCTTCTTGATGTACACAACTGTACTACACGTAATATACGATATATACGTACTATACACACCTATGAGTTTTTCTTGATGTACACCCACTTTCTTTTATGTTCGTTCTATAATATACGCAATATAATATATATTTCTTTTTGTTTTGTTTGCATATTAAGTATCTTGTTTTGTACATTTAGTGTTATTGAATTAACACTCTTTTTTTTTCATTTGCAGGTTATATGGCATGTATATTACGTATAAAGACGTACAAATGAAACACTATACTGAGCGTTATACGAACACTATGGATGCTATACTAACTATACCAAAATAATATACTAAAATGAATCAGAAATTGAATTAAAAATCGAAATATGTAATATGAAAATCAAAATGCAAAAATAATAAAAATATAAAACAAATGCTAAATACATGAAACACTATGGACGCTATACGAACTATACCAAAATCTGGGAAGAAAGAATGTATTGGGAAAGAAAAATGTCAGACTGTCAGACCGTACGTGTCAGACTATATCTGCCATACGAAAAGGGCAAAATAGGTATATTGAAAAATCAAATAGTAAAAGTGACTATCTAAAACTTTTTTTAAAAAAGGTGGCTACTTTGATATTTTTGATCCAAAAAGTGGCTAGTTTGATTTTTCCCCCTTTATTAAAGTTTATAAAAGCTAAATTATAAAATAAAAAATTATTGGTAAAAAATGTTTAATTTTTATAGACAGAAAATTAAAAGAAAACAAAAATATAAGTGAGGCTATAGTTTTAAAAGTTTAGTTAAGATTTAAAAATGTTTAGGAAAAACTAAATTTTATCATCAAACAAATTTAAAAATTCAAACTTCAACTCAAGAAATTGAACCAATCTATTTAAAAATCAAAAAGTCAAATCCTAAATGAAGTTAATAAAGTTTTTTCTTTAAACAAAAAGTTAGGCAAAAGAAAAAACAAACAATTCGACGTCAAAATGGTTAAACCAACGTGTAGCATACGCAATTAATGTCTATATAAATACGCAATTAATGTCTATATATAAATAGTAATTGATAATGTGCTATATGCTTCCTCTCTATCAGATAGAGTTTCGTTTTATTTTGTCAATTTGTTGGACAACTAAACTAAAGTTGACAACTTGTATTTTATTTGGATCACTCTAAAGGGTAGGTTTGGTATGCGAAAATGAAAATGTGTAGTTTAGAATTGTGATTTCTAAAAATGAGAAATATAAGAATGTAAAGTACGTGTTTTAATGGTATGATAATCAAGTTCGGTCCTAAGAAAATAAGGGCCCGGTGCAAAAAATAATTTTGGGCCCTATATCATATAACTTTAATGCGACAAAATTAAAAACATATATGACAAAAATTTATGAACTTTAATCAAAATGCTATAGTCATTTGACTGAGCCCTAATGGGCTAGCCGCCGGCTTGAATATTTGTAGCAATTTTTTTTTAATTCAATGTAAAATCAAACTCAAAATTGGCCCCCCAACATTTGACTAAGCCTATGTAGCCGGCGTGAATCGTAGTAATTTTTTTAATTCAATGTAAAACAAGACTCAAAATTGGGGCCCCCAAAAATTAGGGGTCCGGGGCGGTCGCACTGCTCGCACAGTGTCAGGACCGCCCCTGATGATAATGAGAATTGAATAGTGAAAATAAATGTTGAGTGTAATAATAATATGTCAATCTCAATAATAAGATATATGTTAGTCCCATTAATAAACACAAAATCCCAAGATATTACCGGCAAGTAATAAGAAAAGTAAAGTTTTTTACTTTACCTAAATACGGTACGAAAAAGATAATATGATACTCGATCAAACTTATCTCTTCTCACACTCAATTGGTGTCAAAGAAAATAATTAAAAAAAAAAAAAAAAGTTTAGGGTTTAGGGTTTAAATGAATATATGTTTATAAAAATATTTAAAGAATCAGACTGAAGAAAATTTTAGTATAATAATTCAAGAAGAAAAGAAGAAGAAATCAAATCTAAAATAATATCAAATATTTGTATATAAAAAAAATATTATACTATTTAAAATTAAAAACATGACGATAATTCTAAAGTAATATCAAATTATACACACACGAGAGAATTTTAATAGATAATTAATATTAAAAGAAAAAACAACAATATAGAAGAGAAGAAATAAGATACAACTATTGAAAAAGAATGGGGGAGGAATTTGTCGAAGAAAAATAGTAGAAAAGATGAGATGAAGAACTTGAAAGAGAGTAAGAGCAAAACAAAGAAAAGGTAGAGAAAGAGATGGAAGATAATAACATATAAAAATAAGCAGATGAACACAAATAATCAAGGGAAAAAGACATTTTAGTCCCTAGGTTTTGAGTTTGTTTACAATTTGGTCACTGAGTTTTCAAAACCGACATTTTTACCCCTGAGTTTTCGTTTTGCTTTTAATTTGGTCCCTACAATCAAAATCTGTGAAGTATTTAGCAGAATGATGACATGGACATTAAAATAATTATTTTATATTAATATTATTTATGATATGACATATTTTAATTGAGGTGGCAAGATTATTGAGTATTATATTAATATCTATTTTTAAATTTTAAATAATTATCTATCTCCTCCTGAACCCTCTTTCATTGTCTCTCTTTCTCTCTCCTCCTCACATCACCACCCCCCCGCGTTTAAAACAAAATGAAAGCAAACAAGAAATCTCAATCGCTTCAAAGTGATGATTCATTGGCACGGATTGAAGATGTTTAGATTTTGATTGTTTTTTCATCTAACTAATTTATCAAGTTTGTCTAATGATGATCTCGAAATCTCATTTTGTCATTAGAGATCAACTCATATAGATACTTTGAATTCTCATAAGCTTTTTTAGATATGAGAAATTGAAAAAGCAAACATGAAAATGAAACATGTAACGACAGATCGGAGGTAAAATCCCAAAATGAAACACGTACTTGAGTGTTGAGAAGATGGAGGAGAGAGTAAGGAAAGAGATAACTAAATAAAATGTTAATATAAAACCCATTAATATACCCACACACGCATTTAAAATATATCATGTCAGCAATAAAATTAATATAAAATAATTATTTTAATGTCTACGTCAGCATTCTGTTAAATACTTGACATGACCCGTCCCAATAACCCCCCTAAACACTCGAGACAACATGTGTCGATGGTAAGCGAAAACTAATGCCAGCGCATATCATCAAGCAGAACTAAAATAACCAGTTAATCATCAATTTAAATTATACTTATTTAAGAAAATTTTGGTAGAATTCTGTTTATTTTTCGAGTAAACCCACGTGTAATTATATTTACATAATTCTGCATATTCTATAACGAGCCTCGCCCTCAGAAATAACTCAAAATCAGTCAAACACGTTAATTCTTATTTTACTAACATCATGAGAACATTTACACGATTGTTCAACTAGAAACATCTTCACCTAACCAACTAAACTCAAAAATCATAAAACCACTTACTCTTTCACGAGCAATCACCGACACTTATAAATAGACATGTACAATCACACAAAAATGCCATACATAGGCTAGCTGAAGATGAAACCAAAACTAGTGGCACAAACGTCTCTCGTTAGGCTTGTCCTTAAAACTCAGGAGCTACCTGGAGGGGGGGAAACAAACATGGAAAATCATAAGCAAAAACTCAGTGAGTGGGATCCTTTATAACTAACATATACTTTTGAATTAAATATCGTAGAAAACACGACTTTTAGAAAACGAATATATTTCTGAGCAAATCACTTTTCATACATAATAAAAACTCATAGCTAGCGAGTTCATGTAATAATATCATATTATAATCATATAATAGAAAACCGACACCAAACGCATAGCCACAACTGGTCATACTACACACAAGATAAATCAAGTTATGGAACAGAGCAACTAATTACACTGAAATTGGTCATACGCACGCAGAGCTGCCCCCAAAGGGCTATTCACCCTAACATACGGCCCAAAGCCTATGTGTATGCTAAAGTAGGTCTTCTGAAAGCTGAACTAGTGGGTACGATAATTTAGTGGTTTGATAATAGCTTATGAAAACTGTTATATAACTTGGAAACCATCATAAATCCATGGAAACTAATACTTTTTCCATAATAATATAATGTCCGGTTTCGAAAGATTATTCATAAGTAATCGTAATTCACATAAACATAATTTGTAAATCTTAAAAACACATGTATAATAGGCTATTCATAATATATAAGCTAACTTGAAATTTATAAACAAAAAGTTATGGATAGTTCAAAAAAAACATTTTAACCACTCACAAAAACTTTCCCATTTACGATCCCGGGTTATCAGCGGTGCCAATCTCTGTATCACCTGAAATATATATTGAATAAAAAAAACCTATTAATAATCTTTTAGTATTTTTAAATATTAGAAAAACGTATTGAAAACACATAAAATGACGGTTAATATCCCAATGGCTAGAGTTTCACTTTTCCTTCAATTACTACACTTCCAATATACTTTTCAAACCAAATAACATCAACCTTGAAGCTTAGCAAAAATCCACCAAATGAAGAATTGGGTTGAAGAAATCACTTACCAACAAACAATTATACCACAAATTAAACTCAACACTTCACAATTTGTCGTTATTATCGAAAATTTCCAATTTTCCTTTCTTTTTCTTTTTTCCCTTTTTCTTTCTTTTTCCCTTCTCCTTCGTTCCCTGCTCTCAGCCGCTGCACCAAAAATTCAGTTTGGGTTTTAATTTTTTTTTTTACAACTCTCTAGCCATGTGGCATGACGAATCAAGCCAAAGCCATGCAATTTTTTTTAAATAAGTGTTTACAATACTTCACAGATTTTTTACGGCAGGGACTAAATTGAAAGCAAAATGAAAACTCTGAGGTAAAAATATCGGTTTTAAAAACTTAGGGACCAAATTGTAAACAAACTCAAAACTCATGGACCAAAAGTGTCTTTTTCCCAATAATAAATATTAGGGGTGAAAGAAAAAATCGAAAAACCGGAAACCGGAAAAATAAACCGGACCGAAACCGTAAAAAATCGAACCGTCCCGGTTTTCATTATTCAAAAACCAAACCGAATCGGTTAAAACCGGAACCGAACCGGCATCTAAAAAAAAAAATTAAAAATCCCATACCCCTTCCCTATTTCCCCATAATTTTTATTTATTTGTTTTATTTTATATACTTATTTATCACTTTATTTTAATTTATATTTTATATATTTATTAATCTAATTTTTTCAACTTAGTTTTTGTTTATATTTGATTTTATTTTGTTCATCCTTTAATGTTGGAGGATTTTTTTTTAAACTAAATGCAAACGTCCTATACTAGAAAAACCGAAAAAACCGAAAACCGAACCGGTAAAAACCGTTCAAAACCGGACCAGTCCCTATTATAAATCGAACCAGTCCCGTTTTTAAAATTAATTGAAAAACTGGACCGAACCGAACCGGTTTCACCCCTAATAAATATAACAGATGATCATGGAATAAAAATTAAATTCTTTAAAATAAAATAGTATAATAATGTATTGAGGATATATATATATATATTATACAAAGTGTTGGGGTGGGGATTGAACTACTTTTTTTAGGTTAGAACTATTTGTCTTAACCAACTGACTATGCCTAGTTGATAATTTTTTTGGGTATATTTTATTTTATTTTTTTGGAGATATTATATCAAATTAAGAGAGGAGAGATCGAATTTTCGACCTCATGTGAAAAAAATATGTGTCATATAACAAGAATCTGAAGTATGATTTGTGGCTGAAAAGTGAATAAACTAAAATGATTATTATATTTTGATTAGGACCATTTAAATCTGGCAATGTTCGAATAACTCTTTATTTTTATCATTTGTAGGCTAGTGGGGTTGGGCCTCCAATTCTGACCCAAACAACTTGGGTCGAATCCAAACTTTTTTTCATCAACTTTCATAGTCTCTTCGTATCTTACAATTCACAATTATTCTTTATTAAACTACATCTCATCTTAATCAAATTCATTTCAGAAAATTATTCTTAAATTCTAGTACTTACTCATAACCTCGTTTTATATCGTTAAATATTATTAAAAATATATATAATAATATCATTGAATTGAAAATGTTTATTAGAGAAATTACAAAATTCAATAATGCCCCCCCTAAAAATGGAGGCAATCATTATATTTTTGGAATTTCTGAAGAGGGTTGTAAAATTGACCAAAGTTAAAAAAAGAAAAATTAGAAGTTGAAACATGTTTTCTCTCCATCAATTACAAAGGAAAACACTCCTTAAACTGTGGTTCATTGAAATGTGAAGCTTGGGAATATATAATGAGTGAATAAGATTGTTGAGAATCAAAAACCTATGTTTTTATTACATAAGAATAGGTTTTGGATTTGAGAGAACATGTAGTAATATATATTTGGTATGTGAGAATGAAATTTGTAATATATAATTTAGATTTTGATAGATATTTAATCAAAATTTGTTCGCTAATAATTAAAAGAAAATGAGGCATAATTTAGTATATTTTAAAATTAAGAAATGACTTAATCAAAATTAGAATTATTAAATTTTAATATATATATATATATATATATATACTTCAAGCACTAAATAATATATTTAGCCATTTTATTCTAATGCATCTAATTTTATTTTATTTTTTGCAAAATATGACACTTTTCATTCTAAATATGAAGCATCTATTGATTTTTATTTTTATTTTTTGAGCAAGAAGCAACTATTGATTGCACACTTATTAAATTTGTATATTCAAATCATCATATAAAAATATTTCGGAGATGACTTCGTTGTCAGCCACATGTTTTAATATTTCATAAATTGATCACTTTCAATTTTACACTTAGTTAAAGTATGTTATCCGTTAAGCTTTGGTATTATCTCAGTTTCATCTCATTTCATGATGATTCTCAAGGCTCAACTTCATTTGTTTACCTCAATATGAATATAGTTCAATTGGTTAAGTGTCTACTTTATCTATTTGAGATTGAAGATTTGAGTTATCCCTCCCTAATTTTATAAAATATCTATAAAAAAAAAAAAAAATCACTTCTCCCCCAATGCCTCAAATCGATTTTTTTTTAAAAAAAAATAGTCTCAATATTTAAAAAAAGAGTATTTTTCATACTAAGATTCATCCATCTTAATACTAAGAAATGTCATTTTTTAAATATTTCAAAATATTTGCTATTTTTAAAATTACACATAAAAAGTGTTATGTGTTGAAATTTCTTTATTAAATATTTAAACTAATAAAAAGTTGTATTAATTTATTTTTAATTTCAAATAATTTTTAATTTCATAATCACAAATGTCTATATCCTTTCCTTATTAACCTGAGTTTTTGTGTGAATGGAAATTATTTTAGCTCCAATTACAAAATTTATTTCATGAAATTTGCATACAAAAAGGAAGAGGGAGGGAGGAGGAGGAGAAAAGGCTGGGTGTGAATCTATCTAGTTGAGAAATGTGTAGACACAAGATTCAAAGTCAAGATTCATAAATTTACTCAAATTCTTATATTTTTTTTCCTTTGTCGTAGGCTTGAAATTCTTTCTGCATCCAGTTTTAAGAATGTGACCTAATAAGTAATATCATTAGATAGGTTAAATTATGGCCGGTCCTAAGAAAACCGGCCCGTGCAAACATATAATTTTGGGTCATCTATGATATAAATTTTACTATAAAAAATCATAAATATATTAGAAAAAAAAAAAACTAATTAATTTTTAAGGTAATAATTTTATTATTAAAATCAAAACAAATTAGAGTTAAATTTTACGAAAAATATCAATTTACATTCCTAAAATTTACACGGTGCATCAATTTAAACCCTAAATTTTCAAATGAATCAATTTATACCTTGGACTTTTTCAAGTAAATCAATTTAAACCCACATAATAATAAAAATAATTAAAATTTAATTACTAAGTCACCAAAAGATAAAAATAACAAAACGTCTATGACTTAATTATAAAAACGTCCAACCTCAACTATGAAAAAACTCAAATCCTAGTTACTAAAGTAAACGGTACAAAAATGTTCAAACTTGACACCACAATGGTCAAATTTAGCTATAAACAATATTTAACATAAATATAAAATTAATTTTTAAAAAACTGACTTTATTCAGATTTAAAAACGCTTACATCTAATTAAAAAATTCCAAAACTAATAGTAATTTTACTAACAAAGAGTATAAATTGATTACATTGAAAATTTAGGGTTTAAATTGACACACCTTGTAAATTTTAGTGGTATAAATTGATTTTTTTTTCCCTAAATTATATTTAAAAAATTATCAATATTTCTTTTGATTTAATAAAAATAACAAAGTTAAAATTGATAGATTGTTTTAATTGAAATAATTAGAAGAAAAAAAATAAAACAAAAGCAAAATTGATCAATTTTTTTAATTGAAATAAATAAAAGTGAAGAAAAAATTTGATTCATTCGGGAATCGAACCACAGACGCTTCGTCGATAGCATGAATTATGATACTACATTTGAATTTAAAATTCTGGGGCAGTGAATATTCAGGGGCCCTGTGCAATCGCCCACCCTCTAGGCCGGCTCTGATTACCAGGGGCGGTCCTGACACTGTGCGATCGCCTCGGGCCTCCTAATTTTAGAAAAAAAATTTCAATTGTTTCTTTTTCATTCAGTTTGTAATATTTATGTTTACAACAAAATGGGCCAAGCCCATTAGAGCTTACTTGAATCAACGATTTGTTTTATTTTTATAAAAAAATAAAAATAAAGTACAATGTCACTGACGACACGTAGACAAAGGGTAGAAGAAATTTATGTGATTTAGAGTCTTAAAATCATCTTTTTTTTGGGGTAGTGGTAAAGGAAAGTTGCAATTTATTATTATCGGCTATGTATACTCAATCTAATCTCAAATTTTTTGTTTATTTTTATCATTTGATTTTTTAAAACAATCATAATTTTAAAACAAGTTCATGTTAAATATCAATTGGTCTTGATTTTATTAGTTTTTCATAACATAAATTAAAATAAATTAACTATAATAGTTAAATTTTATTACAGATTCTTCGATTTTGTTACCTAGAAAATATCAATTTGGTTCTGAGAAGCGTAAAAATTGAGCAATTGACTCAATCTCAAAAAGGATCTTTTGATAAGTTCATTATATTAGGAACGTGCGTGGGTGAACAAAAAAATGATGTTGACAATCAATTAGTAGATGATCATGATATCCATATAAAAGATCAAGGTAATTATGGGCATGGGCGGATCTACTAAGGGGGTTAGGGGGCAGTTGCCTCCCCTAAATTTTTTATTTTTTTTATTTTTCTAATGTAAAAATGAAAAAATTATAAGTAAAAATTTGACTTTTTAATGTATTTTATATATTTTTCCCCCCCAAATTTTTTAGAAATATTTGTATATAGTTTTTGCCCCCCCTAAAAAAAATTCCTGGATCCGCCCCTGATTATGGGGATGATAAAAATTTAGATGGTCATGACATACGATCAAGTATGTCACAAGAGAAACTTAATGAATTGGCTTTGATATCAATCAAGAGTAAAACTTTGAACGCATTGATATCAAAAGTTTAATAGATGATTTTGCATCTCAATATTCAAGGAGAACATCACTTTTTAAATGAAGGTTATAATTACTTATTGATTAAAGTTCATAATTTTTTATTTTGTAATTTTGTCGTAATGAAGTTATATGCTATAGGGCACAAATTTATTTTTTGCACCGGACCCTTATTTACCAAGGACCGGCCCTACTGATACCCACTATATCCATAACTTAACCCAAAGGGTAAACATAAATTTAATTATATATATCTCAACAAATATATTTGGATAAATTTCTAAATAAATATAAACCATATAAATTTATATTTAAAAAATCACTTCAAAGAATGTATAAAAAATGCTTTTGAAAATTTTATAGTGTTATTTTTTAATTAAAGAGGGATTTTTTTAATTAAAAAATATTAATTAAGTAATTTCTCTAGATGTACTTTAAAATATTTTTAAGTGTTTTTAAATTTTTAAAAAAAAAAACTTTTTAACAAGTAGTCAACTATCTATCACGAAAATTTTGAATTTTTTTTAAATATTTAATTAAAATAATGTTGAGAATATTTTGGATTTTTTTTTTTTTGAGATTACATCAAATTGAGGAATGAGAGACTCGAACCTTCGACCACACAGAAGGAAGTAGGTGCCTTGACCAGTTGAGCTGTGCTCCAGTTGGCATAATATTTTAGATGTTAATTAGTGATTATAAGATCAAATCCATCATTTTTATCAAGTAGTTTTTTAGATGTTAATTAGTGATTATACATCCATTATAAAATGCATGGAACCCATTTAATATGGACTTGGTCCCTAACTTTATGCAATTTACCAACCTTTTTCACAAGATGCACGAATCCACTTTATGGAAAAATACACATATATCTCTATTAAAAATATATATATAATTCCATTTTTCATCGCTTTGAATGAAGAAAAAAAATCTCATAATAAAAATTTAAATACAAATATAGTAAAAAAAAAATTACAATGAGATAAAACTTAATTAATTTTTCAAAATGACTTAAAATTCATAGAGTATATTAGTTTGAGTGGTAAAAACTTGTTCCTTATAATCAGGATGATGAGGTTCAAATCTCACCAATCAATTTAAAAAATAAAAACAACTTAAAAATAATTTATATAAAACTAATATTTTTTTTATTTCTACTTTCCTTTTATATCCCGAGAAAACAAACCTTATAGTTTTGATAAAATGTTATTATTGCCATTCCAAATAAATATGAAATAAGTTAATCAAAATGGTATAAAATTTTCGATATTAAATATAGCAAAAATATTATTTAATTATGGAAAGAAATGTAAGATTTGCGTCACAAATCAAATAAAATAAATTTGCAATTATTCGCATTGATTATAAATTTTGCAAATTGTTCGAGATCGACGGCACAAAATCAATGCATCAATAAAAGCGAACCACACGCTCTTTTCTCGCACGTGCATATACACGTAGACGACATGTGTCCATTGTTCTTGACGATCTTGGCAACCGTGTTAAACACGCGATAAAAAAACAAGAATAAAAAATTAATTAATTAGTGAGAGAAAAGAAGAAGAAATGCCACCACTTTTCTTTCAAAAAGAAGAAGAGGAAATATTATTCCTGCGCTCAAAAAGGCGTTTCCTTTTCCTATTGATTCTTCTTATTTTCGTTTTTGAATTAAAACCCATTAACAAACTGTAAGTTCTCAAATTGGGTTTTTCTTTTTTATTTGAGTTTGAGTTTGAAATTTTTTCATTTTTTTCATGTTGTTTCTTTCTTGGTTTTTTCATTGTGATCAGAAATTCTCTCTTTTGTGAGCTTCTGTTAGATTGTTTGATCCTTGAGGCATGGCTTCCAAGCTTGTTTTGATTTTGGTTTTTATCATTGATTTGATTGCTTTTGCACTTGCTGTTGCTGCCGAACAGAGAAGAAACACTGTGAGTTTTTCATTTTTTTTTCAATTTACAAGTTTATTTAGGATTTTTATGCTGTTTGATATTATATTTTTTCCTAGTAATTTGATGGGAAATTTGAAACGATTTGATGATTCCTGGTTTATTATACCGTAAATTTCAAATGGGTTTCTTTTATATGGAATTCCCGCCAACCCCACTGGAAGATTTGTATAGGTTATTCTTAATATTCCTCGGGTTTATCTTAAAATCAAATTGACAAAGAGAGAAATGACTCGGGATCTTATAAAACCTTGTCAGGTCCCCTTATCTTTTCGACATGAGATTCTTAGCGGTCATGAGTTTATGATTAGCAAAATTTTGAACTTTATCAATGTCCACAAATCTTAAGATCATGTTTAAAGCAAAGTTGAAAACTTACAAGTTATATATTTCATAAGGGGGGAAAAGAGAAGTTTCCCTTTTGTGAAGCCTTATATGCTTACTCTGATATAAAAGACTGATGATTACTTATATTCAAGCTGTGGCAAAAAAAATCATGTTGTTAATAGCTCATTAAGAAATTAAGTGAATATCGGCATCTTGTTGGCCGGAGGAGTTTTTTCGATTTTTTTTCATGGTTGGGTTGGAGGAGTTGGACAGTATGGTATATTGAGTTCTTAATTGAGACTATTGATATGATAGTGACCCTAATTTTATATGGAAGTGTAGACTGAGTTTAACAAATTTATTTGTATAAGATCATAAACTATTAGATAGTGATGGCAGATCCGTCTTTCTGTTAAGAGTGGAGTATGCTTGTATATATCCTATTCCTGATGGAACTTCCTTCTCTGGCAGGCCAAAGTCGTTCAAAGTCAAAATGCGGCTTCAAAATATTGTGCCTATGATTCTGATATTGCAACTGGTTTAGGTGTGGGTTCATTTCTGTTGTTATTTGTTAGTCAAGTCATTATAATGGTCGCAAGTCGATGCTTATGCTGCGGAAGGGGTTTGCGTCCCGGCGGTTCAAGGGCTTGGGCAGTGACCCTTTTCATCACTTGCTGGTATATATCATGGCCTAACCTTCAAATTTTACTTGTTTGGTTGTGTTTGACTTTGAAGTCGAAATACTTGTCGATAATGACTAATGTTTTTACTCATAAGTAAATTTTGAAATAGCAGCTTTCTGATTAAGATTTTGATTAGTAGTTCTAAACCTCGATATGGTTTTCTAGAGGCAAAACAAACAAACACACTACCCATTTGAGTGTGACATTTTAGTCAGAATCTCCATTTGTCAAGATAGTCTTAGAGTCTATCATGTTACGCAGTACGCACCTTAATTTCAAATGGCTCTTAAATTTTTTACATAATTAGTAAAATAATCTTTAAACACTAATTTGAAATGCTTGCTTTATGATTCATAATTTATCTTTTATAGTAAGATTGGATATTTTTATTGAAGTCGTTTCTTCTTCCAAAAAACACTGGATAACACTGCATGATAATTTCAATCAAAGACATAGAAGTGAAGGCATTGTTGAAATTTCAAGATCATTATAACCTGTTATATATTTTGAAAATGCAGAATCCATCCGTTACTTGTAGAATTTTAGTTAGATGTTGTTTTTAATTCACCAGTAAATATAATGTGTACCTTGGATTTAAGGAAAAAAACTCATGGGATATTTGTTATCGCCTTTCCCCTTCCCTCAACGAGGCATTTTGCCCATTTTCTATTTCCAAAAGGATCAAAATCAAATTCTGTACTCTGTTTTTGGTGATTTGCATTGACATATTTTTCAGGGTTTGTTTTTTAATCGCCGAGATATGCTTGCTGGCGGCATCTGTGCGAAACGCCTACCACACCAAGTACGTGAGTTTTCTAACGAGTGATGTGCCTTCATGCAAGATGTTGAGGAAGGGAGTGTTTGCAGCCGGGGCTGCTTTCATTGTCTTCACGTGTGTAGCAACGGAGCTGTTTTATGTTAGCTTTTCCAAGGCTAATACCCAGACCACCTCCTCCTATGCCAAAGACACTGGCATTAGGATGACAAATCTGTAAATGAAACTCCTTTGTTAAGAGATTGGATTGATGATAGATTAGTCTAATATGTTTTGTTCATATGAAAATGAACTAGTGGAGTAACAGATCATTTGTTTAGTTACTGATGTACAAATATGAATGATACTTTTGAGTGAAGCTTTAATTTGTGGATCTTTTAAGACTGCTGTCAATAATATTATGTCTTATTTAGAATGAATGTTATGTAGTGGAATAGGATCTCCGCTCTACTTTTTGACGTGTCATATTTTATTGAATCCAATATATTAGTTGGATCTATATATTTATTCTCCTACTTAATTTCTTTTATATAATAATAGTGTTTTTAATTTTCATCTTTTTTTTTTAATTTAATAAATTTTCATCTTAATAACTAAGAACTCCTACTTATAAATATGTTTTTTTTATATAATATAACAAAAATAGAGTAATGAAAATTAATCACGTAAGTTACATAGTTGAGTTGCATTTCCAAGTTAATCGTTGGTTTGGTTTATTACCATCATCATGGTTATTGTAATCATTTTAGGGAAATTATAATGAATTAATTACACTAATAACCAATTTAATTCACCTAATTTCAGTTGTAATGGTTGTTTCATATTAATATCATATTTACTCATAAAACACCATTTATGGTGGCGATTTTGGTAGATTCCGATTTGAGTGTTACCTTATTACCCTTTTATCTCTCCTAATAATTATGTCTCATTAATTACATATCATTTAATAGATCAGGGGTATGTTTCGTCTTTTCACAATGTAATTTAATTTTTCTGGTGGTGGTTTTGGTTAGTTTTGATTTATATATAAAAACTTGTGTTTTTTTTAAATAAACAAAATTAATGTGTCCATTACTGAAATTAACCCAATTATAATCTTATCAGTTTTAAAATATAAAATAGAATTTTATTCATATGACTGAAATAGTAGGCATATTTTTAATAAGGTTAGCTACCATATGACAGACATCAGTATTTTAGTACATGATAATGGTAAGAAAAACAAAATAAATAAATATCATTTAGATCCTTACACTTTTATTGAAGTTTCATTTTCGTTCCTGAACTTTTAAAATTGGTGTTTTTAGTCCCTCGATTTTCAAAAAGTTATCTTTTTAGTCATTCTGTTAAGTTTTCCATTAGTTGACCGTCAGTTGCTAATGTGGCAGGTTGACGAGGCAAATTTTAAGTTACGTGGCATTTAAAATTTGTCACGTCATCATCACTTTGTTTGGTTGTCAGGTTTGGGTTGTTAAGCAAGGTGTTGTTAAACAGGGAGTTGTTAAGCCGGGGTTGTTAAATAGAATTTTGTTAACACTGTGTTTGGTACAGTGAGTTTGTTAAGTGTAAAATCTGTTTAAATGGTGAAAATGGATAGGTTTGTTAAGAGGGGGTTAACAAACCCATCATATTGGGTTTCAAAACTGGGAAACAAACACAGGTTAGGGTTGTTTAACCCCCAACTCACTACCCAAACCTGGCAACCAAACGCCCCCTTGCCATGTCTACCTACCACGTCATCAATAATGTTACATCAGCGACTGACGGAATGACTAAAACATAGGTTTTTGAAAGTTAGGGATAAAAAACTCCACTTTTGAAAGTTCAGGGACGAAAATGAAACTCGTGTAAAAGTTTAGGAACCAAAAATGTAATTTACGTATTTTAGATCCCAAAATTAATTATACATTATCTTATGTGTCAATGTTACTATATCTTCTAACATTGACTCTTTCATATAATTTACAACTAATTCCACTAGCAATTTTGAAATCATCATAGTATAAACTAATGACATGTTTAGGTACTGTTTTGAAAACAATTTTTTGAACTTTTAGTTTCTTTATATAGTTTTTTTGTGTAATATTTAGAGTCATTAATCTATTTGAAGAAAAATAACTAAATAATTTTATAAATAGATGACCAATAAAACTATCTAAAAGAAAATAACTTTAAAAAAATAGTAATCAAATATATATACTACCGAAGTAACAAAAGATTGAGTATTTAAAAAAATATTATCAAGTATGTTTGGAAAAAGAGGCTATTTCTAAAATTTGAGTATCATACATATACCAAACTACTTATAGTAACTCTTGACTTAAATCAATGTCATTTAAGTAAATATGAAACAACCTAATTCTAATTTCCATTAAGTAAATGAGATCACTATTCCTAATCTAAAATTTGCAACGACAACTAAAACAAAGAGATTAGATTGATTTAGGAATGATAAAATAGGCTTAAACTTGTATTGATCCAACACTAAAAATCAGTAACCTTACCCAACTTAGACCTAATATAATGTAAGATATGACCCGACCCAAGTCAACAGAAATAGTAAATTATTAGCTAATATTAAAAAAATTACAACTTTTCTACTTCACAAATAAAAGCTACCATCCACTACCAATTCCTAAGAAAAATAAATAGGAAGATAAATACCCACAATATACACAAATTAATATTTTTTTTTTTTATAAATATCCTCGTTTAATGACGTATAACAATTTTAACATGGGGTAAAATACAATTTTGATCCATTAACTTTCACTCGAGTTTTATTTTCGTCCATAAACTTTTAAAAAATGGTGTTTTTGGTTCCCCCCGACTTTTGAACACCTGCCAATAAGGCTAGTTTTTCAAATATTACTATTTTGGTCCCTAAACTTTCACGCGAGTTTCATTTTTCGTCGCTTAACTTTAAAAAGTAGCTTTTCGGTCCCTTGACTTATAAAAACCTACGTTTTTAGTCCTTCTGCCAGTCGCTGATGTGACATTATTGATAATGTGCCAGACGAACGTGATAAATTTTAAGTGATGATGATGTGGCAAAGCTGACGTAGCAAATTTTAAATGCCACCTAAATTAAAATTTTCCCATCAGCTTGCCATGTCATCAATAATACTACATTAGCGACTAGCTGACTGTCAATTAACAGAAAACTTAATGAAATGACTAAAAAAGGTAACTATTCCAAAGTCAATGGATGGATTAAAAATACCAATTTTAAAAGTCTAGGGACAAAAATGAAACTTAAGTGCAAGTGTAGGGACTAAATGATATTTTTTTTTAATAATAAAAATAAATAAGCATACATAAAATGCATATGTTGCTTATTTAGTTACCAGCCCATGTAGAATATGCAGCTTTTTTTTTTAGAGAATCAGCAATAAGTTTATGTCTTAACTAATTAAACCCAAAGCTCTTATCTTAAAGTAGATAGTTCATTCAATTTTGCAGGCCCTCTTCATTGAATTTGCCTCATCAAAGAACTTGGAATCTTTTATCATACTAATGGAATTTAATTTTATTTCTTTAGGATGGTTGTGGAAATTGCGTTATAATACTCACCCTTACAGCCAGATTAGTGAAAAAGCAAAAACTAATTCTTATTTTTTAAAACAAAGAAATGGTTTTGAATTTCAAAACACACAGTCTTCATAAATTAGAAAATGACGTTTTTTTCAACTTTCTTATAGTAATTATTTTCATACATTAGTTAATAGTTTTTTTAAGTACAAAATAATTTAAACATGTGAATTTTCAATTTCTAGATAAAACAACAAAAACTAGTTTAAACAGTAAAAAGTTGTTTTTCAAACACAGGCTAAATAAATGATAAAATTTTGATTACAAATTTTCATACAATCTCAAGTAAAGTTATTTTTAATTTTGTTATTTAAATTCTTGATAGTAAACCTAGAACTTTCACATTATATTGATAAAAATATATTTTTTTTGACAAATCGATATATAATGATAAGTACAGAACTTAGCTCCATATGGGGTGCAACTTTGAATATATATCAAGAGAGAAATGAGATTTAAGTATAAAAATTTAAAAAAAAAAAAAAAGGGTAAGATTTTTACAATGATTTTGTATCAACTTCCATAAGCTCATCTTGTTATTTTTCTACTCTTTTTTTCTTTCTATTTTTCTTTAATTTTTATGGTACTTTCCCTACTAAATATAAATATTTCTTTCATTCAAAATACCTTAAAAAATAATATCTATCAAAAAAATCATTAAGAAAAGATCATATGCTGATAAATGCAAACCTACAGAAGTTGGTTGGAAGTTGAGATTTCCCTTTCACATCCACAATGACATTGATTTTTATTTAATAACAGAACATTTTAAATTCTTGTTACATTCCAAGAACTACAACAGTCTTTTCACTGTTATTGTAATGTCTAAAAGTACAAAACACATCTCCTATTTTTCTGTTAAAAATATATGTAAGCACCGGGGCGAGTTTGCGTGCAGCTCAACTAATTTTACAGCCACACGACCGTAGAACACTTGACGTCGGGAATTCCAATTCGTAGTCTGTATATACTATTGTTTTCTACTCACAATCTAAAGCCAGAATGGTTGCAAAAGATGCAACAATTCCACCTTATAAGATCAACAATACTCCCTTTTTCAATTTCAAGTTTTCTGCTATGTCTATTCCATAAATGCAAAGCCAAACTCTTTGAGTGAATTTGCCTCAACTTTGCAATGATCCATTTAGAATGAATTTGATCTTTTGGACCTTGAAAAAGACTTCTAATTCTACTCCAAACAACTGGATAAAATGCAGATGGAGGAAGGATTGTGAAATTGAAACCCGGATTTCGCTCCAGTCTCGACACTACTCTTGAAACCAAATAAGGTCCATTATGACCCCATTTGTTTCCATCAAAAGTTGAAGCAAATTCTTGAATGAATTGTAAAAGCAGAGGATGATTCTTATCAAACACCAACACTGCATTGTTCAATCTACTCCATTTCCCCGTTTCGACATCGATCGTCTGCGCTCCGATCACATTCCTCAGATTAGAAAAACTCTTGAGAATTATAACATCTGCATCTAAGTAAATCCCTCCAAATTTATACAAAAGAGCAAGCCTGACTAAATTAGAGAGGTTTTGACCAAGAGAAACATCCCCTGGTTTTACCATTCCATTCTTGAGCCGATTAAACCAAGTTTCGGCATCGGTATCCTTGAATATCGAATCGAAATCCGGGGGGATTGCGATTACCCGGAGTCCCTTTTCCACAAATGGGATGAGAATTCTCCTTCCTCTAGTGGAATTTGAAACTATAACCAAACAAGCATTTTGATTAAACTTAAACAAGCTTTGAATTGCCAAGAATTCTCTATCACTGAATGAATTCATTGGAGAAATCCAAGTCATGAAGAATCTAAATTCACATAAATTCCCAGAAAAGAACTCTTCAATTCTCACTGAGAATTCATCTTCTTTCAATTCAGGACGTAAACGGAGGCTTCTAAGACGGCGTTTATGTTTTCGAATACGTTTCGTCTTTCGTTTCACAGAATCATGAGAGCTTTGAAAGATAGACGAATTCCATCGATTTTCCTCCATGGAATACATAACAAGCTTTGAAGAGGAAGAAGAAGAAAGAGAAGACCATCGTTCTGGAGATTCTCCAGTGGGTATTTCCGGCGAGAAATCGGTGGTTTCCGGCGTCATTTTCGCCGGCGAAAGTTGGTAAATGCAGAAAATGTAAAGGCCATTGTAAGTTAAGAGAAAGAGAAGGAGAAGAGAAAGGAAAGTAAAGGGTAATGAAAAGAGAAAAGTAAAGACTGAATTTTTGAGAGATTGAAATTGATGAAGCAAATGAATCAAAGAACGAGAAAGTTTGAAATTCACGATCATTGTAGAATTGGGTTTTGTTTTTTAGGCAAATGGGTGAAGGATTTTATATGGAAGTTTGGATTTTTGTCTTTTTTTTTTTTTTAAATGGGATGGAAGAATTGAAGTTGGTGAAAGTAACAGTGAGAGAAGCAATAGTGTTTGGGACCCGAGAAAGTTGAAGAACATTTTAATGGTGGAAGGAAAAGGAAGGAAGGAAGGCGGCAAAAAATATATAATAATAATAATAATAATAATAAATTGATGGGAAAAAAGAAAGTTATGAAAAGGAAATTATAATGCGTTTTCTGTGTATTTTAAACTTTTCTATTGGAATGTTGCTATGTGAACACTTGGATGTCATTTTTCGTTATTTTTTTTGTAAAAATAAATGGTTGAAGATAAATGGAAATGGTGAACTTTGTCATTGTGTGTGCAAATATTGGGGGTGTGGGGTTAAAATGCCGCTTTAATACTATATTTGATTAAATGCCTTTGTTTTAAAACATTGATCAAAATGCCTCTTTTAAACTTATATACTCATTATCTCAACAACAAAAAGAAACTAATATACTCATTAGTAAATTTTTCAATATTTATACTTAAATTAGATAAACCATTTCTTGTTAATTGAAATAAAATAAATATGTTAACGTTTCATTTTGTATCGGTATAATTTATTTGAGGTTTCATTTTGTATCGGTATAACTTACACCCCTGTAGTTTGTCTAAATTATAATTACACCTCTTCAATTTGATATATTACAAAACGCACTCCCCTTTTGGTTTATTTATCAAAATTTCGAACATGTGCTTATTCTATGGGTGTTACATATTTCAATTCCATTAAAAATGAGTGATTTTTTTTAATAAATGAGTGCAATGAGCATACGACAAGTTGTTAGGCACCTGCTCCTTTCCATGCCATTCATAGGCCCGAGTCTCCTTTCTCTTAATTTAATTTTATGTAATATCTATAAAAACTGGAAGGAAAAAAACTATTCATAAAAATAATAATACTATATTTTAAAAAATGTGGAATATGCACATTTAAAATTCATTAATTTTTTAAGTTTAATTAGTTTTTACTATATATTTTGATGACTTCATTAATTTTTCTTATTTTCTTTTAGTTAAAAACTTTTAATATTTTTGAAATTTATTACTAAAAAAGTAATTTTTGAAAATTTCTTAACTCTCTTGCCTATGATAAACATAATGGATTGGGATGTTATAAAAATGTATTTACTTTTCAAAAAAATATATTATATCGTTCATATGTCATTCATACTTTTCGTTTTTGTTTTACAATAATTTATATGATACATTGACAAAAAAAATACATTTTTACTTTCCTTTCTTTAGCTGCTTTTATAGGTGTTGTTCAAAAGTTCTTTCCATCATCCATTTTAAGAATCGAATGATCGATCATCAATTTAGTGTTTAGGCTTCAAAAGTTCTTTCTATCATCTTTTTAAGGTATTCGTGTTAGTACTGAACTCCTTTGCCTTTAATCTACAATTTTTCACATGTAAAAGTGACATTTTACCTTAATGATCAATAGTTATCCCTCCCTACATCTTCACTTGTAAATATAAAGTTATTAAATAAAAAGATTAAAAATTTGAAAAAACAACAAAAAATAAAGATGTGGCCAAATTCATCTTCACCTTATTATGTGTCACTTTTTTAATGGATAAAACATACTAGTGAGACTCATGTATTTATTTTAAAAAAAAACTTATATATTTACTTCCCATGTGTCACTCATATTTTTATACAATAGAAAAGTGACACGTAAGAAGGTAAACTATAGATGAATTCATACTCACCGGTGAATAGTCAAGGATCTTTCATGGGAAATTTGCTCCAATGACCTCCAAATTAAGTAAGTAAGGTTTCTTGACCCTCCCCTCATCTTTCTCATTTTCTTGACCTTCTGACATAATCATTACCCTATGAAAATTCGAAAATGCCCTTACTTTAACTTTCATATATCATATCTTGCATCTCTCTCATTTATTATCACATTTATTTTCCTTTACTTTTCCAAGATGAGAGATGTTAGACTGAGATGGGGAATTTTAGACCGAGATGGGAACTTTGGGATCGAGATATGAGGTTTTGGGATCTAGAGATCTGGGATTCTGGGACCGAGATTGAGATTTTAGAACCGAGATGGGGAATTTTAGACCGAGATGGGAACTTTGGGACCGAGATATGAGGTTTTGGGATCTAGAGATCTGGGATTCTGGGACCGAGATTGAGATTTTAGAACCGAGATGGGGAATTTTAGACCGAGATGGGAACTTTGGGACCGAGATATGAGGTTTTGGGATCTAGAGATCTGGGATTCTGGGACCGAGATTGAGATTTTAGAACCGAGATGATGGAATTTTAAGACCGAGATGGGATGTTGGGACCGAGATATAGGGTTTTAGGACCAAGAGATATGGGATTTTGGGGCCGAGATTGAGATTTTAGAACTGAGATGATGGATTTTCAGACCGAGATATGAAATTTTGGAACCGAGATATGGGTTTTTAGGATTGAGATATGGGGTTTTGGGACCGAGATTGAGATTTTGAAACCGAGATAAGGGATTTTCGAACCGAGATATGTAATTTTGGACTGAGATATGGGATTTTGGGACTGAGATTGGGATTTTGGGACCGAGATATGAGATTGTTCGAACCGATATTTTGTGATAACGACAACTAATTGATGAAGAGGGGTGATCTTCATGACTAAATTCCAGCTTCAGTTTTTCTTGTGAAGGTATTTTGTATATCTAAACAAGAAAATGAAAACAAATAAATTATATGGAAAGTTATATAAAAAAAAATTATTCTGTCATCCATCTTGGTCATCGTGATTCGAGTTCAACCGAGATTGGCCTACCAATCTCTATTCGTCTCGAATCGAGATGAACCGAGATTGGTCTACTAATCTTGATTGTCTCGAATCGAGATGAACCGAGATTGGTTTTCTAATCTCAGTTTGACTACTCTCTATTCATCTTTCGAGATGAACCGAGATGAGTCAAACCGAGATTGTTTTCAATCTCATTTCAATTTCACACTTAAAATCGCACAAAAATCCCAGAAAATTCATTCAAATCCGTTGCTATTGCTCGTGAAAGAGCCTTCATTCGTCAACAACATTTTTTGTTTTCTCTTTATTTTGTATCTCTTGAATTCCACCTACCACCACCGCCCCACCCTTGTTGATAACAAGAAGAACCATCTTATTAGGAGACCAATCTCGGTTCAACTCGAATCACGATGACCGCGATGGATGGTAGAAATTCAATTCTAAAAATCTCTTATCTCGGTTCTAAATTCTCAATCTCGATCCCATAACCCATATCTCGGTCCCAAAATCCCTTATCTCGGTTATAAAATCGCAATCTCAGTCCCAAAACCTCATATCTTGGTCTCAATATCCCATATCTCTGTTCCAAAATTCCCCATCTCGGTTTAACATCTCCCATCTCGGTTCAACTCTGAAGAAGATTCTTGCTTCATACCCATTGCTAATTCCAAACTTAAACTCTAAGGGAAAATAAATGAGATAATAAATGAGAAAGATGAAAGATATGAGAGATGAGGTTAAAGTAAGGGCATTTTCGAATTTTCATAGGGTAATGATTATATGAGAAGGTCAAGAAAATGAAAAAGATGAGGGAAGGGTCAAGAAACCTTACTTACTAAATTTGAAGGTCATTGGAGCAAATTTCTCATCTTTCATTATAGAATGTAATGTAGGGATCCTCAAGAATAAATATTTTTAAATTTCTTCTTGATGAGGATTTTTTTTAACACAATATAGAGAGGGGGAAATTTATTTGTTTTAGGTAGGAGAAAAAATGGAAGAGGGAATTACCTTTTGAGAAATGTGATTAAAAAAAGATAATATTTAGCTCGAAACTAATTTGGAGGAGCTCCTACATACTTTAATTTCTATTGGTCAATTTTTATTAAATATTATCTTCTTAAATATATATATAGATCCCACTCGTTTTTATAAACCAATGAAAATTAAACATATATGTGCATCTTCATTTATAATCATTACTAGACTTTTTTTTTTTTTAGATTACATCAAAGTGGGGTACTCGAACCTTCAACCTGAATAAGAAAAGAGTATATGTCAAACCAATTGAGCTATGCTCATGTTGGCTCGCTAGACATATTAAATATAGTCTAAAAAGATGATCAAATAATTTCTCTTGAAAAACTATAACAAATCCTTTTTAAATACCATGTATGTCTGACACAATGGGAGAAGAAAACTAAATTCTCTTTCTCTCTCTCTAATGGATCGGATTGAGCACAAGTTCATTGAAATAAGAGGATCAAAGCTTCACATAGCTGAAATTGGAACCGGTCTCTCTTCTGTTTTTGTTTGTCAATTGATTTTTATATAACTTTTGAGCTCACTATTTTCTTATGTGCAGGTTCATCTGTGGTCTTATTTCTTCATGGTTTCCCTGAGATTTGGTACTCATGGCGATACCAAATGCTTGCCGTCGCGGATGCCGATGCCGGGTTTCGTGCAATTGCTCCTGATTTAAGAGGCTATGGCTTATCAGATCCACACCCACATCCTCAAAATGCATCCTTTCAAGACTTTGTTCAAGACACCATTGCAATCCTTGATTTTCTTCACATTGACAAGGTTAAAAGTTAAAAAACAAATGACTGAATTGTGAACCCATTTGTTTGTTTTGTTTGCTTCAAAAATTGATATTTTGTTTCATATAATTATATTGAAGGTTTTCTTGGTTGGGAAGGATTTTGGATGTGGAATTGTTAACTTGTTTGCTATTCTTCATCCAACAAGAGTAGCTGGAATTGTATCTCTAGGTGTTCCTTTCATGCTTCCAAATCCAAAACGCTATCAGGATGATCTTCCTGAAGGTTTCTACATGTCCCGGTGGAAGGTAATCGATTCTAACTTCTTACGAACCGGGGCGGAGTCAGAAATCTTTTTAAGACGAGGCAAAAATTGTATTCAACTGCTTTTTAATAAATAAAGGGGGGAATAGTGAAAATTAGCCCCTGCTTATGGAAAATGAAAAACTAGCTAATGTTCTTCCAATATCAGTTTATCTCTTTTATTTTTCTCAGGAAATTGGTAGAGCTGAGGCAGACTTTGGGAGATTTGATGTGAAGACTGTACTACTTAATATCTATATTCTCTTCTCAAGAAGTGAAATACCAATTGCTGAGAAAGATCAAGAGATCATGGATTTGGTGGATGAAGGAACCCCACCGCCACCGTGGTTAACCGACGAAGATCTCGCCATCTATGCATCTGCGTACGAAAATTCAGGGTTTGAATCTGCAATGCTAGTTCCTTACAGGTATTGAAAATCCACATATCTCACAACATTCTCATACTTTAGAAAAGGAAATAAAAATGATTGTAATGTTTAGGAGAAGGCATCAACATCAAGAATTGAGCATAAGAAATCCAAAAGTTGAAGTTCCAATGTTGTTGATCATTGGAGGAAAGGATTATTTTCTGAAATTCCCAGGGATTGAAGACTACATAAAGAGTGAGAAACTGAGGGAATATGTGCCTGAATTGGAGGTTGCAAACTTGGCTGATGGAACTCATTTTATGCAGGAGCAATTTCCAGATCAAGTGAATCAGCTTCTCATCAGTTTTCTATGTAATCACAGTATTTAAATCAACACATCTATAAAGATGCAGTTGATTGCAATAAACTTACAATGAATACATTCTCATTTCTCGTTCTCAATATTATTTATGAACTTATTTTAATCCAAATACGATTTCTTTTTAGATATCATATCTAATTGAAAGAAAGAAGACTCGAAACTGCAACTTATTTCTAACCAATTAAATATTATTGATGATACTAAACCAACAAAACTAGTAAAATGATGATTTACCATTAATTAATTAAATACTCGACCATATCACTCGTTGACTATGAATGAATAATAGATGAATTAAAAATAGAACCATACTTGGCTGAGCAGCCCATTGGCAAACTGCCAAGTGACTGCTAAAAGAGAGAATATATATGACGTAATTAAGTATTCAATTACACCATATGGTTGGCAACTTTCCATAATGTGCAAAGGTAAATTTGCATCACAACAATTAAATATTTAATTGGTTATGCAAAGTTGAAAATATTCTTGTTGCTATTTTTGTATATTCCTCTTTGTAATAATGGTTATTAAGGGAATTGGGTTATAAAATTAATTTTCTGAAATATTAGCCATTGAAAAAACAAAAATTGGAAATTTATTTGCAGGTTACTACTGTCCTGAACAAAGAAATTATAAATATAAATTACAAACTCGAAAATGAAAAATGATTTCATTCCACTATAGTTTCCGTATACAAGCATCGCCCCATAAACCTACAATGATGTTAATAGAAAATAGGCTACAAAAAAAACAAAAAATTTAGAAATAAAAATGGGTGGAGAGAACCCATAGAAAATTTGAAGAAGGGTAGAAACAAAAGGAAGAAAACTAAGGTTCAGAACACAATGGTAAATCAGGTTACAAGACAAAGCCATCAGCTTGTAAGGTATGTTGCAGCTTTCTCTATTTCTATATGACTTCAATTAAGGATATAACAATCTGGCTAAAGGTTAAGAATTTACAGGATCTCAATCTTAATTCTCAGGAATTTTTACATGATTCAATCACTTCAGTTACCGCTTTATGGGTCTCCGGTGAAATCATGTTCAATGTCAAATGAAATGCCTGAAGAAAAAAGAACAAAAGTTATTTGCATGATCTGCAGGCTCAACAAACTTACAAGGAAATCATAATAATACTATGTGGTCATAATGATCGAGAAACCAAGAAGCCGCCTTCTGGGGTTTAAAATTCAATCACTGTACACAGTTTTATGCACTTGTTAAAGCAAGTTAAATTATCATCCAATGTGCAGTGGTTCACATTTTCGAACGCTGATTGTTTATGTTGTGTTCATTAGGAATGGAAAGTCAATGAATACATACCACAAATCGCTCCAAAACAGGCACAAGAATTGCTAGGTTGTGACCTGGAAGACAGTCGACAATGGCATCACGTATGCCCTTGCTGACCACAAAGAAAGAAAACCACTTTAACAAAATCCTCGCAAGTACTTAGTTCACTTAAAAATCAGACAAGCACCAACCTTTCAGTTGAAATAAATGCTAGAAGTAGCGCCGCATAAGCCTCAACTATCATTTTTTCCGCTTCCTTTTCTCCTTCCAGAACAGCAACCTCATCATTCTGCTCAATGTCACAAATGCATAGTTTGGCATGATATAATATGGAAAATCAAAATAATTACTATTGAAGCATATCCTTTTATGTCTAAGGATCTTGCACCACTGCACCTATATTCACTTAATGGGCCCATAAATATGCAAATTGACATCAAACGCTAGTATACTAAACTACATTGATCAATTTAAAATCATCATGTTAGGCCACCTTATACCAACCTTTAAGGAAATTGTTTGATATTTTTATAGCAATTAGGTCATTAACCACACCCCCACAATAAAAGAACAAAGAATAAAAGCAATCATCGAGATGTTACTTGGTACTAACCCATGGCAAAGATTGCTCTTCTCCAACTCCCTCGCTTGCTCCTTGGTTGGCCAGAAAGATGGAACATATTAGTGGAATTACATTACTGTGACTCTTTTCTAGCCCATGCAATTTAGGTATCGAAACACTAGCTGCAGCAAGCCGTGACCTGCAATGAACATCATAGTGAGTTAAATATAGATCAAGTAAATTGCTCTCTAAAACTGAGGGGAAACTCCATCAGCACAAACCCAAGGCATGCGACATGGAATGTTCTTAATTTTGAATAATGCGTACAGCACGCAAGAGTACATAAGAATGACAGGCATCATTAAAGCAGCCACAAATCCCAGAATTGTTTAAGCTAATCATTCTTTGTTTTCTAAAATGTTGATTATATTTTAAAGGAGATATTATATGTAACAAAAATAATTTAGGTGACCAAACATTAAAAAATAAATAACAATCTCTTTCCCAGTTGATATTTTCAACAGAAATCAACTTCATCCATTGCATTGTTTATTAATCACTTGATCTTTCTAGTAGACGGTTTTCAGTAACTGTTTGATAAAAGTACACAGGCCAGTAAACCAGTAGTACAGGATTTAAAGATATAAATAGGATAAAAATAATAAAAACATTAGCAAGCAATATGTCCGATCTTCCGGATACCCAATGCACAGGCATTCAAGTGATGCAATACAAGTGCTTAGAAGGGGAGGAACCAAGATTGTCCTAATTAAACAGTATTCTACACTAAGTATAAGCCACTACAATAATGACAAAAAAAAATAGGGAAAGAGACTAGTAGATAAGGAACACAACAAACTTATTGGAACTTTATGTATCAACAGCAAGCATCTATATTAAAAACTGAAGAGAATCAGACCTGTTATGACCATCCTTCTCCACCAAGTTTACAAGCAGGCCCAAAATTGCAACAAGAAAATCAAGCTCTTGATCAGTTAGATTTTTCTCATTCTGAAGATCAAGTTCCAGACTTGATGTATTCACTTTTAAGTCATTAAAGGTGGATGACGTTGAGCAGAATGAAGGAAAGTGATTGGCAATCAGTGAACACATCGATTCCAATCCTCCACAGGATGCAATTTGTCGACAGCCAACATGATTATCATTGGTCAAATTCATCAAAACCTGCCGAAAGAGAACATTGAACGACAGATTTATAATTAAAATATCGACCCAGGAAGAATAACTAGAAATACGCTATCCAGTCATGGGAGTTAACAATCATTCATAAATTTAAAACCAGAATTAACTCATAGCCAGTAGGAAGAACTTAATTTGACCTGAATGATCAATAAAATAAAGGCATTAGATACTAGAAACATCATTATCTACAAGTTGGCATCAAAAATCCTTTTTGGAGGTATTCAAATCAATAATCACCATATACTTTAATGTGCTGGATAAAATCTAAAATGTGAAAAGGGAAGTTCAGATCATAGAAGTAAACCTTGATAGAAGTAAGTAGGCAGTCAGCTACTAGACTGAATCCCTCTTCATTAGAGGATGTTGAACAGGAAATTTTGTTGGAGTTGTCACTTTGTCCATTAATTGATTCGTTCTTGCTCATCATCTGCTGAGATTGGCATCCATTCTCAAAATCTCTAGACTTAACAAACCCTTTTTTAGCTTGAGATTTGTTTTCTTTCTGTGACAGTAACTCCCATTTAGAGGGCTTAAAATCACCTTCATCAAATGCAAAAGGATCTTGGTCCTCTGAAAAGTCAAGCTCAGCATCTTCTGTAAAATCAGGAATCTTAACAAGATTAATTTTTCCCCCATGATGATTATTCAATGTGGTCACTCCAGTATCTGTACTTCTTGATGTTACACTGGATGAACCAGATGTGGAAGAGATTAGTCTCATCTTAAACACACTAGTATTTTCCAATGACGTGCTGCTAGTAGTTCCAGAAGTTGTTAGAGAATTGTCTAAACGATCAGTGGCAATTCGTATGCTCTGGGATATGTTGAAACTCTTGATGGGAGAGGAACTCTTGGTGTCACACCACTTCTTCAAATTACTGCTTGGCAAAGTTATCTTTTTGTTCGCTGCAAATTTAAAGTAATTTAGCAAATACAAAATTTTCTTCACTAATGATTGTGCTTATTTCGTAATAAGATACAGTTATGTACAAATAGGAGATGACACCAAACCCAACCCAATGGAAGAAATAGGATGATTTCAAAGATGTAGAACATAGTTTTTTTTTATTTGTGGGTGTCCGGGCTAGCTTACAAGGACAACTATACGACCCTATAACACTTGGCGTTGGGAAACTTGTAGGACAATATTCTAAGAAGATTGTCACTCATGGTTTGAACCCATGACCTCAAGGTATAGAGGAAAGCCCTTTGACCATTAGACCAACCCATGGCTGGTTATGCAGAACATAGATTATAAGTTCCTGCATTTCTTTCAAACTCCTCTTCGAGTCATAAAAAACTCTTCTATTTCTTTCTAATCAATGTTCACAAATGATAGCACAAGCTCCCACCAACCCACGGAACTTTTAACTCTCTCTGAATCAATGAGTGCAATTTAATAATGAGCAAAAGCAGGAATGATGCTCCAGATACTTGACAGCCATCATCCTAGTAATTGTAAACATTCACTCTCTAAAAGAGAGCGTACATTGTCTATGTATTCTTTAAATCACAATAATAAATGATGTAAAAGTGCCAAGTAATCATAAGACTTCTTGTTTTCCTTGACACACAAAATCTCTCTACTTATCATAAAAAATCATTGAGAGAAACTATAGTTTTCCTCTGAATGAATAACCTCTTGGAGAACTCACATTTCTAAACAAAATGGTCTTTCGCCCTCCTGACATATTTTACACACGACATACAAAATGGGACTTCAATAAAAGCCTTGATTTCTTTTCTTCTGCACCATATCTAGTATTAATTTTACCAAGCAGCAGGGTCAACATAAATCCGTGATATTCTTCACGGCTTTCACTTACCAAATTCACTGAAATAAAATCAGAGGTGGGATCCTTATTGCCAACTAGCCCATTGAACAAAAGATTTGCAGAAAAATATACCAGAAGCCCCAAATAACCATAATCTCCATCCAATCCTCTTGGTTGTCACTAAGACCAACACCCTCAAAATGGATTGAAGGTCAGGCTAGTTTGCAACATTTCTATCGTTCAAATACCACCTAAAGTTCAACTCCCGCCCTGAAATCATTATTCCAACTTCTTCTTTTTTCTTCAACTGCCTACTGGACTGCTGTGTATTGATTGAGCCAGCAGCCATGCTGCACGACTCATTTATCAGAGCATCCTACCTATTTTCGTAGATTCATTTACATGAGAGAAACATTGCTAAGATTTTTTTTGCTACAATGCAAAGATGATCTCTTTCATTTTTGTCTAGGCCTTTTTTATGACCTTATTTTGTAGTCTTTCATTTTTTTTTCTGAATGAAAGTTCATCTTTTATTCTCCCCAAAAAAAAAAAGAAGAAAAAACAGCATGTACCGATGGGAAAACCATTACCTTCACAATCTGCCTCTGAAAACTCTTTATAATCATTATAAATCCCATCAAGGAGATGAACAAACTTTTCATCATTTATAGCAGCAGCTGAACTTTTGCGTAAATAGAGACCTAGGGTGAAATGCCACTAATCATTTGAGTGAAATATACATATTGGAGTTTTCTTCAAATGACCATGAAAGCATATTGGTTGAGGAAAGAAAACATATGTACAGTTACCAGAGAGAATCTTGATGACATTTAATATGATTTCTGTAAAAGATTTTGGAGTTCCCCGATTCTCAACAGTTCTTTTAATTCCAAGCAAATGACTCTGTCATTGATGAAAATTAGAGAAAAGTGAAAGCTTTTGAAGAAATTTATCAAAACGATGTGTATTTGCTGATTTACAAAAAGGCAAAGCTTATGAAGAGAGGATAGAGAGACAGAGACCACTTATTATACCTGATTATCTTTACTAAGGAATGTAGCATTTTCCATTATCTTTAAGCATTTCAAAAGCAGCATCAGGCTCTGCAAAAAGTTTTCATATCTTGCATCTAGTGTAGACAGCGAAATATGCTCTGCACAACCCTGAAATAAAGGATCAAGGGAACATAAAATTCATCTTATATTAAGATTTGTAGCTATTTTTAATACACTTATCATGACTCAAAAATTGAATGCTTTTCATTGAAATGCAAAATGAAAACAGTTTTGTTCGATTCGGTAGCACATCTGATTTAACCATGGGTCATAGTAAATGGTACAGCCACTTGCCTATTAATATTCAAATTGTAATACAGAGACAGATAACTATGCAGTTCAACGGTTCTTAACCATGACAAATCACAAACGAAATCAAGAATTGATCTGAAGATGGAAAGACTAAAAGAATACCTCTAAAACATCAATGAAAAAAAATACGTTTAATAAGTCACAAGCATCTGAGCTTCCATTGATCAATGGTAAAATAATACAATTTGGAGGATGAGGAATCCTCAAAGACAAAAAAAGTAAAGATAAAGAAAAGAAAGGCAAAGAGATAAAAGCTAAAAGCTAAAAGAAAGAATTTTAATTATAGTACATGGAATGAACAGGAAAGCTAAAAGTAGAAGGGTTAACAACTTTTGCCCAACAAAAAGTAAAAAAAAAAACAATAAAGTCCCAAGTGTGCCACCAAGAATTAGCAATATTGAAGATCTGTGAGTTTCTTTCTAACCATACACTCCAAATGTCATTGCATAATTCCAAAAGGCTGTTTTCAGTTTTTGACCCTTGAAGCCAAAGAGATCCCATTTCAAGACATCACAAGCTTCTTTGGAGAAACCCAACTTAAGTCAAATTGACAAAGAAGCTTTTACCAAAGCTTTGAAGTAAATTCACAATGCATAAAAAGATGGGAAGTAGATTCAAAGTCTTTTATAACAAAGAAAGCAAATATGGGGAGAAAGGCAAGAAAGAAGTTAGCCTTTTTTGTAAAACATCCGCGGTGCTTAATTTTCCCAAAGAAAAGGTCCAAAGAAAGAATTGCATTTTTTGTACGGGCCAAGCATCCCAATCTAATAAGTGGTCTTTGGGCAACAGTTCTTTGCCAATTTGAGTTGAGTTCCTACAAAGGATGCTTGTGACTTATTAAATTGGGATGTCTTTGGACCAAAAGTTCCCATAAGACGGAAAAAATTTGGAACTGTTGAACCGGGAATCTAAATGGAACGAAAAGCACGAAAAGCGTTTGGAGAATTTGTGAAGAAAAAAATAAAGATTTACAAGAGAAAGATCCCAAAGAGTGAAAGGACCAAATGAGACAATCAGGAGAAAAATGAGAAATAATGCCAAGTAGATTGGAAAAATCAAATCATTCATCATCTTTGAAGTTCCTAAAAAAGTGAGATCCCAAGATTTGGTTTGAAGATTGAAAAGAAAAAAAAAATTGAAGAAAAACGGTTAGAGGTGATGAAAAAAATTGTGAAGTCCCAAAATTGGTTTGAAGATGAAAAAGAAAAAGAAAAACGGTGAGAGAAGAATGGGTTTGAAGACTGAAAAGAGAAAGGAAAAAAAAAATTAGTGAAATGAGATCCCAAAATTCTAAACTTTTTTGTAATTAAAATTATTTATTATATTACCAATTTAATTGAGAAAAAGGTAACCTGAGTTAATCTTATTGTTTAAAGTTAAACATTTAAACATCAAAACTTTTTTTGAAGCACTGTACAAACAATTAAAATTCTACATTTTACACCAATATTGCATGAAACTTATTTCTAAACGTTAATTTTTTTTCACCTTATTACAAAGAAATGCAACTTAGAATTTTCAGAAACAGAGTGAAAGAACATGGATCTCTAAATTTCCCTATGCACATTAT
This sequence comes from Gynostemma pentaphyllum, assembly GCA_028015215.1. Lineage (NCBI taxonomy): Eukaryota > Viridiplantae > Streptophyta > Magnoliopsida > Cucurbitales > Cucurbitaceae > Gynostemma > Gynostemma pentaphyllum. The sequence goes on along the minus strand of CM051346.1, from coordinate 41,831,263 downwards.
AGCTATTTCAAATCGGTCAGATGAAACAGTAAGAAGATCCCAAAAAACATACAGGCTCACACCTCCATATTTGAATAGCAATCCCTGGCCACCTCAAAGACAGCATCAAGTCCTCCTAGCTCTCTCAATTTTTCCTTGAAGTCACCTCCTGTTTTCCTTATAGCACCAGATGTTTCTGAAAGGATGGGAGATGCATATGAATTAGCAATATAAAATGACAAAAATAAATTAGCATAGCTCAGAAATAAAGAAAATATGGCTAACATAAAAGGTAATCAAAACTACTAATTAAATGGAAAGATTGTATGGTTGTAAAGTTATCAACGAGACCAAGAAAGTAAATAAATATTTACACCATTTGTTGAAAAAGTAACTCCACAATGCAAGCTAACATAACATTTAAGTTGTAGATTCAAAACTATAATTAAAAAGTGACTGTTATATATTGTTAAAAGTTTTAAACAAAAATATGAACTAAAAAGGGAATTGTCATCAGAATTACCTTCAAGGGAAATGGTAGTCAAGCAAGCTTTCTCCATAGTCAGCAATGCAATCCATTTTGGACACAGTTCCGGCCTTCCTGTTCTGATTTTGTCTATGCAACTTGATTTCATTTCCTTGCAACTTACAAGAATTTCTTGAACCTTTGAAAAGATTGCAGCAGAACTGGAGTCCAGTGCTTTTGTGGTACCCTGTGAAGCGTCGGAATCCATTCGAAGTGCTAACAGCTTATGGCCAATTCTTGGACCTTTCACTTCAGCAGCCATAGAGACAATTGGTTTCAACAATTTAATTAAAAAATTAACACAATCTGGTGATTCCAGAAGGTGATCATCTTGACCCTGAGATCATGAAATTAAACAACTTTGAGGGCATATGGTCATCACAAAGCACATCCATTCTTGCAGCTTGAGAGAATTTAACCCAAAAAAAGAAAACTTAGTTGTATACCATCCAGACCCATAATCTTAAAGAAGATACAAATACTTAACTAACTTGTAAGTTTTCTTCCCAAAAAAAAAAAAGAAACAACTTTTATGTGAATCAACTTAATTTGTGGAAGGGCGTGATTACTTACATCACCCGTCAAAATGTAAAGAAGAGTTGCAGCAGCTAAATTGCTGGCTGAATCATCAAAGCTAAGACCTAAAACAGCATCGGTTATGGTCTTCGCCATCCTAAAATAATATACTTCAGGGTTCAGATAAGGCAACATACAGCACTAAAAGATTTGAGGAATATAAAACGTAATATAATGAAACAAGAAGTACATTCAAATTGTGCAAACAGAAAAACTTCATGAAATATAGACTACTCAACGTCAAAACAAAGGGTGAGTCTTCACTGTCAACAGAAATTTAAATATCAAAAGACTGACTCCATATTCAGTTTTCACACATCTCTACAAGTTTAATTTTTGGATAGAAAGTGAAACATTCATTGATAAAAGGAAAAAACAAGTATATATAAGAGTACAAAGAGGATGAGAAATCCTCACAAGCAAAAAAAAGCTTTAAAAAAACCCTAAAAAACCGACTCCATATTCAGTTAATGAATGTTCACAATATCATTTCCCCCCACACCATCCCCCAAAAAAATATCAAAAGACTTGAACTACAAAAAGCTTCCTCTACGACTACTATCTTGCTCAACAAAAAAAAAATGTTAGAGACCTCATGTTTAAATTACAGGCTACTGCAGACAGATTAATTTAAAACAAAACAAAAAATGGTGAGAACCTTACTTTCATAAATCCAACATTTTTTTTTGTTTGAGGGCGGAATTTTCATAGATTTTGTGCAGATATCCTGTCCAACTTAATGAAGAAAGTTAAAAAACAATCCTCCAACTAATGTTTCTTTGCCGTTTCTGGAAAACCCTGACTTAACTAACACATTGACTATCTTAATTATAGTTGACAACATTGTTATTATCATATCTTTTACTACAACTTCCTGAAACTCTCATAAAACCAAAAGAATTCATTTCTTATAATAAAATTCAAGAACTTGAAAAACTTTCTTGAAAATTCAATCATTAAAATTCAAAAAAAAAAAAAATCAAAACATGACATACCCATGAGTCCGAAGAAGCCGCCGCCGCTGCAAAGTGCAAGAAATAGACAACAAAGAAATCAAACTCGCCCTTCTGATCCGAATTGGCTGACCTTTCCTCAACCCATCCAAAGCGAAATTAACCTCATCAACATGCTCCATCATTTCCCCAAACTCCTGGGCTTCCATCAATGTCGAAGTCGACGGGATCGACGGCTGAGAATTCCTAAACACCTCAATTTCCCTCTTCTCAATCTTCGCTTTCTTGTTCTTTCTATTCACTCCTCCGTTCAACGAATCGTCAAAAGACGATCTTGTAGCGTTTGCCGATAAAGAACCTTGGGACGAATTCGTACCGTAGGGTTCAGAATCGAAATTGGACCATCTAGAAGAAGAATCTTGAGAAGAGAAAGCGATACTAAATACTTGGTCTTGAGAATTTTCCTGAGAAAGAGAATCTTCAAAAGAATCGTGAAAAGCGTCACCGGAGCTGTCGGAAAAAGTCCTCGAAATTCCTCGGTTCCGGCGGCCGTAGGTTCTGACGATCATTTCTGGGTTTCAGGTAACGATCAGCTGTTAATATTTTTCAGCATGACATTTGAAGAAAAGCGAGGGGCTTTTCAAGAAATGAGCAAAATTATGTCGGAGAAAGATCTCCGGGGAGAAAGCCGACGGTAAGTGGACGTGGAATTGAGGAAGAATCGGCGATGAGACGAAAGAGGATTTTTTTTTTTTTTTCTTTTTTTGCAGTAATGTTTTTTTGTTCAGTCAGTGTGATTTATAATTTGTTTGGTTAAGGGTTTGATTTTGGATGTGGAAAAGAAAGATATCTTCTTCCTATTGGCGTAAGATAAGGTTAATATGGTCATTTCCTTTTTATAAGCTTTCTTTTTAATTTTTAATTTTTAAGCTTTATTGAGAAAATTTGATTTGGCCCGTTGGATTGGAACGTGGATTTTATTTCGTGAATTTAGATATATATATGATATTGGAAGATTAATTTAAATACCTGAATTATTTAAGAGAAATTACATCAAAAAAAAATAATAATAAGACAGATGTGCATTTGTAATAATTCAATAAAATTAACTTCTAATTAATATCATGCAAGATAACTCTCACTTGAAGTCAAAAAATAGTATCATGAACATAGTTCACCTTTTTTTTAAAAAGAAAACGAAAAAAAAAAGCCTTCACCTTCCAAGCGTCATTAATCATTATTTACTTACCTAGAAAAAGCATACTTACGATAAATTTAATTTAATTATTTTTATCAATGATTACTGAAAATTTTAAAATTATAATGAAATTACCAGACTCTTCACAATCTTAACATGTATTTATTTTGACTCTAATTCAACTTCCTCGTACCATAAGACAACGCATGTTATTTTGACAGTTTTTAATTTTTGTCTCAGCTTAATTATATTTATACATTGTATAAAAAAAATTATATTTATACATTAAGAGAAGATAAATTGTACTCATTCATGGTCCTAGACACTAATTAAGCTCACCTTCAAACATCACGTGGTTGTTTGAAGGTTATTTTGATGTTCTTTGAGAATTTGTTTTAAAATAAAAGGGATAATTAAAAATCATATTGACATGATTTATCTGGTTTGTAAATTATATTCTTATGATTTAAAAATGGTTTTAAATATCATTTAGTTTGTAGATTTCAAAATGTAAATCATATTTCTCAGTTTTAAGGAATTTGGGATAACTATGTATTATCCGAGACGTGTTATAATTCAATTAAACATCATTAAAAAAATGAAAAGATGGATACAAGTTGATTTAACAAATGTTTATTTTAAATCTCCTCTAATATAATCTGTGGAATAAGTCATTATTGATAAAATGGCTATTGGTATAAGATTTTTCATGTTATTTTTAATATAATTAAAATACACGACAAATATAAAATAAACACGTGACCTAAATTTATTAAAACTTACTAGTAAGAAAGTATGAGTAGAGTTTTACAAACTACATGACTGATTAAAAAACAGAAGTGTAATTTATAAATCAAACAAATCACATAAGTGTGTCGTAATTATCCTCGATTATTATAGAAAACATCAAGAATGGGCATACTATTGACATAATAAATATCATATCACAATTTATTTTTAAAAAAAAAGGTTTATTTTTCTGCTATAATTAATTAGTTTTCAAGTCTACATGGAGCTTTTATTTCCCTTGCATTGTTTCTATTATGGATAAGAGCCGAATCTGATTAGGGTGAGCAACTGCAACAATTATTTCGATTAGGGATAATAAGAATGAAATTAATTTCAAGCCGGTTAATTAAACATCTTGAAGTCAACACTATGACTTGTAAACATGAGACAAACCCAATTTTAATTTTAATAATGACACCTCAATATCTTCTTAAAAAGAACCACTATCCATAAAACTCACAGCTTTTAGTCTGCAAAATTTGTAATCTCTATCTTCTTTCATCTGGGGGTGATTTGAGTAATTGAAATGGCGGCCGAGCTTACTTGCTCACTGGTAGAAACAGAGGATGACTTCTTGCTTATAGAAGGAACGTCACAAAGCCCCGAACCTCGGAAGAAGCCCGGGGCCGTAAGCAATTTCTCATTAAGCTTGATCTTCTTTGTCAGCATGTCAAGGACTTGGCTCATCAGTGGCCGTCGATTTGCAGCCGCTTGAGTGCAGAGAAGAGCCACCTTCAAATACCTAAGCACTTCTTCCTGAGGATAAGCTCCTAGCTCTGGATCCACAATATCTAAGAGGTTTCCTTCTTCATGTAGCTCCCAGACCTGTGTTTAATGGCAATTACTAAAGGTTATAAGGAACAAGATGGCTGATTAAGATGTACAAGAGACTCCTCCAGTTTCATACAAGACAACCGGCTAAATATCGTGTCAAACTCGAAATGCCACCACTTTGGATATATGGTTCCGGTTGTATTGAAATGTACTATAATACTAAATAGATACATTTGGCATGATTTTCAATTGATTTTAGGAATGGCAGTGGCACAATCACTCAATTCTCAAGAACTATTAAAAAAAACATTTAGAGAATAAAAAATCTTGAAAATTTGTCGTAGACAATCACCAGGCATGTAGCATAGCATAAACCAGAATCAATTAGATTTGTAAACGAGATCATAAACATGACATGAATAGCATACCCATTCCAGCAAGAGTTTTTGTGTTCCTCCCCAATGAGCTGCCCCGCTGCGTCTAGCACTGACTATTTCAAGTATGAGGATTCCAAAGCTATACACATCAGCTTTCAAGGTTAGCTGACCTCCCAGAGCATATTCAGGAGCCAAATAACCACTGAAACAACAATATACCAAGAAGGTAGGCTGATATGCTATTTGTACAAGTATTGTTCAAAATTTTACTTCTAAGCAATTATTTCCAGCATTTTATGGAATAGGATGGTCCCAAAGATAAAGTATTTATTTTAAGAAATACACTTATCATATAGAGATGTAATTTGTAAGAACGACACGGAACCAAATTTGAAGGAAATGGGGATAGGCAGCCAATTTTCAGCAGGTAAGCAACTATCATAATATATTTGGAGATTCGATTGGAACAAATAACTACACCCTTATGCTCGAGATAAAACCAAAAAAATAAAAGTACCAAGATACAGGAACAAAAAAGAGAGAAAATTAATACTTCACTGGTCAATAAAAACAAGAAGATAAAAGTTCTCTCTATTGAAAATCTAACCTGTCAGACATCGTGAAGATATAGACAGTGAAAGCGAACAACACTATTACAAACTTTCTCTACATGTTTTCCTTCTCTAACTTCTTTTACAAACTTTCTCTCTCTAACTTCCCTCTACACACTTTCTCTCTCTAACTTATTTTACACATTTTTTCTCTCTAATTTCTCCTTACGCACTCTCTCTCTCACTTATTTATATACATTTCCTTTTAAAAGAAGTCCAAGTAAAATCAAAAGCACTTCTATAAAAAAAGAAGATCAAAAGCACTTTTTCAATATTAGAAGTTAGAACTAAACAACAAAATAATATACCACTAAGCACTTTTTATCATAGTAGTTATAATAAAAATACTTGGGTTAAAAGCACTTATTCCACAAGCACTCCCAAACAAACAAGCTCTCAGTAGCCCTTGGTGTTGATAGTACTACTTTCATAGGTGGAACAGAAAAATCATTTACATTTGATTAGACTTTCAATAGTGAAATATGACCCTCTTCTCAATGAGCTCTTAAATACTCACCTCATATACCTTATGTTTTCCTTTCATCCTTTGTATCCTTATTTCCTTCTCCAGGTACGGCTGGCTCACTAATCCATAGGAATTGAGTTTTTCTTTAATATTTGTTCTTCAAATAGACCCATCCTAAAGTTACATCAGTCCATTCTCTTTTTTACCCCTTTCTTTAGAGCATCAGTCTATTCGTTTGTCAACCTAATAATCATGTCAAGCTACAACCTTAACTTCCAAAATAAAATAATCCATGGTTTTTTAATAAGATAAAAGAGCATGGCCATTTGATTAAAAAAAGAGAGAATTGTCAAGCTACAACTTTTACTTTTCAAAGAATAATGGTGCAATATAAGCATTGAGAAACTAATGTTATAAAACGAAGGATGGTTAAATTTGAAAAACACAGAGCAATAAAATGAAAGCTTGTAACATAACATACGTTGTTCCTGCAATTCTAGTGCTAATATGAGTGATATCATCCGGGAAAAGTTTAGCTAATCCAAAGTCACCAATTTTCGGATTGAAGTCCCCATCAAGGAGTATATTACTGGCTTTGATGTCTCTATGCACAATACGTGGTTTAACTTCTTCATGAAGAAATGCAAGGCCCCTTGCAGTACCAATGCAAATAGAGGACCTCTTTCCCCAATCAAGTTTGATACTTGTATTTTTAGGATCTACACAAAAAGAAAAGAATATAACAATATTAGCAATCCTGTGCGTATAAGGCTGTAACTGTAACAACAGTGCTGCTTTTAAACAAAAAAAAAATAGCACCGAAGCAGCCTTAGCTCCAAGGCTGTAAGCATAAATCATAGATTCCCTAGAGTGGGACAAGGTAGGGAGAGGTAGCATCTCCCTCACTGTAATAAAAAATGTTCAAACGGCATCCAACAGCACCCCAACCATGCGCCCCTCCTCCCCACCAAACCCAAAAACAATTCACTCATCCCCAAAAGGAAAATAAAACATAAAGGAAAGTAAACATTGTCAATGCTTTTTACTAGGACAATTTATTTTAAATACCTAACAGAGCATGGTCAAGACTATTATTTTCCAGATATTCATAGACCAAAATCCGGTTACTTTCTTTAACACAGCATCCAATCAACTCGACAAGGTTTGGATGCTTGACATTAGAGATAATTTTGATCTCTGTCAAAAATTCTCGCACCCCTTGCTTAGACTCCACGGAAAGTTTCTTCACTGCAACTTCTACTCCACTTCTTAAGGTTCCCTGCCAATATCCCACACGTTTGTGTAGTAAGTTCCATATTTATATATATGTATCATATATGTATGAGAAAAAAGAGAAAAAAATAAAAAATAAGTTCTGCATCATATCAAATTGATATTTTTTCTCATCCAAGCATATTCTGACACCAGATAATTATCTAACTAAAAAAAACATGCAAGAAAGTGATTCTTTAATCTAGATTGAATGAGCATAAAATTTTATCTGACACTAAAATTAAAATGATAAAGATCATAACTCAGAAGAATTCCAGTCATCACTGTTGGTAAACAACATTTCAATACAATGTTGTTGAATATATCAATCATCAAACAGCTACCTACTTTTGTAGATATTGGGACAAATTTCATTTCAACCATTTTGACAATATAAGGTGATAGTTCTGTTCAAAAAAAAAAAAGATGATAGTTCTGTTCTAATGGTGGTTATAACTAGTTTTTTTTTTATAGAATTTGATATTTTAATTTAATAGGAGGAATTAATATTATTGTTTTTTTTTTTAAAGTGGAGTAGGGGAGACTCCAAACTTCGACCTCGAGGGAAGAGAGCACGTGCCTAACCAATTGAGTTATGCTCATGTTGGCCAGTTATAACTAATTTTAAGTTAAACTAACTCAGAAGACTTGATAAAATTAGTCAAATAATCGTTATCACCTCATTTCCAAAATGTTAACATCATTATGTCCAGAGAACACAAGACATGACTGACGGAGGGAGGGAATATTAAGCAAAATGCAAAACCCACACGAACTTTAAGTTCCTTTCAGACCATCTCTTACAATAAGATCAAATTTCCAGAAGACTGAATGTTCATTCGATCATTTCCGACAAATTCTTCTCATTACCTTGTAAACAATTCCAAAACCTCCACGCCCTATTCTATAGTTTGAATGAAAATTCTCTGTAGCGGATCTTAGTTCATTGAGGGAGATTTGTTTTACATTCTCAATCAAGTCACCTAGGCAACAGAAAAACAAAACAAAGCAAAACACAAATCACATAACATGTTTACACACAAAAAAAAGTCCAAATATTAGTCTGTGCTATTACGGAATATGACTGAAAATGCTCTACTATGATGATGCGCTTAAAAACATGGAGTTTTCATAGCTACTTTTTATCTGACTAACTTAACTAAAGAAAATCTGCTACTTCCAGTCAAAATCCTTACTGTCTATCTCCTTATCGGCACGAGTAGAGATCCGTTTCTTCCCCACGGTAGAGGAACCAAAGCATCTGCAACTCATAGTTGGGTTATATTTCTGTATATTGTCACCAAAACAAAAATGACAATGGTATCTATAAATGAACAATATTTTACATCAACATATAGATTGAGATGATAGCAATTCAGATATCCCTTTGTCCAGATTAACATTTAAAAATGAATTAACAAAATTCTTTAAACTAATTGAGAAACAGAAAGTTAAAGTCAGCAACTTTTTTTATTAAAAAAAAAAAAGGAAAATTAGTCACTAAATAAAAGAACCCAACAAATTAAAACCATAAAGAAATTCGACATAGGACAACCACACGACGCTACAACACTCGGTGACGGGAAACAAAATACAATATAATCAACTTCTCAAATAAGCAAAAACTTGATTAAGAAAAAATAGATTAGTTTACCCCCTTCAGAAAAAGAATCAAAACTCCATTGAAACTTCTTCTTCTTCTTCTTCTTCTTCGCGTCTCCAATTATCAGAAGAGAAAATTAAAGGGGCCGTCTTTTCGAGCTAATGGGAACTGTTCTAAGATTTCCCTTCTTTGGGTTCGAGAAAATGGTTCGACCCACAAATCTAATCGATTTCCACCAGTAAGAATCCGTCACAAGGTCGTGCCGCGGCTCTTTTCGTGTTCTCATTAGCTCCTTCCCCATTTCTCTTGCGCCTACTCCGCATGATAGTGACTGATTTCAACTTTGGCTTTTCTGGTTTGATTTTTATCCCTTTTTTTTCTAGAAAGGACAAAAAGGTTAAAATGTTTAAGAAATTATTTTATTAGTTATTTTTTAGCCACAAATAATTACTTTAGCCTCCGTTTGCTTTGCTGTAATCTTAGATTCTCTTATAAGGGGCATTTAATTTCATCGTTTATTTGGGGTTATTTAAAAATATTTAAGTAATCTTAAATTCCTTGAAATTGTATTTCCCCATATATGAGGGTTTTTTATTACCTTTAAAATCGGATACTTTCTATGATTCACATGAGGAGGTAATCTTCATTTTTATAATTTTAACCTTATTTAATTAAGAAAAGTTGCCAAAAAGAAATTAGAAAAAAAAATATACTCTCGTTTCCACAATTCTACCTTCTCTAATAATGACCGTTCGTTATTTCTTTCCTTAATTTTTATTTGTTGGTTTCCCAATTCTCAATATCTTTTTTGGAATTTAATATAAATATATTTTTTTTATTTTGTTAAATTAATGTATAAATTGTAAATAAGGGTATTTTAGAGAAAGAGCATAAATATATCATATTTCCCCCTATATAGTTCTCATCAAACAAACACAGTAATCTATAAATTACTCGTGCATTCTCATATTATTGTTAAGTTAAACAAACACAGTAATCTAAGATTACCAGTAATCAAATACTCTGACATCAGATTCTCAGGTATTAGATTAATGGGGTATCTTAGATTACAGCGAACCAAACGGGGGCTTAGTGTTTGTTGCATGGGAATGCGAATGTGATGTCTGAGAATGTGATGTATGAGAAACTGAAGACTGTGTTTAGTATGCAGGAATGAGAATAGAATAATTGGTTTAGTTTTTTTATTTAATTAACTTATTATATTTAAAAAAATAATAATGATGTAAAAATAAATTAAAAATTACAATAATATTTTATTTAAAAAATCACTTCATAATAAATTTAAAAATATTTTTTTAATTTAAAAATAAATAATTAAAATTCAAAGAAACTATATTTAATATTGATTTATGATGGGTTTAGGATGCCAATGAAAATAGTAACCATGAGATTTAGATGCTCGGGAATGCAATGCCAAACCCCCAATCAAACATAACAAAAATAGAAAAATTATCTAAATCACACTTTTCCTAGTTATCTCACAATATATAAAAGGAGAGATGTTTTAAAAATATTTTTCCATTTGTTTTATGTTCCAACTTCACATCATAATGTGATGTATCTATTTGATAATACAAAATGAAAAGTTTAATTAACTTGAAAGATTATGTTACTAATTTAGATTTAAAATATTAGACGATTGACACAAAGATAGAGACATCAAATATAATTATTTTTTTCCTAGCGCCGATTACCAAATCACCTCCATTTGGGATTGATTTTTTAAATAAACTTTTTCTCGACAATCTAAAACAATTTTCAACCTAGTCATTTTTCTTGATTTATTTATCCTATTTTGTCAACAACCCCATAACGTTTGGTCCCAGATTAATAAAATTAAGATGTAAAATAATAATAATAAAATTAAATTATGACTCCGCTTTTGCATGCAGATGCCTGTGTGGAAAACAATGGACTTATATTTTCTTTTTGTTTTAAAAAAGACACAATATCTAAAAATAAGAAGGAAAAAAAAAAAAAAAAAAAGAGACTACTTAAATATAAATAAAAAATGCGGGAATCAAATAACACTACCTTCAAAACTCATAGACAAAAAATACACTTTAAAAAAGCACTAAACTTGTGTGTGAGGTCCATAAATATGCAGCAAAGAAGAAGCCAAAATGGAAAGAAAAAAAAAGTCAGGAAGAAAAATATTTTTTAATAATTTCATAGGAAGGTGATTTCACCTTAAATAGTTAAATCATACTTCTGATTACAATATTTTGACTCTTAAATATCAAAATATTTAGATCTACAGATTTAGAAAATAATATTTTGATTTTTTTACAGTCTACAAATATCATTTCTACTTACTTAGAGTTTGTTTGATACAACTTCCCCTAAGGGGCCATTTGTTTCATAGGAATCTGAATTCCAATAAAAATGTGATGGAATTATGATATTTTTGCTCCTTTTTAGGTTCTACTTCTTGAACACTCTTATATTTTTTTTTCATATTTGATTGTATTTCATCAACTCTCTTACTTTCTATATTTTATTTTATTTAAAGTAAATCAATTCAATGATCTAATAGTAAAAAAATATTATATGTTATAGAAAATAAATTTTATTTTAATTATGTAATATATTGATCAAGGGTTCAATATTAAATTAAACTAGAATTAGAATCAAATTAAATTAAATTAAAATTATTAAATGAATACGTTAAATATTTTTATAATAAAAATCATGTAATTAAAATATTTTATTAACATGAATTAATCTATACAAATAAAAAAATACAAGAAAGGTATTGTTGCTAGTAAATAAATAAGAGTATAATTAAAAATTATTATAATACTTTCTCTAAATAAATGTTGCACAGTTACCTAAATATTCTTAAGCATTCATTTAAAAAAATTCTGCAAAACAAACGCAGTAATCTAAAGTTGCCAGGCATCTGGATTCCGGGCATCTTAAGACATCGGGTATCCAAATTCCTTGTAAACAAACGGCCCCTAAAATTATTTTGAATGAAAAGTTTTGCAATAAATATTAATTAAGTATTTCATCTAAAAACACTTAAGTATACTAGGCCTCGTTTACTTAGCAAAAATGGGAATGAAAAATAATCGGAATGAAAATTTATGGAATGAGAATAATATTTCTTTGATTATGTTTACTAACAAAAATTTAGAATCAGAATCGGAATGAAAATAAATATCATTGATGTTGTTTAGTCTTAGAATGTGAATGAAATATTAATTCATGTGAGACCCATAAAAAGTAGAGATATAATTTATTTATTTTTAAATTTAGTGGGACCCATAAATTCGGGAATGAGAATGAGATCGATAAAATTGAAGAAGTGAATGAAATTGTTTAAAATTTGAGAATGAAATTGCTATTTTATGTGGTCCTATATTCTCATTTTCATTCTAAATTTGAGGTAAACAAGAAATGAGAATGGAATCCTTCATTCCATTTCATTCAAAGTAAAATGTGTTTTTGAATAAAATACTTGATTTGTGATTTTTTCAAAAATATTTATAAATTAGTATTTCTTTTAAAAATGTTTCAACTCAAAATATTATTAAGATAAGTTATACCAAACTGACGGACCTTAATACATTAAACAAATTATAATACAATATTTTCCAAGTATAATTCCGGGTCATGTATGGCGACTGGATGCTTGCCATGCGGTTGGTTTATACTAGTCAAGGGTTTGGTGGAGAAAAAAACCCACCAAGAAACAAAAAAAAAAAAAAACAAAGAAAGAAAGAAATAAAACGGTTTTCTTTTGGACTGGAATGCTAAATTTTGAATATTGACAAGGAATATTTCCAGCATAAGGTGGAAAATAGACCAAAACGTGGATTCTTTTTCGGGTTTTATCTGCTTTTATTATACTTTAAAAAAATATTATACTCCTGAAAATATTAGGAAATTTGTAGTAAATCATTTATTTGAAAGATTATTTTAGTTTAAATTTTAATTTGATTTGTCAACATGATCAAATTATTGCTCAACTAATTCGGCACATGTTTCTTTTCGTTGAGAGTAATATCTAAAAGAAATAGTTTAATTTTGTGTTGAATTTAATTTTTTTAATTGAAATAATTTATTGTGTAAATAATTCTCTGTCACTTCAACTAAACTACCACATATTTTAAAATATACAATATCAATAAGAAAACGTCTTTTATTTTGTGAGCATTATTTATGATAACTTTTCAATTGTATTAATCTGACATCTATGAGTTTTTGTTAATCTCTATATTTTAATTAAATGTTGTCAATAGTTTTGTTATTTTATGAAACGTGTTAATTAATAAAAAAAAGTTTACAAGTTAAGACCATTTAAAGAGTTGTAAATATAATATCTCTAAACAAAACGTACCTATAATTATTTCTGGTTAAAATATTTAATATAATATGATAAGGGAAGATCACAATTCACGTTATTGTGATTTGGTCAATTTACAATTACACTAAAATGATTTTAAAAGCAATTTTAAACATCTGATTTGTAATAGGATAAATGATAAATAATACCCCTGTGATTTTGGCCAAATACATTAATACCTTTTGAATTGAAAAATGAAAAATTATACAACACAGTTCTAAATTATATCAATTGTACTCATTCTCTTCAACGTTGTTAACTTTTTTCTAAACTCGATTTGGATGATTCAAACTGTTTTGGAATTCTCATTTTAAACTATATTCCATGGTCACTTCTAAACTTTGAATAATTTTGAATTGACATGCCGACATTGATTTTCCATTTTCAATCATCACTTCACCAGTATGTTGAAATTCTGTTAACAAACTCATTAATTGCAAACTGGGTTTTAATATATAATTTTTTGTACAAAAGTGACATGAAGCACCCCTAAACTATTAAAAAACCTGTAAACAATTACATCTTCAAAGTTTCAATTTAAATAATTGACCACCTAAACTTTAAAAAATGTTAAAATTAGACCCTTATGAAAAATATTTTGGTGAATTACATTCTTGAATTGTTAAATTAGACCTTAAAAAATCATCATCGGTACGAGAAATGCATCCTTAATATGAATCCTGGTGGAGAAATTCGAGACTAGAGAATAACTCATCATATCTACCTTTGTGAGGATTTTGGAATCCAGATCAATAATAAGGTTGGGACTAGATGATGACCCTTAATGGCCCAACCCAATAAATATTATATAATAATAATCACCGTATTAATAATATAAAAGGGGATAATTCATCCAATTGAACTTTTACGGGTCAAAATTCAATACTTTACAAAGTTTAGGAAACTAATTACTCAAACTGAAAGTTCAAAAGTGTAGATGTCACAACCTTTTATGGCTCATATGCGGTTTATACAAAATTTCCTATTCCTTTCATTTATCGAATATAATGTTCTTAAACTCTTTTATTTATCTTTAATGAATAATAAATAAATCAATTGCAATTTTTTGTTTTTGTTTTTTTTATATACGGGTTTTACTAGAACTTTTGTTAACAAGTTGTATGTTTTTTTAAAACATATTTTGCAACTAATGGTCAAAAACGTATTTTAACCCAGTTAACATCACGGATATAATGTCGTACAAAACCAATGAATTAAAAATTTTCATATGATCGAAAAAGGTTAGTTATTTTACTAGTCATTTATAAGAATTACTCATCATCATATATCATATATAATTTAGATTTGTTACTATTGATCATAGAAATATTAAACGCCCGTCTGAGATAGCTTTTAAAAGTATTTTTAATGGTTATCAAAAACACTGTTTCATTAAAAACACTTTTAAACACTGTCAAAAACTATCTCAAACGGACACTAAATCACATACAACATGTGATATTATTGGTACATGTAAAAGTATGAATTAATGCAATTGTGGTTTAGGTAGAATTTGATTACTTTACTTTTGAGGTGGAATAATCAAACTTTATTTTTTGTGAGGGATGTGATTTTACTGTATAAAACAGCATATCATGAAACATAAATCTTTAACATTTGAAGTGAAGTAAAGTGTAAAAACTAATCATCATTTAAAATAAGAAGCTAAATATCTAAATCAAAATGCTTAGAAAACATTTTTTATACAAAGCTTAGGAGGCGGGGAATGAACCTGTAACGCCCCGTTACAAGGTAAATTTCAATTTTCGATTAAAATATTTATTTTAATTATTAATACTGAGTTTTGGAATTTCGTTTAAAATTTTCTATATTGCATCCATAGACTTGTTGGGTGACAAATTTCAAGAGAAGGGTTCGTTAGCAATTTGTTTGAATGGAAGGATGATTTACCAATTAAAGGAAAATTTAATTGAGGTGGCAAGGGTTTGGTTCATTTATCAGAAAAGAAAAGTTAGGGAAAACTTTTACTCTCTTCTCTTCCTCTCACGTCGCTGCCGCCCCTCTTGGAGAAGCCTGAGAATTTTGTTCAATTCCTTCGTCGTTTGTTCATCGATTCTTGTTGTGATCTTGATTTTAGAAGTGTTTGGGGATCTTCAATTAATCAAAAAGGTAAATCTTATTCTCCTCTTGATTTTTCCCCAAGCTGCCGCCCCTAGTGCTTTGATATTGATATTTTGTTCGTCATTTTCGATTGGTAGGTGTTTGATTTAAGGTGTGGTCGGAGTAATGTGGAGATTGAAGATTGAATCCTTGAAATTTTAACGTTGGGTAAGCTTCTTGGATCAATTTATTAACCATTTAAATTTTAGAATTTTGTGTTAGTATTTAAGTTATGAAATTCAAGAACCTCATCCTTGAAACCAACCTCCATCACTTTCCAATTCCCGATCAAACTTTTACCAAGTCGATTTTGATCCACCTTGCCTAAACTTGAAAACCATCAAAATCGATCTCTTGGAACTTGAACCTGGGACCAAACTGAGACCCAAAGGCCCCAGTTCAGCCGCGACAAGGGCAGCAACGTTGTGGCTGCTATCCCTTTACAAACAGCGAGCTTTTCATCGTTTGGTTGTCCCGTTCTTCGAGCCGTTGAACCCCAATCCTTTTAGCATCTTTTGGTACTGTTTTAGCATAGATTTTAATTGCTTTAGACCATCGTTTCATGTCTGATTCGTGGTGGAAATTAGCTTAGTAATTTGGATTAGCGAAATCAAGGTGAGTTAACGGTTTGATCAAAGGTGAGATTTTAGAGAAATCTAAAGCCCAAACTGTAGCTTATTTGTTCCTAAATATTTCAATATACTATTGTGGGATTTTAGGAAGAGAATTGATATTGGGAATGTCCGAAAATTGCTTGGGATAAATTATTTTCGATTAGAACTAGTTTAGTCGTTTTTCGGCGAAAATTGTAGTTTCTTAGTTCGAATCAATTCCGAATGTTATTAATCTTATTTCTGGAATATTTTGGAATTTAAGATGACCCTTAGCCATTAAAATTGATTTGGGAAGTGTTAAAGTAGAATTTCAGTTTTTCGGTAGTTTTTACCGTTTTCGATAGATTTGTTAATTAATTGTTTTAGTGATTGGGCTGTTGTATTTTGATGATTAATACTGGTTTTATATGAATATTATCATGTGTATGATGTTGAGACAGTTTTAGATTGATTACTGGACAAGTTGTGATAACTAGTATTAAGGCTACAAGCTTAATACTTAGTTTTATTCAGTTATGAGTGAGCCCATAACCAGGTGCTATAAATTGTTGCTCGTATGAATGATTTACTAGATGTTCAGTTATAGTTGAGGCTATAACCAGGTACTAGAAAATGATTGTAGTCCCGAAAGACCGTCTTTCTGGTGTTGTGTACTAAATTTTAGTTGTTAGTTATTTTAGTGATAAATAATATTATGGATGAGTTAAGTGTTTGTTATTGAGAATTCGTGGGTGAAAGTCTTGGGTATGAAACTAGTGAGAGTTGTCTATCCATATAAGAGAATGTTTATTGAAAGGTCTTGAATATGGAATTAGAGATAAATTGTATATTCTTGTAAGTGGAATGAGATTTGAGTTTAAGTGACGCTTTGAGCGTAAGAGATATTGGAGAGTGTTGAGTGCTTGGGACTCTGTATGAATCGTTTAGAGACTATTTAAAACTTCACCGGTTGATTGAATCATTTTCTCAATGACTTTAGCCTCACAATTGCTATATTTTTTCAGGTAATAATGGACCGAGAGGTGGAGGTTAATGAAGTGGCGAAGATGAGGGGTTCAATGTTGATTGGTGGCCATCTCTGTTATTCATTACTATTAATGAATAAAGTGTCGAAATTTATTTGATTTTAGTGGAGTTATTTGTATTTTGAGGAATTATTATTCTTTATTTGTTTTCGATTTGTTTTAAGGCAATGTTGTTTGTTTCCGTATCAATTTTTGCTTAAACTTTACGTCCGGAGTTACTGTTTTTAATTGAATGATTATTTGAGATAATGGATATTCATATTTTTCAATAAAGATTAATTATTGAGTCTTTCGCTGTAATTATTATATTTGTTTTAAACTCTGAAAAGTCAATTGAAAAATGAAAAATTATACAACATAGTTCTTAATTATGTCAACTGTACTCATTCTCTCCAACATTGTTAACTTTTTTCGTTTGAACTCGATTTAGATGATTCAAACTGTCTTGGAATTCTCATTTTAAGCTATACTCCATAGTCACTTCTAAACTTTGAAGAATTTTGAATTTACATACCAACATTGATTTTCCATTTTCAATCATCACTTCACTAGTATGTCAAAATCTGTTAACAAATTCGTTAATTGCAAACCAGGCTTTAATATATAATTTTGTTGTACAAAAGTGACGTGAAGCACCCCTAAACTATTAAAAAAATTATAAACAATTACATCTTCAAAGTTTCAATTTAAGTAATTGACCCCCTAAACTTTATAGATTGTTAAAATTAGACTCTTATGAAAAATATTTTGGTGAATTACAACCTTGAATTGTTACATTAGACCTTAAAAAATCACCATAGGTACAAAAAATGCATCCTTAATATGAATCCAGGTGGAAAAGGGTGAGACTAGAGAATAACTCATCATATCTACCTTTGTGAGGATTTTAGAATCTGGGTCAAGAATAAGGTTGAGACGAGATGATAACCCTTAATGGCCCAATCCAATAAATATTATATAATAATAATCACTGAATTAATAATATAAAAGGGGATAATTCATCCAATTGAACTTTTACGAGTCAAAATTCAATACTTTACAAAGTTTATGAAAGTGATTATTCAAACTGAAAGTTCAAAAAGTGTAGCTGTCACAATTTTTTATGGCTCATATGTAGTTTATACAAAATTTCTTCCTTTCATTTATCGAATATAATGTGCCGAAACTCTTTTATTTTTCTTTAATTAATAATAAATAAATTAATTGCAATTTTTTTTATATACGGGTTTTACTAGCAGTTTTGTTAACAAGTTGTATGTTTTTTTTAAAACATATTTTGTAACTAATGGTCAAAAACATATTTTAACCCAGTTAACATTACTAATATAATATCGTACAAAGCCAATGAATTAAAAAAATTCTATATGGTCGAAAAAGGTTAATTGTTTTACTTGTCATTTATAAGAATTACTCATCATCATATATCATAGGTGAAGGGATGATTTACTAAACTAGCGGAATTTTATTTAGTAAACTTATTAACATTTAATAATGGATCTATTAACATCATGCAATTTGTGATAAAAAAAACATGTAGATTCATGCTTAATTTCGAAAATTAAAGGCCTTTACTTACATTGAGTAAAATATGGAGAATCGGTTGGAGGTTTCTTTACAGCATCAAATCCTCAGCAACACCGGATCTTCTACGCTATATCCAGATCGATCAAACGAAACCCGATTGTGGGATCGAACTTAAGAAGAAATTGGGAAGAAGAAAAAATATTTTCTTCCCAATGACTACAGGAAAATCAGCCAAGGGGGGAGGGAGAAGGAAGAGAGAATTCTGAATTTCTAAGAAATTTAATTGTGTGATTAATGAATGACCCAAGCCTCCTATTTATAGGAAAATAGGAATCCTAATCACATTAGGATTAATCCATGGAGATAAATACAAAAAGAAAAAAGAATTATCTCTTTCCTTTATCTCGGTATTTCTAAAATGTCATAGATAAATAAGAGAATATTTTCTTTTCTTTATTTTATTTATCTTGGGTAAATAAATCTATATAATTATTATAGGATATAATTCAAATAATTATCTCCTACAAATTATCTATGATGGCCAAAATTAATAATAAATAATTAATAAATCAAATTTATTTAACTAATTATTTTTGGGCCAATTTCAATTGGGTTCATTAATCCAATTGGGCTTGAAACTCTCTCTTAAATTAATAAGTCCAACTTAATTAATTTATTTATTAATTACCATTTAAATAAAATATTTATTTAAATAATTAATAATAAATATTTTAATAATTAATTTCCATTAAATAAACTCATTATTTAATTAATAACTCTATTGATAATATTTTATTATTAATTAATTAATTTTAATTATTAATTTCCGTTCAAATAAAATTATTTATTTAAACAATTAATAATTGTCAATTAATTTCAAATTATTAATTATCATTTAAATATACTCAATATTTAAATAATTAATAATATTTCATTATTAATTTTCTGTTTAAATAAACTCATTATTTAAACAATTAATAATGTTTATATTAATTACCGTTTAAATATACTCAATATTAAACAATTAATATTGCCTATTTAAGTAATATTCACTTTACTTAAACTTTCCATTTCTTCTACTTGGTTTCGCGACTACGATATTTGGGTTAGCATAGGGACCCGATGGACATATAGATCATGGGCTTAATAATTAGTCAATTAAGTGATTAACTCATAATCAGTTAATTACTTATTATCTAACTATGAATAATTCCACTATAAATTCATAGCTGAACTCCCCTCACTACAGATGAGTTATGTCCATTTAGTTTATCTTTATTTATATGTGTGATATATCCTTCACGTGGAACTCTCATAATTACAGGCGGATAAATTTACCGTTTTGCCCCTGTAATTACCGCTTTATCCTTGTGTTCCCGCTGATTCTCTAATGAACATTATCTTTAGTCGAACTAGAGATAATATACTTCTGTGATCAATATAAGTCGTGGCGCCACTTGTTCATGTCTCGAATCAGTACATCAAGCGAGTTTCCTAAAGTTCTTAAAATATTTAGGTATTGCACTGATACCATTAATTTATAGGAAAGTTATGAATTCCATCTCGTGAAAATGAGTTCCCAGCTACTTATCTAGTCATGTTCCCAAAACAGGAGTGTATTGAGCGTTCTTACAAATCGCTCTCAACTATGTGAATCAAAGAACATAACTCCACAAATAGGAGTCCGCATTTCACTCAGAATTGAGATCTATCACGGTTGATAAACTTAGTTTGATATTCGATTATTTCTTGTAAACGGTACTAATGGGAAATTTGATCAAACATCGTGGTCCTGTCTTATACAATCAACATTGCATATGATACTTCCATTTCATGTCTCCCACATGAATGATCAGGATTCGATCATTTGTTTATAAACAAAATGCGAAGCTATCAACAATGTTACCAGGATAAGGTTTCCAAACGTTATCCGTTTACTGTAGACACGTTTAAGTTACTCATCTCGGCTTTAATCCTCTTGTATGACTTACATACTAAGTCGTGATTTCATAAGAGTAACTTAGGGTTTACTATTTGAATGTTTGATATTTACATATTTCCATATATTCCTAATATCGTCAATTGAATCAGTTTAGAAAATATAAAGAACTTATGTTTATTTATTTAATTTATTCGAAATAAATTATATCTATTAAATAATTACAAGTTCTAGAACACCTGAAATTAAAATGGAGAGAAAGCAAAAGAAACCCCCCCCCCTTTTCCTTTGAAACTTATTCATAAGGCCATTATCAGACACCGTTCTTCAACTTTAAGAGGTATTCAGGCAACGTTCAAGTTTTTTATTTTTTATTTTTTATAAAGCACCCTAAGCATGTGTTCTTTTTCTTATAACTTTTTCTGTTTCCTTCTTTTTCCTAACTTCTTTCTTCCTTTTTCTTGTCTTTTTCCTTCTTCTTTTATCGTTGTTGTCTTCTTTCACTACAAAAAAAAAAAGTCAAAATGCGACCAACCATTTGCGACCAAAAAAAGGGGGTAGTTTTTTGGTGACCATTTGGTCACTTTTTTTTAAGGTTGACTCAAAGTGACCATCTAGTCACTTTTTTTGATACCATATTGCGACCAAAATCAGAAAAAGTCATAAAAAATGACGCGAAAGAAGCGACCAGTTGGTCACCTTAAAAAACGACCAAGTGGTCGCATTTTTGTGAGTCGCATTTTTGTGACTTAAAAAATGACTTGGTAGCAAAAAATGGCGCGAAATTATGGCGCGAAAGAAGCGACCATTTGGTCACCTCAAAAAACGACCATCTGGTCGCATTTTTGTGACTTAAAATATAGTTTGGTAGCAAAAAAAGGAGCATAATTTTGGGGGAAGAAAGCTACCAGTTGGTCGCCTTTGGAAGTGACCATCTGGTCGCATTTTGGAGACTAGAAATATACTTTGGTAGCAAAAAAAAAGGAGCATAAATTTGGTGGGAAGAAAGCTACCAGTTGGTTGCCTTTGGAAGTGACCATCTGGTCGCATTTTTGTGACTTAAAATATAGTTTGGTAGCAAAAAAAGGCGCGTAAATTTAGCGTATTTTGGTGGGAAGAAAGCTACCAGTTGGTCGCCTATGGAAGTGACCATCTGGTCGCATTTTGGAGACTAAAAATATACGTTGGTAGCAAAAAAAGGCGCGTAAATTTGGCGGGAAGAAAGCTACCATCTGGTCGCATTTGTAAGTGACCACTTGGTAGTAAAAAAAATACGACCAGATGGTAGTAATTTTACGACCATAAGGTCGCAATTAAGCAGAGGAATGCATTATAAAATCTCCTCCTCCCATTGTTTGTAAAGATAAAAAAAAAAAGAAAAATGAGAGAATGGATGTATATTCGTTTGATAGACGGGTATTTGAGCGATGAGTTCGTGGCCGTGGTTGAACAGTTTGTTGAGTTTTGTAAGACAACTGTTCATTATGCGAATTATGGTGAAAAGCTACGATGTCCGTGCAGAAAATGCGACAATAGGAGAATCATACCGGTTCCAGATTTGTAGGTTCATCTTTATAGTCGGGGATTTGTGGAGAATTATTATCACTAGGTGTATCATGAGGAGACGAGGGAAATGTTCGACGCTGCAGTACAGGAAGCGAGACAGTACGAGAGTAGCAGCTCGAATGCGGACGCTGTCGTTGAAGAACCCAATGAAATACAACAGTATAGTCAGATGCAGCAGATGATACTTGATGGTGTGGGATATGGGGGCGGAAATGAAAGTTATCGCGAAAGTTTGAACGCAGACCACGAAAGATAAGGGGCTGTTGAAGAAGAAATGAATCCGGAAGCACGTAAGATGCACGATCTGCTGAAGACAGGGAGCCGACCGTTGTACGAAGGTTGTCAGGTTATTCAACTTGCTGCTGCTACATAACTTTTAAATATAAAAGCACAGTATAACTTACCTGCTAGAGGATTTGATTCGGTCACATCGTGGTTTCGTCAATGCTTGATAGGAAGTGTGATGTGAAAGTTGGTTGTCAAATGACACGATTACGACCAGTTGGTCGCATTCTTCTTAAAATATGACCATCTGGTCGTATTTTTGAACCATAATGCAACCAAATGGTCGTAATAGAGCGACTTTTCGTTTCTCGTCATAATTACAAAATTGCGACCAACTGGTCGCAATTCTTAATTTAAACTTCCCACCCGATTCTCTCCCTCCCCCACCCGATTCTCTTTTCCTTTCTTTTCTTTCCTTTTCTCTCTTTCCCCGTTCCCGTTCCCCCGTTGCTTTTTATCCGTTCCCCCAAACCCTATTCTTTCTTACCTTTCCCGTTCCCCGTTTTTCACCCATTCCCGTTTCAAAAACCTACAAAATCCGATAGCGTATTCGAGGTTAGTTTTCGTTTTCGTTTTAATTAAGTTATTATAAATTGTTTTCGTTTCGTTAAATTTAGTTACATTTAATTTAATAGTTTAGTTTAACTTTAAACTAGTGTAATTAATTATGTTTAGTTAGTTACTTTAATTTGTTTAGTTAAACTTAGTTAATTAATTAAATTTAGTTTAATTACTTAATTAAATTTAGTTACATTTAATTGAATTGTTTAGTTTAACTTTAAATTAGTGTAATTAATTACTTAATTAATTATGTTTAGTTAGTTACTTTAATTTGTTTAGTTAAACTTAGTTAATTAATTTAATTTAGTTTAATTACTTAATTAAATTTAGTTTCATTACTTAATTAAATTTAGTTTAATAAATTATTAATTTAATTTAGTCACATTATGAGTTTAGATTACTTTTTTTTAAATTAATTCAATTTAATTAGGTTGATTAATAGTGTAGTTTACTTACTTTAATTAATTTAATTTACTTTAGTTTCATTAATTAATTAATTAATTTAATTTAGTAAATTAAATATATTAGATTACTTTAATTACTTACTTAACTATTTTTCTTAAATTTAATTAATTAATTTAGTTAATTTAGTTAAATAATTAGTGTAGTTTACTTACTTTAATTTAATTAATTTAATTTAATTTACTTTAGTTTAGTTTATTTAATTAATTATTTTAATTTAATTTATTTTAATATACTTAATTAATAAATTTAATTAGTTTGATTAGGAAAATGGCACGCCAACGTCGTCCTCCGATGTCCGGCGATGATGTGCAGGACCGCACTGATCTGCCGCCAGAGGATGACGCATTGGAGTTGGACAGTTCTCCATATACGGGGGACTGGACGCATGCTGACCTGGACGAGATATTACGGTTGGACGACAATCCCGACCCGATATATCCCTCCCAGTACCCGAGTAGCAGATTGCGACACAACGTTTGGGGGAGAACTCACAGGATCCAGCGGGAGCTGGAGCTTCTGGCACTGGCCGTCCTCGGGCCACCGCCAACCCACCCTTAGGATAGAAGGGGATACGTAAGTAGACAAATAATTTTTTTAATTAATTATTCATGTTATTTATAACCTAAAAATAGTTTTTACTTTTTTTTTTTTTGCGAATACAGCAGCATCAAACCGCTTCAAAGGGGTTTCGACAGGTCCTCCAGAGTATGCCTCTACCCAGCGAGCTTCGCTGGACGAAGATTTCAACGACGGAAAAGCGTTGGATGTACGACAATTGGAAGGTAACTAACTTCACTTATTTTTATAATTAATTAATTTATAAATTTGTAACAATCAATTTATTACTTTAACGTTTTCTTATTTCAAATTTTTTCAGGGCAAGTTTCCTATGATCGATCCCGATGTCACGGACGGTCAGATGTTCCCCCTATGGGACAGGCACGTGCAGCATCGATTCAAGGACCTCATGTACCGAGCGCGACAGTAGCAAGCTGAACACCGGCCTGTGTGGATGAGCGAGGATGAGCATGCCCGACTCCTCGCGAGCTTGCAGTCTCAAGAGGGAAAAAAAGTGTCTACAAAGAATAAGGCCAACCGGGCCAAGAAACTGAAGAAGCACACCGGTGGCACGAAGCCTCATGACGAGCACCATCGTATATTGGTAAGTAATTGTCATTTTTCTTTCACGTCATTTTTTTGTTTTTGTTTCAATTATTTATTAATTTAATTTCTGTCTCTTTTTTTAATATGTTTAGGAATAAAAGTACGGTCGTCCTGTTCTGCCTAATGAGCTGCACCTGGTCCTTCACACGAAGAAGGACGGGACGATCATCGACGACAATGGGCAGCAAACTCAGGTATTTAATATGTTTTTTCAATTATTACTTAGAATTTGTTCATCATTTTCTGACTTTTACATACTTTCTGAATTTTAAATATTTAGGACCGTTTCAAGGAGTCTTTGAGTCAGAGGTTGCCCACACCCGACTCAGGAAGACCGTCGACAGGCGTTCTTGGAGGCTGCTGGAGGCGTTAGTCCAGATGGATCCATTCCTGGTCTCGGCACGTACGGGAGGCGTTTTTAAGCGGATATGCCTCGGCCCCAGCGGAGAGGAGCGAGCACTAGCTCCGGCCCTTCTCCGGTTGAGCAGCAGCTGCGCGAGGAGGCTCAGCAGCTTCACACTGACATGGACACTATGCGCGACGACTTTTCGTTTCTCGAGTCGCTGCGATTGAGGTGGATATGCAGGCACGGGTCGAGGCCCAGGTCGCAGCATATTTGGCCGCGTACTTCAGATCCCGAGATGGCGGGCCTTCATCATCTCCGCCGCCTCCGCCACCCCCTGCCCCTCCGCAGTAGATAGATGATTTCTTTTTTTATACAACATTTTTTGAATATTTGATTTATATATATTTTATTTTAATTCCAATTTTTTGTTATTAAATTTTAATACTCATTAAATAAATAAATAAATAAATAATTAATATTAATTAATTAAATAAATAATACTTTTAATATTAATTAAATAAATAAATAATTATTAAATAAAAAAAATTATTAAATACGACCAGATGGTCGCATTTACCTTAGAAGATATACGACCATCTGGTTGTATTTTGCCTAGAAGATAAACGACTAGATGGTCGTTTTTTATCCCTAAAAAACGACCATCTGGTCGCATTTTACCTGAGTCCAAAAGTGACCATTTGGTCGCCTTATAAAACGACCACGTGGTCACTGTTTCATGTGACCAACTGGTCACTTATCTTCAACTTAAATTACGATCAGATGGTCAATTTTTTAAGCGACCATATGGTCGTTTTTTAAAAATGTTGACTTTTTTGCGACCAATCTTGCTTGGTCATATTTTTGTGACTATCCAGTCGCACAAAATTCCAGAACGACCAGCTTTTTTGCCACCACCGTCTTGGTCGCTTTTTTGGTCGCATTCTACAATAAAAACGACCTGTTGGTCGCAAATGTCTGGTCGCAAATAGACTTTTTTTTTGTAGTGTTTTTTCGTTTTTTGTCTTCTTTCCTAGTTATTTAAAAAAGTTCATTTTTTGTCAAGCTTAAAAATGGTGAACACAAGAGCTTCTGGAGAAAAATAGAAACTTGAAGAAGAAATGATCAAATAATTCCCACGAAAGTTTATTCTCCAAATCAACAATGGAAACAGCAACTGGAAATATTTGGTTGTTGACATCAATGGAAACAACATCAATCATTGTTCCACCATATTTGTTCGTAAAAAATGTACCATCTATCGACAATATGGGTCTACAATAATTGAAACCAGCAATAGATACTTTCAATGCCATAAAAAAAATACTTGAATATACAATCCTCATCATACTCATAACACACGAATGATCTTGTATTAATATAAAGTTTATTAGACAAGTAAAATCAATAAGATGCATATTTGATATATTGTAAGATGCATACTACAAAAAATATAAAAACAATAAAATAAACAAACCTGGGTTTCTCTCCAACAGAATATGACATAGTTTGGATAAATTTGTAAAAGATTCTTCAGGGCTGCCACGAAAATGACATAAAACAATCTCTCATGCAAATACGACCCTTTGCATAGTTGATATGAATCCCATGGTCAGACCTCATCATCTCCTTTTCAAAATATCACCTCGGATGGGATGATAAAACTCTTTCACAAATTCGACAATAACATCAGAACATGCCTGCTTGTGATCATTAGTAACATATTCAACAGGGCATGCGTGCTTCTCATTAAAGGTGTGAACAATAAAAGCTTTAGACTTCGCATATTTGGAGGCATGAACATGCCAACCACATCCATCTTTGTAACATGACAAATAAACCCTGTTTATGTTCGAACGAATGAGTCGAAACTGAAAATTGTTCTTCAAAGCCAAAATCTTGAATGCTATTTTTAATAATGACTTACTAGCATAAATGTCATCAATAAGGACATTGAATGTGCGACGATAATCACGAATATCGAGTTGGTCTATATAACGGCAACGATCGGGAATATATACACCTTCAAACATTTGAGATGGAACCTTCGAGCCAAACGTTGATCTGAACCAAAGAACTCTTAGTTAACACCTGGATCGCTATCTCTTCCCTCACATACATAGTGTACATCAATAATATCTTTGAATCTATCACGAACATTTTGTACATTGTCGCGTACATCGCTGTCGTCTTTGAGACTATCACCGACATTTGGTACATTGTCTCAGGTTAACATTAGCAAACACATCAGGATCTTCTTCTTGCTCTGAGGCTTCAACCACAAAACCTACAACCCCCGGTTGCGTCCCGTCTGTATTGTGAACATTTGTCGTAATACATTTGTCGGGTACTTCGTGAACACGTACATCATGACCTTCTACGTGATCATTATCTACATGTGGTATCGAGTCATTAACATCATCTACATCTGCCTCTTGAGTGTCGCGAACATCCTCCACATCTTTAAAGAAAAATGGTCCATCTTGAATAGCAGATACATTATCCGATGATCCAAACTCAACAACCACAACACATTCTACACACGCAACGTTCAGGTAATTGAACAAATATATGCAATCATCTTCATTGTTAAAGTGGAACGTAATTTGCAACATTCGTATCAAATATTAACTCGATAAAATTTTGAAGAAATCTCCATACGAATTGAAGTCATCAATGTTATCAATAATGCATGCCTCAAAACGACAAAAATCATAAGCAAGTGGGATGGAAATGAGTTTCGATGAAAATGATGTGTATCTATTATAGCTATCCCACGAACCACCGAACTTAATTGTTAGCTGAAAAGCTCCATGGAAAACAAGAAAGAAAAACATGCGAAATATCATTAAGATGAGAGAGGTTGAGAAAAAGGTATTTAAATGAAAAGTGTAAATGAAGACTCAGATGAAGCGTACAAAGGAAGAAGTTGAATAAAGCAAAAAGAGTGGAAAAATTTAAATAAAAAAAATACTTGTATACCAAGGCCTGTTTGATAGCCTTCTCAATTTTTGTTTCTTGTTTATTTTTTATTTTTTCTCATTTTTTAAGAAATAAAGTTGTTCGGTAACTCTTTTTGTTTCATTTTTCTCTTTTTTTAGAAGCCCTTCCCAAAATTGTGTAGAAATTTTAGAAACAACAAATTTTAGTTTCTTATTTCTCATTATTGTTTCCAAATTTTTCAACACATTGATAAATTACTAAATTGTCCATGTTATAACGTATAAATTATATTATAAATACATAACCAACAATGGGTTGGCCCAATGGTTAAGAAGTTCTCCTTCAAATTTTGCGGTCACGAGTTCAAACCCATGTGTGGCCACGTACCTAGGATGTTATTCTACGAGTATCCCGACGTCAACTTTTATAGGGTCGTGTGGTTATCCTGTGAGAGATTGGTTGAGGTACGCATAAGCTGGTCCGGACACTCACGGATATAAAAGAAATATATATTATAAATATTCAAATATTATAGTGATATAATATTTTTAAATATTTCACCAAATATGTTTCTATTTATCTTTTAAAAAAACTAAGAATGAAAAACAAGAAATATAAATGAAGAAGGTTAACAAACTGAGGCATAATCGGTCATAAAATAACAAGCTCTTATTTGAGGACTTTTTTGCAACTTGACATTTTTTTGAAAGTATTAAAGTATATGTCCAAACGTTTGAAGTAATTGGGGAAATATCCTTTTTTTTTCTTCTGAAATCGGGGGTTCAAAACCCGTCTGTAGGTGACTGGGCTGAAGACGGGTTTTCAAAACCCGTTTTATTGCCACGTGGACTGGTTTCTAAGTAAAATTTTTAACCCGTCTTCAGTGTTTTTTTTTTAAACTGACTTTAGAAATGTGTTTCGTTAATTATCAGATTTATTTGTAAATTGTTTGGATTTAGATGATTTTGGATTGAATATTTAAAAGTATAATCTTGATAATATTGCATTTACTGATCATTTATGTTATTTTCTTTTTTAAGGAGTTGGGTAAAATCGTGGGTAGAACCCACGATGTAGTTAACGTGGACACAAATCGTGGGTTTACCCATGTTTTTTTTTAAATTATAAAATGACTTTAGAAAAATTGCTTTGTTTGATTTTTTTAAAATATATGAACAAAAAATGACTAACGATGGCCCCCGGTCTCACATGGAGATCATATATTTTATAATTGTGAATGGGAAACAATTAATGAGATCATAAATTTTACAAATTAATCAAACGAAACAATTTTTCTAAAGTCATTTTATAATTTTTTTTTAAAAAAACATGGGTAAACCCACGATTTGGGTCCACGTTAACTACATCGTGGGTTCTACCCACGATTTTGCCCAACTCCTTAAAAAAGGAAATAACATAAATGATTAGTAAATGCAATATTATCAAGATTATACCTTTTAAATATTCAATCCAAAATCATCTAAATCCAAACAATTTACAAATAAATCTGATAATTAACGAAACACATTTCTAAAGTCAGTTTATAAAAAATAAAAAAAAAATTTACACTGAAGACGGGTTTGCAATTTTTTTTTTACTTAAAAACCAGTCCACGTGACAATAAAACGTGTTTTGAAAACCCGTCTTCACAGCCCAGTCACCTAAAGACGGGTTTTGAACCCCCGATTTCAGAAAAAAAAGGACATTTCCCCAATTACTTCAAACGTTTGGACATATAATTTAATACTTTCAAAAAAAGGGCTAAGTTGCAAAAAAATCCCTTATTTGAAGCTTAGAAGGCTAAATGGACCTTTTGTAACTAATCAAAAGGGGTGAGGAAAAAGAAAAGACGGCTCCCGGTTTTAGCGCTTTTATTATGCCGACAGCCAAGTGGCAAGCGCTCGGCACTGCCATACTTCTCCAAGCCCTTGTTGAATTTGGGGCAGTGGGGGATGGAATATTGATTTGACTTTTGTTTTTTGTCGGTAGAAACTGTCAAATAGATTTCCTGTTTGGCCATCTCATTGGTGACACCATGTTTTTTTCTTTTTTTTAATGAATAAGTTGGAATATATTCAAACATCTCGATTAGGTTGATATAATTTAACACCGTCATCATCTAATTCATCTTAATTATGTAAAATATTTGAGAGCATTTTTTTAACTCATC
This sequence comes from Gynostemma pentaphyllum, assembly GCA_028015215.1. NCBI lineage: Eukaryota > Viridiplantae > Streptophyta > Magnoliopsida > Cucurbitales > Cucurbitaceae > Gynostemma > Gynostemma pentaphyllum. The sequence continues at coordinate 41,801,047 of CM051346.1, read as the reverse complement.
TGAACCTCTCATAAAATCTCGTGTTATAAGAATTGGGAAAAATGATATTTTTGATGAATTACAAACTCAAAAAAAAACAAGCTTCAAATGGGTCACGGCTTAAATTAGTTTCAACATTCATTTTGATCCATAAATATTGTTTGATAGGGCAAAAATTAATTGATCTAAAGAATCCAGATTTCTAATTTTTAATTACTTGGTCAAACAAACAAATTTATCATTTTAAATTAAAATCTTCTCATTATTATAAATGAAATAAAATCTATTCACAGATAATTTAATTCTCTCCTCTTATTCACAATTATTAATGGTGGAATTTCAACAAAGTACATATATTAGCTCTCAAATCTTTGACTCACGGATTAGATTAAATTTATTAAATCTGTGTTTACATGTTTGTTTTGTATAAAATAACACCTTCGTTAAATGAGAATTAATTTGAAATGTGTTGAATTATAAGAAAAAAAAACTAAATTTATCAACGATAATGAGTTTGGATAATTGATCAAAATCGTAAAATGAAGAGATCAAAACTACGAGCCAAACAATCCAAGGTGATTAAACCCCACTTAAGAATGAGTGAATCAAACTAATGATAGGCTTTGAGTCGAAAAGTGGCAAAATTATCAATAAAGCTAGCAAGTGTACAACAATCAGAGCCAGGCCCCATCAAATTTATTTCTTTGTTTGTTTTTTCTATTGTTGAGAAGGGGAAGAAAAAAAGAACGAACCAGGAATTGGAAGGTGGAATCTGCTGCTAGCCTGCTTTGTCCATTTCCAAACGTCTTCTCAAACAAAACCCTAATCCCAATTCCAATTACCACCCACCAAAAATAAAAAATTAAAGGAAGGGGGGGCAAAATCCAAAGGCAAAAACCAGTCACATTAACCCCACTACTAAGTTTCTCTAACAGTGATACCTGTCATCTTCAACTGCGACTTTCCCCCACTAACGTACTTACTTTCTCTTTCCATATAAATTAGGGTTTCTCTTTCTTTTTCAAATGACTCAAGTTTCCATCGCTACTGACGGGGAGGACCCACCACCACCCCTTGTTCATTCTCAATCTCCGGAAGTTCTTAAGCCGTCTGAGAAATCTGAACCTGTTGTTTCTGTTGTTGAAGACGTGGTTATGGAGAAATTGGATGATTCTGTTGATGAGGAATTGGTCACTCCTGCTACTGTCTTTCGAATCAAATTGAAGCAGCCCCGATCCAATTTGCTGCATAAAATGAGTGTTCCTGAGCTCTGTCGCAATTTTAGGTGATTAAAAAAAAAAATAATAATAATTTCTTGAAGTTTTGGTTTCTATGTGCTTTTTTTGTTTGTGAAAACAGTCCCAATTGCCCCAAGTGATTAGTTTTGAATTTGGTGTTTTTTTTATGCTTTGATTTTTGGTGTTGAAATTTGAGCTGCTTGATTTTGGTTTTTTTTTTCTTTTCCCCTTTAACCTTTCTCTTAATTTGGTGGTTTTTTCAGTGCTGTTGCTTGGTGTGGAAAGTTGAATGCTATTGCTTGTGCATCAGAGACGTGTGCGAGAATTCCGAGGTTGGCACTGTTTGATTTTCTCATCTTTTTAAGTTTCATCATATGTGTTTGTTTTTCTTCTCAATGGAAATTGGAATAGGCTAATTTCAAGTATATAATAGCATTTGTTTGGTGGTGGGGGAAATTCTCCTGTAAAACTATGGATTACAATTTTTCAAGAGAGATTTTTAATGAAGCGAGTGGTTCGATAGTAGCTTCCAATTGGAGAAGTTTTTTTTAATCTTTGAAAGTCTTAATAGTCAGGGGATTCCATTTCAATGAAACGGTCCGGTTTATTATAAAATAATAATCATAATATAAATCAGGGGATTTTATTTCAAAACCAATTGGTTAAGAGAGAAGTGACTCTTAGCATTTATAAATCTTGTTAGATCCCTTCATCTTTCTGATGTGGAATTCTTAACATGCCCTCTTAAGATGGTGGCTCTTTTGGGCTTACTATTATTGGACCGGATGCTCGTTTGAGCTTTATTGGGCTATGATACATTTTTTATGAGCATGGGTTTCCATCTCAAATCCAATTGGTTATGAGAGGAGTGACGCTTAGCATTGATAAATTTTGTTAGGTCCGTTTATCTTTCCGATGTGAGATCTTAACACGAAGTGACCGCTGTTTTGTATATTTCAATTTATCAATGGAATTGTTTATTTTTAAAATAAAATCCAGAGACTGGTTATTGCATGAATAGATATGGAATATATTGATCATCACTTTGTTGGTGTTGTATGTCTAGATTTTTTTGCTGCCTCATGTGCTCTTTGGTAAAGAGTTTTTTTTATCTTGGTTATTTTGTTAACTTTGATACTTTGCAGACTAGAATTTGACGTAGTTGCAGAAATAAACTTTGTCTCAGTCTATATTTTCTATAAGCGACTAAAATTGAATTTAAGTATATCATGAAAAACACTCGTTGATCGTGATTTCAACTTTTAGATAACACTGTCATACTATCATCTGGAAATTCTTTGCTGTATTAGGTTTCTGTGCTCCTTTTTTTTTTTTCAAATATTTTATCAGAAATGTTATGATGTCTAACATGTGCTTAGACATTTCGAATTACCTTGTTTCGTTCATGTTAATTAAAATTTTCCAGCAACTGATTATCATGGTTTTTATTTTGTTTAGTTCCAATGCAAACCCACCATTTTGGATCCCCATTCATATTGTGATTCCAGAGCGACCCACTGAGTGTGCAGTGTTCAATGTCATTGCGGGTAATGCTAATTTACCGTGCCATGTCTATTACTTCATTAACTACATGGTATGTAGATAGGTTGATGTTACTTTATTGGCCAATTGGTTGCAATGAGCAGGCTGAGAGATTTAGTATGTTTTTGTGAACCAGTGTAACTAATAAGCTTATAATTTTACATTTGTTTTTTATATTAAAAAAAAGCTTATAATTTTACATTATTTTTTTTAGATAAGTATTATAATTTTACATTATAATACTTCAGTGAAATGTATGTTACATTCTGTAGATTCTCCACGTGATTCTGTCCAATTTATTGAATGGTCCCCAACTTCCTGTCCACGTGCTCTGCTAATAGCGAATTTCCATGGGAGGACTACTATCTGGACTCAACCTTCTCGAGTAAGCTCTCATTGTTCTTTCCGTTATAAATTTGATGGATATTTATTCAGGTATCAAGTTCTTGTAGTAGATGTTTTTTACTTGAGTTTTTTTAGATGAATTCACAAAAATTTTATTAAAAATTGAAAAAGAGTACAAAATGAGGACAAGATATCCTAAACAAAAACCTGAACAGAGAAAAGAGCTAAAAACATAAGCAAAAAAACCCAATCCTTATCAAATTACAAAAATGATCCCAAAGCCCATATATAACAGAAAAATGAGATCCAAAATTTAAATCTTTGATATTCCTCTCCAAGAGTAGGAGAAGAGAAGAATCCGCTCCCAAATCTCGGGTAGCTCGTGCTCTTTATCATTAAAGAGAGGATAATTTCTTTCTAGCCACCCATAAAGTAGCAGCAACAACACAATGGCAAAACTTCAGTTTTTTCTTTCCTCAAACTTCAGTTTTTGAATTGAGTTTTACGTAACTAGTTTTTACTATTTGTGGTTCTCTATGTGCTCACCTCTTTTTTACCTTTCTCGAACTGTATTTTCTTATGACCGTGGGGTTACATCTTTTGGAGTTTTTTTTTACCCTTTTATGTTCATTCAGGGGGCACCTAACCTTGTTCGTGATGCTAGCTGCTGGAAGCTTGAGCACGAATGGCGGCAGGATATAGCAGTGGTTACAAAGTGGCTGTCAGGGTTGTCTGCAGTATGTAATTGTTTTTCTGTGTAGTTATGGTCATTTCAATGGTGCATATTTCCTTTATTTTTAAATTATGTTATTATTTTGGAGCTTGAGAGTGATTTTCCTTTTAGTACTTCCCTTAAAATCTTATATGGTGGGATGATGGTTGAACTGTAAGGTTGGATTCTTGATGAATTTAATAGGATGGCCTCCTCATTGAGAGTAGAAAAGGACTTTATCATTTACTGGAACTTGCTACTTACTCTTAGGATGTAAGCTTTACAAGTGGCCTTTTTAAATTTAGAGTTTCTATATTGTCTATGTAATGTCAAACTTCTGCCTCTTACCAATCCAAAATGATGCTTGTAAATCACCTCTAGGCTTTAAAGCTTAAGTTGTTATGATAAGACAAATTTAATCTTTTAAACTAGTCCCAACACACTTCCTCACATGGTCGCTTGGTTATTAATAAAGCTCAACAAGTGAATAAATAATATGAAATTGGAGCAAATGACACAACGGAGCTTTGAACCTAGAATCTCTTGCTTTGATACCCTGATTGGCCACTAGACCCTAAAGATTAAGCTGTTAGGCTAGGGAAAACTTATTTGTTTAAGGTATTCCCGACAATGTTCAAGTGCAATAGATGAAGGGGGGTGATTCACTAGTTTCTCCAATTATGATGAATTATGAATGGGAGGTCACTCAGTCTCAAACATTTACATGTAACATATATATCTTTTTATCTTGTACTCATTTGTTTAGTTGTGATTTTCATTTTTGCGTTTCATTTTATCTTATCAGCTGCACTTTCATACTCTAGGTCAAATCTTGTCTTTTCCATTTTTAAAATTGATGTTTTCAAGAATATTTTTTAACATGTTTAAGATTCAGTATAGGTGGCTTTCATCAAAATCTAGTACCTCGAACGTCAAGTCAAACTTCGAGGAAAAATTCCTTCCACAGCAGTCTCAGACTTCAGGTTTCTTCCAATCTTTACATTCTTTTTGTATCAATCCGGTTTGACAGATTGTTAGTTTGTGTTCCAAGCATCGAACCTCTTTACATTCTTTTTGTATCAAAATTTATCGAATATTCATACAGAATATCTAATGAAATAATTTATTTGTCTTTCAGCTAGGTGGCCAAATTTTCTTTGCGTTTGTTCTGTTTTCTCATCAGGCTCTGTTCAACTTCATTGGTCCCAGTGGCCTCCTGGTCAAAGTAACTCAGCTCCAAAATGGTTCTGCACAAGCAAAGGGTTATTGGGTGCTGGACCGAGTGGGATCATAACTGCTGATGCTATCATAACAGACAGTGGTGCCATGCATGTGGCAGGGGTTCCAACTGTAAATCCATCCACTGTTGTCGTCTGGGAGGTTACTCCTGGCCCTGGAAATGGATTCCAAGCCACTCCAAAGACAAGCACAAGCAATGGGGTTCCCCCTCCACTTAGTCCTCCCAACTGGTCTGGTTTTGCCCCTTTAGCTGCATATCTGTTTAGCTGGCAAGAATTTTTATTATCTGAGTCGAAGCAAGGGAAAAAGCAGACAGATCAGGATGTCAACGATACTATTCCACTCCATTGTTCACCAGTTTCTAATTTTTCTGCATATGTCTCTCCTGAGGCTGCAGCACAATCTGCCACAACCACTACATGGGGTTCTGGAGTTACTGCTGTTGCTTTTGATCCAACACGTGGTGGCTCTGTTATAGCTATTATAATCGTTGAGGGTAATTACCTGAACAATGGAGTCCAATTTAGCTTTTTGTCTCATAAACCTAGTTGTGGTTTTTGCCTTGTATATGATTTATTTCCTTAAAGAGAATGTCTGATGAATTTGTTACATGATTCATTTATCTTTTTTTTTTCTTTTTGATTTTTCAAGGATCATTTCTTAATTCAAGATGATACTTTTAAATAACATCATTACAATGTCTGCATCCTTCTTTATATTATCTGATTGGGGAATCCAGGAACTTTGTCAACTGACTGTATCTTAGGTATTGTCAGTTTTTTTGTAGATAGTTGTTTTCGTTATCTGGTTTATAATAAGCTTTGGATTTAGTTTCTCTTTGAACTGTTACCTCTATTTTTCCTCATCTTGAAATTTATGCATTTTGGACCTTTGCAGAGGCTCATTCAATTGCATTATTAATGTGCCTGAGAAAACTTATTTTCTTCCACACATATTCAGTTTGCATTGCGCTTGCAGTTTATCAATTTGAGTAATTGAAAGTGTATTTTCTATCCTGTCTTTGTTCTTCTCAATTCAAGTATTTATGCATACAATCTTTAGAACTTAAGGACACAGGTACAATTTATAGCACAAATCCTGTTTAAGTAAGGTCGTATATGCACACATTTAAGAAACTGATATACATTGAATATTTTCAATTTTGTTCTATTTTAGTTGCAAACTTAAAAGTTGGTTGTTTCCATGACTTTTGTTTTGCTTTAAGCATCGTAAAATTGTTAGGGTCATAAAAAAAATCATCTTTGTAGTTTCATGAAAAACTATCCTGATGGACTTTCCCCCTGCTAGTTTGTGGCCTCACGTTGGGAAAATATATAATTGGCAGTTGACATTTACCTCTTTCTACCCTCCCTACCAGGACTCAGCCTAAAGTCCTTTGGATATATGCGTGAGCACCATTTCGGGGAAGTGTGAATGTCCAGAAATCCTCGTGTTTTTTATAATGTTAGGGGGTTGCTGAGGTGGCTTGGGTAGGGCTTTTAATGCGTTCCTATGTACTTCCAACCTAAACATTGTTGCAATTACCCGTTTTTTCTTTTATTTTTGAATAGCCGGAAGCCTTTCTGTAATTCCTTGGCCAAGTTTTTTTATTAACCTCCATTTTGTACCTTATTCTTTTAAATAATTGATCCTCTATTTATTTATTTGGAAACTTAATCTTTTGATTCATTTCTCGACATGATACTGGCCAAATTACTTGTGCAGGACAATACATGTCTCCTTATGATCCGGATGAAGGTCCGTCAATTTCTGGGTGGAGGGTTCAACGCTGGGAATCTTCACTTCAGCCTGTTGTTCTCCATCAAATTTTTGGAAATCCCACTGCTAGCTTTGGTGGTCAGGCACCCATGCAAACTGTTTGGTTGTCGAAAGTGGATATGAGCATTTCACCAACTAGTGATTTCAAATCTCATCAATCAACATCATCAGGACCAAACTCTGATTTGCGAAAGATATCTGGAGCTTTTATAGAAAAGGCAAAAAGAGTCTGTTTTGATCCATTTGATCTCCCCAGTGATGTTAGAACCCTTGCCCGGATAGTGTATTCTGCTCATGGTGGTGAGATTGCAGTTGCTTTTCTGTGTGGTGGGGTGCACATTTTCTCTGGTCCAAACTTTGCGCCTGTTGAGAACTATCAGATCAGTGTAGGACCGGCCATTGCAGCCCCTGCATTTTCTTCCACTAGCTGTTGTGCAGCATCTGTTTGGCATGATGGAAATAAGGACTGCACCCTGTTGAAGATAATTCGTGTCCTTCCTCCTGCAGTTCCTAGCAATCAATTGAAAGCAAACTCTTCAACCTGGGAGCGTGCAATTGCTGAGAGGTCAATAGATATGTTTTTAAATATATATTCCTTATATTGGTATTTGATTAATATATTTCTTATATTGGTTTTTGATAAATATATTTCTTATATCTTAATGATAAGGGTCTTGTAGTTAGCTTGATGAAGTGTTGGGTGATGTTTCTATCTCATGGTTATGATGCTGAATTTTTCTTGTTAGTGTAGATTTTGGTGGAGCCTTTTAGTTGGTGTTGATTGGTGGGATGCTGTTGGGTGTACACAGAGTGCTGCTGAAGATGGCATTGGTATGAATAGATTTCTCTTTGTTATGTCACAGTGGAAATGACAATACAAGAGTCAATAACTTGTTAGCTTTTGAAGTCATCCCTAATTTAAGAATGTCTCATTTCAGTTTCTCCAAACAGCGTCATAGCAGTCTTGGATGCAGATTTCCATTCACTTCCTTCTAGCCAGCACAGGCAGCAATACGGTCCTGTAAGTTCCATTGTTTTGTTGCCACTCAAATCTCATTGTCATTTGAGTCCACTTTTCCCGTTTAGTTATTTTTTTGGATAAGATTGTTAATTAAATGTAAGGAAAGTGTTAAATCAAGAAATTTTCCAAAACATTAAAACTTGACAAAACTTGAAAAATGACTGAATCACAATTCAAAACATTCCCATAACCATGATAAAACGTCATTATGCAATACAAGAAAAAAAGTTAATGCAATCAAATTAATTAATTTAATGAAAGCAAATCCATTAATTTAATGAAAACAAAAATGTTATTTTTAAAAATAAATCGAGCTTGCTATATTTGAAATTTAGGTGGAAAAAAGTGCTATTGGATGTAATTTCTCGTTTTTTTTAAAAGACGGTTCAAAAGTCCATTTCATTAAGAAAATGAAAGATATACAAAAATGAAAAGACAAAAACAAAGTGTTGTGGTAATTACAACCTTCCACTATAGCTTTACATTGGAGGGCCTTTTTGTAATTTCCTCCCTTTTTTTTTTTGGGGCTTTTTCATACATCAATGAAATAGAAATTGTTTATTATTAAAAAAAAAAAAAACAAAGTGTTGTGCCACCACCTAATTACAAGTATGTGGCCCAATTTCTCATAATGAAACCACCTGTATATTTTTTTTTTAGTAATTTTTTTATTGCTGTTCCAAAGTTCTACTTGTTTCTCACATGGTCGATTAATGTTTAGTCCATTTCAATTTTTTACACATTATTTTTCCTTCAAATTTAAAAATATATCTAACTTGCAAAACGTTTACTAGGAATTAATTCTAAATATGAACAAAAGAAAATTATAGTAAATTTTTTAAGACTCTAAATACTCCTAAAATTTTAGGGGAATTACAGTGTTTTCTTAATACTTGCTGAGTTAAGGTGACAAATTTAAAATATATTTAACATGTAAAACATTTACTAGGAATTAATCTTAATTACGAATAAATAATAAAATAAATTGACCTAAGAAAATTAAATTAAAATTTTAAAAACTCTAAATGCTCCTACAATTTTAGGGGTATTACATTGTTTTCTTAATACTTGCTGAGTTAAGGTGTCAAATTTAACTTCTATCCTGCTGATTGACATTGCTTTAATCTTTAGCACTTCTGCTTCTCGTTCTGTTAGTCCCTAAGCCGTGATAGATTTTACTTCTTTGCCATCGGCATTTCCTGCACATCAGTGCTAGTTAAATCATATTTTAGTGAACCATATGACTTATTTCTTAATTGCTTGTCTGTTTTTCTGTGCACAATTTTATTCATTTTCTGCACAATGCAGAGCTTAGACCGGATAAAATGCAGATTACTGGAAGGCACAAATGCCCAAGAAGTCAGGGCAATGGTTCTAGATATGCAAGCTAGGTTGTTGCTTGATATGCTGGGTAAAGGAATTGAATCTGCTTTAATAAACCCATCTGCTTTAATATCTGAGCCATGGCAGGCATCTGGTGAAACATTATCTGGCATTGATCCCGAGGCAATGGCTGTAGAACCAGCACTGATTCCCAGCATTCAGGTTTGTCTTGTTTAGCTATGAAGTTATCCTTAATATATTTATAACAGTAAAAAGCTTCGTGTTGTAGTATTTTTTGGAACATATGTAGTACTTTCTCCAGTTGGCTTACACTATAGTAGCTTGGGTACTTTGGCCTTGGTTGCAAATATGCCTAGCCAGTTTTAAGCTGATGAGAGTTTCTAGAGGCTTCGCAGAACATAACAATTTAATTGCGCTGCAGTCATATGCTGCAATTGTCTTAAAAAAAATTTGTTTGATATAATCAGAAACCATATCTATTTTGTTCTCATTTTGAGGGTTGCAAACTGATGCAGGCGTATGTTGATGCTGTCCTTGATCTTGCTTCACATTTCATCACACGTTTGCGACGTTATGCCAGTTTCTGCCGCACTTTGGCAAGTCATGCTGTTACAGCTGGAACTGGCAGCAATCGCAATATGGTGGCTAGTCCTACTCAAAGTTCTGCATCTCCTGCAACTAGCCAGGGTTAGTCTGCTCTATTTTTGGTCCTCTGAATTGTCAAAGAGGGACCTTGTTTATTTTTCTATATTGCAAAAAACCAGCAGCTTTAAGATGACTCTTTCTTTGAATTTACTGAATATTGATCTGTCCAGTTCGTTTTTTTAAAGTTATCTCATGTCCAGGTGCTCAAAGTGGTACCACAAATTCTACAGGAAGCACCCAGATGCAGGCTTGGGTACAAGGTGCAATTGCTAAGATTAGTAGCACAACTGATGGAGTACCCAGTTCAACACCAAACCCTATAAGTGGTCCATCTACCTTTATGCCAATAAGTATCAACACTGGAACTTTTCCTGGAACACCAGCTGTTCGGCTTATTGGGGACTGCCATTTCTTACATAGATTATGCCAACTTTTGCTTTTCTGTTTTTTCTTTCGACGAACACAACTACCTCGTTTTATTGGCAATTCACAAAGAAATGGTGATGCAAACATTCAAAAACTTCAGCCTGCTGCTCTAGGAAAAGTGGAGGAGATTACCTCTAATTCTGCTAAGCCAGTGCCAAATATAGCAGTAAAATCGGATGAAAATCAAATAACTCGAGCTGGGCAGATTGTGGCTGGAGCTAAAGGAGTTGAAGAAGGGCTTGCTGGCCGGTCAAGGATTGGTACAGGCAATGCTGGTCAAGGATATACTTTTGAGGAGGTAGGAAAACTACTTTTCCTCAGTTTTGATACAAGATAATGTGGTTTCTTTCCTCTTTTTTGGGCCAACTTGGAACAACTCCTATTATATGGTGTATACCCTAGCTGTAGCCTGTATATTTCCTGTTATTTACCACGTATGCATGAGCATTTTGCAGAGTTCATAACAAACATAGAACCTATATTTGGCATGAACTGCTTTTTTTTTTTTTTACTTTCACAGGTTAAGGTTCTTTTCCTCATACTTATGGATCTCTGTCGCCGTACTGCTGGGCTTGCACATCCATTACCTGTTTCCCAGGTTGGGAGTAATAACATTCAAGTGCGTCTTCATTACATTGATGGAAATTATACTGTATTGCCTGAAGTTGTGGAAGCATCCCTTGGTCCACATATGCAGGTATATAACGTTTGCTGTGGCTGGATTAGAGTTCGTTTCATATTTTCTTCATAAAATTTTTGTGAGATTGCTCTAGGAAATTATCTTTATCACTCTGTAGACCTGAGTGGTGCCAATCTATTATAAAGTATTATAATGGAAGCTAAAGGCCATATTTGGAATTAAAGATACCATGTAACTTATTAAAAAAAAAGATACCATGTAACTAAAATCTGGTAGTGGGACAACATTCAGACTTAACAACCACGGTTTATTCTTGAATTATAGAGTTGAGAATACATGCTCACTTGATTATTTTTCTTTTAAACTTCCCTTTCTGATGGGCTGCGCAGAATATGCCCCGGCCTAGAGGTGCGGATGCTGCTGGTCTGTTGCTTCGAGAATTAGAACTCCACCCACCAGCTGAAGAATGGCACAGGCGGAATATGTATGGTGGGCCTTGGTCTGATGTAGATGATATGGGTCCAATAGATGATGCCTCCAAGCTTGTTAATTCATTAGACCCACTTGACGTTAACTTATCGGAAAATTGCAATGTTTATTATGGAGCTAATGGTCTGTGGCCTAGGAAGCGCAGGATGTCTGAAAGAGATGCAGCTTTTGGTTTGAATACATCAATTGGACTCGGTGCATATCTAGGTATAATGGGATCTCGTAGAGATGTTGTGACTGCTGTCTGGAAGACTGGTCTCGAAGGGGTTTGGTATAAGGTTTGATATGCAGTTTCCTTGTTACTCTTCTCATACTATCTGAATGATTCTAATAAACTGAGGCATTAATGAATTTAAGAAAATAAGCTAATGACATTTTTAAAATCTCCTATATATTGGGGCCAAAAAGGATTCAAATTTGTAAGATACTTTTTTGCTTTGTTTAAACTTGCTGTTAAGCTTTTACATTTGTAAAATCTTGCTAATTTGTGGAGTGTTTAGTTGAAGATGAATTGGTGGGCTTTCTCGGATGTTGAGGGTTTTAGGGAAGTGGGGTTGAGAGGTTGCTCTGGTGTCTTGAGCTTTTTGTAATGAACCCCTTTCTGATTACCAACAATCAGGCCTCTAACTTGTAATTAATATTTATTTATTTTGTTTCTCTTGGCCTGTGTTGGTGTTGGCTTTTTTGTGTCTCCTCTATTTCCCCCCATTCTCTTGATGAAAATTTCCTATAAAAAAAAACTTGCTTTTGATTTGAATTTAATTTAACAATCAGAAGTAGTAGCTTTGAAATTGATATAAATTATCTGCATTATGCTTCTAGATTTAAGTGGCCTCATGTTAGACCGACCTGTGACACCTCATGTGTTGATGGTGTTGTAATTATTCTAAATTTTGATAGCATACGGCTAGTTTCACAACAAATGCATCTCTCTGATCTTTGTGATAGTATGCATTGTGAATCTTGTGACTTGTGATATGCAGTGCATGAGATGTTTGAGGCAAACCTCAGCCTTTGCTTCACCAGGTGCTACTAATGATAATGCTCAAAACGATAGAGAGACTTGGTGGATTAGCCGATGGGCTTATGGGTGCCCAATGTGCGGCGGAACATGGGTTCGAGTTGTTTAGGTAACTGCATCACCGGGTGACAGCCTTAACTTCAACAAGTGCTGCTTTGTTCATCGGAATTTTATTGCCCACTTCATCCCGTGATATTTGCTGCGCCACTAATTACATTACTGATTTTTTGTCCACCTCGGAGGAAATTTCCAACATGTTTGCTCCAATGCAAAACAAAACTTAGGCTTCGGTTCATTCAATCAGATGGCTATATGTGAATACAGTTACACTCGGAGTACAATTATATGTGAGTTAGAATGAACCCACCTCGTCTTGTTTGGCAACTGCATGTGCCAGCACACCTTAAGGTATGTTTTACTAAATATTCTGTTTTCTGAATTTGCTGGTTTGGAAGTTTAATTTATTAATTAATTTTTCTTTCCACACGACGAACGACGAACGTTAATCGCTCCAGGGTCAGTCTGTCATATAACCCTACCTCACGGAAAATAGAAGGTACCATATTTAATAGTCCTCAAAAGAGATATCAAAGAGATGGAGCCTATAGGGATCCTGTCCTGATATTGTTAGAATTTAGAATCATGCATCAGTGGTGTGAAATGCCTTGGTCAATAAGTTAGTCTCTTATTAAAGAAATATATTATGAGAAGATGATGGAGAGAAGGTTGTAGTTCTTTTGTAAGTAGATTTTGAGATCGAATTGGGATGTGGGAAAAGCCTTTCTCCTATGGATTTTCTATTTTCCCAACTTGTGACGGGAATAAATGAAATTATGCAATAAGAAATTTGTAGAGCTTCTACCCGTGTTTTTCCTCATGCACTCGAATAAAATAAAATTTAGAGGTACAGCCACCATTTTGTAGAACCAATGAAAATTGTGAGATAACACTAGATTCTGCTTGCTTTAGTTTGTTGGTGGACTAATTTTAACCCTTTTGAAAATACAGGTTTTTATTCTCTTACTTCCCTGGAGCATGATGTGTGGCATTCACTCATCCAATGTACAGGGAGAAATAATGGGATTGATTTCCAGCTGAAGCTGAAAGGATATTATATCATCAATTAAGAAAGTTATTAGTTTCTGTTGCCACCAGTGTAGGAAGTGGGAGCGGGAGCGGGAGCGGTGGAGGCGGGCGTGCGGCTGCGGAAGAGAAGTATGTTCATGTCCTTGTATTTCAGTTTAGTTCTGTATAGGCTAGTTCCTCCTTGAATTTCAGTTTAGTTCTGTAAATGGTAGACCTTTGTTGTCGTATAGTTCTAGTATGGAGAATTATGAGTTACAATTTTGATCTAAGATTATTTATTTTTCCAACACAGGAAATATGAAGTAAATTTTTAAGAGGGGAGTACCTCTTTTTTAATTCTCTATTCGATGAGTTTAGAATTAACTGAAATCGTCCCAACTCCCAATGGTAATACGATAGTAGTTGATGAATCCCATTCTTCTAATCTAGGGAAAATGGCATAAACCCCTTCTAAAAGGGTAGGGGTTTTCCCAATTGTATCTTTAGATTTTTAATTTGAATAATTATATATTAGAACTTACTTAAGTGATAATTGGCCATTTTTTATTTGAAAAAAAAATCATCAATTCAATGTGGTTGGTTTTGTCATTAATTATTATTAGATTTATATAAATGTTTTTTTTCCTTATTAAAATCATAGATGTAATGGTTATGACGGACTATGGGAGGAGTCACAATGTGATAGTTTCATTCAATAATTTATTGAGTTTGAAAGAGAGAGATGTGGTTTTGTTATTAATAACTATTAGATTTATGTAAATGTTGTTTTTTCTTATTAAAATTCATTTTGAGAGGAGTCAAAATGTGATTAGTTTCATTAATTTATCACCAAGAGAGGAAGAGGGTTTAAAAAAATTGTAAAAAATCAATCAAATATAGCAACATCATAAAAAAATTGTTATATTTGCTACATCAGTCACATTTCTCAAACATTAGTGATCAATAGAAATAGTTAGGAAAAAAAAAACATATATTTCACAAATAGTGGGGATCAATTTAAAATAGTCGAGGATAAAAAATGTTCAGTTCTTAAATAAAATGGTTAAATTTTCAGTTTTTAAACTACATGGAAAGGTAGACACTAAAACGCCTTTTGGCATGCATTCGCGACAGTAGCTTAGCTCGGGTGAACCAAAAACCTATTAATAGATACATGAAAAATAAAAAAGTAACTGGTTTTTTTTCATAACATAGTTCAAGTGGTTAGACATTTTTTTTTTTTCTGAATTTGAAGGTTCGAGTTTTTGTGTCTCGTCCCTAATTTGATGTAATATCTAAAAGATAATTTTTTTTTTCCCGATTTTACGACACATCATGTAAGGGTCCGTTTGAGATAATTTCATGTTTTGAGAAAAACACATTGGTTTTTTTTTTTAAAAGTACTCTGTTCATTCATTCAAACTCCATTCCTGAATTGTTTCTATTACTTAGTTCTCGTTTCTCGCCATTGCCAAACTTCAACTTCTTCGAATTCCTCGCGATTTCATATGTTTGTGATCGAGAGATAGAAAGATCAAGAACGAGCAATATGAACAGTGGTCAGGGATCTGGATCTCATTCTCTCGCTTTCAGAGTCATGAGGCTTTGTCGGCCTTCTTTTCAAATCGATCCTCCTCTCCGTCTCGATCTCCATGATTTAGTCGTCGGCGAAGACATTTTCGACGATCCAATCGCCGCTTCTCAGCTTCCTTGTCTTCTCGATTCTCAATTATCCAAGAATCCTGATTCTGATCTTAGCTACAGTTCCAGATTCCTTCTCCATGATTCTTCTGATGCTATGGGCCTCACTGGCCTCCTCGTACTCCCCCAGGCTTTTGGAGCCATTTACTTGGGCGAGACTTTTTGCAGTTATATTAGTGTTAATAATAGCTCCAATTTTGAAGTTAGGGATGTTATTATCAAGGTTGCTTTTTTCCTTTTTCCTTTTTTTTTTGAAATTTGGGAATTTGGATTTTGCTTCTAATCGGGTTAGTTATGTTTATAATGTTGTTTATGCAGGCGGAAATTCAAACTGAGAGGCAGAGAATACTTCTTTTGGATTCGTCTAAATCCCCTGTTGAAACAATTCGTGCTGGGGGCCGTTATGATTTCATTGTTGAACATGATGTGAAGGAGCTTGGAGCTCATACGTAAGCTTCATCTTCATTGTTCGACTATGTGTGTATAATTACTCATATGAAAGTGGTTGGAATTGGAAGGCGGTCGTTATTTGTAATAAATACACATGATATGATGTTATAGGGGTAGTATAAAAGATGTTTGATAGGACGGGAGTACCGGAAATTATCTCATTGAAGTGCAATCTCTCTTTTTGTTTTAAATATTTTTATGTTCTGATTCATCTTTTATTATAGGCTAGTCTGCACTGCATTATACAATGATGGTGAGGGTGAGCGTAAATATCTTCCACAGTTTTTCAAGTTCATGGTTGCGAACCCACTTTCAGTCAGAACAAAGGTAATGTAGTCTTTGGGTCCAGCTGTTATTACTTATTACGTGTAGCTGTTATTTTAATAAATCTTGGCTTTCTTGCTTAAAGTTTAAGCCGGGGCACCTTTGCCTTTGGTGAGTTTTGTTTAAAACTTGAAATGGCTATAGCAGGTTATTTCTGGGTTTTGGTTTGATATCTGAATATTGTTCATGCTACTTCGTTTGCAGGTTCGTGTAGTGAAGGTATGTTTGGATGACTAAAAGCAGTTAATGTAAGTTTAGGAAAATATCTGTTTAATTGTCGTAGCCAAGTTATATCTCTTGCTTTTAGGTATCATAGCCATCAAATCTTTAAATTTAAATGAGAGAAAATTGTTTTTTTTTTCCCAAGAAGTAATCCTTTTATCTCACTACTGCTAAATACACTCTTTCTTCTTTACTCTTCATTCACACTATAATGATAATTTGTAGCTGATGTTTGTTTCATTTCTCGGCAGGTTTTGGCCCTAATAATTTTATGGAGTTATACTTATATGTTGTAGAACTTGTTTTTGCTATAACTCATATCACTATCATTCACAAATTTCATCATATGACAAATTGAGTTGTCGTAGGGCAGTACTTCCACCTTCTCACAGGAGTTTTCTATGATAGGACTTTATGAGTGGTAGATTGTGTAAAGTATGAATGCTTGTGAATTATGCCTATTTATATTCTGATTTTTAGTTTTTCTGTGTTCGAAAATTTCGTTCACTTTCACCATCAGCTTAAATATTGTTTCTCACGCCTTGTGGTAACCAGTTCCATGCAAAAACCTTTCATATGATAGTTTCCTATATATCTCAGGATAGTACATTTTTAGAAGCTTGCATTGAAAATCATACAAAGTCAAATCTATTTATGGACCAAGTTGACTTTGAGCCTGCTCAGAACTGGAATGCAGTGATATTAAATGCCGATGAGCATCACTCCGACGGTAAATCTGCAACAAGGTGTGAGCCTTATGTTTTTTCACTGATGATTATTCTAGATTGAATAAGTCACTGTCTTGCTAATCCATGCCGTGAATTTATCATTTCTTGGCTAAGTTATTTGTCATTCATTTTATGCTTACAGAGAGCTATTCAAGCCCCCTATATTGGTCAGATCAGGTGGAGGAATCCATAATTTTCTTTATCAATTGAAATCGTCCACTCAGGGTCCTTCACCACTGAAAGTTGAAGGAAGTAATATTCTTGGTAAACTTCAGATAACATGGCGTACAAATCTAGGTGAACCTGGACGGCTACAGACGCAACAGATTTTGGGTTCTGTGAGTGTCTTATTATCATTAACTAATCTTGAAAAAGGAGATTCGGATATATGCGACTTCTGTTGATTTATGTTAAAGTATCCTACCTCTTAGGTACTGCTACTGCCAAGGACTTGGAATTTTCATATGGCTTATGGGCTATGGCTGAAAATGAACAGTTGAGCATTTTCAGCTAAAGATTGGAATTTCAAATGTTTTAAGGAAAATAACATTTTTTTTCATCTCCTTTCAAAGTCTCACTTCTCATGCAGCTTTTTGATATACAGATGTGTTTTTTTTTTAAACTTTAGACTGCATATAGAATATCAAGTTTTTAGACCATGTTGAAATCCAGGTGTCCTTTGTATAACTCATGGAAATGATTCTAATGATGAGAAAATTCATTCTTTCGCAGTGTCTAAAATTTTATTGAGAGCTGTTTTATCATAGGATAGGAGAATTCTGTATATTTATGTAAAACTTGTTTTGATTTTTACACTTTACTAAGGTCAAATTCATCATATAAATTACTGACGATGGTTGAAAACTGAGTCTTTTCAAAAAAAAAAAAATTAACATGATACATGGGTGAACACTGGGATTTTTTTAAATGAAAATTTCAGAATTTTGAGCGGCAATCACTTTTAGACTTTTATGGGTTGTTTGGTATGCGGGAATGTGAATGAAATACTTGAGAATAGGATGTCAATATGCATTAGTATTATGGGGTATGGGTTTTTGTTCCTTTATAGACTGCAACTCGTTCCCACTCTTGCATCTGAACCCAAACATCCCCTTAGTGCACACAAAATTGAAACAAAATTGTAATTTTTTTTATAATGCGGTGAGAGTTATTTGTTGGAATATTTGGTTTTAAAGGAATAAGAATTTTTTTGTTAATTCGTCCAAATCTTGGGATGAGATTTGAGAATTAGTTCTTTATGCCTCCATTTGGAGTCTAGATTGTAATTCTTTTTGTAATTATTCTTCGTCAATTATCGCTGCCAATTGGAAGACCTTTTTATATATATATATAAATTTTTTTTTGCCTTTCTGGGCTTTTTCATTAATCAATAAAAAATCTTGTTTCATAACAAACAAAAAAAATTATATGAAAATGAAACCAACATTATCAGTTTCATACATGTTGTATTTGTAGTCAGATATGTTTTAAACATACTCAGACTGGTCTGTGTGATATCAAATGCATGATTTTTCTGATTTATTAGGAAAAATAATTCAATTATTGACCAGATATCTTGTTCTGCAGCCCATTGCACGAAAGGAGGTCGAGTTGCTTGTTGTTGAGATGCCAGCTGTCATCAGATTGGAGAGACCTTTCACAGTAATTTCCTTTGGTTAATTGTGTTCTTATTAAAAATTCATCTAAATGTGTTGGCAAATAGTACTTAGGGACTTTAGCAAAGATAGCATGGCTTTTAAAGTATATGTTAATATAACAGATTTTTAGCTTGTCAATCACTGATTTACTATAATTGATGGTAATCGTCTGAAATGATTACTATTGATTACAATTAAAAAATCAGCTATATTTACTAATGCTTTCAAAATACTACCATCAATTGAAATTTCCCTTGCAATTAGTCATTTTACGGCAGCTCTTGGAATTGATTATGCCCTAGTATAGTATGCCTGCTTGCTTTCCTCCATTTTCTTCAGATACTTCACTTTGTTGTTTTTTCTCTCCAAGGAAGAAAGCTTTTAGAATTTTTTTAACTATTGCTTTCTCCAGTTACATATGCGACTCACAACCCAGATTGAGAAGGAATTGGGCCCTTTTGAGGTTTGGATGTCACAAAGTGGTTCAGACGAGGAAAAAGTTGTCATGGTTAATGGTCTGCAGACAATGGTATCATTGTGTCTTTTTTAGAATTCATCAAATCTCGCAATTTATTGGGGTATTTTAAAAGATGGTACTTTTTTAATTTTAAATTTTAAAAATAGTTAAGTTTTCAGAATTTTAAATCCTTACATTTTTTAATATTGTTAATTTATTGAAAGAAAAGCATTAAATTATTGAATTTATCAAAAGGTACTTGAAAAATTATTGAATTTTATATCATGACATCCCAATGACAGTGAGATTCGTTGTAATACAAGAGCAAAAATTCAATGAAAACAAATTCTTTAATTTAATGATAAAAAATCATTAATTTAATGAAAGTAAAAAGTGAACTTTTTTTAAATAAATAAAAATTTCTACATTTGAAATTAAGTTAGGAAAAAGTGTTATCCGATGTAATTTCTCTATTCATTTACGAATAACTTCTATTAATGTAATAATTATTTTTCTTGACGAATATGTTACAAGTATGGAAACTTTTGTATTCACGAGCGTTCTTTGTTCCATACTAATTATTGTGGCATGGTGTGTGGTAACGTGTTCAAAGCCTGCTACCAAATTAATCTGTATCAGACCCTTTATGCATCCATTTTGTTTGTGTTTCTGATTTTTGTACATAAATATTCTGCAGGTCATACCAAGAGTTGAACCATATGGTTCCACAGATTTCCACCTGGTATGATATGATAATTTGTGAATTTTCAAGACTAATTTAACTTCAGGCTTTGGATTGTGATACGAGTTGGTCTATATTTAGCATTGTGAATTACCTTTTTCTTCCCCATTCATACATGCGTAGTGTTTTGGCGTGTGGTTTGAAAACAAATGTGCTGAGGTAGAAGGGGAGTAAATCTTTTTTTGCATGTGTTTCCTTCATTTAGTTTTTTTAAATATAGTTCATATTAAAATTACTATACACTTTAAACAACCTGACGTCCTATTTGCTCTTTGTCTTTGAAGGCTTCATGTCTTTACACAAGTCATAATTCATATCAGTTCTTAATTATTAGGAGTTTCGAATTCATCATTACTTCAACCTGACTTCCTATTCATCATTACTTCATGTCTTTAGATCTCATCAGTAATTACTGTATGTAACTCCTTACTTGTGCAATGAAGTAAAATAAAGACATACATCAAAGTGATGTCATTATGTATGTAAATTCGCATGTCACTGGGTTCACATTTGACTTCTTTGCTTGACCAGAACCTCATCGCTACTAAACCTGGAGTTCAGAGAATCACAGGAATTAAAGTTTTCGACACCAGCGAGAAGAAAGCTTATGACCCTTTGGCAGATCTAGAGGTTTAAATCTCTTAATTGTTTTTATAGTAACATTTTGATTGTCTTGCATGTAAAAATAGGATACCTCGTTTGTGCAGGTTTGCATTTTCAATGTTAGATGTATCACGTTGATAGATGCTTTAATTAGAAAAAGATACTGCATGAATTGCTCTAGTTGTCAGCTAGGAAGCATGACTGATCTGTTTTGAGCGGAGTATTGGTGTTGTATATGTACCCCCATAGTGTAGAGTGTAAGCTTTTATTTTATTGTATTGTATTTTATCATATTTTAATTTTGGACAAATGGGAGATATACATACGGGGGACACTTTTAAGACACGAAGACGAGGTTGAAGGTAAAATATTTAACAAGATCTTTCGTCGTGTCTAGGTATATTTAAATTATCGAGGAAATTATAACTAGAAACATCAAAACCTATAGATACTATACATTATCATCCATTTTCTCATTTTTGATCGAGGATGCTGTTTAATTCATAGATTTCTGGCAACCTCTGTAACATGAAAGTGTAATTTTGGTTGCAGATTTATGTGGATTTGGAATGAACCTCTTAGCTCGACCGATATGTTCTTTAAAGGTTCTATTCACTTCCTGCATTGTCTCAGATCTGAGAATCAGTCATCCTATAATTTGCATCAGTCCTGGAATTGAATTAGTTCACGGAACCAACTATGGAGGCCGCGCTTGTTTGCCATCATATGCCAGATGAAAATGCTCTTAATGGATGACGTGCTTCTCTGTTCTCGTTCTTCAGACCATTTGCAAAAGATAAAATTGGTTTTTCCTTGTCAGAGCAGATGTGTAATTTTTGTTACTTCCTTTTTCAGAGGGGAGGGTTGAAAACAATTAAAAGGTCAAATTATATAAAAATGCCATTTTAAGTCTAAACTTCCAATTTAACCTTCAAAACAAGTCATTGAACTTTTAATTTATTAAACTCAACGGGACATAACACTCCTATGCACCACCTTTTGGGTCCGTTTGACATAGCTTTTCCTAAAAATGTTTTGAGTCAAACAATGTAAAAGAAATACTAATCAAGTGTTTCTTCTAAAAACACTTGAGTATGCTAAAATGTGTTTTTGGAGAAAATATTTTATTTGTGATTCTTCCAAAAATGTTTATAAACATATATTTCACCCATTGTCTCACTAATTTGTTTTTTAGTAGTTTATATGATAGAATTTAAAATGTGATGAGGCCTTAGGTTAAATGCTCTAGGGTCATCGAGTATGGATACGAAAAAATGATTACATTGATGATATATTGACAATGTTTCTTATTAAAATAAGAAAATAAATGATCGAAAACTAACCACTCAACTTGAGTGTGAATTATGTATAATCCTATCTTAAAAATGTAAATTGGAGTTTAATCTAGCAATAAAATATTTATATTATCTCTATCAAGTTAGATGTTTGAATCAACTTCTCCACATAATACATAAAATGAAAAGAAAAAAAGAAGGGTGTAAGCAAGGCAAGACATGCTAGATCGTGGCTGATATAATATATGGAGTAGGACCGTAAATAGAAAAGGCTGCAAGGACAACGTGAGGAGCAGGGCTGATCCACTCACCAGGGTAGAGGGCAATTGCCCCCCTCATTTTTTTACAAATTTATAATTTCTATATAAAAGTTATAAAAAAAATTCAATTTTTGATATATTTTGTCTATTTCCCCCCTTAAATTCTCAAATATAGTTCTATATATTTTTTGCCCCCTCAGAAATATTTGTGGCTCCTCACCTGGTGAGGAGAGAGACTATTTCTAAGCTTTTTTTATCAATATATAAGGTTTAAAGTTTTTTTAAAAAAATTCAAATGTATATATCCTTCTTTGTTAGAACATGTCAACCATCTTTTACAACTTATTTTTAGAGTTAAATATACAATACATTTCTATAATTTAGATTATTGTTAAATAATATTTCTACCTTAAAAAAAATTAAACACCTCTACACTTTCGTAAAATTATAAATCACACCCTCTATCAATCAGTTTTAATGAAATTGAGACACATACATATTCTACGCATGTCACGTATTCTAATTTCATTAAAAATATCAGAAAATTTTGACAGATAAATAATTTTGTTAGTAAGATGTAAAATCTATAAATCACATGCATATATTTAAAGATATTGGAACACGTGATGTGTCTCAAATTCATAAAACTAACTGATAAAATGATATGATTTATATATTTATAAAATATGAGTTTTTAAAATCATTTTCAAAAAAGTAGATGTATGATTTAATAACAATTTAAATTACAGAGGTCTAATTCACATTTAAACTTTTTTTTTATATATAATAACTATTGTTGCCATTTGCCAACCGTTTTTACAAATGAGGTCTCAAGTTTTGTTGTAAATTTTAATTATTTAATGTAAATAAATGGTCGAATTGAAATGAAATGAGAAATTGATGATAAACCTGAATTTAGACTAATATTATATAAATCGAAGGCATTAAAATGACCATATGTTACAATATATGGTCGACCAAATATTAATAATTTTGATGCGGATATGAGAATATGCCGTTGAAATTCTTTAGCACGTGGATTTGGAATCATATCATACCTATATCATTGATTAACCTTTTTCAATATGATTATGACAATTGACCAATTATCTTTAATTCCGTATTATATTTTGTTACCTGTAATTGGCGTTTTGCTATCATTACATTAATTTATTATGTCAACCAGAATTTCATAATTTATTTCATCATTATTTATGCATGCTTTTAATCCTTAGAAACGACATTTTTCCACCGTGGCATCCCCTTTTTAAGTGATTTTTTATAAAAAAAAAATTGTAAATCAGTCCTTATACTTTTAGTAATTTATAAAATATTCCATTATTATTTCCTTGGAAGTTGTGTATGTATTTTTTAGGGTCAATTACATAAATAACATTGTTCACACGGAATTTCTATAGAAAGACTTTAAATGTGAAATAAATATAAGTTTGCATTTGATAATATACGTGTTACGATCTCTAATGGAAATAATCTTCTGATTATATCTCACAAATGTAAACTTCGATCTGAGAGCCGATCGGCTTATTTCTCAAATCAAAGAATTGATGTTGTTGAAAATCTAGTCTTCAAAGTAGTCTTCATAAACTATTAGAAAAATCTTTAATCTTCAGAGTCTTTGATATTCAAAGTAGTCTTCATAGTCTTTAGAGTCTTTTGTCTTTGAATATTTTCTGACATTCTTAATGAATGGATGACCTCTCTATTTATAGAGTTTTCGGTGGACCATTGGTGAGTATGAGTTTCATTTGATTTGGGCCCAATCACCATGTGACATATTTTTATTGGATAAATTTATATCATCCAATGACCATGAAAAAGACATGTGACATTATTTGATTTGCCAATTTAATGTTCTTTATTTAATTTAAAGACACATGCTAAATTTTGATTGGTCTTTTATTTAATGACATATAATTTTGTCATTGGTTTTAATTATTACATGATAATTTGTAATTTTCCGAATTTTCTTGTTCTACAAATACATCATTTTCAAGATTTATACACGAGTTAATTATTGCAATATTATAATAAATTAAAAATTATCTGAATAGCAGTTCAATAATTATTAAGCGACAATTCAATAATTTATTGAACTAAAAAAGACAAAAGAAAATCAAATTCAATAAATTCAACCAATAAATTCACCGAAAATAAAAATAAAATAATAAATTATTGAATAACTATTTAAGTAATTTTTTAGAACTCTGATATTTCAGTAATAAGTAAGTATAAATATACTAGGGTTAACAAGCTAGATAACCACTTTTGTCAAGAAATAAGAGTACATAGCCATACCCTCTAAAATTAGAGTACATGACCTTATTTCAATAGCCAGCTTCCTTGAAATTACTTTAATACCCACAGGCATTGCGGGACACGTGTCGGTATCCGGCCATGTGGAGTACAACGTGTGCATAGCAGGACAACCGCTGTCCCGTCACTTCATTAAACGCAGTTTCCTTTTCATATACTTAATCTTCACTTTCCTTATCCATTTCCTCTGTGCTCTGCTGTCTCTTACCATTTTTCGAGATCTGGGTGTCAATTTTCTTCTCCAAATTCCCATTCTTTTCCTTCCTAAGCAAAAGAAAATAGGGAGATTAAGAAAAACTCATATATGAGTATGTACGGAAAGGATCCATGGGGAGGTTCTTTAGAGAAACACGGTAGATTTAGCCACCGACGATGACTGAAGCCATAATCTTGATTTAGACAGAGCCGCTCTTTCTCGATCGTTGGATGAAACCCAACAAAGTTGGTTACTTGATCCTAGTGAACAAAAGAAGAAGAAATATGTAGATCTTGGTTGTATTATTGCCAGCCGTAAGATCTTTCTTTGGTTGTATTTAGTTTTAGATCTCTGATCGTCTTAAAAAAAATATATATCAAATCTAGATCAGATTTAGATCTAAACTATCTTCCATATTTCCTTTTTATTTATTTCACTAAAACTCCTTTCAATTTTTTGATCATCTTTCCTTTTTCCTATTCAACAAATCAAGATTTAAAAAAAAAAAAAAAAAAGATTCCAGATCTCAACAAATCAAGATCCAAAACTGTCAGATCTTTTTTTTTTCAAATGCTTTCAATCATCCTCCCCCTCCTCCTGATAATTACACTATTTCCCTTCATAAAGCTCTCATGTTTTTCAATGCCCAGAAACGTAAGTTCATTCTCTTTTTTTTCTTTCAAATCTTTAAGGGTTTTGGGAAATTTCACATTTTTAGTGTTTTAATAAGTGATTTACTATTTTTCGGTGACCGACACGTTTAAAAATCTATTATATTTGCAAAAACCTCTGATTTGTTATAATTCATGGATCTTTTTAGCTGTCCCAATTACAATTTTTATATGATATTTCAATTACAATTTTATTCTATTCAATTCCAGGTACATGGTGTACTATCGTATACATAATACTTTATGTACCATTGATACCCATTACATTCAACTTGATGGTACACACAGTACTTTTGTATGCATAATACCTTGTGTACCTTTCATACTCCTTCAGTTAAAACGTAAAGATCTTCAAGTATTAGTGCAGGGAGAGATGAAAACTTATAGATGGGCATACATATTCACATACAAAATAAAATAATCAAAGACGTATACATACTTCCGTGTAGACATTGTACATTATTCTTAATATCCTGACCTTTGCTGGTACACAAAGTACTATTGTATGCATTATGTCTTATGTACAGTTGATACTCATTAATTTCAAACGCAAAAAACGTTCAAGTATTTGTGGTAGAGAGAGACATAAGATTTCTGAAATGTTCACGGCCAAATACGTATAAAAAAATACATTTCAAGACTATATGCTTACATTGTTCCATGTAGACATTGTATGTTATGGTACACATAGTACTATTATATGCATAACACTGTATGTACCATTGGTACTCGTTCAAATCAAAATACAAAAATACTGAGGAAAAATATTAAAATTACAGAGTAACAATCAGGAAAAAACCATTAAAAATTATGGAAATTATACGTATTCACCTCCACCCATCTTTTATCTCAAACTTGAAATCAAAGAAAGCAGACTAAATATATATGGAGGAAGATGTGTTAAGATTCATATAAGATATAAAAAAAATGGGGATAAGTGCAAAGCTTCCTTAAGAAGACTCAACAACCATCTTGGAAATGAAGAAAAGTACATGGCAGAGCTCAAATCCTGTTCATATCAGCCTCCATTCCTGGTTTGCGTGTCAAGTCAACTTCAGTGTAATGATTGCGCAGATGGGGTATATTGGGTATGAAAAAAGTGGAAAAAAACATGTCAGTGGCCATGTACTCTAATCCTGGGTATAGTGGCTATAAACTGAATACATTGACTAAAATGTGGTCATCACTCAATTAACTCAATATATTATTTCAATAATTGATGTAAAAATAAGGTTGAAGAAGATAAAATTACATAACTATTCTAATTATACAAGTAAAGATAATGGAATGTAAAAGAATAATTTATCAAATAAAGTTTAATTAACTTTTTAAAAATAATTTCAACCTGTCATATTTTTTTTATAAGTAATTTCAAAAGTAAATTTTTTAGCGAAATACTTGAAGAATAAAAAAAGTAGTGGCCAATAGGTAAAGGGAACGAGAAGGGTAATTAGCAGGGCCGGCCTAGAGGGTGTGCGAGGTGAGCGATCGCACAGGGCCCCCGAGGTTGGGGGGCCCCGGAATTTTAAAATCAATTTTTTATTAAGTAATGTATATAATACTGCGAAATTATTAACAAAGAGTAAGGTTGGTGCATTGGCAAACATTTCGTATAAATTTGTCTTTTCAAAGCCGCTCTCTTTAGTTTGAATCCTCCCTGATGCCTTTTTTCTTTGCTTTTCAATAAATAGAAAATAAGTTTCTTTATTTATTTCAATTAAAAACATGCATTTTCTTTTTATTTATTTCAATTATAAACGTTATCAATTTTACATCTCTTTTTTTTTCCTCTTCATTATTTCAATTAAAATGTTCTGTTAATTTTAAAATTTAAAGAAAAAAAATCAATTTACGTCATTGAAGTTTACACGGTGCGTCAATTTGAACCCTAAAGTATCAATGTAATCAATTTATACCCTGAACATTAATAAATGAATCGATTCATACTATTTGTTAGTAAAATTATTATTTTTATTAGAAATTTTTAGCTAGACGAAAGCATTTTTAAATCTAAATGAAGTCATTTTAAAAAAAAAAATTATGTTTAGGTTAAATATTTTTATAGTTAAATTTGACCATTTTGGTGTTGAGTTTGAACATTTTTGTACCGTTTAAATAGTAATTAGGACTTGAGTTTTTCATCGTTGAGGTTGGATGTTTTTATAATTATCTTTTGAT
Organism: Gynostemma pentaphyllum; assembly: GCA_028015215.1. Lineage (NCBI taxonomy): Eukaryota > Viridiplantae > Streptophyta > Magnoliopsida > Cucurbitales > Cucurbitaceae > Gynostemma > Gynostemma pentaphyllum. Next base: position 41,773,743 of record CM051346.1, on the reverse strand, counting down.
GATTTAGTTAATGAATTTTGATTAATTTTAAAGTTTTACTTTTACGTGGGTTAAATTGATTCACTTGAAAAAGTTCAGGGTGTGAATTGATTCAATTGAAATGTTAAAGTTTAAATTGACATACATTGTAAAATTCAGAGGTGTAAATTGATTTTTTTTCCTTAAAATTTAACTCTAATTTGTTTTGATTTTAGTAATTAAATTAACACATTAAAAAATTAATTAGTTTTTTCTAATATATTTATGTTTTTTTTATAGTAAAACCTATATGTTAAAGGGCCCAAAACTACATTTTTGCACTGGGCCCCGATTTTTTTAAGACCGGCCCTGGTAATTAGGTGAGCCGAACCAAGATTGAGATAATTTGATAATTAAATCAAATGTCATAAATCACAACGATATAAAAAAAATTAAAAACTATTCAAATTTATTGAAATATTAAAATAAAATAAAATAGAGAAAAAGGCAACAACGATTTCGCACCTGTGGTGTGTCGTTTAGTCGTACCCTGACAATTAGTGCCGTGTACGAACATTACACCCAATTCAAACAAAACGCAAACGTAGGACCCGTTTTCTTATCCCTATTCCTAAAAATAACAAAGCTAGCTACAGTGGCAACTTCGTAATTTGGGTATTTAATTTCCAAACACGGTCTTCACACGTTTTAAAACGGGTGATTTAAGTATATAGCCACAACTTGTTTTTAGTTTTTAACCAGTTAAATAATTTTTTTCAATAAAGTAGCCACTAGAAGAGACAAATCAATGATAAAAAAAAAAAAAAATCTTCAACTATTAAGAAAAAATAATATAATAATTATGACCAAATCTTGAAGATCACACCTAATAAAAAAACAAATACAAATAAAAATATCAATAGATATACACAAAATCACCAAAAACAAAAGTTTCCACCATTTTTCTGGCCAATCAGCAATATTATGTAATGTACAAATCAGATATGCATATACCTCTTCATTGTACTGTATTTTACATAAAACCTCTTCCCTTTCTCCTCCTCCAGCCTCATAAGCGTATTGTCTATGGATTTGATAATGTACAATACCTCTTCTCCTTCGTTCTCCAACCTCACAAAACAAGGTTTGAAGTTTTCAAAGAGATCACGAACACTGAATCAGATAATACCCGTCCCAGTCTAGAAATCACGAGCAATTGAATCAGATCACGCCCAGATCTGTAGATTCCTCTTCCCAAATTCGTGCACAGCTATTTGCCAAGCTTCATCTCGTAAGCCGTTCGTGTCGGTGATGTAAAACTTTTGAACCTAAATAATGGTGAACTCTGACGACAAAAGAGATAAAACTAGGTGATCTAACTTTGTTTTCATGCGAAACATAAGAATTAGATCTCCGAGTTTTCCTATAAAAAAATGGATCTATTATCTTCTTCCACTTTCTTAAAATTTAGGATTTTGGATTGTTTTGAATTTTAAAAAAAAGCCCAAGAAACGTTTCTCAAAAATTAAAAAAACACACCAGAACATAGATCAAGAGTTTCTAAGAGTAATATTATTTGTCAAAAATTTCATGTTGGATATATTCAATGACAAATGTGAGAAAATGCCATCAACACGATTTCAGAATGTGAAAATAAAATCATTGACTTGTTTTGTGAAAGGAATGATCTTGGTTTGAGGTGAAAATAAAATCATTTCCTTATATGCATTTTATAATACAATTATAAATGTAAAGTAATTATAAAAATTAAGTTTGAAAAAATATGTTTTAGATTTGGATTGTGAACATCTTATCTTTTATTTTTTTCAGAAAATGTCTTACATTTTATTATTATTATTATTTTTATTATTAAAAAGGAATACATCAAGGAGAAATTCGTGGCAATGAAATAGAAAATAAATTAACAAAAAATATAATAAATACTATCAAAGAGTATGATAGGTATATTAATAAAAATAAACTTTTCCCACGTGCCCATCGCTTTCGAAAACGGCACCGCTTTGATCAACCACCGCTAAAGATGAACGGACGAAAGTAGGGCTCTATCATCAACGACAATACTGACGCACACAGAGGATCATATATTTTTATATCCATGAATATCGAGGTCTGTTAATATATTCTCGTTCAGTTTAAAACATATCCCAATTAATTTTATGGGACAATCACACAATTTTATAATATTTAATTTAAATTTTTTTATAGAATTTTATCTTTTATTCATGACCACACATAAATTATATATTTTTTAATTTAAATTATGATTGACCTTCATTCCAATAAAATAGAAAATAAAATAATTATTAAAAGGGTAAAATGTAAATAAACCCCTTTGGTTTTAGTCAAATACAAACACACCTCCTATAGTTTAAAAATAAATATTTATATATATATAGTTTCAAATTGTGCAAATTGACCCCTCCCCTCTACGCCGTTAATTTTCTTTTAGCTATAATTTTTCGTTTGAACTGTAATTTGAATGATTCAAAATGTTCTGGAATTTTCATTTCGAGCTCTACGTTATAGTCATAAAAAACTTCTAAATCATTTGCATATAAAAGTGTTTATGACTTCAACCCGATCTAATATTTTGATGATGATAACTTTTTTATATTACTGCTGATTCAGAAGTTTTTAAATGACTATAATGTAGAACTCAAAATAAGGATTCCAAAACATTTTTAATCATTCAAATTGAAGTTTAAACGAAAAAAAATTTTGACTAAAAGAAAATTAACAACGTAGCGGAGAGCGGTCAATTTACATAATTTTGAAACTATAGATGTATAAATATTCATTTTTAAACTACAGGAGATATGTTTACATTATACCAAAATCACACTAGTATTATTTACAATTTGCCCTTATTAAAAATAGTTTTACATATATGTGTACATTATACCAAAATCACACTAGTATTATTTGCATTTTGCCCTTATTAAAAATAGTTTTACATATATTGACTGACACAGAGAAGGAAAAAAGAGATAAGATGAGGGAAAGTTGTTGCAATATGTTTGTCTTAAGATCGCTAAGTATCCTTCTACTCTTTAATACGGGCAGAGTCATAAAATACTTTTAAAGTGATAAAAACTATATAAAATAAAATTATTTTAAAAAAATTAGGAGAGGGAATAGATAAAATATATTAAAAATTCTATTTCTTAACTACATCTTTTCAGTTTAATCATCAACGGACTTTTAAAAAATTAGCCTTCTAGAACATATCGTAGATCTCCTTTAGAAAGACGACTTATATTATCATATTATATCAATGTTGAAGGTCCCTCTCCAATATGATGTAATAAATAAATAAATAACGTGATATTATATCTTACTTTCTTTAACCTAATCTTTAACTTATTAAGAACTAAGAAGTAGTGATGGAGCTGCGAAAAACTGATGAAATTGCTTAAGAATAATTCAATTTAAGTTAAAAATAAAAATAAATGGCATCAAGTCATTCTCAAATGAAAATATGATTAATAGATAAATATTTTTTCCTCATCTTCTATCTTTGAAAGTTATATACTTGTATTTATATTTGATATTTTAACCCTTCGTTTTAATATATTACAATATGTATGTGTGTGTGTTTTTTTTTATTATTTGGATAATTATTTAACTAAAATTACACGTCATGCTATAATTTTCGCCTTGTATATTGTAATTATGCAATTAGAAACATTATACACAAATAAATAATGATTTTTGCAAATGGGGTTTTTCAAGTTTTGATCCACCTCTGAAAATATTTTTCATTTGGAGAACATTAGGCGCCATCAAACATGAATTTAATTCCAAATTGAGAAGTGGTCAAGTTAAACCTACCACTCTTCAAAAAAATTACAGTAAAACAAAAACTGAATTTATTTGTAATGAATTTCAGATTATCATACTTTATAAAATATTTTAGATAAAAAAAAATTGAAATCTAATAATATTTTGGTTAAAAATGATGAACTTTAGACTATAGACCGAACGAACTTACATTTTTTGATATTATATCAAATAGAAGAAGAGAAAACCAATTATAAGTGGGCTTATTGAAAGGTCAAAAAGCTTCCATTTAAAATTTGAAGTTATGAATTTAAACCATGTGTGGTTATCTATTTAGAATGTTATATTATGAGTTTTTCGATGTGAATAGGGTTGTGTAGTTGTCTCGAGTCAAGATGTGTGCAAACTAACCTGAAGACTCACAAATATAATAAAATGAAGAGGAATGCTAAAAAAAACGAACAAGATGCTCCAACTATTGATTTTAGGTAATATTAATATTTAATCATTTAAACTAACTTATGTCAACATTGTAATTTATAAATATATAAAAATTGAACCTGTGATCTTACAAATATATGGAAGTAAATTATTATTATTTGGCCAGCATAAGTATAGCTCAACTGGTTAGATACATATTTACGTTTTAGTAAAGTCAAAGTTCGTATTCTCCACTTTGATGTAATATCTAAAAAAAATTATTATTTTTTTATTTTTAACTAATTTAAAAGGTACAGGTTTTTAAACTGTAAATTCCCTTCAAATAGAGCTGAAAAACGCGTTCGCCATCTATGTGGGATAAGATAACCACCCTTCCTAATCAATCCCTATAAATTGAACATTTCCCCCAAAATGCAATTTCAAAGATCCTCTTTTTAATTCTCTCCCTGAAAACCCAAACTTTTTTCTCTGAATCCTCTCTCAAATCCGCCATTTCCGTTTCTTCTTTCTGAACTTCGAATTCGTTTTTGTGCATGGCAGTAAGCTTATGGAGACGTGAGATATCTGATCTATGCCTTGGAAAACCTGTTCTGCGTTCGATTTCGATCTCTGCCACCGTCGCCGACGCCTTATCGGTTTTGACGAGGATCGACGAAGGCTATATCAGCGTCTGGAGTTGCTGTGATCATTCTTCTAATTCCGATTCGGAATTGCTTTGTCATTGTGTTGGTAAAGTTTGTATGGTTGATATAATCTGTTTTCTCTGTAGAGAAGAGAATTTGTTGCAACCGGCGATCGCGCTTCGATCTCCGATCTCTGTTCTGATTCCTGAAGGTCTTGGTCTTGTTCGGCATTTGGAAGCTCACGCTAGGTTTGAATCTTGAATTGCTTTATTCTATTTTTAAAGAAAATATGAATTTGTTCAAATTAGTAATTGTAATTGTAATTGGTTTATCTGCTGATATCTATTGTTATTTCCTGATTGCAAAGATAATATTTTTAAAAAGTGATTATAAATGTAATAAATTATCGCCCATTCAAACCCTTAGCAATTTTATTTACTATGATTGACATAATATATATCAAGAGTCCTAGCGTCGTGAAATGATCGATAAGTGATTAACTTGTTTTAAAAATAACGTTTTATTTGCAAGTACTGCCACGAACATTTCTTTATTAAAAATTTACGAATTTGTGCTATTATCTTGAACTCAAACATCAGGGGTGTGAAAATATATTAAAAGATTAAATTTACGTTAGCTCAAGTTTTTAGATTTGGTGGTGATTCTAGACGAAAAATTAGGATTTGTGTGTGAGACAGATTCTTATATTAATGTTTCTTTCTTACAATTTTCAGCTTATTGGAAGCAATAGATCTCATACTCGAAGGAGCACAAAACCTAGTAATCCCTATCAAAACCAGCAAGAAATTGAGAAAAAGCTTCCTTAGTAAAGCTTCATCCATCTCCATCCCCTGCCTCCACAACAACAGAGAGTATTGCTGGCTTGCTCAAGAGGACATTATCCGTTACCTCCTTGACTCTATCGGACTCTTGAGTCCTACCGCCTTCAGCCCCATCAATTCCCTAAACCTAATCGACACCAACAACATCCTCGCTGTCCATTACGACGAGTCTGCTTTATCTATCCTGCCCTTGATCTCTCAAGCACTCAGTCTCCAATCCTCAGTTGCCATTGTTGACTTGGACGACAAGTTGATAGGCGAAATTTCGCCCTTCACGCTCAATTTCTGTGACGAGACGGTGGTGGCGGCAATAGCAACCCTCTCGGCTGGGGAACTCATGGCCTACATTGACTGTGGTGGTCCCCCAGATGATTTAGTGCAGTTGGTGAAGGAAAGATTGGAAGAGAGAAATTTAGAAGCTGTTTTGGAATGGGTTGAGGAAGAATCTTCAATCTGTTCTTCTTCTGATGATGAGTTTGGTCCTGGTTCTGTGTCAGGGAGAAGTGGAAAGATAGGTGGATATTCAGCTAGATTAGTGAGAAGATCAGAGGCCATCGTTTGCTATCCATGGAACTCTTTGGTGGCAATTATGATTCAAGCTTTAGCTCACAGAGTTAGCTATGTTTGGGTTATTCAAGAAGATGGGAGCTTAGTTGGAACGGTCACCTTCACTACAATGTTGGCTGTCTTCCGGGAAAGATTGAAGTCTATGGGATAAAATCGTCCGTCATTCATAACGTATCGAGTTTGTGAAGTTTCTGGAAATGGTTTGGTTTTTGGAGTTTTGGGGTTCTCTGCTTGATTTGGAAACTCACAAACCATTTGACAAAATTGGAAATTAAAGGAAAGGAAAAACTGTTGGAAAAAATTATAACAATGAAATTGAAACAATGGACACAAGGCTGTTTGTTGGCCGTGAAATGTGAATTTTTGGCCCTTTGGGGTCCGGGAAGGAATTTGATCTAGAAACAGAGAAGTGTTTGAAAAAAAAGAAAAGACTTGAATTTCGGGCCCATCCCATATGACAAAATGATTGTTTGCAAAAGACAACAAACGTGCAAACACGTGGGGTGAAAATATATCATTCTCAAGGAACAGTAAATAATTTATTAAAGAAATTAAAAAATGTGCATTTATCTCATTATTAGAATTTTGAAATAAAAAATAATTTTTAAAGAAGAGGGAATTATATATTAAAATGATGAGAAACAAAAAACAGTCTGCTACAATTTTATAACTACTGGGGCTATTTTGGCCCTTAAACTTTCATAAAAATAATAAAAAATAATGTGATACTATTTTCAATATAACATTGAGAGCATATCTTAGATAGCATAGTGGCCTCTATTTGAACCAAAAGGGAAAATGAGTATAATGATAAGAATAATTGCATTTATTAGGTAAAAGGGGAAGTAAAAAAAATGGCATCTTAAAGTTGAAAGTGAAAGGTTGAGATTATGATCATGATATTTACTCAGTAAATAAAAATATTTATATTAAAAAAAATAGGTAGAGAGGTGATTTAAGAGATTGAAACGTAACTTTTTAGATGTTATATCAAATTGAGGGAGAGAAGATTCGTATTAAAAAAAAAACATTTAAAAGTTAATGAATCAAATTTAAAAAAGTATCAAACATTTGGGATCAAAATAAGTTTTAAACTTTTTTTATTTTATAGAAAAATTCACTAGAGCTTAGCATTTTTCTATATATCTTTATCTTCACCGTTTATAAAACTACCATGAACTTATTCACTTTTGTTTTTTAAGGAATTTTCAGTTATATTTACCTCTAATTTTCCATCAAAATTAATACCACTCGTTAATTACTATAAAAACTATAATGAGATTTAACAAAAAAATATAGAAACAAAATTGCTACAAGTGACAACCCTAAACCCTAAACATTTCTAAAAACATAATATATAGATTAGACTGAATCATTTCTAAAAACATAAGAACGAAGTAGATACAAATTACATAGTATACTAACCAAACCTATAATTCAACCACTATTTATATACTAACCTTTTAAACTAGTGATTATATCACTCTATATGACAACATTTCATCAATATTACTTATCTTTCAATCCTTCACAATTATTAATCTCAGGTGTCTATTTCACATCATTTTAATTTATAATCTTTTTTTTTTTCTTTTAAGTAGATTCAAAAAATAATTTCATTTTATTTTGTCGAAATTCCTTTATATTATAAAAACTACTATAAATAAGAAACGAAATAATTATCAAATCATTCCTTAGTTAACAACTTTCTTAACTCAATTACATATATTTTGAAGGAGACCCAATTATATCATTTTAGAAAATTAGGAACAAATCTAAAGTAATTCATATAAAGGGTAAATTGTAAATAACACCTGTGTAGTTTTGGTCATATTCACGAATAATCCCTGTAATTTAAAAATGACAAATCACACTTCGGTAGTTCTCAATTATGTCAATAAGACCCTCCTCCAATGTTGTAAAATTTCTTTTAGCCATAACTTTTCCATTTGAACTCAGATAATTCAAAATTATGTGGAATCCTCATTTCAAGTTGTACGTTATAGTCACTTGAAAACTTTTAAATCATCAGTAAACAAAATGATTAATGACTTCAATCATACATACTATTTTGATAATAATAAATTCTTTTATTTATTGATAATTTTGAAGTTTTGAAATGATCATAATGTAGAGATTGAAATGAGGATTTCAAAACATTTTGAATCATTCAAATTGATATTCAAACAAATAAGTTATGACTAAAACAAAATTTACAATATGGAGAGGAGGTATTATTAGCATAATTTTAAATTATAAAAGTGTGGTTTGCCATTTTTAAACTACATGAGTTGTTCATAAATTTGACCAAAACTACATGAGTTTATTTACAATTTACCCTAGACATAAATTATCAAATCAACTTCCATGACTTTTTAAATTATCGATAAATTAAAATTTAAAATTACATTTCCCAATTCATATGAGGGATAAATGCAAAATAAATAGGTTATTGTTAAATCATACCCCTGCATTTTTTATTTGTTTTAAAATACCCTTACACTTTAGTAAAATTACAAATCACACATTTCAATCGATTAGTTTTAATGAAATTGAAATACATTTATATCTTACTTATTTCATATATTATGATTTCATGAAAAAAAAAAAAAGAAATTGACAGATGTGTAGAATTTTAGAATAAACTTTTATGTTAATAAGATGTAAAATTTATAAATAGCACTTAAATGTTCAATTTTTTTGAAATTTTTAATAGTTTTGGAACACGTGGCATGCGTATAACATAAATGTGTCTAAATTTCGTTAAAACTAATCGATGAAGGGTGTGATTTGTAATTTTCTTAGCCCCGTTTGGTTCGCTGTAATCTAAGATACCTCTAGTAATCTAATCACTGAGAATCTGATATCAGGGTATTTGATTATTGGGAATCTTATATTACTGTGTTTGTTTAACTTAATAAAAATATGAGAATGCCTGGTAATTTGATCTGACACAACTTTACGCAATAATTCATTTTATATAATATGTTACAAAATTTATCCATAATCTATAAATAGAGATAAATTTAATCCTTAATAAAATGTAAAAAAAAAGGTGCAATTTCAATAATAATATGTTTTAGCTCAAGTGAAATTTGGGGTCTATCAAATGTAGGAAAAATAAAAATAAAAATATCATAAACACAGAATATATATATTTTTTTCAATCAAATGTAGTAAAATGATCAGAAAAAAAAAATATAATTATTGAGAAATGATCTTGATCAAACTCATTGTATAAAAAGAGATGATTAATTAATAATACAAATAGGAACCTGAAAAAAACCATAGAATTATGAAGAATAAGTGGAAACGTGAGTATAAATTTTTTTTTTTAGAAACTTTTTAAAATTAAATAGGGTTAAAATTGTAAAACAAAAGATTATCTCCTCATGGGAATCATAGAAAACACCTGATTTCAAAGGTAATCAAATACCCTCATATATGAGAAAATATAGATGGTAGGAATCTTAGATTACCATTATATGTTTAAATAACACCCCCAACAAACAATGTAATTAGATGTCTCTTATAAGGGAATCTAAGATTACCCCGAATCAAACGGGGCGTGATATTTTAAAATTAAAAAAAAAATGTAAGTGTATGATTAATGATAACTCAAAATGTAATGGTGTATGTGCATTTATCCTTCGTATAAACCAAAGATAGATAAGACATGAGAGATACAAAGAAACCGAGTCCACTCGAAGAAAACGACCGTCTCTAAATATAGCATCTTCTCCATTTCCATATTTGGTCTTCTTTAATCCAAGTCCATTCCCATTTCTAAAATCTCCGACGAACTTCCCACCATTACCAATAACCTTCCTTCCCTTATTCTTAAAAATCGAGTTTTAAACCTTAAACAGCCCCCAGGAGAAAGAGATTCCTTTTAACTTCTTCTGGGAGCGATAATGGGAGGAGGTGACGAGAGAGAAAATGGAGTTATGGCCACAGATTTCTTCTGGTCATATACCGACGAGCCTCACGCTTCAAGGAGACGCCAAATTCTCTCTCAGTATCCTCAGATCCGGGAGCTTTTTGGCCCTGATTCGTGGGCTTTTTTCAAGGTTTTTTTTTTTTGATTGTGGATAATTATGTTTGTGTTTTTGTTTACATTTTGTTGTGTATAGATCTGATTTGTGAAATTACTGGTTGCTTCACAAGGTCAATGTCTGAATCTGATCTGGGTCTTTTTTTCTTTTTACTATTGTTTTTGTTTTACTTTATTCAATTCCCAGTCTCCTTATGATAATCCACATTTTAGATTTTGAATACTTTTTTGAAGATCTAACTTTGAATCTGACTAAATGTAGTTTTGAATTGTCATTCTTATTGCAACGATTCACTTTTGGCGCTAGATTTTTAAAATCGCCCGTTTTCCTTTTTCACGTTTTTTGTTTGTTTTTAGTTTGTTCAAGTTGCATTCATATGAAGTTTCTGTGCTTTTGCAGTCATTTGTCACGCTTTGATTCAGTATCATCTTGGTGTGAAATTGTCAAGGAAAATGCTTTGGAGAAAATGAAACCTTGAATTTTTTTATTTTTTTTCTATTAATGTTGCCAATTATGCCGATGATGTGTTTGGGAAAATGTTTTTGTGCTAATAGAACAGTGTTGTTTGCTCACTTGTTTTATGCCTTCTGTTGGAATTTTCGGTAAATCCCAAAGTTTGATTTCACTACCATTGAAACACATTCTGGTGCCTTTATTTTTGTGGTTCTTTAGAGAAAATCCCTCACCTTTTTTTCGTGTGGGGGCGTGGGTGGTTGGGGTGTGGTGGGGACGGGAATATTAGAGGATAAGTTATGTTCATTGTTCTTGGAAAATGGTTATAGAGTGAGATTAGAAATTGGAAGAGTTCTTTATTCCTATTACACTTAGTCAAATTGATGATTTTATTGGGATTTAGTTGTTTGATTAGGGTAGTATTGCTATTGCCCACAGGTCTCCCTTTGTAGTTTCAAATGAAACCATTCATGAAGAAAGATGTATGATTTTCTGAAGTTATTTTTAAAGAGTATTGTTTGTTTCCCTCTACTACCTTTCACTGTTGAAAAAAAGAGGACCAATGTTTTTATTGTTTACTGTATTTGTCAAGAATAGCATATTGTTTGATTCGGAAGACTGCACTGTATCGTTGTTTTGGTTCATCCACTGCCAAAAGTAAAGTCATTTAGGATGAGAAATTGGAATAAGCAACCACATATACAAAAGTGACCTTGTAGTCTTAAATTTAAAACTAGTAACTGGAGTTTTGAAAACCATTCAATAACTTATTGATTCAATTTAAGTTGGCAATTTTTTTTTTAAATCTCATTCTTGCACTTTTGCAGATTAGTGTGGTTGTTTTGCTTCAGTTGTGGACTGCTACATCCCTTCAGAGTGCAAGCTGGTTAAAGATATTGGCAATATCCTACTTCTTTGGCTCCTTTCTCAACCACAACCTATTTTTAGCCATTCACGAGCTCAGTCACAACCTTGCCTTCTCGACTCCTATGTACAACCGTTGGCTCGGGATTTTCGCTAATCTTCCCATTGGAGTACCCATGTCTATCACATTTCAAAAGTATCACCTAGAACACCATCGCTTCCAAGGGGTGGACGGCATTGATATGGACATTCCAAGCCAGACTGAAGCTCATCTGGTCACCAATGTCGTCTCAAAATCTATATGGGTTGTCCTCCAGCTCTTCTTCTATGCCTTCCGGCCTTTGTTTCTCAAACCAAAGCCCCCAGGCTACTGGGAGTTTATCAACTTCGCAATACAAATAGCTCTCGATTCCGCCATGGTTTACTTTTGGAGCTGGAAATCTTTTGCTTATCTGATTCTTTCCACATTCGTCGGCGGAGGGATGCATCCGATGGCTGGTCACTTCATTTCCGAACATTATATCTTCGATCCCAAACAGGAGACGTACTCTTACTACGGTCCTCTTAATCTTCTGACATGGAGTGTGGGTTACCATAATGAGCACCATGATTTCCCCAGGATTCCAGGAAGCAAGCTTTACAAGGTGAAAGAAATTGCACCAGAATACTACAATGAGTTAGAATCTTATAAATCATGGAGCCAAGTGATATACATGTATATTATGGACAGGACAGTTGGGCCATTCAGTCGGATGAAGAGAACAGCAAAGAAATCCGAGTAGTTGACTTTTTCTCTCTTCATTTTTTTTTAGAATTCATTTGTAATATAATTTTTTCCATCATTTTTGGGCTGTTTTCTCTATTAAGCTCCCTTGGTCTAGTTTCCCATTGTTTTCTCCATATTCTTGAAGAGTTCATTCATTTTGATTGTGTATGGTTGCAAGACAATTCTCTACGAACTGTTCACTGTTCTGAAATATATTGCTAGATATTTTTGAGTTGTCATTTAAAGGGTTTTTTTTTTTTTTTTTTTTTTTTAATTTTAAATTTTAAATTTTACATAGTATTAGTGATTTTTTCATATAAACTGTGAGTCAGATATCACACAAATTTTAGTATTTTATAATTTTAAAGTATTTTTTTGGATTTCTTTTTTCTATCACATAAGTTTGTTATTTTAATTTTAAAACTTTATTTTTATCAAATTGAACATTAAATTATTTCTATATTGAATTACTTTTTTTTTTTTTGAGATTTATAATTAGGTGTAAATGTTTTTGTAGTTAGGTTTGTGGATATTGATTTTTATAGTGTTGGACATTTGTTTATGTTTTTCTCTATACCAATCATTAAAAAAGGAGGGAACTTTAAGAGGGTAAGATTTGAAATCAAGTTTAATCTTTTTGATTTTTGATTTTGTGACCTTGATTTAGTTTTGTTGACTTAGTTTTTATGATTAAATAAATGACTTTTAAGTAATTTTATAATTTATTTTGATGAGATATTAATTACAGATTTGGATATCAATGTATCTGATAATCTATAATAAAATGATTATTATTTTTTTAGTATTATAGGTATACTCCCTCAACTAACGATATTACGTGGTTGTTGTTAACAATAATAAAGTGGTAGAACTCATTACTAATTATTATTATTGTTTTTTAGCAACAAACAAACAGAGAGCAGCAAAACACTTAGGGGGCGTTTGATTTGCTGGAATTGACCATGGGAATGAGTATTTAATACTCATTTCAATGTTTGGTTCAACCTCAATTTACATTGGCATTGGGCATTCAATTCCCATCTAAAATATCTCATATATTTATCATTGACTTTGACATTTGCATCATATTCCCAGACATAATATCATATTCCCAGACATAATATTTCTTCTTACAAAGACAATAATCATATTCCCATAAATCTAAATTTCAGCACATTCCAAACACAGACATCATATTCCCAGGCATTTGATTTCTATTCCAGCACACTCCAAACACAGACATCAAATTCCCATCCATTTTATTTCATACTACTTATTCCCAGACATCTAATTCTCAGACATTCAATTCCGATTTCAGCACTCCAAACGCCCCTTAAAAAAAAGCATGAATCAAATGAGGAAAAGGGCCTTCCAACAGTCTGTAAAACCATTATTAGCCGCTCCTTCCCAAGATAATGAGCTTGAAGATTTTCAGTAAGAAAAAAAAAGTTTTCTTTTATTTTTAATATATATGACAAATCATTAATGAGAGAAGTGGGAAAGTCTTTTTATATGGAAAAAAAGGTTTTCGACTGGTGCACGTGACGGACTGACAAGCGGGACTTGTCGGGTACTATGAACAAAATTACAAAATTCGTGGTTGTCGAATTAGATGACGATAAAATAATAACATCACCTTTGGATAAACAAGCTGTCAAAAGTCGAAGTCGATAAAAATATTGAACTTTAAATTTATGGAGATGTATATGGAAATATCAATGTAGATAGATATTTAGATAAAATAATGAAAACGATGGAAATTTAAGTATCGATGCGGATAAGGCATTATTAGTAATGGCGGTTCCTAATCCTGTCTCATGTTATTTCCAGAGCCGATACTGATGAAATAATTCGAATTTCTTACTCCTCTTTTAAACACTGAAGATATTCCATTTCCCAGATTCAGTTTGAGAGAATGATCAAGCTTTTGCCTTTAATCACTTTGATTGCTTCCCTTTTCATTGTTTTCTATTTACACAATCCTTCCGAGGCAAGCTTCTCTCTGTTTTTTTTCATGTTTTTTGTTTTTGTGTGTCTGTGTGAACTAAATCAGTATCTGGGAAGTTCATGAATTCATCATCACTCCTCTGTGTGATTGTGTTTTCGGTTTTATTCTGTTTTGGATTTTATTAATCTTAGTTATGAAAAAAGCAAAATAATTTGACATTTGGTTTCAACTTTCTCAGGAGGAATGTAGCCTGTTTCCTTTTCAACAATATTGGATAACTAGCAAGCGTATTGTGACCCCACAAGGAGTTATTTCTGGTGCTGGTTAGTACATTTTTTTTCATACCGTGAGTGTTCGGGTCAGCTTGTGCATATCTCGACTAATCTCACGTTAATTAATGTTTTAGGTTCACAAAGGGAAGTTTTTTCTTACTTGAGTTTACTCTTCATGGTTTAAGAATCTTAATTTCACTTTTTAATTATATTTAACCTTCATAAATTTGTCTTTGGTTTTACTCTGCATACTTTACCTATCTTGTTTTCCCCTTTTGTTATGCCTGAAGTATATATTTCTGCTCTGATAATTGTCTTTTAAGTGACTAATCAGAAGTTGTTTCTGTCATGAGGCTTCATTTCTTGCATTTCTGGATTATCTTATGGATTTTTTATATCAAATGCTTAATTGAGCAGTTGAAATAAACGAGGGGAAAATCATATCCGTTGTTAAGGAAGAAGATAGGCACGGGAAGATTTCTGGCGTACCTATAATTGATTATGGAGATGCTGTTGTTATGCCGGGCTTGGTTGACATGTAAGATGTGAAAAGCATTTGGTGTCTTTCTCATCATCCAAGTTTGGGCATTAATGTGATTTATAGTATGGTAGTAGGAAGTAAGAATGGATATTAAATGTTTTTCTGTTACCATACCAGTTCAAAGATTCTATTCGATATTTTTCAAAAGAGAATTGATTAGATAGAATGTGTGCTGGGAGGTCAGAGTTCAAGTTTGTGATCATGCTTCCGGGGATTTATTTTGGCTTTCAATTGACAGCATATAAAATCTGATGACTACTTGATTGGAGTTGGTTCCATGGATGGAATAGCTTTAGGTCTATACATTTCTTGTCTGTAAGATGAATTCCTGTGCATATGATCTATACCTTCAGGGCGAACCTTATAAATAATGCTCGAATTTCTTTCTTGGCAGCCATGTTCATCTTGATGATCCTGGAAGATCTGAATGGGAAGGATTTCCTTCCGGGACAAAAGCTGCTGCTGCTGGTATGATTTTGTCCCTCTTATCGTTTCTTCATATAGAAGACTATACCAGCTCCTAACTGAACTCACATCAATTTGAAGTC
Organism: Gynostemma pentaphyllum; assembly: GCA_028015215.1. NCBI lineage: Eukaryota > Viridiplantae > Streptophyta > Magnoliopsida > Cucurbitales > Cucurbitaceae > Gynostemma > Gynostemma pentaphyllum. The sequence goes on along the minus strand of CM051346.1, from coordinate 41,758,064 downwards.
CCAACTCAATATTTAGGTTTTTTGAACCATCTAGACCCATTTCTATAATTTACTATGAACCTTGCTTGAGACGGATGCAAGACCTAAGGAATTGAAGACGGCGTGTTTGTTTGTACAGGTGGTGTAACTACACTGGTTGACATGCCTTTGAATAATTTTCCAACAACTGTGTCTGAAGAAACTCTAAAACTGAAGGTTTGTTTTTTTAAATGTTCTTAGAATCGTTTCAATAAATATTGTGAATTTATTGATCAATCCATCCCCCTTCTCAGTATGTAAATATATATACATCTGCTCATGTTTGTTTGCTGCTTAACTCAATCGCTTACTTCTTTTTCTACGAATTTATATTTCTCTGTCAACAGATTAAGGCTGCTGAGGGAAGAATTTATGTTGACGTTGGTATACTCTAAGCTATACTTATTATAGTTCAATTATTTTAATCCAATCACTAATGAAATTCTATTAATTGAAAGGCTTCTGGGGAGGTCTAGTTCCTGAAAATGCTTTCAATGCAAGTGTTCTGGATAGTCTCCTAAGTGCAGGCGCTCTTGGCTTAAAGGTACTGCTCGATAATTGTTATGTCCATAATGCTACATCTCAGCGTTATGGAATGCACATGGGTGAATAGGATAGCTTCTCGTGCGTTAATAAAAAGCGGAATGCTATATGCAATATATTATTTACATTATGATTTTCATTTATCATACATTTATTATCATGTGGTCGCTAGATTCTTTATCTTGGTATTTGGAAAAATGATAATATCAGACTTGTGGAGGGTAATAAAATATAAATGTCTTGCTCTTATCAATCTCAGGTTAATGGGTCATTCAAGTTGGGTCTCTTTCACTAGAATGTTTTTTTTTTTGGGTGAGAACATCCTCCGCGTAGACCAGTTTTATGATATTTTAACATATAATATTAGAATTCCTTGATGCTTGCAGTAAAACCATTATGACCTTCGTAATTTTCTGCAGCGTAATGATTTTTTCTTTATTATTTGTTTTGCAGTCGTTTATGTGTCCTTCAGGGATCAATGACTTTCCTATGACAAATATTACTCATATCAAGGTTTGTGGATAAGTTTAGTTCCAACTTCAATAATCATATCAGTAGTTGGATAGGATAGGAAATAATGAATTGAACAATTTTTTTGGCCTATCAAAGTAACACTGGCATATGGATATAAATAAATGCTTCTTAGGAGGGACTGTCAGTGCTAGCAAAATACAAAAGACCTTTGCTTGTACATTCAGAGATTGAATTAGATCCTCCAAGCCATTTTCATCTTGAAGATAGTCAGGATGACCCTCGTGCTTATTCAACCTATCTGGCGACCAGACCACCTTCTTGGTAAGATATTGCATTTTCCATATTCTTCTAAATATTGCATTTTTAGATATTCCAAGAATATTACCGTGGATTTTCCTTCTCTTTTCATTTCATTACAGTGCTACCTGTTTTAGTATTTTTGTCTACGAAATTCATTACTTTGGATACGTAGACATATTTGTCTTTTCCACTGTTTGTTTTAGTTTTCCTAGGTTTGGCCTAGTGATATTATACAGTTTTCTCATATGGTTATCATCTATGAAATTATGAGCTAGATGTGTGTTTTATAAAAAAAAATTGTTTTACTTCATCTCTACAAAGTTTATTGTTTGTGATCAGTCTTCTCCTGTATCATTAAATAGGGAAGAGGCAGCTGTTAGAGAGCTTTTAACGGTGACAAATAACACAAGGGTGGGTGGCCCTGCGGAAGGAGCGCATCTTCACATTGTTCACTTGTCTGATTCAGGATCTACCTTAGAACTTATTAAGGTACTTGATACTTCTTACATATGATGTTCTGATGAGTATATAGATTCGGTCTGTACATTTTGCAAAGGCTATAGTCTACCATATTTTAAGAAGCTGGAAAATAAAAAGAATGAAGAATTGATATTTTTACTCCTTTTCACAGAAAGCAAAAAGTAGTGGTGACAGTGTATCTGTTGAGACATGCACCCACTATCTAGCTTTTTCAAAGGAAGAGATAAAAGATGGAGACACTCGATTTAAGTGTGCTCCACCAATTCGTGATAAAGCCAACAAAGAAAAACTGTGGGAAGCTTTACTGGTTGGTGTTTTCGTCGACAATCCTGTTTGCTGTAGATTTCATAATTCTCTCTAAAGTTGCAACTCGTTTTACTTGCGTTACAGGAAGGACATATTGACATGTTAAGTTCGGATCATTCACCAACACTGCCAGAACTGAAGCAACTTGATTCTGGGGACTTTTTGAGGGCTTGGGGCGGCATATCATCTCTGCAGGTTGGGATTAAATATTTAGCATAGATTCTTTGACTACTATATTCCCCTTCTTTTGTGTTCTTCAATGCTCTTTGGCCATTTGCTGATAGCGACTATATGCTTAGACAAGTTAATGTAAGAATAAGCTTGTTGCTCATTTTGATATAATGGTCTTTGAACTGTATTCGAGATTAATTCATCTTCTTTAAGGGAATTTTGAAATTAAAGGTGTATCATTTCTTCCTGTAAGTATCTTGAGATATGTGGCTAGTTCCTGGCATATTCACAACTCTTAACTGATGTATATTGCGCACTAAAGAAAAGAATTTTGCTCCTGCAAACTGGTGGTTTCTTGATGCCCATATGGCATGAAAGATGTACTCTCAATCAAATTATTACTTCTGGAACCTGGGATGATAGTTTTCTTGCAAATATATCTTTCCAGTATTTGTTATTAACAGTAACACCACTTCTCCTCGAGAATCTGCAGTTTGATCTTTCTGCGACGTGGGCACATGCAAAGAAACGTGGAGTAACGCTTGAACAATTGGCTTCATGGTGGAGTGAGCGGCCTGCCAAGCTTGCTGGCCTAGAATTAAAGGTCACAACATTTTTACGAATTCTATTAATAATTTATTACATTCTCACTTTTTGCCTTTTGACCAAGTAGATTGAGATATTTTTAGTCTTTGTCACAAGTTTGCTAAATGATTTGAATTATGATATCACAAGAAACGGCAAAGATAACTTGTTTGGTCTTCATATATGGTTGAGGCGTTGCACATAAATGTACAACACCAATATTATAACATGTTCAAGTGCACCTTCAAATTAAATTATATATTTGACCATGTTTTGCGGAGATGCTTGACTCGTTATCATTACAAGTTCATTGAGTGATTGAGATAAGAATTTAGGTCTATTTTACAGGGCGGCATTGTAATTGGAAAGGATGCAGATATTGTTGCATGGGAACCAGATGAGGAGTTCGAAGTCAATGACACGCTTCCCATATACCTTAAACATCCTGTACGCCCGTTTTCTTGTTTCACCGCCGTTTCTTCTTCATACGTTCAATTTTACTTCTTTCCATTTCATTGTTCCCCTTGTTCTTATTTATATTTCCAGCATCTCAACTCTTTAGATTCAGATACATTATATTAATCATAAACTTTACTGCCATGAGTTTTTGTTGCAAAATAATTGAGTTGGCTCGTTATGCAGTTATTATGTTAATCTAATCCTTTTTTTTTTGTCATTCTATTGACACAGGGCAATTCAGCCTACATGGGAAAGAAACTATCTGGAAAAGTTTTGGCTACTTTTGTTAGGGGAAACCTTGTATACAAGGAGATGCATGCGCGGGATGCCTGCGGTACTCCAATCCTTGCTAGTGTAATAAATGAGGTCTCTGATATCTAGTTATCTTTATGACTTCACAAGTACTACTAATAAAATAAAGGTTCTTTCTTTCTGAACTTGCTTATCATAAGGAATAAAGGGTACTGGTTTCTGAACTTTTGCTTCTTTAGCTTGATTGATATCTATATGAGAGCAGCTGGCTATAAATTGTAGTCTTTCTGAACTAATATAAAATGTTGGAACTGCACTCTTTTGGAGATTAGTTCCTGCAAATTGGATTGATACGATCACGACTCTGTAGCACTCTAGATATGTCTGTAGTTTAACTACTCGGGGTTGTTCGGTAGGAGATGTTATCTAGTCTGGGATTGTGTAGTTTGGGTTGTAAAAAGCTTGTGTTTGGAGGTATAGGAGAATGAATTTTGGAAATCTGGGGTTACCTAACATATGTTTGGCAGGTAGGTTTCATCGATGAGTTTTGTAATTTTGAACTCCTTAAATACCAAGAAGCCTCATAAATTAGTTCTTTTCTATATTATTAGTATGTGATTTGAGATAACAAAATTCATTACATACCAGCCAACATGAGCATAGCACATATACAGTCATGCCAAATTGCTAACAAATTATTGGGTAATTACAGAACTAGCAAAAGTGATTAAAAATATTACAAAAATAGAGATTATAAAAATAGGCACATCAATTATTTTTGTCAATTAATATGTATGGATCAATCATCAATTCTTTTACTCACGTGTTAAAACTTGAATGAGAATATCTCACCTTACCATGAAAAATAATGAAACAAAAGTGTAGAGAACTTTTAAGTATTTGGAATAAAAATAAAAGTAAAATGAACAAATTTTATTTAATTAACAATTGTGCTAAAATGTAGTAAGGTAGAAAAGTAGGTTATGTATGTTTTGAGATCATGTTGGATAAAATATTTGATTGTGTGAAGTTGGTAAATGCTGGATAGTAATATATTTAAAAGGAAAAGATGTTTGGATTTCAAACATCCTTTCCTCTAATGGGAGTAGGTTCGCATATGGCCCCTCTTATTTTATTTATTGGTTTTTTTTTCCTTTCAATTTTTCTTTTCTCTTATTGGAGGAAAGAATGTTTAAGTCCATATTTGAAACGAACTCCAAGTCTTTTCCTTTTTAAAATTGAACAAAATTATTACTAACAAATATATACAAACATCATCTCATTATAATACTTTTCAAAAGAGATTTGTTTTTGTGAAAATAAGGAATATAATAGATTTCAATGTTAATTTAAAATTAATACAAAATATCAAAAAGAAAAGATTTCAACATAAGCAAACTATATAGATGTATAAAAAAAAATCGAAGCATATTATAGATATTTCTCAAGAAAAAAAAAACTAGAGAGACGAGTGAGATATTAAGGTGGGAGGAACTCATGAAAATTTCAAATATACATTTTTCTCATATTATAGAGAAGGAAATTCGAAAAGAAATAGTGATGACTAACTAGTTAAGATATGAAATTAACATATTTTATATCAATAAATATAAAAATGAATAAAATATCTATGTTAATTTATTTTCCAATCGATAATAACAAAATTTTAACGAAGGTGAGGTTCAAATCTCTATTGAATTATAAGATATATTTTTATCACTCCACCAGATACACTTCCGTGATGTTATCCGTTCCCACGTAACAAAGGGCACTCGTGTAAATTAAGTTGATAAGAAACGACGACACATCGTCATATAAATTTACGTCCTTTCCTTTATCATAAAAATGGCGTCGTCCATTTTATGCGGGAGAACGACGATTACAAATTCCACGACAATGGAGAAAAACTTCTGGATAAGATGATCCATTTCCACTCCACAGCTGGTTTTCACTTTCCCAATCCACTCGTTCACTTTCTTCCAATGGAGCTCTCCTTCGTCTCCATCAAAAACTTTCACAGAGCTTTGAAACCCATCTTTTCAATCTCCAATTCTCATGAATCGACGTCCTTTCGAATCTCTTCTTCTTCCACCCTCCAAAACGAAACCCTAAGGGTTTTAGAATGGGATTCTATCTGCAAACAACTCTCCAAGTTTACGTCGACTCCCATGGGATTTGACGTTTCTCAACAGGCTAAGATTCCGTTTGGCCAGACGAGAGATGAAAGCCAAAAGCTTTTAGATCAGACCACTGCAGCTGAAGCTCTGGTTTCTCAAAAATTTGATTTTTCAGGAATTGAAGATGTTTCGGGAATTTTGAATTCTGCAGCTTCTGGAAATTTGCTTACAATTTCTGATTTATGTTCTGTGAGACGGACTCTGAAAGCTGCTAGGGAGTTGTTTGTGAAGCTGGAGGGTTTGGTTGAAAATGATGATCATTGTTCAGAAAGGTAAATTTGTGGTGTTGCTTTCCAAAATTGCTCTCTGCCTTTTTTTGGTTGTTGAAAAATCAGTGTTTGAAACTTATAATATTATTAAACATTTGAGTCACTATCAATAAATTTATGATCTTTGAAAGGAAAAATAACCTTTTTAGCCTCTTTTCACTAAATTACTGGGCAAAAGAATGGGGAAAAAAGATGATAGTTTTCTTTTCTTATTCTTTTTCTTAATTTTTGTTATTTGATTGGTGTTCTTCTACGTGCTTGATGAATTTGTTTGGAGGTTTTCTTGTTGTTGAAGAGGCATTAGTATGTGATTATTATTACATATAAATGGTTGTGGACTTGGGGAATGTAGCTTTGGTCTGTTTCTCTTGTGAATCTTTTTTTTCCCTCTTTCATTCTTTATATAAAAGAAGAATAAATAAAGGAAAAAAGAATAATTATTTTGTTGCTTTTGAGTGTTGAGTGAAAATTCTCGTTTTCCTTGTCCCATCCACTGAAAGTTTAGTTGATGGAATGAGACGTAGACGGATAATGTTAATATGATTTTGACCTATGTAATTATATTCACTAGGTACTTGCCCTTGCTTGAAATACTTCAAAATTGCAATTTCCAGGTGGAGTTGGAGAGAAAAATTGAATTTTGCATAGATTGCAATTACTCAATTATTCGTGATAGAGCTAGTGAAGACTTGGAGCTCATTCGCTCGGAGAAGAAGAGAAATATGGAAGAACTAGATTCTCTGTTAAAAGCGGTCTCCTCTAAGATTTATCAGGCTGGTGGAATTGATAGACCTCTGATAACAAAGCGCCGAGCTAGAATGTGTGTTGCTGTTAAGGCTTCACACAAACATTTGCTTCCAGATGGTATTGTCTTAGGCGTCAGTAGTTCTGGTGCAACATACTTTATGGAACCCGGAGACGCTGTGGAATTAAACAACATGGAAGTTAGGCTTTCAAATTCCGAGAAGGCCGAGGAAATAGCTATTTTGAGTATGCTTACAACTGAAACAGCAAAGTCAGAAAAGCATATAAAGTATTTATTGGAAAGAATTCTCGAACTCGACCTTGCTTTAGCCAGGGGTGCTTATTCTCGATGGATGAGTGGGGTTTGTCCATGTTTCTCATCCAAGGGGTATGAAGGCTTAAATTCTAGTTTAACTGACCATGCACTGTCGGTAGATATTGATGCTATTCAGAATCCATTGCTGCTGAACTACTCTCTAAAAAATTCCTCAGATAATGTTTTGTCTTGCTCTGAAAATGTAGGTCAATTTAACAAGAGAGATAATGCAATGAATAATGAAGCTTTTTCGGGAAGTGTCTCTGATTTTCCAGTGCCAATAGACATCAAAATTAAGTGTCAAACTAGAGTGGTTGTGATTTCAGGGCCTAATACTGGAGGAAAAACTGCGTCCATTAAGACGTTAGGCCTAGCATCTCTGATGGCTAAGGCTGGCATGTACTTGCCTGCTAAGAACCACCCAAAACTTCCATGGTTTGATCTTGTTCTGGCTGACATTGGAGATCACCAGGTAAAAGTTTCAACTCTTCTTATTGTGGCCAAATAAGTTGTCAGCTTTTGAGTTCTGTTTTAAACTGACATTGTTTTCTTGATCGAAGTCTCTGGAACAAAATCTCTCAACTTTTAGTGGGCACATCTCACGGGTTTGTAGAATACTAGAAGTATCTTCAAATGAATCTCTAGTCCTTATTGATGAAATTGGCAGTGGAACAGATCCTTCAGAAGGTGTGGCTCTCTCTACCAGCATCTTGCAGTATCTCAAAAATCGTGTAAACCTAGCTATTGTGACCACTCATTATGCGGATTTGACTCGCTTAAAAGACGCTGATTCTTTATTTGAGAATGCAGCTACGGAATTTTCATTAGAAACTTTAAAACCTACCTATCGGATCCTATGGGGAAATACAGGAGATTCAAATGCTCTGACTATTGCCAAATCTGTTGGATTTGATCCATCCATCATAGAGCGTGCACAGAAGTGGATGGTGAGTCTAACACCAGAAAAGCAAGATGAACGCAGAGGTTTGCTCTTTAAATCACTAATAGAAGAAAGAAATAAATTGGAAGCTCAAAGAAGTAGAGCTGCATCTCTTCATGCAGAAACTTTTGCTCTCTATAACGAGGTAAAGTTTTAGAACTCTGTAAACCGGCATACTTCGATTTTTCTTCTGCTCTTTACACCTACTGTTTTTTTTGTTATGTTTGTATGTTAATTGACTTGACCTGTAAAACTGAAACTGTCTTAGGAAGAGCCTGGTCATATAATATTGGTACGTCTTGCATGTACCGTATTTGTCATATTGCTTTTTGTTGTTTAGTATTGCCATGTCTCTGGAAATCCACCGTTCCTTGGCTTAGCTGTATCAGCTGTGTGATCAAGGTTAAGTTCTGACCTAATCATGGGTGCACCATTATTTCTGTGACTCAATGTCTTGCTCTTGCTCCTAACATATGTTTTTAATTTCTGTCTTTGGAGAATCTATATTCCTGATTGGTTGTGTAGTCAATTGAAAAACTAGTAAAAATGTTAATGATTTACTATTTCTTGATCAAATTTTGCAGAACCAATGGCAATCCAACCCCTTCGTATTCATCTGACTATCGGGACATGTGTTTACTCATCTTTTATCTTTTACTGATTTAGATTCAACACGAGGCAGAAGATCTTGATAAGCGTGAGACAGCTCTTAAGGCTCTGGAAACTCAACAAGCTCAGCAAGAAATTGAGACAATAAAGTCTAAGCTAAGAACTATTGTACAGGAATTTGAAGAACAACTGGAAATTGTTGGTGTTGATCAATTGAGTTCCCTGATTAGGAAGACTGAATCTGCAATTGCTTCTATTTGTGAAGCTTGTGGACCAGCTAATGATTTCCACATCAGAGAAGCCGATACAAATTCTTACACACCTCGGTTGGGTGAACAAGTGTGTGTAACTGGTCTTGGAAATAAGTTAGCCACTGTTGTTGATGCATCTGAGGAGGATGACACAATCCTTGTGCAATATGGTAAAATAAAGGTTCGAGTGAAGAAGAGCAGTGTCAGAGCTCTTCCAAATAGTGAAAAGACAGCTGCAGCTAATTCTCTCTCATACTTCAAAAGACAGGTAATTTCTCCGTGGTGATTGATTAGGAGATGTTTTTAAGCATTTTGATAATTTAGCTCGTGTTTATGTTATATTGCTCTTTTATCAAGATTAGAGTCATTCTTTAAGTAACATCTTTTTCCAAATCTAGATTGCCTGCACATCCAGACCATAATTTAGGGTTAATAAAATTGGGTGGTTCCTGATTTTAAAATTGTTTGTCACTCGACTATAGGCAGGCAACCGTTCTTAATATTTATTCACTTTTTTCAAATGATCTCATCTGCATTTAGGTTTTTACAAAAATTATTTGGCCAAATTTGAAATTAAGTTTCTAATACAACCTATGCTAAACATTTAGTGTTACGAACATTACGAGGTCTTCAACGTAAGCTACATTGCCACTCAGTTATTTGGTAGTCGTTGCCTTTGATCCTTCTGGTTTTCATGTACATATTGCTTGCATTATTGGCTACTATCTTCCGAGAAATTATGGAAGACTTGGTTTCTGTGTGTCCCGTGGATTGTAATAATGATTTGCACTATATTATGTTATTTGATTGTCTAATTGATCTCATCTGCGTAAACCATTATTCTATCTGTGTCTTGTTGGTCCAATAACGTCGAACCTCACCCATTGTTGACATTTTAGGGTGGAGAGAGCAGAGAATTCGACGGTAGTTCAAATAGAAGTAAAGATGGGGATTCTTATGGCGCTGTGGTGCAGACATCGAAGAACACGGTTGATTTACGTGGTATGCGGGTTGAAGAAGCTTCATACCACCTTGATATGGCCATCTCTTCAAGAGGACCAAATTCAGTTCTTTTTATTATACATGGGATGGGCACTGGGGCTATTAAGGAACATGTACTTGAGACCTTGAGAAGTCATCCCCGTGTAGCTAAGTATGATCAGGAGAGTCCTATGAATTATGGCTGTACAGTTGCTTACATCAAGTAAATATCAACATCTAACGAATCAAATACTTAAAAAAGAAGAACATATATTATCATAAACTTTTAATATTATATGAATTATAAGATTAATTATTTTAAAAAATTAATTAAATAATTTCGAGAAGCAAGATAGAGAATGTATTCTTCATCTCCGTTTCCATCTAAAGTAGGGATTCCTTATCTGCCACTATGGATCCTGATCTCCATGAGGAATTTTGACACTACCTGTTTAAACCCGGGTAGATTTACTAAACGACCTTGATTATCAGTCAGATCAATTTTAAGATTGTAAGGTGTTTGCTTTGAGATTGGTATCACTATCAACTGATTGATTTCAATTCTTTTAGATTGATGGTTCAAAGGGATATGTATGAAAATAGCCACTAAAAGGGGTGAAATAAGAGTAGGTAGTCACATGCTTTAAATTTTGAGTAAATAGCCACAGTTTAAAATTCTGGAGAGAGAAAAAACAAGAAAATTACTTAAATGACCTTTTTTCCTTCTTTATAGGCAGAAAATAAGGAGTGTATGCTGTCATTAAGTCTAAGATGCATTTATTACTTTTACTAAAATATAAAAATAAGAAATCTGAAAAGATATTTACCAACAAACATTTTCAAAATCTTTTTTCCTCTCACTTTCTCTCGTTTTCACTATAACTTTCTCTCTCATTTATTCTTTCTTTCTTAGATTTCATCTTCATTTTTTTCTCTACCATTTTTATTTTGAAGATTCTCCATAGATATATGGAAAAAACACATTTTGCTCAAAAATTTCAAAAGGTATATTTTTTACAAAAAAAACATCTTCCATTTATTCTTGATATAAAATTTCTGGAAAACAAAGTTTCATTTTTTGTATATAATATTTTATTGTTTTATTCATATTCCTATATGTTTTTATGGATGGTTTATTTTTTTTTTTTTCCAGATTTAGTATATTTTGTACATTAAGTACATAAAGCCAAATAGTCACATTGTAAGTTTTTTTTTGGCTTTTTTTCCAGTTTTATGTGTTCAGATTAGGTTTATTTTGTACATTAAAGTTTGTTTTGCTACATATATTATGTACATTTTGTTATACTTCGATGCCAACAGTTGTTTATACTTTTTTTCAAATGCAGATTGAAGGCATTATACTACGTATATTATGTACATTTTTTTCTCGAATGCAATAACGAAGCAGAGTACAAATATGTTACATATATTTTGTAGAAAACAAAATGTACCAAATATATAAAATTGACAATTGAATGAGAATGCAAAATAAATTGAATATATATATGATGTAGTAAACAAACGTACAAGCTCACTAAATTAAAATGCAATATAAATTTAATTAAAATCAAAATATGAAAATAACTAATTGAGATAAATATGAAAATTAAAACAAAAAATCTATAAATTATGAGATACCATATAAAAAGGAAAGAGAGAAATCATGATAAAAAAATGTATGTCCAAAAATCATTGTAGATTATGAATAAAAAAACGATAAAATGTATAAGGAAAGTAATAATACGAAGATAATAAAAATGTACAATATAAATCTGAAATAATATGATAATTTCATGAGAATAAACAAGAAAGATAATAGTATAAAGAGAGAGAAATAAAAAAATGATGGAGAGAGAGTTAATACGAATTTCAAATATTAGAAAGGAAATAGGAAGAAGGAAAATAGAATTAATAATTAGAAAGAGAAAAATATGAGAGGTCTCTCTTGGTAAAATAAAAGAATTTGGGAATCTACAAAATCTGACATTAATGACAACTCATGTAATTAATAAGGGAAATGATAACTATGGTATTTAGAAAAAATAAAAAACTAGAGATGGCTACTAAAAAATTAAGATATATGGCTATTTAATGATTATGGCTATTTAATGATAGAAGATAGTGAAATGTGGCTATCTACTCAATTACCTCGGGTTCAAATTGGCTTGACCATCAGTTTCGTTTTTTACACCTAATTTGAAAGTATTTTATGAAAGAGATTCTATTAGATGACATTTCATTTCATGAATATTTACAAATGTTTTTCAAATATTCAAAAATAACATTTTCTTAAAGACGTGTGGGTTAGGTTGCACATTTACTATAGATGAGGGAGGAACAAATTATTATTATGGAATATTTTCCAAACTTCTACTATTTAAATTCATAAAATGCAACTTAAAAAAAAAACCTTCAAAAGGCACTAATAAAATTCTCTGACATTGATAAGTCTTGAATTTTCATTACTTTTTTTAGTATCAAAGTTATAGACGCCTACCAAAATGAAGATATTATCATTGACTAGCCTAAACTTCTGGAATTTAAGAACAAATGTGGACATGAGAACATCAAACTATATTTTTTTTTATGTAAGGAGCCGAAAGCTCGGTTTTGAAATCGGCTACTCAGAGTTAACTCATTACATTTGGAGAAATTTCTGAATAAGATTTTTTTTTTCATTATTGAGACCACAGTCAACTTGCACTCGGCCGAGGAACGGCATTAATAATGACATAAAGAAAATAATCAGCTAATTGCTATCACCTTGAGTTGCTTTTTGCCTAGTGCCAAAAACCTTCTTTAACTCGTCTTGTTCATTTTTCCTAAGATATGACAAATGAGCATCTAGCACACTCTCGAACATCGCTTTGTTCACGGGAATGACATCCTTCAACGAGCCTAGAAAAGCTTCTACATCTTCAATGCTGGCGTTAACAGAAAGCCATTTCAATACATGTGTGGCCACATCTGTGGCCATTTTAAAGTTCGGATTCCATTTTTTATCGATATTTAGAGAGAGCGCTACCTTCATGCACTGTGCAGCTTTCATTATCTCCTTCCTGTCCACATAAATAGCAGCCACAGAAAGCCAGCTGTCTGGTGTGGTAGCCTTTCCTTTCTTCATCAAGTCTTCAAGCACGGCTTCAGCTCTCTCACACAATTTCTCGTCAACATACTTATTGATGACAATCTTTGGAACTCGATAATCATAACAATTTCCAGATGATTCCCACTGTTTCAGTACTTTATCAGCTTCTTCAAGATCACCCAGTTTCACAAGAGATTCAAGCATGGTAATATAATCCCTGTTGATGAACCTCTTAGAAGCACTTTTATCCAGATTCCACAGTCTCAGTACCGCCTCTTTATTCCCTAACGTTGCATGAAGTGAAATTAGATGGTTATGGCCAATTCTGTCTTTACTGTTAAGTCTCTCTTCTGATTTTCTCAAGGCATCAATTGCCTTATCAGTGAGACCTGCTTTTATATAAAAATTTGCAACCACAGCATATGTATTCCAATCCATGACAATATGAGGTTGAGATTCCATCTCTTTCAATATATTCTCCATCGCCTCAAGATCATTTCCCACACCATATGAGTTGATGCAGATTCTGTAGCTGAAGTTGTCGGGAGAAACTTCTAACTCCTTCATCTCCTCTAAAACCTGAGGGACCTTCTCATGCTGTCCAACATTAGTAAACAAGCACATGATGTCATTGTATGTGAGCTGTGAAGATGCAAGACCCATTTCTTTCATTTTTTGCAAAAGGGAGAGGGATTTATCAATTTGCCGCTGCCGAACATAGCAATTTAGGAGAGCCCCATATGTCTTTTCAGTCTTGTCCTCCTCCTTCAACTGATCGAAATAAGTTTCTGCAGTAAGATATCCACGTACTCTGCCAATCAGATCCAACTGCACGGCATGCTCACTTGTTGAAAATATGCATACACCATTTTTCTTCATCCACTCAGACACCTGCATATACCAAATCAACAGTTACGAAGAACTCTTTACTGCCAAGTTGTTCAAATCCACATAGTTTCTACCTTACATAATGTTCAGTATCCCACATCGGAAAGATGAATGAATCTAACGAGATTTATAAGTCCATGGGAAACTCTTCTCATTACCAATTGGTTTTGAGATGTAAACACATGATTATTAAGACATAATGTTTTTTTTTTTTTGATAGGAAACTGAAAGATTCCATTAAAAAAGAAATAGGGTGAAGAAATCAACCCTCACTAATCGGATTACAAAAGTTCCTCCAATTAGTGTTAATCAAAAAAACGTTATAATTACAAAAGATTTTAGAAAGAGATGCTAGAAGAGAGACTTTGAAGTGAACTATCTCCCAAACATCCATGGCAGAATTACTCTTCGCATTAAAAATTCTATTGTTTCTCTCCAACCAAATTTCCCACGGAATAATTTTCACCGCCGCTTCCCAGATCCATTTCGCTTTGGCCTTTAGAGGATGCCCCATTAGGAGAGAAATGAGGTTAGTTCTTGGACAATTTGTAAAGCACCCAGAGATGTCAAAAGTTTGCAAAAGCTTTCCCCAAATAAAGCTAGAAAACTTGCAATGAAAGAACAAATGACTATGACTTTCGGAGGCTTTACCACAGAGGCAGCAGCAGCTTGGAGAGAGACAGTAAGAAGGGTTGCGCCTTTGAATATTTTCTGCCGTGTTTAATTTCCCAAGAGAGAGGCACCAAAAGAAGAAATTGATTTTCTTAGGACACCCCTTTTTCCAAATACCCTTTGCAAAGTCTTCATTAAGAGATCTTCCATTATCTGTAAGATGGCAGAAAAGAGAGGCCGTGGAAAAACCTCGAGTATCTAGCTTCCAGAGGCGATCATCCTCAGTATTAGTAATCTTCATCGTCTGCAAACTTTGAAGAAGAGAAACGAAATCAGCGACTTCCCTGTCATAAAGAGGCCTTTTCAAAATGGGATTCCAAACTTCAAAACCAGCAGTCCAATAATCACATACCAACGCATTTTTACTGCAAGCAAGGGCAAACAATCTCGGAAAAATTCTTTTTAGGGGAAGCTCTGTCAGCCAACAATCATGCCAAAAGCTTATTCTTCCATTTCCCAATTTAAAAGTCACTAAATCCACCATCTTCTTCCCACACGCAACCACAAATTTCCAAGGGCTTGGACCCTTAATAGCCATCTTAGCCTTAGTAAACCAACCGTTTCTGTCCACCCCATAAATACTAGCAATAATAGAATGCCAAAGAGATGTAACCTCTTTTGGGAAGCGCCACCACCATTTAGAAACAAGGGCAATATTCTTATCTTTCAGATTTCCAATGCCCAAACCACCATTATTTTTTCGACTTGTAACCAACTTCCAGTTAACCAAATGACTCCCCCCATCAACACCAGATTTGGCCCACAGGAAATCACGAAATTTCTTTTCCAGAATCTTGATAACTTTAGGAGGCATTTGGAAAAGGGACATAAAATAAGTTGGCATACTAGAAAGAACCGATTCTATGATGGTAAGTCTCCCCCCTTTTGAAAAAATAGCTGATTTCCACTTATCAAGACGACAAGAAACATTATCTAGAACAGGAGCCCAAAACTCCAAGCTTCTTTGATTACCCCCTAAAGGAAGACCAAGATAGTCAAAAGGGAACTTACCATGGTTACACCCCCATTTACCAGCTTGAAAAGCAACTTCCTCTTCCTCAATGTTCATACCATACAAACAAGTTTTCTGCCAGTTTATCTTTAATCCTGAACTCCCTTCAAAAAGTTGCAGAATTTGAAAAATTGTTTCCAACTCCAAATCTTCATAAGCACCCATAATTAGAATATCATCAGCATACTGCAAGTGGTTGATCAAGATGCTATCAGAACCTATTTTGATTCCTTTCAGGGCATTTGAAGACAAGGCCTTTGAAAGCAGTCTGCTCAAGACATCAGCAACCAGAACAAACAGAAAAGGGGAGAGAGGGTCTCCCTGCCTGAGCCCTCTTGAAGCCTTGATTCTACCCCTTGGACGGCCATTAAGAAAAACAGAAAATTTGGTATTAGATATGCAGTTATAGATCCAGTTCTGCCATTTAACATTGAAACCTTTTTTATCCAGAACTGCCATCAGAAAATCCCAGTCCACCATATCATAAGCCTTTTCTAAATCAATTTTCAGAAACCAAGCTTTCTCCTTAGACTCCCTTAAGATATTAACAATCTCATTTGCCACAAGCACAGAATCCAGAATTTGCCTCCCTTGAATAAAGGCAAACTGAAACTTGGTTATGGTATTGTGGATCACAGCTCTCAATCTATCAGCCAACATTTTCCCCAAAATTTTGTAGATACTATTCAGTAAGCTGATTGGTCTGAAGTCTTTCATTCTAACAGCCCCTTTCTTCTTTGGAATTAGGCAGATGAAATTTTCTTTTAAGCAGGAGTTGAGGGTGGAATTCTCAAAAAAGTCTTGGAACACTGACAATAAATCAGATTTGACAATGTTCCAACTCTTTTTATAGAACTCCATGGTAAAACCATCAGGACCAGGAGCTTTGTTTGTGCCAAGACTGGTAATAGCATTCCAGATTTCATGACTTTCAAAAGGGCGGGTGATGAGAGTATTATTATCTTCACTAATCGGATCCCACGAAACTCCATCAAAGATGAACCTGTCAGTTTTGAGATTGGAGTACAACCTCTGGAAATAAGAAACAGCTTCAGACTCAATCTGCGGGAAAGAGAACAAACGCACCTCCTCTTCAATGACCAGTTCAGAGATAAAAGATTTTTTCCTTCTGCTATTGCAATGGCATGGAAAAAAGCTGAGTTTTCGTCTCCTTCTTTCAGCCATTTGATTTTACATTTCTGGAACCACCTTTGATTCTCCAGATCAATAATCTTGAGAATGCTGATCTTCAAGTTCTGCCTCTTCTCTCTGTCTACAAAAGACAAGGGAGCCACTTCTTCCTTCATATCCAAAGCTCTAATGTCACTCTGCATCTGATGCTTTCTAACTTTCAGATCACCAAAATTATCAGCATTCCAAAGCTTCAGGGCACCCTTAAGGCTCTTAAGCTTTTGATTTAGACGGAATCCAGGCCAGCCTTCAAAATTGTTGTTAGTCCACCAATTTGAGATGAAATCGATAAAGCCTGGATGATAAAGCCAGAAATTCTCGAATTTAAAAGGCATAGGGCCCCAAGGAAGAGCTTGAGTCTCGAGAGCGAGAGGGTAATGATCAGACACAACCCGGTCTTTACGATTTACTCTCGAATTAGGAAATTTAAGCATCCACTCATTCGAAACTAAAAATCTATCCAAAAGACAGAACGTTGGAGCTCCTCTCATACTCGACCAAGAAAATTTTCCATTCAGAAGAGGTAAATCATTAAGCTCCAAATTGGCAATCAGCTCATTAAACTTTCTCATACTTCTAGTAACTCTGCCACCCGTCGATTTCTCCGCCACCCATCTGACCACATTAAAATCCCCTGCCAGACACCATTGGCCATTGCATAAACCAGATAAATCATAAAGCTCTCTCCAAAAACTACCCCTACCCCTGGTAGAAGAAGGACCATAAACAGAGGAGATCCAGCAGACAGAATCGTCATGAATCCTCACTTTGATCGACAAAGAAAATAAGCCTTCAACCACCTCCAAGAGGGAGATCGAAATCTCCTTCCAAATAACAATCTGACCTCCAGCCGCACCAACAGCACTCAAAAAAGACCAGCCCAGATTGCGCAAACCCCAAATCGAGTTAATTAAATCTCTGTCAACCCTCTCTTTTTTAGACTCTTGAATCAAGACAATATCTGGATCAACACTACAAAACAAATCACGGACCGCATTACACTTCTCACGGTCCCCCAAACCCCTCACATTCCAGGAAACAATTAACATCTAAGGGGGAGCCCAAGAGAAGAAGGGGGATGAGAGGAAGTAGAAGGAAGAATCCCGGGAGACAAATCATTTTCAAGGACTTCTTTATTGCTAATCTGAGAGAAACGCCGCACCGGGGTAGGAGAAACCTCTACTCCTTTACTTTGGAGATGACTAACAAGTTTTCTCCAATGAACCAAATAATCTTTTGTTTCTTCAGAATTTAAAATCTGTTCGAGAAAACGACTTTCACTTTCGCCAGCCTCGTCCCCCTCGTTTTTCTGAGTGGGAGGAAGTTGGAAGGGAGAATTGATGATAATATCCAGATCTTCGTTCACAGCCAAATCTTCAATCACAACGAAGTTGTCGATATCTTCATTGATCACCGTCGATTTCTTCTTCACTGCTGAAGGGGAGATGATAAACAAACTTGTGAGCGAGTCTTCCAATATCTCCTCGGTTAAGACATAATGTTCCAATTATACTTCCATTACTCACAAATATTAACAATCCCAAGCAAGTTATAAATCATAATTCATATCCCAAATATCAAATGCAGAAAAAAGGCGTAATTCTGTCGCTGAAATCCATATTTGGTACACTAATAATAAACTAATCCATTCACATAAATTCAGTTATGCTTTATTATCAGGGAAGAAAAAGTCGTCGACATTGTCGACAATGTCGACGACAACTCGCTCAAAACAAAGCTCGACAACTCGACGATGGAATAAGAAATATCTTATACAAAGTCTTCGACATCTCGACGATATCTAGCGACATCGACTTCGTTCGACTTGTCCAATTGTTGTCAGACAACGTTATCCCTTCATCGAGTTGTCCATTGACTTTTGTCGATATTCAGTAAGTTGTCCGTCGACTTTTGTCGACATTCACCGAGTTGTCCATCGAATTTTGATCACGCGACTCATGATTCAGACCATGGAAATCGTGAAGGTGGTGAGGGGATAGCTGCAATGGGAAAACCTTTTGTTAGAATTCAAAGACCAATACATGATTACGGTCAAATAATATGGGGTATGGTGACAATGACTCATTGATATCGAGTATGAGGACCATTACTCTTGGTAATACTCAATATGGTGGGGGGTCTTTCTGATTTCATGAGTACGGGAAGATCAGAGCACGATCGAGACTCAATAGCATCTTCTCATGCATCGAATTTTGTGCCTCCTGCTTAAGCTCATATTCCAGATGCAAAATCACGGTTTGTGCCTCAACAAAATTACCCTCAAGATAATTTTGGCTATGGAATTGGAGGGACACAATTTTAGCATAATATCCCTCAATATCAAAACTTCCCTCAGGCTTAGGCTCAATTTCAGCAAAACATCCATCACAATCCAAACTTCCTGATGTCTCCCATGACCTCTCAACATGGATCTCAATCAAATGATTCGTCATTTATGTATGTCCCAATCCCGATCCCTATTCCAATGCTTGTTCAAGCTCGAAATTTGGATCATTATCCACGACGAGGGTCTATTTGTGCAAGTGATGACTCATATCTATTGCATGTCGACAATTTTGTTCGCAATTACGAGGGTCGATTGACATGACAAGGGTACTTAAATTGGAAATAAAATGAGAGTGATGGTGTTGTTGACCCACCGAGGTATTCATGTCGTTTTTAGTCATATGTATTTTGAAGTCATCGTTGTAATAAAAATGTTAAATGTGATGTGAACGTTCGATACATTTTCTCCAATTTTTCATAATTTGACAAATTTCATGCACTTATAGGTGTATATTTTCACTATATGGTAGATTATGACTTAAATACCCTACTGTGAAAGTTTCATTTATGAAGTCCAAAAATTAATATAAGTTTTCATCGTTTCCGTGATTTTTATGGGAATGTCCGTCGACATCGACAACTCCGTCGACAACTCCGTATATTTGAACCTCGACATCTTGACCGACATCGACTTTTACTTCCTTGTTTATTATACACATGGGAAACGCAAATCTACGGATATGACCTCATTCACCAAGATCCTTCTTAAAAACCCAAACTTTTTTTCACCGATGCGATAAATCATTTCTTATCATTCACATCTTCCTTCACATTTTCTACTATACTTTAAACAGAAATAAACAAACAGTTAATGAAAGAAAAATTCAAACCTGAAGAGCTTGGGAAAAGCGTTTACGTTTGCGAAAGTCATGAACGATTCTCTGAAGCTCAGCGACTCGGACCTTCTTCCCGTCCTGGACCCAATCGTCGAGCTTTGGTCCTAGATTAATGTTAGGATCACCAAGTGGACTAATTTTCGAGTATAAAGTCGCCATTTTCGTTCGATTTGAGTGGTAAAACCTTGCCGCCATGGCATAGCTTGTTAGGGTTTTGGAGAAGAGCTTCCGATCCATTGATGAGATCCGGAGTCGAACTCGAGAAGAAGAAGGAACACTGGAAAAGAAATGGTCGAGTAAGTGTGAGGGGAGATTCAAGGTTTAAGGAAGATTTAGAGAATGGGCTCATTATAAAACAAGAAATATGGGCTTACTTCAGATGGACTGGGCTTAGATCTTTATAGGGCTTTAGTATGATGGGCTTAGATTCTCTTTGTAACAGAGTGATGAGATGCATACAAAAGATATGACCTTTAAAATAATAATAAAGGAAATTTTGTAAAAAAAAAAAAAAAAAAAAAAGACATCTCATTTGTCATCTACCAGCAATGTTTCACTTTCCCCTACAAAAAAATCACCCACATTACCTATAGAATATAGAAGATTTTAGGTTGTGGACATTGAAGCAAGTTCATTGGTGGTTTGTTTTATCGATCATTGTTATACAATCGGTTTTTGTGATTTATTCCGCTCTAGGCGTCACAAGAGGTTAGAAAACCATTATCAAAACTCAACACAAATTATTAGGACGATAAAGAGAAGTAACAGCCTAAGAGGATTCCTACATTTATGTGAAGATAGAGTTTGGTTCAAATAAATTGAAATTATATATGAGTTTGAGTTTATTCATGCTAAAACTAATTTGGGTTGAATCATGGCCCATCTTTTTAATGGCGATAAGAAATATTTATTAGATAAATAATTCACTAATTTGATTATTATTTTTCATTGAATATTTTTTTATAGATGTTATACCAAATTGGGGAGGGATACTCGAACATTCAATCTTTTAGAAAATGAATACTTATGCCTAACCACTCGAACTATGCTTAGATTGGCAAAAAAATAAATATTATTGAACTATTATTTTTAATTTGATCTAAAAAGCATGTCATTAGATTCTTAAATTATAATTATTTTACTATTCTATAAATTTTAAAATAATTAACTCAAATAATCTAAACGATTTTAATTTTTATGAGGTTAAATTTAGTTGTGAGACTATTAAATTAATCAAGATCATTGGGTTGGACGAATTTGTAACTTAAACAATTATTTTGAATAAAAGCCTCTAATAACTCAACCTCATAACCATGTTTCTAGTAGTTCTACTATGAACTAGAAGCTGTGATCCTTACAAATAAAGAACCCTTGTTTATTAATTGTTTTGCAATGTGGGTCACAAATGGGTTGCTGTGGTGTAGTGGTTATCACGTTAGTCTTACACACTAAAGGTCCCCAGTTCGATCCTGGGCAGCAACATTTTGGAGATATAAATCAGTTTTTTTTTTTAATTTACTTTTATCATTTCAAAATGTTTGCCAAAATCTGAGTTAAATTTTTTAAAACAAAATGCTTATGAGATGGAATCTATTTTATTGGGGCGTGGGACTCAAATTCTTGCATAAAAATGGAGTTACAAATCATAGATGATTCTTGTTTGGGTTTGAATTATATATTTGGTCTATGTTACAAGGGTCAATTAATAAGATCTAACAAAGAGAGTAAATAAAACTTTTAAAAGTACGTTGATCAAATGATACGAACAACGAAAAGATATGAAGAAAACATGTAATTTAATCTAGTTCCCGCAGATACCATTAATAAGATGGCCTAGTGGTAAAAATCTCTTAGATTGGTTCTACATAGAACAATGGGTTGAATTACTACGATAAATTTGCATGTAAGATATCCACTAATTAAGGCTTAAACCCTCGGAGAGAGTGAGTTCAAATCCTCCAATTCCGTATGGAAAGTGATCAAGTCTAGTTACTTATGTTGTTCCTTTTTCAGGACCTATGGGGATCTAATTTGGCCTTTTGGGTCTTAAATTTGTCACCTAAACAAACTTTTAATTTTTATTTTTTGGATAGGAAGAAGAAGTGGAAAGTAATGTGTTTTCCATGTTCAAAAGCTTTATATTATAATTTTCCTATACACATATAGTTTACCAAATTGATACATTGTTAGAAGATGATAAAGCACAGGATGAAGCAACATAAGAGAAAAATCCATATTCTATTGAGCTTCTTCTCAGCCTGCATTTCCTGTCTACTACTCCCCGATTGCGAGTAAGAATTCGGGTATGCATATAAGTTCTCTGCATTCCCAAACACCTTACCAAACACCAATTCTCCTAACATCCCTACAACCGGATGACGGAATCCATTGATCGGATCGCGCTCAATGTCAAATAACCAAGCACCGGAATCGTCATCGTAACCATCGTTTGAATCGAAATCATAGTTATGATTCTGATATGGGTTTTGATAACTAGAAGAATCAGTATTGGATCTAATAGATGCCAAAGCTTTACTAGAAGCTGATGGTCTAGGAGGTATCACCGTGGTTTTAGTATCACATTGTGTGTTACTGTCTTGTGCCGACGATTGACCGTGACCGTAGAGAGGGATCATTGTGGTATCGGAGATATCGGCCTTGCAAACTGGGCATTGCGGCGGCTCATCGGAGGCGAGAGAGGCGCTTTGAACGTGAAGCCACTTGTAAATGCAAGGCCAACAATAGAGGTGACCGCATAAGGTGACCATAGGCTCAGATGCAAATTCTAAGCAAATGCAGCAATCAAAGCAAGGCTTTGGCTTTTGGGAATTTGTCATTGAATTTTGAACTTGTTTCCACCCTTGAGAGAAGTATTGCTCACAAGCCATATGAATTGAGACTGGAAATAAACAAAACAAGGAAATGGTTAATAATTCTAATAGACCCAAAAAATTAAATTATTAGACTGAGATAAATTTAATCATATATCTCAACACTCTCGATCAAGTGTACGTTCAGATATTTACATAAGACCCAATCACAAAGAATATTAATAATTAAGAATGAAACATCAACATAGAGGTTAGGATGATGGTGACGACGAAGTAAACAAAATTCTTTATCGTTCATATGTTCAAGTAAAATGTATAAAACGTATTAAATATGTTAAATCACCACTAGACTCAAAACCTTAAATGAATAAAGATAAATTTAATTATATATCTCAATCAAACGAAAGAATCTAAAAAAAAAATGGGAAGACACTAAAAACAAACTAGAGAGCGAAAGATGAACTCGTACACGACTAAAAATGTTTTTTTTTGAAACGTATATTGGGATCAGGAATGGTTCTGAATACTTATCCTGTTATTTTGTCTTTGGCGGCTTTTTATCTTCATCTAGCTTTCCCATGAATAAAGAATATTGACAACAAATTTCAAACGGAGGCAATTTCTAATAAATTATTTAAGTTAATAGTTGATTTTAATTTTTTAATATTTTATATGCAAATTATGAACCCATAACCCAAAATGAATCAATTAACAATTTCAATAGAATTTGAAAACATAGAAACAAAACAAGGAACAAGAAATTTAAAAAAAAAAAAAAATCCCATCACATATGTGAATATGAAAACCCTGAAATTCAAGAACTTAATCTAAAGTCATGAACTGAAAAGATGGGCAAATGGATAAATTTTTTGTTTGGATTATTGGTTTGAGATGTTTTAACTCGTGTTTAGTGTGTGAGTTTATATATGAATGATAAAAACTCATATTTTTAAATATTTAAAATATGAATCAAACACGCAATCTAAACATTTTAATAGATTTGATGTACATGATTCAAACCTTATCTTCACACTAGAACATGATTATAAAGTATGACGACAGAAAACACCGACATTCTTGACCCACCCCAATGTACGAGGAATGCAGGACCACAAAGAAAACACCAAAAAAAAAAACCGTGTTTTTTCTCCCGTGACTCAGAAAGATATTACCGATGAAATGCAAAAGTGGTTTATTAGGAGGTGTTTGATTGGGGAACGAGAATTTATTTACGTATTACTATTAGATTTTGCATCTCATTCTTATGATATCTACGTTGTTTTTATTATTTATTCTCATTCTCATATAATCAAATATGATAAAATCAGACTACTCGTTCACATCAACTCATTCCGATGATTACAAAACTCAGACTACTCGTTCTCATTCTAAAAAAAACAATCATTTCATAATCATTAGATTCATATATAATACTTTTTTTACTCTATTATTTTCTTCAAATAAAAAAACATTCCAAAACACACCCATTAACTTTATACCATCTATCATGAAGGGGTAGTTAGGTGCCCCCATTTCTCATCCAATTTTCCTTATTTTTCTTAAGAAACCAAACAAAAAAGCTTGAAATATTTATAAACTATATCAGAAGTACAGAACCAAAAACAAGAAAAGGAAAAAGAAACCAAAAACCAAAAAATCAAAAAACACAAACGATTCTGAATCAAATCCAAAATAAATAAATAAAATTGAAAGTGTGTGTGAAAAAGGGAAGAAATGATATTTAAAAGCAAGGAAGGAAGAGCTTTTCTCGTACCCGAGAGGCGTAACGAACGAAGAAGATATAGAGACAAGGAATAAAAGCTCTGAAGTTGAATTCGCTACCGTTAGATTCTGGAAATGAGATGGAGAAGATGACCACAGTTGTTTTGGGAAAGGCCTTCGTGGAATCAATTTATAGACAAATATGATAAATCCAATAATCTATTTTCTTTTCTTAAAAATGGAAAATTTCATTAGGTAGTTAGATTTTTTTATTCGGAAATATTTATAAAAGTAATATTTTTAAAACATATTGGTAAATATAATTTTTTTTCTTAAAAAAAATTAGTGATAATAATAATATTTTAAACGTAAATTTAATTTTTTGGGTAAAGTACCCCTTTGGTCCTTGAGTTTTGGAGGTCGTGTCTATTTGGTCCCTACGTTTTCAATTTGTGTCTAAGTGGTCCCTGAGTTTTGGATGTTGTGTCTATTTGATCCCTGCGTTTTCATTTTGTGTCTAAGTGGTCCCTGAGTTTTGGATAATATGTCTATTTGGTCCCTAGATTTTCAAGAACTATTAGAAATAAGTTTAATTCGTATTTAATTTAACAAATTTGTTTACTTTTTACCAGATTATTGACTTAACGCCAACATAACATGTTTAATTGGTCAAAATACACAGATATGATTAAATATTTCATCAATCTAGGTCTAAATTTTGATATCATTATTAATCTCATGTCAATATTTTGATCAATTAAACATTTTATGTCACCGTTAAGTCGATATTATGTTAATGAGTTAACAAATTAAGGAAGAATTAAACTTGTTTTTAATAATCCAGGGACCATTTAGAAAAAACTTGAAAACTGAGGGACCAAATAGACACAATATTCAAAACTGAGGGACCAAATAGACACAAACTGAAACGCAGAGACCAAATAGACACAATATCCAAAACTCAGGGATCACTTAGACACAAATTGAAAACATAGGGACCAAATAGACACGGCCTCTAAAACTCAGGGACCAAATGAGTACTTTACCCTAATTTTTTTTACTATTTTTACAAATAAGTTTTTGGGATTTTATTTTTATAAATATTAGAGCTTGCTATATGTGTATAATTTTTTCCCATTATTCTCATGTTAATCAATTAATATAATTTAATTTAATTTAAATATGGGATATTTTAAAAGAATAAATATTTGAAATAAAAAATAAAATTTATTTATTCAAACAATTTTAAATTAAAAAATATATATAATAGGAAACGGTTTTAAAAAAAAGTAGTATAAAGCACAAACAGTTTTTGGAAAAAATCACTCAAACATCACCCTCATTATTCTTATGATTCACATAAAAAATCAATTTTACCCTTGACCTTTAAGGGTAGTATGAATTTTAACTTCAAATGGAAGTATTTGTAAGTTTAACCTTCTAATAATATCTTCGGAATTATTCACATTAGTTTTCATTAATTTTTTAAAATTTAAGAAATATGATACCATAAAACTATAAAGATAACTATCTAATATATGAAGATAAACTAAATGAGATACAAGATTATATACTTCTATCTTACTAATCGCAATTCGTTCTTGTATCAACCCCGCAAGCTTCAATTATACCTCATTCTCTTCAAATCATTCAAAAAATTTGTAATCATTTACTCAAATAAACTCAATTTATATTTTACACATGAAATCGTTAATAACTAATTTTGAAATGTTAAATTTATAACTATTTCTATAGTTTAAGATTAAAATTGATAACATTTAAAGTTTAAGGTTAATATTGTTAATACCCTCAAAATTTAAGGGTAAAATTAACCTTTTTCCTAATAATTAATTGGTTGAAAATGATTGACTTCACTATTTTTTTTATCGATATTAATGGACGGGACCTATTATTAAAAGAGTGAGTATTGAAAATATCTTAGAACAATAGAGTACAAAAAATGATCTAGTTTTAAGTTGGAATTCCGGGTTTGAAAAAATATAAATAATATGAAAAAGAAAAAATTAGTAATAAACCGCAGTTGTTCCTTTTAAGTTTTTCATTTTATCGTGAGATGTCTATTTTTGTATATAGATATTACGTCAAATTACAGGAAACATGATTCGAACCTTTGATCTTGTAGGAGAGTGTTCGGAGATATTTTATTATATGAGCTATTGTTTGAGTTGGTACCAAATACCATCTTAAATCTGGTTAAGTTTATCATTAATGAATGTGTAGGTTTAATAAGAAAGAAAAAGGTTAAATAATAGAT
This sequence comes from Gynostemma pentaphyllum, assembly GCA_028015215.1. NCBI lineage: Eukaryota > Viridiplantae > Streptophyta > Magnoliopsida > Cucurbitales > Cucurbitaceae > Gynostemma > Gynostemma pentaphyllum. Next base: position 41,731,328 of record CM051346.1, on the reverse strand, counting down.
AGATGGATAAAGAAACTATATTAAATAATTTTCCCAATTTAATATATAATATCGAAGTAAAATGTCATTAGATTATGTTCTCCGGGCTAAATCAGAAGAAACAAACTTGTCTCTAGACTATAAGAATGAGTTTTCTTTTATTTAGATGAGTGTTATATTTTTATTGACTATGAGAATGAGTTTCTCCTTATTTACATGAATATTATATTTTTATTGAACAATAGTTATTAATATTATGCCCTAATATTGCGTAAATTTTGTTAAAATAAATATTGCGTAAGTACTATTTTCAAGTTTTAATGTTCAGATGTTTTTTAATAGTATTTTTCACTTAACTTTCATCGTTTCATTATAATTATTTATTTTGATTAAATATACAAATTACATTAAGTTTTTAAATTACGTTAAAGATAACATTATGGAGCCACCATTATCGAATAGTCCCTTTTAATAGTAACTAATTATCATATTAACGTCCGTTATTTGATTAAATATATCATCTGCTTTTAGATTTAATAAACTACAAAAGTAGCCACCATTCTTGAACAGTCACTTTTTTTTTTTTTAATAATAAAAGTCGCTTTTAATTGAAAGTTGAAACTATAATATTAACACATGTCATTCTTATTGATTAAATAGCTTAATTTTTTCACAAAATAGGGAGGTGAAGATTTACACATCCAACTTAATGGAAGAATTATTAATATTTAATCACCTATGGACTAAATCATAGTTGACAATTGAATATCTTAATTACTTTAGAATTAATTACATATATATATATATATATATGCCATGAGTGTAGCTATCATTAAGATAACAATATACATTTGCAAGAGTTTAAAAGTTTTTTTGTTTAACTAATTGAAATCACTACTTCAAATTTTTATGATATTTGAATACATGACTGAAAATATTTTTAAAAATTTGTTTGGGAGTGCCTTGATGACATTAATTTAAATATGTATTTTTAAAAATAGCTTTTTTAAAACATTCATTGATTTAATGGGAGGAAAGCATTAAGTTGCAAAATTATAAAAATAGTAAACAATTAAAAGTTATAATTGATTTATAATTCAAAACATTTCAATCATCATCTAAAAAAAAGTGTAGTGAGATTCATTATTAAATGATGAAAATAAATTCATTTATTTATCAAAAGTAATCAAATGTTGTTGTTTTTTTTTAAATTAATCAAACTTTTATCATAGATGAAATTAAGGTTGAAAAAAAGTGTAATTTCCTAATTTTTAAATTATTTTTTAGAAAAGTAAAAAAATAATTTAAAATGTTATTTAAAAAAAAGTATAGGTGTTTTGGACTAAATTAGTCCTTGATTTGGAAACACTCCCAAAAAAAAAAAAATCAAAAGCAATATAGAATATTCTCTTTTTTTATGAAATTGGTAATTACAAAAAGTGATTTTAAAATATAAAATTAGACAAAAAAAAAAAAAACTTTTAGTTAGATAAAACAAAACATGTACACTTTTAAAATTATTGAACAAAAAAAATGATTTATTATTAATCATTGGCATTACATGGAAACCAGTTTTCAAATGGAATTATTCCGTTGGAAATAATATATAAGGGAATGGATGAAGTTTCCCATCTAATTACAAATACGTTTTTTCTTAAATTTTTAACGATAGGAATAAGTATGAGTTTTTTTTTTAAGAAAGAATAAAAGTATGATGGCAAATCTAGTGAATTCTTATGTAATATATATAAAAATATCATAGTTTAAAAATATTTGAAAATGTAGAAATTTTTTAACTCGTCGATCAATAATTAATATTGAATTGCATATTTTTACAATAAGTGAATCAATTATTTACGTATTAATCATTAATTGTATCAAAGTTAAGTACTTAGTGAATTTTTCCTTAAGAATAAGGTGTATTGAAAGACATCATCACAACTAGATTGGTTTGTCCTTAATAACCACATTATTTAATTTCAATACTTATTTTAGATAATTTATTTCTAAACCACCAAGGGGTGTTTGGTGGAAAGGTGATATAAAAATTAATACCAATTTATATGTTTCCACAAATAATTGAAATTCAATTTCTTGATCTGTATCTTCAATTTTTGGAAACTTAGAAAGTTCTTCTGTTAAGCCATGGATAATAAAAACAACATAATTTTTTTTAAAAAAAAAAAACTACTTTTAAATGCACTTTCAAAAGTGGTCTTTTCTCAGAATAATTAATTATTATTATTTTAAAAAATTGCGTGTTTGTGAATAATTGGTTCTACTTTATAATAAACTCGACTTTAACAAACCACCCGTTCATAGTTCCTTATCAATAGTTCTTAAAAGGGCAAAACGTAAAACACACCCTATGGTTTGAAAATGAATATTTATACCCCTGTACTTTTAAAATTGTGCAAATTAACCCCTTCCTGCTACATCTTTGATTTTCTTTTAGTCATAACTTTTTCGTTTAAACTCTGATTTGAATGATTCAAGATGTTTTGAAATCCTCGTTTTGAACTCTACGTTGTAATCACAAAAAATTATAAATTATCATTATATAAATTTGTTTACGACTTCAACCCGATCTAATATATTGATGATGATAACTCTTTTTATATACTAATGATTTCTAAGTTTTTAAGTAACTATAATGTAGAGCTCGAAACGAGAATTCCAAAATATCTTAAATCATTCAAATCGGAGTTCAAACGAAAAAGTTATGGCTAAAAGAAAATCAAAGATGTAACGGGAAGGGGTCAATTTGCACAGTTTTGAAAGTACAGGGGTATAAATATTCATTTTCAAATCACAGGGGTATGTTCATGCATTTTTCCCTTCTTTAAAACACCCCATTTGACATTTTTCTTGAACTTTGGAATTTTTATGTTGAGGCTTAATCACACTAGGTCGAAAACGAATTTAGAATTATATTGAAGTTATGAGGATTTAAAAAAAAACTACGTTTCATATTTTGAAAGAATGAATTCATGGTCTTTTCAATTCAAATTCTATACAGTATCTCCATCCATAGTTCAAACTTCATTGTCTTATTGAATTTTAAAAAAAAATATCTTGCACTAGTAACATGTGGAACAATGAAAATAACAAAGATTGAACTTTTTATGTCCAGCTAGTGCTTTAGACCATTAAATAGTAGGGCAAAAAGGAAGTTCGGTTTCCACCCAAAGCAATTTGAGAATCTTCTCGTCTTCAGAATATCAGAGTTATCTATACTCAGGGCAAATTTTTGAAGTCTTTGAGTTCCGAAGATATTTAATTTAATTTTTAATGTTTATTACTTATAAAATTATCATAAACCCATATACTTTTATAAATCGTTAATTGGGAGGTTAGTGTACTAGATTTGACGATGACCGCGAACACTCGTTTCCACATCACCGACCATCGTCAAATCTCGTTTAAAATAAGAAAAATATATTAAAAAGAATAAACTAAATATGGAAAGAATAAAAGTAAAGTTGACAATTTTTCTGTTGAACTATCGTCAGGGCCATCTCCACGACAACAGCCTTCGTCAAATCTCGTATATTAAAGGAATAAGATAATTATCAAAAGAAATACAATGTAGATAATCGTCGTTAAAAAACAGATCGAATACAATGTAGTCGTATAACTTTATACCGTTTTCTCTCCTTTTCCTCTTCTCTTTTTCTCTTTATCTTTATCATATTATTTTAATTTTATCAGTTAGCATATAATGGTAAGATATTTATATTTTCTATAATTTAGATGTTTGAATCCCTCTATTCACATCATGTATGTAAAAGAAAAAATCCCTATCGCTAATATTTATATCATTGGAGAATGAAGAGGATAAATAGAATACATGACGAAGATGACAATTTCAAAAGAAATAAAACCATTAACTAGTGAAAAAGATAAAGTTTTATTTATTTTTAAAATAATAGGCTGATATCATTCCATTACATCTCTAGAATTGAATGGATGAAAGGATTATGTGGACTACAAATCAAAGATGATCATAGTTTTGAAGGTGAGAGGTGATTTGACCAATCACATATCGCCTTTGCTCAATTTGAAACATGTGAATCCCATCATATGAAAGAAAATGCGGAATTTATGAAAACTAGTACTCTTTGAGGTGTGTGGTACTGATAGAAGGTATCGGGAGGTGCGGATGAGTTTCAATAACCTGAAAAATATGTGAATCTCATTACGCAACTGACTTATCAAATCAGTCAATTCCGATGGAGATGGGACCGTTGGGTTTCAATTCGTTTAACCATATGATGGAAATTGGGATAATATTTACTAAATTGAGTTCGAAATTTGAGCCTGAAACTTGGCCTCACTTTTCAATTTTCATAAATAAAACTTTATGTTAATGTCACTAAAGTGTGAAAACACCACAAACCCATTTTTTATATTGATAGAACTCTCTACAACCCCACTCTATCTTTTTCTCTCTCTAAACTCTAAATTTTTACCCAAAAACTCACGAGTCTCTCTCTAGACTCTAAACTTGTCACAAATTAAGATTCAATGGATAGATATCGAAAAAACGAATGTAATCGATATCTTATTTGAGTGAAACGGAGTCCAGATGAAGAATTTAACACCAAAGTACTAATTTTTTTGAAGAAATAAAAATTTAAATTTTTTTTATTGTTGCCTGTGATTTGACAGATCATTCGATCATAAGCAATGATCTGTCAGATCATAGACAATAATCGATCAGATCATTGAGTAACAAAAGATCCAAAAAAACGTATTTTGCTCATAACTTTTTTCTACAAAATTGGGACTGCCACAAATTTAGATTCAATAGATAGATATCGGGAAAAAAACGAATGCAATCGATATCTTATTTGTGCGAAACGGAGTCTAGATGAAAAAGTTAACACCAAAATACTAGATTTATGAAGAAATAAGAATCTGGAAAAAAAAAGGTTTGGGATTTGACTGATCCTAGACCAAGATCGGTTTGATCGGCCCTATTTTTTTTTATTAAGGTTTCCCAGATCTGAAAAATTTAAATTAAAAAAAACTATGGGTCTTGGATCTGATCGATCCTATACCAAGATTGGATCGCTTGATCAGACTAATCACAGATCATGATAGGTCCGATCAGACCATTTTTTTTCTTCAGATTTTTATTTCTTTAAAAATTTAATATTTTGGTGATAACTTCTTCATCCAGACTCGGTTTTGGGAAAATAATATATCGATTCAATTCGTTTTTTTTTAATATCTATCTATTGGATCTAAATTCGTTTCAATCCCCGCTTTTTAGAAAAAGTTATGAGTAAAATACTATTTCAGATCTTTTGTTACTCTATGATCTGACCGATCATTGCCTATGATCAGTTAGATCACAGGCAACAATAAAAAAAAAATTAAGATTTAGAGTTTAGAGAGAGATCGGTTTAACACGAAAATCATACGTTTGGTATAATGCCAAAACGATAAATAATTCTTATCTTTCTTCTTCCTTGAACAAGTTTAGAGTTTAGAGAGAGAGAGTCATGAGTTTTTAGGTAAAGTTTTAAAGTTTAGAGAGATAAAGATAAGGTGAGATTAAGGAGAGTTCTATCAATATAAAAAAAGGGTTTTCGGTCTTTTCAAACTTTAGTGACATCACTATAAGGTTTTATTTATGAAAATTGAAAAGTGAGATCAAGTTTCATTAGGGGTCAACTTTCTAGGTCAGTTATCCCATGGAAATTGTTTTAATTTTATGTTCCAGCATTTTCGATTCCAATATGGATGTTTACTTAGTAAAAAAAAAAGGTTTTTTCTTTTCTTTTTTTTCGAATTTTGACCTTTAAAATAGACACTTAAAGTTTATTGACCTCCATTCTCATTTTGACCCTTTTTGACCTTATGATGATGTCATTTTGCTGTGAAATGTCTAAAAAACCATTTTTCTTATCTTATTCCATTAAACCATTTTCTTATCTTCTTCCATGAAACTCTTTTCTTATCTTCTCAATATTATCTCTTCTATATCTCTTCTATCTTCCCCACTCACGACGGCAACGGTGATTGATGGTGGAAAATGTTTGAAAAACCACTTTTCTCTCTATTTGGGTATGTATGACTTTGGATTTTTTGAATTTTTCATTTGTATTTTTTCTCTCTCCCAAAAACCTCAACATCTTCTCCACTCTTTTCACATAACCAAGTAATCTTCAAGCTTTTAATTCTTATTATAAGGTTAAAAAAAATATAAAAAAAAATCATCGGTTGCCCGGAATTTGAAAATTTTCCCCGAATTTTGAAATTTTGCATCAGAATTTAAAAATTAAAATGCTCAAGAAGAGAAAAAAAGAAAGAAAGAAAATTTAAATAATAATAATAATAATCCCTCTGCCCAAAATTTCGGGCAGAGAGGGAGCCCTGAAGCGTATAGTCGTAAAATGGTAAATTGGAAACCAACGAATAATAACCACAAATAGTGGTTTTTGGGTATTTTTATATTGATTGTAATTTGCCAAATTTTGAAATTGGGGTGGATTAAAGTGGTTATTTCTGTAATTAATTCTAAAATTTAATAGATTGACACTTATTTTTATTTAAAAAATATTAGATATTTCATCAATCTTAGTTTGAGATTAGAACAATCTCTGTCTAAGAAATGTTTTTTTTTTTTTAAATTTCAAAATTTTTACTATTTTTAAAATTATCAATTCTTAAAATATTATTTTTTAAAAACCCACATACTAATGTTTTAGTATTTAATTTAATATCGGTGAACTAAAATTAGTGGTAGAGAATAATGTGCAGGTGTTATCTAAAGGATTGACCTAAATTCACAAGTTATTTATTTATTTTTTTCAAACAAACTTCACTGAAGATTAAAGCAAAGTACAATAAGAGTCCATAGCTTTTTTAGCAAGGATATGAGCCTTGGAATTTAGTTCTCTCCTAATAAAATAAAGACAACAGACTTAAAACAAGAACTGAGATGAAGAAAATCATAAAAAATACAAAGGAAATCACATTCCCGTTAAAAATAACAATAACAGTATTGGCATCAAAGAAGACGGTAACCTGCTTAAAACCACAAGAATAAATATGATCTAAAACTGCAAGAATACAACGAGCTTCAATATGGTAAACCTTCTGATTGAGAGGGCCCAAGTGTGTAGATCAGCTTCAAATTATGAATCAAATTCACAAATCATAGACTTTCCAAATGAATGAATTCCAAAAATGATTATATGATGAATTTAAGACCTACTAATCAAAGAAATTTAGGAAAAATATATTTTAAACATAAATATTATAAATTTGTTGTAATTAAAGACCTTCCATTTTTTGAATTTAAAAAACACAAAATTAAGAATTAAGAAAAAAAATTCTTTTAGTAAAATAAAATGACAACTAATTAAAACGAAGGGAAAAGAAAGCAAAAATCACCCATAAACTATATAGATGTTGTGACAAAGATCCCTGAACTATTTTTTTAAGTAATTATTTTTTTTAAGTAGATACCCCTTCAAATTTTATAAGTGTTTAAAAATAAACTCTTTTGTATCTTTTAAATTTTCTCACTAATTTCACTTGTGACTTGATACAAGTGAAATTGAATGACATACAATATAAAAGTTTCGATTTAGCATTAAAAATTTATCTCAAGAAGATGTGTCACACGTGTTGGGAGATTTCTAAATTAAGCCCATGACTGATTCAAGAGAAACGAAGAAAATACCGAATGCGGAAGCGTACCTTACTTCATGATCGGAAGCGATTACCGTACGGGTTTGGATCTTCCTTTCCTTTTGCAATCACTATTCTCTGTAATGTTACAGAGAGCAACCAAACTGATGGGGAAGGAGAGGTTACCTATTAATTGCACAGGATTGGGGACCATAACCCCCCTTTTGTAAACTGACAAATAACTAATGATCAGTTATACATTTTAATTATTTCCAATTTGGCCCCCTCATCAAATTGGAAATACTAAAGGTATCTATGCTTATATAATTCCATGGAATTATGTAATTTTCTTAAGCCAACATTAAAACATTAATAGATCACTTTATTTGGCTAACTCATGATAGCATTTACATTTAATAATTACATGTGTGGTCCCATATATTGAATTTTTTCCAACAATCTCTCACTGGACCACATATGTAACTTTACAAATGTATTTAACTTTATGAGCTCCCAAAAGATGCTATCAAAATAAAGAGTATCTTGACAATCTCGTCCATTAGTTATATCAGTATTGGATCAAAGCGGCTTTCGCCACATTTATCGTAACTAAACCCATCAATGGTCACAAGCACCAATATAACTAAATGACATAGATTAACCATGGATGCATAGCATGGAAATTATATGTAGTGTGATCTGTACATATCTATTCCAACTGGTCCAACCTTACTTTTGTTAGATCAAAACTTTAACTCAATGTAACAGGGTGAAATTAACTTATTTTCCTTATTTCTGATCAGAAAATATCTAAAATACTTGAACAATATATCCATAAAACTATAGATAGAGCAATATAAAATTACTCAAACTCCCATTGAAATAACATATCCTGATATAGGATAACACCCTATGAGCGGTCTGCTCATGAAAGACTCTGGGTGATAATTCTTAGTGGATCCACTATCGTGGAGTTTAACCGAATGTGCTCTATTTGATATATGTTCACTCTGTTTCTTTCCTTCACAACTAGGAACATACAAGCTCCTATTGTTATTAAAATATGGCATTACTAATTTATTATCACGATAAATTTTGAGTGGTCTTTCAACACCCTCTAAAATGCGCAGCCCCGTGATAAATATTCAGAACCATATTCAATCATTAGATGCCTTATATTTTGCTGCCTTAATAAAAGAAATTTTGAGTGTCTATTTGACACTTCCCCAAAACTTAGATCCACCAACTAACATACAAATATAACCTTATAGTGGATTCCTTATTATGTTGGCATCTATTAAAATTAGAGCCGGAATACCAAATGATTTCTAACTTATCCGACCTCTTATATGTGAGCATATAATCTTTAGTTCTCTACAAATACCTCATAACCCACTTGGGTGCCTTCTAATGATCCATACCAGGGTTACCAAAAAAATGTATATGATATTCGAAGACGTACATATCTGTATATACATTAAACTTCATACTTCTAAAGAGTAAGAAAATCTTTTGTATTTCCTTAACTGCAAAATTACTTTTCGAGCACTTATTGAGATTAAAATTATCTCCTTAAACATATTTATTCTTGAGGTTGTTGAGTTTGTTACACGAGAATAATTATACCAACATAAAATTGGTATCCTTATGAGTTTCCTCATCCTTAATTATCTTTAACTTTATTTCTTCCCCAAACTCAACTTCCTCAAAATGTTGTAGATCCCACCTCCAAAAAATTTCCTAATTGTGAGACCATAAAGTTTATGCCCCTGAATCATTCAACATAGCCAATAACATAATTGTTTACTATTTTGGAGTCCAATTTATTTCCATATGGTCTATAAGACCTACCCTTAGTTGGACATCCCAATATATGTATTAGAGACAACAAAGCAAACCATGCTCACATTATACTTTATCATTATAATATCAATAAATTCAAGAATGGCAATTCCCATCTTAAGGTACCGGGCACATCATTAATATCAAGTCTTTGGACAATAATACTAATTGTAAGTGGTATCAGAGCCTTCTCATCGTTGATTCTTGAGAAATTTTCCTAATGATTCTCAAAATTAAAACAGATTTTGATTGATTTTGGAAAAATATATATTGTTACTGTTCAATTTCGAACTTTTGTTTTAATTTTGATGCCTTCAATTTTTTCTTAACCAACAACACGAGTTTCAATTCTCCACCTCTGCAAATCATAAGTTTCATTCTCTACCAAAATAAAGTCATGCTCAAAAACTTAGAGTCAAGGAAGAAGAGAACCTAATTTTACACTTATCGGGTCCCAAAAAACGAAAAAAAATTAAACGGATTTAATAGAAGAATTTATTTTAAACGCTAATAAAAGTTTTGGAGGTATTTAAAAAAAAAAATAGTTTGAGGGGACACTTGTAACAATCCACATAATTTATGGGGTATTAGGTTAAATAATAGTCCATGAGAGTATTTGTCACAACTTCTATAGATTAGATGAATATTTATTTAAATATATATATATATATATAATATTTGTCACAACCTACTTAATTTTCGGTGAATTTATTTTCTTTTTTTTCATAAAACAAATAAGTAAGAAAATCTAGATTCAAAATTTTCAACCGATTCCATAAATTTTTGCACCCATAAAATCCCATTATAATCGAGAGATTGCAAGATAGATAAAATCAATCACAAGGTCAACTGTATTAAAAAGAAGTCTGGCCCTTTCGTGGTCACATCCTTAATTTGTGAAGGAAGCTGTCAATTTGGACAATACTTAAAAGTCTTTTTTTAGCGGACATTAAAACCGCATTCACTCTTAACCTAACAAACAAATGTTTTCTTTCCTTCCAATATGTGGTGGTAGTAGGAAGATTGATGTACACAATAATATCACTTAAAAAAAACGTTTTTTTTACATCTAACATGTTTTTTCAATGAGAGATTTTTTCTTTTTCAAAAGTCAAGTTTGAATGATGTTGAGATTTTTTTTTAATAGCTATTTTCTTTCAATTTGTTTCTTCTAAGGAACTCTTTCTTAAAAAAACAAAACTTGGTTGCATACAAAAATATTTATGTTGTTAAGCCATATGAATGCATTTTGATTTTCTTTTTTCTTTTTAACCCATGTGTGAGTAATCATTCGGTATGTAACATGAGCTTTTTCCTTTTTAAAAATATTTAGAATTGTTTTTTTCTTTTTAAATATTTAGAATTGGTTTTTTTAATAAATGTAAAATATTTTAATAAAACATTTATATTTGTATTACTTTATTAGCAAGAACGAAAGATTAATTGAAAGTTTGATGTAGATGTGAATCCATCCATTGAAGGTGTATGATTGAAAAGTTTGTAGATGTGAATCCCCTTGTGAAAATGTTTGTAGAAAAGTTTTTAAGAGAGATGATAGATGAGAGCTAGAGTTTGATTATTTTTTTTTTTTCAGGAGCTAGAGCTTAGTTGGAGAGAAAATAAAGTAAGAGAGAGATGAGAGATGAGAATTTTTGGGGGAAATAAAGTAAGGGTATTTTTGTATTTTCATAGGGTCATGAGGTTAAGAATATGAAAAGAATGAGGGGAGGGTCACACAATCTTAGACGAGAAATTTGAAGGTTAGTGGGACAAATTTCCCATTATTAATCAAGAACCTTGGACTTCCAAGTTTAGTCTCTCTAGGATTTAAGCCATTTTATTAAAACTAAACCTAAACTTTAGAGTAAAAAGGAGACATTAACAGCAAGAAAGACAGGAGAAATTATACTGGTTCAGTCAGAAGAGCCTACATCCAGTTGCTGAAAAGGAAACCTTTCAACTATGCACTATAATGAAGCCTTTGAACCAGAATTACAATGACATCCTTGTTCATCAATTTCATCAAGAACCAATTAAAAAGACGTGCACCTCAGCAAGAACAAGATCAAAAGAATCAGAGAGAAAACGAGAAGAAAGAAAAAACAAAGTAAAGCAGCTCTCTCCTCTTATTTTCTTGAAAATCAAAGACAACAGACCTAGCCCTCGGGCTTTAGCTCTCCACGTTTCAGCAATATAACAAATGGTTGACAGCTAACAAGTGCAGCTGATGAAAATGTTTGTAGATGTGAATCTGGGAGATTTGGTTGGAGAGGAATAGACGTATTTTTAAAGATAAACCCGTGAATCCTCAAGAACTATGGGGCATTATTCATTACAAAGTGTCCCTCCTAGCTTCTACTTTGAAATTATTTTGTAATTATGATTTTCTTTTGGTTCATGCCAATTGGAGTAGTTTTTTGTAATCCTTTTGGCTGTAGGTGTTTTCTCTTTCACCCTTGTACATTTATTTTTTGAATGAAATTTTTCGTTTCCTATAAAAAAAAAAAAAAAAAAACAAGTGCAGCTGAAAGAAGGTAACATGTGACAAAAGTTGGCTGAGTAAGAGGATCCAAGAAGAAAGCATCTCTCAAAGGGCCAAGCCCAAAAAGACCAAACAAGACTGAACCAAATCATATCATAACACATTCATTGGGTTCAAACGTGAGAAATAAAGAATTCTGTAAGAATTTTATTGTCGTGATTAATATCTTGCTAAACCACAACCATGATCTGATTGAACAATGAGATGATATGGTCAGTGCCAATTAATAATTTGAATTAGTTTCTACAATTTGAGATTTGAATTTCATTTGCTTTAGTTTGTTTCTATTTTTTGTTAGGTAATATTTTTTTTCGAAATAGAAAGTTAAAAATCCTAAAGCAGATGGAATGATTTAATTAAATAGTGAAATTTTTGCTATAGAGATCAAATCAGAGAATTATGGATGTTTCAAAACCATTGTGCTGGAGATTCAAGTGATGAAATTCTTTTTTCTTTTATGATGGATACATTTTTTTTTTTATCTGATCAAAATTTTAAACTTTCTCTTTTAAATTCTTTTATATCTATTGAAATTATTTTGATTTCTTCTCTCACAAAAATGCTCACCTGTATATACTATTGAAAAATTTTATATTAAAGAATGCATATTTTCTTTTTGTTTTATTCCAATCTTCCTCAACACGAATGGAGAAATAAGAGGAGGAAGAAAGAGTAATACGAGCCAGAATCCCAAATTCAAGAGAAGAACATTATATTGATTACTAAGTTAATGGCTATGTACTGCCACACTACAACGCATTTTTAAGTTAACTTTTGCTCTTGCACTATTATTTTTTTTAAAAATATATATATTATTTAAAAGTGTAAAAATTATAGACATGGTGAAACTAATGGATAAGTGAGTATATTTGGAATTACCGTTTCAATGATGTAAAAACAATGTATAGTAACCACGTGCAGCGCACGTTAGTTCTACTAATATTTATAAATATGGCATAAAATTTTATAGTTTTATTTTATTTTATTTTATTTTAGAGATAATTGTAAAGCACACCTCTCTGGTTTGTCTGATTTATAAATCGCACATGCTCGTGTGACTTGTAAAAATTACAAATCAAAGAGGTGTTGTATGTGAATAACATTTACAATTATCTTATCTCTTTTATTATTTTCTTTGTAATAAAACTCGTTCGAAAATTTGAATTCCAAGACAAACAAACCGCCAATCTCCCATTCGGAACTCCACCTCAAAGCTATTTAATCTTTGCTGATTCAAATTTTGCAGAAAACAAATTTCAAAACGCTTCAAAAACCATACTATTCTCAAAATCTACTTTACAGTTTCAAAGTTTTCCTGTCTCATTGCTCGAATCAGAATGCCTCCTGCCAAAACCAGTAGCAGGAAGCGATTATCTGAGCCCGATCTCACTAGCTCCGATCAGAAGAAGCGAGGCTGCGATGATCTCGACATCGATCTCTCCGAGTACTCACTCTTATTTCCAATTTCTTTTCGATTTTCTAGTGATTTTGAAGAAGCTTGAAATTGATATTTATTGTATTTCAGCGATCTCAAAGGAATTGTATCGGCATTGAATCTGATCAGAGAGAGAGCTCAAAAGGACGATCAGAAGAAGAACGAAGAGACTATCTCTAGGTAATTTAATTTGAGTGATTTTTTTGACGAATTAATTCTTTGATTGACTGGCGAAGCTGTAAATTGTGTGTTCTTATGCTCATTTCCGATTCTCGAATGTCCGTTTTCATTCTTCTGGAAGATTTGAATTGGCCTCATTTGAAATTGAATCGTCTCTCTGATGTTTTCTCTAGGATCATAATTACATACTTTTCTTGATACGCTTCATTTTAAAATTGAAATGATCGCCTAGTTCAAACTTAGATTACTGGATCATTTGGCTGTTTCCAGCTTTAAGTTCAATCTTATGCAGCGCTTATCTTATAATGATAGAGTTCATTTATTTTGTAGGCTAATATTCCTCTTCAGTTAGTGCACTAAAGCGATTATGTGAATTTTCAATTGTGTTTTATTGACAGTGTTGCATCTGAGATTAGAATAACGATCGATGAACTGAAGTCTAAATTTGAGAAAGACAGGTAGGTTGAATCTTGATCGCAATTCACACTTGCATTTTTTTCGTTTTTTGATCTCCGGTTATGGACGAACGGTTGCTTCTGTTTCTCATTTAATCATTTGATACAAATTTCAGGCAAAGTTTTGCAAAAGCACTTGCGAAAAGCTCAAAAGAGGTCGGTCGAAAACAAACTCGAAATAAACCATCAAATTTGAAGTCACTTATATTTTGTTTTAGTTTTATTGAATTGCATTATCCCAGTGCTGCATTAAAAGTAAAATTAACATGGCTTCTTTCTAGTGTGAAAACTGTTTGAAGAATGAGACCACTAAGTTCCAAGCACTTTACGAGAAATTCGCGAAAGAGAAGGCCTCACATCTCCAGGCCTTGAAGGGTGAGCTCCAGTTGCCTCCAGTACTATACTGATTTTTTTTTTGGAAGTAGAACTAGTTGCTTATTGATCCTGTATTGTCTAAAGTTTATTTTAGTTATCAACTAGCGTAAGGCATTAAGATGGCATGAACAAATCCGCTTTAAAAAATTTCATAATCGCTTTCTTGAGTTTAAGTTTAAGTTTAGAATCCAAATCTGTGAGAATACATGCCTGAGTGGCGTTTTGCAAACATTGGCAGAGACTCGATCTATTCTCGAGAAATTTGTGGGCTATTTCTTTGCAAAAATTATAATTGTTTGATGTTAGAACCATTTCACTCGATGATTCTGACATACATATGAATTATGATACATATATATACACCAAGTGCTAAGAAATCTCTCGTTTTTAAAGGGAACATAAAACGATCGATATTTTATTCAGCTATTATCAATTTCTGTTAACTATTTTGGTATATTCAAACCATGAGCCTATGACTATAAACTATTCTAGCTTAGAGAAATTAAATTATAACCTAAAAAAGTTACATTTCTTCTCTAAGACTATGTTTTAATCAGTGTTTTTGTTGTTGGTTATGTTTTTAATTCCAAACACTGTTTTGGCTTTGGCAGAGACAATTACCAAATTTGAAGAGGAGAAAGAGAAGCTATTTGCAAAATACGAACAACTGAGTGAGCAAAAAAGTTTTGCATCAATCAGCAAAAGACAAGTTTTATTACTAATAATTTATCTTTTTATTTGTAACAGGGAAGAGAGAAAGGAACTTGATATCAGAACAAGAGAGAGTTTGTGCTGACAAGATTGCTAAACTGGAGGAGTCGTTGAAAAGAAAAAAGCAGGTATTATAATATACAACTTATTGACTGAAAATTATCATTTATGCCTTTACTCTTCCATGCAAAGGTGCTCTGTATCACACTCTCATATGTAATTAAACACAGGATGACAAGACTTTCAGCATTTTGCGGAAAACTCTTGGTTCATTTCTGGACACTGGTTCTGATGAGGACTTCCCAGTTGAAGATTGAAAATATTTTATGAATGAACAGGTACGAAAACAATCAAAGTTACAATTCATCGTATCTCAACTCAAAACTCGTCGTTGCTTTAAAATGCAGTACCGAACTCAGCATAAAATGTCATTCGTTAATTTTACTTATAGTATTTGTTCTACCTCTTTGATCCCATACCCTATTTCAATAGTGCAGTTGTCTTAATTTCCCGGATTGCATCTGAAAATAAAGGGAAAATAATTGCTTTGTTTTCTTTTTAACTCTTGAGATTTAAACGTTAAGACCTTCATGTGGGATATCCCGGCTTGTATATAATCAAACAGTAAAGCAATTAACTGCTAAACACTTATTTTCAAAAGCACTTTCATAACCTTACTCTGCACTAACCTCTTCAATATAAAGACTGGATGTAGTTTAGCAACTCTGAAATCTACAATCGAATTCAGTTTTGTAAAGAAATCTAAACAGGAGAAGCTATCACGAAATTAAATTAGAGCATCTCTTTCTCTCAAATCTAATAGAGGGAAGAAAAATCATATACGATGAGGTTATTTGCACTTGACACACGAAACAGATGCCACTACTGAGCGGACGGATGTCCTATTTTGCATATAAACGGTCAAGGTTAACCAGTCAACTCAAGTAAACAGTTTTGTTAACAGTATTTATTTTTTTTTTGACACAAGGATGAACTCTACGAAACAATTTTTTCTGGGAAGAGGAAAATGTGATGCGTGCCAATGTCCCTAAGATATTCAGATACTAAACACAAAAGCACTGAAGCTATCGAAATCCAGGAATTGAAATAAAATTTAGTGTGCACAAAGTTGCAATAACTTCTGATCCGCAGGAGGCTCCAAGGGAAGCTGCTGCGTGACCTCTGCGCAACTATCTTAGTCGCGGGATCGGCCCCGCCTAAGGCGGGTGTATGGGAGGGCGAAGGTGAAACTAAAAGTGAATGGACTTCTTCGCCTTCCTTCATGTCATAGCTTAAAATTAGCAAGATATCCATTTACAATGAAAATCACCTCCAGATCGGCAGCACCCGCCACCCAACAAGGCTCTGGCCAGCAGAAGCCAAAAAGATAAACACGGGAAGTCACTAGGTAAAACTTGACACTAACATGTTAAAGTAATTAATTGGGAAGACCGGTAGCGGAGTTTCCTTGTATAAATATGGAAACTAATGGAGAAATAGGAAGTGTCAACCGTGACAATGTTGTTTTCCTTCTCTGCCTGATTAAACATGCAAAGGCAAGAACAGGATTTGAAAGATACCAGATCTCTTTTCCTAAGCCAAAGTATCTCCTCGATTAGCTGATTTCACTGAACAGAGTTGGTAGGAGGGGCTGGCTGCCCCTGCTGTACAGACCACGGAGGGCGCTTATTATGCACCTGCATGACCACTTAACGCTATCAGAAGATTAAAATGGTCATGATTTTTCATTCATACAAACAATAAAATAATCAACCGTCAAAGCAGATAAATGACACAAACATCTCAATAAATGTCTCTCATTTCAAGAGAAATTATAGAACATGAAGAACTTTCAACACGAGGATAATGAAGTACACGTGCAAAAATCCAGATTATCTTCAGCATTTCAAATTACTTGTATATCAATGAGTATATACACAATAAACATGAGCTAAGCCATTCTTCACCGTCCTTTTCTCTGTTTAATGTATGTAAATAATGATTGGGGCAATCCCAATAAGGCACATAATCATTCCAATGATTTCAAAATTAATGTCAAATCTCTAACTGATCATGCATCGATATGTGAATGAATGAGTCAATCAGACGTATTAACACTGAACTGGACATATTGAAGGATATAACAAGCCATAACTTCGCCAGAAACTAGCCTCACATACCCCAATTTCTGTCACGCTAGTACACGAGGAACACCTAACTGATGAAGCTCCATATGGGTACATCAGCAACACAGCACAAGAACCACATTTAACTTGCCCAACCTCATGAGCTGGAAAGAGGATGACAAAGGTTAAAAAAAATTGCATTCGAGTGTCTGACAGAAAGACATTAGAAAGAATATGACATCCTATTTATTTACTGAATTGTGAATTTGGAAACAATAGATAGTTAGGTCCAAAAAACTCTCACTATGATTTTGAAGATAAACAGACTAGAAACCTCATAACCATTTAAGTCGAGGAATTTTCCCCTGACCATAAATTTCATTAGTCAGTGTTGTGATATAAATGGACTCTGTTCTAATCCCATCAAATCAATTCTTCCAAATTTTATTCTATCATTAGTTTATGAAATAATGATTGATCAATTGATACTAGGCTTTATCCAATTATGTCAGCTAGTTTCTTCAAGACTAAGCAGACATTAACAATGCTACCTTGTAAATTCCAATGCAAAGCTGCTGATGCTTGAATACCCAAAGAGAAAAATGCAGGTGGAAAAAAAATTAAGAATTCAACGCCCGTGAAACCAACCAAGGTTCACCTATGACTCACCTGAGAGACATTATTCATCCCATGAGATCTAGTATTAAGTAATGCCTATGAGTAGAGGCATAATAGCGTTATAATCACTGTAACCAATTCCGTCAATGATTAGATTTAGGTCTAGGGGGAAAATGGAAGATAGGCACCAGCTGAGCATTACCACATGAAACAAACATAAAAAAAAAAAATACTATCCAGCACTTGAAGTCTGATGAAAGGAGAAGTAGCAGGAACTGTAAACGGATAGGAAGAGCTCTTAGGGCCCGTTTGGGATAGCTCCTAAAGCGTTTTTTTAATGGTTATCAAAAACACTTTCAAACACTTCCAAAAGTTATCCCAAACGGACCCTTAGACTGAATAGTTTTAAAAAAACGTTTTCAAATTGAAATACTTGAGATCTTCTTAATATTTAGAAAAAAAAAAACAGAGAGAAGAAAATGGTAGGAACCTTCTAATACATAGTTAACTGTTGAACAGCATGAGCACTGAACATATCTTGCTCCCTTCGAATACTTAAGCAGGCGGCGGCAGGAACCACAGACCATTTGTGCCGTGTCAGCTGCAGTGCAACACATCTACAGTGAGAAGATACTTAACAAATCCAAACACAGAATTGTGAAGTAAAATATGCAAATAACAAACTCACAATGTTCTAGCCACTTATGTTGAGATAATCATCTATCCTATAAACTTAAACTACACATGGACCACGGGACGAGACACAAGACTATAAATGTTGAAGCAGATTAATAGTGCATAATGCATAGATTTGAATTACAATAATTTCAAAAGATTTTAGCTTTAGATTTGGTTAACTTCTTTATATATTCATTTTCTAAAGAATATGAGTAACTAGAAGAAAAATAAATTGCTTAATCAATTGGTAGACGAATATAATCATGGAAAACAATATGAAAAAATGTATAAAGAAAATGTAAAAATTAACTTTCCCCAGTCTATCAAACAACTGAATTAAATTAAATATACAGTGTGAACAAAATTCACAAAAATATACAAAATAATTAAGCAAAAAAGAACTAAATTTGATTAGGAGTCGGTGATTCGAGAGAGAGGCGATAAGTTTAACAGATATGATTTGATTAGAAGTAGAAAGTATCGTCATTCGAAGAAAGAAATATAAAAATTAAAACTTGGAATACTCACCGGGAAGTGGCGGCGGTGGCGGCAACGCTGGCGGAGTAATAGGGTTCCAACCAGGAGGAGGTCCGTCGTCGTCTTCTTTCTCTTTAGCTTCCACTTCCATTCTCGAATTCGAACTCGTAAACGAACCAACAATGTAACACTTTGTCACTCTATTATAGAAATTTCTGCCACTCAATGAAGGGCATTTTTTTTATACTAGTCTTTTACCACGTGCGATCTAACATAGAAATATTTAAAATATCGAAATATTTTTTATTTGATTTTTCTATGGTTTATAAATCTTTTTCGAAATGATTTTATTAACATATTATTATGTTCTATTTAATATTTAAATTATTGTATAGTTGACTAATTTACATAATTATATGCCTTTTTATATAAGACGATTTTTTTTAACATCTTTATTTTTAAAATTTATACTACCAAATAAAAAATAAATTGTTTGTTCTATATACATATGTTACTTAATTTTTGCATTTATAGATTATTTATTTCTAATTTTAATTAAAATTTAAGAAATTATATATATTTTTCTCTTTGATTTTTAAACTTTTAAATATTTTTAATTAAAAAAATTTAAATTTATTTAAATATTATACCATTACTAATTCAATAAATTATATTTTATTGTAGTTGTTTTTTTTTAATCTTAACTATTTTTTTAAACAATTTAAGTTTTATTTTTTAATATTTTTTAAAATTAAAGCACCGTCACCTTTATTAAATCATTTAGTATTTGAATACTTAAATATAATTTATTTTTCATAAATTGGTGATAAATCTAAACAATAAATTCATTTTAATATCACATTATTCATTTTCATATGTTGTACTTGTTTTTCAATTATTTTATAATTTGATGTTGTGAAAACAATAAAAAAAAAACCAAGGAATTCATTTAATAAAATTGACAATTTCTGATTCAATGAAGAGAAATATTTTATTTATAAAAAAAGAGAAATATTTTATTAAAAATATAAATAGTCATTTAATAGATAGTGGAGTATAAATAATAATGACATTTTTAGTAATTTGAAGGTTTTAAAAGGGTATATATAATGGCATGTTAGTAATTTTAAGATTTTAAAAGGGGTATAATAGTCCAAAAAAGTTTCTTAAACATCACCACTTTTATATATTAAGGATAAGGATATTCTTTACCACCATCTTATGTAATATTTTTTTAGAAAAATACATAAATAACCATTTAATTATAGGTAATAATAATTATATTCTTACATAGTCAATTTGAACCATTGAATCTTTACACTTTATAAAGTACTAAAATTTAATCTAGAAATTTATAATTTGATAAATTATTCCTTCTAGATTAATAGTATATCTAGTATGTGATGGCCCCATTCCTTCTAGCTTCATCCTTGCCTTTTAACCTCAAAACACTCATGTGACAGAGATAACAGATTTTTTCTCTGATCTCACCTTTCTCCATTTTATTAACATTAGAGATGTATTAACCCGTCTCCATAATAATTTTCAATGGTCTAATTTAATAATTGAAGAAGATAATTTATTAAAATAATCTTTTATAGGTATAATTTTAATACTTTACAAAATCTATGGGGTTAATTTTAACGATATTCTTTTTTTGAGATTTAAATAATGAGGATTAAATTTATTAATCTTGAGCGAGTAGTTCATTAAACCGGCTAGAAGGGGAAATGAGAACTCGTTGAGAATAAAAAATCTTCCCTCGGTCTCGATTCAGCTCAGCCTCATATATAACAGTAAACCGTCCCCACCATTGCTCTGTCATTATCTCACTTCAAAATCTGCTTCACTCACCTCCACAAAAAAAACTCAAACTTTTTGTTTTAACAAGTTTCCATAGCACCACAAATGCCAAACCCATAACTTGAATTTCACTTTAAACCTCTTCTTCATTTTGTTTCTCCCATTTTCTTCAATTCAATAACATGCTTTCTGGGATTGTTTCCATGACTATCTTACCGTTAACTTCTAGTTCAAGTTACTCTTACACTTTCAAATTGTCTTGTGGATGTTCTCTGCTCAATCATCATAATCTTTCCCGCGAAAATTCTAGAATTCATTGCTCAAGTTTTGGTCGAGATTTCCCTCTTACCACTGGTAAAGTTATCAATTCTCTGTCTCCCACTTTTGTTTGAGGAATTTTTATGCATTAAGAGTGGCTAAAATGTTGAATTTGAAATAAAAATTTGATTTTTTTAACTGGGTGTTTGTTTTTAGCCTTTACCCAGTTGTGTGGTTTTCATTTGTATCATTAGATTCAGATTTCTTATTAGTTGATGCATTGTCAAAACTCGAAAAGAACACCTTTATCTTGATAATTTGGCTGATTTTGATATTGGCTTTTGAATTACTTTATGGCAGAGAAACCTGGATATGAAAATCCTATGACTGGTGGGGCGTTTGATTTTAGAAAGGCAACTACATCTCTTACTGATTGCTCAATCTCTACACCTAAGAAAGTCACTCTTGTGAGGCATGGCCTTAGCACTTGGAACGAAGAAAGTAAAGTTCAGGTTTGTGCTCCTCCTGCTTACATCACCGTCGTCAATATTTCGAATGTGTTCACGATTTTTATTTGTCATCGAGTAAAAAAATGTCACAATGCCCTTTTGATATATAGAGTAGGGTGATATCTCGATATGTTGACCGAAATATCGACATATCGATCAATATTTTACACAGCTTTCAGGGAATTTGTGGGATGTTTTGGCTTGATATTGATTGTCCTGTACTTGTCTTCCAATCCGATTTAGTTGTTGGATGCATCAGGTGATGCTTACAAGTAATTTAATCTATCGAGATCATGGAACATGTGCCTATGCTACTCAGGGCCAACTCATTGAGAAGTTAAGCTTCTTAGAGATCTGAGTCAAGTTTAAACAACCAAGTTTTCTTCTACTTATATTTGCATTCTAGCTTAGTTCATTCAGCAAGAGAAATATTTGGAGACGCTACCAACAGCGCTGATAGCTTTGGTGCTTTATAAGAATTCTGTATGATATAGCGAATCAATGATGAATACGAGAAATATGTGATTTTTTGTTGATATTGATGCTTGAGAGACTGTAATCAATGTTAAAGAATATTTGCTTGAATGTAACTACTAATTTTGGAATGGTTCAAAAGTTCTCACTCCTCAAGGAAGAAGAAATAACCCAGAATTGTGATTTTTACCTCGGGTAGACCATAAAAGATGGAGAATTTTGAACTCCAATATACAAATCCCATGCTTTATTTTGCATTGCTGGATTGGATTTAGTTTCACATTCAGCCTTCTTGTTGAACTAATGTACAGGGAAGCTCGGACTTATCTATCTTAACAGAAACTGGGGTGCAGCAAGCAGAAAAGTGCAGAAGAGCATTGGTAAACTTAAATTTCGATCGGTGTTTCTCAAGCCCTATATCACGTGCCAAGGTTAAGATGGATCTCGAGATGTATAATAGCAGTATATACATTCTTTTGTTCTGATAATAATATTATTGTCCATCCTCATGTTGAGTGTTTCATCAAATTGCAATTACGTTGTTGAATGCAGTCAACTGCTGAAGTTTTATGGCAAGGAAGGGAAGAAGAACTGGTTTTTCTTGATTCTCTGAAGGAAGCCCATTTATTTTTTCTTGAAGGCATGAAAAATGGTCTGTCTCCTTCTGTAGCTCGAGTATACTCAAACTATGCCCTCCATTTCATTGCATTATTGTGAAGATTACTTTTGCAGCAAGTAATCTTATGTTGAATGTCTCATAGTCTCGGGTCATATATTCAAACAAGTTACACATTTCCATCCACAAATTCCTTATAAAATGGTTTTGAACATTTTTTTTTCTTGTTATTTATTAGTTCTAAGTTGATTTCTCAATTTGAGTTTTGAGACTTTTTGGCAGAACTTAAAATATCGCTTAGAATATGTCCTTTTGTAAACTCTGCTTCGATCATAGAAATCACGATTACAATTTGGAGGCAGTGGATGCTAAGAAGATTTACCCAAAGGAGTACACAACATGGAGAGAAGATCCTGCTAGTTTCTGTGTGAATGGTGTATACCCTCTCCGAAAAATTTGGTCAACAGCAAGAGAAGCTTGGAAGGAAATCTTGTTATCACCTGTGAGACATTTTCATTCTATCAGTCATTCTATTCCATCTACTACAAGCTTGTCTGGCTGGCCTTTAAATTATTTGCTGATTTTTCAGGGAGAGAATTTTTTGGTTGTCACTCACAAGTCGATATTGCGGGCGCTGATATGCACAGCCTTGGGGCTTGGCCCTGAGAGGTATGTAATGGCATAATATATTCTGTCTTGTTAATATGTAATTACATGCAGTTGTGTATAAGTGAGATTGTTCAACCTGACTATGTTTTTTTCCAATTCAGTGATGATGCTTAGTTTTAGTACACAACATATAATTAGCCGAAAACTCTTCTAATATTGCAAGCTTAGCTTCATTTATCAATTGTCGAGTTTTATTAATTCCTCCAAGGTCTCAACAGACAATATATTCTGTTTAGACAGTTTTTTTTTTTTAATCTATACAATATAACATTAGCTGATTTGAGTTTTACCTTTGGCTTTAGGAAACATCATTGCCAAGTAAAATCAAGATTAGCATAACTATCTCAAGTGTATACCAAAGTCTTGAGGAAATCTCTTTGATCAATGGCTTTTTATGGTTTCAGGTTCCGAGCGATAGAGATAAACAATGGCGGGATATCGGTATTTAAGTTCAATGACAGAGGAGAAGCAATGCTGCTATCTTTGAATATGACAGCACACATGTATAGTGATCACACCTATTTTTACTGAGATTTCAAAGTGACTTACTTGAAAGTTGAATTAAGCTAGAAAGAATCTGGAAATGAGAATGACATTATATTATATTTTCTTGTAAAGATCAATATTTACATGTGGATGATATGGATTTAGCCACTCTTAATTGTAGGGTATGTGTATACCAAAATCCTAAATTATATTATTATTAGTTAAAAAGAAATGACTTACATGGATGTTTGTGAGTGGGATAAATTTAGTATTTTAAATTATACGTGGGAACAATTTGGATGAAACTAATTTTGTGTTCAATCTTTCTTATATTTTAATGTACATTAAATTCATAAGTTGATGAATTTTTACTAATAAATAATTAAAATTAAAAATTAGTAAACAATTTTACTTACGGATGATTTCGAAGTTTTGAATTGACACGTACAGTTCGAAATAAAGATTTCAAAATATGTTAAATAATCTAAATCAGAGTTTATAATGTATAAACTTTCATTTTTAAACTATAACAGTGTTTACATTTGACTAAAACTACGGGTCTTATTTGTATTGTTATCTGCTTAGGAATTAGGATTTGCATCCAGACAATGTCGATGGTCAAGCATGGCGGCCGAATGTTTGAAGTTTTTGTCATCCATCGCCAAATGCATGCCGCCGATAAACGCACATCTCGAGCCAGTGATGGTTAAAACACTTTTGGGGAGAGTTATTAACTTGTTAATTAAAAAAAAGTCCGGGGAACTTTGGGCTGCTTCGAATTTGATGGATAAAACATGGTTTTTTTTTAATATTATTATATTTTAAAGATTTGACATAAATATTAGTAAAATGAAATTATTTTAAAAAAATATTTTAGTTTTTAATGATTGGGTTGGAGTGGATGAGTTGGCACTGATGTGGCACGCTAAATCGTTTGTTGTTTGAATATTTGAATAAAATTGTCTATACAACAGATGATTTATAGTCAGAGGAGTAAAATCGTATGTTGTACGGACGATTTGTGTCTGCTTAAACTTCCTCTTCCTTATTTCATCATGCCCTAACTTCTTCTTTCTCTCATTCTCTCTTGTTGGCTCTGTTTTTCGATGAAAAATGCTCATTTTCCGTTTGGGAGTTTAAAAATCAATTGGATATCAAAGGTGACTATTGTTTTCACCAAATATGCAGTTTTTTTAAGGTTTTCGGGCGGGTTTTTGGGTTGTAAACAAAATTTCGAGTTTAACCTCATTTTTCGGTGATTTCAGGTTGATTTCGGCGAGTCTAGCTCCTCCCATTTCGTATATTCAGTGAGTAATCTAATTTTTTTGCTTAATTGGTAGTAGTTTGTGACTTTAACGAATTTTGAATTGATCCCTTAGCTTGCTGTTTTTTCTTTCTTTCTTTTTTTTTTTTTAAATTTCTAAATGTTTGGAATTAATTGAGTTGGGATGAAATAGAAAAAAAATGTGTGGAATACTAGTTTGATCTTGTAATGAAGTTAAATGTTTAGATTTACTTGAGTTGGGATGAAATTGATAAAATGGGTTTGAAATGCTTGTTCCATCTTGTAATGAATTGAGAAATTATGTTGATTTGAATTTTGTTACATGTTTATATATTAAATTACTTAATTAAGGAATTAAAAATTAATTGAATTAACTGTGATATCGTAATGGTAATGAAAAATCCTTAAGAAGAAAGTTGATTTTTTCTACATTTCAATTGGATCAGTAAGTTGTCAAGTTAGGGAATTTGCTATTGCCAACAGACGATTTTATTATCATTTTTTCCAATTTGCCATGCCATAAATCGTTTGTTCAACGGACGATTTTATCTCATTTTGCCAATTCGCTAATACCATAAATCGATTCGCCAATTCGTTACTGCCTAAATGAACAGATGATTTATGCTGACTGGACATAAAATCATCTGTTCAATCGACGAAGAACAATACTTTTAGAAATACTTTCCTTTGAGCAATTTATTAGGAATTAATCATATTTGAGCAAAAACCTCGATAAAACATTTTGCAAGGTTAATTTGGGTGCGTTCCACTTGTGACATTTCTTTCATCTTCCTTCTCACCTCACCACCTTTGAGAGTGACCTTTTTAAAAAAAAATTATTATTCGGACCAACCTATGCGTATATCGTCTAATTCTATGTGACACCTATACAAGTCTATAGTACTTGATTGAGGGAATTCTTAGACACAAAGGTTTGAACTCATGATCTCTGATTTAACCAAAAAAAAATATCTTGACCTCTAAGCCAACCTATGCATTATGAGGATTTTAAACTCTAGAGGTGTTTGGTTGAGCGTTTGGGAAACTAAAGTTTGGTTTGTTATGCCTAACAAAGTGAAGTGTAGGTTTATGATGCCTAAATTTGTAAAGAATGTGTTTGGATTGTATGAGAATGAGAATAAATAGTAAAAATAATATTAGTGTGTTGGAATAAGATGACAAATCTAATATTAAATATTAGAATATGATGTCAATTTAAGAGTTTGTGAACTCATTCCCACCCATTTTCAATTTCCAAACCCTTGACCAAGCACCCCTTGTTATCGACGGACTCTTCCTAAATATACTAAACTACAATCGATTTATTTGATGCCAAGTTTATATTTGGTTTTGGAACCTTGATTTTGTCTTAATTTTCCATTTACATTATCGATTTCCGAGTTTTAAATGAGTATTTTATTTTACAACCGATAAAAAAATTGATGAAAGTAAAGTTCCAACCACCTCCATACTTATAGTTATAAGTGTAACTATAAGGAGTAATTCCACTATTAAAAAAAGTTAAATCATATATATTATCATGAAAATCAAGAAATAAAATTAAAACCAATTTAACTATGAAGTTTACCGTTTTTTTCCCTCTTAATTAAATAATTATCTTTAAAAAAAAATTCCTGACAATGCACGTGACGTGGGACTGGCTCTTGGCCTTTTCATAGTTTTTGTCCATTTCTGAAGCTTTGGATTAATATTACCAAAAAAAATATTAAAAGATAAAACGGTATCATTCTCTCCTAGCGGTGGGTCCCGCATAAGCTACGTTCGGACGCTACTCAACAGAAGCTCCACGCGCGCAGTTATCGCGTGACAAGCAACGGCACTTTTCAGTTTTCAAAAGAATATACGCCTCACTGTCGAATTTGCTTTTCATGCTCAGAACCAAAAGTTATCATAATTTATAATATATATTGAAAATTCAAAGGCTATATTTAAAATGAATTGAAAAACAAGTATATGTACCGAAGATGAGCATAATTAAATTGATTAGATCTTTTTATTCTTTTACGATGTCGAAGATTTGAGAGTCTTTCCTATTATATAATGTCTATAAAAAAAAGTATGTAAAAAGAAGAAAAGCAAAATCTTGTACTACTTTGATGGGAGATAATTTCCTACAAAAGAATATGAATTAAATCTAGACGTGAGATAAAATCCACTTATAGAAAAAAAAAAGTAAAATACTCATTTGATCCCTGAATTTTAGAAGTCGTGTCTATTTGGTCCTCTTGTGTCTAAGTGGTTCCTGAGTTTTGGATGTTGTGTCTATTTGATCTCTACGTTTTCGATTTATGTCTAAGTGGTCCATGAGTTTTGGATATTGTGTCTATTTGGTCCCTAAATTTTCAAGAACTATTATAAATAAGTTTAATTGACCCTTAATTTAACATATTTGTTAACTTCTTAATAGAATGTTGACTTAACGCTGACATAACATGTCTAATTGGTCTAAATACTGACATATTATTAAATATTATTTCAAATATTTCATCAATCAAACCCTAAGATTTGACATAATAATTAATCTCATGTTAGCCTTTTGGTTAATTAAACATTTTATGTTAGCATTAAGTCAATATTATGTTAGTGAGTTAACAAATTAAGAAACAATTAAACTTATTTCTAATAATCCAGGAACCATTTAGACACGAATTGAAAACTCATGGATCAAATAAACACAATATCTAAAACTCAGGGACCACTTAGACACAAATTGAAAACGTATAGACCAAATAGACAATACATCAAAAATTCATAGACCACTTAGACACAAATTTAAAACGCGGGGACCAAATAGACACGAGCTCTAAAACTCATGGAACAAATGAGTACTTTACCAAAAAAAAAAAAACTTAAAGTACACAAAAGTAATGTCATAAAATAATTATAAATGATAGAATAACTATTAAATTATGTAAATAATTGATTATTCATCACATAGACAACAATTCTTTATAAAATATAAATAACCGATGATTAACTTATTTTATTTAAGAAATATACAATATTAACTATTTAAATTATATACTATAATACTTTATACCATTTTATATCATGCCATATATAAAGATCTTACAAGGCAATTAAAAAAAAAGAGAGATTAAATATGTAATTTAACCGTTTTTTAAAAATAGAAAGACGTTTTTTATCAAAACTTATTTCTTGATTAATTTAATGTTATTAGACATTTAAGAACGACAAGACGGAAAAAGGAACTTCTCTTCCCCATCTCCTCACTAACTCAGTCAGCTTTCCTCTGTTCTAATTCTCTTCGTGTTTTACTGTGGAAAACCAACAAAGAAAATAAAGGACTTTCCCCATTCCCACAACCCAAGATTACTTCTTTCTTCTTCTTCTTCTTCTCTTTTGAGAGCTTACCCAGAATCCATGGCGTAGCACTGAAGCTGACAACGAAACCCAGTTCAAAAAAGAAGAAGTTAAAACACTTAGATTCTGCTTACTATGCTTCCAGGGCAGCGACCCCAACCCGCACGTGGTCGCGGTGTACCGAACGCGCCGCCACCGTTTCAGCCATATAACATAATCCCAATCCACGACCTTCTCATTGATCATCCTTCTCTTCAATATCCCGAAGTACGCGCCGCCGCCGCCGCCTTACGAACCGTCGGAGACCTAAGAAAACCTCCCTTTGTTCCATGGAACCCCAGCTACGATCTTCTAGACTGGCTTGGACTATTCTTCGGCTTTCAAAACGACAACGTTCGGAACCAACGAGAGCATTTGGTTCTTCACTTGGCTAATTCCCAAATGCGGCTTCACCCTCCTCCTGAACGCCTTGATGAGCTCGATTCTTCGGTTCTTCGTCGCTTTCGCCGTAAGCTTCTCCATAGCTACTCCTCTTGGTGTTCTTATTTGGGGCGAAAACCTAATGTTTGGCTCTCTAATCGTAGGGATTTTAGTGATGTTAGAAGGGAATTGTTATATGTATCCCTTTATCTTTTGATTTGGGGTGAATGTGCTAATCTTAGATTTCTTCCTGAATGTGTTTGTTATGTTTATCATTTTATGGCTATGGAACTTAACCAGATTCTTGAGGATTATATGGACCCCGATACGGGGAGTCTGTTTACGCCTTCACTTCATGGGGATTGTGCTTTTTTGAAGAGTGTGGTAATGCCTATTTATCAGACTATTAAGACTGAGGTTGAGAGTAGTAGGAATGGGACTGCCCCGCATACGGCGTGGCGGAATTATGATGATATTAATGAGTATTTTTGGAGTAGGAGGTGTTTTCATAATCTTAAATGGCCTTTGGATTTTAGCAGTAATTTCTTTGCGACGACACCGAAGAAAAGGCGGGTGGGGAAGACGGGGTTTGTGGAACAGAGGTCGTTTTGGAACATATTTAGGAGCTTTGATAAGATTTGGGTGTTGTTGATATTGTTTTTACAAGCTTCAATTATTGTTGCTTGGCATGGGAGTACGTATCCATGGATTGCTTTGGCTAGTAGGGATGTGCAGGTGAAGTTGCTTACGGTGTTCATCACTTGGAGCGGTTTACGGTTTTTTCAGGCTGTGCTTGATGCTGGAACTCAATATAGTTTGGTTTCGAGGGAGACCGTATGGCTAGGGGTTAGAATGTTACTCAAGGCCATGGTTTCCATTGCTTGGATTATAGTTTTTGCGGTATTTTATGCACAGATCTGGAGTCAGAAAGACTCTGATAGGTTCTGGTCGGATGAGGCAAATAGGAAGATTATTGTTTTTATGTGGACTGTCTTTGTTTTTGTTATCCCTGAGTTGCTGGCATTGCTACTCTTTATTCTTCCATGGATTAGGAATGGACTTGAAGAATTAGATTGGAAAGTGATGTATTTATTGACGTGGTGGTTTCATACCCGAATTTTTGTTGGACGTGGCCTGCGGGAAGGGCTTATTGACAATATCAAGTATACAATTTTCTGGGTACTAGTACTGGCTTCAAAATTTGCATTTAGTTACTTCCTTCAAATACGACCCCTCGTTGGTCCAACCAAGGGTCTTTTGAAACTCAAGGGTCCTTACAAATGGCATGAGTTTTTTGGTAGTACCAATGTTGTTGCAGTTGTATTGTTATGGACTCCTGTTGTACTAATATACCTCATGGATCTGCAGATATGGTATTCTATCTACTCATCATTCGTTGGTGCTGCAATTGGGCTGTTTTCGCATTTGGGTGAAATTCGGAATGTCGGTCAGCTACGGCTCAGATTTCAATTCTTTGCTAGTGCAATGCAATTTAATTTGATGCCAGAGGTACAGCAGCTGACACTTGAAATGACACTGGTGAAGAAACTTCGTGATGCCATCCACCGTCTGAAGCTACGATATGGACTTGGTTCTTACAAGAAGATGGAATCAAACCAGGTAGATGCTACCAGGTTTGCTTTGATTTGGAATGAAATTATGATAACTATGAGGGAAGAAGATCTCGTCAGTGATAGAGATTTTGAGCTCTTGGAGCTTCCACCTAATTATTGGAACATTAGGGTAATTCGGTGGCCATGTTTCCTCATCTGCAATGAGCTCCTCCTTGCTCTCAGTCAGGCAATGGAGCTTGCAAATAAATCCGACATTGATCTTTGGTCTAAAATATACAAAAATGAGTATCGGAGATGTGCTGTTATTGAAGCTTATGATAGTGTAAAGGCATTGCTTCTGACTATTGTTAAACATGGAACCGATGAGAACTCAATTGTTGCGAAGTTATTCATGGATATAGATGATTTTATTAAAATTGGGAAATTCATGGATGCATACAACACAGCTGTGCTACCAGAAATTCACACGAGGTTGATTTCACTTGTTGAGCTTCTAATTAGACCTAAGAAAGATTTGAGTAAAGTAGTGAATATATTGCAGGCTTTGTATGAGCTTTCTGTTCGAGAATTCCCAAGATTGAAGAAATCCACTAGGCAGTTGAGAGAGGAAGGATTGGCACCTCGTAATCCAACTACTGATGAAGGATTGCTCTTTGTGAATGCTGTTGAATTTCCCGATTTAGAAGATAAGATATTTTATAGGAATGTTCAGCGCCTTCATACAATTCTTACGTCTAGAGACTCAATGCATAATGTCCCTTCCAATATTGAGGCTAGAAGAAGATTAGCTTTCTTTAGCAATTCGCTTTTTATGAACATACCTCGTGCTCCATATGTTGAAAAAATGACGCCTTTCAGTGTTCTGACACCTTATTATGATGAAGAAGTTGTATATGGCAAAGAAATGCTACGAAGCGAGAATGAGGATGGTGTTTCCACTTTGTTCTATCTGCAGAAAATCTACGAAGACGAATGGAGGAATTTTATGGAGCGAATGTACAGAGAGGGTATGGAGGATGAAGATGACATCTGGACAACAAAATCAAGAGACCTTCGCCTCTGGGCATCATACAGGGGCCAGACTTTATCTCGAACTGTTAGGGGAATGATGTATTACTATAGGGCACTACAAATGTTTTCATTTCTAGATACTGCATCTGAGGATGCCATTAGAATGGGATCACAAGAAATTTCTTCACATGGTTCTTTAACGCGAAACCATGGCTTGGATGGCCTGTATTCTGCAAATTCTCTACCTTCCAAGAATTTTGATAGAGCATCTACTGGAGTAAACCTGTTATTTAGAGGAGATGATCATGGAAGTGCCCTCATGAAATTCACCTATGTGGTTACCTGTCAGGTTTATGGGCTACAAAAAGCAAAAGGAGACTCCCGTGCCGAGGAGATCTTAAATTTGATGAAGGAAAATGAAGCCCTTAGAATTGCCTATGTTGACGAAGTTCACTTGGGGAGGGATGAAGTTGAGTTTTACTCTGTTCTTGTTAAGTATGACCGAGAACTACAAGGGGAGGTGGTGATCTATCGAGTTAGATTACCTGGTCCCTTGAAGCTCGGGGAAGGAAAACCAGAAAATCAGAATCATGCAATTATCTTCACACGGGGTGATGCACTTCAGACCATTGACATGAATCAAGATAATTGTTTTGAAGAGGCACTCAAGATGCGGAATTTATTGGAGGAATTTGACCACTTTTATGGTATCCGGAAGCCTACCATTCTTGGAGTTCGTGAGAATGTCTTCACTGGCTCTGTGTCATCTCTTGCAAAGTTTATGTCTGCACAAGAGACTAGCTTTGTTACCCTAGCACAGAGAGTTCTGGCAAATCCTTTGAAGGTAAGAATGCACTATGGTCACCCTGATGTATTTGATCGCTTCTGGTTCCTGACTCGTGGTGGAATCAGCAAGGCTTCTAGAGTGATCAATATTAGCGAGGATATATTTGCCGGCTTCAACTGCACCCTTCGGGGGGGCAATGTCACACACCATGAATACATTCAGGTGGGCAAGGGAAGAGACGTTGGATTAAATCAGATCTCTATGTTTGAGGCCAAGGTGGCCAGTGGAAATGGGGAGCAGGTTTTGAGTAGAGATGTATACCGATTGGGCCATAGGTTGGACTTTTTTCGAATGCTTTCATTTTTCTACACAACTGTTGGATTCTATTTCAACACAATGCTTGTAGTACTGAGTATTTATACATTTTTATGGGGCCGACTTTATCTTGCACTTAGTGGGGTTGAGGATGCAGCAGCAGCGAGTTCTGAAAACAATATAGCCCTTGGGGCAATCCTGAATCAGCAGTTTGTTATCCAACTTGGTCTCTTCACTGCACTACCAATGATTGTGGAGAACAGCCTAGAGCATGGGTTTCTTCCAGCAGTTTGGGATTTCTTGACTATGCAGTTCCAGCTTGCATCATTTTTCTATACTTTCTCTTTGGGAACCAAGACACATTTCTTTGGACGAACTATTCTTCATGGAGGAGCAAAGTACCGAGCAACAGGACGTGGGTTTGTGGTGCAGCACAAGAGCTTTGCTGAGAACTATAGACTTTATTCTCGAAGCCACTTTGTGAAGGCAATTGAGCTTGCGGTTATTTTAATAGTATATGCTTCTCAGAGCCCTCTGGCTAGAAGTACATTTACTTATATCATTTTTTCAATCTCTAGCTGGTTTCTTGTGGTGTCATGGATAATGGCCCCCTTCATATTTAATCCTTCGGGATTTGATTGGTTGAAGACAGTGTATGATTTTGATGATTTTATTAATTGGTTATGGAATACTGGTGGAGTCTTCACGAAAGCAGAGCAGAGCTGGGAATCATGGTGGCTTGAAGAGAACAGCCATATAAAGACAACTGGTCTCTGGGGAAAGCTTCTAGAGATCATTGTAGATCTTCGGTTCTTCTTCTTCCAGTATGCAATTGTGTATCACCTTAATATTACTCGTGGAAACACCAGTATAGCTGTCTACTTTATTTCCTGGATATCGATGATTGGACTTGTTGGGATATATGTTATTCTAGCATATGCACGGGACAAGTATGCTGCAAAGGAACATATCTATTATCGACTAGTTCAATTAATTGTCATACTGATTATCGTACTTGTGATTGTTATTTTGATGCGGTTCACTGACTTTAACACTGGTGATCTTGTTACTTGTCTCTTGGCATTCATTCCCACTGGCTGGGGCATAATATCAATAGCTCAGATACTTAGACCTTTTCTGCAAACTACTGTAGTGTGGGATACTGTTGTTTCCGTGGCTCGGTTATATGATCTACTGTTTGGAGTGATTGTCTTGGCACCTTTGGCACTGCTCTCCTGGATGCCCGGTTTCCAGTCGATGCAAACAAGAATCTTGTTCAACGAAGCATTCAGCAGAGGCCTCCAGATATCTCGTATCATTTCCGGCAAAAAGACTGTTTGAGATTTGAATTCAGGTACTCCCCTTGTCACCTTTTCTAAGAACTTCCCTGCATATTTAATAGTAATAGATCAAACTGACCTGCTTGCAAATGTCTCATATATGGAAAGAGATGAAATAGTGCTTAAATCACTACACAGTCTATTCTTTCGAGTGTAGAGCATACATTACATGCTTCCTCTTTGGTCTTCATTGGCTCTTCTGTTTAACATAAACCAGCCCATCTCTCTCTCTCTCATGTAACAAAAGTTTATACATGTAGTACACATCTTTTTCATTTTTTGATTTAGTTTCGGTGATCTTACAAACTCGATCTATTATTAATGCAAATTTATAAACGAATATAATGTTTTTATGCAATTTACTTGGATTATTGTTACTGTAGATTAATTAAAATTCATATTATGTTTTTATCCCCTCTATGTATGTTTAGGTCCTTTAGGTAATCAAATTTCTTCACTCATATATGATGTCTCTTTTCCTTTAGTGTTTACTTCTATCCCTTTGTTCTACATCGACTACATTACTCGAGGGCTTATTGAATTATGCTTTTACATCTTCTACACTTAAAAAGCACCCCATAATGAAATTAATTGACTTATTTGAATTAAATTCTACTGCCATTGCTTTGTGTTTCGTGTTAAAACTGAGTCAGTTCAGCCATTGCCATCTTCTCAGGATATTGGTTCATTTTCTTTGTTCGAGCCTTCATCGATGCATCTACAGAAGCCACTGTGTTCAATAGGACTTCTCCCATGTCTAGATGAGCATTCCATGAAATTGAGCCATAAACAGGTGTAAGGATGAAGGAATTCATTGATATTCAAGATTTGTACATACTGTTTATATGTCATGTAGACTTAGATTATTAATGTGCTAATATTTATCACTGATTGTACTGAGGGCATTTTGATTAATTTTTCAGTCCTCAAGCTTGTTACTATTCAAATTAGTTTTGACGGAATTTTCCTCTTAAGCTTCCGATCAGTTTTACGTGTTTTATGTTGTGATTATCCAGATTTTCACCATCTTCTTCTCATCTTCATCTTTGAGTTAAAACTTATCTATTAATGGTAATGGACACGATTCAGTTCAATCTAGTTGATGTTCCAACTCAAATTAAAACGAGTTTTTGAAGAGATGATCAAAACTATATTTCAAGAATTTGTTAAGAAAAGGCAGTACATGTACATCGATCTACCTAAGGCAAAACCTCCGTCGAGAGGGTTCCATGTATACCTCTTTTTACCGACATGATAAGAATAACGGTCCGTCGATGCTTAAAACTTATGCAAGAAGAAAGAAAGGAGTTCAGATAACACTAAATTTAATTCTGTAGATGGTTATTTTCTTACCTGTGATAAATGTCTTACCGTTGTTTGAGTAGTTATTTTATATATAACTGTGCACAGGTTATTTATATATGAGGTACGTTATCAGTAGTTAAGAGCATCTGTATTTGCAGTGGATATATGAAATTTGTATTGTATTTTGGAGGATTACCTCTAAATTGGGGAGTTTCCCGATCTCTCGAATGTTTTGAGATAATAATATTTGACTTGTCTATTTAACTTTGTTTGGATGCTCTTATCACATCACCACCGTATTTCTTCTGTATAGCATATGATCTCTCTGCCATTTTCAGAAAGATTGGACCTTTTTAAGGGCGTAAATGAGTCGCTATCCCCCCCCCCCTAAATATTAAAAAGATGATGTCAAAACAATCTTAATGAAAACTAAAGTTGAAACTGGACCGTACGAATCAATCGTTTAGGAAAATCGAACTAGCTAGAATCGACTAAAAAATTAATTAAAACTAAATAAACCAATCAGAACTGAAAAACAGACCAAATTGATGTCAAACCAAACCAACCAATGTTTTTTTTAATCTGGAAAATTATTCGAAACCTAACCTTCCAATCTTAGATGTTGATCAGTTTTGACTTTACTAGCTGATCAGTCTCCACCTACATTGGCTTCTGCCAAAAGGGTAAAGAATCAAGAAAAAGAAACAGTACCGATGTACCATCGACATTTTGACCTTTTTACCTAACGACACTAGCAAATTATTTCCCACAAAAACAAATTTAAGAGGGTCAATCTCAGAGAGGTAGTCTGAAGAATATTTCAGTCAAGATTGTAACACTTGCTATTTGCAGTATGCTCAAAGGAAGTTTTACAAAAACCAATCAAATTAGGTTCATCTTACAATTCCTCATTGCTAATGGCTGGCACTTTATCGTATACAGGACCCTGTTTATGAACTAGTACTCGTCGAATTATGCACCGACCACCAAACCGTTGCTGCAAAAATATGACAGTGGCTAATAGAAGACCACCGCAAGGAATGATGATATCCCAGGCAGTGGAATAGAAGTCTAGTTTGTGATTTGCGTAGATGTATGATAAATCAAGGTACCAGCTTGAATGACGAGCTCGGTAAAGATCGTAAGCATGCGGTAGTAGACGAACAAATGTGGTTCCCATATAGAAGGAAAAAGAAAGAGCCCTTTCCTGCGAATCACATATTGAGTTGAAAATGATCTGTGGGACTAGAAAACCATCTAAGATTAATCCTGCAAATGATTTGAGGACCTCCCAGAAAGAGTTTTGCTGGTAAGAAAGCTTCTGGAGAGGATACAATTGGTAACCCTTTCGGTGTGGTTGCAGAAATGTCATGTGTCTGTAAGAGCTATTGTAAGAATTTTTCCATTTATATACAAACCACGCAATAAAAACGCCTATTGCATATAATGGTAGAGTCACATAAGTAACTTTTTTCTCAGAATCCCACAAGCCCTTCTCACTTGTATTGCCCTGTCTTGAGGACCAAGTCAGCTGTAGAAGCCGCAACTGCAAAAGAAAAACTACCATCGTTACTACTCTAACAATTACTTCATTCACTTCAAGCCATCCACCACTACCGAGAAATACACTCTGCTGGTTACGTTTTGCTGCAAACAAAGCTTCAAAGTTCAACAGCAGAGGAATCATGTGTCCCAAACACAGAACTATGACCATGAAAATGGAAATGTAGGGAAGTACATCTGGATGTTTATTGACGTAAAAGAGTTGCAAGACCAGGAAAAGACATGCAAGTGTTTTGGAAACCAGAACCATGGTGATTTCAAGGTCCATTCTCCAAATGGATTCTTTAGCCTGGCTCTCATAAATTGAATCTGATGACAACTCCAGCTGATCAAAATATAAAGGATCTGACTTCAACCTTTTGCTTTCAATGGTTCCCTTAACATGTTCCCCACCACTAGCATCTAGAGGCGGAAATTGGACATTGATTACAATTTCACAGTCCAGTGTACGGTTTTTCATCAATTCACGTTGCCAGCATCCTGTCATGCACAAAGAGCCAGAATTCTTATCATACAATCCTTCAGCAGAAATCTCCACTGTTTTATATGAAAAGTTCTCTCTGACTAATTTAAAATCAGGGGGAGTGCTGAAGCTTATCCTGTAGCTAATATACAACGAACTGCTTTGGATGCTGTTCATCTGAACTGCAGATTCTTTTTGCGCTGATACTGATAATGAAAAATTAACCAACTCTTGATTGACATGGTTCCAATAGAAATGTTCACCCACAAATAGTGGCATTGAAAAACCTCTCGCAATCTGCCCTTTTCTATTCTTTATGGACATGTAAAATCTCATGTCAGATGAATTCTCATTAGGAAACGACTTCCCCTTAACATACACATTCTTATTTTTGGGGCAAGAAGAAGAGCTTCGTCCATCAACCACAGTATAGTTATATTTAATTTGCAAAGGGACTACCAACATTTCATTATAACTATGAAATCCAATTTTACGAAAGTAATCCGATTCATTTGCAGCTTCAGTACTCCAAATTTGACCCACAACTGTATTTCGATTTCTCATGGACAAAACGGCAGGTAATATCAAACTGAACTTAGTCGAACAATTTCCAACATAAGCATTTGTTAAAGATTCCGTAAAGTTCAAGATTCGGCACGCAACAGCACAAAGTCGGTTTTCCTTCTGATCCCAAATTCCTTCCGCAATCAAAGTCTCACTAGGTTCAAAAGGAAATCTACTCCCACGGTAGCTCGAATTAGTAAAACCCAATAACATTTGCATCTTCCCCTCATCAGTACACTCAATGC
Source organism: Gynostemma pentaphyllum (assembly GCA_028015215.1). NCBI lineage: Eukaryota > Viridiplantae > Streptophyta > Magnoliopsida > Cucurbitales > Cucurbitaceae > Gynostemma > Gynostemma pentaphyllum. The sequence continues at coordinate 41,693,231 of CM051346.1, read as the reverse complement.
CTTGAAAATACATAGAATTCGGAAAGTATCCAACATTCTTACCAAGAGGACTACAATTCACATCATCACAATCACTCTCATACTCCAAATCAAACTTATCAAAAAGATCACCAATAACTGAACACACCTTATGAGATAAATCCAAACCTCTATAGTTTCCACTCATACAACCATCCCCAATTCCATTGTCCATTAAAGTATGCTTGTAATCCTTAGTCTGAGCTACACTCAACATTGAAATAGGCTCAAAATAACTCACACTACTACTATCATCCAAACTTTCCAAAGTTCCAGTAATCAAACTATGTAAAATAGTCACATTTCTAGGATAATTAAGCTTAAGAACAACATTCAAAGACTGTAAAACACCCGATTTCATATAACTCGTACCTGATCCAACCATACAAAGCTTCCCAGACGATTCAGACCAAAACCCATCAAGCAAAAACACCATTTTACGCTTCCAAGGCTGAATCTTCGGTCCCCGGTACCGAACCAATCGCAACCGACGATTCCTCGAATTCCCAGAAACAGAATTCATCATCGCTGACCCTGAGCCTCGAAGATTCAAATTTGCTTGAACCTTATAAACACCTGGAGAAACAGTTTTATGGGCATAGTAAGGAAAAAACAAGAGATTTCTAGGATTAACTGAGGCTAATCCCGGGGTTGGACCGATAAGTTTATCGCCACCGGAAAAGTAACCAGTTTTCAAGCGGATTTGAGGAGAGACATCGACAAAGGAAAAAGCTTCGGTGTCTAAAGAAGATTTGGGGACAATATGATTGCAGAATCGATCATATTGAGATTGAGAATCTGGGTTTTTATTACGGATCAGGGAAGTTGTGGAAGAGATATTGAGGAAGAGTATTGTGAAGAAGAAGAGGAATGAAATCCATGAGAATTTAGAGGGATTGAATGGGTTCAGATAGGAATCCATAAACAAAACAAGGAAGAAGATGATGAAAAAGCTTAGCTACATAAGAGAGATGGGTCAAATTCCGATGATTTTTTTTTTTTTTTTTTAAATTATTATTTTTATGTTGGCTCTGCATCTGCCGGCATTGTTTCTGCGTTAGCTTAAAAAAACATAAACACGTTAGTTTGTTTCTGGTCACTACCCCTCAACCTCAACTGTGGTTTGTTTACTGCAAAATATTGCGACATTTTTTTTTTTTTTCCTGTCTTATTATTTAAAATAGAAAAAAATTGATTTATTTTTTAAAATATTATATATTTTATTTTCATTAAGTAATTAATTGTTTTCATTAAATTAATAAAAAAAATCGCATTCTTTTCTCTCTTATATCATTGAATAGTTAATAATAATATTATTATTTTTTTATGTTTTTAACTGAGATGTTTCAAATTAATATTTCAAAAATTTCAGGCTTGGTTAGTTTTTATTATCTTGATGAATTCATTATTTAATAAAAATATTATTTTTAAAAATTTTGATTTTTTTTTCTATTTTTGAAATTTACAATTAAAAAATATTGTTTTTTAAAACACTTTCCCCCTTTTTTTTATGATGGAGATTTTTAGTTTAATATATAAGAAAATAAGAATGAGTCTCTAGAAATTTACAAATTATAGTGCTATTTAGTATTGGCATTGTTCACACAGATATTTCTATGAAAAGAAATTAAATGCCAAATTATATAAAATTTGTGTTGATATGAATTTAATGTTACAATTTTTATTGAATTAATCCTCTGATTCTTTCTCTAAAATATAAACTTCGATGCGAGGGCTGATTAACGTATTTCTCGAATCAATGGACTGAATGTTCGGCTTTTGAGCTTTGAAGAATCAATCACATTGTTACATCTTTGAACATGGAATACTAAAGTCTTCGAAATTTATGAGATTTTAATCTTCAACAATTTTATTTTCAAGATGGTCTTCAGATAATCTTTAAAGTCTTCAATATTCAAAGTTTTCAACATTTAGAGTCTTCAATTTTCGAGATCTTCTGTTTTTAAGAAATCTCCAAAAGTCTTTAGTTTTCGAAAAGTCTTCGATCTTCAAAGTTTTCAATCTTCTCTCTAAATATTCTCTATTGTTGATAAATGGTGAATGGTCTACTCTATTTATAGAGTTTTCTATGGATTTTTAGTGAATACGAGATTCATTAGATTTGGGCCCAACCGCCACATGACATATTTTTATTGGATCTATTTATCATCCAATAGCCATAAAAAAAAAAAGACATGTGACATTATTTAATTTGCCAATTTAATATCTCTTAATTTAATTTAAAGACACAAATCAAATTTTGATTGGTCTTCATTTAATGACATGTAATTTCGTCATTGGCTTGAATTATTACGTGGAAATTTATAATTTGCCGAATTTTCTTCTTCTACATACATATAAACACATTATAAAGTTTTAGTATTTATTTTAATTTATCGACCGTTGGTAATCTTTAGACAAAACTTGATTTTAAAAACTTATAATTACGGGGTAATTACTAAAATAACATATTTTTGCATACTAATTACTGAAATGTTAGAATTTTTCAAAAATTACTAAAATTACATAATTATAGTTCAATAATTTAATGAATTATAATTCATTAATGTATTCAACCAAGTAAAAAAAAGTAAAAAATTCATTGAAAATAATAATGAAAGATAATCAAATAGCTCCATAAATTATTGAACTTGAACTTAAAAAGGTAAAAAAAAAAAACCTACAAGTTCATTAAATACCCATGAAAAATAGTTCAATAATTTAATGAATTATAATTATGCTATTTAAGTAATTTTAAAAAGTTATAACATTTTAGTAATTAGTATGCAGATTTATACTATTTGAAATAAATTCTTTATAACTAAATAATATAAATCTATAAAATACAAACATCTTATTCTAATTTCTGCACACTAATTACTTAATATAGTGTTATGACAAGAGGCTTTAACTCTAAATTTATTAAATCACCACCAAACTTATAAGCATAAACTATTGGATTATTAGAAATTTAATCTTTTTCAATAAATCTCCACACTCCCCCTCTCACTTTGATACTTATTAGATAAAAAGTATGACGAGAAAAACATAAATTATTGAATTAAGATAAAAATATTCTCTTAAATAATTTTTAATAAAAGCCCCTATGAAATTATTTTTTATTCTATCTAAAAGGTTTCGTATCAATAAAGTTGTTGCCATCACCGGGGTGAACATAGATTGAGACGAGGGCATGACCCTCACTTTTTTTTATTATTATCAAATATCAATAACCTAATATAAGCCTTAAAAATATACAATAAGAACTTGACCTTTTTACCTCAAATATATGTAAATTTTAGTGTTTTTTTTTAGTATTAAATGTGTCAAAGCCTAACTAAATTTTCATTCAAGATCCTTAAACAAAGTCCACAATAGTTTAGTAAATGATCTTTTTCTCTCTCCATGAATTGTTAATTTTGATTTGATTATGCTAGACTACATAAAATTATTATTGTCAAATTCTAGAAAGACCTCAATTTGGTTTTTAATTTTGTTTTAAATTAATAATATTGATTATTTTCTTTAATTTCAAATATAAAAATTTCATCTTCTTAATTTTATAACCATTTAAATTTCCGTTTTTTTCCGTCAAATCAAAAACTTCATCAATTTTAAAATTCGAGTGAAGTATATCAATTTGGGTCAAAATGTTAAATTGAGGAAGTTAGTTTATCTGTGATCGATTGTGGTAGTGTTCTCCGGAATAAAATTGTACATTCAGAGTAAAATTTTATAGGAATAATTACAATCACCCCTATAATTTGTTTAATTTACAAAAAAGAATTTATCCCAAATAACACAAACATGCATACTAATTATTAAAATGTCAGAACTTTTTAAAAATTACTCAAATAGCATAATTATAGTTCAATAAATTATTGAACTATGATTCAATTAATTATTGAACTATTTTTCATAGGTATGTTTAACGAATTTGTTTGTTTTTGGGTTTTTTTAAGTTCAAGGTCAATAATTTATTAAACTATTTGATCATTTTTTATTATTATTTTCAATGAATTTCGTTAAATTTTTTTAATTTTTTTAGTTCAATAATTTATTGAACTATAGTTCAATAATTTATTGAACTAAAATTATGCTATGTGAGTAATTTTTGAAAACTTTAATTAGTATGTAAAAATATGTTATTCAGTAATTACCCCATTTACAAATCACATCTTGTGATTTAAAAATGTTTTTCTATACTCTTGTAGTTTATAAATTTTTTTTTTGTCTCAAATAGCATATTTCTACATACTAATTAATGAAATATCAAAACTTTTTAAAAATTACTCAAATAATATTATTGAACTACTATTTAATTTTTTTTTATTGTTATAGTTAATAATTTTTTTATTTTTTATTTTTGACATTTTTTAGTTCAATAAACTATTATCAATAATTTATTGAAATATTTTGTTATTTTTCAATTAGTTTATTCATTTTTTACCTTTTTTTAGTTCAATAAATTATGCTATTTGAGTAATTTTAAAGAATTATGATATTTGAGTAATTAGTATGTAAAAATATGATATTTTAGTAATTGTTCCTTGTAAAATTGTAAAACACGTCATTCTACTTACAAATTTTAACAAAATTAGGACATGTTTTTTCTACCTCGATCAAATATTCAAATTCTATTAAACAACCGAAAATTTCAATAGATGAATGCGAATAATAGATTTTACAGTATTAATAAAGTAGATTTTTCAAAAACTACACATATATGTTATATTTTTCAATTATTTTTTAATAAATTTGAAACACACGGTTGACATAGAGAAGCACGTGTCTCCATTTGTTAACACTAACCGATAAAGGAGTATGTTTACAAATCATATGAGTGTTAAAAATCATTTTTAAACTACAGGGTGTGGTCGATAATGATTCCCATTTTACAACAAAGAAACATAAACGAATCTAATTGACATCTTTCAAATTTTCTATATACAATGAATGGCTTTGATTACAAAAACAAAAAACCCCTTCCCCCTTTCTTTTGAAACTCATCAAAATGAACTGAACTGCCATTCATGACGGAGAGAGTGTAAAAAGCATGCCAACAGAAGCACCATTTCTGACTTCTTATTCCATAGCTGAGTTTGAACATTACAAGCCTTATTTTAAACTGCAACATTTCACAAAAACACTAGAATTCTTATGGAGAATTATAGTTCTATACAAGAAAGTAAGAAGCTTTGGTGATGGAACGTCGGTGTTTAAAAGCTAGTTTGTTCAATTGCTGGCTCAATGTATTGGCTGCTGCAATTGATTCCCTTCTCAGCAAATGCCTCCACAAGCTTTGGCAATAGCTTGGCAAGCATGATTTTGAAGCCTGTTGAACTTCCTTGCTCCTTTTCAAGTCCTTTTTGCTCACTTCTGAAGCCAACACCTACAGGAGTTCCTTCCATATATACTTTACAAGCCAGTAGAAAATGTTGAGCACGGTCTTGGAAATGCTCCCGAATGAACACGTCAAAATGCTGCACCAGAAAAAATAGTTACCATCCAGGATAAGTTTTGGAGTTTCACTAGCACAATGCAAATATATTAATGAATATGAATTCCAACAGAACCAGAGAAAAAGAAAAAGCAGTCTGTACCATGGGTGGTTTCCGGAGTAGGTATAACATGGACTTGCAGGTACCAAGAAACACATTTTCATTATAGCTTATTGAGTTTCTTTCTCCTTCGGCTTGTCCCACTTGCTTGTCATATCCAGCCTCGTTAAAATATGGCTTCTCATTAAGCACAATGGCTTGGAGGGAGAGAAGAACTTGAAGAATAGTTGAACTCCTTGGATTCCATACTTCTGTGCCTGTCCCCGTCCATGTATTCAGAAGACTCAGACAGACCTTTCCGGATTCATACAAATTCGGGTTCAAACGGAGTCCACTGGAAATGTAATGCACCAGCTGGAAGGATGTGGAAGTAATTGATTAGAACCCTTAACTATAGTGTGGGGTAAACACCCCTGTCAAGTTGTAATTGACACTTCATGTGTAGATTCAAATAAAGTCACATGCAATTGTAAACGAAACATTCTAAAAAAATAAAAAATAAAAAAGGATAAAGAAGACCTTAAAAGGAAACTCTTGATTAAACTGAACACGTTGTCTTATTGGACAAAACAAAAGGAGTAAAGAGTACTTTCTCCCAATGAATTGGAGTATCAATATAAGCAATCAAGAAGTAGTTGAAACTCATCTAATTCTATGGGTAAAATGTAGAATGGAAAATGTCGAAAAAGCTTACTGGTGGCTGATCAGGATATTCTGGAGGAAGAAAAATGTCGAAAAAGAAAAGTCCATCATGATATGGAGTTCCGGGTGCACCAACAATGACTGCCCGTAGGAGGTCCAACCTTTCCTCAAAGACACGAACATATATTGTCTCTGTTGAGATTCCTTATCCATATGAGATATATATCCAACAGAATGCGCATACAGTAGCTTCTATACAGACTAATTACTATGCTCTATGTCATCAAAAAGATAGAAACACAAAATGCTAACCAGGAAGATTATTCTCAAGGATGCTCCATTCTTTGTGAACCTTCTTGAGCCAACCTCCTCTCATCTAAGAGTATTAAAAAAAAAACAAGAAAAGAAAAAGATTATGCTCACAATATTATGTACCTGATGCATTTTATGACAACTCAAGTTCCTTACCTGAGATTGTGCCAAGCTGTTCCCAGCACCAATTAAGTGGTGGTCCGAGCAATTATTTGCAACATCAAACTTTTGAAACCGATCAGAATTTGTATCGACTCTCAATGATGTCATTTTTTCATTCTCTGCAATGTCTTGGGCTTCCTGATTTGAACCTGTAATATCATATTTCTGCCACTCCACCAACTCTTTTGGCTCTGTGATGTTGTCAAATGCTTCTACCTCCTCATATTTATGAAGAATAATAGATTCCTTTTTATTCTCGGGAAGGTGGCTAGATGTCACTGGGATTGACACTGAAGTTGAAACAAAGGACCCATAGAGGCTCCTTGCAACACTTTGCAGAAATCCAATGACAGGTTGCTGATGGTAGAACAAACTAGACTCCGATGAATATTTACACTCTTTACCAACTGCATGACAATGGGAGTCCTGATAACAAAACAGGTCTTAATGTTTCATGAGATTAATGCGATATTCCAAGATGATCTATAACAATTTTAATTAAAGTAGATATATTATCTTCTCTCATTTAAACAATTTCATGATTTTTTTTTTTTGGTAGTAACAATTTCAAGATTCTATAAGCTATTTTTCTATTACGTGGCTCACCCTACATGTAAAATACTCCATTACAAAGCTTCAATCTAGTATAGTCATATTACATTAGTAGTTGTACAAGTTCTGAAGCTAGTAATTACCGTATTGCAGATTAATACAAAAAAAATAGTTGAATCTATGGATGGTGAATTCCAGGTTACTCTCCTATTAACTAAAAAAAAATTAAGAGTAGAATTTCTACTAGATGTTGGAGCTGCTACACAGATTTAGATTTAATTACAACTCATAATTGTTTCTCCTACTTTGTAGCAATCGAACAGTAAACTTATGTTCAATAATATAATCTACAGTTCTGAAATTAATCAAGTACCCAGATTGATATGGTTTCAAAAATAAAAATTATTGCCTTGTATAGATTATATACCCCATTTTCCAAAAATAATCTGAAAGTTCTAACCTTCTATAATGAGACGTAGACCGGTTCCTCAATATAAATGTTTAATGTTTTAGAATGCATTAAGACACAAAAAGAAAAAACCTATAAGTAGCTGCAATTGGACCATGAAATTTTTTCTCATGTTCAACTCACCTCTCGATTCAGTTCTTCAACATTTTCTTCATAGATGACTGTAGTTGAATCTTCATTTTGGTCAACCCGGAAAATCTCATAAGGTGCCACCTGCAGTCACATGCAACAGAAAAAAATTCAGTACCTTGAATCCTGCGATATATGATGCATGAAATCAACACAGCGGTGAGTTTCCAAGATTCAATTCAACAGCCCATAAGCAGGAAGACTAAGCAATCTGTGAAGTTGGTAGAGTCTCGAGTCCCATAAAAAAGTATTGGGTTCAGCCTACTATGACTCTCAGGGACAGAAAGTGAATAGATGATTAATATCTTAATGCATAAACTAGGTAGAAGTAGAACCATTTTGCCTAGGTAAGTAACTGAAATCTTATGATGGTTTCCGAAGAAAATATCACATCAATGTTCATAAAAATTTCCACTAGATTCTAATGCAAGGAAATGAATGATGGTAACTAAGCTAGTCTAAAAGAACAAAGGCACTTAAGCCGTGAAAAGAAACTAGGATGGTTTAATTTCATACCTTGGAGGTAGAACCATTGGCCCATTTTACTTCAATAGAAGCATCTCTGAAGCCTGTCACTCGTCCAATACAAGATAAATAATTATCCAGGCACTCGTAATCATCTTGTCCATTGTTCTTGCTGCAGATAATTGTTTGTTCATCCTTGGCGATGACTGGGTTTTTTGGATTGACGATTTCTGGGTTTTTTGTAATGTTAGCTTGATCATAATACTTGGTCTGAATCACTCTAAACACTACATCACCAAAGGAGAACAAGTAGTCTGGGTGCGCAACCAGTTCATAAGAACTCATTGTTGCCTCCATTGACTGTCTACTCGCACTCTCAAACATAGTTTTCCACTGTACCTTAACTGTCTTTTCCCTCGCATCAACAGCCTGCACAACACCCAATCTTTGGTTCATGGAACTGTGGGGATTGTCACCAACACCCTTTTCCAAAACAAACTGTTCGGGCCAAAATTCATGAGCATTGACAACACTTGAAGGCAGCAAAGTTTTTGAGTCAAGCCCAAAAGAGTGGCTACCATCCTGCCACACAACGTCAACTTTAATCTTTGTCTTTACAATGCCAAAGATTTCTTTGGAAATTGTACCAAGGTTCTTTCCCTTAAACCCTTCAAATTTATTCTGCTGCTCAATGAGATCAGTTGAATTATCAAGAAACTGATCCCCCACCACAGTTCCTTTCTTCTCATCAATTGGAAATAAACACCAGTCACCTAGCTGCCAGTTTGCATGTGGAACACATGACAATAAAGTCAAGTTTTCTGCATTTTGCAAATGTTGGGGAGCAGATAAACTTGAATCACAACTCATTAGAATAGAGGCAATCCAATCAACATATACCAACCCCGCTTCCACGGCACATATGGTTCCTTTATCTTCATTATCTGTCCAACTACCACATAACCATCTAGTTGATTTGGAAATTCCAGAAAGTCCAACCTTGACCCTCTGGCCAGGATAATATGGGTACTGGGAATCTTCAAGCATGCTGGGGAAAATAGGTATGAGCTTCTCTGGGTCCACAACATTGATCTTACATTTTGTGCCATCATCAAAAGCAACAGTGACACGGTCAATTACCTTATTTACTCGTCCTAGCCATGGCCCATAGACAACTAAATCCCCCACTGATATTGAACGAATATTTAAAAGTGATTTGGAATTCACATTCTTTACTGTTGTTCCATGACCATTCTCCAAATCAACCAGCATCTCCATGCTGACTATTCTACCCATCTGGCCATGTGGATCCAACGCAGAGTGCACTGCATCACCAAGAATGAATTGCCTCTCAAATGAGAGGAATTCATCAATTTTCCCAATTGTTTCCTCAAGGCTAGACAAGATACAACTAGCCTGCCCCCCATAAAAATATTCATTTTCCACGGGATCTTCGCTGCTATCGCTCTCACTTGTACTATCCCAGTTAGAGTCACTAAGAAACTCTTCCATAATTCAATTGCCTAATAGAATAAATAATTAAACTTAGCTTTACTTCAATTAGATTATTAACAAGGACAAATAAAATACACAATTTGTGAAATAAATGACTTCGGGGTAGAACCAAGAATATTTCTCAGCTCAATTTTGAAAGAGAATGTTTATATTTCCGAATATAAATTTACATACAATATGAGTAAATTTTTAACATATTATATCAAAAGGATCCTCGTCTCCAAAGCACACATTTGTACTTTATTAGGTCTTTAAAAAAAAATCCTCAAAAGGTTAAAAACAGCAAGTTTGTACCTCTTTTAGTAGATACTATCGGTAAAACTGGTAAATCTTGAAGTAAGCTCGACATGCACTGCACAAGACTTTCGAATGTGTATAAATTGATGCTGATATGGAGTCTATTTCTTTTCACACGATGTAAGAACAACAAGATATCCAATGGCTGTAAATGTTTTGATTAGTTTGCGTGATCTCCAACCAACACAATATCTTAACTGCAGGAACTGGAGATTCAAATGCCAAAGAAGATTTGCCCAATAGGGAAAATAGGAGTAGACCAATTGCCAAAGGAGATTTGCCCAGAGAAGATAATAATAGGCGTAGGAACTAGGAACAATGACAAGATGCAAAACCAGATGAATTTCTTCCAAAAGATTGCAGAAGATTCCCAGGAGGAGGAAAATCCCACAAAATGCCAAAGGAGACCTGCCCTATATCAAGTGTGGAATTGCAAGTAAAAGTTGATGTTCAGTGATGGATTCTTCAGTTCTTTGCCAAAGAAGATTTTCCCAACAGAGGTAAATTTTTGAAATAAATCTATATATTGCCAAGAGATATGCCCCGTAATAACATTGACAAATAATTTAGGATTCAGACTAGGAATATCGAAGCCAATGCCAACCAATAGAAACATCTGGTCCAACATATATCATGCCGTTTGATCCAGAGCAAAGCAGCCACATACTGTAATGTGGCTTTGAAAGTGCCTTTACAGCTATCACTTATCATAAATTGCCTCAATACAATTTGAAATCTCCATTTAACCTGTCAGCATCCACGAATATACTATGGTTAAGAGGAATAAGCAGTTTAAGGGCATTCACACTAGTGACAATAAATTTATAAAAAAAAAAGTAAGTATTTGCCGTATCCGTTCATAATAACGAAAAGGAAATGATAGGCTAAATTTCATGTTTTATTCTCAGCACCAGAATAATAAGCGGAACAGATAAAACTAATGCTTCCAATAGAAGATCATACAACCCATCTATAAAGCAATGATCAAACAGAAAAATACCATATTATTTTCATGCAAGCCATTCATTATGCAGTGAGAATGAGAAAAAGCATCCTGAATCTAGCTTTCAACGCATTTCCCTCCCACTGGTAGCTTAATATTGCATTCAAGCATCACTTTATTGGCCAAAAATTAATGTATTAAATTATTTTGACAATGAAATTTCACAAAGTGGCGCAAAATGCGTTGGTAAAGTTGCGAGCCACTTCTTGGTAACCAATAGAGTGGCTTCGAACTTCCCCCTCCCCACCCCCCTGCCCCTTCCCCAACGTATGTTAAAAAAAAATCACAAAGTGGAGATGTCGAGAGAAAACAAGCAAAATGGTTATGTATTCATATTCCATGTTCCAAAAATCATTCTCAATCCAAAAGCTATTAACTTGAATATGAAAATTCTTGATATGAACATAAACGAAGTTCCAAAGACTATTTCCCACTTTCTCAACTCGTTAAAAAACAAGAGTGGAGCCCCTTTTTTAATAATTCAACCTTATAAACTAAATCCAATGGTAAGAACTGGAAGACTGAATTCTACCATACAAATAAAAAGTAACAGTCACATCACAAGCACCTATTAATAGGCCAAAAACTTCTTCCACAACAAAGAGAAACAAAACAACCCCAAAATCCTGATTAAGAGAGAAACCAATAAATTCATAAACCCCACCACGAAATATGATAAGTAAAGCTCGAAATACACAAAAAAAAAAAAAAGTCACAGAGTTGAAAACTGGAATTGCTGACACCATTCCAATTCTATCAAATTTGATCAAGAACATCAAGAAATGAATGAAGTAACTGATTCACAAGCTACAAAAAGAAGCTCAATTCAAACAATTCGAGAGCAGGGATCGAGACGTTCCCATAAAAAGGAGATTAAAACGAGGAATTGAAACCTGCCCAGATTTCATTTGATCTACAAAACTTTGCCCATATCTCTCAAATCTCTTCTAAAGCAATCAATGGCAGAAAGTTCACTGCTTTGAAGGTGACGGGAGAAACCCAATAAATATAGAGAGAAATATTGCATGGATTATGGAAATGTGAAAGAATAGGAATAAGAATAAGAATATACCGATAGAATCAGACACAGATACTGCTCTGCCTCTGCTCCTACGAAAACAACATGACCGAATTTTTTTCTTTCATTCTTTCTTTCTCTTTTGGCATAAAAGAAAAGAATCAGCCTTCGGTGTCTTTCCTTTCTTTAACTTCCTTGATTCTTTTTTTCTTTCCATTCACTATTTAGTGGAGTGGATCATCATCAAAAGAGGTAAAGCTAGAATTTCTTTTTTTAACGGGATGATAAATTTATTAAATTATTTTTTTATAATAGATAAAAGAGCTAACTTCGAAAAAATACATTCACAGTTTTCAATCTTTATAAAATTTTCATTTCTTAAAAAAAAAAAAAAGACCTCTCTTGAATCAGCCCTAATCAGATTTCAGTAATTTCAAGGGCAAAATGTATACACAACTCTTGTAGTTTAAAAATGAATATTTATACCCATATAATTTTAAAATGGTGTAAATTGACCCCTCCCCACTTACCGTTCATTTTTTTTTTGCCATAACTTTTTCGTTTGAACTTCAATTTGAATCATTCAAGATGTCTTTGAATCATTTTTTGAGATCTACATTATAGTCACATAAAAACTTAGAAATCATCAGTATATAAAAGAGATCATCATCAAAATATTAGATTGGGTTGAAGTCATAAACACTTTTATATGGTGATGATTTAAATTTTTTTTTGGTGACTATAACGTAGAGCTCGAAACGAATATTCCAAAACATTTTGAATAATTCAAATCAGAGTTCAAACGAAAAAATTATGGCTAAAAGAAAATTAATGACGTAGCGGAGATGAGCCAATTTGTACAACTTTAAAACTTGGGTAAAGTACCATGCGTTTTCAATTTGTGTCTAAGTGGTCCCTGAGTTTTGGATGTTGTGTCTATTTGGTCCACGCGTTTTCAATTTGTGTCTAAGTGGTTCCTGAGTTTAGGATATTGTGTCTATTTGGTCCCTAGATTTTCAAGAACTATTAGAAATAAGTTTAATTGGTCCTTAATTTAACGTATTCATTACTTTCTTACTAGATTATTGACTTAACGCTGACATTACATGCTTAATTGGTCAAAATACGAAGATAGAAATCTTTCATCAAATCTAGGCCTAAAATTTGACATAATAATTAATCTCATATCAATATTTTGGTCAATTAAACATTTTATGTCATCGTTAGGTCGATATTATGTTAATGAGTTGACAAATTAAGGAACAATTAAACTTATTTCTAATAATTCAAGGACCATTTAGACACAAATTGAAAACATAGGAACCTAGACACAATATTTAAAACTCAAAGACCAAATAGACACAAATTGACAACGCAGGGATCAAATAGACACAATATCTAAAACTTAGGGACCACTTAGACACAAATTGAAAACATGTGACCAAGTATTCATGACCTCCAAAACTCAGGGACCAAATGAGTACTTTACCCTTAAAATTTTAAGTTATAGGGGTATAAATATTCATTTTTAAACTACAGGATGCGTGTTTGTATTTGACCAAAACTACAGCGGTGAATTTTACATTTTGCCCTAATTTAAAATATGTAAATAAATTTGTAAAATAATAATTTAAAATATTTTAAAAAAAAAAAACTTTCTTGATATTTTGCATGTAAGTTTAGTTTTCTCTTAATTAGATGATAGGGAAAAATCGTTTAAAGCAGAGGATTGGATTAAATAAAAATAAATAAAATCCAATTTATGACCAATAAAATTATACGTTTATTTTTTTTAGTTCAAGTGGTCAAACGGTTTTCTTTTATTTATTAAAGCCATTTTATTTATGAATTATTTCAAAAAAGAAATGAAAATAATTTTATCATTGAGTAATAGGATTAATTAAGTAATAAGCATAGACCGTATTGGATCTAAATTTATTTTTTTGGGGGAGAATTTAAAAATGATAAGTATTTATAAATCTCAAATCAGTAAATTCAAAAATGATAAGTATTTATAAATCTCAAATCAGTAAATTCTCTCTCTCTCTCTCTCTCTCTCTCTCTCTCTCTCTCTCTCTCTCTCTCTCTCTCTCTCTCTCTCTGTTTTTTAATTTTATATCCACACACGAATATTAGGTTTAAGAATAAACATTAAAGTTTTAAAAAAAATCCACATAAACAACGTCCCATCAAACAGACCAAATAGACAAATCAAAGTAGCAAATTTGTTCTTCTTTTAGGTTTTAAAAAAAAAATAGCTCAAATTCCAACCGGAAATGGTCACTTCTTAGTTGGAAAAGCACATAAAAGAATTACAATTTAAATTAAAACATTAGTTATGAAAATGACCATTTCCTAACAAACCCCTTTTCACTTCTATCCCCAATTATACAATAGTTTTTCAATCTCTCTCCTTTGGTGGATTACAAAGAAGCCATTTTGGTACCCCTTCTTTTTTATTTATTTTAAATAATATATAAAATTATTTTTTTATTTTTTTGGGTGATGTACATACCCAAATTAAGCCTTCAAATTCATTTGATCACATTCTCCTTACAATGGACAGTTTGAAAACTTTTATTATTAATATTGACAAATAAAGTCATCTTTTAAAAAAGGGACATTTTTTAAAGTTTAATGGAATTAAATTTCTTCCACATAATTTTAAAAAATTGAGTTAAATTGCTCCATATGGCCATAGCTTAAAGGTTTGACGACAATCATCAATGAGTGTTTAAGAGTGTTTTTGAAATAAGTGTTTTTATCCAAAGTATTTTGATAAAAAAAATGCTTAATGATAAATCAATTTATTATTTGCTTTTCATACTTAAAAAAAAAAAAAAAACTAATTATGAGTGTTTTTAAAATAATTAATATTTATTTAAAATCATTTTAAAATTAATAAATTATTCAAATAGACACCTCTAAATTTACTTGACTAGACACTTATAATTTTTCAAATTTCTTATTCTACCTCGTCCCTCGTCCCTCAATTTGAAAATGTGATTATTACAACAATCTAATCACTATTTAATTTTAGTGGGATTTACGCATTCATTATGGGAATGGAAATTATTTATTTATTAAGAAAATTGACAAGAATATGCACTTTCCAACCTTACCATTAATTTTAAAGTGAAACAATATATTAAAAAAAGGTGGATTATATTGTGTTATATATATATATATATATATATATATAAAAGAAAAGAAAAGGCACAAGCATTATAAGCCACTATGAAGGGTCCTAGTGCTTTAATAGAGTGAGTAAAGTACAATAATATATAATTTTAAAAAACTTAGTATGCTTGAGCATAGTTTCTTCCATGGGGGGAAATAGTTTAGATATAGTAATCTTTAATTTATTTTGATATTTGAAATAATTTCATCATTTTAAATTTGTGTATAATATTTTCAATATCTTTAAGACAAGAAGAAGCAACTATAATCGTTGCATAAATTTGAGATCTTTGATTATGTTTTATTTTACTTCAAACAATTTAATATATATCTTTAGTCGAAAATATCTCAAGATTTTAAGCAAAAGATTAAAAAAAATATATATTTAGTCCTCGTCACAGTTTCAAATCAAGTTTTTTTGACGGTTTGTTTAAGTTATATTTTAATCATTACTATAAATTCTTTAATAAAAAAAAGGCATTTACAAATTTAATAATTTTTTAATAATATTTATTAAAATATCAGTTGTAAAAATATTTGTAAATATAGTAAATTTTGATTAATCATTGATTAACATAGTAACAATTATTATATTTACAAATGTTTTTTAAAATTGATATTTTTATAAATATTGTATCAAAATCTGTCATCCAATAAAATTTCTCATAAAAAAAAAAATTAACTTCTATTTTTTTTTTAAATTTAGTATCAACCAAACACAAGATTTGCTGAGAGGGACAACATGAACTATTTTACAGTAAATTTTTTCTCTTTTGTTAATTCCAGTAACTTTTTGCGTACAACAACTTGTTTTTTTCCCTCTAAACATAGTCGATATGCTATTTTAATTAGCATCTTGGTCTTCAATGCGCTCATGAATTAAAACTTTTCAGACATAAGTTGCTAAATTAGAATTTTAAGAAACATGAAAGATTAAATCATAACTTTTTAAACGTTATAAATTGAAATGGAAATTAAACGGAAACGTTAGAGATCAAATGTACATTTAACCTAAAAAATTTATATACATAAGTTTAATTACAATCAAATTTTAAATAAACAATAAATTATGGTTTACTGGTTTATATATATCTCAATACCCTACTTCAAAGAGTAAAATATAACATTATAGAACATTGAACTCTCGATATTATTATTAAATCAACTTATTATTGAGTTACGTTAAATTTATTGTTATTTTCAATATTTTAAATTTCGACGTTTAACACAAACGTGGCAAACACTAGAAGGATTTAAAGAAAAATAAAATTGAATACAGCAGCACCACTCACTAACACAACGAATATTTTGCCAAATATCCAAGTGGAATATATCTACCATACTGTTTTTATTATCATATGAATGATTTAGCTTAATTATTTATTAATTCAATTTGAAAAAAATATCAAAGTGGAAATGTGGAATATATATTATCTTTAATTAATGATAGTCTTTTGTTAATTATACAGTACTAATGTAGATGATTTATGGATCTAAATGAGACCGCAAGTGGAGAAAACTATTGTGACAAAGAATTCCAGCACCATGATCATATATATAATTTTTAATGGAAGTGGAAACACACAAAGTGCTTTTTAAGTTTGAATAGTAGAAAAAAGGGAATTTGATAGAGCACTTAAAAATGTGTTTCCAATGTTAGGAATAAATTCAATAATTAATTAAATTAAATGTGTGTGCTATTTTAATTAACCAATTAAAGTGATCTATTAAAGTTTTAATAGGGTAATTAAATAATTCCATAGAATTATATATGTATAGATAGATATCATTTGATATTTTCAATTTGATGAGAAGTCAAATTGAAAATATGAAAACCTGTAATTTGTTTAGCAGTTATCTAATGGTGGGTTATAGTCTCAATTCCTTGTATTTTATCACGAAACTTCTTCCCCCATCTGTGGAGTTTTCTCTAAGTGATATTATAGAAGAATTGGAAGACCATAACTCTATTCCTACTTTCATCAATGGATTCAGGTACGCTCCCGCTTTTAATCTCTCTCGAATTAGTCATGGATTTCATCTAACATCCAAATCTAATAAAATTTTCTACAATATTTATAATTATACAATTTTTAAAAAATTATGGTAAATATAATAAATTATAAAACACATCGAACAATGATCATTACGATTCGTAAAGCGATACATATTATTTATCACATTTATAGTCAATGAGTGATAACTTTTTTTTTTCCAAAAATTATAAATAAGTATTATAGAGAATTTTGTTCCACGAAAATTTCTTTAAAAAGAATAAAAGGCACTTGGTTCATGGAATTAGATATTCTTCATTTGGTGAAGCTTATGGTCCCTTCAACCACCCATTCGAGCATATATAGAAGTAAACTTCAATAATATATGCAAATAGAAACAAAACAAACTAAAGTAGATGTGATTTGGGTTACTTTATTAAGTGATTCATTTCCTCTAGCACTTGGTCACATCATAATTATTTCATAACTTTTTTTTTAATATTAAATTAAATTAAAAAAGAGGAGACTCAAACCTTCGACCTTATATAACTCGTGTTGGCATAATTATTTCATAAACTTAGAGGAAAAAAAAAGTGAATTGAAAAGATTATTTTAATCTTATATCAGTACACATTCTTGAAATCTTTAACCTTTAATTATTTGTATTATCCTTTCAATATTTCGTATAGCAACCAAAATTGACATTTTTTTAATCTCTTCTTCTTCGTAAGAGGAGGGGGATTTTAACCAGGGTAAAATTTGTAGTTTCAGGAGTGATTTTTTTACCAATCTATCATATATGATTTGTGCCTTTAAAATTAAGTTTAATGTGGAGGATTTTTTCACTGCACCTTTAAATTGCATGCCTTTTGTCACAAAGTGTAAGCAGAGAAGAAATTGGGCAATCTAAATATTTTTTTTTAGATATTACATCAAATTAGAGGAGGGGTAACTCGAACCTTCAATAAAAAGAGTAGGTGTCTGATAGGGCCGTTCCTAAGGCAGTAGGGGCTCAGTGCGAAAATAAGATTTTAGACCCCTATTATATAATTTTAAATATATACTAAATTAAAAAAAAAATACATAAACAAATATAACATCATTAACTTCAATCAACCAATAAATATTAAACCAAATAATATAATTCAAAGTTTTATTTAAAAATTGACATTCTTTTTGAATATTTAGATGCAAAATGATGTATTAAATTTTACATATCAATGTCATCTAAAAGTTTCACTTTCAATTGATATCAAAATCAATCCATTGAATCTCTCTAAATAAGATTTTAACAACTTCGACTTTGAAAAACTTCTTTCAGCCGAGGCAACTGTAATAGGAATCGTCAATAAAATTCTTTCAAACAATTTAATATGCTTGTTGCTCCAGTTTTTTCATTTTATAAGAGTTCTCTAAGCAATTTCAGTTTATATATACAAATCATTCCCATTAATATTACCATATACTGCCCATATTTCAAAAGAGTTGTTTTATAAATGGGTGCGACGAGATTTCAAATCCCAGTCATCCAAATATTTTAGTTTCTCATAACTAAACAAAAACCCAAAAATACTTTAACATCCTTCATATTGCTCAAATCTCCGAGTCAATGAGACAATAGATTAATCAACTATGTACATAAAATAATACACTCTAAAAGTTTTTTCTCTCTTTTTTTAGGTTTCTCAAATCTAGATGGATATTTCTTGAAGACATATTTATACTTTATCTGCAATTAAAATAAAAATTATTTGATGTAAATTGCAATTAACTCTAAAATTAATAACCTAACAAAAAAAAATATAGATTAAAAAATAGATAAAGACGAAGATTTAGAAAAGTGAACATACCGTGAGTTGAATCGAATCGAGTTGAAGTTTTTTCAAGTACTATAATGCATTGTAGATGAAGAAAATTGATAAACTAAAAAATTAGAGAGAGAGAGTAAAGTGGTTGGAATGACTGACCCATTTTACCTTTTATTATAAATTAGAAATTGCATTCTTCCATATTGGAAAAAAAAAAAAAGTAAAAGAACATCCAAATAGACGTAACTAATGTGTTTAAAATTTAAAAGAGAAAAACTAAAGAGGAAAAAAGAAAGAGAAGATGGGGCTCTAAATTTTAAGGGCCGTGAATACACATATCAAGAGCCGACCCTGATGTCTGACCAGTTGAGCTTTGTGGTCTAAAGTTGAAAAAGATAGAACTCCAATAGCTTTATATATGCATCATTTTGTGGGTTGGTATTGATGGGATTGTTTCTAGCTGCTTCTTGACTTGAGTACTGGTAGAAGATAAAATGGGAATGCTTTGTCATTATCTTTATCCATATACTGTCTCAAATTCTTAAGCAAGCACAGTAGTTGCAGACAAGATTTTACTTAAAAATTTGGTTTTTGCAATGCAACCTTGGCATTAACAACAGTTATGGTAGGGCCATATTAATAATCCAAACGACAAAGCATCATGAAGACCTTGAACAAGAGCTTTACCCTCAGCTTGTAAAGGAGAGAAGCAGCATCCTCGTCTATCACTCTTCACAACGATTGTCAGATCTAAAAGAGATCGACCTCCTTCTAGGCAGCATCACCCTCTAGCAAATTCAGGGGAGACCTGAATCGCCGAAGGAGTCCTCACACTAGAAGTCTTAGGGATAGCCCTAAAACTTAAACATTTCTTTCGTTTAAAAACACATTTAAACACTTCTAAAAATTATCTCAACTGATGTGGATGAAGGTATTTTATAGAAATTGATTTGACCGTAACCAAATAATTTAGGGCTTGTTTGGTAACCTTCTAGATTTCTCTTTTACCATTTTTAAAAAAATAGAGTTGTTTGGTAATTCTTCTTGTTTCTTGTTTATCTTTTTTTTTTAGAAACCCTTCCCAAAATTGTATAGAAATTTTAGAAACAACAAATTCTAGTTTCTTGTTTCTCTTTATCGTTTCCAATTTTTTTTTCAATATATTAATATATTGTTACTTTGTCCCGTTTTGACTTTAAAATATAATATACATATCAAAAAATGAAATTGATATAGTATTTTTGAATAATTTATTTTAAAAATTAATTTTGACAAAATTTTATTTTTGAAGAAAAAAAAGAAAAAAAAAAAGAAACAGTTATCAAATATGTTTCTTTTTTTTTCCTTCCAAGAAACAGAAAATAAGAAAAAGTTATTAAACGTATATCTCTCTTTCTATTAAAAAAGAAAAAAGAAATAAGAAATAGAAACTTGAAAGATTACCAAACGAGATCTTATTAACTTGAATACAAGTTTTGTTTCGAAATCTCACATGTGTAATCTTCTCTTCCCAAACAAGACAAGGACCTCCAATAATTATCAACAATTTCCGACAAGATCTCTTAATACTGCAATAATCTATTCCATATCCAAGTACCACCAGTAACTGATTCCAGCAGGGACAATAGCTGGTGCTTAATATCTCAAGTCAAAAGGACACAAATATTGACCGATTAAATTCTCATTGAGATTTCCAAACTTGACTAGGAAAAATACATTTGAACATTTAGGGGGTGTTTGGTTGGGGAATGGGTTTGTGATGTCTGAGTTATTGATGTTTGGCAATATGTTGGATGGTAATGTGTTGTCTAGGTTCGAGATGTCTGTGTTTGGATTGTATGGGAATAGGATTGAGATGCCTTGGAATATAAAAGTGGTGTTTGGTATGTATGAATGGGATTTGTTGATTGGATGTATTTAGGTGCTTTTAATTATTATTTAATATTTAATAGGTTATTTATTTGTTTCAATATTTTAATGTACTAAAATATATTAAATTTAATAATTCCAATTGAATATTTTTTCAAAAATTAATTACATAAAAATACTTACAAACAAATTATTCATTTAATTTAGTTTTCAATAAGCATAAAAATATAACATCTAGTAAAATTTTACTTATATATATAATCTTAATTAAAGTTTTAATTATAAAAAGTTGTATTTTTTTTTTTTGGGGTATATATCAATTATTCATTCTCTCGTTCTCTATGATGCAAGAAATAAAATCAAACATTTTAGACCCATTGAAAATAATTTGCACAGTAAAGATTTTTTTAGGCAAATGAATGAAAAGGGGAGAGCGGGAAAATAAAATTCGAAAGAGAGGGAAAATAAAATTCGAAAGAGAGGGAAAATAAAATTGGGATGAGAGGGAAAAAGATAGGAGAAAAATTGGGAAGAGAGAGATTAATAGATAAGGAAGTCAAATGGGAATCCTAAGCCATTACCAACAGTAAAAAGGGAAATTGAAGTCTTTCCCTACAGTAAATTAATGATGAACCAAACATTGGATGGGCTTCTGAAGCCCATTCCCACCCTCAGAACTCTTGAAACAAACAGGCCCTTAAAGTTTGAAAGAACCGTTCATAAATTTTATCCTTCTACCACATATACTAATTCTATTAAAATTATTAACCTAAACATCACTCAATTAATTAGGCGTCAATACTCGCATCCATCAATTTGAAGGTTGTGTCTCCCCTTCTCAAATTTGATATAAGTTAAAAGAAAAAATATCCTTCTATCACAACAAAAGTCGGAGAAGTTTTGGTCGGTTTCTAGCTGTTACAAATGGACATAAAAATTTGGTACATATTCAATTTCTCATATTGCCATGTAATTTTGTACATTCTATTGGAAACAGAAAAGTTGAAAGCAACAATCCCAATCCCATAACATTTTTAGTTTTCAATAAGACATGAATATCATTATCTGTTTTCTTGTTCAATTGTTACTATAATTTTAATAATAAAAAAAAAGTAGGAATCTAATGAAAAAAGGATCTGGAAGAATTTGGCAGAAACTCATAAAAAAATAATTATTAAATATTATACTGTCTTATATACAGCAAAAATTAATGTAAAGTCTAAAAGAAGAAAGAAGAAAGAATGAGGGAATTAGCTATCTATGGGAAAAATAGAATGAGAGCACTCAACTTGCACTAAGTAATCAAACCCCAGTGTTAATATTTTGGAAGGGGATGAAAAACATAAATTTATATAATCCATGTGAACAAAATTTCAACTCAAATCATTGTCCCTTGTACCTGCAACAACTTTACGATGTCGTCTAGACCTCCTCTCGCGGCTACGCTTAGGGGAAGCCTTCCTTGGTAAACTTGAATCTCTTTCTGATGACGTTTCGTTTTCAATTTGTGTATCAATAATTACAGAAGGTAGGAGAGGAGGAGGTGGTGGAGGATGGACTGGAACGAAAACAGGAGCAGCCAAGCGTTTGAGTACGTCTCTGTGGTATTTCTACAAAGTAAAACACGGTACACAATCAGAAACTTAGAAGTTGAAGAAGATACTCATTGGTCTTTAATCTATAGTTTCATCAACTGCTACACTTTATAAAATTGCTTTACGACATCTAGAGTATACGATAAATGGTACATGGCGCGGTGCGATAAAAAAAAGGTTTTATATCTTCCAAATACATGCACAAAGATGCATGTTATTAACTAAAAACTCTTTTAAAATAAATAGTAATATAAAGATGGTAGAATTTTAATTCAAGCAAACACATAAATATAAGATGTAAAAAATTACCTGAATAACAAAATTGCGCCTCTCACAGTCCAAGAACATATTGACTGTCCAATTTGTCTTTGCCATGATTTTGTCCCTCACTGTAGAAAAACTAAGTTGATCTCTTGACGTAAAACGATCGACTTCATTGTACCATTGACAACTAAACAAATTGCTAATAGGTACGTGCTCCCTTATTACCACACATCCCTCAGGAACATCTGCAGAATATCCAAAATTGAGAACCTCATGAATGAGCTTAACTTATTATTTTCTTTTTGGGACGGGGTTGAGGGTAACTGAACCATACCGCTTGTGATGGGAAGCTTGGCCTCAGAGTATGGAGTCAGACCTTCCTTTACATAAAAGTCAATCTGAAAGTCAATAGAAGCATTACTGTACTTTCCGGCAGCTTTATTTGCCTCAGCTTCCACGAACACATCAAAGCGTTTGTAATGTCTAGAAATTGCAAATGTAGCATTCTTTCTCCACAAGAACCTGAAATGGTGATCATTTGGGAAGGTGATAAAAATAGTAAGACGAGAATATACACGTAGTTGCTCCAAGAATTGTAAGACTAAACACAAATAAGAGACAGAAGGCAGAGATAATGTAGACTTTCCAACTACTATGATGCTACTAAAAGGTAAACTAGCAGTTTTTTAATTATTATTATTATACTAAACAGGTTTACATATGTTCAGCATCGATCCAATAACACTTGTATGTGAAACTTTGACGCCGAGCTTATTTTTTTTCCACCAAGAATTGAACAGGCAACCAACTGTAACATGATTTAATGAAACTAATGGAGACGGGTACAACTTAGATCTTTCATTATCATTGAAAGAAAGTATATCACTTTATGATTTTCCCTTAATACATCTCCATTTAGCATTAACCACAGAAGTTGAAGTCAGACCATCTGGAGAAAATTATTTTCAAAGGGCACCATATAGAAAGACAAAAAGAAAAATTTATACTCAAGTATTATCCTGGCTCAACAGCCAAATTAGAAGACCGTGAGTGATTTTCATTTTGAACAATAAATATTGAACATCTCATCCACAATACAGGGTCAAATGACATTTAAACTATATTGAGTCAAAGATCAAGATAATCTAACGCCTTTTAATGCAATTGGGAGCAGCTGAATCTTGAACAAGATTTAGTCCAAACAATATATTACATGATTAACAATGTCTTGACATTGAAAGAAATTTCAGTACAAGTAGATGATGAATAAAAGATAAAATCCATACAAGAAAATTGGATATTTCTGTTTTGACTCGGTATGAGGAATTAAGATGATAGAAGTATTTAGTAATGCCATCACAAAATTCAACTGACATAAGCTATAAGTGAAGAAAACCCCGAATAGTCTTACAAAGTAAAGGAACCCTGAAACACCTATAAAATTCAGGGATAATCAGATGTACCTTTCAAGAATTTGGTATGGGTCCACAACTAGCTCAAGTTTTCCATCAATCCAGAGGGAATATCGAGAATTAGGAAACAATCTGTGCACTAAAAGTTTTGGTATCTGCAATACGAAAAAAAATGGGCCAAAAGATTCATCAAGTTACAGTTCCTTTATCTTAATTTCAAGCACAAAGCAGCATTGAAATGATCATGATGAACAAAGTCTCTCTATCTCTACTCAAGCAGATGCATTAATGATTATATTGTTCACTATTTAAAAGATTGCCCCCCAACACTATATCAAACAAGAAGAAAAGGCCCACAATCATATCCTACATTTTTAAAACATTCATATAAACAACCTCAAGATGGAAGAAGCTTTGAAAGCACAACACTCATGGATCACCCGGCTATGTAAAATTCTCACACAATATGAAATTACTATACGAACTAAAATTTAGAAGATTACTTTTCCATTACGTCTTGCGTCCTTGTAAGGCAAGTTATGAACAACAACAATTCTCCACAATCCAATTTTGTTACTGCTTTTTAGGACGCCTGTTTCCTTCAATGATGCTTCTGTTTCTTCATCAATAAACAAGTAGAAACAAACAGTTTTCTTGGCATATTCACTAATATTCTTTGGCTGATTTATATCATCAAAATTTCCTGAAGAACAATGATTAATTTGATGAGCAAGAGTCACATATGTTAAAAGTTAAAATTAAATTGCAAAATGTCGTACCAAATATTGCAGATGCAACAACCACACCATGACACCGATCCATTTCATCTAGGTTGCCCTCATTGATATCAAAACCTGTGCCGAGACCAGGTGTGACTCCTCTGACAAACCTATCAGCAAGCATACATATCTCAAATCACATAATGCCAACATATGAGAAAAATGATATTACTATTTATCATCAATTCCTTAAAGCACAATTAACTACAAAGGAATGGTTAGTGACATAAAATATCATATGTACAACCCTCACCACATTTGTTTTTATCGAGGTTTTCATTAAAAAAGGAAGTACCAAAGAGGGTGATAAGAAATCAACCCGAACCAACGGATTACAATTTAAATTTTTTTCAGTTGGTGACAATCAAAGTTACAAAAGTTTTTGGAAAGAGAAGAAAGCAACTGACACTTTAAACTCAATTAAATCCCAGATTTTATTCACAGTTGTTGCCTTGTTATAAGAAATCCTGTGATTTCTCTCAGACCAAATTTCCCTCATATGAAATATACAACCCTACCCTCACATACACACGGAAAATATACATAATACAATTCTCACATTAACACAGCTGATGTCCCCAAAAAAACTAACAAAATGAAGGAGACAAAAAACTAACCCACAGCGCACACTCATTGATTCTCTTATATCAAATGAATCTGTCCTCTGCGCTAAAGTAGGATATCCACCAAAGTCTGAACCTCCAAATTCTGTCACCCTACTTAAATCTTGCTCATAAATATATTCCAATTTTTTTAGAACAGGAGAATCTGATGAGACATTTGGCATCAAGGATATAGCTTCTTCCACAGGAAGGTAACATACTGGACATGCTGAAGCAAAAAAAAAGAAAATTCTTAGCAAAGATGCAAAAAATTAGAATGCATTGGTGCCCACATAATATGTTGAACTTGGAAAAGTGCTCGGGTAATTTAAATAGTTATTTCATGATTGAGAATGAAACTTACGCCTTGGACCAGTTCTCTTTTTATCTGCAGGTGGGGGAGGCATAGCAAACTTATTACATGGATGCCCTGCAGGAAGAGTATAACCACGGAAAACTGCTGGAGGAGGAGGGGGAGGTAATGCAAATGGAATCTCGTCTGTTGTCTTTGTCAAAGAATTATTAATATGAATAACATTTGTAAGTGGAGGTTCCTTATAAACTATAACCGTACTCTGGTTAAGAGTAACACGCCGCATGGGCTGTTCTGCTCGAGTATCCTCACCTAGAGAAGCACAATCAAAATTAAATCTGTCGGTTTTCCATAAAATATATAACAGCATTTGTCAAAGAGTAAATGAAGCAATAGGATATGCAAACATTGCAATATCATAAAAGACCAGCATTAATTAAAAAAAAGCCCGAGTAGAGTTATGAAATTATGATGTGATTTCAAGCATCTGAATTATAATATCAACACAAATATGAGAAAGTAATCTGCTATTATCAGAAAAAAAACAGATAGTACTGTCACTCAAATGTAATTCAATATCATCACAAACATCATATCACACGAATGCCTCGATCCACTGATCTCTTCCCACATTTTAATAAACTGAACAAAAGTAAAATGTCCCAGAAAAGAAGGCTGGCAGCCCATGATCAATACCCAAAAAAAAAAAAAAAATTTACCTCAAATTCTCAACTCAAAACCAAAACACAACCAATTATATACCTTAAATAACTAGAGATTCAAAATTCCAGTAGCCGCTAACGACTAAAGAACTAAAACAATTGATAAAGATAAACAGGAGTGAGACTCAAACCTTTGCCAACATACAAAACCCAGAGGAAAACCGCAGCAGAAACAACACAAAGAAGCAGCATTCCAACCTTCCTTCTATTAAGTAATTTGCAGATCCAATAAAACAAATTATCCTTTTCCTTCGACATTTTCGATGGCTTACGCGTCGTTTGGATCGGCGAAACTCCGTTATGAAGCTGTTTATCCAATGCCCCGTAACTCCCAGAGCGAAGTCCCAATGACCCACCAGTCATTGTTTCGCCCAATTAACATATGCCTTATGAAACTGCATACCCTTTTCAAAACAATCCCTTTCCTTTTCACTTAGAAACTCTAAAAAAGCTCAGAAATTTCAACAACCCACTTCACAATCTGTCTCTGTCTATCAATCAATTCTCTTTCTGGGAATCAAAATGTAGTTCAAAATTTCACCCTGACACCACTACTTGTACCAAACAAAAAACAAAAAGAAAAAAACTCTGGGTATGGAATCAAATCTATCTATCAATCAATCTATTTCCCCAAAAGAAACAAAATACTAATCTTCTAGGGAAAAAGATGAAAAAACACAAAGTTTTATAAGAAAAAGAGAATTTTGTTGGCCAAAAAGGTATTAGAAACAGATAGAGATAAGAGGATGAATCTAGGTTTCGTGAAATTGAGGATTATCTCAGATCAAAAGATGAGATTAATCAAAGTTTTTCCAATTCTATTTCAAAAAAATTTGTTTGTTGAGATCAAGTAGTTGAATATTCATCGAATATTTATAATTATTTTTTTTTTGTTTTTTACAAAATTCAATATAATCAGTTTTTTCGTAAAAACGAAAAGGGAATTTTTTAATTTTTGGAAGGAATTTTATTGATAGGCTGATTTGGGCCATGTGGGCGACGTTATAAAATCATTCAATGACACCTCACCTGCCGGTGTACGCTAACATCGTGCTACATCAGAGGTTAACATCTGTACTATTTATTTGACATTTACTCTCGTCATATTTACTTACATTAATACGGTCGTTGAATCATATGAGTATAATTGCCAACACGAGCATAACTCGAGTGGTTAAACACCTATTCTCTTCTAATAAAATTGAAGGTTCGAGTCTCTCCTCCCTAATTTAATATAATATCTAAAAAAAATGATATGGTATAATTTTTAGTACATCATATAAGATTTTTTCATGTTGTTTTTATGGAAATTATTACTTATAAAGTATAATTTTTAAAAATTTAGTTGAATGAGATATTATTTCTATTATTTATTTTTAATATTTATTATTTTAACTTTTATTTTAGGTTGTATAATCAGTGACGGATCCAGGATTTAAGTTGGCACACAGTAGAATTGCAACTTATAAAAATCGTCAAATCGATAGAAACTGAATAAAAAAATGACTCAAACTTATAGAAATCAATACCTTAAAACACCTATGTATTCAAAACCGATTCGACACATTGGCGGTTCATTTTCAAATTGCAATTTTTTTTCTTTTTAATTTGTTTAGTGTCGATTTTGTTTGAAACTGTCATAAACCGAACTAAAAAAACCACCTAATACGAAATACATGCAAATATGTAATAATTTATTATAATATTAATAACTACAAATATAAAATCTATATATTCATCGTTGGTATTTAATTTGGTGAAAATTAAGTCAAGTAAATTTTAAAATATTTAGTTTTTTTGGTTAAAAATAATTTCATATTAATAATTATATAAAGATAGATAGATAAAAAAAAATGTAAATTGTTATTGGAAATGATATTAATAATATATTAAAATTAAAAATTAAAAATTAAAATTAAAATGATTTTGATTTTGAAAAAAGATGATAAATATATTAAACTATTTTATTTATATGAAATTAAAACATAATTTAAAAGATATATACATATATATCTATCTATAATCTATAATATCTCTAAAAGGGGCTTAAAGGGAGAAACTTTGGAATTCCCTTTTTGCCCCTTTTTAATCCTAAATCATTTAATTTCATAGGGTATATTTTAGATTTTAACTTAATTAGGTAAGGTTAATTCAAAATGTTTACTTATATTCTTCGTAAATTGTGAAGGAGTTATTTTAGTGCATGAACATAATTTATTTTTTATTTTTATGTTTAATTTTTTCAATAATCTATTTTTAATACTTAATATTAGATACATGAATTTTGCCTCGACTATTGCAATAGTTTTCATATGACATTTAAAAGACAAAACTCTTTGATTATTAAATTAAATTAATTGAATATATTATTTAATTCACAACTATAAATATATATTCATTTTTTTTCCATGAACAACCAACACGTCCCACTAAGAATTGACAAAATATCTTTTCAGTAAAATATTGATTAACAACTTTGAAAGGGCTTCAATGGAGTTAAAATTGTGATGCTAAGAAAAGATAAAGTTAAAGCGTGGAGAAAAGTAGTAGCAAATGGGAAATTCAAATTTTGAAGGTGATTTTTTTAGTTATAGAGATAATACATTATATTTGTATCTCTTATATATTATTTTGAGTATTTAAAGTTTTGTACATTGAGTTCGAATAATTCAATACAACGTGTTTGTATTTGAGTTTGAGAGGAAATGAAGATTGTGACGACATCCACACCATCTCACACTCAATATATTGCCTGTGCCGATGAAGAAATCAAGAGAGGATAAAATTTTGATCCGCTCTACAAAACCACATTTCTTTCCAAAATCGAAGAGTGAAGCCGCATTGGATGTGAGTTTAAGATCAGTTACGTCTTCTACCTGGATTGTTTTTTTTAACAAACTACCCAGATTTTATGGTCACGTTTTTAGACTTTTAAAGTTGTAGATATGATCTAGGTGAGGCACTAATTTCTTTGCCATTCGAATCGGGTTGATTAAGCCAGGCCGGAAAAGTAAACAAATGAAATGAACGTTTTGGTACTTTGAAACACCATCAACAACGAGCAACTCGCAGATTAATGGATGATAAAATAATGAGTGAGATCAAATGTTAGTTTAGTAGTCATCTTGCTTAATACATGGAAGACGTTTGACGGGAAGGGTGTTGGCGTTGTGGGTGAAAGAAGAGGACAATGAGAGAATGAATGATATATTTTATTTATTTAAAAATTAAAGAAACATATATAAATTGAATAAAACCTTTCTCAATACTCTAATATCTAACTTTCCATTATATATTAACAGGAAGAAGAAAAAAAATCACATAGAGACTTAAAATTTAGGAATCAAAATTGGTGTTTTTTTTAAACGTAATAATTAAATCGTAACCCAAATCAAATTTGAAGAATACTTTTTCATTATATGTTTTGTAGGAAATATTATTTCATTCATTATTAGTCTGTTTGAATTTATTCTACATTATAATATATTATTTTGAATTAGTGGATATTTTAGATATTTTATAATATTACAAATTTTAGAAAACAACAAAATATTAAAAAAAAAAAAAAAATTGTTAAGAAAGTTATATTATTCAAAAGTTTATAAAATTAAATATAAACTTATTCATATTAAATTATATAAATAAAAAAAAACATATAAAACATTTAATAAAACACCACGTGCAACGCACGTACTATTGACTAGTATATAATAAATGGATAAAGAATGGCATAACTAAAAACAATAAGAAATAATTGCAAGAAAAGCTTGTTGTGAGTCGAACTTAAAAGGCTTTATGTAGAAAGACTACCCTCTAGCCAACGAACCAACGTGAAGTTCCTAGTGTCATGATATCTTTTTAATATATTTGTCTACAAATCCGGGGCACATTTATTTTTAATTTTAATTCATATATATTTTTTAATTTATCTACATATCAAGGGGTGACACGTGCCCCCTGGTCCTACTGTAGATCCGTCCCTGTGTATAATTATCTTTTAAATGATTTTTTTTTAATAATTTATTGACTTGATTTTAATCAATAATTGAATAATAAATTTGACCCAAAGTAACTGACATCAATGAAATATATATTTTACATTTTTTTTTCTTTCATTAGTATTGTGTCATGTGAATTTAATACTAATAAAAATAAATAGTGTGGCCTAGGCCTACTAATTTCAACTATTGTTATTATTATTTATTTATTTAGGAGAGTATATATGGAAATAATATAAATCTGGTCTGGATTTATATTTTGTATGAAATTTTAATAATTCTGATTATTTCATTTTATATTTTTTTATTTCCCTATTTTGATAAAGTTAATTGATTTCTATTTAAATCTTATCTTATTAAATAATAGATCAATTATAGTATCATTAAAATTTAATAATTCATTTTCAGTTAATTTGTTTGTAAAATATCAAATTTATGAGCAGAATTAATAATAGATAAGCTTTTTAACCTATTCAAAGATAGATCAATTACCTTATCATTAAATTTTGAGAAAACCTAATATTCTTCTCTCATTTTAAATTAATTTATTGATAAATAGCATTTTTAAGAATATGTTTGATAATTATCTTATTGATTATCTGTTTTAAAACAAAGGGTAATATGTAACATCAAATATATGACTCGATAATTATATTTTTAAAATCTTAAATAAAATTTAAAACAAAATATTAAAAAAAATAAATTATATGGCAATGGTCTATTATTGTGAGCCAACCATATTACCGAAAATAAATTATATATATTTATATTTGTATTTAAAAAAGATATATCGTCGGCACCGATCATCAGGAAGGTGTTTGAGAAAAGTCCTGTGAGAAAATTCCAAGGTTAAAGTTATGTGGCGTTAAAGGTTAAAAAAAATGCAGGCTTCAGCATCAAAGATAGCTTAGGCGGCCATGGAGGAGTGATTGTTTTGTTTTTGGAGTTGAGGGTTAGTATTCGACTTGATGGTAGCGACTAGATGCAACGGTTTTATACATGTTTATTCTACATTTGTCTCATGATTTAATTATAATAAAAAAAAAGCATGACATATGAGTGTGTTTTGTCGCATAAGTTGTCTTGTTAAAACTAGATGTAAACTTTATTATTGGTACTTTTATATTAAATTTTTTCAGTTATTGATTATAGAATTGAAATATATGATAAATGTTTAATGAATACATATTTCAATTTTATTATACTAATTAATTGAGGGGTGTGATTCGTATTTTTATAAACTTAAAATTATTTTTTACAATTATCCCTAAAACATTATTGATAAAAGTGCTTCTATACTTTCATGTTTTATGATTGGAATAAATTCACAAAACTTAAAATTAGGGTCATTTATGTAAATATACAATGGAAGGGCATTTTTCTTTATTCTTTTTATCAATCGAGTTAAAAAGCGTCTTCATGTCGTCTTGTTGTCATCGTCCCCCAAAAGTTGCTTTTTATCATCTATTAAGCTATGGGTTGGTTATTCTCGTTTTTTAAGATATAAGTTTTTCTAGGAATTTCATTTTCTTGAATTTTTTATGTTCAAGTCTAAAATGATTTTTTATATATATATTTTTAGGGAAATTTCATTAGGTAGTAAAATTTTCTGCAATATTTATAAATATAACATTTTTAAAAAGTATTTACAAATATATCAGTTTTTTAAAAAGTCTCATTCATGTGAATAAGAGAAATCAGTAATAACTTATAAGATAATCAGTGATAACTATTAGATAATCGATTATTCATGCACAAAATATCAGGATATCGGCAAAATCAGTGATTACTTATAAGGACATCACTGATTACTCATGCAAATATAGTGGCAATTTTGTAATATTTTAGGAGCGAATTTGAGTTTTTTTTTTGCTATTTTTGCAAATAAATTTTTTACTGCTATTTTTGCAAATATTGGACTTAATTTTGCTATTTTTGCAAGAGCCCTATTTTTTAATTCCCAAGGTACAAGTTTATGTCGATTAAAAAAATAAAAAATAAAAAACTAAAACTCAAGGGTCAGGCTAAAGAAATTATTTCTATTAAACCCAAAATTAAATAAATATAAAATACACGTCTAATAATTACATCTATGACCCTAAATTATTGATTTTTTCCCACAATATCACATTCTTCTTTCCCTTTCTTCTCTCCACATCTCTACTTCACTCTTTGAGCTAAAGCTTAATCACATCCTAACTAAAGACAGGTTATTCACTCATAATGTGATGTGACTCTTTGTCACATAATTTGATTAATTACACCTCAAGAATACCCCAATCTATTAACTCTATCTTAAAGGAATCTAAATAATGTATAATTTTAATTAACTTGAAGTTAGTAGTTTCCTGTCCTAATTTAGATTAAACTATCATCTCATAAAGAGGCCCACCATAAATTGAGGTACACATTGTTCACTTGATTTATTAAACCTTATATGTTTCTTTTAAGTCACTTGATTTTATAGTTAGAGTTCTTTAAATAAACATCAAACTCATGCTAGTTGAACCGCTAAACAACTTTTCATTAATTTATAGATTGGAGTAAGATCTTAACAATATATTTTGCATCTTAGAACCTACAAAAAGTGGCCATTTTAGCCCAATTGACAATTTTTTAGACCTAGTTGACTATTATTTTTCTAAAAATGAGTAATTAAAAAAATGTATATGTATTTTTTTTTTTGAATTATATCTATTATTTTACATTAATATTACGCATCTTTGCTATATACATTGAATAAATTTATTAATCATTTTTAGTAAAGTTATTTTTAAATATTATAATATAGTTAAAAAAAATTAAAAGCTAAGATTAACACAAAAACTCTTTCTCCAAATGAGTTTTTGTAACGGCCCATTTTCTAGGTAAGAATTTCTTTATTTAAATATTATGGAGTTATAGTATTTTAAATGATGAAATTAAAAGAAATTGGAATTTATTAATTAATTCTTATTTTTTTTAGGAATTAATTAATTTAAAGAATTTTGGTTTTATGGAAAAGAAAGAAGGGAAAGTTTAATTAAAAAAAAAAAGGAGAACGTGAAAACCCTCATCAGAACGTGGAATTAGAAGCAACAGAGAAAAAAAAGATAGATTTTCTCTCCATCTCCTTCTTCCTCTTTGCCGCTACCCTTCAAGGGTCATTGGGCTTGTTGTTGATCAATTTTTCTACCGTTCTTTGTATTTCTAGGTGTGATTTTGGCGGTCTTTGATTTTTGGAGGAGAATTGGAATCTGTGGAACGAATTTCTGAATTTTTCAAGAAGAGGTAAAGTAAATTTCTCTTTTTGAATTTCAGATTTCAGTTCCAAATACATTCTTTAATGAAACCCTTGGTCAAATTCTTGAATCCTTTTCTCTTCTTCCCAATTAAACTTCCCTATTTCTCGAATTCTCCAAACCCTAGAAAACCTAATCTTTTCATAGAATGAAAGTGGCCCTAACGATTCGATTCTAGCCAAACGAGACGCCGGAAGACCCCCCATGGACGTGTTGTTACTGTCATAATACCAACAGCAGCCCCCACAGTTTGCTGATGCAAAACGGGCACGAAACGGCTCAATAGGGGCTATTCGTGCCGCTTTTCCGTCTCATGTCGATCCTTGTCATTTGATTTATGTTTTTAGATAAATTAAAATAGGCTTTGAACGTTTTAGATGACGTTTTCAGGTTCTTGAAGTCCTTGGAAAGGAAGACTTTGTTCTTGAAATTTTAAACTTGAAAGGTGAGTAGAATTTGTTTAAGGTTAATTAAATTCATGTTTTGTTTTAATTATTGTTAGTAATTATTGGGCATTAATAAGATGTTCTAAGCATGTTTAATATGGTTATGGGGCTGTTTTATAAAAGTTGCAGAAATTAATTTGTAAAACATAAAAATTGGATTTAAGGCATGTTAATTGGGTGTTTTGCCTCTTTATGTTATGCAACTAATTTGGAGTTAATTATGGACTATTATATGATGTTTAAGACCACTTCATTTGAGTTCTAAGGCCCCTAAAGGTTGCTGGTTTTTATGAGAAAAGTTGCATGCTTAGTGCTCAATAGGAAGAAAACTAGCCTAGCCCTTTCTAGTTTTATAAATTAGAATTGTATTGAGTTCTGGGTTATTTTCAGGTGATGTTAAATATTTTTGGAAGTGATAAAATAGGCGTTATCCCACCGATTTTTAGTTAGAATTTTAGTTTCATCCTAGTGTCCTAATTTAGAGTAAAACTACACTAGTTTTACTAGTTTTGCTCTTTTTAGTGGGAATTCTTTGGGTGATCGTTTTATGAGATCAACTTGATATTTTGGGTGATTTTTTATCATCCTAAGGTTAGGAAAGTGTGCATTTTCCAGAATTTAATATTTCCAAGTTTAAGCCACGTAAAAGTCGGTTTTGGGTAGAAACGTTATTTCTAGGCTAGAAACCGGAGTTAGGTTTGTCAAACATTCTGGTAGTGATGCTTTTAGGTAAATCATGTTGTTTTGGTGCCTTAAACAACATGGTTGGAGGTTCGCATTAAGTAGGGTCATACTTAAAGAAGAACATGTCGTTAAGGGGAAAATTATAGTTGTGCATGATGTAATTTCACTTAGCGGGGCAGGTTCATTCCATTTGATCAATGAGAAAGAATATACAAGTAGGTTCTCTTGTGTGTCTTGCAAACACATAAGAAAAATACCTCAAAAGGTTGAAATGTGGAAACACGTGTTTGATGCTTTTGAGCGAGAAACTCACTTTTGTTTGCGGACATTAGTTGAGTTAAGACATTGTGTAAATTTAGACTCTTTTAGAGTTGAGAGTACTTGCTGAA
This sequence comes from Gynostemma pentaphyllum, assembly GCA_028015215.1. Taxonomy (NCBI): domain Eukaryota; kingdom Viridiplantae; phylum Streptophyta; class Magnoliopsida; order Cucurbitales; family Cucurbitaceae; genus Gynostemma; species Gynostemma pentaphyllum. Next base: position 41,657,752 of record CM051346.1, on the reverse strand, counting down.
AGTTGTGAGGACGTTATGGACTTAAAGGATTCAGAGAAACTTCTCACGTCGTTACTTTTCTTTAAACATTTTCTACTCATTGGGCGAAGCCTCATGATGATACACATTTTTTTTCAAGTAAAAAGAAGAAGAAAACCGGTAACTGATGATGCTTCGTGATCGGTGGCTTGGTTGGAGTGGATTTACACCACCGGTAACTTTTATTTCCTTCTAATAGTGTCTAGTTGGGTTGACTCTGATTTTATTTGAGTTTTATCGTGTCTTGTAACACGTTTGGATTTTATTTGTTTTACTGAGTTGCATTTCTACTGGTTTATACTTTAAAACAATGAATTGAATTTTAGTATTTTAAATAAGTTCTATCGAACTGAGAACAATTTCATTTATAAAGCTGAAATAAATGAGTTTTCATTGAATTTATTGCTTCCGCTGTTAAATGTTGTTTATTTCATGTTTTGAGAATTTGGGGATGTTACAGTTTTGTATAAGAATTATGATTTGTTTATATCATATTAAATGAGAAGGGGAGATTCAACCCTTCGACAAGAGAGTATTAATGTCTAATGGTTTGAATTATATAGAGATTGACAACAATAATCAAGTCAACACACATAAATTTTTAAATTAAATTTTGTACTCATTTAATTAAAAATATTGCTTTAAGTTATAATAGGATATTAATATATGTGTTCATTTTATATTTAAGAAAAATACATGTAGATATCGTATTTTGCCCGGCTCAATTTCATTAAGAAATTTTAATTTCATTAAGAAATTTTAATTTCATTTGAAAATAGATTTAATTTGAAATTGATTTTAAATGATAAATTGAATTTTGATTTTAAAATTAATGTTTAATTAAAGTTTTCATGGTTTTTAAAAAAAAGATTTTTCATATTTAAAATTGGTGGATTTTTAACAAAATTATAAATGTCATTTGGTATAATTTTGGTTTAAATATTTTTAAAATTCAAATTTGATAAGAGAAGTTAATTTTGGAAAGAATAAATTTTGGTAGTAATTTAGGCTGATTTGTGACGAGGTAATTTGATTGATTGATGCAAATATGGAATGATTTACAAATCAAATGTTTATTTCCTTATTTTGCTATTCTATTAGTCTTTAAATATTCACATATCTTAGACCTAATGGATCACCCTCACCATCACTACGAACCAAGACCGTCTCTTTGCCTCCATAACCATCTCTTAGAAACCATCCTCAACACCACCCCTCACCTTCTCATAACATCTCACCTTACCATCTCATAAGCTCCTAACTTCCAACACCTCATTGCCTCCTAACCTCCTAGCCACCATTAGATCACAAGTCACAATTGCAAAGAAACCCTATAGAACCTATCTCGAATCCCTCTCTCTCATTTTCGTTGGTGTACTTGAGACTTTTCTTGCCCGTACTTCCATAACCCAAGCATTAAAAATCTCTATAATTCAGTGAATCTTACGAAAATATTATGATGGTCTCGCAGAAATAATTTTTCATTATCAAAGAGGAGTATTGTAGATCCAAATCATTTTTGTCCAGATACCACGGTTACCTGACATAAATCCATATTGTTGTAAGTTTTAATCTTTTCAAATTTACATTTTTTCTATAATTTCTATTTTTTATTTGTTTAACTTTTAGTAATTATCTCTTATTGTTATTTGTTTGGTTTGATTTTGTTATTGGATATTTGTGGTCAAATATTAAACTTTTAAAGTTTAAGAAATTGCAAGTTAAGAACCATTTTTGTTAAATAAGTGTTCTCTTCTTCTTAAATTTGTAGAGATCTCATAATTTAAAAAAAAACGTATAAAGAATTAAAATTTTGTTTTTTTATAAATTCCCTTTGTCTTTTAATTTATTTATTTTTACTTTCTTTGTTTGTTATTATTAAATGCAAGTTTAATTTGGATATGTATGTAAAAAATAAAAAATATGTTTCAATTGATTAAGAATTGGTATAAACATTATAGGTATATGTATATTTATTGGATTATGTTATTCTGTTGGTTAAAATATTGATTAAACACTTATAAACAAATATTATATTTCAAATTCTTATTATCTATTAAGAGTAAAATTGTATTTATAATTGTAAAAAATATAATTAATTAATTAGGACTAAATAATATGCTTGTTGGAATTTCGATAAGTGCACGAAAATCGTCACGTTTGTGAAGACTGAGTAATGTGCTTATCGGAGTTCTCATAAAAGTTTATCAAAACCTTAAAAAATATAGAATAGAAAAACTCTTAAAAAAACAATATTACATATATCATTTCAAGAATAAAAGAAAAGTAGTTTAAACAAACTTAAATATTATTTTTAAAAATAAAAGGAAAGTATTTTAAATAAAAATTAATAAAAATGTTTTAACATATAAATACAATTCCTATGATGGATTTTGAGAAGTAAAAAACCTCAATTTCTTAAGGTGGAATTTTCTTAAATTTCAATATTGTTTAATGAACGGTCGTAACACCGCTCATTTTAATCTTTATTGCTTACTTCATTTTTGAAGTTGAGAAATGATTAAATGAGACATTTGTTTTTATAAATTAAAATCAATTTTTTTTAACTATTTAATTTAAGGACCATCATTTTAAAAATAAGATAATATAAAGTAAAAATATGGTAACCATTTTAAAATGGGTGTTGTAGGGTGCTAACACTTTCCCTACACACAAACGACTCCCGAACCCAACTTGATTTTCGTAGACCATTATTATTTTTATTTAATTTGGTGATCAATCACACCCAAACATGGTTGATGGCGACTTCCATTTCATTTCCATATAAGAGACCTAATATTAAGGATGTCGGCCGCTCCGCGTTGCAATCACGTTGTGACAATACAAAATTACTTGTACAACTCCATTCTATTTAAAAAGATAAAAATGAGAGATTATGAGCTGTAAATGAAAATTGAGGTTCAAATAAAAAACCTTTACCATTGAAAATTGAGATCATAGTGCCTTCTTCCGCACCCATTTGAATCTTCATCTTCTCAGGGGTGGAGCCATAATTTTTTTTTTATGGGACAAAAAATACGTAGAACTAATTTTTATAAATAAAGGGAGGCAAAATAGATAAAATGATAGTAAAATTTCAATTTTTCAACTAAATTTTTTCAATTTTTACCTTTATTTTTTCAGTTTTTAAAAATTAAGGGGAGCAAAAATTATATAAAGCTAATATTAGGAAATAAAGTTGTAAAGTGGATAAATTATATTAAATTTTCAAATTTTCACTTAAAAAAAATCAAATTTTAATATGTAAAATTTTGTTTTTTTAAAAGTTTTGGGGGGGGGGATGGGGGGGCGTTTTGTATTGGGCTGTATTCAAAGTTTGATCATATCAATCAGTGACAAGTTTAAAAATAAGGAGTTGATAAGAGTAATTCTAATTATTTTTTAGATAGTGTAATTCTAATTATTTTTTAGATAGAATAATTCTAATTAATTGAAGGAAAAAAACAAATTTAATCGTTTTATTTCTAGCTCTCTCTTGCTATTTTTCCCTCGTCTATGAAGAGAAAACCTTGACAAATAAAGATATCTTGTCACAAAGGAGAGGATTCAAGGATCAATCAAATCATTGTCCAAAGTAAAAATACCAATAATGAAAATTCAGAGTTTTTTTTTAGGTATTATATTGGAAGACGGGAGATTTGAACTTTTGACCTTATAGAGTGAGTATATTCTTAATTGCTTAAACTATATTTAGGTTGACATATCGAAAGAGGTTTTTGTAGGTTATGATCTTGATAGAATGTCATCTTTTACTCCTTTATCATTCCATTTCCTTTTTTTATCAAATATAAATGTTTAAGTCATGATCATGGGTTGTCTATATTATTGGATTGAAAACAACAAGGCCCAGATCAACTGGGTTTTAGATTTCTTGACCCTTGATCAAAGTAATTGTCAAGCCCATGTAATTGGTGTATTATTTAAAAAAAATAAATAAAATAAGACCAGTTATTTCATGCTCAGTTCAATCTTTCATAAGATCGGTAATGATCCATGGATTCACTATTTATTATTATTTGAATTGTTAGTTGAGGAAAAAAAAAGGATTAATTTTGTGAAAATTTTAAAACTTGTTTTTTAAAATTATTTTATAGATGCTCTTTTGTAGTATTTTAATTTAAAACATTGTTTGGAAAGAGACATTTTATTTTATGAGTGTTAAAATTGTATTCTTATTATTATGAGATCTCATTAAAGTTTCATAAAAACATTATCACCAATAGTATTTTTAACATAATTTTAATGTTCAAACTTAACAACTCGTTATCAAATAATAAGTCTCAACTTATTAATCGTACCAAATGAAGACCCACAAGTTGTTATCCTCCCAAATAATCATGTTTCTCTAACAGTTATAACTTTCAAATGGACAAATATGATATCAAACTCATAATCAATAATTGAATTCTCCTTACAAACTTAGCTAAGAAATGAAGGCTTTGATGGAACCATTTGATGAATTAAATTACCTATACAAATAATTCCTATAATGCAGATAAGATAAGGATTTGACTTACTAACCAACTACCTTTAGATTTGAACATCACAATTGCTTGATTTTTTCTTTTTTCTTTTAGTAAACAATTGATTGATTTCAACCATGTGGATTAGGGAAGAGTATGATCATAGGTGTATAAGGAAAATGACACATCTTCATTGGTATGAGACCTTTTGGGTGAAACTAAAAGTAAAGTCGTACGGGTCTTAGCCCAAAGTGGACAATATCATACCAATCTGAAGATATGGAGGTCCGTTGTGGTATGAGAGTCATGCCTCGACCCTAATCATGTGGGTGGAATCCTCAAGGTGCTGAACAAAATGAGAAGCCTCGGAGACCCAATCCATGGTTGGCTCTATTAGACAGGCGGTGCGCTCAAGAGAAAAAGAGTTGGCCTGGATAGAGTGGATAGGTGGAGGGGAGGCTCGATGGATCTTTGTTCGAGGGGAAGATTGTTAAGGTGGGAATAAAATCCTCCATTGGTTAGGGAAGAGGATGATCATGGGTGTATAAAGGGAAGAGTACATTTCCATTGATACGAGACCTTTTGTTTGAAACCCAAAGTAAAGTCATGTGGGTCTTGACCAAAAATAAACAATATCATACCAATATGGAGATGTGGGGGTCTGTTATCTCCTAACAAAGTCATCAAACACGTCATGGTTTGAAGTTCAGAAATCACTGTGTACACAAATTCATTTGATATATTTTCGTGTAAACGTGTGGGGAAAAAAATCCATTATTTGGACGTTGGTGATGATATTTATTGAAATATTTTGTCAAATATTTAGTTTGACATTTGAATTTGGTGAATACTCTTACCAAAAAAATCGTATCTTTATCTTGAATCTTCATATTTTTTTATCGTTGTTATATTTTTGGGAACTTTATAATTTAATTGTTTTTTGTATTTCTCTTGAATCGTTCCCTAGTTCTTCATTTTTAAATATGGGATGTTAGATAACTCATCCCTTTTTTTACCGTAAATTAAGTGTCTGATTGAGATAAATTTGTGAAGTGTTTAAAAATGCTTTTGATAATCATTAAAAATACTTTTAAACACTTTTAAAAACTATCTCAAACGGACCATAAGTTTTGAGTTTTTTTTTTAGATAATAAATTTGTGACTTTAAAAGCTCTATAATTCATTTATATAAAATCTTAGTACAGAAACTTGTCCCTTTGATATTAGATCATGATATACCATTGTTATAATCTAACCATAGAAAATATTTTCAAACTCCTTTTTCATTCTTTGAAAGTGGTGTTAATCTGAGACCCAATTTAAATTAGAGTTGGTCAAATGATCAACGCCGAGTTACATAGAAAATCATTCATTGTTTCTTGTTCTCTCAAGTATTATTTTATTACATAAAGATAATTTTATTTGTACATTTCATTTTGAAATTTTCGATACTATCTTGAGTGTTTTCTGATTTTTTTTTTTAGAGGAAGAAGTCATTCAACACATTACCTTAAAAAGGAAGTTCCTCGAATCAAGGTGTTCACTAGAGGAGTTTGAGAAAAATCCAACTTAAAGATTAGCACCAATAAAGAACAAACTACAAATCAAGAGAAAGAGAGTTTTTTTAGTTCATATAGTTTCACTTTAATAATTCTTGTGTTATGAGTAGTTCTAACTATTTTAGTGGATTTCTTCTCTGGACGTGGTTATGTGATTTTTTTTAATCCCCTTTTAAGCTTTTACATGTCTAAATTGTTTTCCGTGTGTCGTTCTCTTCCCTCTTTAATATTTGTTGAATTCATTATCATCTTCAATCTGTCTAAATTATAACCGTAAATAAATTAGTCTTGATGAGCAATCATGAATCCTGTAACCATAAAAATGAGGACCAGAGCTTTCATCAACCGATCAACACTTAAATTTTTTTGGGTTAATTTCAGTATTAGACAAATTAATGATGTTTATTTAAAAAAAAACACAATCTTTTATATATATATCAAAACTACCCAAAACCACCACTAGAAAAATTAAATTACATTGTGAAATGACGAAACATACCCTGATAAATTTTCCTTAATTAAATGATATGTAATTAATGAGATATAGTTATTAGGAGAGATAAAAGGGTAATAAGGTAAACAATGAAATCGGAATCTACCAGAATCGCCACTATAAATGGTGTTTTATGGGTAAATATGATATTAATATGAAACAACCATTAAAACTAAAATTAAGTGAATTAAATTGGTTATTGGTGTAATTAATTCTAGGGTTAATTTCATATTAGACCATAATAAATAGGTATAATAGCATTAATACTTATATGTTTTATAAATTAGCAAACTTACCCACTTTAACTCCATGCGCCGTTTAAGGGAACAATGAAAAGACGTTTTCTGCCCTCTATTTATTATGGTATACAACATTTAAGGAAAGGGCGTGATGGTAATTATTCAAAAAGGAAAACATGGGATCACCGCCATTTATGGTGTTTTTTGGGCAAAATTGATATTAAAAAAACACAACCGGTATTAGTGAATAAATGTGAATTAATGTGGATATTCTTGATAATATTTCAATTTTTTTTATGAGCCTTTTTCGTGTGAATGGGAATAGAGAGGGGTTGGTAGAAATTTAAATTTAAATTTAAATTTATTAAGAACTTTATAATATACATTCTTAGAGCCAATATCTAGGAGTTGACAGTTCATATCTACTCAACAAATCATACCAAAATCAAAGTTTATAGATTGACTAAATAAATATCCCAATTATTTATTTAATTCCACTTTTAATAATTATTAGAAATTAAAAATTCCCAACTCATGCACGAAAGCAATTCATTTATCATTAAAAAAAAGCATTAAAAAAAAGATTGACTAGATAAATATCCCAATTATTTATCTTTTCCACTTAATAATTATTAGAAATTAAAATTTTTCAACTCATGCATGAAAGCAATTCATTTATCATTAAAAAAAACATAAAATATAAATAAAAAAATAGATTGACTAAATAAATATCCCAATTATTTATTTATTCCACTTAATAATTATTAGATTAGAAATTAAAATTTTCCAACTCATGCATGAAAGCAATTCATTTATCATTAAAAGAACATAAAATATAAACCATACCGTTGTGATTTAAAATTGGATTTAAATATCTATGTAGTTGGTAAAATTATAAATTAGACTTCTTGTTTAGTTAATTTTAATAATCACGTGTAGGGATGGTAATTAGGCTGATTGGGCTCGGGGATGCCCTCCCCATCCTCTAATCTACGAGGATTTTAATCCTCATACTCGCGACGAAAAATCCCAGTTTAAATTTTTTAATTTTATTTATAAAATGAAAATAAAAAATCAATTATATGTTTAAACCTTACATCATAATACTTAACTTTTTATAATTTATTAGTTTAAACATTAGTTTTATAACAATATTTTATACCTTTATCAATAGATAAAGAAAAATATAAAAAAGATTGGATTTGGATTCGGAGGCAAACCGGTGTGTATTTACTATCTCTAATCACATGTTCCAATTCTATTAAACGGAGATTCCCCACTCGATTGGGGTGGTGCCTCGCGGGGTTTTTTACCATCTCTAATCAAGTGTTACCGTTAGATTAAAATAATTAGAAAATTTTAATAGATAAGTGGGATTATATCATGGAATCGTTTTATTTAACTTGAAAAAGACAAAAAGTCATTTTAATCCACCCGTGTGAAGCACCAATGAGAATCGATTGAAAGTGTCAAAAAATCGGCTCTTTGACTTTTGTTATTTTGACCTTTATCTCGTTAATGTTTGACAGCTTTCTTTCAGTCAAAGAATTTGACCATCCTTTTCCATGGCACCTTGTCAAGGCTTTTTTTTAAGGGTGTTAAAACATTTAATGTTAGATTGATAATTTCTCATAATATTCGAAGATCACCCTTGACTTTTTATTATCACAATAAATATTCATTTGAAAGTGTCTCTTATTATCTTATATCAATGCCTGACTTAATCAAAATATTTAAATTCATTATTGTTTTTATCATTAATATACTTAATAGTGATTAATTAATTCAACATTCAATGGATTTGCATGAAGTATCAATGACTTCTTTACTCGCTTCTTAACCTACACTCGCATATTGATTGTTCAAATATTAGCTATGCTTTTAATTTCTTTTATTCATATTATAGAGAAATTATTTTGCTATGTTCTCCTCTTTATTAATGAGGTGTTTCTTAAATTTAGGATGGACTAGTTAAAATGAACGTGCGTTGCACGTGGCTTGTAAAATTTGAAAATAAATATAGATAATAGTTATTAAAGATCACTCAATTGTATTAAATAATTATGAAAAATAAAAATGCTTTTCAATTATATAAATATTTTAATTTCTTGAAGAAAAATGTATTTATTTGCTTAAGGTATAAATTATGTATTATAAAGTATCATTATTTGATTCAGTATGATGCTCTATTGTAGGCAATCCACATAGTAAAAAAAAAAATTGGAGACGTGTGTTATATAATTTTGACCTTTGGTTAGAAATATACAACAAACGAATGAAATAAAATTCTTAACATACGATTTATTTTCTATATAAGTGATTAACGAACTTTGACGATGAACTTTCTTTTGTTCAGCATATTAAAATTGTAATACTATAATTTGTTGTGTTTAATAAAATAAACAGAGGGCGAGAGATTATTTTGCAAATAATGCAAATGCTTTATAATAGGTTTTACCTGTAAAAGGATGAATGTGTACACCTTGGGGATGCAAAGAGGTTATGTTGCTTGCCATTTCCATGATTGATATTGTGAAGTTTTGCATCTCATATTAGTTTAAAGTTTGAATTTTATTGTAATTTTTTATTGTAACATAATTCAAGAAATGAAATGATTAAAATAAAATAGATAAAGAAAACAAAGGAGTGACGGTTGAATATTACCATGAAAAATGTAGATGTTCTTAATTCAACTTGGGAACGATTGTCCAGCAACATAGAATCCTCTAGTTTAATTTCAAAGTATACAAATTTTATTAACACGTGCATAAAAGATGAGATTGTTAAAAAAAAAAACCCATGATTTCACTCCACGGAGGACAAAATGTGAAGAATAATTTGGAGTCCATCTTGAGTGGTTTTGAGAAATCTCATTGAAGAACCATCAATCATATTATTGTCGAGGGCTTGGTTCAACGGGCATTCTGAAAAAATATAAGTTAGATCACATCTACCTAAACAAAAAATATTTACAAACCCATGAATGAAAGAACTCAATTTATAACAAAAGAGATCTAAAGTACACTCATAAATAAGATTATGGAATTAATTATGGTTCTAGAATTATGAAATGCTAGTTTTCATAATTCATTATATTTCATGTTTTTGTGGAACTCAATGTGACTCTTCGTAACTCATGAAAAAAATCAATAGTTGTTCTTAAATATGAAATGCATGGTTTTGCCAAATTCATGGTATATTAGATGGTTTTCGAAAAACCCATATTCATACGTATTTTGGGAGAGGAGATATTCAAATGTATGTATTTTTTTTAATGGATAATTTAAATTCAATTAAATTGAAAGTATTTATAAAAAAAAAAATGAAGAAGGGCAAAAGGGGAAATCAAAAGTTTCTCCCCTTAAGCCCCTTTTAGAGGTATTATAGATGAAAGAGGTGTTAACTTGAAAAGTCAGGAATAGGGATTTTTCGTAAGAAATCTATGGAGATTAGGTTCACTAAAGAATATTTCCCGGTGCAAAATATTTATTTTTTAACTTTAAATAATTTTAGTTAGATTATAATTTAATATATTATGTGGTATATTTTATAGGGTAAAATGCAAATAAGACCCCTGTGGTTAGGGGTGTAAATCGGTCGGTGTCGGTCGGTCGGAGTCGGTTTTAGTCGGTTTTGCACAAAAAAAGTTCACCACCGACGCCGACCGAAAAATTGGAAAAAGGGATTGGCACCGACCGGTCGACCGATCGGTCGGTCGGTTTTGGTCGGTTTTACCTTGGCGGTCGGTCGGGGCGGTCGGAGTAGGCAAATTTTTTAAAAAAAAAAACGACCGATTTTGGTCGATTTTGGGTAATTGAAAACCGACTCCGACCGAATTGGTCGGTTTCTCCGACCGACTTTATCTGTTTCGGTCGGTTTCTTCGGTTTCGTCGGTTTTTCGGTTTTAATTTACACCCATACCTGTGGTCTTTTCAAAATGCATGAACACCCCCTGTACTTAGAAAATGGCAAATCGCACCCCCGTGGTTCTAATTTTTTTCAATCAGACCCCTCCCCTTCAATGTCAATAATTTTCTTTTAGCCACAACTTCTTCGTTTGAACTCCGATTTGGATGATTCAAGATGTTTTGGAATCCTCATTTTAGGCTCTACATATATGTCACTTCGAAACTTTGAAAACATCAATAAATAAAAGATTTTATTAACATCAAAATACTAAGTATGATTAACATCGTTAATCTTTTATTTATTGATGATTTCAAAGTTTCGAAGTGACAATTATGTAAAGCCGGAAATGAAGATTCCAAAACATCTTGAATCATCAAAATCGGAGTTCAAACGAAGAAGTTATGGCTAAAAGAAAATTATTGACATGAAGTTATGGTCCGATTGAAAAAATTGGAACCACAGGGTGCGATTTGCCATTTCCAAAGTATAAGGGGTGTTCATGCATTTTAAAAAGACTACAGGGGTCTTATTTGTATTTTCCCCTATTTTATATTTTTGATATAAAAACATATATGTTCATAACCAATTAATATTTTATTATATGAATTAAAATATTAACAATTATATGATATTAATTAAAAAAAATTGTTAATTAGTTAAACAATTTTGAGCGTCAGAATAAGAAATGCATTTCTCATAATGACTATTTTTATTTAACTAGCAATATTTTAAACATATACATAATACATTATTATTATTAAAGAAATTCCACCATATGACACTCCCTAAATTAATATTTTGAAAAATAGTAAAAAATTAAAAAAATAAATTAAAAATGACATTTTTCTTTCATTAAATCAATGAAAGTTCATTTTCATTAATTTTTTTCTCTTTGTATTATTGAATAATCAATATTATATTATTGTATTTTTGTTTTTAATAGGGATGTTTTCAATTAAATACACAATTTTTTATTTAAATTTAGTTAGTTTTTATGATTTTGAAACTTTCATTAAAATTAATGAAAACTCTCATTATTTTAGTAAAGGTGCTATTTCTGAAAACTCTCAAAACTTTTATTAATTTTCAAATTTATAATTAAAAAAATGTCAGTTTTTTAAAATACCATATTTATTATTATTTTTCAAAGAAGAATATTTATTGTTATCGTTTTGTATTTACGATTTTCCTCATTGAATAATAATATCACAAGTTAATTAAAAAAAAATTGCATCGTCATCTCTAGGGGTAAAATTTGAACCTGTCACCCCACCCCGACTTGCCGAACTAACTTAATAAACAGGCCAAAGTGGGATATTTTCCTCGTCTTTTGTTTTACTTCACAATTCTTTTTTTTTTTTTTATTCCATTTCATTCCCATTCTTTTATTTTTCTTTTCTTTGGTTTATTTGTATTACATTCAAACCAAGAGGTAAGAAGTAAAAGGGGCGACCCTAACCTTATTTAATAAATAGGGTGGGGTTGAGGTAGTGAAATTTAAATGGGTGGGATCAGATAGTATATTTCTATCTAAACAGGGCCCGTCTCACCCCAGTTACACCTCTAATGATCTTTTTCCACCCTAATGATATGAGTTGCAAATTAGAAGAATTAGGTAGATTAAAATACTAAATTGTAAATTCTCCATTGATTTTTTTTAATAGTAAAATTGGCATAGTCATGGCTGACTGTAAACTATAAAATTATGTCATGGTTGTCTTTGACTTTTAAAAGAATAAGATATATTTTCAAGAAAATATCTTATATTATATGGAGGAGATCGCACTCAATCTAGCTGGTAAGTTGTCCTTATTTTTCATCACCTGTCGACTTTTATAAATTGTTTGCGAATGCGAAGTAATATTTTTTAAAATTAAATCTATGTTTTGTGTTGTCTAATACTTGATTACCTCTAACAATTTGACCTACCTAGTTCAATTTTCATTTAAATTCATATATTTTAGTTCATGTTTTTTTAATAGTCTTAATCATAATAAATTATATTAATTTAGATAAATATTTGATTTATACTTAAATTCATATCTTTGAGAGATTTTTTCTTTAATACTCACAAAATTGGAGATTAAAATATACGGTTAGTCCCTAACATTTGTCTAATTTTTAATCTAATTCTTCTCATTTAATTTTTTAATTTAATCTTACATGTTTTGATTAAAATTAGTTTTGATCTTTACCATCAAATTTCTTGGCGAAAAATAGACCAAATATGTTTTCTTAATAATTGGTATAGACATTAAACATTTTGGATGCTAAACAAACTTTTATTTATTTTTTAAAGAAAGTAGTGACTTGTGAAAGTTATAAAGGAAATATAATAGTAAATAGTAAAAATATGACTTGTTGTAATTAATTCCAATAATTCATTACTTTTTTTTAAACAAATAGTCTGGGTAATATCATTATCAACAATTAGGTATTTAATTTTCATGGTTAGTAAAGTAAAAAAAACATGTCACATCCATATAGTTAGAATTTAACATGGTTTATCAAAATTAAATTTAGGGTAAATTTTAAATAACACTCTTGTGGTTTTAGTCAAAATCATGAACAACCCCTATTGTTTAAAAATGACAAATCATACCTTTATAGTTTCAAATTATGTCAATAAGACCCTCTTCAACGTTGTAAACTTTCTTTTAGTCATAATTTTTCCGTTTGAAGTTCGATTTGAATGATTCCGGATGTTTTGGAATTCTCATTCCGGGCTCTTCATTATGATCACTTGAAGGCTTATAAATCATCAGTAAACAAATGAGTTAATGAATTCAATCATACCTAATATTTTGACGATAATAAACTCTTTAATTTATTAACGATTTTGAAATTTGAAGTGACCTGAATGTAGAGCTTGAAATAAAGATTTCAAAACATCTTGAATCATTCAAATCAAAGTTCAAACGAAAAAGTTACGGCTAAAAGAAAGTTTACATCGTTTGAAGGGAGGGGTCTTATTGACATAATTTGAAATTACAGAGGTGTGATTTGTTATTTTTAAACTACAGGGGCTATTCAGAATTTTGATTAAAACCACTGTAGTGTTATTTGCAATTTACCCTTAAATTTAATCAAAATGTGATATAATAAAATTAAAACCATTTCAAATAATAAAGTAGAAATTTGGTTAAACATTAGAACCAAGTGTATATTTTAATCTTATAAATTAAAATTTTAAACTTAAACTTGACATTTTTAATAATACGAGAGATTGAGATTGGAAGGATTTAAACATCACTTCATTTTTATGATAAATTTTTTATATAAAGTTTCAGGGGTGGAGATTGAACCATACTTTTGAGTGTGGAATTATATACCTTAACCCATGAGGTATGTCCTGTTTATCTATTTTTATGATAAACTTAACTAATGGCTTTTTACCACTAAACTATAGGGTGAACTATGAAAATAGCCAAATTTTCACCCAAATAACATTAATTAGCCACATAGTAGTAAATTACCAAAAAAATGGCCACAATCAATGCGTCAGCGGAGTTAAATTACCAAACAACCCTCAAATTTTTGAAAATCAAAATGTAGCTCCTGTCGATCTCGGTATACGATGGCTGCATGTCAGACAGGTCCAATCAGTCTTGGGAAGTCCAAGCTGCTGGTTTTGCAGGATTTAATACGATTAATGGCCACTTTTTTTTTAATCAAAAATCAAATCTTTCATCTTCTTCTTTCATTTTTCATTTTCCATCCTAACTACTCTCTCTCCATCTTCTTCATCCTTTCTATTATATTCTTCTTGTTCTTCAACAACAAAAAATGTGGGCCTTTTTTTTCCTCACCTTCCTTTATGGATATTTTCAGAAATTGAAACACGAAATTTTTTTGGTTTTGAATGTTGATCATGTATGTTCAACGGTTTTTCATGTGCATTGTGTTTGTTCACTTCAATGTGTGGATATTTTTTAAGGTTTTTCTTCTTTTACATGTTGAATAGAGTGTGTTCCAATATTTGTGGCTATTTTTTGAAAGTTTCACACAAACATGAAGTTTTTGGTCAAAATGTTGGTGGCTATTTTCAGAAAAGTTTCTTTTTTTTTTATAAAGCCACTGATTCTGTTCTTGATTTTTTATGTTTTGACTAATAGATGACAAGAACAAGGAGCAAGAGTTCGGAAACATCTCATGAACACATGAGTGAGAATGAGGTACAAAAAAAATCTTCACTTTGGAATTTAGAAAATTTTCTACTTCTATTTGTTCTACCTCTGTTCTACTTGATCTCAAACACCAAAGAGCAAAGAGATCTCAGATCTTTCACCGAAAACAGTCATGAAAAGAAAATTATGACACCAAAGAAAGATTTCATCCAGTACATAAGGTATTATGTACATTATTTTACACATTCCCTTATTCCTATTCTACTTTTTATATGTTATAATTCAAGCTTATATACATGTGTATGGTACTATCAGTACGTAATGTCCTTCTAGTATATTGTCTTGAACTTATGATTTATCCATATAAAATAGTTAGTATAATTCGTGTTGTTGGTACAATAATTTAATCTACTCCGGTCTCTGATCTATTTGTTCTATGATGTTTGGTATAATTCGTAATGCTGGTATAATTTGTATTATTTTAAACTAATCCGTTTTCTGTTCTATATTTTATTTTAAAACATGTGTATGGTACTTTCAGTATATAACGTCATTCCAGTATAGTGTGTTAAATTTGGGATTAAGTTCAATATAATGGTACTTCCACTATATATTTCAGATTGCTGGTCCATTTTGTTCAAGGTATAACTAGGGTTACTGGTACTATATTTTAATTATATAATATGAAATCACTACTTCCAGTATTCTGGTACTTCTAGTCTATAGGGTCATTTGATATCTATTTTTTACTGTTTGTATTATGAAATGTAATGTAATATTATAATTGGTAACAGTACACAATGATATATGGTCAGGGGCCAGATTTACTACTTCTAAAGCAAGCTTGGTTGCGAGACGAGCGGGTGAATGTCTATTGTAAACCACAGATTTTAAGCACCCTAAAGATGAAGCTAAACAGTAGACAAAAAAATGTTGAGCAGATCCTTCATAGGCCGCTTCCTAAACATGCCAACCGAATAATTCTCAACCCAGTTCTAGGTGTTTTTATAGATTATCCGTGACATAGTTAGAATAGCTTAGATAAAATATTTGCTTGTATAGTAGGTATCTTAAATATATATTTACCGACTATACTAACCATACTCATAGTATGGTTTACTTTTATCAATATATTTTTTCTTTTTCATAATTTATACACATGTTTTACTTTTATCAGCTAGTTGTTAGTCAATATTGCAGTTATATGTATTTGTTTATATGACATAGATTGGTAGTTTTTATATATTATCCATGAGATAGTTATAATAGCTTAGATCAAAACATTACTTGTACAATGTGTATCTTAAATATATACTTACCGACTATACTAACCGTACTCATAAATATGGTTTACTTTTATCAATATATTGCTTCAAAATTATACAACACGTTTTACTTTTATCAACTAGCTGTTAGTGGTATCAGTATCGCAGGTATATGAATTTGTTTATACGACATCGACTGGTAGTTTTTATATATTATCCGTGAAATAGTTAGAATATCTTAGATCAAAACATTTCTTGTACATTGTATATCTTAATGATATACTTACTGGTCATACTAACCGTACTCATAAATGTTGTTCAACATTAATCCATTCTTGAAAACGAAGGAAAAGGAAAACAGGAACTTCGTTAACAACGATACATTTATGTATTCATTAAAATTTATGATCCATACAGAGCATGGTACGATTAGTACTTCATGTATACAAATTATCACGACTAGTACACCTCCCAAACCGACAAATCACACATAGGTACTTGATAATTTGATCAAACCTTAATATTCAAAAATATATCAAATAGTGGTACAATCTGTACTTTATGTATAGTCGAAAGTATACGTAGTACCAATTACACATTTACATGTGCTATGTCCTATATCATTTAACGTAATTTGAAAATACATTATTGAACATATGTGATCAATTAAATACCCTACAACCAACCATTCACCAAGAAAAAAATAATCATAATAATAACAAAATAAGACTACTCATTAATATATTATCTAATAGACAATATATAAGTAATTTGTGCTTCTTCATACTTCAGGATGTGTTTACATTTTATGTTCAAATATAACAAAAAAAAGTACAACTCGTACTCCAAGTATAATACAATGTACGCAATATATAAAATGCTACTAAACTGTACTCGTGAAGATCTTCAAATATCTCAGTGCGCACTTCAATATATTCCCTCAGCTCCTCAATATTAGGAATGCCATGAATATCGATAAATGTACAAGAAAACCCAACAAAGTTATTGTCTTCATCCCAATAGCCATTGTATTTCACAATAACTTCAAAATGATTCATTCTTACATATACCTACAAATGTAAGTAAGTGGAAGTAGAATGTTAACAAAAGGCTGTTAACACATAAAAACTCAGAAAATGTATAATTTTCGTAAAAGTTACATAACACACGAATGCTTTTGAACAATAGAAACAAAATCACCTTTGAATAACCAATCTACACATGAAGAGGTACCATTTTCGTATAAACAATGAGCTAAGAAATGAAAGAATAGAATTAAAAAACTGAGAATATGGAAGTTTGGCTAAAAATTGACAACTTTCTGATGGGAAAAATATGATATTAAAATATAAAAAATATGAGGGAATTCACTTTTCGACAAAAGGGAAAAAAATAAAATACAAAGCTTCCTTGAGAAGTTAGATTTTTTCCTTGAAATCTGGTTGGTGGGTTGAAGAACCATTGGTTAATTGATTCATTATCTACTGGGCATCCACTTACATCATGTCCAACAATACCTGAAAGTTTGAAAAGAAAATAGCTTATGATTACCTAGGAGGGTATAAATGGTATATATAAAATAATATCTTCAGCAAGTGGCCAAAAATTGATTTATAAACATTTTCGTTTGAGGTATGTGAAATCTGGCTATTCTCTTAATTATCTCTAAACTATATTATTGGAAGATAATTTATGATACTTTTATCTTACTTGACATTTTTCATAGACCTCCCATTAACATCTTCTTAAATGTATTCATTTGTCAATTTAATAAAAGAATTCTATCACTTACCATCATTTCACACGATTAAATATTAAACAGAAAGTACTAGAACACAAGTTAAACTTGACTTACTCGCTCCACTGAATAATTAAAAAAGGTAAAATAATAATAATAATAATAATTTAAGTTGTTCACATTGATGATCAAATACAAATTATTAAAATTTGATTCTGGTTGATATCATGATGCTGGCTTTATTTATATTATAATCACATTTTAGCTCTAGAGGTCTTTTTTCTTTTTCCATTTGGAACTTTGCTTTAGGTTTTGTATGGGCGGAAAAAAAAAATACTTTATTTAGAAGGAAAATAAAGAAACGTACGAATCTAAACATCAGAAGTCGTGTTCAACGACCTTGAAATTTCTTTCTCCTTCTAAATTTTACATCGAGTAAATTTTAAAAAAAAATCAAGATAGAAAATTTTCTTGTGTCCAGGATTTTTAATTAAATGAACAAGCAAATTAATACAAGTAACAACTTTTTATTAAAGTCAAATTATACTCCTAAAATTTAATTGTAATAATGCGTTTTATCACTTGTAATTTGATAATCGGTTAAAAATCATTTCAAACTCGTGTAATTTAATTAAATATAATTGATAATCTATATATAAAATAAAAATACTACACACATTATCTAGAATGACATATTTTGAATGTATATTTATTATGATGTGATAATATTATGAAGTTTACTTAAATAGCAACTTTTACCTTGAGTTGTTAAAGTTCTTCCAAATATTTTGGCGTAAAACCTGCTATTTGTGTAAATTCTTTAGCCTATCAAATTAGGTTCTCATCCAAAACTCATCATTAATAATTATTATAAAAACTAATTATTAAAATTTTAAAATTACAAATAATTATTTGTAAATTTATTATGTAATTTATGAAATAAAATATAATCGATAATTTTATTTTAATTTTACATCGTTAATTAATTTATAATTTATAATTGAATTTTAGATAGTAATTAAATAAAAAAAATCAAATCTTATCCTCACATACCAAATACAAAAATCATAATCTCCCTTCCAGAAAGATCAGTGTTATACTAATTAATTATGATGTAGATTATTAATAAGATTTAATTAAATATAAAGATGATTTTTTTTTTAAAAAAGTACAATTTTTTTAAACCTACATTACATATGAGAGAAGTCTTGACAAAATAAAAATGTGTTTCCTTGAGATCAACCATATTTTACAAGCAAAAGAAAATCACCGAAAAAAAAAATGAGTCGGCGATCGGCAATTCCAAAGTTAGTTATAAAGTTTTAAATTGGCATTAAAATAATAAACCTAACTCAAATTTGTTTCTTTTCTTTTAAAGCCTTTTGACTAAGAAAATTCAAACTCAAATCCATTTCCCCAAAAGCCATGTCCTTTTGCAACCACACCGTACGTGTATTTTGATTTATCTCCATTTTTCACTTTCATTCTCCATTTTCCCATGTAATTTTCCTCTGTTTCATGGATTCACTAAATCATCTTCATCTTCATCTTCTTCTTCTTCTTCCTTTCCTTCTTTTCTATCCCATTTCATCTCTCGATTTCGTCTTCAATGGTTTCAATTCAACCGATATCTCTCTCTACGGCTACGCCTTTATCGACCAATCCCATATTCTTACTCTTACCAACAAAACATCTTTCTCAATTGGTCGTGCTCTTTTCCCTTCTAAAATCCGTACTAAAGAATCATCAATTTCTTCTAAAGTTCTTCCCTTTTCCACTTCCTTCATCTTCTCCATGGCTCCTTACAGAAACACTCTTCCCGGCCATGGCTTCGTTTTCCTTTTCGTACCCTTTACTGGAATCAACGGAACCAGCGCGGCTCAGCATCTGGGTTTCTTGAATTTCACTTTAAACGGAAACCCCAATAACCATATCTTTGGAATTGAATTCGATGTTTTTAAAAACCAAGAATTTAATGACCCCAATGATAATCATGTCGGAATCAACCTCAATTCTCTTTCTTCAATCGTCACCAACGAAGCTGGGTTTTGGTCTAACGATTCTGGTTCTTTTCATCCATTGAAGCTTAATAGCGGTGAGAATTTTCAAGTTTGGATTGATTATTCTGATTTTTTTATTAACGTTTCCATGGCTCCGGCCGGAATGAAAAGGCCTGCCCGACCGTTGATTAATACTTTCCTTAATCTCTCCGAAGTTTTTGTCGACGAGATGTTTGTCGGATTTACTAGTGCCACGGGACAATTAGTACAAAGCCACAAGATTCTGTCTTGGAGTTTTAGTAATTCTAATTTCTCATTGAGTGAGAGTTTGATTACTACTAATTTACCCTCGTTTGTTCTTCCAAAAGATCCCATTACTCGATCGAAATCGTTCATTGCCGGAGTAACGATCGGCGTGTTTCTAATCGTTTGTTTGATTGGGATTTTAATCGTCAGTCTCCGGAGAAGAGCGAGAGCAAGAGCGGAAATGGAGGATTGGGAATTGGAGTATTGGCCGCATCGGATCACGTATCAAGAAATCGAATTGGCGACGAAAGGGTTCGCGGAAGAAAACGTGATCGGAATCGGAGGGAATGGGAAAGTCTATAAGGGAAATTTGGCTGGGAATTCAGAAGTGGCAGTGAAGAGAATTTCTCACGAAAACGATGGAATGAGAGAGTTTTTATCTGAAATTTCAAGCATTGGAAGATTAAAACATAGAAATTTAGTGGGGTTAAGAGGATGGTGTAAAAAAGAAAGAGGAAATTTCTTATTAGTCTATGATTATATGGAAAATGGAAGTTTAGATCAATGGTTATTCAATTCGGATTCGAAAAAGATTCTGAATCGTGAAGAAAGAATCAGAATTTTGAAAAATGTAGCTCATGGGGTTCTATATTTACATGAAGGATGGGAATCAAAAGTCCTTCATAGAGATATCAAAGCAAGTAACGTTTTACTCGATAAAGATATGAATGGAAAGTTGGGAGATTTCGGATTGGCTAGAGTTCATAGCCATGGACAAGTTGCAAGCACAACAAAAGTCGTTGGGACGATGGGTTATATAGCACCCGAGATCGTCCGTACAGGTAGAGCATCGAGTCAAACAGACGTGTTTGGATTTGGGGTTTTGATTTTAGAAGTAATGAGTGGGAGAAGGCCAATTGAAGAAGGGAAATTGCCTTTATTGGATTGGGTTTGGCAATTGATGGTCAAAGGGGAAATTGTGGCGGCCGTCGATGAGAGGCTACGGCGAAATGATGGAATGAATGAAGATGAAATTGAGATTGAGAGAATTATGCAATTGGGATTGCTTTGTGCACATCCCGATGGCGGCGCGAGGCCTACGATGAGACAAGTGGTGGAGGTTTTGGAAGGGAGAATGATTGAGGGAGATGGAAATGAAAGTGAATCTGAGAATATGAATTCATATTTGCTTCAAAGATTGAAATCACAAGAAATATGGTCTGATTTTTCAATGAGGGATAAATTGCATCCAACTTTTGAGGAGTTTTTGAAATCTTCATCAACTTCTTTCTCTTGGTCTAGTTCTATTATTAGTGGTCGGTGAAATGAATTCTTGTCGTTCATTCAAAATATCAATGGTGGAGGATGCTTGTGAATGGATAAAGTATGAATCCTTTTTTTCCCTCTCTCTCTAATAAACATCAAGTTTTTATAGCGGTTAGATAATTGAGAATCATTGTGATTTTTTCAGGTGCTCTTAGTTTGTATGTACATAAAAAGGGTAAACTTTTACTTTGTAATTTGAAGAAAATAGTAGAGTGTACAAGTTTTTTTTTTTTTTTTTTTTTAATATGTGGTTTCGGATATTATTGATATTTTATTTGTTACAAATTTTTTGGGTAGCTGGTTTTTTTTTCCTTTACGATATTACGTCCTGACCACTTAACTATGTTCAGGGTGATGAGTTGGTTGGAATCCAATAATCTATATTGGAGAAAAAAAATTAGTATAATTTATATGTAGGTATTTATAGATGTCTCATTATAACTATATATAATTAGTTCGATATATATTATTTTTAATAAATACGACTTAACTATTTATTAGTAAGTGGGTTCTTAAATTAATGTGCTTAATATTAAGCAATATAGGCCATAGGTTATTTTTTAAAGTATATTTTTATTTATTATTTTTTAATGTTTATCTTTTGATTGTACATTTTTCTTGTTTTTATGAATAATAATCATGGTTTTATACACAAGGAAATGTAATTGGAGAAGAAAAATAAAATAACAAACTTAAAGCAAAAAATAAAGAAAAATAATACAATGAAATGTAAGTAACATCAACCACGTCATCATTTACTCTAATATTCCCTTGCGAGAATTTGTTGAACCATGAGCATGAATGAAAGTTAGCAAACCGATAAGAAAAGGACGCTTTATCACATCAGGATTTTTTTTAAAGATATTATTTAGTTGATTGGAAAAAAAAGATTTTTTTTTAAGATATTATTTAGTTGATTGGAAAAAAAATATTTAATAGATAGATGTAATTTATAGATTTTAATATCTATATAATAACATGATTTATGATATAAATTTTAATAATTTAACAGTTTTTTTTCCTTATTTTTAATAAAATTAAACTATATGATATATATATATATATATATAATAAATATATATCTCAATTTTATGAGAACTAATCTAGTGTGATTTGCAATTTCACGAGTTACAAAACTACTTAAAATTATTTTTAAACTAAAGGAGTGTGGTTTCAAAATATAAATATTTGATTTGTCATTATCTTTTTTTTTAAACGAGTTATTCGTATTCCACGTTTAATATTAACATAACTCAATTAATTTAGTGCGAAATTAAGGGTGAGAAACCCATGTTTGAATAGCAAAATGGCTTCAACTAAATTTACTTTTTATAATAATATTTGTTCTATTTTTTTACATTTTTTTAATATCTCTTTTGTAAACATCCTTCCCAATTTTCGGATAGAATCTTTTTTTAGTATGTTATTGTCGAGAAGAGTGGCCTACCCATCCATATAACAAGATTTTAGCTCACTATATTTTTTTAAAAATTATGTATTTGTATTTTGGTTTATATGTTACTATTTTTAATTATTTATTTCAATATCAGATTTTCCGTTCACTAATTTATTCACTAATTTTTTGAACTCAAAACAATAAATTAGTGAATTAAGAAATTGATCACAAAATTAAATTATTAATAATTAATTTATAATAAATTGATAGTTTGAGTTCTTAAAAACTCTTTTGTTGACAATTATTCAATTCAAAGTAAAAAGAAAAATAGTATATATAAAAAGTAATCAGTGTTCAATAAATTAATGTTGCCATATGAGTAATTATATATATATATATAGATAGATATATACTTTTCTATTATTTTGAGTAATCCCCCTTTTATTTTATTTTTATAATATCTATGGAGTGAATAAAAAGTTGAAAAATATTCTGGAATAAATTTTTTATATAGGAAAATAAATCATGAATATGGTATAATTTTATTGGTTAATTAAATATTAAATATAAAATATGTTGTAAAAATTCCAATAAAAAAAATATTTTCTATATCTGCCTGCAATACAAAGAAAGATATCCCATTGTGCAACAGATCTGGACTAATTTTTCTATAATGTTTCTGGTTTAGTCATATTAGTACTAAAGAAATATAGACGGCAATGTAGAAAATTTGATCAAATTCAATGCACTGAGACATAATCAACCAAATATACATATTTAAATATTAAAGTAATAAAGAAAAACAAAAATCTGCTTATAAAGAGTGGCTGAATGTCATTATTCCTGTTCAAATTTATATTTATATTTTTGGAAAGAAAATAAAAATAAATGTCTGACAATTTTGTGTATGCTTTAATTGTGAGGTGTTAAATGAAAAAAGTTTAGTTATTTACTGCAATTAAAAAACTGACAAATATTAAACTAGGGCATAGCCTATTTGGTTAAGACATGTAATTTCACACTAGAGTGTGGTTCAATCCTAACCTCGATATTTTGTATAAAAAAAAAGCTAGCTAATTGAATTGAAGTTCGGACATTTATGTAACCAGTCAATTTTACAAAAAAAAAAAATTCCTTCCTCCTTACATCAAATTAGAGGAGTAGAGACTCGACTCTTTGACCTTACAGAAAAAAAGTAAATACATAACCACTTGAACTATATTCTGATTTACGGTTTTACAATTTAAATTAAAAATTACTTGATTTTGCGTAATGAGTGTTCACATGGCCATTTATTTGATTTATAAGAAATAAATATTTTTTTTGTTTTCATATATAATATGAAAAATTAATGAATAGCAGATTATTTTATAATATTTTTAAATAGTATATATTATGATTTTAGTGATTAACCTAGTGTGTCATTCAAATATTGATTATAATCATTTTTAATACACTTAAAACTTGCTGTAATTAAAAATATTTTAAAACTTTTATTACATTGACAATGTCTTTCTTACGAGTCTCAGATGTATTTGATAAAATATATTAATGCATAGTAAATATATGGTTTTTTTTAATAAATACATAAGAAGCACTAATATGTTTTATCCAATAAAAATACGACACATAGGAAAGTCAGGAGGAGCTCCTCCTAACAGGTATAAAAGTAAGTAATTTAAAAAAAAATAAAGTTTTATTTTTATTATTATTTTAAAAAAAATTGCTAGAACTATAATCACGCTGTAATTATTTAGCTCATATATGTGTTCTTTAATCTATTTAATTTTTCCATTTTAGCTATATGATTTCCAAACTTAGAATCAAAATCTAGGGTAATTTTCAAAACTACCCCCTTAACAATTCAAAATATCAAAAATACCCTCATATTATTAGACATTTTAAAACTATCCTAAAGTTGGTTATTGACTATTGATTAATTGGTGCAACTATAAGTGAAAACTATTAATCAAGGATAAAAAAAAAAAACTAAAAATTTAAATAGGGTAGTTTTGAAAACCATACTTGATTTTTGGTATTTGTGATAATTTTTGAAAAATCTAATCTAAAGCCCAAGATGGGCCACCAAAACGCGTATCATGAAAACGGGCCTTGATTATAACTCCCAGCCCAAATTGGCAACATATCTTTTGCTCAAACCGAAACCAGGTGACAAAACCTCTGGAGATGTCCGGTCTGGCAATGAATGGAGGGAAGGGACCCACTTTACTTTACAGCTGCATCACTAGATTTAAAAAAAAAAAACTTGATTTTTTTTAATTAAATATTACATCAATGATAAAATTGTGGAGAGGATATTCAGACATTTAACCAGGGCCGGCCCTGAGCATGTTCAACATGTGCGACGGAACAGGGCCCCAAAATATCGAGGGCCCAAAACAAGGGACGGGTCTATATAGTATTTAAAATCAATATTTTATTCAATATAATTTAAAAATGCAGAACAATAACTATAAAAAGTTTTAGGCGCGTTGGCTTTCCTGTCTGTCCAGTTTGAGTTACTTTGCCTCAGGCTACTGAGTTCGATCCTAGTTGAAGGCATTTTGCTGTTTTTTTTTTATGCTTGTTATTTATTATTTATTTGTTATATATTGTTTATTTATAGATTTTAAAAATAAAATTTTATATATGATTAAAAAATTTACATCTCACTTTATCTATCTCAAATTTATCTTATATAATGAAAAATATAACCCAATAAATTTTTAATCTTAATTTATAATTTAACTAAACTTTGTTTAAAAAAATCTATTTTTTTCTCTAATTTACACATTAATATATAATTTAACTAAACTTTGTTTAAAAAAAACTAGTTTTTTCTCTAA
Source organism: Gynostemma pentaphyllum (assembly GCA_028015215.1). NCBI lineage: Eukaryota > Viridiplantae > Streptophyta > Magnoliopsida > Cucurbitales > Cucurbitaceae > Gynostemma > Gynostemma pentaphyllum. The sequence goes on along the minus strand of CM051346.1, from coordinate 41,632,106 downwards.
TATTGTAAATTTACCTATCACATTGTTGGTCTATTTTGAAATTGAATTAATTATTTTTTAAGTTTGTTAGTTTGATTTGTTGTTATAAATTTATTGATTACATGTTTTTCTTTTATTCATTGAATGTTAAAAAAAAAAATTATAACATTCTAAAATATTATATTATTATTTGAAATATATTTTGAAAAAAAAATCATTTAAAATATCAGTAGTATAGTTATACTTAACTATGTAGGTAGATCGTCCATCATTATGCTCTTGAACCTAAATCATATACATGTTAATACTCAAGATAGAGTTTTATTAAACAAATTGAAAAAAAATATTATATATATATATACATGTTTGGAAAAAAAAACTTCATTTTTTATTTATGTGGACTAAGAAAAATATATTTCTAAAAATATATTTTCTAAAATTTTTATACTCTATAATTTTCTTGATATTGCATTTTTATAAAAGATAGTTTTTTTTTTTAATAATTTTTTGATATTAAAGATTAGGGTGAATTTCACTAATAATCAAAAAAATTATTGATATATCAAATATACCGGATGTTTTTATTAAATATCAATAGTACCCAAAACCGCCACCGGCCAAATGAAATTACATTGTGAAAGGACAGACATACCCCTGATTTAATTTCTCCTTAATTTGTGTAAAATTTAAGGAAATTTATAAAATCCCTTAAATTTTACAAAATTAATGGAAACTAAACAAAAATAAAAACTATAACAAAAGATAAAATAAAAAATCTTCAAACTTCTAACTTGTTCTTCAACCTTCTGACTTCTTCTTCAAGGAAAAATCGAATCTTTTTCTTGTTGATCATCCTAAAACATACCAGAGATAAAAAGTAAACAGTTTATTAATGTGCACTTAAAATTGATACTAGGACACAAAAATTGATGAAACAGTTTTGAAAACATATGTAAAATAGGCTTTCAAAATAAACATTGAATAAAAATAAACATTTCACTAAAAGTAACTTATCTACAAAATACATAGAAAGCAAGTTCACCTGAGAATTCAAAATGTAATTTTTTTTATAAACAGTTTACTTTTAGTCAACATTTATTTAGGAAAATTCAAATGTTCTTCCTGAGATAGAGCGAAGGCACAAAATTGGAGATGAAAAAGATATCAAAGTTTCTATAGATATGTAAATAAAAAATAAAAATAAACGTTGAACAAAAATAAACATTTTACTTAAAAGTACCTTTGTTCTTTGCTTTCTTCCTCGATTGAACAAAGAACACGAGCCACAACGAAAATTCAAATGTCCTTCCTGAGATAGAGCGAAGGCACAAAATTGGAGATGAGAAAGTTTCTATAGATATGTAAATAAAAAATAAAAATAAACGTTGAACAAAAATAAACATTTTACTTAAAGTACCTTTGTTCGTCGCTTTCTTCCTCGATTGAACAAGAACACGAGCCACAACAACGATCACCTTCGTCTATTTCTCGGATCTGAGAGAAGGCCGATTTCGTTTCAAAATTGACAAAATCGAAGAAGGAAAAACGAGGATCTGAATTGTTCTTAAACTCCTAGATCTCGCAATGAATTTGAATCATGACCGGAAAACCAACCCAGTAAAGAATCATAAGTTTGGTGGCCGAGAAGACGGTCAAGAGCGCGTGAATCCAATTGGACAGATGAAAAGAAAATGAAAAGAAATCGAAGAATGATAAAATGAATTGAAACCGTAGAAGAAGAAAACAAATTGGAAATCTTGTAGAAAACGTTGAAAAGAAATAAAGGAAATATAGATATAGTATAATTTAGATATGGTAACTGACAAATCAAATTAAGAGGATAAAAAAATATTAATATCAAGCATTAAAAAATTCCCACAAATCAAGGAAATTGACAGTAAAACAAATCAGAAATTAAACGAATAAAGGAATGAAAAAAGGGTAAGAAGGTAAACTGAATAAAAATTAGATACGATTGTGCCACCCGAATTGGTGTTTTTTTGGGTAAAAGTGAAATAGAATCCTAACCACCAGTATTATTGAAATTAGGTGAATTAATCAGGATACTAGTGATATTAATCTCTAAAGATTATATGATAGGGGTTCGAAACTGTAATTCGTACTGGGCCCCTATTTTCTTAGGACCGACTCTGCATTTAACTTCACTAGTGTGTTTTCCCTGAATATTTTAAATCTCAATAACTCATTTCATTTCTTTTTTTAAAATAATGATATCTTATAAGATTCCTTCATCACTCCTCATAAATAAATTTATTGATATTATCTATTACAATAGGATAGTAAAATTTAATATCTTATAATATATTTGTTTACAATTGGTTAAAAAATACCTTAAAAAAAAAGTGTATATATATATATATATAAAAAAAAAACTCTATTTTATAATTAACTTAGTTATTCATTCATTAAAAGTTGAATAATTAAAACTCATTATATGATTATTCACTCTAATTAAAATATTACACCCATCTCAAATTTAATTAATTTATAAATAAATTTAAGTCATACTTTATAAAACATCCATATATTTAAATAGATTTTAGATTGGAAGTGTATAGAACTTTTTGAGATACAAATTAACCACACTAAAAAAACACGACATATTAGAACAAATGTAAGTTTATACAAAATTGATGAAATATTTCATTATTTCTTTTATAATTGAATTAATTTTTTTTAAAAAAGGAACTTAGTAGAATCAATGATGACAATGAACAAAAACCCTACAAAAATTGTAGTTCTATACCCAAACTAATTTTTAATTTAGTAGAATCAATGATCCCCTCTCGTTGGGAGATAATAGAAGAGAGTCACTTTAATCATTCTATACCCAAACTAATTTTTAGTTTAGGATGGGTTTTACATTTTTCATCTTGTTTGTTGAGACTTCATGTCGAAATTTAAACAAGATGACAAAATAATAGAGATAAAAAAAATAACACATCCTTAATGAATTGTCTAGCTTTGTGTCACCTCATATTTCTTTCATCGGACGACAAACATAAATAATAGGAGGGGGTTGATATCTATTGTTCTCTAAAAAATAATAGAGATCAAAAATTATTTTAATGACAATATTACTTGGTATGGGACCCGGGTGGGGGGGGGGGGGGGGGGGGGGGGGGGGCAAGACTTTGGGTTTTTTTTTTTTAATATGTGTATTATATGTTTATTTAATATTTTAGATGAATACATTTGGTAAAATTGTTATTTATTTTAATTGTTAGAACTCCTATATTTCTGGTTAATTTTTTTTTTTTGAACAATTTAATATTATTTGAATACTTTTTTGACACAACTCATTTCTAATGAGTTGAGTTTTATTATTAGTCAAAACAATTTTACAAATCATTAAGTTAAAATTTATATTTCCTAAAAAGAAAAAGAAAAAAATTATATAAAACTACTAAAATTTGAAGTGATATAAAACTACTAAAATTTGTTGTAGTTTGGGATTTGATTTTTAGAGTGTTATGTCTTTAAATGTTGGATTTGTTTCAATACAACAATATTTTTGTTGATTTTTTTTTTGAATAATATTAACCTAGAATATTTATCCCAACTACTTAGTTTTCATTTTGTTTTGATTATGAGTGTAAATGTTTAGCTATCACTTGTTATCAATGAACACTTCGTCTAAGATCTATAATAAATCTAAGAATGGGGTCACAACACATTTTATCATCAATTTGTCCTCTTATTAAGTAGGGATGCCAACGGGCAAAGCGGGGTTGAGGATGCATTTCCCATCCCCTAACCCGCAGAGATTTTTAATTCTCAAACCCTACCCTATCCTCTAATTAAAAAATCGGGGCGGGTTCGAGGATTCCCCGTTATGGATCGGGTTTCCCTCAGAGAAAATTTCCCGTTTTATATTTTAATTCTTATTTAAAAAGGAATATAAAAATGAAATATATATTTAAAAATACATTTTTAAGACAAAAAGAAAACAATAACACTAAACATTTTATAATTTATTAGTTAATATAACCATATTATATATTTTTTCAATAAATTCTTCATATATATAAGGTGGAACTTTGAGAAACATTTTTGGACTATATTATGCCCTTTTCAAAATCTTCAAATTACTAATGTACCATTATATATACCATTTTCAAATGTCTTAATTACTAAATATTCCATCACATTTTATATTCCACTTTCTAATCAATGAGCATTTATATTTTTCAGATAATTATATCATTTTTTTATAAATATTATTAAATATTGCAATTACATATTTATATTCCACTTTCTAACAAAATTCAATAAAATGATGTTTTTGTATTAGGTACAATTATAATACTTTCATTAAAAATAATAAATAGATATTTTATTTTTAAATTCATATTAATTGAAATTATATGTACAAAATTAATAACATTTTTGTAATTTTATAAAATATTACTTATTAAAAATAATATGTTTATTCAACTTAAATCCATTATAGTTGATTAAAAAAGGTGAGAGAAGTAAACTATTTGCAATGCAAATATTAATTTTATAGACCTTTAGATGTTAATATATCTTAACAATTTGGAAAAAAAAATATTTTTAAACCTTTTTCATCCTTCATATTATCCTTAAAATGACAAAACATTTCACTCACGACTTTAATATTTAAAGCCAATTTAAGAACAATACTACAAATAAATATTATAAATTGATTGTATTACTTCTCTATTTTAAAACTTTTCGTCTATTGTGTATTCTCTATACTTTTAATGTTTTCTCTATTTTTAAACTTTTTTTCTATTGTGTATTCTCTAAATTACAAAAGATATTATTCCATACTTTTAATGTTTAAAAATAAATGAATTTTATGAAAAAAAAAACTTCAATAATGGTTATTGATCGACAAATGGTAATACTTCAAATAAATGATTTATTAATAAGCGATGATAATTTAATTTAGAAAAATAACTAAAAAAAAACAAATTGTAATATGAAAAAAGTTAAGATAAAAAAACCAGAATAAAACATAATTTCTTGAATTAGTAAGGGTATACTATTTAAATAAAATTATTTTTATAAAGAAAATGATAAAGAAATTTAAAAAAAAATCGAATCAAATAGAAAACCTCAATGACAAAAACACATATACACCATTATTTCAACAAAATATAATTTTTGAAATTAAAATTAAAAGTAGAATAAATAATATAGAAATAAACAAATTGACGGAAAAAAAAAAGATTTATGGATAGTTGGAACAAAAGGTTTATTAACTTGATTTGGTAGTATAAATATTTAAAATAATGAATTAGAATAACTAAATAATAAATAAAGATGAAAAAATAAATAATCAATCACATATAATTCATTAAGAGAGTAAAATATATGATAATAATAAATTTCAAAATTTAATATTTTTTAGTTCAATAATAAAATATAAATAATTTTTAAAAATGGTTTTAAAGCATAGAGAAATTATTAGAAAGAAATATTATGTGCAACGCACGTGGTAAAAGAAAAATAAAGATAAAAAGTAAACAAAATACATAAGATATTATTAAAATGTCGGGTTCGGGGTGGGGAATGTATTTCTAACTCCGTACCCTAAAACAAATCGGGAGAAATTTTTCCCCCTAACCCTAACCCTAACCCTAATATCGCGGGGCCCTAACTTGTAGAGAATTTTACCATCCCTATTATTAAGTAATCTTATGCATAATTCTATCAATAGTTGATTATTTAAATATATTATAAATTATAAATTGTAGCTTTAAATTGTAATTATGCATCTCAAATCAACAAAATAATAAGCTAATTATCTGTTTTAATTTTATTATTTCATTCACCCATCACTAAATAACTTGTAGAAAAATATAAATTTTACATGTAAAAATAATAAATAACTCATATCCATAATTCCTTAACAATTTTCAAATCTTTTGTGAAAAAAAAAACAATTTTCTATTGTGGATGCTGAAAAGAACATATAATAAAAAAAATATAAGTAATTTATAAATAAAGTAAAAGTTATAATTCCCTTCGAAAATGTAAATGGAAATTTAAATTAATTATTACTTCGTGCCCCTCCTTATAGAAGTCTAGATTCGTCATTTAAGTTGTCCAATAAAAATTTGTCATATGGATAAAATTTATTTAAAAAAAATGAATTTTTATCCCATGTGACTTTTTGAAGCACGACTTATAACTAAGCAGTCAAGTATGTTCCTTCGATGACCTTTTTAACATAGTCTTGAGGTCTTTGAAATTTTAAAGTAAGATTGTTGAAAATAAAATATTCAATTTACCTTAATTCAAATTAGTTTAAGTTTTTCAGTTCAATGATGATTTAATATGATATCAAAAACAAAAGATTTTGAGTTTAAATTTTTGCATTATCATTTCCTCTCAATTTTTTAGTATTTCATGTAATTAGATTTGGTATAAATAATTGAGCCAACACACAAAGGGGTATTGAATATATAAAATATTAAATTTAGTTTAGGCTAATAGTTTAAGTTTTTAGCTCTATTAATAATTTTATATAAATAAGCAAATAGTATCTATTTTCGTTTACATCTAATTTTTAAAGAAAAAATAATAATATATTTTTTGTTTGATCTATATACTTTTAAAAGTATGATTTTAGGTCTATGTATTTAAATAAATTTTACCAATAGTCTTGAGTAGACCTTATGTAATAAAAGTTTAATAAGTTAAAGTTAAAATCATGAGTTCACATTTATTTAAAAATATATAATAGAAAAAATTACCAATTACAAAGCTCACCAATATAGATTCAATAGAAATTTTATAGGTAGATTTAACTATGCCTTTTATTCCTATATCTTGACGTTTTAAGAATATTAAATTAAGAGTAAATTGTAAATAGCACCTCTGTAGTTTTAGTCAAATTCATAAAAAATTCATGTAGTTTAAAAATGACAAATCACACTCATGTAGTTCTAAATTATGTTAATAAGACTTCTCTCATCCAACGTTGTAAACTTTATTTTAGCCATATTTTCTTCGTTTGAACTCCAATTTAAATGATTCAATATGTTTTGAAATCCTCATTTTTGGCTCTACGTTATGGTCACTTTAAAATTTCAAATTTATCAATAAATAAAAGAGTTTATTATCAACAAAATATTAGGTATGATTGAATCCCTTAACACTTTGTTTATTGATGGTTTAAAAATTTTCAAGTGACCGTAACGTAGAGTCCGAAATAAGGATTCCAAAACATTTTGAATCATTCAAATCGGAGTTCAAACGAAGAAGTTGTGTTGTGGCTAAAAGAACATTTACAACTTTGGAGAGCAAGGGCCTTATTGGCATAAATTGAAATTACAGCCACAGGGGGTGTGATTTTCCATTTTTAAACTACACAGACTATGCAGGAATTTGACAGAAACCATCGGGGTGTTATTTACAATTAACACATTTTGCAAAGCCTAGTTAACTAATATCAATATTCACGCAAATCTTGATATATATTAATTGATCAAACATTTAATCTCTTATATTAAAGTTGAAGGTTCGAGTCTCTCCTATTAAATTTAATGTAATATCTATTAAAAAAACAACAACGATAATCACAAAATACATTCGGATCTACTCAACTACATCACCAATCTTTCTTAACCAGTTTCATTTTCTTTCTTTTCCAAATTTTATTAATTTAATAGCAAAGCCTAGCTAACTAAACCTCAAAGAAATCAACAACTAGAGCTCAATTATTCCAAAAAGTTCTAAAAGCTCTGGTAGAATAATTGGAGTTCAAAAATAGAATATTCCCCAATGTTCTAAAATATTATTGATAAAAACTTTTTCTTCTAATTATCTTAATTACTAATAATTATGATTAGCCAAAATGGAATGGAATCAACGCGAATATCCACGACGTTTTTCCACGTCTTTCGTTTAGAAAGTGAATCTCACGCGCTGTAAGCTGCCAAAATAGCGCCAATTCCAGTGGCGAGACGCCGCGTATTTGCCACGTCAGTTTTTAATAATTTTACCAGAGATTTCATGATTCGCATTCAACCACAAAGGGACAATGATTTGAGTTTAGTAGGGGACAAGTGACCACTATAATGCTGATTAAATATACCACCTCTAAATTATAAGATTGTGAAATAATTACATCTAAATTTTTTTGATTTGAATAATTGACACTTAAAATCGTATAAAATATTAAAATCATAACCAAACAAATTTAATTTAATAACTATCCCTTTAAAATGATTTATTTACTGATTACAATTAACTAAACTATATGGGTGTCATGTCTCAAAGTCCTTTGTTCAAACTGAATTTGTTTTTTTCTTCTAAAAAGATAGATTTTAAAAGGATAAAAGAGAAATACAAATAGAGTTAATAGTCTTTTTAGCAAGGAAACGAGTTTCAAAGTTAAACTCTCTCGCTTGATAATATCTATTACAAATTTTGTATCATAAAGTTCCACAAACATAAGCCTTTTCCAAAGTAGTTGATAAAACATCTTCCGTCCACATGAGAAACATTAAGATAATGAGGTCCAACCAAGCTTGAAGAAAGCATAAAGGTTGAAGAGAGGTTGAAAGCCCATCGAAAACGTGAATGAAGAGCCTCTAAAACCCGGATGTGTTCTTGACCAGCCACTAAACACCTCAGGAGGTCGGGATAGGAGTTTTTCTATATTTCAATGGTAGTTTTAAAAAGTCTAATTTTAAAGATAAAATAATATAATCTTTATAATTCAGGTGTAGTTTATCCCGTATTCTAAAATATCATTTAATTATAGTCTCATATTTGGTTTCAATCTTTTAGAAAACAATCACCAATAATAGAGGTCCCACCATTCATGCTGGATTGGGATTAGGGACTTGTGGATTGGACGGATCAACTGCGTCAAAATGAAATAATTTCCCACCCAATTTCATAAATATGAAAACGTGGGCCTCCATTTCCTTCAAATTTTGTTTTACTAATAAATTCAAAATCGACATTGATGGGAAAACACACAAAAAATATCAATTATGTGTGGGTGAGTTTAACGATAATACTTGCCTAGAAGGTTTTTTTTTTTTTTTTTTGATAATTACTTTTGCCTAACTCTTCTATATATTTTAATTTTCATATGACTGGGAGATTTTGATTTTTTTTGATAATTACTTTTGCCTAACTCTTCTATATATTTTAATTTTCATATGACTGGGAGATTTTGAACCACTGGTTTATAAATAATTCGAACTTATTAAAAAATAGAATTGATATAGTTTCTTCAATATTTGTTTCCTTATCAATGTATTGTATTTATATTGTTTTTCAGATTACATGCATTGTTTTATCGTTTTAGACGTATGGCTATATATGCCTAATTTATTTTATGTATACACATGTTCCTTTAGTTTGATTTCTATCTTTTCCCATATATTATATAGCTCATTTCTATCAAATATGAAAAAAACAATTTATTATTCTTGTGTATCTAACTTGTGTTAATTTAGTATTTATTTAAATAAATATCATATTTAGCCCTTGAATTAAACATGCTTTTCAAAACCACCTCAATTAAAATTTTAGTTTCTCTTTTATTCTTAATTTTTATTGTATCTGGTTGTAATAAAGTTGGTTACTAATTTCAGAGTAATTATGAAACTCTTTATAACATGAGAGGTATTTTTGATAATTTGAATTTCTAAAAGGGTGGATATGAAAATTACCCTTTAATATTCTAGTTTTGAAACTTAAACTAGTACTTAAAAAAATTAAAGATATATGATGGTGATGTGTGACTAATTGAATATGGGAAAATTGTAGAGAGGTTGAAATATTATTAGTAGAAAAAGCCCTGGAGATTGAAATAATTGACTAACCATATCAAATTAGGACTACTAACTAGCAAGTACATAATAATTGTTCTAATCATCCTATATAGCATTGTTTGGAAATTTAATTAAAAACCAAGTTTTCTGATTTTAAAATGTTAGTTTTATTGTTTCCTTTTTAGAAATATAAAACAAAAAGAAAATGTTTTGTTGTTTTCATATTTGGTATCGAAAATGATGTTCATATGCGATAACTAACACAATATTTAATAGCAACATTTTTTTTTGTCATATACATAAATTAAGTAGTTTGATTGAAATATATATATATATATATATGTTTAAATAATTTTTTTTTAAAAAGACCAACAATATATATAATATTTTAGAATATTTATTTATCATAATTTTTTTAAAAAGACAGGAGAAAATAAGCAAAGAGGTTAAGAATATAAAATTATATTTAATTGAATTTAATATAAATCACTCCCATTCAAAGGCAATTCAAATTTCGTTAATGAATTTAAATCTCTTGTAAGATTTGTAATTTTAAGAGATCAAAGGGGATGTATCATGGAAGAGTGGTGGGGTTGATTTATATGTCTCAATCTATGTTTGGAAAAAATCTTTCAACAAACCTGATTTTTTTTATTAATTAAAATTCTTATATTTTAAAGAGTAAAATGAATATAGCTCGATATACCATATTGATTAAGACATGTAGTTTCATATGGGGGTGTAAACAGGGTAGGGCTGGGTGTAAATGGGGTACCGTTTAGGCTATTTTCCCTCACCCCGCCCCAATTAATTTAATCCCCTGCCCTGGACCTCGCTCCATTTAAAATGGAGCGGGTCAGGTGGGTGGCAAATAAACTAGGTGAGGAATAATGTGAAAAATGCTTAATTGAAAAACCATTTTTTTCAATGATAATAGTACCTAATAGACCATAAAAACAAACAAGTAAAACTATCCATCATAATCCATATACGAATAAACCTAGAGAAACGAAATTACAAGAAAAAAAAAGTAAAGTAGATAAACGGGGCGGGACGAGGTGTAAATAGGTGGAATAAAATTTCCCTCCCCGAATCCTGCCCCATTTATCAAGCAGGTTTGGCGGGGTCGAGATTTCAACTTTCACCCCTAGTTCCACTCTCACGAGAATGGTTCATCCCTCACCCCAATATTATATATATATAAATGAGCTTTGTTTTTTTTTTAAAAAAATTTAAACAAGAAAAATTTAGTTCACAAACCTGAACTCTTAAAACACGTAAATTCATACGTTTAAAATTTATTTTCCTACACAAATTCTGACTTCTAGACCTCAACTACTCATCCCATGATGATTGAAACAAATGTATAATTTAAAACACATTTTTAAAAAAATAATTGGATTATTTTTATAATCTGGACAAATAAAAAAAAAAAAACAATTCATGGAACTTGTTACTTGAATTATTAGATTTAGAGGAATTATTTAATGCCCATCATATAAAAAAGAAATTAAAAAGATATTAATTGGCAATGAGAAAGTGGTGCGTGGATATTCGAGCATATCCAGATTAGGTTGGATAATTGGATCTGGCATTATTACCCCTGGCGCTGTCTTTCCTGACGTGGATCCTGCCTGTCCGGTCTAACTTCCACGACAACTCGTTTTCTACTTTGATCCAAATCAACCAATCTCCTCACGCCACATCATCATATCAGGACCCACATGAGAGCGGCGCCTTGTTTATCCATCCGGTCCTACGTGGGTCCTGTTTCATCCGATTATTTGGTATAAAACACGGACTCTTCGTTTTCATTTCCATAATCACGACAACAAACAATTAATCTTAAAAAACTCAGTAATCGGAAAATGGCCGCTAAAAATCCGGTCACCGGTCGGGAATTTCAGTTCCGAATTTCTAGTTTTTCCGACATGGTTTTTGGGTTCATGGACGACGGCGAGGATTCACCGTCGCCGTCGCCGGAAGGATCTGTGAGTAGTAATGAAAATGAAATGTTTGATGAAGGAGATGAAGAAAAAGAAAGCAGTGAGAATTTGGAAGAGAATAAAACGTTTTGGGAGAATCAGAATCAGATCTTACAAGTGAGTTTTTTTTTCCCCGTTCGTTGACTTCTGTTTTTCGTTGATTTTAAGGAAATAGTGATCATGAACATGATGATTTGGTCAAATTGTGTTCAATAAAATAATGTTTTTTTTTTAATTAATGTGGGATTACAGGCGACGTTATGTCGGAGTAGCAGTTTGGAAGGAAAGATAAGGAATGCTACGAAAGAAGCAGTTAGAGAAATTCAGGCAAATGGTGGAGCTTGCGCTTGTGGGAAGGAATTGACAATGATGGGTTGCCGGAGTTGCTTGATGAGGGAAGTTTCCGGCCGCCTTCGAAATGTCGGTTTCGATAGTGCTATTTGCAAGACCAAGTGGAAAAGCTCTCACCATATTCCCTCAGGTAAACAATTAACAAATATCTCACGTCGAAAAGATAAAAGAATCTGTAATTTACATTTTCAAATACGCTTACTATTTTTTAATACTATCGATGATTGTCTCATTATCCATTAATTTTGAGATAAAATTTATAAATATGACAATTTTAATTTCAGTACATGTTATCTATATATATTATGAAACATCTATTTTTAGTCTTTGAAATGTTGTTAGTTAATCCTAAATGACATGGTTCATTAGCTTGATTTCCGTTAGAATTACTTAATAATACATTTGGGATTTTGGTAATTTTCACAGGAGAACACACATTTTTGGATGTAGTACAAAATTCAAAGAAAGGAGAAGTGAGGTTTATAATTGAACTAAATTTCCGGGCAGAGTTCGAGATCGCAAGAGCAAGTGACGACTACAACCGACTAGTTCGACGATTACCGGAGATATTCGTGGGGAAAGTGGAGAAACTACAAGGTTTAACAAAGATATTGTGCAGTGCTGGGAAGAAGTGTATGAAGGAAAAGAAGATGCATTTGGGGCCATGGAGGAAGCAAAGATATATGCAAGCCAAATGGTTAGGTGCATGTGAAAGAACTATGGCAATGCCTCTTCTTTCAGTTGGATCACATTCATCATTATCATCATCAAGTCGTCTTTCAAAGCCAAGAGCTTCAATGCTCACCTTTGATTTGCTTGACAAATTGCCTAATCGGACGGCTGTTGAAGTTGTATGATTGATTATTACTAGCTTTTTTTTTTTTTTTTTTGTTAATTTGAGTTTTATTTTGTAAAATTATGATATAGTAATTAATTAATCAAATATTTATGTAAATAATATGGACAATTCCATGAGGGAGAGAAATGGGGGACCAAAAGGATCCTCTCGTAATTTGTTAAGAGGAAATAAAAGATAGAGACGAAAGAGAGGAATTAAATTTGAAGATAAAAAAGAGGGTGTAAATTGTCAAGTACTATGATGTTACATAACACTATATTTATTTTATCTGAAGGATCGACATAGTAATTAAAGACTAAACTAGAGACTAAAATTTTGGATATTTTTTAAAAAACTATTTAGATAAACAGAGCATATTATAAGATAATGATGTTTCTTATTGGAAGATAATTAATGGTGGATGTAAAATATTCAAATTTAATATAGATATGTCAAATCAACTATAGTTTTTTTTTAAAAGAATATTATATTAAATTGGGAGAAAGCTGACTCAAACCTTCAACTTCAAATAGAGTAAGTATCTAACGAGTTGAACTATGTTAACTATCAACTATTTAGTTATATGATATTAAATGTGTTTTATTAATTGTTTTGGGTAAAATGCAAAAATGACCCCTGCGCTTTCACCAAATTTCAAGAATGACCCCTACACTTTTATTTTTGCAAAATACACCCCCGCACTATCAAACAAGCCATTAACGGTTACTTTTTCCATCCGCTCTAACATAAACCTATTATTTTAATGTTTTTCTTCCTACTTTTACCATGTAACTAATTGTGATTAAAAAACACCCACTGTTATCTCAACCAAGTTAATTCTCTTCTCCACAAACAAACCCATCTTCGAAGTCGAACTAACAAACGATTCAAGTTCGCGAATGCCTTTTTGAGTAAACAAAATCTTTCAAACTGATGTAACGAATTGAATTCAGCTAAGAATCGAATTGAGTTTACGGTATAAGAACTTCAAACTTCAAATAACCAGAAATTGAAAACGTTGGGGGCATAGCAGATCCGATTTTGATAAATTTAATTTCCATTATCTTTCTACATATAAATTTAGAATTCAAATTCAATTCCATTCAACCAACTCATTCAATCCCAAATATCAATTACAATATGGATGGCTAAGGCTAAGGCTAAGACTTTAAATTATTCCTTTTTAAAAATAGATTTTCACTAATCATGTCTCTTTCTCCTTCCCTTTCACAATTATTAATTCTTCTTCATTGTTTCTTACCATACCCAGGATACCCATTATTGATTTGATTCCATTTCATGCAAGAAACAAAAACCCATTGTTAGCATTTTACTCAGGTGGAGTTTTGTTTTTTCTTCTGCTTAAAGAATTTTTATGATAGGAAGCTAAGTCATCACTTCTACAATTAGAGATCAGCGTCATCAACATTCTTCTATCACCTACGACCTATGCACCACTTTTAATATTCTTGCTCCAACTTCTAAGCATCATTCGTTTTCTGGTAGCTTGAAGTTTTCATTTGTGGGGTTTTCGTTCTAAGAGGCGTTCGACGACGAGACGGACAAAAGTTCATTAGTTCCAGTAGCCAAAGAAAGGAAATTCTTTTTAGTTAAGAAAATAGCGCGGTTTTTTTAACCATGCTTAATTAGGAAGATATAAATATGAATAAAATATTGAGAAGTTGAAAAAAAAAATAGCATTTCTTTTTAAAGTGGATGGAAAAAGTAACAGTTAATGGCTTGTTTGATAGTGTAGCGGTGTATTTTGCAATAAAAAAGGTGTAGGGGTCATTTTTACATTTTACCTTTTTTTTTTAATAAATCAAAGTGATTTACTGATAATATTCTTTGATTAATTTTTCACCATTTAAAATATTTAAAATTTTAATCAGATTTTGAAATAAATTGCATTTTTTATAAACTGTTTTTTTTTTAAGTTTTAAAATTTTGACTAGGACATTCACAATATTTTTGAAGTGTAGATTAGAGAATCAATATTAAATAAGTTTAATTTTTAAAAATAAAATCTAAAAACATTGATTCCGTAATCTACTTTCAAATTTAGGTGGAAAAGAAAGGATTATTACTTTAAATAAATTATTGATTAATTTAAAGAATATGGTACTTAAATACTTCTTTAAAAAATATTTAACTAATTTGATTCATCTTTATCTTTCTAGGCTAAATTATTGATCGATAATAAATAATATCGATATGAAAATTTTATGTTATGCTATGGCTAAAAGTACTCCTTAAAAAAAGTATTGTTTGAAATCGGCAAAAAGAACTCTTCTATTTATATCAATATTGAAAAAAATAATGTTTTCTAAAATAAAAGTATAAAACTTGAATACAATTTTGTTTCATAATTATTTGTAAGATTTTTTTTAGTAATCTTATGTATTTGACTTTAGGTGGTTCACTATAATTATTTTGTTATATGCATAATTATTTCTATAAAAAAAGGTTAATGAAATGTGGCACATCTCTTAGATTAATTATACAAAATGCTTCTAACCTATAGTGTTAGTTTTAATTTTTTTGATGTTTTAAAATTTTCAATTCTACTCTCAATCTATTATTTTATTTAACAAAATACCCTTTATCGAAAAAATCACCCTTTAAAAATATAATTCGTGTACAAGTTTGGTTAAGTTTATCGAAAATTAAAAGATTGAAGGTATATTTGAAAGAGTATTATTGTGATAAAAAGATAATTTTTAGAAGAAATGATATTGTGAAAGAGTAATTATTATTCCATTTAAGGGTATTTTTTAAATAAATTAAAATATTAGAGGTAGAATTGAAACTTTTAAAATGTTAGAGACAAAATTGAAACCAACCTCATAGTACAAGGATATTTTCTATAATATAACCTTTATTTTAATATTTGTAATTGTTTTCTAAAATATCCAAATATTTCTTTATTTTTAATTGAAATTCAAACAGAGCACAACACATATCAAAATTTTAAGGGTTATTAACAAAAATGGCCAATTTTTTGTTTTGTTTATTACAATTATGTTTAGTCAGCCACATAAATTACATGAATGACCAAAACCACCCGCCGAAAAATTTAATATCTCACTATTATAAGAAAGATAATTAATATTAATTATATTGAATTTATATCCCACAATTATAGGAGAATTTTTCGATGAAAAATGCACACATGCATGGATAAATAGAGAATATAAATTTAGCATCTCCACCACATATGACTGATTATAGCCAAATCTGTAAAATAATAGGATTTGTTGATATTTATGAAATTAGGGTCCAAAAAGTGATTATTCTTGTAAAAATTTCAAATTTTAATTGATAATTAAATTTATTTTAAAACTTAATGTTAAAATTGAGGTTGCGTAAAAATGGAGAGCTTCTATGTAGGCAACGAACTTAATTAATGGGACGAGTTGGAGGTAGTGTGCTGCTTCGACGACGTGCTACGTAGGTACTTGCACAGGAAAGGAAAAGAGCATCGGTGTAGTGCCGGCCTAACACCCTCCGATGCTAAAGTCAGAGCAAGCAGAGCTAGTGTGCCAGAGAGAATAATAGTAAAAATTAGTTACCTAATGAATGAATTTCTTCTCCTATTTATAGGAGATTAGGTTGATGACATCATCGTGCCACGTGTCGCGTCGAGATTGTGCTATGTGTTGCTTCTCAATTACGTGTCGCTTGTGGGTTGCGCCACGTGTCGTTTCCCAACTGGATACTTGTATTAAATCTTAAGTATTAGGTCTATGTCCAAGACTGCGTAGCCAGGTCTTTTCGGGTGCGTAGACTTTATGACCAGGTGCCCTGGTACTGCGATCAGATGAGGTGCTCTGGACCAGGTGCCTAAGTACCACGATAGACCAGGTGCTCAAGTACCACGATTAGACCAGGTGCCTAAGTACCACGGTAGACCAGGTGCTCAAGTACCACGATCAGACCAGGTGCTCAAGTACCACGATCAGACCAGGTGCCCTGGTACTGCGGTAAGACGAGCTGCGTAGACAAATCTTGTCAAGTTATAAAATTCCACGTGTAATCCAATTTCACCCCACAACACTTTCTACATATAAATTTACTATCTTCAAGAATTCAAATTCAATTCAATTCAACCAACTCATTCAATCCCAAATATCAATTACAATATGGATGGCTAAGGCTAAGGCTTTAAATTCTTCCTTTTTTAAAAATAGATTTTCACTAATCATGTCTCTTTCTCCTTCCTCTTTCACAATTATTAATTCTTCTTCATTGTTTCTTAATCATACCCAGGATTTTTTTTTCTTTTTACCCATCATTGATTTGATTCCATTTCATGCAAGAAACAAAAACCCATTGTTAGCATTTTACTCAGGTGGAGTTTTGTTTTTTCTTCTGCTTAAAGAATTTTTATGATAGGAAGCTGAGTCATCGCTTCTACAATTAGAGATCAGCGTCATCAACATCCTTCTATCACCTACGACCTATGCACCACTTTTAATATTCTTGCTCCAACTTCTGAGCATCATCCGTTTTCTGGTAGCTTGAAGTTTTCATTTGTTGGATTTTCGTTCTAAGAGGCGTTCGACGACGAGACGGTCAAAAGTTCATTTCGTTCCAGGAGCCAAAGAGAGTAAATTCTTTTTAGTTAAGAAAATAGTGCGGTTTTTTTAACCATGCTTAGTTAGGAAGATATAAATATGAATAAAATATTGAGAAGTTGAAGAAAAAAAACAGCAGATTTATTTTAAAGTAGATGGAAAAAGTAAGGGAAATTTGCATAGACGACCTCGAAAATTGGGCCCTAATGAAAATAAACCTTACTTTTCAATTTTTATAATTAAGACTTTATGCTGATGTCATCCAAGTGTGAAAAGTCCAAAAGCCCATTGAGGCTGCTTTGTTAGCTCATTAACACACCACACTACTCTTTCTTTCTCTCTCACTAAAGAAAAACTCATTACTCTCTCTCTAAACTATAATCTTGCTGAAAGAAGAAGAAGGTAAGATTTTACCCAAAAACTCACGACTCTCCCTATAAATTCTAAACTTGCCATGGATTTAAATTCAATGGATGATATCGGAAAAACGAATGAAACCGATATCTTTTGCGCGAAATAGAATCCGGATGAAGTAGTTAACATCAAAGTATTAATTTTTTTGAAGAAATAAAAATCTGGAATTTTTTTTTACTATCGCCTGTGATCTGACCGATCATAAGCAATGATCTGACCGATCATAGGCTATGATTGGTCAGATCATTGAGTAACAAAAGATTTGAAAAAAATGAATTATATTCGTAACTTTTTCTACAAAATTTAGATTGCCATGAATTTAGATTCAATGGATAGATATCGAAAAAACGTTTGAAATCGATATCTTATTTGCTCGAAACGGAGTTCGAATGAAAAAGTTATCTCCAAAATACTAATTTTTGTAAGAAAGAAAAATCTGAATTTTTTTTATTGTCGCATGTGATCTGACCGATCATCGGTCAGATCATTGAGTAACAAAAGATCCGGAAATTTTTTAATTATACCTGTAACTTTTTCTACAAAATTTGGATTACAACGAATTTAGATTCAATAGATAGATATCGAAAAAACGTATGAAATCGACATTTCATTTGCGCAAAACGGAGTTCGGATGAAAAAATTAACGCCAAAATACTAAAATTTTTAAAATTGAAAAATCTGGAAAATTTCTGGTGGAGAAGAAGAGAAAAAAAAAATCTGACCGATCCTTGACCGATCAAAGACCATGATCGGTCTGATCGGACCGATCCCAGGAAAATATCTGTCTCATCGGACCCATCATGTTTTTTTTTTCCAGAAATTTTTCTGATTTTTCAATCTTAAAAAATTTAGTATTTTGGCGTTAACTTCCTCATCCGAACTCTGTTTCACGCCAATAAGATGTCGATTTCATATGTTCTTTCGATATCTATCTATTGAATCTAAATTCGTTGCAATCCAAATTTTATAGAAAAGGTTACGAGTAAAATTCATTTTTTTTAATCGTTTGTTACTTAATGATCTGACCGATCATAACATATGATTGTTCAGATCATTGCCTATGATCTGAACGATCATAGGCTATGATCGGTTAGATCACAGGCAATAATAAAAAAATTCAGATTTTTCCTTCTTAAAAAATTTAGTATTTTGGCATTAATTTTTTCATCCGAACTCCGTTTCGCGCAAATAAGATATCGATTTCATACGTTTTTTTGATATCTATCCATTGAATCTAAATTCATGACAATATAAATTTTTTAGAAAAAGTTACGAGTAAAATTCCTTTTTTTGAATATTTTGTTACCCAATGATCTGACAGATCATTGTTTATGATCGGTCAGATCATAGGCAACAATAAAAAAAATTCCAGATTTTTGTTTCTTCAAAAAATTAATACTTTGGTGTTAACTTCTTCATCCGAATTCTGTTTCGCGCAAAAGATATCGATTCCATTCGGTTTTTCATTAGCATCCATTGAATCTAAATCCATTGCTATTTTAGAATTAATAAAGAGAGTCGTGAGTTTTTGGAAAATGATTTAAAGTTTGAAGTTTAGAGAGAGAAAAATAGATAGTGGGTTAAGAAGAGTTTTATTAATACAAAGAAAAGATTTTTTGGTCTTTTCACACTTTAGTGACATCAGCGTAAGGTTTTCACACTTTCGAAATGAGGGCCCTAATGAAACTTGACCTCACTTTTCAATTTTTAAAATTGAGTGAAAGTGCAGGGGTCATTTTTGTATTTTACCCTTTTTTTAAAAAAAATAAATCAAAGTGATTTACTAATAATATTCTTTGATTAATTTTTCACAATTTAAAATATTTAAAATTTTAATCAGATTTTGAAATAAATTACAGTTTTTATAAACTATTTTTTTTAAGTTTTAAAATTTTGACTAGGACATTTACAATATTTTTGAAGTGTAGATTAGAGAATCAATATTAAATAAGTTTAATTTTAAAAAATAAAATCTAAAAACATTGATTCCGTAATCTACTTTCAAATTTAGGTGGAAAAGAAAGGATTATTACTTTAAATAAATTATTGATTAATTTTAAGAATATGGTACTTAAATACTTCTTTTAAAAATATTTAGCTAATTTGATTCATCTTTATCTTTCCAAGCTAAATTATTGATCGATATGAAAATTTTATGTTATGCTATGGCTAAAAGTACTCCTTAAAAAAAAGTATTGTTTGAAATCGGCAAAAAGAACTCTTCTATTTCTATCAATATTGAAAAAAATAATGTTTTCTAAAATAAAAGTATAAAACTTGAATTTTGTCTACAATTTTGTTCATAGTAATTATTTGTAAGATTTTTTTTAGTAATCTTATGTATTTGTGACGACCCGACTTAATTATATAAGCCTAGGACGCGAGCACGTAGCGGAAACGGAAAGTTTAAATTTAAATCATATAAATTGTTAAAAGTAGTCAAAAATCCAGCATGATGTGTATACGTAAGTTCATTAACCAAAACATACAAAGTGCTTGTTTATTAACATAAACGGCTCGTCGGCCGGGTCAGAAAAACCAAGGGTTCAAAGTTTAAATAGAATGCTGGTGCACCAATTTCAAAGTGAAACAAGACAAATGTACATAAGTTTCAAAACTAAGACTACATATTATAAGTTCGACTATTAACGACATTCCCAAAACTTTTGGCTCGCGTGACTGAAAGCTAATCCAAAAACTCCATCTCGGGCTATCAACGTGCACCACCTGCCGCTCTATGCCCTCGACCCCGATCATTACCTGAAAGGTGATCTAGAGCACTTTTGAGCATGACACTCAGTGAAAACAAAAGAATATAAACGGTGATGCGGTATGATCATAGTGAAAGTGTGACGACCCGTCACTTTTAAATAAATTAAATTCAGAGAAAACAGCGGAAGTATTTTAATTTACGAAAAATTGGCGTGGTTTTGTTTGAAAATTGGCATGCCGAAAACCTGTTTACATCCTAATTTTTCAAATCTAATAAAATCACATGGACTTTAAGTCCAAATCAGGAGTTCAAATATGTATATCATATAAACATCAACATTAGGCTCTTAGGAGCCAAATACAAAATACAATTCATTAAAGTTCTTAAAGTTCATCAAAATAAGACATAAACTTTACAATTCCATTAGTCCATCTCGAGGTCAGCATCCCTCGATCACGCAGCACCATCTCCCCTTCCATGGCCTCTAGCCAGGGCATTACCTGAAATTGGTTGTAATATCATGAGCTAACAACTTAAGCCCAGTGAGAATAATAAGCATAAAAAGTAAAGATAGACCTCAAACTCGCATTTCGATTTGTGTCCAAATAATCTGACACAAACAATCCTAAAGTTCTCCTAACTCTAGGTAATTCTATTCCATAAGTTCCAAAAGATGATACAATTAGCACACTTAGTCTAATTGTTCATCCAATAACTTATCATAACATGAAAAAGAAAAGTAAATAAATAAACTTTGCATGATATAACATCTCGATTATCTTTCTCGTCTATCAAATGCATAAAAGTAATGAGTACTTCCCGTTGGATACGCATTCACCATTTATGCATGAAATGGAGGTAATGTGAATTTTTACATACTATCCACCATTATCCTTATATATGAAGTAGTGTGGGCAATTATGGCGTCCCACCAATACTTATGTATGAAGTAGTGTGGGCAATTATAGCGTCCCACCAAAACTTATGCGTGAAAGTAGTGTGGGCAATTATAGCGTCCCACCAAAACTTATGCGTGGAAGTACTGTGGGCAATTATAGCGTCCCACCAAAACTTATGCATGGAGGAAATGTGGACTTTCTCGTATTTCACCATTAACCTTTCGTTTTTCTTTCTCACTTTCTTTTCTTTTCAATAATGCGAGATGTTATGCATATGGTTGCATATGCTTGCAAAAGTAATAAAGTAAATGTAACTGATAAAGCAACCGAAACAAGCATAAAGTAAAGGGGCATAAAGTAAAGAACATAAAGTAAAGGGCATAAAGTAAAATAGATAGAATCCCGGATGAACGATATATCGATCGAACTCCGCTAACAATAATAAAAGTAAAGGTCAAAGCATAACGATTAACCTAAACTTTCAAGGATTCTAAACTTCCAAATGATCCAAAGTTCTAAACTCCGAAACTAATCTAACTTAGAATCTTCTAAGATTCGAGGTTTTCATCGAGAAATCCTAAGTTTCTCGCTTAAAGGATTAACTTCAAATCCTAAGGCACTATCTCACATCCTCTAACCTTAGATTGGATTCTAATCTTAGTTTCCGATTCTACAAACCATCACACTTATTCGATTTCTATAATTACTTTAAATCCTAACTATTCTCACCTTAATTAAAAGATGACCTTGCTCCTAAGTCCAGGTAGAGCAATCAAACAAGCGGTTCAAAAACACCTATAAAAGGATTAATATCCCGAAAATTAATAAATTACCAACTAACGATTAAACAACGATGAAACAAGCAAAAAGACGGAAAATCCACCAAACCCCCATCAAAGAGGCTCTGGCCCTCCCTATAAAAAGGGTCTCGGGTTTGGTTTTTCGGCTTTTTGGCAATTTAAATACGTTTTGAGTTGGTTTTAAGCAAATTCGATAATCCCGATTTCAATGGGTATCGATAATTAGGGTTTTTGAACATTAATCCCTTTCCCGAAATGAATTCAAATATGCAATTATACATGAATCTATAACCCAAATTCAAACCCCAAAGAGGAATTTTCAAACGGGAAGGGTTTCGACTGAAACTCGGTTTTAGGGTTATGGGATAGTTTCCAAAAACACGTAAAACTACTCCCGAGTTCTACAACACGAAATCGAAGAAAATCAAGTAAAACTTCATTAAAACACTATTTGGAGCTTAGGGTTTCAAGAAAAACTTACCGAGAACTCCGTATAATACGAGCGGCAAGTACGAAGGCTAGGTGGAAAATGATCGTAGGATCGATACCTTTCCACTGGAACGAGAATCGATTCGATCCGGCAAGAAACGAACGAAATCGAAAATTTTCTTTTTCTTCTTTGAGACCCACGGGTGGAGGAGGAAGAAATTGAGAGGATTTTGGTCAAATTTTGAGTCAAGATGAGTTTTTAAAGACAAATGAATAGTGTTTTTTAGATATTTTGCAAATTGGGAAATTACGATTTTGCCCTTTTTCGACTTTTGGCTTAAAAACGATTCCCGAACATCTCAAACTATCCCAATGGTGATTAATAATTATTAATTGGCCCGTTAATAATTATTAATACCATTAAAACGTATTTAAATAAATAAAGCCATTAAAATGAATTAAAATGAAATAAATTACTAAATTCTAATTTAATAATAAATAAATGAATTTTAATTACTCAAATTAAAATAAAATAAATAAAAGTTTTTTTTTTTATCACAAAATAACGGGACGTTACAGAAAGTATGGAATGTAATATAACATGCTTTAGGTACAAGTTACTTATGACAATTTGCAATATGTGTAGGTATTAACAAACAAGCACAAACCCTTATTCACTAACTCTCGTCGATTTCTAACACACTTACATTTCACATTTACCATTCTCATTCATTTTACAAACCACATCGTCACAATCCCGACGTATCACTATGCCCTAAATCACAAATTCATTCATCTTCCGAGCCATAGCTCCTTTCAAACTCAACTTGTCTTAACAATCACTAGCAACCGAGCCATTCTCACATAGCACCTCGGAGTTTCTTTACATTCCCTTGCCACGGTAACCTCGTGTATCGTACAACACCCATACACCGACACACGGGTTACGACCCTATGGCTACGAAATGCATGAATGATATGTTATGTCATGGAGTGGTTTCAGCATACTTTCCTTATACAACATGTTTTAACAAAGTATTGGTTTACCGAACATAGGTGGAACAACATCCCAATTAACATACAATACGAACATTAACTACATGCACAATATTCATGCAAACTCATGATTCATAATCACCCTTTTTCCCTCTTTCAATACATTGATCTCTAACCACCTAACATAAATGGAAACTACAGCAAATATGCATAAACGTGTTCCCAAATCAGAATATAATTTATGTATAAACTTAACTCAAATATAAAACAAGTAGGCATGCTTATATGATCAACTACTCAAAAACATAAACCGGTTTTGAGTTAACAAATATTCGGCCCCTTTTAGCCATTGCCGAGGTTAATATCCGTTACCACATTCCTCTTGGGTTCACAACTTTACCAACCACACCACCAATCACCTCCACTTTTAACCACAATCACACTTTAAGACAACTCGGAAAACGCTTGGAACAACACGTCATTCATCCTTCCGATTCTTTGTGTTCTCACCTTTTCGATAAGTTATTGGAGCTCGTTCTTGACTCTTGTCCTACATGAAACATCCCACACATACTTTAGATGTAAAATATTACTTATAACTCAATCCACATTAATATCAACACACCTCAATCCGGTTAAAAGCAAAGATGCCAAAACTAGTCAAATTGGGTACTATTTTTGGCCAAATGGAAAACTAACCCAAGAATAATTAATTTGTGCTTCCAATATGTTTTTCCATGTATAAAATATACATATTAACATCCAATATTTCCATAATTAATAACTTAACACAATTATTCAAAGAAAACCCAAAACTAGCTAAGTGTAAAAACTAGTTTTTAGGCCAATTTTAATAACTACTAAAAAATCACCCTCTTACCTTTCCAAGTTATTTTTCATGTGGAATATATCTATATAAACACACATACTTTCCAGAATTAATAATTTCAAAGTAAAGCCAAAGAAAATCATACTTTAAAGAAACTAGAAACTCCAAAACATTGCCATTTTAGGGTGATTTTCAACACGAGTTTATCCATGGCTTTTGGTTCCTCTTTACTTTGTTAAACATACTTCTTAAAGCTCAAAAACATTAACTTAAAACCAATTTTCAGATTATATCATCTTACACTTTCAAGCCAAGAACTCAAAATATCAACAATCAAAAGCTTGGAGCTTCATCATTAATGGAGATCAAATGTTCTTACAAAACCATGGTCTCCAATTCCTTTCTATCTTACTTAGGAAAACCTTAACTCATGTTTATCAATTGAAGAACATACTTCTAGAAATTTAAAGAGAAAGAAACTCAATACAAAGGCATAATCATCATTAATCAAGAACACCCAAACCATTATCCATGAAAACCTAGAAAAGTTTGAATTGGAAAACTTGAATTCTTACCTTAACCTTGTAAAACCTAGAGGGCCTTTGCTTAAATTGTTCTAGGATGAAGAATCCATCATCAATCCATCAAATCCTAACTTGATTGAGCCTTGGATCATCAACACTTGAAGCTTGAAGAAGCAAAATCCAAAGAGAGAGCAAGAGAAGGGGGGGGGACGGGTTGAAGGAGGAAGAAAGGAAAATAATTTTTTTTCTTTTTCTCTTTTTTTTTTTTATTTCCCCTTTAAATACTTTTAATTACAAAAATAAGAAGAATTATATTGCATCCACGTCCTTCCACCCCTTCATTTTATTCTTCAAGTCCTCCCACCTCCAAAATTTAATTTCAAATCCTTCCTCCAACTTTCCTTTGCTAACTATTCCTCCACCCATTAAATATTTCCATTTAGTCCTTTTCTAACCTAACCATGGTTAAACTAACTATGGTAACCTTCAAAATCAAATAGATCAAGAAATAACCTTCCAAATAATTAATAATATAAAATACGAACCCAACCCTTCAGTATTTGACTTTAGGTGGTTCACTATAATTATTTTGTCATATGCATAATTATTTCTATAAAAAAGGTTAATGAAATGTGGCACATCTCTTAGATTAATTATACAAAATGCTCCTAACCTATAGTGTTAGTTTTAATTTTTTGACGTTTTAAAATTTTCAATTCTACTCTCAATCTCTTATTTTATTTAACAAAATACCCTTTATCGAAAAAATCACCCTTCAAAAATATAATTCGTGTACAAGTTTGGTTAAGTTTATCGAAAATTAAAAGATTGAAGGTATATTTGAAAGAGTATGATTGTGATAAAAAGATATTTTTTAGAAGAAATGATATTGTGAAAGAGTAATTATTATTCCATCTAAGGGTATTTTTTAAATAAATTAAAATATTATAGGTAGAATTGAAACTTTTAAAAATGTTAGAGATAAAATTGAAACCAACCTTATAGTACACGGATATTTTCTATTATTTAACCTTTATTTTAATATTTGTAATTGTTTTATAAAATATCCAAATATTTCTTTATTTTTAATTGAAATTCAAACAGAGCACAACACATATCAAAATTTTAAGGGTTATTAACAAAAATGGCCAATTTTTTGTTTTGTTTATTACAATTATGTTTAGTCAGCCACATAAATTACATGAATGACCAAAACCACCCGCCGAAAAATTTAATATCTCACTATTATAAGAAAGATAATTAATATTAATTATATTGAATTTATATCCCACAATTATAGGAGAATTTTTCGATAAAAAACGCACACATGCATGGATAAATAGAGAATATAAATTTAGCATCTTCACCACATATGACTGATTATAGCCAAATCGGTAAAATAATAGGCTTTGTTGATATTTATGAAATTAGGGTCCCAAAAGTGGCTATTCTTGTAAATATTTCAAATTTCAATTGATAATTAAATTTATATTAAAACTTAATGTTAAAATTGAGGTGGTTTTGCATTTTTCTTGAATAATTGAGTTGATTCACAAATATGATAATGATTCTTTTATTTTATTACTATATATATTTTTTAAATTACATACATTGTGTTTGAGTTTGGATTAATTATGTTTATTGTGACTTTGAAATACCAAATTTTGATTTGGATTGATTTGATAATATTGGAATAAAATGAAAATTGATTATGTATGTTTATGAAAATTATGTTTGAATTTTAACTTAAGACTTTATAATGAAAATATAGATTATGTTTGAAACTTTTAGTTTATTGTTAAATGCATTGTGTATGGAATAGAATGAAATAAAAATATGTACATTATATAAGATTTATATTCGAAAATATTAAAATTTATAACAAAATTTAGAATAAAGTCATATAATATTTATTTATTTTTTTAAATATTGGCCCCACCTCACCCCCACCCCGTTTTCCCCCCGCCCCGCCCCTGTCTCATAAACGGGGCAGGGGATAAATGGGGGACCCCGCCCTACCCCATTTACACCCCTAAGTTTGACTGTATTTTTATATTATATTATATCATGGTGAATGTTTTCTTTAATCTTGGTTCTTGTAACTTTATTTAAATTTAAAATAGCTGTAATAATTAATTCACTCACTATGTTTACCAAATTTAAAATATATAATTATGTAATATGTAATTAATATTTTGAAGCAAAATAAATTTTCTAGTCATGTAAAAATTTAAACTTTTTTTTAGTAGCTATTGCCTTTTAACTAAAATGGTAGGTTCGACAATATATTATAATTTATCGAAAATTGATTATTTGTGGAAAATATTTATTAATAGATTATCTTTTAAAATTATTTACATATATGACTTTTGAATTTAAGTTATTAATATTTAATAATTAAGTTTTTCCTTTTATACCATCTTCCCCATCTAATAATTAATACATTTTTTTTTCAATTAGCATTTAATACATATCTCACTGAAATTCTTGATTTTTTAATTTGGTATATATTTAATATATAATACTTATTAATATTTCCTTAATTATATTTCTCTCCATAATTATATCATATGAACCTTTTAAGACTAGTAAAAGTGTTTGGTTGGGGGTTTTACTATTTGCATTGAATTTGACATCATAAACCTATCATAAATAAATATTAAATTTAATTTCCTTTAATTTCAATTATTTATTTTTTAATTAAAAAATTATTTTTAAATTTATTATGAAGTGATTTTTTAAAGTAAAATATTATTGTAAAATTTAATTTATTTTTACTTCATTATTTATTTTTTCAAAAATTTAATTACATAATTAAATAAAAAAAATTAAACCTCTATTTACTTTCTCATTCCTACATATCAAATATAGACTTCTTAATCTCAAATATCACATTATCATTCTCCAAACACCCCAAGTTAAATATCCTAGTTTAATTGATTAAATCCCGTGCCCACCCGTAAAGTTGAAGATTCTAACTTCCCGTTCCGCTATTCAATGAAAAAAAGAACTTGTATACTACCATTCAACTAGAAAAGAATATAATATCAAAACTCACATTTGAAATTCTAGGCTATTGATCTTTTTCTTGGTTGCTTTTAATCAAGGAAATGTCCCATCTCAACTTTATTCATTCACGTGAATGTAAGAAACAAAAACAGAGGAAGAATTCAGAAGGAAAAAAAAACTGAACTGTATCAATTCATTTACATTGAACCTGTCAAGAAAAGTAAAAAGAAATCAATAATGAATCATATGAATTTAGGTTTGAGCATGGGAGAAGTCTGAGAATGCAGAGGCCCAATCTTCTGCATCCAATGCATTAGCCCTTTCTTGTGATCTTGCCAACTTGGGTTTTGCACAAGCCTCAATGTACCTTCACAACTAACTGAACTCTCAAATTGCTCCAATACCTTCACCACCTGCCAGAACTCCGGCCTCTTTTCCGGTTGCTGCGACCAACATTGCTCGATCAACTCCCCCATGGCTTGTGGACACGCGCTCGGGATAACTGGTCTGATATTCTGGCAAAAAAAAAAAAAACAATAACATGAGATTAATCTTCACGTCATATAATTCATGATGCGACATTTTTACTTAAATCAATTCCTTACAACAGCCAAAGAAAACAAGAGCCATGCATTGGTAAAATTTGCAATGAAATCAATGTATGATATATAACCAAAAGATGCCATTCAAATATGAGGAATCAGGAAGGTGAGATAAAAAAAGATACCTTATTTACAACTGCAAAAGCTGCTTGGATGGGAGTCATATCCTCATAAGGGATTGCTCCAGCCACCATTTCCCACAGGATGAGTCCGAAGCTATAAATGTCAACCTTTCGTCCGTATGATTTACGTTTGATCATCTCGGGTGCCATCCAACGATAAGTTCCAGGATCATCAGCCAATGTATCATATTGTGCCTCCTCACAAGCAATGCCAAAATCAGCAATTTTTAGGCAAAAGTGTTGATCAATTAGAACATTCTCGGGTTTGAGATCCCGATGAATGACGCCTTGAGAATGAATATATTCCATCCCGCGAGCAATATCCAAAGCGATCGCAATCAGCTTTTGCAACGGGAGAGATTTTTTTTCGAGTTTGTGTAGATATGCCCTCAAGGAACCCTCGGATAGATATTCAGTGATGATACAATAAACTGGGGGCTTTCTACAACCAGCTACCAACTGTATTACAATGTCGAGAAATAAATCAATAAAAAAGGGTTGTCGTTTTTTAGGCATCAACAGGAAGGTTATTTTAAATGAACTTGTTAATCAATGAACAAACTTATTACCTTTATAACATTGCGATGGTGGAGACGAGATAAAAGCGTTACTTCCCTACTGAATTGCTTCATTAAACGAGCAGCTAGAGATTCATTTTCGTCATCGTCCGGTAAACTGATAATCTTAACAGCAACAGCTTCATCGTTGTAGACCCCATGATAAAGCCGACTATGAGCTCCAAAAGCAAATTTATGTCCAAGAAACAACTTAGATAAATCAACAGTCAATTCATCTACAGCTTCGACAGCAGTAACCCGCCTTCCACCATGCTCAAAAAACTTGGTCCATGAAGACTCCTTCCTCACCTTCAGATTCTCATTGGCATTCAATGAAGCAAGTTGCCTCAGCGGGCATAACTTCTCACCATTCAAAGAATTGAGTACCTTAGCTCCATTATCTGGTAGCTTTTCCCCCTCCTCTTTGCTATGTTCTCTCCTACAAGGATGTGGAGATGAGAATCGCCTCTGATCACTACGAGTTTCCTTAAACGCGTCGGAGAGTTTACTCTCCGGAAGCGGAGACAGAGACCTCTGCTTGTTAATAACATGATTCTCCTCAATCTTTGGAGGGTTAGAACTAGAATTAGAAGATTTATCAGCTTTTGATTTCACAACTGAACTGAGCAGTGGCTCAATGGGGAGAGGAATGGATGTCAAATGTAACGTCTCCAAACGATGACATATTGTGTGCGAAAAATTAGTTCTCCTTAACCAAGAATTAGCATCTTCTTCCATCTTCAAACAAGAAATCGAAAAAACTAAGAACCTAATTGATTTCGTATCCGAAAAACCGCTTGCTTTTCTTCTTCTGCTTCACTAACTGAGAAAAGGGCTTAAATTCCCCTTGATACAAACTTGTCAAAATCATACAGCTCTTGAACCCCAATTCAATAAATCCCATCAACAACCAAAACCTCCAAAACTTGTTTCTCCAAATTGAAGGGGCTATTCAAAATCATGGAAATTGACCAAGAACAAGAAATCAAGTCCGTTTCAAGACAACCAACAATCCTTGTGCACTTTATCTTCTTTTTGAATTGAAATTTTTTTTGGCTTCAAAGTCAAACGTTACGTCTGGAAAATCCCACAAGAAAACATTCAATTCACAAACAGATAAAAAAAAAAAATCAATAAAATCTCCCCAACCCCACCAAGGAAAAAAGAAGAGTCTTTTTATACATACAAAACTACCCCACCAAATCCAATCATAAACAAAACAAAACAATAAAAAAAACCAAACCCAAGTACGAAAAGTAGAAGAAATTGAGAAAAAAAAATCAAAACTTTACCATAGTTCTCCACAAAGATTTTGAAGGGTTTTTTCCCAGCAGCAATTGAGACGTTGATACAAAAACTGATGATATAAAAGAGAAAGATCTTTTGCTTTTATTGAATAGGTTGGAAATCCGGGGATTCCGTGGATGATTTATATCTTGAATTTGAAAGAGTATTGTAAAGATTCAAAAAAGGGTTATGGTGTGGGAGCCAATTAGAAGAATAAAAGTGTAAGGTGGGATCCCACAATAGCAGAAAAGTCAAGAGATTTTTTTAGAAAGAAAGGGAAAAAGTTTGAAACTTTATATCTAGCTCAGGAATAGGGAATCCTAGTCTAGATGTCATCATCATAAAGAATAATGATAAAATAAGGCGGCGGATTTTATGAAAAAAACAAAAACAAGAAAAAGGCAGCTTGCGACGGAGATTGGCGCCGCCGATGAGGTATGTATGTAATTTGTTATGGTATTGTATAATACTCCCTATTGTTTTGGGATTCGATTATTTGACTTATCATTTATATTGAGATAATTATAATAATAACCCCTTTAATTCACTCAATTTTAAAATTAATGATAAATTACAATCAATAGTGGCGAGGCCAGAATTTTTTTTTAAGGGGACAAAAATTTATATAAAGAAATGATTGTATAAAATGTCAACTCCACACTGGTTTCGATATATTATATTACAAATTAATATAAAATTAGAGTTTTAGATTTTGACTTATGCCTAATATAAAGTTATAAAATGGATAAAAAAAAATTTGCTAGAAATTATGTTAATTAGAAAAGTATACATGTCTCCAAAATAGAGGCAAATTTTAAAATAATTTTTTAGACTCTCAAATTATTGAGATTAATTTTTCATTTCAAATGTTTTTTTAATCTAATAATAAGAATCACAATCAAAATTAACTTTATCGTGTATCATAGAGATGTTTAACTAATTTTATATAATAATTAACAAGTTTGAAATATTTAACTAAAAGTACAAGTATGAAATAATAAAATTATAACAATTATGAGGCTCATGACATAAAACTATATAGTTATTAATAAAATTTGGATTTCACTGGAGAGACACTATTATTTATAATTTAGAAAAAATAAACTATTTATAAACAAAAAATTACACTCACTTCTTAGTTAATAAATATGAATTAAAGTATTTATAAATGTTGAACATAGAATCATCACTACATAATTACAATACAAAAAAAATATAGAAGTACAAAAATGCATTTATTTAAAATTTTCATTTTATTAAACTTAACAATAAATAATACATTGTATAACTCATATATGGATGCAACAAAATTATCAAGAAAAATAAAAAATTATCCTATCTATTTAAAATATATATATATATATATATATATATATATATATATATATATATATATATATATATATATATATTTATATTTAAACCATAAAAACTCACATTAATGAATAATAAATTGGATAGAGATTAAGAGAGGAAATTTAATAGTGACAAACCTAAATGTGGGATAATATATAAAGAAAATTTGTTTTTTAAAATATTAAAATGTCTTAAATATTGTATAAATAAGGGGCAAACATCAAATTTTTGAGGGGGCAAAATTAAAATTTATATAAAAATATACATATAAACTTAAAATTTTGAAAATTTTGGGGGGGGGGGGGGGGGGGGGGGGGGGCAAGCCACTGACAATCAATATCAAATATACCCAAAAACCACAATTTTTGGTGGTATGATCTAACGGTTTTCAAGTTTAATATTATCCATCTTACCCTTTTATCTCTCCTAAGTATCTATATCTTATTAATTACACATATCTTTTAATTTTTAAATTTTGAAATCAAATAAGTTTTCCTTAATTTATGGAATCCTTATTTAAGACTCAACCCAATGTCTTCCAAATCATCTTCTAGTATTTTCGTTCTCCACCTTTTAAGCAACAAAAGGGTTCAATGTTTTCATTCTATTAGAGAAGAAGAAATCAAATTGGTGATTCAAAAGATTCGGCAACAGAACCTAACATCATCGTCGTTGTCGTCATTAGTGAATTTAAGCGAATTGTTTTCTCGTATGACAAACGATGTGGTTTGTAGAGTTGCGTTAGGGAGAAAGTTTGGGGATGGGATAAGGTTTAATACTCTTTTGGTTGAGTTTATGGAATTATTGGGTACTTTTACTTTGAGAGATTTTATTCCATTGTTGGGTTGGATTGATTTTATGACTGGTTTGGATGCTAGAAATATAAGAGTAGCTGTACTGCTACAGGACCGTTTATTAAATATAAAAATGTTAAACCATGTATATTTTTTTCGTTGTAGAACCAACATTACTTTTCATGTTAAAAACTTATTGTGTACCTCTATTTCTTCTCCATCCTTGTCTTGTTTTCCTTTAGATTTTGCTCCTTATCAATGTCAAATTAAACGCTTTTAATTTTATTTTACTTTTAAAAATGTTTATTTTTGTTAAACAGCTTATCATTTATGAACGTTTTTATTATTTTATCATTGTTTTATATTCATTACAATCTTAACTCGAAATCATTTTCCCACTCATCTTCCTTTTCCTTTCTTTTTTAGAATTTTTCTTATCTATGTTGGCCTCTGCAATTTCATTACATTGTTAATTAATGTTTATTTAATTAGTTCTTCTCATTCATTTTAATTTTCGTACAATGTTTATTAAAAGTAAACAGTTTTATCACATATAACATTATTAAACTTACGGTTATTTTCTTAACAAAATTCGAGAGCTTGAAAAAGTATTAATGGTGGTTGGAGGATGATCAGAGAAGAAAGAAGTATTCAGAATCTTGGAGATTTTTTTTCTTGTATTTTAAATTTTTTTATATTTACATTTTTCACTAATTTTACAAAATTTAAGAGATTTTATAACTTTCCTTAAATCTTGCACAAATTAAGGAAAATTAAACCGGAGCATGTTTTGTTTTTTCACAGTGTAATTTAATTTGGGGTGGTTTTAGGTAGTTTTGATATATATAAAAAAGATTGTGTTTTTCTGAAATAAACAATATTAATTTGTCCATTAGTGAAATTAACCCATTTATATTTAGATAAATTTGAGAATGTTTGGTACTTTATTTTAATGATGTTCGAATTTATTTGAATGAGATAATGGTGAATTTAAGATATGATTTTGTTAATTGGATTTTATATTTAAATAATTAGTCAAATAAATATATTTTAATTATCTAAATTTGTGTATTTTATAAATATTGCCTACAAATCTGTCACCCAATGAAATTTCTCTTTTTATATTTTTATGGGATTTGAATATTTTATATTAGCAAATGAGGCTTAATCACATCTATCTGAGTCAGGTTAACCTAATTCAAAATACCATCGACTTGAGTTCATTCCAAATGATAGGTGCAAGTTGAGGCATATGAAGCTAAGCCACTCTTGCCTTTTAGACTTATCAAATGAGTTGACCTATTGGATCGGTCCAAAACGAACCAACTCAATATATTTAATTGAGATCTACATCTTATCCTATTTTTTATAAACCAATCTGTCAAACTTTGGCTTTAGGTAGGGCTTGAGCTACATGATTAGGTTGGGATTATGAGTGTTACGACATTCTACGGTTAGGTTGAGACGAGGATTACGCGGTGGAGATTTAAAAAATGAAAATATCACGATAGGGCAAGTCGACCTATTGGGATTTTTTTTCCATTTACTTAGCCTAAAAATTTGGGAATCCTCTCTCGCGAGAAAATAATCCTCAATAAAAATATTTTTTCATTTTAATCGTAATCATATATTTTTCATTCACAACAAACATCATACAAATAATGTTGGAAAAAACATGTTTTATGGCTTATTTTGAGGCATAATAATTAATGGGTATCACCTCTATTAATGTAATTAATGAGTTGGGAGTCAATATTTAATGCAATGCTATTAAATGGGAACAATTATTAGGCTTTAAATCATGTTTGATTTGATTGGAATAAGATTCCAAAGTACCCAAAGTTCATTACAAGAAAACTGTCATTTTGCAACGCACTGTGTCACCAAGTTGTGGACAGTATAACATTGCGTTACTAAATTTCGTTGACTTTTATTAAGGATGCATGCATCGCCAACAGTGACCCAAAAAATAATACGTCACAAGTTTGCAAAGTCAAATGATAAAATTACTGACCATTTGCTACGCATGCATCACAAACATTAAAAAGTAAAATGTTAGCCTGTTGACTTTTGCGACGTAATGCGTCGTAAATATATTATTACTATTTTTAAATTAATTAATTAATTAGGAAATGAAATAATTAAATAATAAATGAACACAAAATAAAAATATATATTATATAATAAAGAAATTATTCAAAATATCCAAAACTATAGTCTTCCTAAATCTATTTGTGGCTTTTGATATGAGAATGTGGTTGTCCCTCATCTATAAAAATATAAAACAACCTCTCATATATAAGAAATGAGCTCAAACTCCAAATATGTGGCAAGTCAAATGTCAACCTTGACCAATACAAGTCACCCAATGGTGAAGCACCACCATCATAAACACTGGCGCGTGCGTACATTGCATTGGGCCCTCTACATGACACATTTGTTGCTGCAGAATGTACTATTCAAAGTCACTATAGTGGCCAATAAATATATTGTCCCATTCTAAAAAACAGTGTTTCAAAATTTGAGATAGTCTCTACAAATTTTTTGATGTATTCTACTTTTGTATTGTTATATTCTTCTGTTCATTTGTATTTAGGGTTCGAGAATGTATTTTGTTCAAGATTTTGATTCATCAGTCAAGGTTAGTAAAATGTTTTACTATTTTTTTATTATAAATATTGTATATTGGAAGACTATAGTTCAATCACTGTAATATTTTTGTGATGGACGAAATATGAAATTTACGTTTTGCAGATGTCTAAATTTTTTTTTATTGTTTTATTATCTAATTAGTTTGTAAGCAAGTTAATTATTTCCAACCAATAATACATAATACGAACGTAAAAATTGTCAAAATCAACCCAAAACATACAAGTTTGAAATGTAGGTAGAAAAATAGAACACCAAATAATATGAATATGGTTAGTTTTAATGATAGAATAGCTTTTAAATTTGGTGATTTTATTAATTAATCCCTTTATCTACGAGCAAATCCAATTCATTATAACCCACAAAAAAAATCAAAGAAATTGTGCCAGCCAAGTAGCACCGTTTGGATAATTATCTCCATTTCATTTTTCAACTTCCCGATTGGGTTTGGGTTAGATTAGAACAAAATGATGAGGACATCTATTTTCAGAGCACCGAATGACTTTTTACACAAATGGACAAATCTTGGAATCACAATGCCCTTTTATGCAAGAAATTCATCTTATGATTTATGACTCTGAATTTTATATTTTGAAACCATATGAATCTCTTTAATCTACTCTCATTTTCTTGGTGGTTCTATATTGCAAATAAAAGAAAAATAAGCCAAGCAAAAAATATTTATTTTCATAAATAAATCTGGAAACTCCAAGAGAGAGGCTCGGTCAAGGGCTTCAGTTTATTGTTAGACTTTGATGATCATTTCTAATTTCAACGATTCAAACTTTATCCACTAACTCAAATAAAATAACAAAGTATGAGCTTATATTTTTTTAAATCAAATATATTTATAGGATCATATAATTATTAGTGAGATTCATACATTTATTTTATACTTATATATTTACTCCAAAAGAAATAAGTATAAAGTAAGTATAAGTTTGTATTCATCTGTGCGTATATAAATATTTTTCTAAAATAATTACTGAAATACAATTATAGCCTCGGTGAAATTGCAATGGTTAAAAATTTCAAGTTCGCCTTGTGGTTTTTATAATTTATTTTTTTTAAGGAAAGGGAGAATCAAATTATTCGCTTTTTAATTTTTATTAATTTTATAATATTTATTTAATTGAAATTTATAGACAATGTGAGGAGGGAAAACCACAGTTACATCAACGTGAAAAAATTTCACTTTTTAAATTTGACGAGCTATAAGTTTTTTTTTTTTTTTTTTTTTTACTTTTAATAATTAGGCTAAATTATATAACATGACCTTGTATAGTTTTAATTTATTTGAATTTTATCCATAATATTTCAATTTGACCCTTTCTTTAATAATTCCGGTAAATTACTGACGAAAATATGTTGTGACTGTCTATGTAATAATTGATTATTGATGAGTTTGACTTAAATTTTTTAAAATAATTAAATTGAAAATATGGGTGTCAATTTTTTTTTTCCACATGAGAACCTAATATAAATAAACATTAAATTTAAATAAAAAGTAAATAAATAAATAAATATAAAGAACTTTGTTTTGTTTTAGACGTCATATCTTTCTATTCTAGCACACGTCAACAATCTCTTAAAATATAGAAAACTCTATCAAATCAGATGATATTTTAATTAAAAAAATCTAATGAGGGTCAAATTGAAATAAATTAAAAGGTTAAATATAAAACTGAAATAACTACATCATTTTAGGGAGAAATTATTCAATGGTCCGGCCTCAATAAGGCTCCTTCCTAAGCAAGTGACACGTGTAGGATTTTACTTAAAATTGTATAAACAATTGAATGATTAGGATTTTAATACGCAGTCCCCCTTTTTTTCCACTTTCACGGAACGGCAGAAACGGAAAACTACGAAGCAACTAAATCCCAAGTTTTGTTTCCTACTTGATTATCCAACAAAAAAATCTATTTTTTTTTAAAATTTGCGGCCTTATTAAAATTTAAAGCCATGAGACAAAATTTAAATTGATTGAATAAAATATTACATATTATGTTCTAAAATTTTAATACAGTCGTCAACTAGAGTATAATTCATTGATTAAGGTATGTAGTTCCACCGTTAAGAGAATGGTTCAATCTCTAACCTCAATACTTAGTATTTAAAAAAAATTACTACAGTCAAATAACTTGTTGATTTTTTTTTAAAAAATTATAAATGATTTGTTATTTTGAATTTTTATGATTTATTATCTATTTTTTAGATAATTTTATTTTGAATGGACTATTAATACTAATAGTACCTATTTTTTTAAGACTTAATTTAATAATATTAAAATTGATATACTTAGCTAAAAACATGTGTATAGAATAAAAATTTCATTTTATTTATTTGAACAAACGTTTTGTTAAAAAATTCCAAATTTACAATATTTATATAAATTTTAATTGGATTTTTATGTTTTTGCGTTTAATTTTAATTCCAATTTAACCTATTAATTACAATTCTTTTGTTTCATTGTTATCTACAAGTTTTAAAACTGCTTCTTCTGAGGTCTGTGCTTGAGATTGAGACTGGGCTTCGAAAATGGGTTTGGACTATCTTTGTGAATTTCCTTGTTAATATAATTACAATTGGGCTAATTACCCATATAGCATATAAAACCTACAAAATTACTTCACTTTACCCGTGTATATTTTGATTGACATTAAAGTAAATCTTTCTTATAGGTTAAATATAATAATTAATAAGGTTTTTTCTTTTTTAAAGAAAAACCCAACAAACTTATTTTGCGAATTCTATTTTTGGCATATAAAGTTTGAATATAACAATTAAGCGCGGGTTTGGTTCATCGTTTTGGGTGAAAATTTGGGGGTTTATACAAGTCTAACCTGTATTTGTCTCCCAATTTTAAAATCTAGGATAAGGGGTAAGACCCAAATTTTTTATAATTTCAACACATTTTATGCTAACTCAGACTTAACAAATTCACCATTTTATATAATTTAAACACATTATTAACAATCCTAATCTAAAAACCAAACAGATCTTAAAAAAGTTATTTGTTGTTGGGATAACATCTCTCTAAAATTTTGATATTAATATGATCGATATTGTATATTTTAAACTTAAATTTATATGAATTTGTTTTTGTAATTATACTAAAATCAACATGAAGTTGTTGAAATTTTGGAGAAAAATAGTTTGAAGAGATAATTTAAAGTATAATCTAAAACAAAAAATCGATCTTATCTTAATACAATAATTAAAACAGCTGGATTCTAACTCTAGTCTTAGATTAGAATATTAAAAAAAAATTAAAAAAAAAAAAGAATAAGATTCAGTTGGAAGGCTAGCTCTTTTTACAGTGCATGGGGAGGGAACTTCTCGAAGACCATAATCACAGAGCCAAAGCTGGGTTGGACCTGGTCCAATGCCCTTTTCTCTATCTCGAGGAAGGATCCACATAATATCGAAAATATCAAAATAAATACTAAAAATATATATATATATTTAACCAATGTTTAGGATTTGGATGCACTCTGACTTCTTTGCTGCATGTGACCTTCTATCTCCACTTGTACATCGATGACTATTTTCTGCGCCTGATTTTTTGACCTTTCTCTATATTGTCAAATAATTTTTTGCACTTACGGTTGGTAAGAAAATAAAAGGAAAAAAAAAAACATTTTTTACCTCTAAATTTTCAAAATATTATCAATTTTAGGCTTAAACTTTAGATGTTATCAATTTTAACCCTTAACTATATAAATAGTTACAAGTTTAACCTTTTATAAACTAATTTAAGGATTTCACGTGTCAACTGTAAATAAAGTTTTTTTTTTCATGTAAGGGTAGGTAGCAAATTTGAACGACTTGAAAAGAAATAAATTAAATTGAAGCCTATGACGTTAGATTTTATGAGAAAGAGTTGCAATTAGTTAGATAATATATGTGATCTGGTAACTCATTGAGTTTATTTTCTATTATTAGATAGTTGTTTATGTAGTTTTATGGCCTCATCTCTCTTAAATCTTAGAAAACTAATGAAATTTGGTGTTAATAATCAATAGTTGTTATCATAAAATTAAACTCGTAACTACTTATATAGTTTAAGGTTAAAATTGATAACATTTAAAGTTTAAGGTTAAAGTTGATGGTAATAATATTTAAATCTTAATATATTTACAAAGAGGGAAAAAATTGGAGGAAACCCCTATAAATACTTCCTTCACGATCACGTTAGAAAACTCATTTCCAATCCATCTTTCTATGTTTTGAATCTGAGGGTAGCAAAAGAAATTTAAAAAAATGAGTTTTTTCATGGTTAATGCTTTGGCTCTTGTGCTTGTGTTTAGCTCCTTCAATGTGCATGAAGCTTATCATAGTAGCCCAATGGCTGAGGCACCCACTCCTACTCTCTCACCACATTATAGCCATGATCACCATCACTTCCCAACAATGGCCCCAATCCAACCACCAAGCCACCACCACCACCACAACCGTCATCCGGCACCGAGCCCTTCACCGGTTCATTCTCCTACTCAGCCACCTATTCCAAGAAGCTTTATTGAAGTTCAAGGCGTTGTTTATTGCAAATCTTGCAAGTATTCTGGAGTCGATACCCTTCTTGGAGCTACTCCCCTTCACGGTCAGTTCTTGCTCTCACTCTATTAGAGATTGTACGGGGCGGGCGAGGTCGGAGATGCGTTTTTCATCCTGAAATTTTTAATTCCCATACCCTAATCCTATCATTTAGATAAAAAAATCAGGGACGAGTTCGAGAATTCCCCATTGTGGGATCGGGTTTCCCGCGAAGAAAATTTTTCGTTTTATATTTTAATTCTTATTTAAAAAAGAATATAAAAATAAAATATATTTTTAATTGAAAAATAAAACATAATACTAAACATTTTATAATTTATTAGTTAATATATAAATATTCTTTTAGTTAATAAATTACACCCCTTATCAAAGATTAAAAAATCACTTTAAATTGACTCACTTAAACTCAAGAGAGGAAAGGAACAAACTAATTTTTTATTTTTTTAAGATATTACATCAAATTAAAGAATAGGAGAGACTCAAACCAAACTAAAATTATTCTTTTGTCCAACTTTGTTTCCTCTGCAGGCGCTACGATTAAGCTTTCATGCAAAAACACCAAATATACTCCAGTGATCGAAACCGCCACAACGGACAAGAACGGGTATTTCCGGGGGGCGGCGCCAAAGAATGTAACAAGCTTCGCCTCCCACAGATGCAAGGTTTATTTGGTGAAGTCCCCGGAGAAGAAGTGCAGCAAAGTCTCGAATTTGAATGGGGGAATGGATGGTGCGGAATTGAAGCCAGCCAAGGCATTTATCGATGCGGGGAAGAATCCAATGGTGCTTTATAATGTTGGGCCATTGGCATTTGAACCCACCACATGCTCACATTGATTTTGAGTAATTTTGGTGGCATTGTTTATGAACTCTGTGAGTGGGGATTGGGTTTGGGGTTTATTTTGACAGAGTGGTAAGGGTAACGTAAATGTCACGGTTTTAGTTTGGCATTTTTCAAATAAATGAAACTACTATATTTGCTTCGAATTGGAATGGGTTAAAAAAAATTGGAGAATAAAACTAATTTGGAGTAAATAATAATTAGGGATAATTACAAATCACACTAAAATGGTTAAGAACGATTTTAAACGCGAGGTGATTTGTTAAATTGTGAATCAACACCTCTATGTCACTTAATTTTAATAAATTTCAAACACGTGATATTATTCTAAATCTGTTACGTGTTTCAATTATACTAAAAGTCATAATATATAGAAGCATCAGAAGTATCAAGGAAGTTATGTGGTTGAAAGGTTTATTAAGGGTCCTTTTGATATAACTTCTTCTAAAAATATTTTGAGTTAAACATTTTAAAAGAAATACTAATTAAGTGTTTCATCTAAAAACACTTGAGTATTTTAAGTGAAAAACATGTTTATAAACATTTTTTTACAGAATCACAAATCAAGTATTTTATGAAAAAACATATTTTAATATACTCAAGTGTTTTTTATGAAATGCTTAATTAATATTTATTCTTAAAAGTTTCACTCAAAACACTTTTAAGGGAATTTGTACCAAACGGACCCTAAATGAGTTTGGAGTTGTTTAAGAGAAGGTTAAATTGTGTTGTGACAATCAAGGAGTAATATACGTAACTAAAAATCAATCGTTCCATGAAAAAATTAAACACATTGATTTGAAACTCCAATTTATAAGAGATGTCATAGTTGAAGGAAAAAAATGTTATTATAGAAGTTCCACACTAATGATAATCCCTTAAATATGCCCTCAAAAGGCAGTGACGCCTAAATAAATTTTGAAAGGGCTTGAGCATATTAAAGATAAATTAACATCTGCAAAATTGTTGGAAACTCACAAGTGAAACCTGCTGAATTGAATTTTCACAACTAGTCTCGGGGTGGATGGTGGGTGTCGAATCCACCAAAAATAAAAAAATCTTCTTTTTGGGTTTATGGATTTGTAGTAGTGGAAAGTAGAGTCGATTCCACAAATATTGGTGAACTAAAATGAGGGGTTTCTTAGTTTGTTGAGAAATTAAGGAAAACAATAAAAATTTAAGGGAGAATCAATGGGGGAAAGGTTCTGACCAAAGATATAATCATTATTTAATTCATATTATTTGATCATCGATTATCTAATAAAATCCTAAATCACTCTCTAAATTGGTTATGATTATTACGAAACGTCTTATTAATCTATCCTTCCTTATTTCGTCAGTAATTAAGATACGACCATTAATTACTTCTCTAATCAAAGACAACCCTAGAGTACGACAATAGGATTTAATCAATTGACAGCAATAAGATGAGAAGGACCACCAATTTTCTATTTATTTAAACTAGATCATATATTTTCATAGTATGAGATGAAAAGACTTATTAATCAATCATACTATTTGTCACTAAGATTAGGATGCAAAAACAATTACGGATTTAAACACCTAATTGACAACACATCAAATTGAAGAATGATCAAAGGATCCTATTTGAACAATCAATCAACAAGATAATGAATGAAGCATAGAAAACATACAAATAGAGAGATTAGAATGGAAAGATGAAGATCAAATCTCACAAATAACAATAATCAAATTTTGATTAACCTTTGGTTGGAAATAGGTGTTTAGCTAGACATGAAGTTCATAGCTACCGAGGAGAAACCCAGAAAAACGGAATTGAACTATTAGAAAAAGAACTCCCTAAAAAATTAGAGTTTCAAATATTTAAATAAAACTTAGATCCTAAAAAGTTGTGTTGGCGCCGCGGCCAACAAAAGGCAAAAAAAAAAAAGACAAATGTAACTGTTTTTAGCTCAAGCAATTCTTAAATCGAATTGTCCACCTCCACTAGCCATTCATTGGATTCTTCCTTTTTTTTTTCTCACGTGAAGTTAACCTAGTCAATCATAATGGGCGTGATATCAAAGGGGCCAAAGTCTCAAAATGGGCTTGATATCAAATGGGCCAAGGTCTCAAAATGGGCCATAATTTGGATCCCCCTTTAACAGAAATTGTCAAGAATAAATCATTTGTTAAAAATATTTTCTTAAATATTGAGTATTGTAAATATTTACAGATTTAATCTTTTTATTTATTTTATTAATAAATCATAATCTTTTCCTTCCCATTTTACCCTTTATAATTAATACGGCATTAATGGTCTATTTCATTACATGTTGCCTTTATATTTTTATTTTTATTTTATGTTTGATTCTTGTATTTAATGTATCATTAAAACCTTCATTAATGGTTTTCTTAACATATTTTCAAGATATTTATTTAAAAAAAACCAAACAAACTACAACACCACACAACTTTATTTTTCCAAAATTTATAGTAAAATTATATTATACTTTTTCTTAAGTTAATTTTATATTTTACATCAAAATTATTTCTTAAATTTATGATTCATACTAATAATTCATATTATATTCTTTTTAGTTATATGGTATATTATTAATATAGTATGGCAATATATATATATGTGTGTGTGTCAATTTTAATTACATTGTACATTATTCATTTAGAGTAAATTAATATTTTTTTAATATTATTTTTTTCTTTATGTATGATTAGATTCTTCTGTTTTTATATTCATCGTATATATTTCTATTGTATTGTATATCATCTCACTACATTATATATTATTTATTTGTATTACACGTTGCATGTTATTTGTACATATAAATTATTTATTGTGTGTATAAATAAGTATTTTTAAATAATTATTTTAAATATGAGATTATATAGACGGTAACTCAAAAATACAAAATCCAATTTGAAAAAATTGTTTCCAATTCTAATAAATTCTTACTAACAAAAATCTAAATAATTCAAGTTTGAAATTCAAACTAACT
The DNA here is from genome assembly GCA_028015215.1 of Gynostemma pentaphyllum. NCBI lineage: Eukaryota > Viridiplantae > Streptophyta > Magnoliopsida > Cucurbitales > Cucurbitaceae > Gynostemma > Gynostemma pentaphyllum. The sequence goes on along the minus strand of CM051346.1, from coordinate 41,588,230 downwards.
TGAAAACATTCCATAGATGGAAGGTAAAAAAATCAATAAATATATATGTGACACATGGACTATATAAAAAAGATAGTTATATGGTAGCAAATTTATAAATATTATAATGAAAGATGCTACTTATCATTTCTATTTTTTAATAGAATCGTGAAAAACTATTTTAAAATAAAATAATTAGATAAAAATGTCATAATATTTTTCTATATTTAAATATAATTTCTCTCATCCCATGCTTAATTTTCGAAAAACCATTCTCTTTGTATTAAATGTTGACTTATTATTATAGAATTAATTGAAGGGTTTTTTTTTCATAAGAATGCTTTAGCTGACATCATCAAATGGTCTATGCATGTAAATATTTTAGATTCTTAACATCTAAGAAATTATTTCTTACAAATAGTCTAGATGTATCATTATCTCTCTCGTACATAACCCAACAATTAGCTTTCTGAACCACTTTAATTCTTATTCTCTCTTCTATTACTTTTATTCTTTCATTGTTCTTTATATTAATTCTAATATTGTGCATTGAATTTTTCATTAGAGATTTTACTTGGTTTATTTGAACTTGCAACAACACACTATGGTCATGTGAAATCATTGTTTAATCGACTAGTTTATAATACAATTAATTTAATGAATTTTAACTTTTATCTGAAGAATAGTTCAATAACGGGTGTAAATTTCTAATCAAAATTCATACACCGAAATATAAATTTCTTTATATTATAACAAATCTACCATCTTTAAGCAATGACTCATTGGTTTGCTTTCAAAATTGCAACCCTAAAGATATTACATTTTAAGCATCCTTTTTACTTTCCTTTTCAATATGAAAAGCTTGAAAATAATAGAAATACAACTACATAATCGTCTAAAGAAGCTTCTTGAATGTGCTGTCTTATCCAACTTGAATGACACTTCCACTTCATCTTATATGATAAATATATTTAATTACGTAATTACTTTAGATGTATGTGTGAGAATGAGCATCCCTCCTTTCAGTTAAATCAAATTATTGTAACAAGCACATATTTAGTTATAATATCAATTTTTCAGAAAGAAAAAAAACATGGGAAAGCGAGTACTTTTAAAGGAAAAAAAATGCCCATCTTTGTTAAAAGATGAAACGTTTTTTCAAAAATGACATTAAGAAGAATTGATTAGCAAAAATTGTGAAAAATTTCAAAAAAAACACTGATCTAAGATTGAGATTAGTGAATCTTGGTGTGAGAAATACTATTTTAAAAATATTTAATATTTTAAAAATTACTCATAATTAAAGTATCATATGTTGAAATTTCTCAAAAATAAACTATATGAAGTAAAGAAATGTGATATAAGCTTTGTCCTTTGATATATATTTCTTTATTTTGCAATTTTTCTTTAAGAGCATTTTTAAAGTAATAGGACAATTTTTATTACTATAGAAAACGTAGTTTTTAAAACCTAAATTCTATATCAAAAATTTATTAATACTTTAAAACTATTTTTTTTCCAATAAACAAAATTAATTAAAAATCGTAAATATTTTTAGTTTAACATATGAAAACAAAAATTTAAGAAGAGAAACATTATCAAATGTAGCTTTAATAATTGAATTTGATAATGACTTTTGAGGTTGAATATGTTCCTTTTCTTTCTACAGAAAAAAAATATATATATCCAAAACAAAGTGTAATAAAATGGAAAGATGAGAATATATCCATTCACTGTGAGAGAAACTTATTTGACAGAATCGAAAGGGCAAATTTTACCTATAATTTATTTATTTATTTCTTATGTCGTTTATTTTTAAAGACAATTATTAAAATAAAAAATTATTACACTAATTATTGAAATATAAGAATTTAAAAAAAAAAATCAAATAGTTTTTTAATAAATTATTGAACTAAAAAATATTTAAAAAAAATGAAGAAATTCATTGAAAAATAACAAAATATTTTAATAAATGGAACTAAAAAATGTTAAAACCTAAAATAAAATTATTAACAAAAGGAATGAAAAATAAAAAATAATTAGTATGCAATTGAACAAGCCATTTGGATATTTTTTAAAACGTTATACATTTCTGTAATTAGTCGATAGTTCGTGATATTTTTATGTAGTTTATTGTTATCTAGTAATAATAATTTAATAAACGGTGTAAAAAATAATGTAGGAGTGTTTTTTATATGGATAAAAAGAAAAGTTTTTTTTATAATTATTTTATAATAAAATAGTGGGAACAAAAATTGAAAAGGATGAAAAAAAAAAGTGAAAATGAAATGAAAGCCAGCCATCACATCAGCTGAGGAATAGGGTAATTCCGATTCTGAATACTTGAGTTATTTATAAGGTAGTCCCTTTTGAGTTTCCCTTTCCTTTGTTTATTATTTTAGTTTTTGAAAGAAAATAGAAATGAAAGGAGAATTGGATTCTCCTCTCATTTTCGTCACTTCCCAAAGAAAGAAAAATGGATGAAGATTCATTCCTGGCTCCAATGTGTCTGTCTATCTTTCACTAGGCCAACTCTGCCTCAGATTTTGTGTGGAGATGACGGCTATAAATACAACACCCTCCCGTGACCTTTTTTTTTTTTTAATATCATCTTTAAGTTGGTGAAAATCTTCGAGCTGTTTGATGTGTGGATGAGAATAAGATTTTTTATAAAAGTAAAATATAAATAATATTTGTGTGGTTTTTTTTTTTAAAATATGAACATTTTCTGTAGTTTAAAAATGAAAAATCATATCCCTAATAATAAATCATACCCTTGTAGTCTTAAATCATTCCGATGAGACATTTCTCTTTCAAAGTCATAGATTTACTTTTAATCGTAATTTTTTAGTTTGAACACTGATTTGGATGATTCAAGATGTGTTAGAATTATTACCCCTGTAGCTTTAAAATCGTTAGTAAATAAAAGAGTTCATTATCATTAAAATACTATATTTGATTTACACCATTAATGCTTTTGGTTATTGATAATTTATAAGTTTTGAACTGGCCATAACGTAGAGCCCAAAATGAGGATTCTAAAACATTTAGATTCATCCAAATCGGAGTTCAAACGAATAAGTTATGGCTAAAAGAAGCTGAAGGGGAGGGGTTTCATTGGTATGATCTGTCATTTTCAAACTACCAGGGGACATTCATGCATTTGACAAAATCCACACGGGTCTTATTTACATTTTACCCTTTTTATAATTATAAACTCATACTTATTATTTGGATTGATATACTAAATCCATTCTACACAAAAATTAAATGTTATTTTTTAATTTATCATGATGAAGTGACTTTTCAAAGTAAAATATTATTAATATATTTTTCTATACAAATATTTTTTTTTTAGAAATACAATAAGTTGGTTAAAAAAAATGTAATCATATTTTACAATCTCATTATTTTATACCAAATCAAGCTTTCTATTCTTAGACATCCTATTTATATTCTCAGACATCAATCTCATTATTATGATAATCAAATGTTTTTTTAAATCTATTCTTAGACATCCTATTCACATTCTCAAACATCAATCTCATTATTATGATAATCAAATGTTTTTTTTAAAAAAAAAAAAAAAAAAAAACTCTTTTAAAAGTTGTGTGATACTTCAAAATGAGAATGTATAATTTAAAATTTTGATGCCTTAAAAGCATCTTTGAGAAAATATTTCATTAAATCTTTTTTTACAGAAAGTGTTTCATTTAAAATATTTTATTTTTCTTTTTAAACTTTCAAGACATAATTTAGATCTTATCATTATATTTTCTTTTAATAACATTTAACAATAATTTTAAGTTACGTTTTGAAAAACTTGATATATCCCCTCAAAATTATATTACTAATCTGTTTGAGATAATTTTTTAAAATATTTTTTAATAATTATTAAAAATATTTATTTATTAAAAACACTTTTAAAAATTATCTTAAACAAATATTAAGTATTTAAGAAGGAAATAGAATATTTGAAAGTATAAGATGGAGTTAAGTAAGAAACTTCACTCTGTAATTGTGTATGTATTCAGGTTATTACATATATAACCTTTTCAGGAGATGTTATTACGAAACCTGCCACTAGACCAAGATCAAGTCAATGTGTAAAAATGTTGAATATTTTTTTGACGTTTTCCTTACTTCCACTCTGTTTTTTCTTTCTTTTATTGTCCCAATTAAAAAATTTATGAACATCACCAATTAAATAGTGCCACGTAGTATTTATTTGCCCCTCAAACCTACTCTCATCCCAAGCGCGTGTAACTTTCAAAGGTCGTCGACTGTTTTTTATTTTTTATATTTAAAATTAATTTATGTCCAATTATTTAATTGAGTGATTCACTATAATATGACACAATAATAACCTTAAAAATACCAAATCTCAACTATAAAATCAACATAAGAAATCCCAAAATCCAGATTGAAAAATGTTTAACAAATTCATGAAAACTTGGTCTAGCTACAAGAGTGCCTACATTTAACATAGAATCCTTCAAAATAAAATAAAATAACAATTCAACTAAGGATATTGATGTGTTTGAGAAAATTAGGGGTACTACTAATATCCATTTACTCATTTAAGTTTATAGTCAAATTCAATTAAAGTAAAACTTAAGATTAAAATTGACCTATTTAATTAAATAAAGGGTAACGAATAATTTTTCTTTATTTTATGCAAGAAAAATTTATCGTATGATAAATTATTTTTATATAACATATCATTATTATAAAATGATAGTTTAAATGATAAAAAATCGTATTTTAAAGTCAATATTTTTAATAATTTGACAAATAAAAGTATATGACAGAAAACAATTCTTTATTTTGAGATAACATTAAAAAAAACAATTATTAATGGATAATTCAACTATGTTAGTTTAATATTTAAGATTTTTTTTTGTTCCAATGTAAATATGTTACACAATATCTTGAAAAAATCCATTTTCAGAAAATCATCTATGAGTCACGACCCAAATAGAGTGAGAAGATTAAATATTTGTATCGATAATTTCATTCCTCTTAAATAAAATTGAAACTTTAACATTATCATGTATTTAACCTCTTCTCAAAACTTAGAAGGAAAGCTTGAGCTTTTCACTAACTAACAATAACAAGTAATAAGATTAAAGGCCCATTTAGCATAATTTTTAAAAGTATTTTTTAATATTGATAAAAAAACTTTATTTTAATTAAAAAAATATTTTTAACACTCCTAAAAATTATCCAAAACCAGCAGTAAATAAAATTAAAACTTCTCATTAGTACTAATTTTGATACCAAAAAAAAAAAATTCCATTAATTGTTTCCCAAATAATTATAGTAGATGCTGACGTCATCTTACATGAGAGCGTGTTATCCACGCGCAGCATTCAAAACATCTCACCAAACCGAACTTAAAACAAAACAAAAGAAAACAAAATATTAAAAAAAACAAAAAGAAAAAAAAAAAACAATCCTTTTATAATCTCATCTTCATTATTTTATCTCTCTTCTTCCAAACCCCTTCCTTTTTTTTTTCCTCTCTCTCTCTCTCTCTCTCTCTATAATCAGAAACCCATCAATGGAAGCCTCTTCAAACCATCATCAAGAAAACCCGAACCCGAACCCGAAACCTTCTTCTTCTTTCCTTCCTTCTCCCAATAGCTTAATGACTAACAACAGTAGCAGTAGCAGCAGTAACAGCAATGCCATCCAATTAATTATACCTCCGCCGTCAACGCCGCCGCAATTGCTATTACACTCTCCCAGACCCATTACCCGATCCGAACCCAATAACCCATACCCGACTACCTTCGTTCAAGCTGATTCCTCTTCTTTCAAACAAGTTGTTCAAATGCTCACCGGATCCCCCGAAACTGCTAAACAAGCCACCGTCAAACCCGCCGCCGGTTCTAATTCCGACTCTGCTTCGAAAACCCACATTCCACCCATTAAATCATTGCCGAAGCGGCAGCAATCTGGGTTTAAGCTTTACGAGCGTCGTAATTCTTTGAACAAGCTTAAAATTAACCCGTTGATTCCTGTTTTCGGTTCGAATAATTCTGGGTTTTCTCCCCGGAAGCCGGAGATTCTGTCGCCGAGTATTTTGGATTTTCCGGCGCTTGCTCTTAGTCCGGTTACGCCGTTGATACCCGACCCGTTTGATCGATCTGGGTTGGGGAATTATAGATACGGTGAATTGGCGGAAGATAAAGCGATTAAAGAAAAAGGGTTTTTTTTACATCCATCTCCGACCACTACTCCGAGGGATTCGGAACCTCGGCTTTTGCCTCTGTTTCCGACAACGTCTCCCAGAGTACCAGGTTCTTCTTCTGCTTCATAAAAAAAAAATATGTTTTTTTTTTTTGGATTTTTGGAATTTTATATGTGAGAGTGATAAGCTTTGTAATTGAAATGATGTATTTTCCACAGAATGAGAGATTGTTGCTTCAATTGTAAAATTTCATGAAAATAAAAAATAAAAATCCTCTTTTTCCTCCCTTGTTTGGTTACTTAAAAAATTGAAGAATAGAGAAGTGGGAGTTTGAATCCAATTCATCTTTCTCCTTTTCTAAACATTAGTGATTGTTTCATATTCTGTTGAGTTTGTCCCGTGAGCATAGTCGAGGTGTATACAAACTGACTCGGACACTCGTAGATATGTAATTAATTGATTTTGATCATTATTATTCATCTTTGTGTATTTACCACTCATTACTCTCCATAAATGTAAATATAAATATGGAGGCAAGTAGTGGTGCAGGTGTTTTGAAAAAGGGCAAGAGAGGGGGGTGGGTTATGGAAACTTTTTTGACATCTGAATGTGAAAAAAAGCAGACTGAACTGGACCTAGACCTAACTTTCAAAGAAAGTAGTAAAAAGTATGGGTGAGGAATCTTGACTTTTTATTATCTTTCTGATGATAGTGGTAAGCACGCCTCCATTGGATTCAATTGTGTCATTGTAAACTTTTCTTTTCATTGATTTGTTTTTGCTAGTTCTTTTCTTATGTACCAAATTCCACCATGGAAGGCTTGAGAAGGTAGTTCGAGAGAATTCGCCGTTGGATATGTGATGAGGTCCCATTTCGAACTGTCGTTAGCGGATTTTTATTATTAGTCAACAGATCACTGGGTTCCATTCAAGTGAATCTGGTCAAAATCTCGAGTTGGAACAATACCAATCTTATCACCTTAGTTTGGTTGGGAGACCTTTTCTATCTATCTCTCTTTCTTTTTTAAAGTTTTGTACTGAAAATATTAGGACCATCCACTTATGAATGGTTTTGATCCTAAAAGTTTTTTTTTTATTGGGTATCAAGTGGTCAAGCCTACTTGGCAATGCCATTTACAACTTTAACAAAGGAGTTTTCAATTTTTCTACAATGTTCCCTCTTTAGATAAGATAACCAGACGATGCCACCTACCTAGATGAGTTTCCTGACGCCAAGTGTTGCAAGGTCGTGTTATTCTTTTGTGAGGACAGTCGTTGTGCACGTAAGATGGCCAGGACGAAAAAAAGAGAGAGAAGATAAGGTAGTCAAATGGGAGGATGAGATGGGGACCTTGAATATTGAAGATGGAGCAATAAATATAGTAGTTTAGTGAACCATATTAGTACAATTTCCAGCCACAACACAAGGGATCTTTAGTTTTTTTTTTAATTATCAATAGGGTCCCATTTCATTGATAGCTCACTCTTAAGTTTAAGTTTCTTCCATAGTTGGGCCCTTGAAGGAAAAAGAAAAAGCTTTGGGGTCCCTGCTAAAAGAGAGGGAGACCATGGAAAAAAGTAAAAGCAAGTGGTGCTTTAAATCTTTTCTCTAGAGTCTCTTAAACACTTACATTGGCCTACTTTTCTTGACTTCTGAACAAGAAGCTGAAAAACTTGTAAGTAAATGGGGACACGAGAAGAAAGTGAAGGTGTGGGAAAGGAAGTGGAACTTGTGAGAATGGAAAGGCCAGAAAACATGCTAGTCTTTTTCAGCCTCGTTTGTTTGTTTGTTTGTTTTATGTGTCTTGTTGTTGAGTTTTGTGGTTTGCTTTTTTAATACTCCCATGTTTGGTGGGTGTCATTAAATTAAAAAACTTGAAACTTTCAAAGTGTCATGACTTGTTGTTGCCTTCTTAAACATTGGCCTTCAATCATTTCTTCTTCTTTTTTTTTTTCTTGCCTTCTCCGTCTAATTAAAGCGGACAGGAGAGGAAGAAAAAGAAGAGGATAGAGTCTCTTCTAACATGCCAAATACACCCTTAAATATTAGTACATGTTTGGATATTGTTTTTAAAAACAACTTTCTTCTTTCGAAAACGAAAATAGAATAACTATAATTAAATTTGTGATAGTAAGACGAATGGTAAAATTCAAATAATACTCTTGTGGTTTTGATCTAATGCACGTACATCTTATGATTTAAAAAAATGACAAATTAAACCCACGTCATTTCCAAATTATGTCAGACCTCTTCCTTTTTAATATTGTTAATTATTTAACGTCTTGCCTACTTGTTAATTTATTTTTTCTCTTCTCAAGGGGGGATGCATTCTTTAGGGTGGAGGACAAATTTTTTTATTTACTATAAAATGAACCTTTTTATTTAAAAATTGAAAATTTTGATATAAAAAATTGAATTTCTAGTACATTTTATTTGTTTTACCCTTCACACTTCCTTTACAAATGACTTTATATAATTTCACTCCCCCTTAAAAATAATTATGGGATAGAAGAAGAAAAGATGAAAAAAAATGGGAAAAAAAGTGGATCCAAATATTAAAATATTTGACGGTGTTGGTGGGGGAATTAGTCTCATTAACATCATTCTGAAATTATGTAGGTGTGATTTGTCATTTTTTAACTACATAAAATATTTGTACTTTTAACCATATCTACGAAGGTCTTATTACCGTTTACTCTAAAACTAAATATATAAATATCTTAAGTTATTAAGTATTTGTTCTTATAGGATTTGACGATAGAAACACTAATTAAAAGTTGTACCAAACACGCTTTATTTTTTAGGGTAAAGTTCCCGTTTGGTCACTGAATTTTAGAGGTCGCGTCTATTTGGTCCCCGCGTTTTCAATTTGTGTCTAAATGGTCACTGCCTTGAGTTTTGGACATTATGTCTATTTAGTCCCTGAGTTTTCAATTTGTGACTAAATGGTTCCTAGATTATTAGAAATAACTTCAATTGGTCCTTAATTTGTTAACTTCTTAACAAAATGTTGATTTAACGTTGATATAAAATGTTTAAATTGCCAAAATAATGACATGAGATTATTATTATTTCAAATATTATGTCTGGATTGATGAAAATTTTGAAATAATATTTAATCCTATGTTAGTATTTTGACCAATTAGACATGTTATGTTAGCGTTAAGTCAACATTCTGCTAAGGAGTTAACGAATATGTTAAATTAATGACCAATTAAACGAATTTTTAATAATTTTTTAAAACCCAGGGACCAGATTGACACAATGTCTAAAACTCAGGAATCATTAGAGACAAATTAAAAATACAGGGATCAAATAAATAAAATATCCAAAACTCAATGACCATTTAGAGACAATTTGAAAACGGGATGACCAAATAGACATAGCCTCCAACATTTAGAGATAACAGAGTACTTTACCTGATTTTTTAAATTCTTCACTTATGTGTATCAGAAACTGTGTACTGAAGTTGACATTTGAAATACACTTTTGTAAGTCTTTATAAGCATTAATTGAGGGAGGACCACACGTGGGAAAGGTCAAATAAGCTTAAGAACCAATTAACTAATAATGTTTAGTTATAAATAATATAACTCAAGGGAAAAACAAAGACTTTTTTTTTTTTAAATCAACGAAGACTCATTTTTATCTCTGGAAAAGTAATAATTTGAATAAACAATTTTAACAATGAGATCTCTTATGCTAAAATACCAAAGGAAAGCATCGGAAAACAAATTTTGAAAGATGAAATGAGAATTGGAAATTTGAATGAAAACTGAAAAGGGAGGAATACTACTGAGTGGGAGATTCTAAAGTGAAGGCAGAAATGGGAATGATTGATGCGTTGAGTAAAGGAATGGAATGGAATACAATTTCTCAATCTCAATTTGGCCTTCGCATAGATTCCCACTATCTAAGCTGACCCAATAACGTATCTTTAGAAATTTACTCTCTTTTTTCACGGATAATTACACTCATTTATAAATCACACGTCCATAGTTTATTTATTTTTATTTTTTCTAACACTCATGTGGTTTAGTAAAATGTAAAACACACCCTTTTGTCGCGTGTTCCATTCCATTCAAATAATCAGAAAAATTTAATAAATTTATGCGAATTTTAGATCTTATATATTGTTGCGTAAAAATGGTTGGCTTCCACATACACAACGAACTTAGAGTACGGGACGAGTCGGTGGTAATGCGCTGCACTAGAGGTGCTGCATAGGCGGTGTGCTAAGTAGTTGATGAGCATTGTATGTACCTGCACAGGAAAGGTATAGAGTATTGATGTGGTGCCGGCAGAATACCCTTTAATGCTTAAGTCAGAGTTATTGTGCCAGAGAGAATTAAACTATAATTAGTTACCTAATGATTGAGTTTGTTGATGACATCATCATACCACGTGTAGCGTCGGGATTGGGCCATATGTTGCTTCCCAACCAACTACATATCATGTGTCGTCTCTTAATTTGATACTTGTATAATGTAATTTCTTGGACTTGAATATGTAGTCTTAATCAACAACGTAGACATATCTTCCCGGAGTGATGTAGACGTACATTCCCAGACGACGTAGATGTACTTTTCCGGGTGACGCAGACGTACCCTATCAAGTAACGTAACTTTATCTTTTTAGATGACGTAGACATGTCAGTTGTACATTCCTTGAGCAAGTTATAATAATGTATTTTCACCCACAACATTACATTTTGTTAGACAATGATTTATTAATTCTACAAATTACAAAGATTATTCTACTATATGACGGGTAAATCTCTAATTAATTTCATAATAGGGAAATACAAGATATTTATAGACATTACATTTGAGATATTAAAATATTTAAAACTACTCCTATTAGAATTATGGAATTATAATGATGCCACAATATTCTTAGTTGGAACCTATTAATTTTTTCTCTCTTTCTAGATCTAAATTTAAAAACACCGTTCAAAAGCAATTATATCTCAACATATGTGAACTAATCTTCCTTAAAAATATTATAACATATCTGAACTAACTAATCTTCCTTAAAAAGATTATATTTATTTTTTGGCATTTCAGTCATTGGCCATGAACTATGGGATGATAGTTTTTTTATTTTCTTTTCTAAAACTATATTTTTTTTATCTCGTATTTCTTTACTTATGTCCATTAGACCCCTATATTTTTATAAGTTTTATTTTAGTACATACTTGATCATGAATTATATCTGTTATGACATAGTATTCACGTGACTCCTTTTCTACCTACTCTCCTTTAAGCTTACTTGTGTTCAGTAGCTTACTTGTGTTCAGTATCAGTTGGTCAAGAGTGGTTGAGAGTTGGTGTACTTAGTCTGTATTGTCTTTTCTTTGTAATCATTCTTTTCTCTTTTCCTCTTCTATTTAAGAGGACTCTTCCCTTGTAAACAAACATAGAAAATACACTCCAGAGCATTTACTCAATCTCTTTTATTTTATAACTTGGTATCAGAGCTATTGCAAATGGCCAGCGCCAGTCGTGATTCTGTCCCTGAAATTGTTACTGATGAAGAACAACAGGAGACTCCAAAGATGCCTGCTCTCACAAACACTGTCTCCAACAAAGGGAAAGAACATGAGCTTCCAGGAATCATCACCAGCGAAGGAAAGCCATATCAGGTCTGTTCAGGAAGTAATATAGTCATGGGAAATCCTCCCTTTGCAAATCTTATCAATCAGTCCACCTCAATCAAAATGGACAGCAACAATTTTCAGCTGTGGAAGAACATAGCTATGCCTCTATTGAGAAGTTATAAGTTGGAAGGTCATCTCACTGGCAAGACACCTCCTCCGGAGCAAACCATTGTCATTCCACCATCAGAAGATGAACCTAAAGGACTGATGTTCCCTAATCCAGAGTTTGACATCTGGGATACTGCTGATCAACTTCTCCTTGGATGGTTGTACAACTCCATGTCTTTTGAGATAGGTTCTCAAGTCCTAGAATGTGATACAGCAAAAGAACTCTGGGACCAAATCCTTGATGTGTATGGAGTGCAGTCAAGAGCTCAAGAGGACTACAACAGACTTATGCTACAACAAACCCGCAAAGGCTCTCTCAAGATGAATGAATATCTTCGACTGATGAAAGGTTTTTCTGATAATCTTCGAATGGCTGGACATCCTATCTCTCAGAGGGACTTCACCTCTCATGTCCTGTCAGGTCTTGATGAGGAATACACTCCCATAGTAGTGGTGATTCAAAACAGAACAATAACTTGGAGTGAAGTCCAATCCGAACTACTCACCTTTGAGAAACGTCAAGAATAGCTGCAAAGTTTCAGAAACAGTGCCTCCATCACTCAAGCTTCCGCAAATTTTGCTAGTGGCAGCAACTCCAGATCAAACCAGTACCATCAAAGGCCTCATAATCAGAACAACTCTGGAAGTCAAGGTAGCACGCAAAATTTTAATCAAAACCAAGGCAACAACAGATCCAACTACAACAGGAACAGGGGAAGAAATCAAGGCTCAAGGCCAACTTGTCAAGTGTGTGGTAAGGTTGGACATACTGGAGCCTTCTGCTACAATCGCTGGAACAAAGATTATATGGGAAGCACTCCATCTCACCCTTCTCCTCCTCAGAGGACCAACAACAACAACTTTGTTCCCCCAAATGCTGCAGCCATGTTAGCAACCCCTGATAATGTGAGAAATCAGTTTTGGCATCTTGACAGTGGAGCTACAAATCATCTCACAGCTGACATTGAAAACTTGTCCATGAGATCTGAATACACAGGTAATGAGCGAATAATGGTTGGTAATGGATCTAAGCTTCCTATTTACCATATTGGTACTTCTTATTTACATTCTTCTACCAGATATCTTACTCTCAAGGAACTTCTTCATGTTCCAGAAATTAAAAAGAATCTGATCAGTGTTTCAAAGCTAACTCAAGATAATAATGTGTTTGTAGAGTTTCATGGTTCCTTTTGTGTTATTAAGGACAAGACAACGGGAGTGGCAATTCTGGAAGGAACGCTTAAGGATGGCCTCTACCAATTTGGCCCTACTCTACCTGCCTCAAATTTTTTTTCAGCAAGTGACTCATCACAGAAGCCTTCTCATACTGTTTATGTTGCATCTTTGAATTCTGATTGTAATCAACCTCTTTTGATGACTCCTAGCAGTCATGTAGTTATGTTTTGTAACAAGGATGTTTGGCACAAACGTCTAGGTCATCCATCCTTAAGAATATTGGATCAAACTCTCTCTTTTTGTAATGATGATGTCAAATTGAATGGAAAAATTTCTTTTTGTGAGGCATGCCAATATGGAAAATCTCATAAGCTTCCTTTTTCTCTGTCTGTCTCTCGTGCTAATAGCCCTCTAGCTTTGATTCATTCTGACCTATGGGGCCCTGCACCACTTAAATCCACTGATGATTATCAATACTACATTAGCTTTCTTGATGATTATAGCAGATATACATGGATTTATCCCTTGAAGGCCAAAAGTGACGCTTACACAATATTCAGACAGTTTAAAGAGTTAGTTGAAAATCAGTCTGATATGAAGATTAAAACTCTACGGTGTGATGAGGGTACCGAATTCAAACCTATTATAAGGTTTGCCACTGAAGAAGGTATAGCAATCCAACTGTCTTGCCCTTACACCTCAGCGCAAAATGGACGAATAGAAAGGAAACATAGGCATCTCGTGGAAACTGGTCTCACACTGCTAGCTCAAGCCAACATGCCTCTTTCTTATTGGTGGGAAGCTTTTCACACAGCTACTTTTTTGATTAATCGCATGCCAACCTCAGTTCTTCATGGAGCTATTCCTTTTACCCTCCTGACAAAGTCTCCACCAGATTACCATCTTCTTAGAGTTTTTGGCTCAGCCTGTTATCCCTGTCTCAGGCCATACCAGCAGCATAAATTTGATTTTCACACGACCAAATGTGTTTTCCTAGGCTACAGTTCCAACCACAAAGGATATAGATGCCTTAGCCCCTCTGGAAAAATTTACACCTCCAGGCATGTCTGTTTTAATGAGCAAGACTTTCCATTTTCTCAAAGTTTCCTTGATTCCTCCTCCAATGAATCCACTGCTACTCAGCCTATTATCTCATGGTTTCCAGTCTCTCCAATGCTTCCCAACTCCTTAGTCTCATCAACACCACCCACATCAACTATTACCCATACTCCTTCCCTCACTGTACCCTCCTCTCCCTCATCTCCATCTACTTTATTGCCTTCTCAGTCTCCTTTAGCTGCTACCTCACCTCAACCCCTTCATTCTGCAACTCCACTAAACATTTCTCCCTTGGAACCTTCTGTTATCAATGAGCATCCCATGATCACCCGAGGCAAGGCAGGTATATCCAAACCTAAACATCTTATAAGTTGTTTATCTCATTCTGTCAAAGCTCCAGATTGGTCTACTTGTGAACCCCTCAAATTCACTGATGCTTTCACATCTCCTGCTTGGCGAAAGGCAATGGATACTGAATATGGTGCTTTGATTCAAAACCACACTTGGGAACTTGTTCCTCCCTCCCTTCATCAACACTTAGTTGGCAGTAAATGGATATATAAAATCAAGCGGACTGCAGCAGGAGACATTGAACGATACAAGGCCCGTTTAGTGGCCAAAGGCTATTCTCAAACTCATGGGATCGACTATTCTGAGACTTTTAGCCCCGTCATTAAGCCCATCTCCATTCGACTTGTTCTTACTCTTGCTATCACATGGAATTGGCCTGTTCAGCAACTCGATGTCAGCAATGCCTTCTTAAATGGTGATTTGGCAGAAATTGTCTTCATGCCGCAGCCTCAAGGTTACATTGATGCTTCCAAACCCACCTTTGTGTGCAAACTCAAGAAGGCACTATATGGGCTTAAGCAAGCCCCCAGGGCCTGGTTTGATAGATTAAAAACCACCCTCACTTCTTGGAAGTTTCAGTCTTGTCAATCTGATTCTTCTCTTTTTGTTCTACATCAACCTCAGGCAGTGGTCTTAGTTCTCATATACGTTGATGATATAATAATCACCGGATCATCTTCTGACTTGGTTAATCAGTATATCAGTCTACTTCAAAAGAGTTTTTCCATCAGAAACCTTGGTTCCTTGCATTACTTCCTTGGCATTCATGTTGATCGTGGGTCCAATGGTTTTCTCCTTTCACAACACAAGTACATTTCTGATATGCTGACACGCTTGAATATGCTCAACATCAAGCCTGCCCCTACTCCTATGATCACTGGGTCTCCCTTATCTGTCAATGAAGGTGAATTGCTCTCTGACCCTTCCATCTTCCGAAGCACTCTTGGTTCTCTGCATTATTTGTCTCATACCCGCCCTGACATCGCCTTTGCCATCAACAGACTTAGTCAATTTGGGCAATCTCCCACATTACCTCATTGGCAAGCTCTTAAAAGGGTTTTGAGATATCTCAAAGGTACCATGTATCTTGGCTTGTCCATTGTTGCAGCTCATTCCTTCACTCTCACCAGTTTTTCTGATGCGGATTGGGCAGCCTGCCCCGATGATCGTCGCTCTGTTGGTGGTTATTGCATCTTTTTTGGTTCCACCCTCATTGCTTGGTCCTCCAAGAAACAACATGTTGTAGCCCGCTCTAGCACCGAATCCGAATATCGTGCTCTGTCTCATGCTGCCTGTGAACTCCAGTGGATTCAATCTCTATTGTCTGAACTCCGGATTTCTCTCGCGGCTACTCCCATTTCCTGGTGTGACAACATCAGCGCAGCTGCAATTGCTCACAATCCCGTTGCTCATGCTCGCACAAAGCATATTGAAATTGATGTTCATTTTGTTCGTGATCAAGTTCTTCGTCGCCAACTTGTCATCCGTTACGTTCCTACTGCTGATCAACTTGCGGACTGTCTCACCAAGTCCCTGTCAAGCTGTCGCTTTGCTCTGCTACGCAACAAACTTGGTCTCACTACTCTTAGCCCTCGTTTGCGGGGGGATGTTATGACATAGTATTAACGTGACTCCTTTTCTACCTACTCTCCTTTAAGCTTACTTGTGTTCAGTAGCTTACTTGTGTTCAGTATCAGTTGGTCAAGAGTGGTTGAGAGTTGGTGTACTTAGTCTGTATTGTCTTTTCTTTGTAATCATTCTTTTCTCTTTTCCTCTTCTATTTAAGAGGACTCTTCCCTTGTAAACAAACATAGAAAATACACTCCAGAGCATTTACTCAATCTCTTTTATTTTATAACTATATCAATTTATTCTTAATATTTAAAATGTTTTAATGATCTTAATAACTTCTTTATGATATATTTATCATTAACATATTTAAAAATATCTTCGACTATCTCTCAATTTCTTAATAAAATGGACTTTTTTTTAGCAGAAAGGCCCAAAGGAGGGCTAAACTTAATTAAGACAAAGGCAACACTTTGTCGAGAAGCCATCGTGGGAAAGGATCGCTCTATATGTAGGAGGATTCCTCAGAAATCGCCAAGAAAATATTTAATATGATCTAAAAAATATCTTCGACTTATTAACATCTTATTTATATCTAAAATAACGCTATCTAATAATGATAATAAATACTATCAATAAATTTAATTTCATTGTAAGGGACAAGTACTAAAGTACGTAGAATGTTTAAAAGAATAGACATTAAAGTGATGTAATAAAAAAAAAACACTAGTGTATAGACAGGGACGGCTCAAGGTTCTCCGAGTTAGGCTAAAATTAAAATGAGGCCTCTTATTTTTTTTTTTCCTTTAAATAAATTTAAAATGAATTAATGTCTTATATAAATATTACTTTTCTTGCTTTTTTAGATGAAATCTGTTTAATTAAATTTTCTATCATCTAAATTAATCAAAATACCTTTTTCGACTGATAATATTGTTATTGGATGAAATTAGAAGAAAAAAATTGCGTTGTTTTTCTTGATAATTTTTTTTTTCATTATTTCCACAAAAGGAAAATTACTTTTGCAGGATTTTTTAACAACAACAATAATTCTCATTAATACTTTATTTCAATAATCTTTTTCTTTACTAAATTAAATCTTGAAATTTTTATGAATCAATTATATAATGAGTAATAGAAAAATGTCTAGAATTATTATCTTTAAGAAAAATTGTGTCACTTTCTCTAATTAGACCTTTTTGTACTAATAACTATCTTAATTTAGAATCAATATTTTCCCATCATCCTGGATTATATATATTATAAGCATAATGCATAGAACATATATTAGAATCGTTATTAAAATGATTGTTATTTTCATTTATTTAGATTTGTTGGATATATTCTGATGATTCTTCCGTGATTTCATCAATTTTTTCAATTTTAATTTTGTTGTCATTTTTTTATTTTTCTTTTACCTCATCTCTTGATTCTATTCTATCATCATTTTTATTACTTTTACTACTTATAACAATTTATCAAGAAAACCTTTTTTAGATTGAATTTAGTTTCTCTATTTTTTTTTAGTTTTTCATATCCCGATTAAGATTTTCTAATACATATAAAATATCTATATTAACAGAATAAAGTAAAAAGGAGCAAATCACAAAAAATATTGTACTGAATAATATATGCTAAAAAATGTATACAATAGCCTGAAATTTTAAAATCACCAAACTCATTGCTACTTTAGAAATGAGTAGGGGTGTTACCGGTTCAGTTCTTAACGGTTCTTGACAAGAACCGGAACCGAACTAGTTAGTAATTCTAAAAAAAGATGGAACCGGAATTGGAACCGGTTTAGAATCGAACAGGTTAGTAGTTATAAAAAAAGATGGAATTGGAACCGATTTATAAAAAGTTAACTGATTTCTTAACAATCCGATTCCGGTTTGGGTCCGGCTCGATTAGGACAATTGGTTTACTTCAAAAATTCATATAAAGTCCAAAAATCATAAAAATTCATTCTTATAATAGCAATCTAACCAAAATCATATTTTCACAAATAATTTGTTTCAAACTAATAAAATCCTTCCTCAAAATACACACACACACACATATATATGTTGATGTTCATCCAATCTAAAATCATATAATCACAAATAAACCAATCTAACCAATGTTTGGTTCCTATATTTTATTTTTATATTAAATTATATACATATCGGTTCGGTTCTAACTTCATAAATCGGAACCGAACCAATAGCTTATCGGTTCTTACAAAGGAGAACCGAATCGAAACCGCATGAACCTATTCCGGTTCAGTTCCATGAGGTTCCAATTTGGTTTCGGTTCCTCTTGCGCCCCTAGAAATGAGGAGAGAATGACAATAGAAGTCTTGTGTTTCTTTGAGTGTTAAAAAAAATCAAGATTACTTTGTTAATAGAACTCTCAATTTGTAATTGTAGTTTAGTTCTGTGAAGTACAAGATGAATAGAGAATGAATGAGGAGATGAAAAGTTTTAATAAATAAGGTTTCAATTTTCATATGAGTACTTAATTAATGTATAGAACAAAATTAACACAAATAGTAAAGTATAAGAACCAAAAATATAAGTGTTTCAACTCATATAATTTAGGATTAGTTGGTGCAATTTTTCAAAAATTTTACCATTGATAAGGTAGAAGACAAGAGTAGCCAACTATAGATTTGCTAATTAAATTGTATTTTATATATTTTATTAATTTCTAATTACTTGAAATGGTCATTGGCTATGAATTTTGGACGTGTGGCTAGGTAGGATTGGAAACCTCACAAAGGGAAATGTGATGGGTCATGACCGGGTGACTTTCGAATCCTAACATGACACATGATTGATTTTTAAGTTACCATATATTGCATTGTCTACCCCCTAACGCGGTCACTTTCCCAAAATTTTAGGTATAATTTTCCTCACGATTTTAGGCAGATTTATTTATTAAATCTCTACATGAGCTCTACTTTTTTCATATTAACCACTAAGAACTATATTTAATTTTGGGGGATTTGCTAATCTAACAAAATTAAGATATATATTAATATATTATACAAATAGTACTTCAAAAAGATAATTATAATGGTCAATTATAAAGTATGTTAATTAACTATTACCATAATTATTATCAATAAATATATATTGGTTAATCACCGATTATGTAGTCAATAATTAATGTGTGAATTGATTACTATTTATTTATCAAAGCAAATCAATGAAGGGTTAATTTCAGTATTGGACAAATTAATGTTGTTTATTTCAAAAAAACACAATCTTTTATATATATATCAAAACTACCCAAAACCACCACCAGGAAAATTAAATTACATTGTGAAAAGATGAAACACACCCCGATAAATTTTCCTTAATTAAATGATATGTAATTAATGAGATATAGTTATTAGGAGAGATAAAAGGGTAATACGGTAAACACTGAAATCGGAATCCACCAGAATCGCCACCATAAATGGTGTTTTATGGGTAAATCTGATATTGATATGAAACAACCATTAAAACTGAAATTAGGTGAATTAAAGTGGTTATTAGTGTAATTAATTCATCAATGAATAGTGAGCTTTTGAAAAAAGAGTTATATTTATAATTATTTTATAAAAACCCTAAACACTATATTTTTAATATCTTTTCTTTTGTGAACATAGATATTTTACAAATAATTTTAAAAATAAAGTACCCTACTAAAATTTCTCTTAACTTATAAATTATCTTCATTTTTTCCAACCTAAATATATTATAAATGAGTTTTGTAAGATTGAAATAAGTGGCCAATAGTTTCAATAATAATTGAAAATTTCTCTAAAATGTTTTGAATAACTACTGAAAGAGACATCAATGAATTAATTAACACGTATTGGCTAAAATTAATTAACATTCCATTGACCAATTATTGGCTAAAATAAATTCCTCCAATATAAAAGCAATTTATAACAATTTTATTAAACAAAGAAATTACATATTTAGAGGGAAAAACTAGAAGTGAGTTTTTAATCGGTGAATCGAGCACAACGCGTAATGGTACTGCAACCACGAGTGTATGGGTTAGCCCTTTCTCGCTTTTGGCAATCATAGTAGGATTGGCCACGAAATCCACATGGAATTGAGTTCTTTCTAAGAGCTTCATAGCTAAGGTACTTGCCTTTTTCCCATAACATCATCTTGTGCTTGTCCCTTGTATCTTCACCGACAAAGCCCGAGGTGTCGCTGTGGCGAGCAACGGAGAGATACTGATTATGGATGTCGAAAAACGACGGTGAATAAGAACGGGCCACCGCAGCCATGGCCAGAAGAAGAGCAACCAGGATGAGCTTCATTTCAATTCAACCGAGGTGGTTATGCTCATGCTATGCACACCAATTGTTTGCGTTGAGGAAATTGAGAAAGTAATTATATAGTAAAATGGTTGGGCCTTGTCTTGTACTTAAGATAATTGGGCCTAATTGAGGCCCAAGATAGAGAAGTCATGACCAGACCATTATTCTCTGGCCCAAACCAGGGGGACGATGATAACTTTTTTTTTACCTTTTTTTAATTAAAAAATTTTCACCATTATATTTGCTTCTTTTAAAGAAGTCATTTTATAATAGTGAAGTGGAATTTTTACAGATAAATTACTCACGATTACATAATACAGTTAAATTATCCATTGATTTATAGTCATAATTTAAAAACACATTGTGAAGTTTTTAGTGAAGAAAATCAATTTATATCACTGAACTTTATATTATGTGTCAATTTAGATTTTGAATCTTTGATCTAACTAATTTAAACCCGGATTTTAGTACGTTGATCAATTTATATTCACATTGAAACAAAACTATAAAATTACTCAAAATTCAGCTAATAAATCACCAAAATATCTAGGTAACAAAACATCTAAAATCTAACTATAAAATACTCAATCACAGTTTTGTATATTAACTATGATCCAAGTAAGTTACAAATCAAATGTTACAAAAAAAATTCAAACTCAACAACAAAATAGTTAAATCTATCCATAAAAGATATTTAATACAAGTATAACATTAATTTAATATTAAGAAAAAAACTTATTTTAGGTATAAAAACTCTCCTGTCTAACTATTAATTTTCAAAATTGATAATAATATTACTCATGGAGGGTATAAATTGTTCCACTAAAGTTTAGATTTAAATTGAACAACTTATTGAAGTTTAATATTTAAATTTACACATCATGCAAAGTTCAGAAATATATATTGATTTTTTTCCAAATTTTAAGTTTTAAATTTATATATTTGAATTTGAGTTTTTTTCTTCTTCTTTTCTAGTCAACTAGCACTTTAATTTTCTTCTTCTTTTTTTTAATATCAATATATATATATATATATTAAAATAACATCTTATGAATTGATATGTTCAAAAATAAAAGTAATAAATTTTTTAAAGAATAGCATTTTCACCTCTCAAATCAAAGCAAGTATGGAGTTAACCCTATAAAATTTTCTAAACATTTTTTTTTTCATTTTCTATTCAAAAAGTATATGAAAATTTATCTTTTTATATACTAGAAATTTGCATAGCATACAAATTAATGTATTAAATTCGCTACACAAACCCAAAAATTTTCAAACCAATAAACGAAAATCTCGTTAATAAATTGAAAAAAAAAACATAAAAATGAATTGATAAAATGCTAGAAGAGTAGAGAACTAGATAGCCAAATAATTGGAAGATAATTACAAAAAAAGAAAAAACAAAAACAAAGAAAATATCTCAAAATAATATAATAAACATTTGGGGTGGGTCTTAAATTGACGGCATCTCTGAAAATCTCAAAAGTGTTGACGTGTTATTTGTTACTATCTTCTTATAAACCATTAAATGATCAATGGGACCCTCAAAACTATCATACGATTTAGACCGTTGATGACTCATAAAATCAGGGTTTCAAAATCTTTTTCACAAATAGATGCTTCCTAATCCTAGTGGGCCCCATTTCTTGTTGTTTGACGGTACGGATTACTTTTTTATGTGTCAAGTCAAAATCAAACGTCAGTCAAAGTAGAGCTCACGGTTAAAGTTGGAGTAGAGGATCAGAACCCATGGGTTATTCTTTACCTAATAGCTTAACAACTACGTGGACCAGCTTTTCATTAATTTGGTCTTGTGTGGAGTATTTGTATTGGATAATGATGTGGGCCCTAGCCTAAGATTGAGTAGGACTACTGGTTATTCAAAAAAAAAAAAAAAAACAAAATTTGAATAAATAATAATATAATTATTATTTCACTTATTTCTAAGTGTCAATATCAACGTTACTGAACTTTTCAGATTAGTTCGAATCTCCTCTCCCTAAGGTATAAACTTAAAAATTATTTGTGATTTTTTCTTGTGAATCACAAGTCAATTACATTGTTTAAATAGAAAACCTAACCTAAATAAATAAGAAAAATATAATCTGAATAAGAAAAAATAATTATCAAAGAAATAAGATAATCATCAAATGGAATATAAGATAAATAAGAAAAACATATAAAAAACAATAAACTAAAATTGGCAGTTTTTCTGCCTAACCCTATTGTCAAATCTCGTATATCCTCCATCAAGTTCAAGCATGGAGGTCACGAAAGTCCAACTGAAAAATGATCGAAAACGAAGGGTCTTGTTCAAGAGCTTGTAGTAAAAAAAATGTTGTTTCATATCAAGGTGTGTCAATGTCGATTATCGCGGTCGTTATGATTGTTGCGATATGTGCAATGTCTACATGGTCGTTTTCAATCAAAAAACGCCGTCATTCATCATTATCGTTTCAAATCGAGAAATGTCTTCATTCATCATTGAGACTCTTCTTGAGTTCCTCATGGTTGTTGGACTCTTCTTGAGTTCCTTTCAGGATTGTTTTCATCATAAGAAAATCTTATTGAGTTATTGTCATCGGTTATGGTTCTATTGAGGAATCTCAAGTTGTTCTTTACACAAATATCATTGCCCATTAAATTTTCATCATCATCATTTGATTCATTCCTAATAAAGAAACGTTGGCACATATAATTTTTTTTTCTAGAACTCATATGAAGAACGGAGGCTGAATCAAAACGAAAATAGCGGAATATTTAATGAAGTAGCCGCTATGGGCAAGGCATGGGTCAGATATGAAGAAATCGATGATTTGAGTAAACGAATTAAAATAATGTAAAAGAAGGGTAGGAGGAGGAAAAACAATTTTAAAGAAGGATAAGATTCCCAATTATCCTAGGATTAGTGCAACTCATAAGAACAAGTTGTTTGACCATTATCAAATCTCCTTAAATAACCATTGACCACGCTGAGTCTGATATGAAGAAAATTGAGGATAACAACACCCTTGCTTTTCTTGTTGACATTCATGCCGACAAGAAGAAGATTAAACATACTCTCTTCAATTTTAAAAAAAAAGGGTGCTCATCAACGGAACTCCAAACTCTATAATTTGATAAAACTTACTTTGATACCATGATAAAATTAAAGAGAAAAAGAGAAGAAGAGAAGAAGAGAAGAAACAGTATATAAATATAAAGACTACATTCTTCTTATAAATCCCAAACCTATTACCTTGTTTATATAGAAAATCTAAACTAGATAAATAAAGAAAATATAATATAAATATGGAAAGATAATTATCAAAAGAATAATATAATCATCAAAAGGAATAATATAAAAAAAGAAAACATATCAAAGAGAATAAACTAAAGTTAGCAGTTTTTCTGCCGAACCGTCGCCGTGGTCATGAACACTCATTTCCACGACACAACCCATTGTCAAATCTTATATAATATCTAAATTTAAAAAAAACTTCTCTCTGAGTAGAAAAACAATTATAATTCAAGGTTGAAATATATAAAATATCTTTAACTAGTCTCTTATGTTAAGTCTAACAAAAATTAAAGAATTGAAACTTTAATAACATAGATAATAAGTATAATTGAAATTCTTAAAATGTCATAGATAAAATTAAACCATATTACATGTTATAAAATTTAGCAAAAATGTTGAATAATAAAAAAGAGAAGAGGGGGATATGGGTTTGGACAAAAATGATCTTTTTTATAACAAGAAATAAAGATTATAAATGATTTAGAAGAAATTTTTTTGGGACACGAGATATATCTGGTTCAAAAGCACAAACTCTTAATTTTGAGATATATGCTTAAATTTACCCTTACCCATTAGTTTAAGTTTTTGGGTATAGTGGGAGATTTAACATATCTAAATATGGTATCAGAGCGGGAGGTTCCGAGTACAAACTTTCATTGTGTCATTTTCTCTAGTTTCCTTCCATTTATATTCCACATGTTTGAGTTTTGTATAAAAATCTAAGCTCACATGTGAAGGGGAAGTGTTGAGATATACGATTAAATTTACTCTTACCCATTAACTTAAGTTTTTGGATATAGTGAGTGATTTAACATATCCTAATACTTAATAATCTATATTAAAACAACATGATTTTTAAAATTGAGCAAAATTTTATGATTAAAGAAGAATTTTCAAATTGTTTTTGTTAGGTTAAATAATTCGATTTAGTTTTTTAAAATACGATGTATAATGGTTATTAATAAATTTAAAAAGTCACAATTTAGAGGAGGATGATTTCACAATTTATTGTAAGTAAACCATTAATTTATAAGTGCTAAATGTACAAATTAAAATTTTGAAGGTTAAATGATAAATATCCAAAGAACATTTTACAACTTACACCTTAAAATTTTGAGATGCCCGTGATTGGTTGCGGGTTTGCTTTATAAATTTATACAGTACATGAGTTATTATAATACGCCATTTTATTATTTTAAATTCACAAATTTACTATAATACAATAGCTTTTTCATACATATACGAGAGCTTTATAATATGCGAACTCATAAATCTACACTACATACAAGTTACATAAATTCGGATTTTCCAAACCCGCACCCCAAATGGGGAAGAATAATGATTAGAAAACCGAATATATTATTCAATCATGTCTACTAACTTTTGACTTTTGAGGATGACTAAGAGCAGAGCATCCTCTTCAAAATTTGTTCACATTATTATTATTCTTTTGCACAAATTTCAGAGCATTGATAGGTACATAAATCCTTTAAGTCATCCACCACTACCACTTTTACACTCAACCATAAATTTAAGTCCCCGATCGACCGTTAGATTGAAAGATCACCACTATGGTCATGATGAACGGTGATCGCACCATTAGGTGTGGATTACTATGATACATATGAAATATCCAAGTATTCACCAAGTTGTATTATGGTGGGGTTTAGCTTGGATTAAATTACAAGGGATCTTCTTTGATTAGTCAATAAACATTGGGGATCATTAGCCTTAGCAACTTAATTTTTTTTTTTTAATAATTTCTTTTGGAACTTTTCAATGATCAATATAAATAAAAAAATCCCACTTGACATATAGTTATTTAATTTCGATTTAAGATATATTTGAAATTACTTTCAAATCTGACTAAGGGATATTTTTATAATCAATAGAAATTTTGCTATTTAAAATTATTTTGCATGTAAGATAATATTAGAAAATTCAATCAAACTCACTTTATCAACATTACAAAAAGTTTATTTTTCCCCAAGGAAATATATTTTTTTTTTGTCAATTTTCAATTTATCGAAATGAATATTGAATTGGTCTATTTTCATCCATATTCTCAATGTGGATAGCTATCGTTAACACAATCTTTACTGTAATATTATCAATCGAGAATCAACCTATTGATAAAATACATGTATTTCTTTTTAGGAATGACAAAATTTCCCTCGGATTAAGGACCCAATCCTGCCCCCGACTCCGAACCCAATTTTATACGAGTTAAGGTTAGGGTTAGGGGAATTTTCCCCTATTTATTTTCAGGTTTGGGGGTGAGAATACATTCCCCGCCCTGCCACCAACCTCGAACTTGATTTTTTTTTAATAATATCTTATGTATTTTGTTTACTTTTATCTTTATTTATTAAAAAAGATATAAAATATGGTTATATTAACTAGTAAATTTTAAAATGTTTAGTATTATGTTTTATCTAAATGTATATTTTAAATCTATAGTTCATTTTTTATTATTTTTTAAATAAGAATTAAAATATAAAATGAGAAATTTTATCTGCAAGGAACCTGATCTCCGAACAAGGAATCCCTGAACCCGCCCTCGATTTTTTGATTAGGGGATATGGGCGGGTATGAGGATTAAAAATCTTTGCTGGTTAAGGGATGAGAAGTGCATCTCTGACCTTGCCCCACCCTGTTGCCATCCCTATTTCTTCTATCATAATTTATATATATTTGAATAGTCACACACCCACATATTGTATTAAAAATAATCATTATTTTTTTTTTTTATCATTTTTCTCCTTGAATTTTTTTTTTCCGGACTATTTTAAAATGAGACTATAATTAATAAATAAAAAGAAGAAAACACTAGTGTCTAATTATTTGATTGATTTCTAATTTGGGTATAATTTATTAGAAATCGATTTATTAGTTTAAATGTTCTAGTCTCCTCTCTCTTTGAGGTGATGTCTTATTTTTATTTATTTTTATAGAGAAGATAGACTTGGAAATAAAGCTGCGTTTTTATTTTAGTTAATATATATAAAAAAACAAAACAAAACAAAAAAGGAGATTGGTCTTGGTCTTCTTATACTACTAAAAAAGTACAGGTGTCTAACTCTTGCTTACAAAGCCCTCTATCAATCTCTGTCTAACTTCCATGTGTGCATTTCTGGCTGGATAATATTGTCTTAGCTTCTTCTTCTTCCTTCAAATATTAATTTCCAAACTTTTAATGGTGGTGGAGCTTTTTGAAAGCTTTTGATGCTTACTTCTTGCCTTTGGTACTCTTTCTTCTTCAATTATATTATTTTGCTTAATTTCTTTGAGTTTGTTCATTCCTGCTATCCTTTTGCTTTCCCCTTTTATATGTTACCTTTTAATTTTGATGGGTTTGCTTCTTTCTACCTTACTTCATGTGGGGTTTTCTCAAAATCCCTTCTTTGTATAGAAAGTGATCTTGTTTGTGATGAATTTTCTGCTGGGGTGGGTTTTGAGAAAACCCAATTACCCAATGGTCAGAAATGTTTGAGTTTTATTTATTTATTGAGTTTACTCTCTACCCAGTTGATCAATTCAATTGATGATGGTTGATGATGATTTGATTTTCATCTTGGTTTTTTATTGGCTTTTGAGAATGGATTCTCTCTTGTAGAAATGTTGTTCTTTTTAATTGAGCTAGTTGAAATTTAGTACTTTATATTCTTTTAGAGGAAATTGTCGATTCCTGTCGAGCTATTTCGTTGTTCTTGTTCATTATGTTCCTAATTTTCACTCTAAGATCCAAATCAAGATAAAAAATTTGCAAAATGAGGGATGGTTTCGTTCTTGGAAATTGTAATGATGTCTTAATACTTCTGTAATGTAATTCAGATGTCTCGATATCCACCTAGCTTGAAATTTTGGTGTTGTTATATGCATTGTTCGGATTTTGGTAGTTTTTCAGTCTTTCTTTCTACACATTGTTGTACATGATGTAGAAAATTCTAATCGTCTCACAGGTTAATTTACGATTGCATTTCATGTTGAGAAGCTAGTGTGCCTCGAAATTTGCTGTTTGATTTTAACCATGACGAACACTACAAATCAGCACAGAAAGGAGAACTTGCTGAATGAGGTAATTTGTTGCATACGATTCTGAAGTTTTTTGTGTTTATAAATTATGTTTCCTTTTTTTTAGTGCAACTCAGTAATCTGAGTATGCAGGTTGTTAGCTTGGAAAAGCAGTTGACCGCATCAATCCTTTCCAAAGGGATATTGCATTCAGATGTTAAAGATCTATACTTTAAAGTTTGTTCAATTTATGAGAGAATCTTCATGAATGACCATGAAGAACTGGAACTTCAAGATGTCGAATATTCACTGTGGAAGCTTCATTATAAGCATATTGACGAGTTTCGAAAACGAATAAAGAGAGGCTCCTCAGGTGCAGAGAATCCAAAGTCAGTGATAACACAAAATGGTAATGACGTGCAGAAAAGTAATAGCAGCCATATTGCAGAATTTAGATCGTTTCTATCAGAAGCAATGCAGTTCTACCAAAATTTGATCTTGAAAATCAGAAAACGTCACGGTCTTCCAAAAGAGGGCTTGTTGTATAAAGCATTTGGCGTCTCTAAAGCTATTGAGCCAAAGAAGAAGAGGAAATGTCAATTTTTATGTCATCGTCTTTTAGTTTGTCTTGGGGATCTTGCTAGGTACATGGAACAGTATGAAAAACCAGAACATTCTCGCCACTGGTTAGCTGCTGCTACTCATTACTTGGAGGCAGCAATGGTTTGGCCAGATAGTGGAAACCCCCAAAATCAGGTAATTTCAGGTTACTGTGAAAAGATGGATGGTTAATGGGTAAATTTAGTATCTTGAAAGTTTCAATTCGTGATATGAGATAGGATGGTTTGTTTTACGAACTGTTGGTTTCTCTCTCTAGTTGGCTGTATTGGCGACATATGTTGATGACGAGTTTCTTGCTCTATATCACTGCGTGAGAAGTTTTGCAGTCAAAGAGCCTTTCCCTGATGCTTGGAATAATCTTATATTACTATTTGAAAAGGTATGGCTCATCTCATCTCGTCTCGCATTTTTCTTTTACCATTGTATCATCTTAACTTGTACTGGTTATTGATCACTAATACCATGGCATCTGCAAATGCTGACTCTGTGATCTTACAGAATAGGTCATCTCTTCTTCATTCCCTTTCTGAGGATGTTGAATTCAATTTCTTTAGACCATCTGAAAAGTGCTGTTTCCAAATCATATCTCAAATTGACAATGATCGGCAGTCTTTGGAGACACACCTGTTTCCTCTACTCATCAGAACATTGGGTTTCTTTTTCATAAAATCCAGGTAATCCTAGCAGCTTTAACTTTCGATAAATTGACTATTTCACTAATTAAGTATTCTTTTTAGGGTTTTTGGTCTTAACTCGAGCATGTATGAGCATGACTTGTTGCATCAATATCATGCAACCTGTTCTCTCTCATTTTTTTTTACCTTCCTGAATGAAGCTGTATTCCACTTAAAATTTCCCCAACCTTTGAGGAACATTTTCCTCACTAAGAAATGGTTCCCAATGTAATATATACAAATGCATTTCGACTTTTCAATCTTAATAAGTTCTATAGAGGCTACCCTAAAAGTAAAAACGCATTAGACATAACCACCTTCGCTTGCATTTTCTCTTAGTTCATATAGAATTACATCATCAAATGGACTTGCTTAATGATGTAAGAGAGTCCACTTGCTGCCAAATATTGCAAGCAAGACTGATGATCTTGTGATACTGTTGTCACTTACATTTTCTTTTTCCAATTCCATCTCCATATGTTGAGTTAAATATTATTTTTTTTGGATTCTAACATTTTTGCTGGATTTTGATGCATAACAGTTTGGAGGAATTCAATATTACATTGTCATCAATGATAAGATGGCTGGATGAACTTTTGTCCCTAGATGATTCCGAGCTAAATGCTTCATTAGAGTCCTATGAGCTTTTGGATTCAGTGAGATCAGGCCCTTTCCGAGCTGTCCAAATTGTTTCTGTATTCATTTTCATGCTACAGAATCGGTTTAGTAAAACTGATCTCAATGATGTGCAGCAACTTGAGTTCACCCACTTAGCATTGGTTGCTACCTTTATTGTCATGGGACGCCTAGTTGAAAGATGCCTGAAGGCATGTCAATTGGATTCTTTCCCCCTTTTACCGGCTGTACTCATCTTTGTGGAGTGGTTAGTGAACATTCTTGATGAAGTTGAAAGATATGGTCTTGATGAAAAAAGTAAATGTTCCATGTCTTACTTTTTTGGTGTTTTTGTTAACCTTCTAGAGAGACTGAATGTTAACATAGCTGAGGAACAGTGTTCACTTGCTATCCCTCTCTGGGAAGACTATGAGTTAAGGGGATTTACACCAGTATCTTTTTCACACAAATCATTGGATTTCTCATCTCACTGGGAACACATGGACGGTTTTGAATTTGGAGCAGAACATCGTGCTTACCGCATAATTGTTGTTGCTATGAAAATTTCCAATAGAGCTAATGGTTCTCAGAAGTGGATCATCCATGATTCATCACAAAAAGTGTTTTACACAGCAGAGCCAAATGAAATTCAAGAAAAGAAAGCATTGGAAAGTGGAACGTCCAATATTCCGGATCTACATTTGGAGGAGCCAACTCAGGATGTCTGTGAAGCGACAGAAGATTGTGAGAAAGGTATCCGAGATGAAGTTGAAAATCAAAACCATTTCAATAAGAAACCTGTAGCAATTGAAGATGAAGAAGTAATTCTCTTCAAGCCTCTCATGAGGTACAATTCTGCACCAATCTATACTTATGTCGCAGAGAAAGATGAAATTTCATCAAGAGCCAAGGAGGACGAGACCATATCTTCTGACGAATGCTTGAGGCGTGCAACATCACTACTTATAGCGCAGAATCCGGTTCAGAGTGATACTTTCGCTTTCCAAACAGACATTACCAATTTCAGTAGAAACAAGTCATATGAGCAGCTTGATACTTTTGTAAAAGATTCTGGAGTACCTCAAATTTCAGAAGCCACCATATCTGCTGGCCCTCCATCACTTAATGCATGGGTGCTCAATAGAGGAAATTTTAGCATCGATAGGGAGAAAGGATCAAGTAATTTTATTAAACATGTTTTGCCGCCCATTGAGGAGTCATCTCAAACGCTTATAAACGGTCTTAGAATTGGTGAAACGGAGAGTTCTGTTGCTAGTCCCGGCCCTGAATCTGGAACGCCATACTGTTTTTCTCCTCCTCCCTATTCAGCTCCAGCACCTTCAGCCCCTTTTTTACCGGATGAAGCTACTTGGTTTAATAATGTCCTCCATGCTAACATTTCTGGTAACAAATTCTCTGGGAACATCAACCAAAATGATGCATCCTCAAATGCTTTTCTAGGAAGTGACTATTCAAATTGGACTGCCTCTCATGGAACACATGAATATGGTCCCTCGATTAATAGTTTTATGAATACACATCCACCGTCGTATCGAATGACTTCTGCAGAATGGCTTCGTCAGTATAGAGAGAATCTCAATTTGGAGCGGGATAGTAGTCAAGCGTGGCTAGCTCCCTACAACAATTCTGGAAATCTTCTCAACTTCCAAAGAAACGATAATTCCCGGTATGACCATTTGTATCAAATGGGGTACCCGTTGGCTTCTAACCCAACAATGTATACGGAGAGTCCATTACGACATCC
The DNA here is from genome assembly GCA_028015215.1 of Gynostemma pentaphyllum. NCBI lineage: Eukaryota > Viridiplantae > Streptophyta > Magnoliopsida > Cucurbitales > Cucurbitaceae > Gynostemma > Gynostemma pentaphyllum. The sequence goes on along the minus strand of CM051346.1, from coordinate 41,556,861 downwards.
AGCTTTCCCCGTAGCTTATGGCATAGATGAAAATCGAAAGGAGACACTCTTTCCTGGTTACCAAAGAGCAAATCTGTATGGCTGTGGTGTGGCAACAGACATAAGAAGTGAGCAGCCCCCACTTCTCCAATATCTAAAAGATAAAGAATGGCAACTCCAGAAAGATACTCCTACAAGAAGTGCAACCTATATGGGAAACTGAGATTTTCATAGATTTGTTGATACAACCACCACTTTTGTTCAATTAGTCTCTTTGAATCTTGACCCACATTCGACATCCCTCGGTTTGGCACCGTAAACCATAAACTGTTAAATGAAGGAACTCACTTTTTGTATTGTATATACCTGTACAGGAAGATGAAAGATACGTCTCCGGTTACGTAGAGGTTGGTGCTGCAGAGTTTGAAGCAAATGTGTATTATATTATATAATCCTTCTCATCTCAACATTATAAAAGTTTCTTTTATTTTCTTAGGGACATATGAAACATGATCTTGATGTCTGATGAGATACTTCCCTCATTCTTCTATATTTCATAGAACATGCATAGCTGAAGAGTAGAATTCATAGACAACATGACAAGTATGGACAACTCTCAGCTGAGATTTTTCCCAACTTTTCTTTTTCATGAAGAAACGATGGTCGACACATCTGGAGAAACTATTCAATGTGGCCAATATGACAGTCTCATCCAATAATTTCTCGACGTTTGGGAGTATGAGAATCCAGGCAAGCATTGAAGGAGTATTGATAGGCAAGAGTGAAGGTTAAGTTGCTTACATATTTACCAAACCTGAGTTAGAAAGTTGCTCAATGTTTGTATAACAAAAAGTTTATTAATCTAAATACTTATATATTTTCAGTTCAAGGGAGATTGATCTTGTTTGAGGTCTTTTAGAGAATTTTGAATAAATGTCATTTTATAAAGTTTGTTAAAAATTCCAGTTAGAATTCTTTGATATTTGTTTTTGATACTTGGAGCCTCTAAAATATATATCTCAAAGCCTTCAATCTTATCACAATTGAGATTTTCTCTATAGATATCAAATATCAATATCTACTAGAGTTTAGAGGCCCTATTCATTTTTGTATATTTAATTGTTCAACTCACTCTATTTTTATTTTTTTAGACTGAAATATATTTAATACTAAGAGAAGAAAGGAAAAATATAATGAGGAAAATAAAGGAAACCTCCCAGATTGAGTAAAAAAAACATTTTATGTTGGAAAAATGACAGAAATCAAATAGATTCATATTAATTAGTATTCAACTAATAATATTTTATTAAAGAAAATAGGTATCATTACTAATTAGCATAAATGAAAACCATATTTTCCCCCTTTCTATTCTTAATAGAAAATTGCCATGAGAAGACGAGTGCTATTTAGAGCAAAAATATTATCATCATTTCCATTTTTTAATGGGCTTCACTTTTCTATTTCCACAATTTCTTTATGGATAAAACTTAGCTACTCTTAAGGGAATAGCTCTCTTTACATTTTATTACCGTAATTTATCCACATCTTCATTTGTGATTATTTTTTCAAATTTTTAATCTCTTATTTTTTAAATATTTTTATGTTTGTAAGTGGGGAGTGAAAGAATATTATTTAAGTTTTAAAAAGTTTATAAAAGTATGATACATTCTCATTTTGTAATATTTTAATAAACATAATATTGAAAAAGTTATTCTAAAATATAGTATGCATGGGTTGTTGGAGTTAAAGTCTAAAATTAAGAAAATGAAAGATATAATCTCTAAATTAATATACCCAAAAATCTTTAACGGGATGTGTGTCTTATCACCGGATTAAGTCTTTAATTGATAATAAGTTTTTCTATATTATATTGTGGAGATTAACCCACTGAATTTGCGGTTGGAATACATCTCTTATCATTAGACTACATCGGTAAATAAAATTGGATAGATGAAAATTTGTAATGTGAATAAATAACAAATGTATAGAATAAAATATCATTTTGGTTCTTGAACTTTTACTCTAGTTTCATTTTCGTCCCAAAACTTTTAAGAAATTATATTTTTTGTCCCCTGAACTTTACGATTCGTTCCGTATTGGTCTTTCTATCTATGTTTTTTTCATTAAAGATACGTGTCATGTAATTGATGATATGACATTATAGAACTAAGCAGTGAGGTTAAATACCATGAAAAAACGAATATACAGTGAGATTAATCTCATCATTTTATCCTTAATTGTAGTCTTAAACCTCATTGTATATTAATTTTTTCACGTCATTTAACCTCATTGTATAATTATATAATGCCACATCATCAATTACATTACATGTCACATAAACCCTCCGTTAGTGTCATAAACGGATAAATATAGATAAAAAGACTAAAATGGAATAAAATGTAAAGTTTAGGGATGGAAAATATAATTTTTAAAAGTTAAGAGACGAAAATGAAATATGACGAAAATTCAGACACTAAAACAATATTTTACACAATATTTTTTACTCAAAAATATTTTGAGATCTTCCAAAGTTTATTCTAAACGGGCACTGAAACTTAGTTTAAACAGGCAATGAGGAGTTTGATTTGATCCTCATCCTTCGAATCGTATAAAAAAATGATTTTTCGTATTACACATAATTTGCGTTGTTGGCAAGGAAAGCAGACAAGAATTTGAGCCCATCAAAACTGAGTGAAGGGTTCAATTTCAAGGTTTGAAAGACGAACGAAACATATCATCGCCAGCCAGTTTTGAGTTTGATCTCGTTCTTGATCTATACTTCTGAAATGGCAAGCAATGATTCATCAGGTGATAGAGAAATATCATCAGCAGAAGCAGTCTTTCTAGGGGCTTTAGCCCCTGGAGTCAACGTTAGTCTCTTCAAATTCAATTTTCATCTTTTCCATTTCATTTTTCCTTTCTCCCCCTTCTTCAATTCTTCCAAATACAATGAATACCCATTACTAATTTTTGGTTTGGAAATCAGGGTCCTACATGGACAACACTAAAGTCAGCATTTTTTATGTTGGGTCTGTGTCTAATCCTGATGCTTGGCTTGGCATTCTCTTCCAGTGATTCTTGGTTGATTTTTCATGTTGCTTTTCTAGTGTTCATTACTGCCACCCTTTTCTTGCTGCTCAGCTGGTAAACTTACACATACTTTTTCTTTCATTTCCTTTCTTATTGTTATTGACAAATTGGAACATGGGTTGTATTCATAGTTTGAAAATTTATTATATTGATCACAAATTCAGTGTTTTGTTTATGAAAAGTGTTTTATTATTATGTCAATTGGTTCATTATGAGATTGCTACTTAATATTTTGTGATTGCTTTAGATGCTTAGTCTATTTAGTTGCTTAATGTGTTAATGTTTCCATACTGAATTAATTTAAGAATCTTGCCAAATCTTTAATGAAATGATCTACGAATCTTTATGACCGTATAGGTTCGATTGAGGTGAATTTTTTTCAGGGGGGAATGACAGAAAACATTAAGTTGGTAGTGGCTTCACTTCCATATTAAGAACTTTGTATATGTGGAATCTAACAGTACAGAACACAAATGGAAGGGTAATATACAAGAGAGTCTGATCTTCACTGGCTGAATTGATTATCTTCATTCGTGGGATGCTATTTTTCTTCATTTTTCTGTTGTCATTTAATTTTTCTTTCTCTACTTCCATTAATAAAGAATTAGAAAGATATACTCAAACCATTGCTTCATAACATTTAATTAGCTATACAAGAATCAGACAATCAACTGTATTTAATAGTTGAGTTCTTGATGGATTATTTTTTGATGGAACTTGATGATATATCTGAATTTTTCTGATTTTAATAGTGATGAAAATTTCTTAAGTGTGCTGAATTGTGGGCGATTGATATCAATTATAGTTCTTTTTTTTACCTTCAATCCAACCTATGGATTTATGAGCCGCTTAACATAATTCTATTTGATGGGTTCTAAGGGTGATCCAATGCTTGAAGTGAAGTAGGAAAATAATTTGATTCTACCGTACGTGTTGGGTTGGCTTATCTGTTGGGAATTATCTCCCCTTCTCTATTTTCCCTCTGACATACTCATTTTTTTCTTTTTGATGGTATGAGCTAATTTATGTTGTCTCAACCAACCTTAGAATTCTATAACCTAATCATACATTAGTTGGAGTATGGAGCTTGTTGAGATGACTTAGATAGAGGTGGCTACGGCCATAATTACTTGAACTCATTATCTCAAAGCATCTAAGTGCATGTTTTAAAACCTTTCTGTTTCTAGTAGATATTGATGTTTTTGCGTGTCTAAAACACTTGTACTTTTGCTCCTTAATGATTTGAATATGATTTTAGTAGCCTCTGTCTCCATTTTTTTTAATTATATATGTAGTTACATTGCAAATGGTTTAATTGTGCCTGTATCACGTATTTCCTGCTCTCTCGTATTGTGTGTTATAGATTCTCACTAACCCAATATCAATATTTCTCTTTGAGTTGATAGTTATGTTACCATCAAAACATGTATATAATGTTAGGCTTGTGTGCTTTTTAAGGATACTACTCATCACGACGATATATTATGGAGGGATAATGCATCTAAAGAGAACAGATGGCTTTTCAAGCTTGAAATGATTTAAATTTGATCATTGATCTAGAATTGATTATTCTGACATCTCTTACAAGAGCGCATTGTGCATGCCATGGTTTCTCGCCATTGTTTCTTCCGTTCCTTTTCTATGTTCAACCATCTACGTAAGGGTACCATTGTTTCTTTCCTTACTCGAAATGGTTGCCTGCACTTTCTGGTGCTTTATGGGTTTGCTTGATATTGGCAGTCCATGAAGTGTGGATTCTCCATTGTGTGTGTGTGTCCAATAAACATTGGGCATTACACCATCTGAACACGACATAATTTTGTCCAAATATTTTAAAGCTCTTTTTATTTTTCAGCTTTGTGGATATATTGTAGGCATGTTGAAATGTGTTAACACAACAAAAAATTTAGAGAAAAAATAACAAATAAATGAATGTGAAAATTTGGTGTGTTTGTTGGACTTGCTTTTTTAAGCATCTAATTATATGGACATGTTTGATGTAGATTATATTTGAATTTTGTTTATTTGGTTCTAGATTTTCTATACAAAACCTTTGTAATTAGACATCACATTATCTATTTTATCGAGTGTTCTTTTCTATATTCTTGAACAATAACATCTTTGCGTCTTCACGAGTTCATGTTGCCCTGTATCTAAGTGACGTCTCTGTGCGTGCCTCCTAATTACTGGTCCTTTCTGGTTCTAAACTTACTTGGAAGGTGACATTGATGATATAAATTTTTAATTTGCATGGGTCTTTTAAGGAAAATGCGAACCAAACATAGTCGTTTCATTATTCTGAATGAATGAGCGTGTGTTAGATGGCTAGTGAAAGTTCAGTTTTTCTTGTATATTTTCAGAATCATCTGACTACCCTACATGTCTAAAGGTGCTTCTTATTTTGCATATAAATTAATTGTTTAATAATAAGAGGAGAAGATACTCATAGGTTTATATAATTTTGAATGCTTATGAGTGAGTTGTCTGGATTTCAATTGCAGGTTTCTTTCTCAGACTGGCTTGGTCTCAGTGAAGAATCAAATGCAAGAACTGAACATGGTATCAGATAATCAAGATAAAAGCAGAAAGGATGAATAACTCTTATAGCATTACAAACCAAGACATCCAGTTTGAAAGGATTTGCCTTAAGAGAGCTAAACAATTCAATTGAACAAACAGAAAGAAATCACGATACATTTCTCGAGTAGAACGCAAGGTGATGTGATTTATGAATCATCAACCAGGTTACTAGAACAAACAGTTCTTTTTATTATTACAAGAGAGGGGGAAAAGCTAATTTGTTGTGAAACACTTGCATTAGCAACTTCATTCATTCTCTGATTCCTCCTTCTTGTGCTTCCGCTTTTTTTGCTTGATGTAACAGAAACACGAACAGCACGGAAACTGTAAGAAGAACTTCATTTCTTCTTGTGTTTGATTTTGAAATTAAAAAGAACAACTCTTATATATTGAGGTGTAGATGCTTAATCTTGTGTCACTTTATTCCTTTTTTCTCTTGGGATGCTATTCTTGTTTTTCTTACAGATAAGAAGATGCTTAGCCTAGCTTCCCCACTTTCTTAAAACATGAGGAATCTGAGTTTCTATTCTTCATGGGTCATTGGCAACTTTTTTGTATTGAAGTCCTTTTATTTTTCTTTTCTTCTCCCTTTCCCCTCATAGGTCTTTACCTTATTAAAGGACATTTTCCATTTTTTTAGTTTTCTTAAAAAAAGGTATTTTTAAATGCTTCATACCCTATTTGCTTAAAATGTTTTGTTAGAAATAATTTCAAACAAGCCATTAAAGATAGGGAATTACTAAAATAACATATTTTTACCCAGTAATTACTGAAATATCACAACTTTTTAAAAATTACTCAAATAGCATAAGTATAGTTCAATAATTTATTGAACTAAAAAAAGTAAAAAAAACCCCAACAAATTCATTAAAAATAATCAAATAGTTCGATAAATTATTGAACTTGAACTTAAAAAGTAAAAACCAAACAAATTTATTGAAAATATCCATAAAAATCAACAAAGTATAATTCAATTATTTATTGGAATATAGTTCAATAAATTATTGAACTATCATTATGTTATTTGAGTAATTTTTAAAAAATTCTGACATTTTAATAATTAGTATGCAAATTTAGATATGTTTTCCTACCACACGTGCGCATGCCTACACGTATTGTCTATATCTAAATTTTCGTTATAATTAATGTAGAGTGTTTTTTTTTAAATATTTATTAACCATATATTTTTTTTTAAAAACCATATATTTAAGAGAGAGATTGTCTTTAACCACTAAGGTATGTCTGTGATTTGTTTATCAAAATTGATAATAAGTTAGACTGGGTAAAGTATACTACATGGGAAATAATTATAAACAAATTTATAACTTTAAATAGGTATTACACAACTCTCTTCATAAATTAAAAAAAATGGTTACTATCTAAAAATATCATTATTTATACCTAATTCTACGCTAATATATATATATATATATATATATTTTAATAAATTTAAAAAGTTAGACAAGTAATTATCAGGAAAATTTCAATGGGATTTATAAATATAACAATTTTTTCCAATGTGAATTGATTCACAGTAATCAAAGTTCATCATTTTAGACAGTTAACATTGATTATTTTTAATTATTAATTTATATTGAAAAAATCTAGTAAATTGATAATACTTTTGAACGTAATTTCCACTAATTAACAATGTATGAATGGTTAAAGTTTTAATTTAATTTTTGAACTTTCATCTTGTGGTCCCTAGACCTTAAAACCTTATTTTGGACTCTTGGCTTAACATAAAATTTGTTTTTATTAAATATAAAGATTTAAAAAAAGTTAAAAATGAAGACAATTGCCGTTTACATCCCATATCTGTTTTTGAACGTGTTCATTTAAGCGATACGAGGCAAGCAATACATCGTCCACGTGGCTTTCTAAACTCCACGTGTCATACATTTGACTCTGCTATTTCTACCTTATAAACCAAACCAGAAAGCGGCAAAAACAAAACCAAACAGTTTCAGAAAACAAAAAACAATCTTTTAAAAACAATGGCAGCAACAATGTCTTTAGCCAAGAATGTCATATTCAATCTCTTCAAATCGTTTCCCAGTACTTCTCCTTCTTTACCTCTCAGATATTCAAGCAAAATCTCCAGGATCTCTTTTAGTACTGCAAATTCTAAACACTCATGGGTAAATAAATTATTTAGGTTTTCGTGTGTGATTTTCATTTTGTTTCTTGTTCTTGGTTTATTATTATTTTTTCTGTTTTTGGTTTCTAAGTCTAGTTTGATAATCATTTTGTTTTTTGTTTATGATTTTTATGTCTAGTTTGATAATCATTTTGTCATTCAATTTTTAGTTTTTAAATTTTGATAAATGTTTTTGAAATTTTCAATAAAATTAAAAAACAAACAAAGTAGAGATTGAAAACCTTGTTTTTTTTTTTATAAACCATAAAATTAAAAAACAAACAAAGTAGAGATTGAAAACCTTGTTTTTTTTTTTTTTATAAACCAGGTCATAGTCTAATGGTTAAGACATTATAGTTCTACCCTGGGGTGGTTCAATCCTCACTCCCACACTTTTTATAAAATAAAAAAAACGTTGTCTTTATTTTAAAAATAAAGAACTATTATGAAACATGTTCGGCTTCTCTATTTATTAGAAAAAAAATATATCAAACAGTATTATTTTTATTTTAAAAAACTAAAGAACCAAAATGATTATCAAACGGGGTCGATTATTTTCACTAATTTTTTGTTCTTTAAATTCAGATTGTTTTCTTCCTTTTGTAGGGTGGAAGCATCGGGGACGAAAACAGAGATTCAAGAGCCGACTTTGCATACGAAGACAAGGAAAGAAACAAAGAAAACGAAGATACGAGTGAAAAAGCAAAAGAATACGTAGAAGAAACGTTCGACAAGGCCAAAGAGAGAACAAATAGAGCGGCAGAGAAAACGAAAGAAGGAACAAACACAACCAAAGAGAAGGTGAAAGACTACGCTGAGGATGCGAAGGAGAAAGTGAAAGAAGGGAAGGAGAAAGCATCGGAGACGGCGGAGGAGGCGAAAGAGAGAACGAAGGAAGAGGGAGAGAAGATGAAAGAGACGGTGCAGAGTGTGGGAGAGAAGGCGAAGCAGAAGGTGGAGGAAGCATGGGGAGCGGCGAAGGAGACGACGCAGAAGATTAAGGACAAAGTCATGGGGACTGATGAAGAAGATGATGAAGAAGAAGAAGATGTGGATTTGAGGAGGAAAGCTGGGAAACCTGGTGGTGATAAAAATTGTTAAAAAGAGTGTTTTATGGGATCTAATGTTGTTTGTATTTGGAAGCCTTTCTTTACGTATTTACTCCCAAGAAGATGATGATTGAAGGAGATGTGTCCTTTTTTTAATGAACTAATGACTATTCTAGTAAATGGAAATTACTTTCATACTCTCGGATGTATTCTTACTCTCAACGGTATACGTGTTACATAGGGTAATGTTTGAGTAGTTAGTATAGTTTGTACCGGTTCCATCCGAAACCGGTTCGGTTTTGAAAGGTTTTTGTCGGTTCGGTTTTACGGTTTTTCTAGTGAAAGATATTTGTATTTATTTTAAAGATAAAATTTTATTATATTGCAGAATGAAACAAAATCAAATATAAACAAAAATTTAGTTAGAAAAAAATTAGATTAATAAATATATAAAATATAAACTAAAATAAAGTGATAAATAAATAAAAAATATGGGGAAGTGGTATGAGATTTTTTTTAAAAATTTTTTAGAAGCCGATCTGGTTTCTGTTTTAATCGGTTCGATTCGGTTTTTTTTAATAATAGAAACTGGAACGGTTTTTCCGGTCCTGTTTAATTTTTTCTGGTTTTTTCAATTTTCGATTTTTTTATTCACCCCTAGTTTGTATTCATTGGTGTCGGTGAGTATGAATTTGTATGCAGTTAAGAATCTGTTTGGTATAACTTCTCTTAAGAATATTTTGAGTTAAACATTTTAAAAGAAATATTAATTAAATGTTTAATTTAAAAACACTTGAGTGGAGTATTTTAAGTGAAATACTAGTTTATAAACATTTTTGGAAGAATCACAAATCAAGTATTTTCTCTAAAAGCACCTTTTAGAATACTCAAGTGTTTTTAGATGAAACACTTAATTAATATTTTATTCTAAAAAGTTTCATTCAAAATACACCCTAAGTTTCATTTCAATCTCATTGTTTTCTCACCTGAGAGTTGGTGAGTCTAAATAAATTGTGATCCTAAATAATTTGTGGAAATTTGTAAAGACTTAAATTTTATGCTCACAAGTAGAGGTGAAATTTTCAATTTTTACTAATGATACGAAAAAGGAGGAATTTTTTTGTCTGGGCATTTGGCAAGAGTTCTTCAAGAACATTTTCAGCAACCTCTAATTTATATACTTGGCTGCTCATTTTTTTTAGTAATAAGTATTGTTCATTAATTAATTAAAGGGGTAATAGGTGGTTTATCGGATATGTAAATATCTATTTTATTGTTTAAAAATAATTTCGTCCATGAACTTTGTAGAAGGGAATTTTCCATGGTAGAAGAACTTTATTTAATATTTTTAGATATCTTAATTTTAAAAGAGATTCTTCAATTTTAATTTAAAGAAAATTTTCAGTAGAAAAGAATTTTCCATGGGCAGAAGATTTTTTTTAAAATTTTTAGATGTCTTAAAAAAGATATTCCTAAATATTAATAATTGTTTTAATTTAAAAAGAAAATTTTCAATAAAATTAATGATTTAAGATTTACATTTATGGTGAATCAATGATTTTTTTCTTTTCTTGATACAAATTCATAGGGTGGGATAAAACCATTCTCTTAAGAATGAAACTACATGCCTTAAACCAATAGATTATGTCCTTGTTGGCGAATCAATGATTGTTAAGTGTGAATTTCAGCTTTATTTGGAAGTAAGTTTATAGGTTGTTATTTTTGTAAATATTGAGCGTGATTATGCTATTTATGTATACTGATTACCATGTGTGAATTTTAATTTTATGCTATATTTGAAAGTGAATTTTTGGGTTGTTTTTTTTTTTATATAAAATATTGGGTTGATTCGCTATTGGTCACCATCATCATCCGATTCACGGCCCAAAGGCCGGTTTTAGCTTGGACTCGGTCCAAACTCGACCCGAAAGTCGACGTTTGACTGATCGGGTTGGGTCGGTTCGTTAAATGTTTAGATTGGATATGAGCTCCCATTTTTCTAAGCGAGTCTGCCCGTTTGAGATTCCTTAAGGCTTATCTAATGATTGACAAATGAGTGATTACGAATCTATTTTGAATGTATCATATTGTATTGATGCAATTTATTTCTTAAATATGTATGTATGAAAATATTAATGAATAAAAATATATACTTTTCGTCCTTCATATTATATTACAAATTTAATTGATAAGCTACAACTAAATAATGTAATATTTTACTTCTAAAATATTAAAAAAAAACCAAAAATATTTAGTCATATGATGGGCGAAATCGGCTTGATCCAACGAGTCAAGCCCATATGCTGAGTTGTGAGCCTTTGTTTATTAGGTTGGGCTGAGCCGGCTCTGCTCGAATATCACCATAGGTTCGCTGGACACGAGCCTGGGCCTAATAATGTTTTAGCTGAGTCGGCTCGGTCCATTGATGATGGTGAGCTATTGGTATAAAAGCTCTTTTGGTAAAATTTGAATATATATTTACTCTATATCCGTAAAGTTAGTTTGTAAATTTTTTGGTAAAGCTTTTGAAAATTAAAACTCATTTATTATAAATGAATTGTTAATTTAATTTTGATAATCTATTTTTTAGTTTAATAATTTATTATTTTGCGTTAAATATAATATTAAATAAAAAGTCTTATATTTAAATTAAAAAAATAGTGGCATTTACGGAAATACATATCTAAAATAAAGTTCTCGATAATAAGGTGTTATAATTTTAGGTTTTGGCACAAGATTTCATGGCATAATCAGCATAAAGAAATACTTGAAAAATAAATTTCCATTATTTTATTTTTCAATATTGTTGGTGATTTTCTTGATTGGGTATCCAAAAGCGGCTTAATTTTTCGTTGCCTTAAACTATCCCTCTTTAATTTAACACATGAGAAAAAAAATTATTTGTGAGCCTCATATATGAGCGGAATGTAATTTTTTTTAAAATTAAATTAAATGATTATAAAATAGGGGAACTACATTGTAACGGCTAAATTCAATTATTTATTCTCTAATTCCCTTTCGGTTTCGGATTAATATTCTCATTAAAGACATTACGGGTTAGGTGAGTGTGAATAGTGACAATTTTCTTGACGGTTACTTGATGCGTTTGGGATTGGAATCAGATGCCGACATCTTTCAACCCACCATTCATAAAATTAAATATTTAATTAAAATTCTTTAATTTTAATAAAAGTTATTAATTTTAAATCTCTTATGAAATGATTTTTTAAACATAATATCATAGATAAGTTTTTTTAGATTTATATGATTATTTAATTAATAAAAATATGATAATTAAATCTTAAAAATAATTAATAAAAACTAAAATATATTGTACAATCTCATTTCCACCATCAGTCACTATTATTTAATATTAAACTTTCATCTCAAAATCAATTGATAATAAGAGAGAATGACACTCGTTTGAGATGGAGGGGTCTATTAAACAATCTTTCGATTGAGTTGAACTTTGATACCGTCTTAATAAAACGAGTCGCGTAATGCTTAACAAACACTAACCTCCAATTCCCAAACAAAACTAATCTATATACTTCGGGACACGTTGAAGTCCGTGATCGACCAAAAACGCTTCTCTCTGCATGCGCACTAAAATATTTGTGACCTACAAAAAGTCAAATATTTAACAAATAACAAAAACCCTCCTTCCCTTCATATCTACGCTATCTCATTCTCTACTCACAAAGAATCTTAAACCTCTTCAAAAAAAAGAAAGAGAAAAAAAAAATGCAGCAAGATAAAGAAATTAGTGCAGCAAATGAAGAACCAAAACTTCAACAAAAAATTGAGAAATGCCCTCGTTGTGATTCCTTCAATACAAAGTTTTGTTATTACAACAACTATAGTCTTTCTCAGCCTCGTTACTTCTGCAAGGCTTGTCGAAGATACTGGACTCATGGCGGCGCTCTCCGTAACGTCCCTATAGGGGGCGCTTCTCGAAAACCTAAACGTCTCAAGAATTCTCCATCTTCATCTTCTTCTTCTTGTTCTTCTTCAGCTGAGACTCAACAAGTCAAAATATCTTCTTCTTCTTCTTCTTCTTTTGCTGATGCCTTTGAATACTTACCATCTATAGAAGAAATTGATATTCATCACTCTTTAAACCGGCCTCGGAATCTTTTCGATCATTCCGATGATGTTGTTGGGATGGAAGGGGTATCTGTTTATTCATTTGGGTTAGAACAGAATATCACTACTACTCCATCAGATGCCTCCATGTGGACTATCAATGATACTGCAATTTCCTCTGCGGGTAACAGTAGCAGAATCAGTGATCAAAATTCCATGATTCCAAATCCTAATCAGTGGTCTGCTGATGGTGGTGATCTGCCTCGCTATGGCTAATCCTCCATGATTTGTATAGGCCGTTACACTCGTGAATTTCATTAGAATCGATTTAACGGGTTGTAACGGTATCATGTATCGATGAAACGCTGTTATAACGGTGTAACAAACGTGATTTAATGTGGATTGATCTTTTCAGTTCTTTCCACCCTATTATTTTTGGACCTTTCTATAGCTTCTATATTTTAATCTTTATATTAGAAAAAAAAAAATGAGAGAGAGAGAGTGTAATGTAGATTATTGGGTGTTTCATTTTGTTGTTCTTGCATTCATAAATTTACATGGGTTTCCATGTTGATTTTTCATCAATTTTCTTTAAATAGTTTTAGAAATTACATTGTTTTCTAATTTATCAGGAGACACTTTATATCTAATGTCTTGTTTTTAACGGAACATCTATATCATACTAAATAAATACATTGATTTCACTAATGTACTTGATTTAATAAAAATAATACTTGTATAAAAATTTTAATCAATAAAAAAAAGAATATTTACCATTAATTTTCATATGTCGTGGCTTCTTCAATTTTAATAGAAGAGAATAATATTTTTATAGATCCAGTTATGGTTAATAACAGAAGAATCACAGTCACACATTAAATAATCTCTCTCCGTTAATATTATACACACGTACGATCCATACCGTGTAAGCTTCCTTAGATTTTATACGGAAGGGCTCTAAAAAAATATAGGGAATCGAAATAGAGTTAGAGCAGAAAATTCCCTATGAGAATGTGGGATTTATGACGCGTTGAAATTCTTCAAATATATTATTATCTTCTCCCTCTAGGTGATGAGGGCCTTTTATTATGCATGCATTGTTTAATTTGATTCCCAAGCCAAGTGTTTATGTCATCGATTAAAATGGGGATTAATCACTTACATGCATGCAGACATAAAGATAATAGATTCATGTAAATAACTTTTTCGAGGAAAAAATTATAAGACGGAGAGAAGAAGAAATTTACAAATCATATCGCACCCAATATGAAACCTCAGTTTTTATTTTTTCATCAGGTCAAAATAGAATTTGAGTCAACCATCAACTATCGAAAAAATTCATATTTATTCCCTCATGTACAAATCAAAGTAGTTTATGACATCTGATCTTCAAGTACTTTTCTTTAATTAATTTATATTTCGATCCCTTTTGGTCCTTTCAAAAGGTTCCATTTTTAGTTGGTATTATAATAATATAATAATATTTTATAAAAAATAAAAAATAAAAAATAAAAGATAAAAAATAAAAATAAAATAATACTCCACTTATTGAAAGAGAAAATTTGAATTCATAGAAAATGGAAAGTGGTGGGGGTGGGTTATGTGGTTTCTGAGTAAGGCAAAAAATATTCTCTGGTCTGCCACCGTGAGAGAGAGATCTCTTTCACAAGAATAAAACCAGCTCCATAGCCCTCTTTTAAAAATGGCTGATTCCGAGTCATGTTGAGTCAAAATTGATTTGAAGATCGATTGTTTAGATGACGTTTTTTATTAGGTTAAATTATATAAAATGTCTCGAATATATGAGGTTTGTTTTAGGAAAATTATGCGTGGTAGCCAACTTTTGAGTTTTGTTTTCACAGTTGCCACACTTTCATGTTTATATCAGATTTACCCATTTTTATATATTCTATTAATTTAATGATATATCATTGATGTAATTTTACAACAATAATTTATCAGTAATGTAAATTCTAGTATTAAATTTATATCAATAATATAAATTTACAAAAATAATATATCAATTATAATCAAATTTTCATAAAAAAATTATGGGTTAATTATGTGTTGGGTAATTTTGATATTTTTCAATGTTTGTAGTTTTTTTGAAAACTGAGACTCGATATTGGGTATATGTGATAATAGCCCTTTGTTTTAATATTATATTTTAAAAATTTCAATTTTACTCTCAATCTATTAATTTATTAAAAAAATATTTTATATTATTGTTAGCCAAGTTCATTAGATTTTAAGAAAACCTAAACGTTAAAGGTAAAATATATAAAATTTAGTAGGTTCAATTTTGCCTTTAAATATTTTCAATTTTTCAATTTTTACCGAACATTAAAATTTCTGTAAAACTTTTAAAACGTTAGAGATAAAATTAAATAAACCCAGATAAATTGAGAGTAACTGCCATGATAATATGTTCAAAATGGGACAAGACAATTTTGCATCTAAGAAAAGAAAGGCAAAAGAGAAATATTGTACTTCTCTCAATCTTACAGTAATTCAAAAAGACTAAAAAGATCTTAGACTGTGGATTAAGAACAATTTCTTGTGATTTGTTCATATTGATGATCATCTTTAATCAGGTTTTCGTGTTCATTTCTGCTGCACCTCAAGAGGTTAATCTCTCTTTTTTATACATAGAAACCCTATCGAAAGGTTTTTTTTTTTTTAGAATAAAATTTCTAATTTCTCTTGAACACTATTGGACCCAGTTTGGTAAACGTGGGAGGACTATTAAGCATTTCCATAATTGTACTTATTACGTTTGACTAACTAAATCTAGTATATAAAAAATGGAGGCAAGAGGTCCCATATTTCAAATATAAAGTTAATGCGTTTCATTGTAAATGTTGAGAAACTCACATAGAAAAGTTGAAGAGATTCATAATATTTATAAGATATATGATCTACTTCTCTCATTATATCAAAATGGTTTCATAGCACAACAAGCCCAAACGAATATTCGGTCAAAAAATAAGACCAGACCTAAAAATGGTGAGTTAAAAATAAGCATAATTTGAGAGGGCGTGTTGAGAATCTCACATCGAAAAGATGACACAACAACTCACAATTTTTATAAGATATATAGGCAACTCTTCTCATTGCCAATTGGTTTTTAATGAAACATATGATATCAAGAATGAACTATTTATAGATCATTTCGTCAATTAAGTAGAGATTTAATAAATTGGCAAACATTATATCTTCATTGAAAAAGTATAACTAAATAAATCAATCAAAGTCAATTGATTCAAATTGTCTCCCCCAAACCATGTTGATAATTAAGTATAAAGAAATATAAAGCTATGCAGACTCATAGTTTATGTAATCTTGGGATTTGTCTCTTTAATTATTTTTTCCCACTCTTACAAAGAATATTTGAGGGAAAAAAAATGATGGTGTGGGAGTACGGGTGTAAAGAAATGGGGTGGTCGAGGATGACTTTTCCTACCTCCAAAACTATTCCCAGTCCCCTAAAATCCTCATTAAAAGAAATTTTTTTCGTGGAGATTTTGTGGGATTGAATTGCTTACAAGAATTTTTTTGTTAAGCTTATAATTAATTTAAATTATAATATAATTTAGTGTCATTTAATATATTTTATATTTTAAGCTTTAAAATGCATATATTTATTAAAAGAAAATTAATATTATGTAAATTAAAACATCAATTGATCATAATTTATCAGTAAAATATTTATTATTTGATTATATAACTTCAGTGATCGGGTTAGGAACATGAAATAATACTAAAATAATATCATCTCCATCCTCGTTCCATTTAAAGTAAGGATTAATTCACCCTGATGAGGTAGAAAATTATTCAAGGTGATAGGCACAATATGGATCCTCACATTATTATTATTCAATCAATGCATCAGTCTTTCTCTCTAATTAAAAATACGTAGTTATATTGTGACGATCAGATTAAATAATAGCTCGTTGAGATAGGTTCTCGTAAGACACATTTGGAAAATTTTGACATCTCTAGAATTGAGGGTCAGCAAATGGAATAAAAAGAACTGAAACCGTGAGTGGGGAACCTTGAACCTAAAGTCTTCCTTGCATTGTATTCCACTTGTCATGGTTGCAGCAGCTGCGGCCCCCCAACCCAAATTGGAAGAAGAAAAAAGAAGCCCAAGCTGACAAATGCATGGCATGGGAATGGAATAGGAATTTAAACAAATCCCACTGTCTCCCTTTCCCTTTGAGTTTGACACAACATTTCAAATATATGTGAGAGACATGATTTGATGTATGTAAGACACTAAAGTCCTTTCTCTTTCTCTTTGAATTCCAAAGCATGTGCCTACTAATTTCAACTCTTTTTTTTAGTGTATAATAAATATATTTAATTTTCTAGGGACAAAACTTACATACTCTTAGTGGATACTCCTATATCTATACTCATAAATATTTAATTAAAAAAAATAAAGAAGTTTTTAAAAAAATTGAAACAAAAATCTCAAATGATGATATTGTTTAGTTATAACTATAGAATATATAGGTGTCTACTCCCTTGAGAGTAGGTACAATTTTTTCTATGTCTGAGTCTTTCTTTTGCATGAAAAAAAGAAGTCAATAATTATATTCTAGTTTGACTCATGAAACTTCTTTATTAACAAAGTTTGTTGGTAATATATTTATAAAATTAAAGTTGACTGAGTTGAATTGAATTAAAAATTATGATTCAATTAAAAATTATAAATTATAAACTATCACTGATATACTACTAGTTATTGACTGATATATTAATAGTTATGGACTATAGATGATATACTAATAATCTTAGATCTATAAATTGAAGAAGAAAAATAATGATAGTAGTACTCAAAACTACTCTATATCAATTAAGCACTAATTGACATGTTAAATATATCAATATTGCTAACTGATATACACAAAAATTGATGAATATATCAATAAATGATTGTTATCACTTAACATTAATTGATATATTAAGTATATCAGTACTGTTGACTGATATACATGAAAATTAATAAGTATATCATCAAACTCAAATCTAATGTATAAGAGTTAGGAGTAATTGATATATTAAGTATTAAATATTTCTAACTGATATAGAGTAAATAATAATCGTTCTAACCGAAAATTTCAAATGAAAAGTAGTTTTTGGTTTTTTTTTAAATATTTTTGTAAATAATTTTTTGGGCTAACATTTTTGTAAATGGTAAGGTCCATTTTAAAATATTTGTAAAGTAACATATCAATGATAAAATATGTCAAAACAATGGTAGATTACTTGACAATACAATATTAGATCAGTGATAGAACATGTCATTATAATTGTAGATCAATGATAAAATATGTCAAAACAATGGTAGATCATGATAGAACATGTTTAAAAGGGTATATCATGGTAGATCAAAAGATAATTTACCATGGTAAATTAGTGATGGTATATCTAAATATATCAGTCATAGTATATCATGGTAAATCAGTGAAAATGAATAACTGACATACTAAGATATACTATAACTGATATACCATTACAGAGATAGAAAATAAGCGACTTACTGAATACTTATATGTGATAAGGGTATTTATGACATTTTAAAACTGATATACTGATAGACTTATATGTGATAAGGGTATTGCAGAAGTCTTCTATATGCGATGTTTATGTTAAAACTACTTTACCATGTCCTAACATTTCTCATTATAATTAGGACGAATTACATTTGGATTTGACTAATCAAGAATATTGGAAGGTAATGGATGATCAAATGAAGTCTAGTGCCAAACAGTCCCGATATGAGCTTGGGTGAGCTTATCATAAGAACGTACTTAAGTTTAACGATGAAGCGAAATGCATGAAACTTCTGAGAGTTGAGCTTGACGAAGACTGGGAGCTTTTACTCAAAAAGTGGGACTCAAAAGAGTTTAAGATAAGATCGTATTATTTCTTGTTTAATATTTCAGTTGCGTGTAAATCTAATAATTAAGATCATTGTACAAAAAATTTCGCAACAAACTATTGAATCCCAGAAGAACCTTCCGGTATTTGCACAAGGGCAGGTCAAAATCGAATGCAAACAAGCTTTATGAGACGGTAAAACTATAACTATTCAACAATATTTACTATTGTTTATAATTTTTGTTATTTTTTAACATTTTATATATGCACATGTCCAGAGACAGGAAAAACCAGATACTACTTGGGTGGATGTGTTTGAGACACAACACTCATACAAAAAGGATGTGTGGGTGAGCGATTTGACGAAAGAACAACACGTAAGTGTACTTCATTGATTTCAAGTGCGCATTATAGTTTTTTTACCATGTCTTTTTACATAACTCTATTCTCATATGTTTTATTATTTGTATATAGCAACAAATGGTTCAATATATGACTCCGTCCGAGACTGAGGATGGTGAGGATATGTTGGAGTCTAGACAACCTGTAAAAGTAAACTAACAGAAAAGTAATGAAAGAGAGAGATGTGTTTATATTATTAGCTTGTAAGGAGTGTTCCAAATGTATTTATAAGAAGAGGTAACAAACTAAAAAAACTTAACTAACTAAGCAAGTAACAATGCTACAACACTCTTTTAAAACTCTATATTTAACATCAACTATTTAACAAAACTCCTCATTGATGTTAAAACCATCATCACAGCAGCTAGACAACTATCAAACTATAGAACATAATTTTGAACTTGCTATAGCATAAACTCTTTAACTTGCTACATCACAGATCTTTAACATGCTACAGCACAGATTGAGCTTTTGCAATGGCACTGGTTTTGTAAGCATATCAGCTGCGTTTTCACTTGTGTCTACCTTGCTCAATTCAAACAAATCTTTAGCAAAGATTTCCCTTACAAAGTGAAGCTTGATGTCTATCTGTTTTGTTCTTTCATGATCATGAACTTCATTCTTGGACAAGTGAATTGCACTTGATTGTCACACATTACAACAACACCATAGACATTTCCTGTGATTCCATTTTCCAGCCCTTGCAACCACAATGCCTCTTTTGTATCATCAGCTAAGGCACACAATATTCAGATTCAGTTGAACTCAAAGCAACAATTGACTGAAGAAAAGACCTCCATGACAATGTGTTTCCATGTAATTTGAACATATAACCAGTTCTTGATCTTCTTTTCTCCAGATTTGCAGCATAGTCTGCATCTACAACCTTCAATTTTAAGCTTTTCACTGTCATGAGCTCGCCCATAAACTAGTCAATAGTTCAGTGTACCTTGTATATATTTCAACAGATGTTTAACAGCACACCAGTGAGCTTTCCTAGGATTTGACATAAATTTACTAGACAGACTAAGAGCAAAGGCCAAATCTGGACGAGTGCATATCATACTATACATTATACAACCAATAACAGCTGAATAAGGTACTCCACTCATTTCAATCTTCTCTTCCTGTAAAGGCCCGACCTTTCAGAGCATTCAATATACTTAATTAAAACAGCGGAAGACTCAATAAACTCCGGAGTTTCAACTTTGAAAACAAAACAGTATTCCAAAAACATAATCTCAATTTCGACAACTCAAAATCATAAAATAAAGTCTCGATGACCAAATAAAGTCCCAAATAAAACATGTATATTATTCATAAATATTAATGATCAAATAAACCGGTGCCGACATGACACGAACCCTCATCTCTTCCACTTCATCAACAACTACCTCTCGGTCCATTGTTACCTGAAAAAAAAAAACAGATAGCACTGTGAGGCTAAAGCCAGTGAGAAAATGACTTAATCAAAGATGAAGTCTTAGATAGTCTTTAACAATTCAAACCGAGTCCCAAGCACTCAACACTCTTCCAAAGTCTCTTACATACACAACCGTTACTTAAAACTCAATCTCAACCCTTTACATGAATAGACATCTTTCTCTATATTCTTATCCAAGACAACCCAATCAAACATTCTCACAATCTTTATTAAATTACTGAACAACTAACATGTTTTATCTTATTTAACAATATAAATCACAAAATCCACTAAGAAGGCAGTTCCTCGGAACTACTAACACTTCTTAGTACTTGGTTATAGCCTCAACTATAACTGATATTCCCCTAATGTTTCATTCATACGAGCAATGAACATTAGTACTCGATTATAGACTTTTCCATAACTAACATGACTTAGTGTTGAGCGCGTAACCTCAACACTAGTAAGCAAAATCAAGCCGACGATCAATATCAACCCAAACATCATTATACACAAGATAATGATAAATAAAATTCAATTAAAAGCATGAAAATACAGCAGCTTCAACTCAATATATAAATTTTACAAAACTACCGAAAACTGCCGAAACATGAAAAATGCACTTTTGTGCTCCCTTACTCAAAACTCAAGGCATATAACACTAAATATCTCCAAATAATTCCAGATTTAAACTCATAATCAATCAGAGGCAATTTGAGACTAAAAACTTCAATTTTCGTTTAAAAAGCCTAAACTAGTTCTAACCGAAAATTGTTTTCTTCCAATTAAATTTCGATATTTTCAAAAGTCCGTTCTCATCCTAACATTCCAGAATATCATAATGTAATGAATAAACTACAGTAAGAGAGCCTTAGATTTCTCTAAAACCCCATCGTTGACTAAACCGTTAACTCACCTTATCTTTACTAAAAATTCCAATTTCCAAGCTAGTTTCCACCACCAATCAGACCTGAAACAAGGGTCCTAAACATTTAATTTACATGCTAAAATAGTACCAAAAGGTGTTAAATATATTGGGGTTCAACGGCTCAAAGATCAGAAAAAAGGTAGACAACGAACGGTCGCCGTTTGAAGGAGACAGCAGCTACGGTGCTGCTATCTTTTGTCGTGGCTGAACCGTGGCCTTCAGGTCATGGTTTGGTCTCTGTTTTTGGTTTCGGGTGATCGGTATTGATGGGTTTTGGTTTTAGGCAAAGGGGATCAAAACAGATTAAGTTTTAGGCGTACTATTAAGTAACAAAAGACAATATGGAATGGGTTTTTGGGCAAGGTTCAAGAACATTAAAATTTGATAAATAAAACAAAATTCCAGATTTGAAAAGAATGAAAAACCAATCTAAATACTCACCCAATGATAGGAAATCACGGATCCGGACCACGAACCTTGACTAACGAATTCCCACAATCAAAACGGATACCTATTAACAAAAATTGATGAAAAATCAACTCCTAAAAACCTTAAGAGGGGTGGCGGCACTAGGGGAAACCAAGGGGAGAAAAAAATTACCTCTTTTGATTACAAAGGTAGTCCCCAACAACTTCGAATATGAGATCGGAACACGGATTAACGTCTAATTGATGAAGAAAATCGAACAAACCTCCCGGGCATGCACAAGGGCGGCGGCGGCATGAGGGAGAGGAGAAGAGAAAGAAATTTTCTATTCTTTTCTTATTTTCTGACAAATGAGGCAAAACCCTAGTCATATCTTCCTTATCTTTTCCTTAATTGTTTAAACATCCTTCCAACCAAACAAATTGCCAAAGAGTCCTTCCCTCGCAATTTGTTTCCCAACAAGCCTACGAATACAAATAAGAAATTTTAAATCGAAAAAAATTCAAAACTTGGTATTATTAAATGAAAATTAATTCTTTTACCGAAATTTTAAATTACCTTGTAACGGGGCGTTACACTTCCCCTATTCCCGGTGACTGATTTATAGACAGCTTGAAATTAGAGGATAAAGACACTCTTACTGAATTACATTGATCCATATGTAACCTCTTCAAAATTTTCTTAAGATAATCTATTTGACTTTAAGAACAATTTCTTTTTCTGTCAATCTCTCATAATTTCAATACCCAAAATCTTCTTTGCAGGACCAAGATCTTTCATATCAAACTCAGCACTTAATTCCCTTTTAAACTCAGCAATTAACTTTTTACTTGTGCAAGCTAGCAGCATAATCATCAACATAAAGCAGAAAATAAAGGAAATTTGAGGAAGTTACCTTTCTAAAGTATACACAATAGTCATATGAACATCTAACAAAACCCTTTGAACACACAAAAGTATCAAATCTTTTGTACCACTGTCTTGGAGAGCGTTTCAAACCATACATGGACTTCTTCAACAAACAGACTTGATCTTCACTACAAAATATGTTGGCACTACCGACGCACATATGCGTCGGGAATGCATAGACTACGCGTCGGCAATACCTTCTCCGGCGTAAATTATACGTCGGTATTTACGCCGGTAAATATTTGTCGGCTTTGCCCATTTTTAGCATCCCCGGCGTCATATTTTCCTACGTCGGTGATACTTTAGGCATTGCCGGCGTGATGGCGCCGGCAAAAGGGGGTCCTAAAATCTATTTAGGGAGGGCATTGCCGGCGTGATCACGCCGGCAATACCACTGTAGTTTTTAACATTTTTTGTTTGTTTTACTCGCCTCAAATGCCACCTGTTTCACTATTAAATTTCATTTCATACTTCTTAATCACCAATATCCAGAATAACAGAGAACTAA
The DNA here is from genome assembly GCA_028015215.1 of Gynostemma pentaphyllum. Lineage (NCBI taxonomy): Eukaryota > Viridiplantae > Streptophyta > Magnoliopsida > Cucurbitales > Cucurbitaceae > Gynostemma > Gynostemma pentaphyllum. Next base: position 41,533,452 of record CM051346.1, on the reverse strand, counting down.
AACAATTTTTTTGATCATTAACATAAACCACGAAACTTTCTCAATAAATCATACAAAGAAAACGAAATTACTAATATAACTAAAGTTTTAATACAAACGAGAGTACTGCAATAACTAAAGAGTTGATAAAATACAAACATCCTAATTAAGCATCGTTACTCCCACTCCCACCTCCACCTTGAAACTTTCTCAAGAAATCATCCCAAGCCGATTGAAGTTTATTACTTTCTGCCTCACGTGCTAAAACAATAGCTCGAAGTTCTTCGATGGTACTGAGAGCCTCTGTTAGTTGTGTTTGGACAATACCCACTTGTGAATGTACACTCGATCTCGATGAATTATCGGACTTTGGGGGAGGTTTAGGGCCCCTACCCATACCTCTCCTATAGCCTGGCCTATGACCCAACACTTTCTCCATGGCATCAATATCAATAAGAGGTGAGGTTACTGAATTAGTTGTGTTTGACCCAACTTCATCACTGACTTGTGGAGGTTTCATGTATTCTTTCATTTGTTTCTATACAAATAACAAAATATGTAATGATAAAAAGTTTGTGTTATGGAAAACAATGACACTTTATATAAAAAAATACTTACATGGTGTTGTTTGGCCTCTTCGCTAACCCAAGTGTCTGGATCATAAGAGTGTTGTTTCTCCCACACATCGACCCACGTAGTTTCAGGCTTCTCTTTTCTCTGAAATGTTCATATAAAAATGTTTATACATGTTCAAAGAAATGAAAGTTATTAATAATTAGTAAGTGTGAAATAATATTACCATCTCATAATGCATATTAGCATTGGATTTAGAGCCACCCTTGTGCAAATAAGGTACCGCCGCCGAGATCGGGCATTTGTTTTGCTCGATAGTTTCTACACAAAAAGAATATCATAAACTTATTTCCATTCGGAACTAACTACCAATCATTATAAGATATGTTTTACCTTAAATTCTGCAGATTTCAATTTAGAGAGTAATTTCGCCCATTCATCGTCACAATGCACTCTTGGATGCTCTGCGATCCGATCGCTTGCTCTTCACCAAACTCGCTACGTTGTGACGATAATATTTTCCAAGCTCGTAGCGATACTCATTCGCGCACGACATCATTTGTGCATCAACGGTTTTCCAAACTATGTCATCGGTCATGTCAAGGTTAAATTTTTCCTTAACACATTAGAAATTCATGTTAGTGCATATTATAATAAATGTATATAGTAATTCCAAATCACACATCTAAATACAGGGTACTTACTGATAGTCGTTGTCTAATGTCATTTAGAATCTCTGGTGGCACCAAATCATATCTTTTGTGACTTGGTGGTATTAGGGCACGAACCAATATGCCTGTCTCAGTGATAAATGGAGTCGCATTATCTCCGATCACCCGTTGAAGATTTTCTGGAATAATCAAATCTTTCTTACCCTTCCCTTTGTGCAATTTCAAGTTCTTTGCAATTCCACGTTTAGGAATCGAACTTTGAGACGGGACTATAGATAAGTTATTTAGTCAGTTAAAAAAAATACATAAATGACATTACAAGTAAAATATGAATTCTTACCATTCTCGAAAATAGACGGAATGGAAGATGCATCTGTCGAAGGATCTACTGTCGGGCTCAATACATGACCTGGTGAAGGTGAAGGCGACGGCGACTGGGAATGCATCGGTGTATCATATGATGGCTCTCTAATCACTAAGTCACGTGAACGAGGACGAGGAGTCTTCCGGTTACCTGGTGCGATGGGTCGTGACTCGTCCATCGGAGTCTTCCCCTTATCTTTCCTGTAGTAAGATTATGCAAAAACAAATGATTTAAGGTTGATAAAACATGTTATTCCAACTAATGAAACAGAGTTGGAAAATGATACTGACATACTATTCTGACTCATCATTTTCTGAAACATCACTATCATTTTCCAACTCTGTTTCATTAGTGTTTATGAACTCCTCTATGTCATCATCACTCAACTCATCATCTTCTTTTTGAGAGTTTGATTTGTGTAGAACCCGTTCCATAACTGTTTTATCAACTACACTTCCAGGAATATCGTCTCTATTGAGCATCTGAGCATCTAGACTATCACTCACGTGTGTATCCATAGGTGAAATGACATCCAAAACATTATCATCCTCGTCATCTTCATCCAACTCAGGGACATTCCACACATTTTTTTGTCTTAAAGTTTGAACCACCCTCCAATCTTTACCATATTTAATATCATCTAAGTATAGAACTGCTTGAGCTTGATTTGCTATGATAAAGGGTTCTTCTTCAAAACAATTTCGAGATATGTTAATAGATATATTTCCCGACTCTTTTTTCATTCTAGATGGAGATGTATCAAACCATGAACATCTGAACAGAACGACTCGATTGGATCTTAGGTAACTAAGTTCTAAAACCTCTTTTAGTAATCCATAGAACGTCGTTGATCCTTCATCGTGATCACCCTGAACGGAAACCCCACAACTTGTAGTAGTGCGACCATGTGATCTATCCATTATGTGGAAACGCATGTCATTGATACAACATCCCGTATAAGATTTAACACGAATGTCTGGGCCTAATGACAATGCGTACAAATCATAACTTACTTCACCACATGTCCACAATTCACTAACCTACATTATCAAATACATTTTGTATTACAAACTTAATGCATAGTGAGTTATAAAATCAATACATAAGAGACGGAAACTCTTACACTATGTTTGAACCAATTGGCAAATCGTGCCTCTTGATGTTTATGAATATTCTGCAAGATCTCTTGTTCAAGCAAATCAAGATGATCCCTATGAATAAGTTGGGAAATACATGAAATCTATATGGTTTTACTCATTGGAAAATATGTTAAGAATATAATGTATATATACTTACCGTAAATATGGTTATACTTCATCGCAGTTGGTCAAGGTGTACCAATGTGCCTTATCAATGTCTGATTTTGTTAAGGTCAAAAAATCAAAACGACCAAGAGGACGAGAAGTATCTTTAAATACTGATATGTCACTCTCTACACGACCATCAACTTCTTCTTCATAATTACGATCCGGTCTGTTAAATCGAGTCTCAATGCCTTGAAGATATCTAGAACAGAACGTGATCGACTCATTAAAAACATAAGCCTCTGCTTATGCACCCTTCCGGACGTGATGGATTTCTCACATAATTCTTTAATGTTCGAAGGCTTCGTTCTATTGGATACATCCAACTATAACATACTGGCCCCACTATTCTAGCTTCATATGGCAAATGAATCGCTAAGTGAACCATGACATCGAAAAAGGCCGGAGGAAATATCCTTTCAAGTTTACACAAGATGAACGTGATGTCACGTTGTAATCGATCCAACTCATCTAAACTTATAACTTTGGCACATAAACTACGAAAAAAATTACTGAACTCTGTTATCACCTGACTTATATCGTACTCAAGAACCCTCGGATTGCTAATGGTAGCAATCGTTGAAACAAAATGTGACAATCATGGCTCTTCAACCCGGTAATTTTTCCACCCTTAACATTAACACATCGAGATATGTTTGATGCAAACCCATCTGGAAATTTCACACTTTTCAAGAATTTACATGCTTCAATGCGTTGACTTGTAGTCAAAACATAAGCTGCAGCAGGTTTAACAAACTTATCTTTCCCGACCTTTTGTATATGCAATTCGGGTCGTATTCCTATATCTTCCAAATCGTGACGAGCTTTCAATGTATCCTTGTTCTTTCCTTCAATAGAGAAAATTGTACCAACCAAGTTATCACATATGTTTTTCTCTATATGCATCACATCTAACTTATGACGTAAAAGTAATTTAGACCAATAAGGAAGACAAAAGAATATACTTTTCTTGGTCCAATTGTTGTTTTCTTGAGGACGTTTTCTTTTCTTTTCTTGGGTAGAAGGATGCTTACCGAATTTAAAAAAACTTAATCGATCTAGATCTTTCATAATCTCAACTCCATATTTAATTTTCGGCTTCCCTCTCAATTCTTGTTTACCATCATGCACTGTTTCAAAACGCCACGGATGACCCATGTGGATATATCGACGATGACCCATAAAACATATTTTGCTTCGAATACCCATTGAAGAAGTATCTTCCAAACATATGGGACATGCTTTATATCCTTTCGTACTCCAACCTGGACAAATCACCATATGCGGGAAAGTCATTGATAGTCCATAGCAAAGCTGCCCGTAATTGAAAATACTCGGATTTAGAGCTATCAAAAGTTCTTATACCCTCACCCCATAAATCATTCAACTCTTCAATCAACGGTTGTAAGAATTCATCAATGTCTTTTCCAGGTGACTTAGGCCCGGGAATCAGTAAAGACATAAAAAAAAGTGATTCTTTCATACATTTCCAAGGTGGTAAGTTATATGGAACCAAAATAACGGGCCACATACTGTAAGAGATACTCATTTGCCCAAAAGGGTTAAAACCATATGAAGCTAATGCTAAACGCACATTTCTAGGATCAGAAGCAAACGACGGAAACTCTTTGTCAAAATGCTTCCATCCTTCGCATCCGATGGGTGACGTAAAACGCCTTGGTTTCTAAACGCTTATCCTTGTGCCATCTCATATCGACAGTTGTATATTTCGATGCAAATAGTCTCGTAACCTAGGTTTCAATGGGAAATGTCTAAGTACTTTTTGAGCCACTTTATGTTTAGATTTCCCAACATTCACCTCATATCGGGGTTCCCCACATACTCGAACAAAACTCGTCTTTGGCATATTCTTTTCTAAAAAGAACGCATCATACTTGCAAACATGAATTGATTCATATCCTAATCCAAGCGCACGTAAAAACTTCTTAGAAGCATAATATGATCCTGGTAAAACCGTCCCTTCAGGTAAAGCTTCCTTTAATAACTCGAGGAGCATATCAAACGACTTATTACTCCATCCGTTTAAAACTTTGATATGAACTAATTTCACTAAGAAATTGAGAGATGAAAAACTTTTACATCCAGGGTATAACTCTTTTTGTGCTTCCCCGAATAAGTGTGAGAACTCGCCATCACACTCACTCGTGTTTAGATTTTCCCCACCGTCATCCAAATTTTCTAAGTTTTCAGGGTCATATTCATGAAATGCACCACTTTGCATATCATTTAGCATGTCCATCATTCCATCATCATTATCATCATCATCATCATCTTCTATTAATGATTCATTAACGAGAGGAACACTATTACTCGTAGAACCCATTTTAAAATTCTCACCATGGTATGTCCAACGGGTATATCCTCGTGTTATTCCATAAATGTGCAAATGTTCACTAATTTCTTGAAGTGTGGCAAATCTAACATTCACACATTTTATACAAGGGCATCGAGTCTTTCCACTATCATTCAAAACCCTCCCTGCAACCTCTAAAAATGACTTCACCCCATCAATATACTCTTTACAAAACCTATCATTTAGATCCATCCAATTCCTATCGGCATTCGACCTATTTAAAACAAAACATCCTAAGTAAATTAGGTAATCAAGTTCTACCCTTCAATGTAAGAACCCTTAAAACATGCAAACTATAAAAAACGATGACATTTAATGAAAATAACGATAAAACATGCTTGAGACGACTAACTTTGCTGCAGGATAGTCGTCTCCCCATAACATTAAAAAATATAAAAACTTTATGCCAAAATGATAAAACATGCTTTGAGACGGCTAACTTTGCTGCAGGATAGCCGTCTCCCCATAACATTAAAAAATATAAAAACTTTATGCAAAAATGATAAAACATGCTTTGAGACGGCTAACTTTGCTGCAGGATAGCCGTCTCCCAAAAACATAACAACGTTAAACTATAAAAGGTCAGAAAATTAACCTGGATCCTGACATTTGTATAATATGCTCACGAAAGATATATGCTCACGAAAGATCCGCAAATATTATCTGTTTCAATTTACAATTAAATACAAAAAAAAAAACAGTGAGTTTATGCTAAAAAGTTTGAAATTTACCTAAACTTTAAAAACAATTCAAGTTTTGTTCTTTCAATTATTCAAGTAATTATTTTAATAAATTTTTGAAATAAATTAGAATAAAAAACATATTAACAAAACCTAAAACCTCAAAAGCATTAAATTGAAAAAACTCATATTATTATGTATGCAAAGTTTAAAATTAATCACAAATTCATCTCAAATCTAATCTCAATCATGTATTGTGTATTTCATAACAACCAATTTTTAACAATTAAACAATAAAACTAAACAAAAACTCATTTTTTTTAAAAATAAACCCATACTACTCAAATCCATTTTGATAAAAAATTACAAATTCATCTCAAATCTAATCTCAATCATGTATTGTGTACTTAATCTACAACATAAAAACTAATTATTAACAATTAAACACTAAAACAAAAACAAAAAACTCAATTTTCCAAAAAAAACCTAATACATAAAACTATGAAATATGAAAAAATCGCAACTATTTTGGTAAAATCGACTATAGAAACATACATAAAAGGAGAGATTATGAAGATTTTGGCTTTTGAACGAAGGAAAACGGTCAAGAATTGACCAAGAAAATGAAAAAAAAAAAAAATACCTCTATCGCCAGTTGCCATCGCTTCCGGTGGGGGGGAAGAAATTTTGGGGAAGAAGGGTCGGGGGGGAGGGAAAGGGTGTTTATTTTTGTTAAGTCACATCGCGGCCAAGACGTGCGCTACGGCGATGCCTTAACTTATGATGCTGCAGGCATTGGGCCGGGCCATTGCTGCGCCAGATCACAAAACCAGCCCGCAGCATTGGGCGGTCGGGCCCAATACCGACGCAATAATATTTTGCGCCGGTATTGGGCTACCATTTCCTGCGCACAAGATGTGCGCCGGTGATGGTAGTTTTCTTAGGCCCTTTGCCGGCGCCGTCGTTGTGCGCCGGCAATGCCGGCGCCGGTAGTACTCATTAATCTTGTAGTGCTTCATGCCCCTTCTACAAAACCAAGAGGTTGATTCATGTATATCTCCTCCTCAATCTTTCCATGTAGAAAACAGTTTTAACATCCATTTGTTCTAATTCAAGATCAAAACAAACTGTTAGGGACATCAATATTCTTATTGAAGTGTGTCAAACTACTGGACTGAAAACCTCTTTATAACCTACACCATATTCTTAAAGTAAAGCTTCTAGCAACCAATCTAGCCTTGAACTTCTTGTCATGAATACCATTACGACCCTGCTTTATTTTAAAGATCCATTTACAATCAACTATCTTCTTATCTTCAGGTTTGTCTGCAAGAATCCAAGTCTTGTTCTTGCTTAGAGATGAGATTTCATATCTCACAGTTTCAATCCATAACTTGTTGTCAGTACACTCAATGGCTTCTTGATAGGTGTTTGGTTCAGGTTCCATAGGCTTTAATGCAGTTGTTAATGCAAAAGAAACGTAATCTTCATTTAAGTATCTAGTTGATGGAACTGTTGTCCTCTTGTTCTATCTCTGGTAAGATTGTAGTCTTCAAGAGAACTATCACTGATCACAGGACAATACACCTTCTCTGAGTCTTCTTCTTCTGATAGATACCTGATAATTTTGCCTGACTGTTTATCAGCTGATACATCATTTGAGCTACTTGCATTACCTTCTTGAAAAGACATCTTGTATTCATCAAATATCACATCTCTACTGATTACACACTTGACCTGATTCTTCTCAAGACACCATAGCTTGTAGCCTTTGACATTATTTGGATAGCCAATCATGATACATCTCAATGCTCTAGAGTCTAGCTTCCCTTGATTTTCATGTGTAAAGACAGCACAACCAAATGTCTTCAAATTCTCCAAATTTGGTGGCTGTCAAGTCAATGCTTCCTCGGGGATCTTGAAATTCAAAGAAACGGCAGGGCATCTATTGATTAAGTTAACAGCAGTGACAGCAGCTTCACCCAAAAATGACTTTGGAAGATTTGCATGAGAGAACATGCATCTAACTCTTTCAAGCACTTTTATATTAATTCGTTCCGCTAGCCCATTCTGTTGAGGGGCTCACAGTAATGTGTCTCTTAATGACAAGGTTGCTATAGAAATTGGTGAATTCCTTGCTTAGGAATTCTAATCCATTATCAGTTCTTAGTACTTTCAGCTTACACTCTGACTGATTTTGAGCTGGGGCTAACCATTCTTTGAATCTTGAGAAAGCATTACTTTTTTTTTAAGGATATAGATCCATACCTTCCTTGTGAAGTCATCAATGATGGTCAAGAAGTATTTTCCTCCTTTATGAGTGTCAACTGATGTTGGTCTCCATGTATTAACATGAGCATATCCCAATTTCTTCTTGGTACAATGAATGGCTGGGGGAAATTTTGTTCTTGTCATCTTTCCAATTATGCAATGTTCACATGTCTTGAGCTTACTCACTGTCAATTTTCCAAGGAGCCTCTGTTTGTGTAATTCAAGCAAGCCTTGTTCAGATACATGTCCAAGTCTCTTATGCCAGAGATCTATGGAGGGAATTCCTTGCTTTATGACTACATTTGCCTTTGCAATTCGTGTGCACCCTTGCAATATATATAGGCCATTAGTCCGGATGCCTGTCACTTTGGTGTCCTCATTCTTTGATACCTTAAGTATTCCTTGTGATGAATGAAATTTGTATCCTTTCTGATCTAATATACTCAATGAAATTATATTTCTTGCAATGTCTGGAACATATCTTACCTCTGTCAAGATTCTTTCTGAGTTATCTTGCATCTTCAATGCAACCATGCCAATTTCTTCTACTGCACATAAACTGTTATTTCCCATATTCGCAAGATCCAGTGTAATCTTATCTTCAATATTCGCAAGATCCAGTGTAATCTTATCTTCAATATTCGCAAGATCCAGTGTAATCTTTTAAAAGTTATCCAAATTCTCTTCTAAAGTTTTTGTGGAATCAAGTTTGAAGGCAAACAATTTCTCTTTCAGAAAGATTTTGTTAGGCAATGCTTTCTTGACAAATGTCTTTTCGAGCTTTTCCCACAGTTTGACAGGATCATTTTCTTTAGCAACTAATCTCAATACATTATCTGCTAGATGCAAGATAATGGTACTGAAAGCCAATTCGTTCAACTCGTGCTTCTTCTCAGCTGTCATCATGGTTGGAATTGTCGTAAGATCAAGTGCCTTGATGGACTTGTTTTGGACCAGAAGAGTTCGCATCTTCATCTTTCGCAGACCAAAATCGCCTTTTTGTCTTCGTAGACATTCTCTACAAACTTGGATTGTCTTCTTCGATAAGAAAGAAAATCCTGCGGAAAACAACTTCCTTGTATTTCAATGGAGAAATTTTGTTCTCCAAGCTTTCTTTTTCTTTCAACACTTGTTGATCTTCTTCTCGATCACACACCAGCTCTGATACCAGTTTGTAAAAGTAAACTAACAGAAAAGTAATGAAAGAGAGAGATGTGTTTCTATTATTAGCTTGTAAAGAGTGTTACAAATGTATTTATAAGAAGAGTAACAAACAAACAAACTTAACTAACTAAGCAAGTAACAATGCTACAACTCTGTTTAAAACTCTATATTTAACATCAACTATTTAACACAACCTCTCAGCGACATCGATGCCATGCAGAAGACATTAGGTGATAGATTGAAGATATATGCATGAGAGGTATTGGTAGAGGCTCAAAACCTCCCCCAAGTCTAGTGCATCATCATGCTCATTTGGGCCTTCACAGAATGAGCTCCTAACTCAATAGAAGCTCAAAGATGCCCTCGAGTCTATTGAGGTACGTATGGAGCGTGAATTGCAATGAGAAGAAGAACATAAGAAGCTTCAAGAAGATATAGCCGTGCTTATGAGATTTTTAAAATCTCAAAGGGGTGGGACCGGAGGGTAGTGGAGGAGGTGATGCATAGTTAGAGCCTTTTTTTCTTCTATAAGATGCATAGTTAGAGAATTTTCAATTGTAATTTATAAAACTTAAATAAAAACTGTGTTGCTTATTGTTACAAACTCTTATTTGACTTTAAAACTGCGTATTTTATGAAATATATAATGAATTAGCTTTATAAAAGCTTGTCTGATGTTTAGACAAACTTTTATAAAGCTAATTCATTATATATATTTTTGTTACAGGGATGCGTTTAGGGAGTCTATAAACAAGCAGTTTTTTTTTTGTTTTTTTTTAATTAATTTTTTAAGGCCAATTAGCCACGCAATTGCGTCGCTAATGAGGTGTTCTATAATAAATAAATAAAATGCTTTCAAGCATCAGCGACACGCTATTGCAGCACGTCGCCGATGCTCAAAATAGGTATTCTTGACGCGGAATTGGTGACTCGCGCGGCGACGCGTGACTCACGTCGATAAAGACCATTAGCAACGTAAAGGCATGATATTGACGATGTCATCATGCGTGACTAATGGCAGAATATTTTGTAGTGAACCATGCCAACAAAAGCACCATTTCTAACTTCTTATTCCATGGCTGAGTTTCAGAATTATAATGAAAAATCAGTGCTTATAGGGGTTTGTTCAATTGTTGGCTCAATGTCTTGACTGCAATGGTTAATAAGGAATTATATTTAAGTATTTGTTTGATATTGAAAAGAAAACATAATACACATAGTGTTTTAAAGTATTATAATAGCTCCAATTAGAAATATAATAAAAGTATTAAAAAAAAATCATGTACATTTTATTTATTTATTTATTTTCAAAAGTGAAATATTGATAAAAATAAATTAGTAAAGAAAATAATATAAGAGAATTTAATAAGAGAGTGGACAGAGAATGAATGGTTTGACAGCGAGCTGCTTTTTTTGGGCCAAGTCCCAATTGAAGCAGTTGAGAAGCCCTTTAGCAGGCTCGCTGTCTGCTACTTTCAATAATAGTTTCAAATTCAAGGGGACAAAAAAAAAAGGAGGGGCTATGAATTAATAATGGAATTTCTGTATTTATTGTTGGATTCGCATTTTTTTTCTTTAGTTGATTGCTGAAAATAAAAATAGAAAAAAATATTTCATTGATTTCTTCATTGAATTTAATACGAAGTCATGAAGTCCATACATACATAGTAGTAACTTTCAATATAAAAAAACAGTCTCCTCCAATAATTTCTCCTAACAATATCTAACTATATTTAGATCGGTTAAAAACGGTTTTTAAACTAATAAGTAATATATAATATACTAGCCACCTGACATTTTATTTTTCAAAAAATAAGCTGCTTTTTTATGGTTTCAATATTTTATTTTTAATTTATAAAAACTAGCAACATTTAAACAAAAAATATGGATAAGATCTTAAACATTTTTTTCTTTTAAAAAAAGGCACACAATAAAGAAAATGTTTGTAAAAAGTTTGATTTCTAAATTCCATATGATTATTAAATACATACATACTTTTAGAAGAAGAAAAAAAAACAAGCAGAAAAAATATGGATATCAAACGAGTCTGTAAATATTTAATTGGTAGGTACACGATGAGCTCATTATTATCACTAATTCAATATATTTTTTTATCAAATTGTTTAAATCTTTTCAAAAAATTTGATATACTAATCAATTGAAAATAGGTTAATTATAAATTCTCTTTTTGATTCCCTAGTTGTGACATGCATTCCCTTGTTTATCCAATAATAACATTAAAACAAAATTTAACTACTCGCACATGTCCAACATACTTTTTGAAGGGACAATTTTTATATTACATCGAAAATATTATTATTATCCACTTGAAACAAACCATATTAAAAAAAAAAGTAAATGAAAACCCTAACATTAACACACAAATCACTGGAAATAAATTAATAAGAGTAAAGAGATGACAAGAATTTCAAACTAAACCATATGAAATGAGATGAATAATTAACTAATTAATACACAAAAGTTTAACCAAAACACCAAATCTCCCTCTCCTCTATACCATGAACACCAATTATACCCAAAACCCACCAAATAGACAAAGTTAAAAATACAAAAAAAAAAAAAAAAAAAATCACTTACCCTTTTCCTCATTTTTGATTTTTCACTGAGGAAATTCAACAATATATATACCAGCCCCCACTAAACCACATTACACTAGCTAAAATAGTGTAAAATTAAAGTCCAAAAGGGTTTTTTTTTTTTTTTTTTGGCATATATACAAACACTAAAAACTTGAATAAAACTTAAACTTAAACATGTGTCCCATAAACTGCAAAATATAGAGCTTCAGCTGATGATCTATTGCATGGCAGATAATGGATAACTGCTATCATCATAGTTGAGTTAATGAGGAAGAAGAAGACCGAAGATCCGATGTTCCTCTCGGCGCAAAAACCAGATGGGAGGTTTCCCTTTTTTTGCTGCTGACATGATCACTCAGATCCCCAGTTTTTTTTTTTTTTTTTAACCAAAAGTAACCAGAGAACAAGTAAAGAAGAAAGAAGGGAAAAATGAAATGATTAACTAAGAATTTGGAGAAACAAACGAGATTGGTTATCAAACGAGTCTGTTTCTTAGAAAACGAGAAACAAAAACAAAAAATACGAAGTGAGAATGTTACCAAACGAGCCTTTTCTTCCTTAGATGAGAGAAGGAATAGATGAACCGAGATTTGTTGGATCATGCCAAGTAGAACTCCAATTATTAAAAAGAGAATTAGGATCATTATGATCTTGAGCACCAATTTGATCTGTTTGAATATTCTGCTGATGATGATGATCAGAACCAGCTTCCCACTCTAACTTCTTCATCCCATTTTCCAACTTCACTTGATTTTCACCATTCAATCCCATCACATGAAACTCCTGATCATGATGATCAAACGGTGCCGCTAAATTTTGAAAAAGACTAGAAGTCGGAGCTGTGGCTGATCTGATATCCTTAAATCCACCACCATTGGTGAATTTAGAACCAAACAAAGATGTAAGAGAACTCGAAGACGGGTTAGCAAATAAACTCGAATACCCCGAAAGAAGAGAACTTGAATTAACATTACTAAACCCATTAAGATTATAACCTCTATGATCAATATTAGCTGGAGAAAACCCTAATGATCCACGAGAATTCAAATGATCAAACCCGGAAAAAGGAAGGTGATTCAGATCTGAGGAAGAATTAGTAGGCAACCCGAAAAGGATAGGGATCGGATTAACACAAGAAGTGGTAGAAGAAGAAGAAGTAGTAGAATTATCAGGTGAAGAAGAAGAATTAGTAATCATATTACTATTATTAGGTCTTTTGATGATACGTCTGTTGTTTTTTCGACAACCGCCACCGACCGGGACATTTCTCAAGGTTCCACCTTTAGTCCAATAACGTTTGCAAGCTTTGCAAAAATAACGAGGCTGAGACAAGCTGTAATTGTTGTAATAACAGAACTTCGTGTTCGACGAATCGCAACGAGGACATCGGAGAGGCTCTTGAGGTTGTTTTTGTTGCTGTTTTTGATGATGATCTGATCCCGATCCCGATCCCGATCCTGATGATGCTACTTCTGTTGTTATTGCAGGTTTGTCCATTGAGCCCATCAGATTCAGTTGATTATGATCTATAATCTGCTGATTCTTTTTGATCATTCAGAAAAACAAAACAAAAAAAGGACAAGTTTTTTTTTTTTTTTGTGTTAGACTAAAAATTAACAGACACAAAATAGAATATAGAAATTGACATATTATTCTTTTTCCAAAAGGAAAGCAACAAAAAAAAATTGAGGTCTAGTCAATTTTTTTGACTAATAATTTAGAGAGAGGGAGATTTACCTGTGGCCATTGGTTAGAGGAAGAAGAAATGAGAAGCATTTTCTCACAGTTTCCCATCATTTTTTTTTTCTTTTTCTTTCTCTAATTTGTATGGAGGAATCGTGTTTGAAACAAAGTGTAAACAGACAAAGAGTAGGTGATGACAATTGAGAAGTTGAGACTCTTTCTTTTTCTCTCTCTCTTTGAAAATATTATGACTAAAGAGTGAGAGAGATAGAGTGATGAAAGATTGATCGGTGGAGGAAATCAAAAAGATTAATATTTAGATAATTATATATATGTGTGTATAGTTTAATCACAATTTCACGTGGTGGGTCTAAATTTAATTTGATATTAAAATTAGTGAGATTAAAATAGTGAAAGAATGTAGAGAAATATTTATAATCCCATAAAAAGGACAGCAAATAAAGTAAGGGGAGGGAATAATGTCGAATTTGAGTCTAGGCCAATTGATTAAACATGTGTATTTTATTTATAAGCGTAGAAAGTTTGAGTCTCATCTCTTTTAATATAATATTGAAAAAACATTTTTTTTTGGGTTAAGGAAACAATGAGCCTCCACAACACCACATTAGTATGAAATTATCCACTTTGAGTATAAGCTCGCATGATTTTGTTTTTTTTTTATTTCATCCAAAAGACATTATACCAATGGAGATGTGTTTTTCCCCTTATACATTGATAATCATTCCCTTCCCTAACCGATGTGAGATTTTGTTCGCACCTTAATAATTGTCCCCTCGAACAAATAACCACCGAGCTTCTCCTTCATCCATTCACTCTATCCAGACCAACTCCCTTTCTCCAAAGAATATCGCCTGTCTAATAGAGCCCACTATGGATCGGGTCTCCGAGACTCCTCATTTGTTTGTCACCTGAGGATTCCACTCACATTATTAGAATCATGGCATGGCTCTGATACCACTTGATAAGGGACAACGAGCCTCCACAACTTCACATTGGTAAAATATTATCAACTTTGGATCTAGACCGTATGACTTTACTATTAATTTCACCCAAAAAAATTTCATACCAATAGAGATGTGTCCTTCTCTTATACACTCATAACCATTCCCTACCAATGGAGATCATCTTGTAAGTAACATTCCATCATATTGAAGTAAAAAAAATATATACAAAGGAAATCCCTAAAGCCCAATACCCTATGTAAGCATCAAAGCATAATCCCTCTTCCACTTTCACCCTTCAAATGTAGAAAAAGAATAAAGGGAAAAAAAAAAACAAACTTACTTTTTGATGTGTTCTGGCTTTTTTTAGACAAACATGGATATTTGAATATAACATAGTTTATTTTTAAATTAGTTTTGAAGAATAACTTTTTTAATAATTAAATATTTATATATTTCGAGTTATTATTCATAATTTTTTTAATTTTGATATAAAAATAACCGTAGTTTTTCTTTAAAAAAAATTGTCATTCGTGAAAAAAAAAACCTAAAAAAATGAATGAAAACAATTTTTAGAATTTTTAGTCATCCAATTATGTTTTTACTAGATTTCTATTCTAAAATGTAGAAAATTGCCTTTGAAAATAAAGGTGAACCTTTTATTTTTAACGGTTAAAAAAGTTGATGTGCGTGTATTGATTATAACACATAAATAATTATATAAGAGGTGTTTGTTTTGTGGGCTTTTGTCGTATGTTTATATAGTACATAAGTGTGTATATCACATTATCTCCTTAACATTTATAGGTTTGTTACATTAATTTTCAACTTTTTTTCTTTATGTGTATCATAAATTTTAATACAAAATTACATAAATGTAAACTTTATAATAGCACATTATACAACCCAAACTCCCTCTCCCAACAAAGTAAATAGGATATTTTAGAATGGTCATAAATTTTGTGCATATATATAAGGGTTATTTAATTGGAGATGTTTTTCTATCTCCCATTATATCAATAGGTAAGATTTCAAAAAAAAAACATGACTTATGTTTAAGAAATCAAGTCATGTTTGTGAGATTTCATCTCAAAATCAATTGATGAAAGAAATAAGTATTCATAATTATATAAGTAGTATTAAGATCATTTTATTTTTTTTAAAGTGAGATCCTTAATAATTCAATTTAAAAAAAAATTGAATAATTATCAATTGAAAAAGAAGGGAAAAAAAACTAGAACTCAGTATAGTTAGTTTCTTATACAAGTGTAATAAATCCTCAACAAAACTTGAATCCCTAAAATTAAATTAAAATTTTAATTAATCCATCTAGCTATATTATCTCACATATACATTGATTGCCCAAAATAATGTTACAATATAATTCCTAAGCTTAGATTGAGTTTAGGATTGTGGCTAAAAGCATTTTAGGTCAAATAATTTAAATTGAAGGGTAGAGAGGTTTATATATAGTGGGGGAAAAAACAAAGTATATTAAATAGGTTATTGCATTATTGGTGGTTAATAATTTCCTATCTTAGATGACTTTTGGAGACATCTAAAAATAGTTTTTTTTTTTTAAAAAGACAATATTTTTGTAATAAGATAGAGGGAAACTATTCCATATAGGATATGAATGGTGGTAATTCCAAGAGGAAAGTGACAAAAAAATAGAGAGAGAAACATGTGGGAGAGAGTTTAAAAAAAAAAAAAAACACAAAAATAAAAATCATCAAACTTTATTCTCAAGGGCTCTTGCTGTTTCCTCTTTTTCTCTCTCTTTATTTTCTCACATATTTTAGAGAGAGAAAGAGAAAGAGGGTTTGAGAGAGACCCATGTGAAGGGCAGGTCCTAAAGGAAAGATAAGGGGAAGAAAAAGCAAAGAACAAAACGGGATTTTGTAGTAATCCAAGGGATTTTCTCGTTTCCCCTAACATTCCCCCATCATTATTCCCCCCACCAGTTTCTTCCTTTTTTTTCTTTTTTTTTACTTTCTCAATTTTAAAGACTTTGGGTTTTGGGTAAATATATATTAACTTATAATTATAATATTAATAAAGTTAATTCTATATATAGTTTTTTAATTTTGTTTTGATTTTAAAATTTTCAATTTATTCCTTATGATTTTAAAAGTTTTAAATTATTTCTCTCACAATTTACTGAAAACTCATGAAATGTCTCAATCGTTTGTTAAAAAAAAGTTTACAGAATTCTTATATTTATTCATTTTCAACGAATGTAATATTAATGTAGCAAAAGCATATGATAACATATTAACTAACATGTAAATGTGAGTTTTTATTTATTTATTTATAAATATGTGATAATAATGAAGTAAGTTGAAAATTTTAAAATCATAAAGATTGAATTGAATTGAATTACTATATCTATTATCTTTTGCTTGACTGTTTCTTAGCTTCACTATATGTAAATTTTCTTGTATATTAATATTTATGTCTTCAATGAAAAATGTGTGTACTGTTTGGCTCCATGAAACAAATTATGCAATAAATTGGGATTTCACGGGTTAGTTAGAAAAGTGATACTAAATTAGGGAATATTTGTGTAATACCAACTTTTTCCTCCTTAATAAATAGAGGATACACACCTCTTTAAAAATAAAATATTGTACCCACCTAAATCTATTTCCAACACATTAAGTACTTTATTATTCCAGATTTACCATTTTTTTTAATAAATTTAACGCATTTATTATCTCAATCAATGTGCTCGCTGATTTTTTGAACCTTCTTAGGATGCCTTTTGGCTCTTGGTCTTCTCCATCATTTTTTTTTTAATTTCATCTCCTTAATTTACTCATTTCTTCCCTCTAACTAACTAATTATTATTTTTTTGGTTTACTTATTTAGATTGGCTTTGATTTTCCTTTCTCTCATCAACATAGATTCATTTCCTAATTTTACTCCTTTTTTCGTTTTTTTTTTTTCTCGCTGTGGTGATTTTATTTATAGGTTTAAATATTCATCTATAGGTTTAAAACTTGAATATTCATATAATTTCTTATTTTTAAAAAAATCCAGATTTTTTTTTTCAAAAAAACTTAGTTTTTCTAGTTTCAAACCCTAAAAATATGAAATGATATATGATAAAGCATAGTATATTATGTATATGGGAGATATTTTTCTAAATATACGTCAGTATTATTCTTTTTTTCTTCCTTCTACATATGAAGATTGAATAGATTCACCCTTGATTTTCTATATTACGGTACTTTATATATATTGCGTATATTATATATAATCCTACTACAATATACATACTTTTTTCTTCTTGTAAAACACGTTTTGTTTGAAATTTATTCTTTCTTTTGCTATTTATTAATATTATTTTTTTCAAATTATGTGTTTGATAACGTTTTATAGAATTTCTTTTGTTCTTTTTACAATCGCTTGTCATCCTTGTTAATTTTTTTTTTAAAATAAGTTTGTCATGTCTTGGTTGATTTAGTTTATACATTCAATATATAACAGTTATAATATACAGTATGATATACGATTTATATAAAAAAAATAAAATGCGTCAATAAGTGTTTGTTAGAATAATAAATGTTATAAGAATGAGTTAGTTAAGAGTTAGTTAGGTGGTTGGGTGTTTAGTTAAGCATTGTGAGCTCTCAAGAGTTTGTTATTATTACATTATATATAATATAAACTCCCTAGCAATTATTGAGAGTCTTTCATTTTAACATGGTATCAAAGAGCTAATGGTCCTGGACCACATTTTTTTTTCTCTCTAAAACGGGAATTCCTCCCTATTCTCAAAGCTTCTTCCATTTTCTCGTCGCTTTCTCAGCGAATTTTCTCGCCTTTTCTCAGCATCTCTCAATTTTGATTCAGGAAAATTCTCCTGTTGTTCAATTTTCTTCTCAATTTTCTTTAGAATGTTTACCACAACTGAATCTATAACAATCGATTCTTCATCTTCAAAGCTTGTAAGTTTTTCTTCGAATATCTCTGTGAAACTTGATCACAATAATTTCTTGTTGTGGCGTCAAAGTTCAGCTTCAATCATAGGCTTCAGAAATTTGTTTTTGAAGGTGATCGTTATGTTCCACGAAAGTTTTCTTCACAAGACAATGAGAGATTAGGACTATATTCTAAACAAGAATAGTTTATTTAGAATATTTAGAAGTAAATCAAAATAGCAACAACTTAATAGTTTTCATATCCTACAAAATAATACCACAAAGTTCGTCCATAAAAACCACCATAACAAACTATATGACCAAACCATCATATAAAATGGCACCACAAAAATCAAACATTATTACCAATATATTATGTATATAACCATTTTATACAATATACACAACATTTAAAAATTGTTCGTTTCATCTACAATATTTGATGGAAGAGTACAGTCTGAACACACTTTGTTGACGAAGATACATGATATACAGAACAATGATCAATGTGCGTTCAATTTTATCACAATGTTAATGAAGATGAACATGCCGCACATACTGTACAATATACAATATAATATATCGAATATACCACATGTAGGGGTGAACAAATTCAAAACCAATCCAGTTGTCCAAACTGAACCAAACCAATCCAAACTGGTTTGGTTTGGTTTTTAAACTTCAAGTTGTCCAAACCAACCCAAACCAATATATAACGGTTTGGTTCGGTTTTATAGATTTTTGTAGCGATCCAAACCAATCCAATCCAATATATATTATGCTATATATATAATACAATATAATTTTTAAATATTCACTAAAACCTGATAAAATGAAAAATAAGAAGGATTTTCAAACTTGTTGTGTTATATTTGTGTAATTATAACAAGATTTTATGAATTTTATTCTAACTATGTTTGTAATTTTTGTTTTATTTATTATATTGGACTTTTGATGAATTGAAATTAGTCATCCTAAAAATTTTTTGAAGTCATTTTTTAGATTTTGTTCAACTTTTCATGATGTAAATTAAGTATTTAAGAAAGAAAAAAAGGGCAAGATCAAACCGAACCAAACCAAACCAATCCAGTTCGGCTCGGTTTGACTTCTTTATAGTGAACGGTTTGGTTTGGTTTGTATAATCTGAAAAGAAAATCCAATCGGTTATGAAATTTTAGTAAAATCCAAACCAAACCAAACCAATCCATTGTTCACCCCTAACCATATGTACCAAACATATCAGAACGCATCAGATAAAGCTTCCAATATGTATTTTTTGAATTCTCTATATCTGCAAAATATTCTTTATTATACTGATTGTGTGTGTGTGTGTATATATATATATATATAAGATTTACATTCAATATACAAATGTGGGTTATTAAAAAACAAAAATAGATTAATCTGAAAAATACCCATCATGCGAGTTTCGATTTTTGAGCAAAATACCCCTCATATAGAGATCAAAGAACAAACAGATGAATAATGAGAAAAAAACAAACAAACAATTTTCACATATTTTTTAAATGAAAATACAGAAAAATCATGATTTTTAAAAAATAAAACTTACCCTTTTCTTATGAAAGGTTTAGATTCTTCAAGGTTTTCTTGTTTTTCTTATCCATGATGAAATCTAAAGCTTAAGAGAAAAATTAAGAGAAAGATGAAGTTTTTTTAAAAAATATGAAACGTGATGGTGGTTAGAGAGAATAAGGCTCTGTTTGGTATGCAATCCAGATTCAGTTTTATGAATCTGGATTGAATGAATAAAAGGAATCTGCGTTGTTTTGTGTTTGGTTTACAATCCAGAAAAAAGCAATTTGGATTCAATTTCTTTTTTAGCAGGCTAAAAAATGAATTCAACTAAAACAAGAATCCAAATTATCCAACTCAAAAACTGAAAAACACAGATTGACCTCACCCACACAATTTAATCCACGGGTTTCAACACATGAGATAAAAATACGAGTCGGGCCCATTTTGCAGATTTGGGCCTGGCCAGCTGCTTTTTCGAGGTTGACCCGACTGGTTCTAGCTTTTATTTATTTAATTAAATTTTTAATTGCATGTTTTTAAGCTGATTTTTAACTTTTTAAACTTAAACTTAATTCTAAAGTGATGAAAAAAAAGTTAATTTATTTTTTCATTATATCCTATTTTTTATTTATACTTTGTTTTTATAATTATATATAAGATTAATTTAAATATAAAAAATAAAATAATTTATATATATATATATATATATATATATATATATATATATATATATATATATATATATATATATATATATATGTTTTGAAGGTTGTTGCTCACATTTTTCTCTACTTCTTGCACTAGATTCTTATGAATTTTAGAATGGATCTCATTGTGTCTTGTATAGTTCTCCTTTTGGAAAAAATTGAGTTGTTTTAATCTAAAAAGTTTATTTTATAGACTTGCAATGCTTCTATTATCTTTATTATAATTTTTTTTAAAAGAAAAATTTATCCTAAGAATGAGAATAGTTATAGTTGATGCGGATAAAGATGTTTCTAATTTATAAGTTATGAATTATTAGTTTTTTCAAACTTAAAAATGAATGATTTAAAGTTGGAAGTATTATTTTTATGAGTGGGTCACCCAAAATTTGGATTATGATCTAAACACATATTCTGATTCTTAATCTGATTTTAAATTTTTTGAGTAACCAACCAAACACATATTTCAAATTTCTGAATCTCAATTATAAATTTTGAATCTGTTACCAAACACAGTTTCAGAACCAACAAATTCACGGAATACAACTCTGAATTCATTATAATCCACTAAATTCAAATTCTGCTTTTCAGATTCCATACCAAACAGGGCTTAAATTATTTGATAAATGAAAGAGAAAGATAGAGAGAATAATGGGATTTTAATGATTTTAAAAAGTTGAGCCTTGATCTTCTACATGGTTATTGATATCTGCAGTAAATTTTTTTTGCCAAAAACGGTGACTTGTTTTTCGCGCAACAATTAATGCTCTAAATCTGTCAATTTGCTTCTCTATGAAAGTGAAGGGTAAAAGTGTTATTTTACAATCATTCTCTCTCAAGGTGGATAGTTTCCTTTATTTTAAGGGAGGTGGATAAAGAATTTTATTTTAGGCTGAAACCCACTAAATTATGCCTATATTAAAAATGTCTCTAGTTCATACTTTAACTTCATAGAAAACATGAAATATGAAGAGAGAGAAAAAAGGCTCTTGCAAAATAGTAGAATTACGTCCAATATGTATTAAAATAGCAGAAAAAACTTTTTTTTTGTAAAAATAGCAAAGAACTCAAATTCTCACCTAAAATATTACAAAATTGCTACTAGTTTTGCATGAGTAATCAGTCATTTCCTCACAAGTAATCACTTATTTCCACGCAAGTAATCACTGATTTTATTGATATCCTAATATTTTATGCATGAATCACTGATTACTTAATAGTTATCACTGATTATATTATAAGTTATCACTGATTTATCTTATTTACATGAATAAGAATTTTTTTAAAACTGCTATATTTACAAATACTTTTTAAAAATATTATATTTATAAATATTGTAGAAAAGATGAAATTTCTAAAAAAAAAAAAAACACTAAAATTCACACCTTTCATTTCCATTCATTTCTGTTGTAGAATGTAAATTAACTTCTCTAATCCAACTCACTAAACATGATCCGGTTAAGTTTTTGAATTTATTTATTACGTTTTTGTCTTTCCCTTTTTCCATGTCTTAAATATATTGAAATTAAACCAATCCAACTGTCCAAACTGAACCAAACCAATCCAAACTAGTTTGGTTTGGTTTTTAAATTTCGATTTGTCCAAACCAATCCAAACCAATAAATAACGGTTTGGTTTGGTTTTACAAATTTTTGTAGTGATCCAAACCAATCCAATCCAATATATAGTATGCTATATATATAATATAACATATTTTTAAAATATTCAATAAAACCTAATAAAATGTAAAAATAGGAAGAATTTTCAACCCTATTATGTTATATTTGTGTAATTATAACAAGTTTTTATGAATTTTATTATGACTATGTTTGTAATTTTTGTTTTGTTTATTATATTAGACTTTTTGATAAATTGAAATTAGTCATCTTAAAATTTGTTGAAGACATTTTTTAGATTTTATAGAATTTTTGACGATGTAAAGTAAGTATTTAAAAAGGATAGAGAGAAAAAAAAATATGCAAGACCAAACCGAACCAAACCAATCCGGTTCGGTTTGGTTCGGCTTCTTTATAATGAATGGTTTGGTTTGGTTCATATAATCTGAAAAGAAAATCCAATCGGTTCTGAAATTTTAGTAAAATCCAAACCAAACCAATCCATTGTTCACCCCTAGAAATTAATAATTAAAATCGATAATTTACATTCATCTGTTAATTTATATATATAATTTTTTATATTTTAATTATAAAATAAATTCATAACTCAATTTCGTTAAAAATAACTTATATAAGGGTACAATTTATAATTTTATAAATTACAGATGTGTTTAAATACTTTTTAAAACTATAAAATGATTTACGATTCAAACTAACCAAGTGAGCTTGATTTACATTTATTTTTTCTAGTATGAAAAATCTTTCAATTATCGAGTTCCACTAAAGGCTTATTTGAGATAGTTTTTATAGCTGTTTTTTTAATGATTTTAAAAAAACATCTTATTTACTCAAAAACACTTTTAAAATTTATCTCAAACGAACATGACTCTTACTCTACATATATATTAAGTAATATCATATTAAAAATATTCCCAAAAGGGGAAAATGAAAACAAAAGCATTTTTATACAAGTGAAGATATAAGTTAATTCAATGATTTATAGAGAGAGAAAGAGACACCAATATGTAGAGGAGAGAGAGAATTGGGCCTACCAACCCACCCATGGTTACTCAACACTCCATTATAGATCACTATCGGACGAGAGAATCCAAACAATGAAAAAAACCCAACACGCACGCTTTTGAAGATAAATCTTCAGTTTTTGAGAGAGAGAGATCATGGGGACCTCAGCATCAAATCCAAAGCCAACTGTAGTCATCCCTCATCTCATCCATTATAATATGTGCAGACAAAGATTTCAATCCCTAAATTGGTTGGCACCTTATTTAGACATCCACTTTGTTATAAACCCTTTCTTCTCAATTGGAGTAGGTTGACAAAATATTTCAAATCATTACACGTTTTTCAAAATTTCTACACATTGATGTGATATTATTTACGTTGAGCTCGAGAAAGAGATTGATCTTATTGAGAATATATAAAAAAGAGAAAAATCAAACTAACCAATTTTTATGACTCATTGGATATTAATATAAAATTGAAACCAATATATATGATGAAGTAATTGTTATTATTTCCTGTTTAAATGCATAAATTATAATGCACGTACGACAATTAAACATCAATTAGCATAAATTGCATGCTTAGGGAAAAGTTAGGTAGATATTTAGTGCTTAATAATCAATATCGATCTCATATAGTTAATTGGGATATGTTTATAATGAATAAAAAAAGTGAAGGAGTTTTAGGAATTCAAACGAGGCAATAATCACACAACCATATACAATGTTGTGCTTTTGTAATGTATATCTTAAGAAAAGATTTAAATATGTCTCTCTACAAAAGCATTATATCTTTGGGCATTTATCCTCTTGCCTTTTACCATACCATCTATATATAACAAAACGGAATTGCAAACATGAATAAAAAATGTGATTCGTTTTTTATTCAGATCATACGACTATGACTCAAACTGTATTAGTCATGACTCGGTTTAAATTTTTTTAAATTTAATCTCTCTTTATTCTTGTAACGTCTAATATCGATTAAAATCAAATGATCGATACCGCGATTTTGAACCGTGTTTGTCAAAAGGGCTTCCATCGGAAAATTAGTGTGAATCTTTTTACAAATATGAACCAGTTGATATAGTGGAGGGAATTCCCAAGAGATGGTCAGGTCAAACTTGGGGAAGTGGTCCATGTATTGCAGTATAAGCATGGCAAATTCCAAGGGAAGTAGTGGTCATAGATGGCCTTTAATTAAAGAAATATTTCCTCTCTTTAAAACCATAATATATATTTAAGACCTTTTACACATATTGGCTTTTGGAACCTCTTTGGACTGTTCCTTATGGAAGTTTCTTCATATCCTAGGTCCTGTGGGGGCATCAAAGAACTTTTAGAAATAAAAACCATTTCTCTCTATTTTTCTTTTTTAAATTATCAAGCAGCTTCCTTAGAGAAAGAGATTTTATATTGTCAGTTTTCTTCCAAACTTCTGAAAATTTTGAACATTATTTTGAGTAAAAAAACAGAAAAGTGGGGATACCCCCACCCCAATATCTAGATTGGCTCTTTACTGTTCAAATTATCTTCATAATTTGGATTGTCTCTTTGGAGTGAAAACAGTGTTCTAATGAGTTTTTTTTTTCCTTTTTAATACCAAATAAATAAAGAAGTGAAAATATATGCTGGCTACTTATTTCTTGCTTTTAAAAGTTATTTTCTTATTTTATTTTCATGAGAGGGTTACTTTTAAAATAATTGAAGCTTTTTTTTTAATCATTTGTTAGTGATAATTTCAAGTGGAATGATTAACCTAACTTTTATAAACTACATCACAGATTCTCTAAAAAACAATTAAAAAACTATGTTTAATTATAAACTTAGACCCGATCTTTTAGGGTTTGTTTAATTTAGTCGTTATAATTTTAAAAGTTTCAATTTAATTTCTATGATTTTATATTTGTGTCATCTAGTCCCAGTGCAAACTTACAAAATATCTCTATCGTTGTCAAATTTACAAGAAAAAAAATCTCATATTTTTACTTTTAAAAGTTTTGATTTAGTTTCTCAACATGATGTCTCTTTTAAGCTCACCGTTCTTAAGTCAAATCCCATTTTCTGATCGATTTATTGGCCTTTGATAGCATTTTGACATCATGAGGTTTCATTTAAAAACCAATTGATAATTAGAGAAGTAACACATGTATCTAATAAACATTGTGAGTTCCCTTCATCTTTCCGATGTGAGATTCTCAACAATGTTATATCGTAATATATTTTTTCGATGCACTAAAAACGGACATATATGTAATTTGTTAATTTTTTTTAATTGCCAGAATATATCATGATTGTTTATCATATCATAAGTATAAAATTGAAAATTTTAAAATCATACAAATTAAATCAACACATACCTTAAATTTATTGAAACTAAATTCAAACTTTTCTAAATTTATAATTGAACCTAAAAATAAAAAATAAGAGCTAGCATAACCCTCTTGAACCAAAAAATATTGAAATAGGGTGAGATATTATTAATCATAATCGAAATTTAAGTTGAAGTGTGATTAGATAAACAAAGTAATTATAGTATTGAATAATAATTATATTCATATTGAAAGTGAGGAGGACGGGTGGTATTCTCTCCCAAGCTGTCAAATAAGTTTGATTAATAAAAAGGAATTAAAATAATTATAAAATATCAAAATGTAATGATTATGTTGATCTTGTAATGATCTGCTTACGTTAAATTGAAATTCTTTGCGTTTGTAACCTTCTTGTCGTCTATTATATATCCACAGTCATTTTTTTAATTTATTTTTGGGTAAATTACTATAATATACTATACTATCAAATTATTTTAAAAAAAAATTCTAACCTAATTTTGGCGCTACTCGTCTCGTCTACCCATGAAAGACCAAAAGGATTGGGGCAATATATTTATAATATGGTTAAATTTATAAAATGAGTGACAGAAATCCATCATTTTCCATTGTTAATAATGGTCAACTTAACCCCATTGATAATTTGATATAGATAATGTTATATGGCTTGACTTTCTTGCTCACTAATATGTACATTTAGCTGATTTCAATCGATTAGGTATTTTTATTTATCGGTGTTCATTTTTTTGAGATCAATGATTTGAGCCTCATCTCTTTTGAATTAATAGAATTTTTTAACAGATTACAGTTTATAATTTAAAAACAATAATGAAATTATAATTATATTTTGATATATTTAATATATTTATATTGTAAAAATAAGTTAAAATAGTCCGTTTGAATTTGAATAAGATAAATAATGGTCTAACTCTATTTTATAATATGTGTTTATAAAAATAATACTTTTTAAGATAATTATAAATATAGACTTTTAGAAAAAGAAAAGAATAAACATTGATTGAGTCTAATAATGGTAATCACTTTGTCTGTTTTTTTTTCTTTCAATTTTTTTTTTCATTTTAGATAATCAATGATTTGTCTGATAATAATCACAGTAATAACTTATTTAATGTGTTTATATTTTTAATTTTTTTTATAATATTTAATCTAAATTCTTTTTCAATCCATAGCCACCCATTAAATAATTCATTTAGTGGATTAGAAAAAATAATAATTAAATAGAATGAAGAGCACTAAATTTACAAGGACTTAATAATTTGGACCTAGTTTTTTTCTTCTTTTTTTGTTGTTTTTTTCTTTTCTTTTTTTTTTTTTGAAAGATGGACCGAATCTTTAATTGCATCTAACATCCATATGAGGTGAGATTTTTGGGTTTAATAATGAATCTAACAAAATTATGGTTAGGATTAGGAATAGGGTCAAATAAAAATAATAATTAGATGTAAAAGCATTAATTACTCTAAACAAAAAAGCCACTAATCATGGCAGCTTTAACCCTAATTTTATGGGACCGGGCTTCGTAAATTTAACCCATAATGTGGTCGGCTGGCTCGGATTCCTGTACGGCGGTTGCGCACCGCTAAGTTTCCCATTATTATTCTTTTATTTAATATTATTATTATTATTATTATTATTTATTATTTATTGATATAAATGTAAAATACATTACTGCAATTTGAGTTATTTTTAAATTATACATGTGTGTACTATTTTTTTTATTAAAATATCTCTGTATTTTAGGAAAATACACCTTTTTATGGATTAATTTTAACGAAATTTAGACACATTTATATTATAAGCATACATGCACATGTATTCCAAAACCATTAAAACTTTCAAAAAATTTGAAACATTGGAGTGTGATTTATAGATTGTACATCTTATTAACGTAAGAGTTTATTCTAAAATTCTATATATCTATCAAATTTTTTTATTATTTTTCATGAAATCATAATACATAACATACGTAAAATATAAATGTATCTCAATTTACTTAAAACTAATCGATTGAAGTATGTGATTTGTAATTTTACTGAAGTGCATGATTATTTTAAAATGAAAAAAAAGTGCAAGAGTATGATTTAACAATAACCCAAAGTGCATGTGTATTTTTAAATAAAAGAAAAGTGTTGGAATATGATTTAACAATAACTCAAAATATAGGGGTGAATTTTACATTTATCCCTTATTTATTTCTGCCCATTAAATAATTGTAATCTGGTACATTTCTTTTCACCGACACTTTTTTTACAGCTCAGCCTCAGACATTTGGATCTCTTATTCTGGGCCGATTTGGATCCAGTGGGCCTGGAATGCTGTCGGTCCAATCTATTTCATGGGCTTCTCTAGTGAAAGTTGGATCGAATATCCACAAGTTTATGGCCGGACTACTATTGTTCATTATTTTGGGCCTTAATTGCCACCCCCGAAGGTGTGTGGGAAGGAGTATGAATGGACACGAAGGACCTTTTTTTTCGGGAATTAAGATTGATGTGTTTCTTTTACATGATTTATTTACATAAATTTTTATAAGGGTGTTTGAGAATATTTAGATACCCAAGTTTATTTAACAGAATTTATCTTAGGAATTTACAATATTGTATAACTTTCCAATATTTTCGTTCAATTAAAACAACTAATTTAATATATAATATGACACATACTAAATTATTTTTATATTGATTTTAATTTTTTTTGTAGGTTGAATTTATTTATAAAATATTAATATATTGATGTGTTATAATTTTGTTAATATATTATTCATTATTTAAATATTAACAAAAGACATTTTAAATATGAACTTAAATCTAATTTAGTTTATATGTAATACTAATCTAACAAAAATTTGTAGACTAGTTTTATTTTATAAAACATTAATGTATTAATGTATTATCATTTAAGTTGATATATATTAATGGATTTTTTTTTTTTTGTTCACATAAATCAACTTATGTATAAAAAAATCGTTAAAAAATTATGATGATTTTGAACACTTTAGAGATTAATACCTTATTGTTGAGATTTAACGTTTGATATTACATTATTATGGAATAATTATTTAGTTAAATCATATTTACATTATTTGAAACGTGACTCTAAAATATCAAGGTGACAATATCTTTATGATAACTTAATAAAAAAAGATGTGATGATAAAGAAAATGCTGAGTTCAAAAATCATATAAAGATCTTCTAAAATCAACTAAATAAATGATAAGGACAGCACTAAAACTACAAATACAATAGGGTCGTTCCTAAAAAATAAAAGCCCGTTGCGATATATAAATTTGGACCCTCTATCATATAATCTCTATATGAAAAATCACAAAAATATATGTATAAAAAAATTATTTTTATTAAAACACAATATCAATATAATAATAGTATAAAATAATCAAATTAGTATAAAAAAAATATAGAAATTGAACTTATGTTGGAATCTAACTCAACTCAGAATGACGGAGAACATAAAGATATTGTAGTTAGAAGGTCAGCTCAAGCGACTTAGAATAAATTCTCATTTATATATTATCAATACTACATTTTTTAATTCAAGATTTGGGTGCCCCAAAATTTGGGGACCCTGTTCCGTCGCACCAATTGCACTCTATGCCTACGACGGCCCTGAAATACAATACAATCAAATTTTTAAAACGATTCTATTAGAAAAAGATCCGCAACTCCAACTTATCAAAACAATTAAATTTTCAAAATTAATCGAAGAACAAACTTATTTTTAAAATAAGTTTATAAAAATATAATATTAGTAAAAAAAAAAAATCCACCAAATGCCTTCTAAAGTGACAAAAGAAAACGTGAACGTTGAGAAGTAACACGGTTGAACTTAAATCAAATGGACCCCACTCGACATAAACCTCCAATGGTGCTCCACAGTGAGCCGTCCTTTTGCTAGTATACAATGGGGACCAAATTTTTTTTTTAATTTATTTTAGCCCATGTGAAAATCTTGTTTTTATACCTTTAAAAATTTTATTTTCGTCATTGCAATAATTAATTCTAACTGATAATTTACATATCTTAATAATAAATTAATATACGTTCATTAAATGCCTATTTAATCGATTTTTATTAACATGAATTCTTAGATCGAAATTAGCATTACGAAAATGATAAAGTACGGAAATGAAAAATATAATGTGCTAGAGAAGAAAATAACAGGCACATGTTTATCATATATAAATATATATAAAAATTGATATTGATCACATTGACAAATTATGGAGACACTTTAGAGTTTTACATATCACTAATCTATATTTGTCACTGATAATATAGGATCCTATTGTGTATAATCAAGAAGTAGGCATGAATTGTAAGAATATTTTTTACTAAATTTTAATTAAATTTCAAAAATTAAAAAGAAAAATATTTTAATTTTTAAATAGTTTTGGCATTTGACTGAAAATTTCTAAAAAAAATTACTATTAAACAATCTTTTAGAGGAAAAATAGAAGGCAAATAGAAATGAATTAATTACACCAATAATCAATTTAATTCACTCAATTTCAGTTTTAATGGTTGTTTCATATTAATATCAGATTTACCCATAAAACACAATTTATGGTGGCGATTCTGGTGGATTCCGATTTTATTGTTTACCTTATTACCCTTTTATCTCTCCTAATAACTATATCTCATTAATTACATATCATTTAATTAAGGAAAATTTATCGGGGTATTTTTCGTCATTTCACAATGTAATTTAATTTTTCTGGTGGTGGTTTTGGGTAGTTTTGATATATATATATATATAAAAAAGATTGTGTTTTTTTGAAATAAACAATATTAATTTGTCCAATACTGAAATTAACCCTTTCGCCGACTTTAGTGGTAAAGCTGGCCATAAATCTAATTTATATAATAATATTTTTTTTTAAATCAATACCGGCAAAATCATTTCGCGGACCTTTATTAATTAATTAATGTTTTAATACAAAGCAATGCCGGTGAAATCATTTCCCCTTCAATTTCTCCCATTCTCCTCCTATTTTTTTTTCAAGATCTTCTAAGAAAATAATTTGATTTAACAACAAAATTTATTTTTTATTTTGTAAATGAGCAATTTAGTCTCCGAATCTGTATAATCTAGATTAATTCAATTAATTTAAGATTCAATAGAAAATAATTTTATTTTTAATTTTATTTAAAGAGGTTTATTTACAAAATAGATTCCCTTATTTTGTTACTAATTTTTTTATAATAAAATTATAATTAAAATATTAAAAGTCAAAAATCAGTTTAAAAAAACTTATGGATAATTCTCAACTTGTAGACGATCAATATGAGAAATTTACTTGCGTGTTAAAATTTTATTAAATATTTACATACTTATTATTTTTTAAAATTATTTATAAATATTTTACTTTTTTTAGAAAAATGAATATTTTAAATTTTAAATTATCCTCATCTTAATTTATAATCATCATCTTTTTAAATTACCTCAACTTATTTCTCTCTCCAATTTTCTCCACCGCCGCTAAGTTTCTAGCAACAATTAAACTAACCCTGAAAACCATCACAAAACCATTGATTTTTCAACCAGAACTCATCCCCAAACTCAAATGTGACGAAACTTGAATCTTCCAACTTGTTTTCCCTTTTTATTTGATGATAGTTTGAAGTTTTTCAACGAAAATTATAGTATATCATAGAAAATATCGGTGATAGTCACTTATTGATAGCGTATCAGTGATAGTATAATATATTAAGGTAAATAAGTTATAATCAATCTGATAAATAATAATATATTATCATTGACATACATACATTAATACTGATATGGTATATGAGTGATTTACTAATATACTCAGACAGAATAAGAGTATTTACGACATTTTTCAATAAACAGTAACTGCGCCTCTAAGATTTTAACATTTTTCGATATATTTTTTATCCAATAAAAAAGTGACACGTAGGACGGTGAGTACATACCCATACCTACCGATGAGTATTCAAGTATCTTCCATTTGTTAATTTGAAGATAAAATACAGCAAGAACAAGAAATTATGGACTCGAGAAATATTGAGGATTGAAAGAGATGGAAGATGATAACTCATAGAACAAAAAAGAAGAACTTTCTTATTGATTTTAGGTAGAAGTTTACAATGAATTGCTTGACTGAATAAATCCCAGAATTAAGCTTTTATATTCAAGCTTTACAATTAACTAAATGAAAACAAACTTAACTAACTAACAACATCTAATCTGCCAACTCAGCCAAGTTTGTTTCTTCTCAAGGATCTTTGCCAGCTTTCTCTTTTTCTACCAATAAAGTTCACAACTCATTCTGATGATGAAGCTTAATCATATTTCAAATCTCCACCTTGATTAGCTTATTACATCAGTAGATTCACCATTGTTAGATCAACAATCTAACCTCCATTAAAGTCTAGAGCTTAAACAATAATTAAATTTCGCTAATGACATTGTTTTTGTCAAAGCACCTGCCACATTTTCTAATGTATATACCTTTTTAATCACTACATCTCCTTTCTCTACCACTTCTCTGACAAAGTGCAGCCAAGGAGTTAAATGTCGATGTCGATGAGAATGTCGAGGTTCAAATTTACGGAAATGTCGATGTCGATGGAAATTCCCGAAAAAATCATGGAAACAATGGAAAAGTAGGTGAATTTTTAGACTTTTTAAATGAAATTTTTATAATAGCTTAATCAAATCATAATCTATCATATAATGAATTTATATACTTATAAATGATACTAAACATAGTAAAATATTAAAATATAATAAAATTTGTCGAAATATAATATTAAAATATGCTTTTTTAACAATAATAAAAAATTGAAAATAATATTTAAAAAAATTAAAGAAAGAGGCACTATAATAATATAATCAAGAGGCACTATAATAATATAATCATATTTTTACTCTAATTTTTTAACACCTATAAATTGAAAGGAATGTTAAGTATATATAGAAAAAGAAAGAAATAAAAAGAAAAGAAATACAAAAGATGATATTCGAATGTTTTATTCATATAAAAAAAATTATTTTATAAAATGAATTAGAAGTTAAGCGGAATGTAACATATAGATTTATATTTATATAAAAATAAAAATAAAAGCTTTATTTTAAATAAAAAATATATATCTAAAACTCAACCAATTCATATTTCCTTATTAAAAATTTCAGATTTTCCTTTGATATTATAATCCTCGATTTACTAGGTAGGTAATTAAAATCTCTCACTCTCTTTTTCAAACAATTTACAAGGAATGAAATTAAAATCTCTCTCTTTTTTTTCTTCCCATTTTATCATTATCACAAATGTCAAGGAAGGTAGTTAAAATCTTTCTCTTTCTTTTTCTTTTTTTTATCAGTCAAAATTTCAAGAGTCAGTCATTTCTTTCTCTCTTTTTTTGGAATTTTTATCATCTCTCTTAGAATGTCAAGAGTCTTCTCTTTCTCTCTCTCTCTCTCTCTCTCTCTCTCTCTCTCTCTCTCTCTCTCTCTTTTTTAAATTTTTATTCTCTCATAATCTCAAGTAAAGAGTAATATCTTTCTCTTTCTTTTTTAATATAGTTTTTCTATCTTCATCTCCTTATCACGCTTACCTTTTCCAGCGACATTTCTAGTGAAATCAGACATTTTCGGCGACATTTCAACGAAAAAGGAGAAGGAAACTGACACATCTCTGCCATATGGTCACGTCACACCGAAACTTCCACAGAAATGTCCACCGATTGACGGAAACCGGTGACATCTTCGACATGTCTACGAAATAGAAGAAACAATTTTTTACCCCCGCGTTTTATATCGAGGTTCATTTCCGGCGACATTTCCACCGAAATGTCGCCAGTGTCGGCGAAACTTGACTCCATGAGTGCAGCTTTATATCAACATGTTTAGTCCTTTTGTGATATTGCTGGTTCTTCGATAGATGAATGACACTTTAGTTGTCACGGAAAATAGCTACTGGTCCTTGTTTAAATCCCAACTCTGTCAGTATTCCCTTTAACCGCATTGCCTCCTTAACAGCTTCTGATATGGTTATGAATTCAGCCTCTATTGTGGACCAAGTTACCACAGCTTGCAGATTTGCCTTCCAGCTTATTATGTTACCTCCAAACATAAAGTCATAGCCTATAAGAGATCTTCTTCTGTCGAAGTCTCCTGCGAAATCAGAG
Organism: Gynostemma pentaphyllum; assembly: GCA_028015215.1. Taxonomy (NCBI): domain Eukaryota; kingdom Viridiplantae; phylum Streptophyta; class Magnoliopsida; order Cucurbitales; family Cucurbitaceae; genus Gynostemma; species Gynostemma pentaphyllum. The sequence continues at coordinate 41,499,504 of CM051346.1, read as the reverse complement.
TCAACATATCCTACTAAGTTTAGGTCATTTGTATCAGTGAGGCTGTATTTCAGAGTCTTACTTGATGACCATCTCAGATATTTAAGTATCCATTTGATAACCTCTCAATGTTTAGTGCCAGAATTAGCCATATATCTTGAAACTAGGCTTGCTCCATATGCTAAATCAGGTATGATACAAACCATTAGATATATCAGGCTCCCCCACAATGTTTGAGTAAGGCACACTGTCCATTTCTCTTCTTCCTGTCTCAGTTAATGGGCTATCAGCTGTTGAGATCTTGAAGTGCTGAGCTATAGGGATGCTAACAGGCTTTGCTTGACTCATATTGAACTTTACAAGGATTTTCTCAGCATAATTCTTTTGGTGAAGTGGTAATACTCCTGTTTGAGTATCCCTCACAATTTCCATTCTAAGAGTCTTCTTTGCTGCCCATAAATCCTTCATTTCAAATTCAGTTCCAAGCATCTTCTTTAATTCTGTCAATTCCTTCATGTCATGACCTGCTAAAAGCATGTCATCTACATACAATAGCAGATAGATCATTCCTTTGTTGTCTGATTTTTGTCAAAGGCACTTCTTGCAAAGTCATTTTTGCCTATGAATTCATTAAATCTCTTGAACCAGCACCTAGGAGATTGTTTCAAACCATATAGGGTGACCTCTTTAATAGACAAACAAATTTCTTCTTTACCTTTTCTATATATCCATTAGGTTGCTTCATTAGAATTTCTTCATCTAGATTCCCATGTAAAAAAGTAGTTCTTACTTCTAGTTGTTGGAGTTTCAGCCCTTGACATGCCATAATAGATAAAAAGTATTCTAAATGAGACGTGTTTTACAACATGAGAAAATACCTTTGTGAAATCAATACCCCCCCCCCCATTTGAGTGAACTGCTTTGCCACTAGTTTAACTTTATACCTCACTATTTCTTCTTCATCTGATATGCCTTGTTTTTTCTTGAAGATCCATTTGGATGATACTAGTTTCTGTTTTACTGATGGGGGAATCAAGAACCAGGGTTTGATTCTTCTTTAAGGAGTTCATTTCATCATCCATTGCTATCTTCCATTGCTTATAGAATCACGACGGTTTAGAGCTTCTTGGAGTGTCTTGGATTCATCTTCACAAATGTCAACTGTGGAGTTCAAAGCATATACCATTAGGTCTGCCTCAGCATATATACTTAGTGCTTTTGTGACCCCTCTTTCTCTGTCTCTTGCTAAAGAGTAGTCAGATAAATCTACATGTTACTCTTGTGTCTCCTCAGGTTGAACTAGATCTTCTGATTGTTCTGATATTGTATCAGGTAATTTAGCATGCTCCACCTCAAAGTTGGTTGTCTCTTTCACTGTCTTATTTCTCTCTTCAGTGAATGGTGTGACCTTAATCATGAACTATTCATCTTCCTTGAAGATAACAGCTCTACTACTGATGCATCTCCTTGAATTTGGATCCCAAAGCCTGAATCCTTTAACACCATATGTGTATCCCAAAAACATGCACTTTAAGCTCTAGGTTCAAGTTTCCCTTGCTTTGAGTGTGCATAGGCCACACACCAAAAAACTTTTAGGTTATCAAGGCTTGGTACATGTCCACTCCACATTTCTTCAAGAGTTTTTAGATCAATGGCTGTGTTGGGACTTCTATTAATGACATAAACAGCAGTTGCAACAGATTCTACCCATAATTTAGGATGAAGTTTTGCTTGAGATAGCATGCATTTCACCCTATCCATAATAGTTCTATTCATTCTTTCAGCCACTCCATTTTATTGTGGTATGTACCTTATAGTCTTATGCCTTTTTATCCCCTGATTTACATAGAATTCATTGAATTCATTACTGCAAAATTCCATGCCATTATCAGTCCTCAAGAACTTCACATTTCTATCCCTCTGATTTTTTACAGCAGTCTTCCATGTTTTAAACTTCTCAAAAGCTTCATCTTTTGATTTGAGGAAGAATATCCAGTTTTTTCTTGAATAATCATCAATGATGGATAAGAAGTATCAACATCCACTCATTGATGCACTTTTGCTGGGCCCTCAGAGATCAGCATGCACATAATCAAGAGGCTGCTTGGTTATGTGTTTTCCTTTTGTGAATTTGTGTCTAGTAGACTTTTCAATTACACAAATGTTCACAAAATTTGAGCTTTGTGTTAGGAATGGTGTCCTAGAACTTGTAATTATTTAATAATAATAATTTATTTCGAATAAATTAAATAAATAAACATAAGTTCTTTATATTATCTAGATTGATTCAATTGACGATATTAGGAATATATGGAAATATATTAATATCAAACATTCAAATAGTAAACCCTAAGTTACTCTTATGAAATCACGACTTAGTATGTGAGTCATACAAGAGGATTAAAGTCGAGATGAGTAACTTAAAAGTGTCTACAGTAAATGGATAACGTTTGGGAACCTTATCCTGGTAACACTGTTGATAGCTTCGCATTTTGTTTATAGACAAATGATCTAATCCTGATCATTCATGTGGGAGACATGAAATGGAAGTATCATATGCAATGTTGATTGTATAAGACAGGACCACGATGTGGATATTAATTGTTTAAATAAAATATTTTATTTAAATGGTAATTAATAAATAAATTAATTAAGTTGGACTTATTAATTTAAGAGAGAGTTTCAAGCCCAATTGGATTAATGAACCCAATTGCAATTGCCCCAAAATAATTAATTAAATAAATTTGATTTATTAATTATTTATTATTAATTTTGGCCTTCATAGATAATTTGTAGGAGATAATTATTTGAATTATATCCTATAATAATTATATAGATTTATTTACCCAAGATAAATAAAATAAAGAAAAGAAAATAATCTCCTATTTATCTATGGCATTTTCGAAATTGCAAGATAAAGGAAAGAGATAATCTTTTTTCTTTTTGTATTTATCTCTATAGATTAATCCTAATGTGATTAGGATTCCTATTTTCTTATAAATAGAAGGCTTGGGTCATTCATAAATCACACAATTAAATTCCTTAGAAATTCGGAATTCTCTCTTCCTCCTCTCCCCCCTTGAGTGCCGATTTTCCCTATTCAAAATTGGGAAGAAAATATTTTTTCTTCTTCCCAATTTCTTCTATAGTTCGATCCCACAATCGCTTTTCGTTTGATCGATCGGGATATAGCGTAGAAGATCCGGTGTTGCTGAGGATTTGATGCTGTAAAGAAACCTCCAACCGATTCTCCATTTATTACTCAATGTAAGTTTTGATTTTAATTTTCGAAATTTAAACCATGAATCTACATGTTTTTTCACAAATTGCATGATATTAATAGATCCATAATTAAATGTTAATTAGTTTACTAAATCAAATTCCGCTAGTTTAGTAAATCATCCCTTCACTTTGTAGGTGTCTTCACATAAATCAGGCCTTGTTTGTTCAATTCTTGCAGCCTCACCTCACTTATGTGAGTCATTCTTTTATGCCAAAGCTCAAAATCTTCATTTGTCTTGTCTTTTAACACAACTAAATAATTAGGAACTTCAACCTTCTTCACTATGAATACCCCATTTTCCTTTTCTGCTATCATGATGATATTTCCCCCTTTTATCATATTAAGTAGGCCATCTTTACCTTCGTAAAATCACCCCAAAGAATCAAACACTCCAAGTGAATGAAGGTTTCTTCCTAGATCAGGCACATACCTTACATCTCTCAACAGTATCAGGTTGTCTTTGCTCAGTCTCAATTCAAACATTTCCAATGTCTGTGAGACATCACAGACTTGTCCATTTCCCATCTTGACATATTCTCCATCATGTGGTGTGAAAGTCACAAACCAATGCCTGCTAGGAGTCATGTGGAAGGTACACTCTTAGTCCAAGACCCAGTCTTCTTTCCCATCTGCTCTTTTTGGTTGGTCATTGTTCCTTGTCACAACCAGGACCTCATTGTAATCAAGACTATCTTCCCCAACTAAGGTATTGGCTTTTTTCCTTCTTGCCATCTGCCATTGTCGTTCTTGAATCTATCAGAGCAATCCCTTTTGAAATGACCCTCCTTATGGCAAATGTAGCATTTCCATTTACCTTTGTTTTTCGAATTGGGATGTCTCCTGAAGCCTTTGTTATTGTTCTTCCTATCATCATTCTTTCCTTTTATGAACAAACTGTTAGGGGGACAACCGGGCCACCACAACTCCACATTGGTATGATATTGTCCACTTTGGGCCAAGGCCCGCATGGTTTTGCTTTTGGTTTCACTCAAAAGGCCTCATACCAATGGAGGTGTACCTTTCCCCTTATATTCCCATGATCATCCCCTTCCGTAACCGATGTGGGATTTTGTTCGCCCTCAACACAAACCATCCCCATTTCCACTCCTGACTACCATTTTTCATTTATTCATGACTTTTAGAACGAATTGAGGCCACCACCATACTTAATGTCATGGTGTCTCTGCCATACTTCATTATAGTCTTGACATCCTTGTATGAATATGGCAATGCATTTAATAAAATCACGTCTTCCCCCTCATCTCCCAACTTGTATGGTGATTTTCTTGAAATCTTCAAGATTTTTTTCAATGCCTTTTGTTGGATTCATTTTGAAAGTGAACATTCTTTCTTTCAAATGAATCTTGTTGGGGAGATTCTTCTTGGAGTAGGTATCTTGCAAGCTTCTCCATATTTCTTTGACAGAGTCTAGATCTATAACTTGTCTGAGTACATTATCTGCAAGATTCATGATGAGAGTGTTGTATGCTACTTGATTCATCGTCTTGATTTCTTCTGGCTTCAAAGTTTTAGGGATCTTCGTCTTATCTTCCATGGTCGTCACTGCTTTTCATTCAATCAAGATTGTTGTAATCTTTTTCTTCCATAGATTGAAGTCGCATGTGCCATTGAACTTTTCAATCTCGTATCTCGCCGTTGTCATCGATTCTTCATATAAGCTCTGATACAAGTTTGCGTTGTTAATTTGAAGATCAAATATAGCAAGAACAAGAAATTATGGACTAGAGAAATATTGAGGATTGAAAAAGATGGAAGATGATAACTTATAGAATAAAGAACAAGTACTTTCTTATTGATTTTAGGTAGAAGTTTACAATAAATTGCTTGACTGAAGAAATCCCAGAATTAAACTTTTATATTCAAGCTTTACAATTAACTAAATGAAAACAAACTTAACTAACTAACAACAGCTACCACCTCAACCAAATTTGTTTCTTCTCAGGGATCTTTGCGAGCTTTCTCTTCTTCTACCAATGAAGTCCACAACTCATCTTTTAACTCACTGATGATGAAGCTCAATCATATTTCAAATCTCCACCTTGATTAGCTTATTACATCAATAGCTTCACCATTGTTAGATCAGCAGTCTAACCTCCATTAAAGTCTATCATTTTCATTAAGCCTTAAACAGTAATTAAATTTCGCTTATGTCACAGTTTTTGTCAAAGCACCTGTCACATTTTCTGATGTATGTACCTTTTTAGTAAATGCCCCATAATTATTTTTCATGTGGATTAAAATTTAAGATTTTCTTTTAGTGCAGTTGGATAAAAGTAAATTGTACAGAAAGCAGTACTGGTGAAGGCTGAAAAAAAAAATAGTATCATGAATATATATATATATATATATATAAAGATAGAGAAGAGATTGGATATAAAAAGGGTCAAATGCATGCATCGACTGGTTTTCAAAGTACTAATTCCTCTATTCTATTTCTGCCAATTTTAACTCTTTAACAATATAACGTACTACCTTTATTCATCGATGTGACACCTTACAACCCTTCCATTAAAACTAAGTAAATTTTCCCTGATTTATATAGGGACAGACTATTTTAAACCTCCAAAAATAGTGGAGAAAATCATGATTACATTATAATTTTTTATGTAACGTAATTTTAAGTGAAAGAGTTTGTGATCAAGATGCTTTTCTTGTAATTTTTATTTTATATACACATATTTAGAAAGATTTTTTCTTCGTAAATTATTGAAGATAGAAATTAGGTATACATTTATCATAACATCTCAATTTAGATTAACGTAAATGTCCTTATCATTTAATTCATTTCACTGTATCATTAAAAGGAGAGCGAAGATATAATGTATTTTAAAACATATTGATATAACTAAACGAAAGTCTATTAAAAATATTATCTAAAATAAAAGAATTATGAAGAGTTACACCAACAATAAGGGAAATAATACTTAAACATCTATAAGGCAATAATCAATGATTATCTTATAAAAAATGTGAGTAAATGTGAATTTTCCCTTTGAGAAAGTTTGCAAACATAAATATTTATTGTTAACTAAACATCAATGAACTTTCTAAATAATTAGAAGGTGACTGTAAGATTAAGAATCACTCTCCAATCATAAATAAAATGTTTTTCATAAGCTAAGATCCTTACATAGAAAATTGGTAAATTACATTATGGAATATATTTACCATTTTGCTTTCTTATTTCAACTAAGTATAATGAGAAGAGAAAATTGAATTGAAACTTATAAAGAAAGAGGATTCCAAAGAGAAGAGACGAGTTCTAGTCTTCTAGATTGGCCATATGGCCTTAAATTACTTTTTTTTTTTTTACAGCAACTTAGCTTCTCGAACTACGGTATTATTATTAGAGCAAATTTTGATGTAAAAAAAAAACCCCAACAATTACTTTTAACCCCTTAAAACTGGGAAAAGGGGTAAAAGAAAATGGAAGCTTGTCTTGTGGTGTGGTCCTCACTTCACTTAATAGTCCTCCTGAATTATTTTCCCTTTTTCTTTCCACTCAATCAACTTCTCCTAGTCTCCTTCAAAACAAATGGCGACCGACATAGCCGATGACGGTAAGAAGAGGTTCAAGTACTACAAGACGGAGGATGACGAAGACGAAGCCGAGGAAGAGGAAGAGGAAGAGGAGGAAGAAGAAGATGAAGATAGTAGTAGAGAATTAGGGTTTGGGGAAGACTATAAGAAGAAGAAGAAAACCATGACTACTTCTTGCTCTACTTCTAACAAGAGAGGATCTAGCAATGTCAGAACTTCGATGATTCCGTCTTGTCAAGCCGACAGTTGCGGCGCCGATCTAATGGCATCGAAGCGCTACCACAAGAGGCATAAAGTCTGCGAGTTACATGCTAAGGCTCCGGTGGTGTTGGTCGCCGGAATGCAGCAACGTTTCTGCCAACAATGCAGCAGGTATTTGAGAGAAAAACCCTAATCTTTTTACTAGATCTGCTTGAATAAGCTTTGCTAGATTTCTTCCCTGAATCTGACAGTTTAATGTGGTAAAACATTTAAACACGTTTTATAAGCAAATATTAAACTCTTTAATTACCCCAAAATATTTTATAAGCAAACTTAAATCTTGATCTACTGGATCAGGATGGGATCGAGAAGGAGATTGTTGTTTGTTTTAATTAAGATTATGAAATAATGCTGATAAAATTATATATTAAACATAATGAAGAGAAAATAGTAAATATGAATAATCTTTTGATTTTGTAAAATATTGAACTGATTTGGGATTATTACTTCAAAATTATTCTTAATAAATATAAATCAAGATAATTATTTGGATGGAAATTAAAATCCTGATTCTAGGTCGTATATGTGTATTGTTAAAAAAATATCTTTTTAATTCAATAGTTTCTAATATCAAGATGAGTTAACGGGAAGATTTGCATACGGTCTAACACGACTATATAATTATTGAAAAAGAAACATGACTATAAAACTGATAAAAAAAAATTTGTGAAAAAAGAATATATTTAGTTGGGTTTAAAACCTATTTTGGTCCCCAAATTTTTAACAATTCTAGAAACTTTTGATAACATTATATTTTGGCCACTCTTGTTTTCTTCCTATTAATTTTCTAATAGAAATACATGACATTATTTTTTATTTACCTTGTATTTATGGATCTTTAACCTCTCATCTCCTGACTTTCAATTTTCATAATCCTCCTTCATCAGTATTTTCTCCCTCTTCCTTTCTAATTTACCACCCAATTATTCGATCATTTTACCTATTTTTCCGTTCAAATTCAAATATGAATCGTGTTTTTCTACCCATCTACAAACTTGACTCATCTATCCAATATTATATATTGATAAAAGCATGAATACTCTATTAAAAATAGTTAAAGAGATAACAAGAGAGACTAAAACAAAATGTTTTATAAAATTTGCAGGCTAAAAACACATGATCTTTTGAAAGTTAGAGATCAAAACAGGGAGAGACAAAAGTTTGAGTACTAAATAGGGTTTAAACCAAAAATATGCTAAAAATATATATTTAGTAAACTCTATGGTGTTCAATAATACCATAGAACTTTTGTTTTGTCTCTAACAATATGTTTGCCATGACTTTTGGTTCAATGAAAATTAAAGTGTTTCAAACTAGTTAAAACCATTTACATGATCAAAACTCTAAGGTAGATCAAATAGTGATTTGTTATAGTTATAAGAAAATATGAAATGTTTGTCAATGTCATAATCATTAAAAAAACAAAAATAATAAAATATGATTTATTTAAAACTTAGCAATGTTTTTTAAAATGTCATTCTATCTTTATCCTTGTAAGCAAAAAAAAAAATCAATTAATTAAATTATAGATATCATCTCAAATAACATATTTTAGATATGTATTTTTATTTATGTTACTACTTTTATTATTTACTTAAATAGCAGTGTACTAATTTATCAAACTAGTTCAATATTTTAGTAAACTATATGCTATTTTGATGACATAGTGTAAACTAATTTAGTACATGAAATTTTAAATACTAAAAACTCATTTATATGACAATTATTCAACCTAAAATAAATATTAAAATAAATAATTTACTAATTTGTTGAACTAATTCAATAATTGAGTGAACTAGAGGATAAGTTATGTTATCTTAATTAAGTATAATTTTTTTTTGGTTATTTGAGTAATTCCAAAAAATTAATTCAAATTTTATTTCATCTAATAATATGAATGATGAGAGGTACTAGTCTAGCTATTTATTGTACATTAAAACGTATATTGATGGAAGATAATTCTTTTGCTGCATGTACGATATTTCCTTATTTATTTATTTATTTATTTTCTTCTTTTTAGCAAAAAAAATCCCTTTTTGAAATAAATGAAGATAACTCGTTTGGTTGTATCAAGAGGGTAGAATGTGATTTTTACATATAACTGCCTGTTATTGGCGAATATCTATTTCAGATATTTCATATAGAAATATGTTAGCAGAATTCCTACGGCACAAGTTAAGAAAATATTATAATTGTTAAACTTTCACACTTATTCTGTAATTTTTATACTTTAAAATATATTATTTCATCTTTTAACTTTCACATAAACTCATTTTGAATTTTACTATTAATTTTTTTTTTAGCTCAACTCCACACACGTGTAACTTAAAACATCTGAGAAAATTATGAGTTTTTATGTAAAATATAAGGATAAAAAAAATTATAGAATCCAGAAACAAAAATAGAATTTAAAAACACCATTTGTTTTGTGTGTGAAATTGAGGTTTCATGGGCTTCTGGAGTTCGATGAAGCAAAAAGGAGTTGCCGGAAGCGGCTGGCCGGACATAACCAGCGACGACGGAAAAGCTCATCTGATAATCATGGCGAAAGCTCAATCTAATAGTAGTATGGAATGTGGGATCACAAGGTCATCAGTCCTTCCCCAGGTATATTTTCGTCTGTCAAAGAGACGTGAATATGCTTTTTATGATGCCTTACCATATTTTCTAGCTCTCTATCTTCTGTCAATTGTTAATGTACAAGATCAGTTGCTTTTGTAAGGAAAAGATCCTAAGTTAGCATCGACAATATTTTGATTAATATTAATCATCTATGATTAGTTTATTTCGGATGCCTAATCATGAATCCAAAATGATGGGTTATACCTGTAATTGTTTAACTATTCTCTTTGTTGGATTGGCATACATCCCAATTCTTTATTATTGTATCTACTGATTGAAGCAGAACGTGTCAAAATTCATAAAGATAATTACTTTCAAATGAAAATGAAAAGATAAAAGATAATAATAATAGCTTGAAGACCCAGAAAATATTAGAAAAGGGATCTAAACTTGAGTTTTGGTTCAAAGGGATAACTCCAATGTCTAGATTTGTTCATTGACGAGTTTACCTCTCATCCGGATTCGATGGCAGAGATGAGCAAGTTCTCCAATTGTGGTAATACATCTGATGAAGAGAGCAGAATGGTGTGACACGGCGAGTTCTCCAGGGATGGAAAATCGGGATGTCCCGCAGAGGAGCAGCTTTAGATGGTATTCATAAAGATTTCCAGGTAGTACGACAGATCAGACTGGAGCAACAAGCTCATTCTGAACTTACAATCAAATTTTATGATTCTCCCTTGATAAAAAAAAAATTCATAGAGTGAAGGGATCCTAAATAGATGTGATCCCAACACTTATCACCTCTTGGTTAGTCTAATCATTCTTTTAAGGAACCAAGAAAGAATAAAGCCTATAACAATGGCAAGACCACAGAAATTGCCAATAGGGCAAGAAACAAGAAGAAATTTGAAGCCTCGTTTCATGAATAAAAAATTATTGCCTCAATCTCGCTCTATACCTAGAACTTTCATCGCTAGCTCCCAGCAGACAATTGCTGCTGCATTGGCAGGAAATGCACGAAGTATGGTAGGACCTAATCCGGTATAGCATCCTCTGATTCCAGCTTTTTGATATATCTAAAAGAAACATTCATTTCAGCATCTTCTTTATAAAGTTTGTGAAGAAGAAATGTAGGGGAGTAGAAATAACAGCAAATCAGAAATTGTCAAGAAAAGTGAAATGAAGCACTCTTGAACACCTTACCGAGCTCAAAATAAGAAATGGATTTCTAGATGCGCTTTTATCTGAAGAAGTCTGTATTATAGTCTTTGCAACATCAAGGGGCAAAACAACTGACCAGAACTGGGTGAATTTGTAAAGTTAGAAGCACTAGTCAACTATATACCAAAGAGATATTGACGTCTTTTTATAGACTAAATATGACAACAGTGCAAATATAACAATCAATTTGGAAACAAAAATGAAATATTCAGAAACTTACAGCCACCCCACCAAGGCCACCAGTAACAATCCCGATTCCCATGTCCATTAAGTTGCCATGGCCATACGAAGCAGTATTTAGTCGTGAATGCATGTAATAGCGAACATTCTCATAAACACTAAAGAATACAGCATTTCCAATTCCTTCCCTAAAAAGTGTTGTAAGACCTCCACGAAAAATACCAGTAACCTGCAAAAATAGGCTGCCATTTGAAAACCAGATAAAATGGCATTTTGCTAAGTAGAGGATTGTCTCACCCCTTCTGTTTTTATGGTTTTAACGGCACAGTCAATTGGACCACTGTATCTACTGGACATTGGAACCAGAGAGTCAGTGCCTTGAATTTGCATCCTACACTGGAATAGCTCAATGTCATGAGCCTAACATGGGGAACAGAACAAAGAATCTGGTAAAAGGTGAAACACTCACAGCATAACTTCCTTACCTTCACTAATTCAGAGGGACATAATATAAAGCTGATAATAGCTCCAGCATAAACTGCAGAAGGAATTATGATTTTTGGCTGTGGCCTGCCACCTTGGTCACCTCCCTTCACAAACATAAACAAAAGATCGCAAAGGTCATACCGCAATTATGCAATACTGATCAACAATGTTTACTATGGATCATTGAACTGAAAAGGTATAGAGTCTGTGGCAATTGAGCATGCCTGCAAATTGAGCCAAAAAGCCTAAGCAAAAGCAAAGCTTCAATTTCTTCAGTACAGACCTGCAACGATTGTTTTGTCCGGGAATAAATTCCAAAAAGAAGGGAACTCTCAAAAGATACCCCAATAAATGATGATGTTGCCCCACGGTAAAGTCCTCTCACCTGCCATAATCGACCATTTCTCAGTTCTGCGAAATATAAATCTTCTAGAAATGAAAGAACGGAGAGGCAAGGTTAAATCAAAGATTTTCCATGGCATTATCACCAAGACATTGATCTTCATACAAAAAAGAAAGGTCGCTGAGAGCAAACTTAAGCTCTATGCGAAGCATTTAATGAGTAGCTAATAGGATACCAGTTTCTTTTCCAATATAACCAGGTATACTTCAGATCAGCAATTAAGACAATAAGCCAATAATTTATTGGGGCTTTGCAAATGCAGCATTTTTAGAAAGTATTTGTAAATATACCAGATTTTTAAGTGTATCACAATCAGTGATACTATAAATCAATAGTCATTGGATGAAGTGATCACGATCACAGTCAATGGTCATTAAAATACAGGCAATCACTGATTGACACAACGCACAGTAAGTTGAGGAACCTTACTCCTTCAGTCTTGAGTATCCTAGCACTACAATGCAAACCGCCTCGATACGTAATCCCACGAGACTCCGTGTTATGCTTTTGAAGCTTTACCTGATTCAAAAAAAAAAACAAAGATATAACTCATCAAAGTTGAAATTAAACATCATTAGAGAACATATCAGCTTAATTCCACCCATAAACAATCATATGAAGATAAACAAGTTTGAATGTACTCCAGCATCCGGATCGTAACACAAACAATTAAAACATAATATAATGTAATTACTCCATCTTCTTGACAAAAAACCAATCAAAATTCTGAGCTTCTATCTCAATTATCACCTAAATTTTCAAATCCCCCAAACTAATCAAACACTTAAAAAGCAGAAAACTTTATCCAAACCCGGAAATTAAAGTAAAGGGTAGATTCAGATTTACCTTAACCGTGTCGAAAGGGTGGCCGGTGATGACGGTGGCAACGCCGGCGATTAAACCGGCGACGTAATCTTTGTAACTAGAATTCTGCTCCATGAAATTGTTAGTGTTAGTGTAAAGAGTGTTAATGAAAAGAAGAGAGTAAAATTGAGTTTTCCATCAATCTATATTGGTATTGATTGAAGGTTTGGTTTTGGGAACTTTATAGCTGCAGCTGAAGGTGGCTGCATATTCTCCTGATTCTGGATCCCTTACCAAACCTCTACTTTTTTTTTCTTTTTTTGGGGGGTTAAATTATAAACTTTTGACGGATGTCTGGTTTATTTATTAATTAATCTTAGGGCAATGCAAGTTGCCACGTGATCTTTCAGTTTTGGTGGAATTATTTTCTTCTTGTGGTAAAATTTAGGGCAAAACGGAAATGAGACTTGTGTAGTTTTGGTCAAATGTAAGGCTATCTTTGACATGATGTAATTGGTGCGACGGAACAGGGGCCCTAAATCTAGTATGAGTTATCATAGTATTAAATATATACAAATGAGAAATTATGGTTTAAGTAATTTGTAGTACGTTGGTTTGCGTGATTCCATTTATATATTCAAACCTTCATGTCGAGTTCAAGTTCATTTGATGGTATAAAATTTATTTTATTATATTTTTTATTGTTATTTTTAGAATTTAAAAATATATAATTTTAAATATGATTAAAAAATTTACCTTTCATTTTATCTATGTAAAACTATTCATGTGTAAATTTAATGAGTTAATTTTAGGGGAAATTTCATTGGGTAGCAGAATTTTTAGCAATATTTATAAATATAACATTTTTAAAAAGTATTTGCAAATATAGCAGATTTTTAAAAAACCTCATTCATGTGATCAGAGATATAGTGATAACTTATAAAATAATCACTGATATCAGGATATCAGTAAATTAGTGATTACTAATCAGTGATTAATTATGAAGATATAACTGATTACTAGTGGCAATTTTGTAATATTTTAGGTGCGAATTTAATTTTTCTGCTATTTTTACAAATATGTTTTTTTACGGCTATTTTTATAAATATTGGACCTATTTTTTCTATTTTCGCAAGAGGCCCTAATTTTAGAGTATAAATCATGATTTTTTTCTTTACAATTTTTCATTTATTATAGTACTATATTTTATTATCAATATGAATTGAATGTTGTTAAATTAAATCGATAAAAAAATATTTATTTTTTTCTAAAATCTTTTATTATATATTTTTTTGTTATTAAGTTTTAATCAAAGCATTTTTTGTATGTGATTTTTTAATATTAAGGATTATGATAAATGTCCCAAAATTGTATATCGCGCTGGGCTCTTATATTTTTAAGACTGACCTTGGTCAAATGTAAACACATTTTTTTTTGTTAGAAAATAAACATGTATCCCTTTATAATTCTAAAATTATGTAATATCCCCTACTAACACCGTTAACTTTTTTTAGTCATAAATGACATTTCAAAAATTGATGTTTTAAAAAAAAGTGTTTTTTTTCCCTTCCGATATTACATCAAAGATTTAAATACTATATTGGCCTATATAGTTTGGCTTTTGTTCCATTTGGATCCCTATAATTTAAAAAAATTTCAAATTGGTTCATATGGTTTAATAAAAACTTACATGTTGTTAATAGATTTGAGTCTTTAACAGAAAAATTATGTGACTCGTTAGATGATGATGTGATGTACAGATGACAAACATATGAGAATGTTTAGCTATTATTTATATTTACTTGATGTCTAACTAATTGAATTATGCTAAATTGGTTAAAAACTGTGTTTCTATTGCATGGCTTAACCTATTTGTCAATGCCATCAAGTTGAAGTCTCTCTTTTAAAAAAGTACGTGGGTGTAGTAAGCAATTTGGACGGTAGGAAAGGAAATTCCCCATTGAACAAAACGTGCCATAACGAAAATACGAAACTACCCCTTCTCTGAACACTTGTCGATCAATTTTGTATGGTATATACTCCAATAGTTTTCATCCGTAACCGTAAGTACATCAGTATACAGTATTGTATAACAATCTATTTGATATTTCGTCAAAAAAAAATAGCAATTTTTAATTATGAATTTAAAAAATAATATTTTTTTTAATATTTATTAAATAAAAAATTAATTCACAATACAATTTTAAGAAATCTTAAAAACTAACAAAATTTATAAAATTATTGATTTTATATCAAGAAGAAATATAAAATTCAATATTTTGTAATACAAAAGAACAAATTATTTACATTAATTCATCAATTTAATTAGGGAAAAAAACTATTTCCAAATACGTAAAATAATCAAATTTGTATTATTTTACAATTAATATAAGAAAAAGTATTATTGACTATACTTTCTAATAAGAAGCACAAAGTGTATCTTATATGCCCAACAAAAAAATATGATGATACAATGTTACATCTTATAATTCTAAGCGACTAAGCGTCGAGATTCAAACTCCACTCTCATCAAAATTTCTTGTCGAAGGAGGAAAAAAAAATAAAACATTTCTAGAAAATGTAAAATAGTATAAAAAAAAGAGATAAAATTGGTCCTTTGTATCAATTCCATTTATATTTTCTTAAAAGTTTCATTCTAATAAAATATTTATATTTTACCCTTTGTTTTATAAATTTGTTTTGTATTTTTAAAATTTCAATTTTAATCTTATATTTTAGTTAAATATATCTATTAGTAAATGATGTTATTTTTAATTGAAATTTGACGATAATAGTTTTTCTAACAATTATCGTTATAAAATATAAAATATTCGAAAATTATCGAGTTCTGTCATTATTTCATTAAAACTAAGATAAAATTTAGCTTACATTTTATACGAACTATCTATGAATATTTAAATAAAAAAATAAAAAATATATATATAAAATAAAAATGAACAGAAACATCAAATTGAAATATATGATAGATTAGAAAAACAAAATGTAAATTAATTAAATTTAACCTATAAAAAGAATGTTAGTTTACTTTGGAAGCCAAAGACAGTGTAAAAGAAGACCAATTGGATACGAAGAAAATTCGACAATCACATGGCCGGACTCTCTCTCTCTCGGAATTTCAGACCACCTCCGTCGCCGTCGTGTTTCCGACAGTAATCCTACGACAACTTCTCCTTCTCCACCACCTCAATTCGGAAAACCCATATATAAAATAACCTTCTTTTTCTGTTAAAATTCTTCTTCAAAGAAAAACAATGCCAGCACAAAAGCGAGCTCAAGACTCATCTGAGGATGATCCTCTCAAACGCGACCATGGATTCTCTAATGTTCACCTTGAAGATGGAGAAGAAGAGGGTCAGTTTTGTTTTTTGCTCATTATTCTGTTTTCTTAACGAACCCGCATAGCAAGTTTTGGTTTTTTTTATTCTTCTTCTTTGCATTACTTGTTTTTCATTTGAATTATATAAGTTTGTGATTTACTCTTCATGGGTTTGCTGCTTTATTTCGTTTCTTCTTCAGAATCAGATCAAAACCCATCATCCAGTAATGGAGAAAAGGATGAGTACGTTCTCTATTCGCGGCTTTCTTCTTAGTTTTAATTTCCTATTTTTTCGATTGATTCTTACGTTATTTCCCATCATGTAATTCCCTAATGCTTAAAGAATTGGATTTGAGTCTTCGATCTGCTTTTGTTTTGCTTCATCAATATGTCTTTTTACTGCAGCTTCCATTCATTTTCCTTCATGGATTTTTCTCTATTTAGTAGCAGCTAAGGGAATTTTCATTCAGTTTTGTTTCTATATTTGCATTGGCAATAATATCATGCAACTAGCAAATATCAAATGATGTATTTTGTTTTGTATTTGATTTATTTCAGTCATATAACTTATAAATGCTGTTTTCTTTTCCTTATTGGTGCAGATTTATCGCTGTAAAACTATCGGATGTACGCAAAGAAGTTCAATGTCCAATTTGCTTAGGTATAGACTCTCTGGTTTATATCAATTCTTAAGTATTTGTACATATAATTCCTGATAAAAACCGATTTTCGAGCTGATTAAGTATTGCATTTCTATCCTGGTTAGATGTTTTAGCTAGAGGTAGATTTAATAAGAAAAATATTAAAGCTTTTTGTTATGTTACTATGTGTTTTTTCTGTTAAAATTAGTTCAGTCTTCTGTGATCGGTTTCAAGGTGGAAGGTTAATACAAGCACTCTTAGTCCAGGTAGAATACTCTGGTAGAGTTCTGAGTGTATTAACTCGGCATGTATAATATTAGTAATAAAAAAAAGGCGATCGAGCACTTCAGTGCCTGAGAACCTTTACATGGGGCTGATTGCTCAAATCCTGCTTCATAATTTATCTAGTAATAAGGCCATTTCCCCCATAACATTTTTCACTTCACTGGTTAAACATACTGAAATTGAAGTAAGTGCATATCAGTTTTATATCATATCATGAATTTTGTACTTGGATACAATTTTATGAAGATCCCTCCTTATTAATGGCAAAAAATTTCTTAGAATTAATGAATTATTAAGGAGCGTTTGGAATTGAATGAAGATAAAACTGTTTTCCTGCCACGTTGATGAATTTGAACTTATGCTTGGTGCATTCGTGTGTTGACAAACATACCTCAGATTCATCTTTTCTTGTTACTATCTTGCTACCTTCATTATGTTACCTGTGTTTTTTTAAAGTGAGATTTTTTGTACAGATGTAATTTTACATTACTTGTTGCTAGGATTTTGATGAATTTCTATTGTCAAAGCTGTGTAGCAGATAGTGTTGTTGATGGGCATAAAAATTCACAAAAAATTACACTTAATTTATGCATTTTATTCAATCAATTAGTCATTGTGTGCAAAAGTGAAAAACTCAGCCTATCAACCATAATAATGGCTTTTTCATATCAAAATTTTCCATTCATGTAAGAAGTGAACTGTGCAGACCTTTTCAATTTGCAAATTGAGCCGATTCAAAATGTAGTTTCTGGATTGGAGGAGCCTATTGAGTAAAAGGTTATAGATAATGTGACACTTTGATAGGATTGCATAATAGGATTTCTTTGGTTATGCAGGGATCATTCGGAAAACAAGAACGGTAATGGAGTGCCTGCATCGCTTCTGCAGAGAATGCATTGACAAATCTATGCGTCTCGGGTATGCGTATGCACTTACCTGTTTTCAATTGGCGCACACAATGTTAAGCCAAAAAAAGAGAGAGTATTTCAGTGACTAACTTGTGATAGAAGTTTTCATTCATCAAGTAATCTCATAATTAACATTTTTCCAGCAACAATGAATGCCCTGCCTGCCGCACCCATTGTGCCAGTCGGCGATCACTGAGAGATGATCCAAATTATGATTCATTAATAGCTGCTTTATATCCAGATATTGAGAAGTACGAGGAAGACGTATGGTTTTCCTGATTTATCACTTCTCAGCTTGGGGTTTGTATTTTTTGTTTTGTCAACTGAAGCACTTTATTTATTACCTTCCTGTAGGAGTCAGCTTTTCGAGAAGAAGAGAGACTCCGCAATAAGCAGGTGAGATGAAATCTTTCAAGTGTATAGTATAGTATCATAAGATGGAGATTGCTTTTCTTACCTGAATCAGTTATATGAGCAGCAGAAGAATCTATCATAAACTCTGGAAATTTAAGGGAAATTATTAAAAAAATCACGAAGTGCAAAAACGTGGTTATTTCGGGGGGGAAGTAGCTAACTTGTTCATAAATTTTCAACAAAAATGGTGCATTGAGTAAGCAATGACAGGGGTATCTTACACTTTCTTGCTTGTGACTCTTTCTGTTCCATTTGGTCATTTAAATCACTTCATGTGCTACTTTCTCCCATCTAATTTTGAGCTGAAGATAGCATGTGCTTTTGTGGATCTCTGTCTGTACTGTAACTGCCTCTCGTGTGAAATCATCATGTTCAAATTAAACTATGCATCTTTCCTTTTGTCCCTATTTCATTGCTTCAATATATTGTTCTTTAATTTACCTTGACAGATTCAAGCTTCCATTGCTCAGACCTTTCGTCGACAATCCGAAGCTCTTACTAAGAAACGGCCTCCTTCTCTAAGGAGGTTGCGGGGAAACTATAGGAGCTCTCATTTAAGGGGTAAAAGGAGCTACAGACACGATGCTGAACTACCAGTATCTGATGACAATGATGATGCCATTGCAGAAGATGGAGGCAAAGATTCTTCTTCTGATGAACAGATGGAGCGGAAACCAAAAGGAGTCAGGACACAAGGATCTGCTAAGTTTTCCCAACCTTCTTCTGTAGCAGCTTGTTTGGATGGAGTTGGTGAAGAAAACAATTCAGAAGTAAATAGAGAACCCATGGGTGCGTCTGCCAGGCTTGTGGGCAGCTCAGAAAGGCTTGTCTGGGGCAAAGGCGGTATACGCAGTCATGCAAGACATGGTGGTATGAGTGGTGGCAGCAGTAAAAATGTCAAGAAAAACCGCCTCTCAGCATTGGTCGATTATCTTCGGAACTCCGACAACAATGCTGAGGAGGTAAATTTTCATTCTCATGGGCCAATTTATTTCATGTTTTTCATGACAAAGTTGTATAGGCATGGGGTTGTTGATTTTTAAATGACAACAATTATTTGTTGATTTCAGCGTGAAGTCCATCTACAGTTACTTCCATATGATCAGCAAATACTTCCCAGTTTGCAGCTACCTTATCTTTGCTGCCGTCCAACCTTGTCAGTCCGACATCTTTGTCAGGTAATTAGTTTCTTCTTAAAGTTTCTTCTTGCCTAAAATTCCCCTCATAAAATCAATCTCTCTCTATTTCTGGACACAGTATGTTGCTCGTCAGACCGGATTTCTAGCCGATGAAATAGATATGTTCTTGATACAAGAATCATCACCCCCCAAAATCAAGCCTTCAACCTCAACCGATGTTTTAATGTCAGAATCCATAATTCCACATCCCACCGAAGATAAATTTCGAGTTTTGAGAGAACAACAAACCTTGGCAGAACTCAAAACCCAATGCTCAACTCGTGGCCAACTGGTAAACTTTATCATATAGTTTTGCATTCACATTGATTCCTCAGTACATCATAATCGTAAGTTCACTATTTTAATTATTTTTCACCATTTGTACAGCTTCTGGCATATCAGAAGAAATCTCATAACTTACAGCAGGACGGATCATGAGGACAACTGCAAAACAAGAAGTAACCACGGCTGTCCTGATCGAGTTAAGGAAATTGTATGCGAAGTTTATAACTATACATTCTAATGTAGGTCTTAATCTTATGCATTTCATCAAGTCGAAATTTATCACAGAGGAAAGAGGCGGATCTGGAGATTGAAGATGTTCTTCAATAGTGAGTCACTGGTTATCATTGTCTATACATATTGCTTTGCTTAAACCGTTCAAATATTTTCTTTTTAACAGTCGATATTCCATTTCCTCTCTGGTTTACAGCTATACATGGAAATTTACAACGAATTCTCTGTAATGGGATTTTATTTAATCTGAAAACTGTTGGAATTGTTGTGACATTCTGTACAATAAACTTGAAAAACTCGAACTGCGACTTTTTCAACTGATTTTTTTAAAGATCTATAGTGACAACATAGATTGAATTCTTCTAGCTGTGTTTTTCAATATACTGAGTTTCTTACATGTTTTTATAAGAATTTCACACATAAAATTTGAGTTATTTTTACAGTATTTACAGTTATTTTCTTGCTTCAGAAAATTAAAATACAATGTTTTAATTGAAAAATCATTATTAGCATAATTCACGGCATATGGCAAACTAATTACAAGGAGATCATGGTTAACTCACTTTAAAGCTTGCTTTTATTGGACATTATAATATAAATTGGTACTAAATTATAAAAGATAAATTGCAGTCTTAGCCAGGGTAACACGTGGCAAACACCGTGAATTTTATTTACAGCCTTCAGTCACCACTTAACGATGTTCACTCTTGGTATCTCCACTGTAAAGCCTATAATCATATAAAGCCAATTAAATACGAAAAGAAATTCAGTTATATTAACTATCCGTTTGAGATAACTATTGAAAATATTTAAAACTCTTTTTGAATAAAGAGAGTGTTTTCGATAACTATTAAAAATGATATCTCAAACCGATCCTAACTCTAAAAGCTACGTAGTTAAGTATGTTAATCATTAATCTATTACCAGTCATAAACAGTGGGAGAGTTGGCATGAGGTTTGTCAAAAACATCAGCACCGATGGACTTGGTAGCCAGATTGCTACCTGGGTTGAACACACTCCTCCACACATTGTCCTTTGACGATGCTGGAGACGACGGTGTCCCAGGGCTTGCCGGCATCGACATCGATCTCTCGAATTTTCTTCCTTCTCGACCACCTTCCATATCTTTTAAGTGCATTGAACAGTGCTGGAGTTTAGGAACAAACATGAAGGTATTTAAGTGAATTGTGAGAAATAATAAGATACCTGTCATATCGTTGGTGATTTTCCTTAGTCTTCCAAGGCCACGCTCAGGCTGAGGACCAGCCAAAACATCATCCCATAGCTTTCCAAGCATTGTTTCAGATTTTTCTCTCAAAAGTAAATTAATTTTCAAGTGTTTTAGCATCTTTCTTTGTTTAAGCTTAAATTTTATAGATTAAAAAAAAACAGAGAGGATGAAGGATGAAGACTAGGGAATTGATTCATAGGATTGTCCTATTCCTTAGGGGGAAGTTAATATTGAATTAATCCACATGTGATCTATCTCTCTAAATGGGCCAAATATCAAAACATGTAATCATTATATTAAAAAGGGATGAGAATATCAGTTGGTTTGTCACACCAACAAAATTGCTGTTTTTCCTTTTGATCAATGTTGACATATTTACACGTTAAAAAACTCATCTAACTTTTGGCATCTTATTATTATGTTCAAAGATATCGTTGAGATATATGATAAAATTAATCTTAACTTATCGATTTAAACTTTTAGGTCTATTGATGATTATACTGATATAAGTCGTCGGGCGTCGGCTTTATTGCAGTCCAAGTGCATGTAATTTTCTGTATTTATTATGTGATTTTAAGATACCAACTCAGCTTTGGTTTGTTCACCTCTGCTTCCAATGATCGATCACTATACATTTTTTTTTAATTACATCAATATATACATTGTTGCCGTCAACTTGTAATTGACATTATTTTTATTTATGATATAATATAATTAAAAAGTGAAGAGTCTTTCTATTGGTACGACCAAATCTCATATCAATTAGAGAGATTATTAAATTTATGAATAAAAATAACATTCTTTTGATATAAAATTTATCGGTAAAATCAAGATTAAATCCAAACGGACTTAATCTTAAAAGGGGATGTTGAATATATCATAGGACCTCGAATTTCATTGATTAATCTATCAGTTTGTTTTTCCAACCTTGAATATCAAGGAACCCATTATTGGAACTTAATTTCTCATAATATCATTATTGGAATCAATTAATGATAGCTCAACATTTTATCCCTTGCACAAAGTAAAGTAAAAATATAATGCTTTTTTTAATTAAATCAACAACTTAATAATAAGGTTTAGGGATAATTGCAAATTAACACCTCTATGATTTGTCTAAATTGTAAATCGCACCCTATAATTTAAAAATGATTGTAAATACTCCTGTGGTTTGCCTAAATTGTAAAATACACCCCTCTGTATGTTAGTTTATTGAAGTTTTCAGACACAAACTTATTACATATGTCACGTGTTCCAATTTCATTCAAATAATAAAAAAGATTTAATAGATGGTGTGAATTTTAGATTTTTACACTTTTTTTTAATGACAATTTTCTATAAATTGCAGTCATTTATTCAAAAAAATCTAATTATTTAAATGGAATCTAACACGTAACACCCGTAAAGCACATATTTAAAATCTTGATAAACAAACCGAAAGAAATGTGCATTTTACAATTTACCAAACCACAACAAGGGTAATTTATAACTTATAAGCATTTTTATACCAGAAGCAAGGAGTTAAAAGTCGATGTCGATGGAAATATCGAGCTTCAAATTTACGGATATATCGATGGAAATATCGATGTCAACGGATATTTGAATAAATATGTTAGTCTTTCAAGTGGGTGTGTATGGAGAGAAGAGAGAGACAAAGACATACTTCCACTTCTTCAAAAACAAATTCTCTTTCTCTCTCTTCTAAATCCATATATAAAAGGAGAGAGATGAAATGAAGCAATGAAAAAACCAATTAAAAAAGCTCAGCTCTCAGACAATGGGAATCCACTCAAACAACAAGCTCGCAGTCGCAGTCGCAGTTTCAGGCCAATACAGCAGCAGCAGTAATAGTTCATTATTCTCTCTTTCCTTCGCCGATTACTTATCTTCTAAAGAACATCATCCTCATCCTCATCCTCATCCGACCATTAAAAAACATGACAATAAACAAGACCAAGGTTTTGAGTTCTGCGTTCCGACCAATGATGATGGCAAGGCTACTAGGCCAAAACAAACCCAAGTAGCCTCTGATCTTAATAGCAATGGCAACGGCAAGAGATCGCCATCGTTGATTGTAAGAAACAACAGTATAAGAAGTGGCGGCCGCCGTGTCAGGGACAGAGACCTTTACGATGAAGATGAGTCAAGATGGAGCTTTTTTCGATCTTTCGTGTCTCCATGCAGGGAGTGTCGAGTTACCAAACCAAACGTTATTCAACCACGTGCTCTTCAAAGGGCCTCCCTGACCTCCTGATCAAACTTTGATATTCCATTCCATTTTGGTTGAGAGTTATTCATTCATTTTTAATTATATCATAATCCAATTTAATTTATATATTTTTTGTTTATATTACCCCAGATTTATTTATAGATAAGAATATGTTTTATTTAATTACGAGTATATTACAAAATTTTATCTGCATTTTTTGTTTTTTTGGTAAATGAGACGCTTTTCATTGAAAACAAGAAACCAAAACGAAAAAGAGAAAATAAATAGAGCTTACAAAAAAGACCTTCAATTCTCATAGACGAGGGAGAGAGGATAATTACAAAAAAAAACCTTTGAAAGAGAGACCAATACGCGCCGTTGGGAATAGCATTATCGAGAACTTCATTAACCGACATCTTTTTACCATAAAAGATCATATGATTCTCTCCATCCAAATAAATCTCTAAAAATATTAATCCATAAAGGTTTAGCCTTTTTCTTGAAGGGGTGTTCACATTTTGCTTTGTATCTTTGTGTAGAACTATAGGGTAACCGTACAGATTTAGCACCTTCATCCAGCAATCCCGACAAAACAAACACCCAAAAAGCAAATGGTCTTATTCTCCTCATTGTTTCCTGCAAAGAACACATCGACTCGGAAAGAGGTTGATATTAGGCCATTTCCTTTGCAGCCTCACCATTATGACAAAGTATCCACATATGAAGCTAGCTTGATCTTTTTAGGCGCTTTTTCCTTCCACATCACTTCCACTACCTCTTTACTAAGAGAAGGCTCATTTGGAGACAAGAGACGAGAATAAGGATTTCATCGAAAAAATACCCTCAGAATTCAGAATCCACCTTCTTCTATCCTCTCAATCTTGGATACGCAAATGGCCAATAGAAGGGAGCAAATTATCACACTCCTTTATCTCCTCCCCAATCAAACGTCTAGCAGTTTTAATCATCCAACAATCCTCACTAATTAAAGTTGTCCCAAAACTCATAAACTAACAAAAATTTTATTGTAGACAAGCTAAAGATTGTAGGGGAAAGTTTCTTTTAAAGGCTTTTAACCAACCCGATTATCATTCCAAAAATTAAGAAATACGATTACCTTTACCCAAGATGCACTCCGAATGGCTTTCCACAAAGGATCTAAGTTTAGCGATCTTCCTCCACGGGCTCTTGGAGCTTCCACCTTTGAGAATTTTAGTAAAACGAGTATTTCTGATGTGGAGCATGGTAGGTTAATTAGTATAAGGTTATTTATGAGTTATTACTTTACTTTGATGTAATTAATTAGTATTAGTTCTAGTTACTTTAGTTAAGTTTAGGGATTTTATTGTAAGGCTATATATAGCCATCTTAGGGTTTCATCTTAGATGAAATCTTATCTTTTATCATATTGAATCAAATAGAGAGAGTTTTCTTCTTTTTAGGATTTTAACCCTTAGTTCTTGGGATGGATTTCTCATTCAAGCATGGATTTTTTAAATTTTTACTTTGTTTTGTGGATTTTTATTGCCTGAGATCTCTCTTTGCTGGATTTGAGGATTTTAGTTTGTTTGGATATGGAGTTCATCGGGGACTTCATGGAAGTCAAGAAGATGAGAAGAATGGAAGGGGAAGAGAGAGGAAGTAGAGAGAGTAAGAGAGGAGAGATGACTAATTAAAAAAACAATAATAAGTAAAATATATTAAATTATGTCACTTCAGCAATAAAATATGTAAAATAATTATATTAATGCCACATCACCATTCTGTTAACTATTTAACGGAATTTTGACAGTAAGGACCAAATGGTAAACAAAATGAAAACCCAAGGGTAAAAATGTCGGTTTTGAAAACTCAGGGACCAAATTATCAATTAACGTAAAACATGTCTTTTTCCCTAAAATTTAATAGCAAAACCTAAATAGAAAATTAATAAACTAAGTTCAAGAATCAAAATGGGAAATATTTCAAAATATTAAAGACTAAAATAAAAATAAAATGTTGAAATTTTATATGGACTAAGAAGTATGATCTAAAACCTACTATCAATTACTAAAGAAGTCCTTTCTATCAATCTAGTTGTTAAATGGTCAATGTTGTTTGTGAAAGAAGGGGTATATAAATTGTTATAAATGAAATGGAGGAAAGATGACACCATTCTATTTATACCTTTCATTTTCATCTCAAATGAATGACATAGAAAATAAAAAGTATAGGGGATAACCTAATCTTTTTATGAGACAATTATTGTTTCGTTCATTTGCAATAAATTAATTATCGAATAAGTCTGCCATAATGTGGCCTTCCTCTTATAATATTTGGATTTATGATTTTAATAAGAGAGAGGATATTTATCTAATTCAATAGTTATAAATGAGAGAGTCAACTGTGACAGTTACATTAAATAATTTCTTATCTTACCAACTTTATGTCAAATTAAATCCATCAATCTATGTCCAACCTACTTGTCCCCCTCTCATTGGTTGCCATATTTTTACTTATTGACTATGATATTGTCAATATTTTTTATCAACTTGAGTCAAAGTGTTATATAGTCATTAATAATTGTTATAACCCTTTTCTTCTCTTCTTCTATGAAACTTTTTTCTTCTCTGCATGAAACATTTTCTTCTCTTCTTCCATGAAACCATTTTCTTATCTTCTCAATACTATCTCTTCTATCTCCCTCACTCAAGACGGAGGTTGGTGATGGAAAACCTTTATTCTCTCGATTTGGGTATGTATGACTTTGGGTTTTTAGGATTTTTCATTTGTATTTTTATCAATCTCAAAACCTCAACACCCTCTCTACATAACCAAGTAATGTTCAAGCTTTTGATTCTTATAAATAAAATAAAAATAAAAAATCGGGTTGTCCCGAATTTTGCCTCGAATTATGAGATTATTCCCCGAATTTTGAGTTTCTTCCTCGAATTCTTTAAATAAATAAAAAAAACCCTGGTTGCCCCGAATTATGAGTTTCTTCCCCGAATTAAAAAAAAAATCTGACAACCTAGTTAAAAAAAAAACTCAACTCTCTGCCTTATAAGACAAAAAGAGGAAAAAAATAAAGGGGTTGTCCTAAAATTTGGCGACTCTCTGCCGTATAAGACAAAAAGAGGAAAAAAATAAAGGGGTTGTCCTAAAATTTGGTGCACCGAATTTTAAGGCATAGAGACTTTATTTTTTTTCTTCTCTCTTTCTTTCCTAATATGTATAAATAAATCTTTTCGGGGGGGGGGGGGGGGACTCAAAATTCGGGGTAAAATTCGTGGAAAAATCTCATAATTCGGGGAAAGGGGAAACCCTTTTTAAAACTAAAACCGAGGAAGAAACTCAAAATTCGGGGCAAAAACTCAAAATTCGGGGCAACCCGGATTTTTTTTTTTTTTTTTTATAAGAATGAAAAGCTTGAAGATTACTTGGTTATGTGAAGAGAGTGTTGAGGTAAAGAGTGGAAAGGGTGTTGAGGTTTTGGGATTGATAAAAAATACAAATGAAAAATCTTACAAACCCAACGTCACACATACCCAAATCAAGAGAATAAAGGTTTTCCACCACCAACCGTAGCTCTCTATCGCCGCCGTGAGTGGGGGAAATAGAAGAGATAGTAGTAAAGAAAATGGTTTCATGGAAGAAAAGAAGAAAAATGTTTCATGGAAGAAAGAATAAAAAGGTTTTCTAGATATTCCACACTAAAATGCATAAGGTCAAAAAAGTTTAAAATAACAATGGAGATAAACCTTAATTGACAATTTTGGAAGTCAGTTAAGCCAAATTCCCCTTTGATATGTAGGAATTGAGAAATGACACGCGAGAAACTTTCATAATATTATTAGGCATAAGATTCGTCCTAGATTATTATTATAAAAAAACAATCATCTTGTCTTTTTATATTTTTAATATAAAGTTTTTTAATTCAGTACAGAATAATATTGAACAAAATATATTATTATATTTAAATCAATTTATAAAAAAAAAATACAATTATATTCTAGATAATAAATACATAAAAATATAATTCATATTTCACAAATCTCATTCTTTTCTAGGCCTCATCATATGGATAAAACCCGTGGGCCGGCCCAAGCCCAGCCCGGCCTATAAATCAATGGGCTGGATATGGATCATGCATTGAGCCCAAGCCCGGCCCGCGGGCTTTATCCATAGGGCCCCCATCAGGCCCGGCCCGAGGCCCGTTCAAAAATTATTTAAAAAAAAAATATATATATATATATATATATATATATTTTAAAAATTATAAAATATATATAAATATATTTTATATTTGAGAAAAATGCACATGATTTATGCATATAAGTAGGTGGCAACCTAGTTGGGATGTGTTTACATTGCAATGATGCAAATTATTTCTCGAAAAACAATTATGTAAATCTTATTTCTTGGTGAAATCATTATATTTCATCATTATTATTTATTCATTTTAGTTTGTCTCTTTTTAAGTTAAATTAAAAAAAAATATATGTATATAGTCAAATTAAGTTAAAAGAATGATAAATAAATTTAATTTAAAAAGTTTAATTCCATATAAAATAAAGTATAAATAAATAAAAAATTAATAACAAAATAATAAATTAACTTCATCACTTTATAGCTAAATTTAAGTTTAATTAACATATAGGAACAAATATAAATAAATAATTTAATAGTAAAAATTTAAATTAACTTTTTTTTCATCATTTTAAAGTTAAGTTTAAGTTTAAAAAGTTAAAACTAATTTTTTAAAAATACAACTAATAATTTAATGGAAATTTAAATAAATGCATAAAAATTTGAAGCAATTGGCAGCTGCTCGCAAAAGGGGCTACCGTATTTTATCTCATGGGTCCAAGCAGTGTGGTGGCCTGGCGCTTACCTTTTAAGTCAGGCCGGGCCAGCCCAACCCATTTATAGAAGAGCCGCCCAAGCCCATTCATTTAAAAGCCCTGCCATTGATGAGGTTTATTCTTTTCTATTAAATATAATCATTTTACTTTTAAACATCTCATTACTATTACTCTTAACTTAAGCGCCTAAACACACATATAAATGAAGAAATTAAAAACACACATCGAAAGAGGAGAATATTTCGAAATCCTCGAGTTTGATAGATCGAGTTTTACTTGCCCCAAAATATGATTATTTTCTGCTGACAATTTGGCATGTAATGTTGGTCTTTGTTTCTTTTCTATTGCCCTCCAAACGTAAAATATAGAGAAGTTTAATGTTATTTTGATAGAGTAGGAATATAAATTGTTGAAACTTGATAATGCATGAATGTAAATTGTAATTAACTCACTTTTAAATTATGAAGGAAAATTTTAGGATAAAGAATGACGTTGAAGTTTAAAAAGATGTAAGGAACATGCCAATTGGGATAGTGAATTTTCCATTGTTGTAATAAGGGATTAAGATTGAGTTGAGAAGATTAAAATCACTATTCATTATACCACTAAACTTCTTTTATAGATGTTAAAATATTTTCATATTTACTTGAGAGATATTTGTATAACTAAATCTCAACTCAAGAAACAAATTTAATTCAAATTTTCATAAAGATATAGAAGTCAAAATTAATTAAAGTTTCACTGCGTATTTTTCTTAAAAGAACATTATAGATAACGAGTGACGTTTATTTAATCAAATCTTATCAATAAATTTAAGGGGTGATTTGTAAAATTAGAAGATGGATGATCCAATTTTAATAGTACAAAATTTGAGAGGTTAACTATTAAAATTAAAAATTTAAAGGAGCAATTATCACAATCCTTTTATTTAAGGGTAGTTTTGTAATTAAAAACAAAAGCTTTTTGTTTCCCTTCCAATTTAAGTTTTATAAAGTTAAAAGTACCCGATGATTGCGCACTAATTGGAGGTCAAAAGTCAAAGTAACTCCTTCACCTTTAATCGTAAGTCAATTTCCACTCATCCAACCGAGTATCCTCCACCGTCCGATTGAAAAACGTACGACTCAGATTAATTTTTAAAAAAATCTAATTAGAGTAATTTTCGTTGGCCACTTATCCATTTAAATATTAATCTCCTCGTCTTCTGGCATTTGGTTTCTTTCAACCAAAGGCATATTTCCACGTGGAATTTCCAATATTTACCGATTACCATATTTCACACTCCTCTGCGCCACTTCTCATTGTAGTTTCCCTGATCTCGCCATCCTCACCGTTGGTCCCATCCATAAAATCCTATCATTTAACCCGGGTTTAGATCAAAACATCAGAGGCCAGATATGGTTTTGACTTTGATAAGCCTTTGGATCCTTTCCTTTGAGAAATTGTTTAAACAATGTGACTACTGTTCTATTGCATTACATTGGAGCAAGAAAGATTCACAATTTTCAATATTTTAATAAAAGAACTCTAACATAATATATATATATATATATATATATATATATATACTTAACTTTTTTTTCACCATTAAAATTAGACATCTAATAATTTATAAATAAAAAGTCACATTATGTTGGTTTTATTAAATAATTTGTCATGTTGCCTGCACTTTGGGGAACAAAAATTAGATATTCACATCCCAACATTTTTTCCACCTCTTAATTAAGGGGAAAAAAAATTAGCTACTCACATCCCAACATTTCATGATTATAATTTAACCACATTGGTAATCGCCTTTTTAATTTTTTAATCTCTTATTTATTTTATCGGGTAAACTGCAAATAAGAATCATATGAGTTTGGTCAAATACATCCTTCTATAATTTTTTTCAAAAAAAAAAAAAGATAAAATTACATTCACATATTTCCAAGTTATGTTGATGAAACTCTTCTCCTCTAATATGTGTTAACTTTGTTTCAGTCTTAATTTATTTTTTTTCGTTTGAACCCTGAATCTGATTATTCAAGATGTGTTAGAATTCTCATTTTGAGCTCTATCTTATAATCACTTCAAAACTTCGAAATCATCAATAAATAAAAAAGATTTCAGACTTCAAAGTTATTGTTGACGAACTTTTGAAGTGTTGGAGTGACCATAAAAATAATCGAAACTTTGTCTAAAAATTCATGTTAATAAAACACTCCCCTCCAACATTGTTAACTTTTTTTAGTCTCATTTTGAGTTCTATCTTATAGTCAGTTCAAAATTTCGAAATCATCAATAAATAAATAAAAATTAAGACTTCAAAGTTTTCTTTGATGATTTTTTGAAGGGTTAGAGTGACCATAAAAATAATGAAGCTTTGTCAAAAGTATTTATTTGGCAGAGTTGTTCAATAATTTATTTTCGTACTATGATATCATTTTAAATTTGATCACACAAACAAGTTTCACTTTTCAGTACTACATTTAATAAATTCGTGTTTCTATTCTACCACATTTAAATTCATAATCCCATCCCGCACGCACCAAATTTAAAGACCCAACCAACCAACCATATCTTGTCATAAAATGAAGCTGCGGCTACATGAGACTCAATGAACCTGAGCAACACATAATCAAACCCTGATTTCACGGGTCAACCAAAGAAGGAAAGGAATAATCAATTTTCACACCTATTATCTGTAAAGTTAAGCTGCATCCACGTCGGAACTCACACACTCTCTTCTTCTATTTCTCTTCTCTTCCTAAGCTAAGGGAAAGAAAAAAAAAATATAATGATAACGAGATTTTTTATTTGATTCACAGATTCTAAACCATAATCATTCATCAGAAAAATGCTCAGATTTCTACTTCCATGGCTTATCATCGTCTGCTTCAATTTCTCCATTTCCTCTGCTCGTCCTCGTGAGCTTCTTCTTCTTCTTCTTCTTATTTTCTCTCATTGCATTGAATTTGAATTTACGGAGCTCGATTTTAGTTTCCGTACTGTTTTAATTGAAGATCGATTAGTGTATGTTTAGCTTCTACTTGAATTTGATGTTTTGTGTTACTTAAAGAGAGGAACTAGAATTTTTAGATCTTTTAAGTTACGCTAATTACTGTTTTGCTTATATTCTAGTAGTGATTGAGAATTCTGTGACTATGATATTGGATTGTAATTATTATATTGTAATTTTTGAATCTTAACTTTTTTTTCCTCAGGAATGGAGATGTGATTTGCTTCGTTTTGCTTGATTTCTTTATAGAATCGAAAAAAGATGTGTGACATTATTAGGAAATTAGTAGTTGCTGTATTGTTAATGATTACCGAATCCGTCTGCTTTTACGAGCAGAGAAAATTAATGAAATATAGAGAATGGCTAGATTTAATTTTTTTTTCTTCATTGTATATTCTTAGTGTTGTTATCTTCTTAGGTTTATAGTTTGATATTGTTCCGTGTGTCCTACCTTTGCAGAACCATTTGCTATGCGCATTAGTTGTGGAGCTCGGAATAATGTCTATACAGCTCCAACAACTACACTATGGTTCAAGGACTTTGCGTATACAGGAGGGATCCCGGCTAATGCAACAAGGCCAAGTTACATCTCTCCTCCTCTCAAAACACTTCGTTTTTTCCCTCTGTCTACCGGTCTTGAAAATTGCTATGTCATTAATAAAGTGCCAAAGGGGCATTACTCAGTGAGGATCTTCTTTGGATTAGTTGCACTACCTAATTTTGATAATGAACCTTTGTTTGATGTTTCTGTCGAAGGCACACAAATTTGTTCTCTTAAATCAGGGTGGAGTGGCCATGATGAACAAACATTTGCTGAATCCCTTGTATTTTTAATGGATGGCTCTGCCTCTCTCTGCTTCCATCACACGGGTCATGGAGATCCAGCTATCCTTGCAATTGAAATCCTTCAAGTGGATGAGAAAGCATATTATTTTGGCCCTAATTGGGGGCATGGAGTGATCCTTAGGACAGCCACAAGACTGAGCTTCGGTGATGGGAAGCCCAAGTTTGACGCAGATCATAACGGGAGTAATTGGGGTGGGGATAGATTTTGGACTCCCGTTAAAACTTTTGGTCAGAACTCTGATCGTAGCATCTCTGTTGAAAAAAGCATCAAGCAAGCTTCCGTTTTGCCAAACTTTTATCCAGAAGCTCTATATCGGTCTGCACTTACAAGCACTGATAACCAACCTGATTTAACATATATGATGGATGTGGATCCCAATAGAAACTACTCAATATGGTTTCACTTTGCAGAAATTGAAGATTTGATCAGAGATGTAGGACAGAGAACTTTTGACATCTTGATAAATGGCGATGTTAAATTCAAAGATGTGGACATTTTTAAACTCAGCGGTGGTCAATATACTGCTCTCGTGCTTAACACAACTGTTACTGTCAATGGAAGGACTTTGACTATAACCTTGCACCCTAAAGAAGATAGTCATGCTATAATCAATGCCATTGAAGTTTTTGAGATTGTTTCAGCTGAAGTGAAAACGTCCGCAGATGAAGGTAGATGCTTACGCTGCTATATCTTTTCATAAATCATCTGTTGTTCAGCTTTCACAATTATGAAGGGCATACAACGTTTCTGGGTTATTTATATTGCACTCTCATTTGCTTATGTTTTGTCGTTACATGTTTTTTCATGTACATGAACCATCATTAGCAGCATTTTTTCTTTTTTCTTTCATGTATATGGAACCATCATTAATGTGCATAGATATATAATATATATGTCCTTAGCGCTATTGACTTTTATAATTTGTTTGTCTGCAATTGGTCATTTTAATTTGCATTCTTTAATGTGCATGGTGAAGTATGCAATGACCTTCCGTTAAAGGAATATGCATTGAAAAAGTTTGAGTACAAGAATAACAGACACCTTGTGTTTTTCCCCTTTTGGATATGTTGCAAATGCAAATAAATGTTATTTTCAGCTTAAATTGAAAAATACCTCATACCTACTTCTTTTTAACCAAGACTGCCCGTTCAGGTCAGTTATACTAGTACGTTTCTAACAAAATATTTTACACAGCAACCAGCCACACTGGATTTTCCAGTTCAATTTGATCGCACATGCTTAGTTGATAGCATAATATACTTCAATCAGTAATCTTCTGGCATCTGAGAAAATATACCATGTGATTCTACTGCATTTTAATCTTTAAATTCTGGAGATCATATACTTATTATTCTAATTTTTTTACCCCCATTGTAGTTAGGGCTTTGCGGACTCTAAAGAAAGCATTAGCGCTTCCAGTTCGTTTTGGTTGGAATGGTGATCCATGTGTTCCTCAGCAACATCCATGGAGCGGAGCAGACTGCCAATTTGATAAGACAGGCAACAAATGGGTCATTGATGGACTGTACTTTCTTGATCTTATGCCTTGTAAAAATATTTATGATTCTCATAGATGAAATCAAGTATCCATCATGGATAATCCATGTGACAAATCTATGATCTCTTATTTTTGCCCCTGCATGAGGAACATTTTGCTCTCCTACTATTGCATAAGATCCTCAAAGATAGAATAGATGTCTATAAGTCTTCCATCTTGAAAACCTTTTAACATGGACGGTAGATTAACATTGGATCCCCATGTTTATATATGTATTTATAGGAAAGTGGGTTCGGGATAATTTTTTATTTCTCATGAGAAATCTGCTTAGGGTGGCAAGAAAATTGATTGGTAATTGGTTATTTGTACTGCTATCATTAGAGTGTCAACATGGTGATGTGTGATCAAGCTCCAAATGAGCAACCATAAACATTTATCCTAGGATTATGTGTATGTACAAAAGATTGTTCATGTGGCACTTTTCTCATATTAGCTTATCCACCAGATTAGAAACTCAAAATTCTCACACAACCTTGAAAAATTCAATGGATGGGAAATTTGTTTAGATTTGCAGGTCTAAAGGGTATATGCCTTTCTTCTTCATTGAATGTGGCTTTAAAATATCTCAATGATGCTAAAAAGATAAATGGTTTCTGTAATTTTTTTAGAATGATTTCAAGCATATTAACGTTGACTTTTGCATGGACATGGTCAGGGGTCTTGACAACCAAGGTTTAATGGGTTTCTTGCCAAACGAAACATCACAATTGCGTCATCTACAAAGCATGTAAGTAACTGATAAGAGCTCTTCAACTTTGTAGTTAGATAGAAGTGAAAATTTCTGATTTGTTCCTTTATTGATTATACAGTGCAAATTCCATTTTAATATTATTTTGAATTTCTAACCAAACTTCAAGGGTTTGTCACTAGAATAAAAGATGCTTCCATCTTGATCTGATTAAAAAAATTAGACATCCAAAATGAAGTTTATAAATATTATGAACCTTTAAAATTACTTCATCTTCATTCACTAATCCATTTATATGTTTTTCCAGAAACTTGAGTGGTAACAGCATCCGTGGGCCCATTCCACCCTCACTTGGAACAATAGCTAAGTTAGAAGTATTGTGAGTGGCTTATAACCTTATCTCTTAAAGTTGGTCAGATTTCTAATTTTTGTATTGTGATCTTCATTATTGATACACGGTTAGCCATCAAGTTGAGAATAGCCAGTTAAGTGGGGGGAATGATGCAGTCACACAGTCACACTGAGAGATGGTGTGTTATGAGTCTAATACTTGCAGCTATCTTTATGTCAAGGCTCTAAAATATTGTTAGTATGCCAGTTTTCTTGGTTATGATGGAAACGTTGCTTCTTTGACTTTAGTTTAGAGTTTTACTTGAGACTTGAATAACGTAAAAGCCAGCCAGGATTTATGTGAATCTTGATGTTACAATACACAATTGAATACAGTAAGACCATGACACAAATATTACTTAGCCTCTCAAAGACCAGGCAATAATTTCATGGAATTGAAGAACTGATTTGTCATTAGCTGTTTAGACCAGCCATAATAAAGTGGGGGAAGTTCTATGCCATGTAACTTTTTTCTAATAGAGATTACATTTGATTAAGATATTATGAAAATAAGAAAGTTCGTTAATGACCTCTGGGATGCTTAACATGGGTTAGAATCCTACTACTCTGTTTCTGTTGTCATGATAAGTACAGTTAGGGCCTGTTTGGGATAGCCTTTAAACACTTTCTTAATTCAAAAAATCTCTTAAATAGGTACTTGAGGTTTCAAATTGCCAAAAATAGTTTTCTAGAAATAAGTATTATGCCGATGCTTACTATTATCTTTGGATTGTTTTTATTTTTATTATTGTTTTCTCTTGATTTACACAACTGTATTAGTGCAATGCTAAGAGATTTATTCTTTGTATCAGGGATCTCTCCTACAATTTCTTTAATGGATCTATTCCTGAAAGTCTTGGACAATTGACATCATTGCGAATACTGTAAGATACTTTGAATTATCTCTAAAACACTGAACTTAATCATCATATTAAGACTTTGTTTTACTCTCGATGCCCAGAAATCTTAATGGAAACTCATTGTCTGGAAGAGTGCCTGTTGCACTGGGGGCAAAGCTTTTGCACAGGGCTAGCTTCAAGTGAGTCGTTGTCTTTTCATTAAATAACAGCCAATGAAAATCTTATGTTTCATGTATTTTTTTAAAACATGACAAATGTAATATTCTTAATATGGGTGGTGCAGTTTTACTGATAATGCAGGTCTCTGTGGTATACCTGGGCTACCTGCTTGTGGGCCACATCTCTCAGCTGGTGCAAAGATCGGGATTGCATTGGGAGCTTTGATCATATTCCTTCTTATAGTTGCTTTTTCAGTTTGCTGTTGGAAAAGACGACAGAATATTCTCCGAGCACAGAATGCTGGTAAGGCTAAGGATGTTGTCGTTAATGAACTTGGAGAAATAAAAGTAACACCATTGAATATTGGTATACGTACCATATTTTTAAGATCAGGA
Source organism: Gynostemma pentaphyllum (assembly GCA_028015215.1). Taxonomy (NCBI): domain Eukaryota; kingdom Viridiplantae; phylum Streptophyta; class Magnoliopsida; order Cucurbitales; family Cucurbitaceae; genus Gynostemma; species Gynostemma pentaphyllum. The sequence continues at coordinate 41,463,302 of CM051346.1, read as the reverse complement.
TAACACCATGGTATACATAGTACTTTCTTGGATAGGCGTGTAAATGACGGTGGTATTTCTAATTGCGATCACCCAAAGCTATTGGGGAATTTAGGTAACAAACTTCAAATCTTACAATATTGAATCTCTATTGCAGCAAGAGATGCTCCATATGCAAAAGCCAGGACCCATTTATCTCGTGATATACAAATGACTATGCATCATAATCAAGGCCATACTAGGACCGCCACTGAAAATGGGCGCTTGCTTTCATGACGAAACAAATCAAGACTGCAAAATTTTGTCTGGTGAAATTCTGCCCCTTCCATGGTATGCCTGCCTGAGGTCATATTAAAAGATCAAGCCATGGATCCAACAAAATCAATACCGGTGAACATCCTTGACATCTCTTCGCGGTGGAAGCCAATTCTTGTACATTTATTCAATTCAATGACCTCACCACCAGAACCTTGAGTTGAGTGCTAAAATTTTTTGTAGAACAGTAGAAGACTGTTGCATATAGAAATGAATATACTTACAAAGGAAAAAAAGAGTTTCTTTTCAATTGAGTTTCGGATGTATTTTAGCCCAAAAAAAAAAAAAGAAAAAGGAAGGAATTCCTTATCATTTAATCAATGTGAGGTTGAGTTAGACAAGCCAATTTGTTTTAACCTCAGTTCACTTTCTTGCTATTCCATATCTTGTTCACGATTAGATTGCTTATGCTAAATAAATTCATGAATGTATCATTGAAATACCTTTAAAATTGCGTAACGTATCATTGTGGAATCCGACTCTCTTTACTAAATCTAGGTACCCACTTTGCGACAATATCTCCAACATTTCTCAGTCTTAGAAGAACAACATATTCTATTCTGAAATTTTGTGTCAGAAGGCCACACAAATATTTGTCCTTAGCCACTAAGATAAACCATATTTACAAAGTGTAAAATCAAAGAGTTTTACTTATGTTTGAATTTATTATTATTTTTTATGGAATTAGAATACGTTGTACATGTAGAATATGCATATATCTTAATTTTGTCAAAATTAAGTGACGGAAGTGTGCAATGTGTAAATAACGCAAACTAATTTATAATTATCCTTTATTTTTAACCATTCTAACAATTTTCCAATGCTCATTGACAATGATGACCTTTAAAATTAAATGAAAGTGACATACATATCAAAGGTAATCAAGATAGGTATAATTTAACCTAAATTTTCTGTGTTTTCTTTGAATCTATGAAAACTAGGCCTCAATTACTTATTGCTCTATTCTTCTACATATTTAATAAGTTTTCAACTCAAACACTTAATCCTTTAACCACACTATCAATTTTTTCTGGACTTCTTCGATTCTCTCTTTTTTTTTCATCTTCTTTTTATTTAGAGGGGTTTGTTTTATGGGTTTGAGTTGTAAATTTGTAGAATATATGAAATTCTAGTTATCTTTTCATAACCAATACATTTGTTATAAAAAAAATTGGGGAAAACCACAAAAACCACTAATGAACTATAAGGGTTCTAATACTTACGCCCTTAAACTTTTAATTTGATAAATTGACCCTCCTAAATTTTGTAAGATGTTAAAATTGAACCCAAAATTTTTTAATCAATCAAATTATCCCATTTAAATTATTAATTTAATAATTATTTTTATTAAATCTCTATAAGAGTGGTCTCCGAGAGCCCCTATCTCATACTCGACCCGATCCCGAAATGTAAGTGAAGGCTACGATAATTTCTTCATTGATCTCATCTCCCCTACCCCATTTATTTTAGGGATATTTTTAAGGGTCTAATTACATGATTTAAGGTGGTAATTTCTAATTTTAACACTTTATAAAGTTTAGAGAGTTAATTGATTAAATTGAAAGTTTAAGGGGTAACTGTTACACCTATAATTCATGGGTTGTTTATGTAATTTTGCTAAAATAATTTAGGAGGAGACAAAAATTTTTTTTTTTGTCTTTCAAATTTTTCCCTGCAGAGTAAAAAGAAAACAAGGTTAAAAACATTATAAATCGCAGAGCTTTTTTTTCCTACGATAAATTTTATTACTTTAGAGAGTGAGTTTGAGCATGAGTTTACATAAAGTAAATTTTTAATTACTCTATCAAATGCTTTTTTTTTTAACCCAAACAAAAAAAACGCAACAACACTTGACTTGAAAGAAACTGACAAGTAGTTTTAAACTGCTCCATGACAAATAATTTTGAATTTATTTACTGAAAAAAGTGAAGTTTTAAAAAAGGAATCCACACGTCATTGAATGCAGAAATAGCCTTACTTTTTTGTCTTGAAAGAAATAAAAGCAGCCAAAACAGTACAGTACACCCATTCCCAGTAACTCTTTAATTATTATATTCATTTAAAGAAAATTTACCATTCCAGTGTAATTCAAACCTACACCTTTCAGTCATTGTCAGAATTTTTTTTACCACCTCTGTCTGTCTCTCTTTTTCTCTCAGTCAAACTTGATATTGGACAAGAGATTAAATATGAACCATTCCTGTATTTTGTATATTTGATTTAATCTCTGTTAATTAATTCTTATCACTGGTTTAGGTGTATTTTTATTGTGTTTGTGGTGCGGGAATGCGAATGTATAGTTTATGATTTTAATTCTTCAAAATGAATTGATTGGGAAAGAGATAAATAGAAATATGATAATTAGTCCCCTAATTTATGAAATAGTCATTTTATTTAAAATTACATCAAAATATATCAGGTAGAATACAGTTTTGGTCTCTATGTTTTGCACTACTCACGATTTTAGTCCCTCCATTTTGAAAACCCACGAATTCGGTCCCTATGTTTTACACTACTCACGGTTTTAGTCCCTACATTTTGAAAACCAATAAATTTGATCCCTACGTTTTGAACTACTCACAATTTTATTCCCTACGTTTTGAAAACCCATGAATTTAGTTCTTACGTTTTAAAAAAACTACACTTTTAGTCTTCTATTTAACTTAATCATTTTGTGCTATTTTTAATGTAAGAATCAAAACTATAATTTATCAAAATATATTATAGGTAAACATCTATTTTGACTATCCATATAATTAAAATGCGATTACACACGTAAATCTAGGGGCCGTTTGTTTACAAGGAATCTGGATACCCGGCATCTTAAGATGCCCAGAATCTCTGATGTCCGGAATCCAGATCCCCGGTATTTTTAGATTACTGTGTTTGTTTTGCAGAAAAGTTTTAGATGAATGCTTAAAAATATTTAGGTAACTGTGCAACATTTATGTAGAGAATTTATTATAATAACTTCTAATTTTACTTATATTTACTTTTCTTGTATTTTTTATTTGTATAGATTAATTCATATTAATAAAATATTTAAATTACATGATTTTTATTATAAAAAATTTAATGTATTCATTTAATAATTTTAATTTAATTTTATTCTAATTCTAGTTTAATTTAATATTGAACCGTTGATTAATATATTACATAATGAAAATAAAATTTATTCTATATATAATTTTGTTTACTATTAAATCATTGAATTGATTTATTTAAATAAAATAAAAAATAAAAAGTAAGAGAGTTGATGAAATATAATTAAATATGAAAAAAAAATATAAGAGTGTTAAAAATGTTAAAGAAATTAATTTAGAATGAATTTGATTGATAGATTTGTTTAATACATGCAAATTATTTTAATTTTAAAATTAAAATTAAATATTGAAATATATAAATTAAAGAATTTTGATAAAAAAAAAATTGTTTTAATTTGTATCCTACTCAATATAAAAATAATACTTAGTTAGATATTATGCAAAATTTCTAATTATTGGAATACAATATTTTTATTCTAAAAATATAATTTAAAATAATATATTATTAATAAGAAAAAAGAGTAGAACCTAAAATGGAGTAAAAATATCATAATTCAATCACATTTTCATTGGAATCTTAGAAAACCCATGTTTTTCTTAGGTATCCAGACAGGGACGGATTCAAAGGGGGCAAGGAGGGGCCATGGCCCCCCAATTATATATATATATATATATATATATATATATAATTTTAAAAGAATGATTTTGATAAGATCTATTCTTTTAATATTTATTTATAATTATGATATTATTTTAAAAAAAAAACTAAATGAGAGATACTTTATTTATAAAAACTAGGTTAAATTATATTAAATACCATTATATCATGGTTGTTTCAATTTTTTCCCTAAACGTTTTAAAAGTTTCAATTCTACCCCTAACTTTTGAATTAGTTTAAAAAATATCATTTGTTGGAAAAATCACTCTTTATATCTTCGAAAAATTATTTTTTCATTAAAACTTTCTAAAATACGCTTAATCTCTTAATTTTCATTAAATTTAACCGAAATGCACACGAATTATATTTTTTTAAAGGTTGATTTCCCAATAAATGGTATTTATGAAACAAAATAAAAGGTTGGGGGTAGAATTGAAACTTTTAAAAGATTAAGGGTAAAATTAAAACCAACACTATATTTTAGGGGTATTTTGTATAATTTAGCTTAAAAAATAAGAATAATAATTGAAATTTCTTTTATTGGTTATAATTTTTTTATAATTTAATAAAAATTACAATTTCATATTTTGAATACGTTGAAAATTTTTTAATTTTGAAAAAAAAAATGATTTTCATATTAATTATTATATATATAAATATTTTTATATCTCAAACCATTTTTAATAGTTAATTAGTATATGTATTAAAAAAAATTAACATCAAATGAAATATGGACTAAATTATAATTCAAATATAATTTTTAAATTAAGATGTCGAAAGTTTAATTAATATATATATATATAGCCCCTCCAAATAAAAAATCCTGGATCCGTCTCTGTATTCAGATTCCCATAAATATGGGAATCCTGAGTTTCAAGATGCTGGGTATCCATAAATTTTGTAAAACACACTATTATCTAGATTACATTACCATAATAATATGAGAATCGTGTGCAACAAACGGCCCCTAAGGGAAAAAAAAAACCCGGAATGGAAATAGGAGAAAGAAAAGAATGGTCTAATCTATGGGATGAGGCCCGGCCCATTTTGGACATCTGTTCCCTAGTTCTCATACACCAACACCATTTGTAATGTAATACTTCCACGTGTTCTGTTCCATCCATTTCTGACATTTCCTAATTACCTGCTAAAATACTAAACCAAAACCCACTCCCTTTTTTATTATTATTTAATTTAATTTGACAGAACAGAACAGAGAGGCAGGCGCCGCTCAGCTCCGCCGTACATTTCCACTATCGTAGGGCTTACGTCATTTTTAATTTTATCGTAATCTACTATACTTTGTTTTTTTTGCTCCCTTTCCTTCATACCAAAACAAAACCCCTTCCTTCCTTCTTCTCACGTCTAATCAACCGGCGGCTCTCTCTCTCTCTCTCTACATTTTATTATTATCCTATAATGGCCGCTATAATGTATAACCATTCAGAAACCACCTTCCATCCCCCTTTTTATTATTCGTGTTTAGGGACAAAAAAAAAAAAAAATTACATATTTGCCTAGAAATTCCTTCCTAGATATAGAAAATATTTATGTATTAAATTTATTGGATCAAATATAAATCTATATAATAAATATATAAACATTATCAATATATTTGATTAATAATAGTGAAATTTTCAAAAATTATATTTTTTTTGAGATTTGTCTAATCTCAGCATGAGAAATGTCATTCTAAAAATATTTTAAATTACTCTTACAAAAAAAAGTGTCTATTTGTTGAGTTAGGATCTCTAAAAAATTAATACATGTATGAAAGTAAGTATGAACTAGTATCATAAGTTTTTTAATCATATCAGTGATGGTTTCGTGAGTTCCTATATTTATTTTACAATTATATATCATTCTTGTAAAACCCTTTTTTTTTTCCATGTAATTGAAAGAATAAAAAAAAATATGGTATTATTATTTTTAATAATTAAGTTTGTGTATATATATATATTAAGCCGTCTACCCGACGATTACGGGTGACTTCGTGGGTCCATTTAACTTTTATACATCTCTCTCTGAAAGTCCAAAAGAGTTTTCACATCCTTTTTCATTTGAGTTTTAATGGCGTCGACAAAAGAAGGGCATTTCAGAGGAGTAAGGAAGAGGCCATGGGGAAGATACGCAGCTGAAATACGTGATCCATGGAAGAAAACAAGGGTGTGGCTCGGTACTTTTGATACTCCTGAAGAAGCTGCTCTTGCTTATGATGGTGCTGCTAGATCTCTTCGTGGTTCCAAAGCCAAGACCAATTTCCCTATTCCTCCTTCTCCTTCTTCTCTTACTGTCTCTTCTCTTTCTCTTTCTTTAGATCTTAACATCTCTTCTTCTTCTTCTTCTTCTTCCTCTTCTTCTCGTATTGCTCTTGCTGATTTCCTTCGTTCTGGTAATGCTTCTACTTCCATGCCTGCTTCCTTTGATACTTCTTCTGTTACTCCTTTTCTTGGTCATGTTCGCCGTGGTTTGCCTATTGATCTTAACGAGCCTCCCCCACTTTGGCTTTGATTATTTTTTTCTTACTTTCTCAGCTTTTAGTTTCTGATGGGGTTTAGAGATTTTCTTGTTTTTTTTTTCTTTCTTCTTTTTCTGTATCCTTCCACTTTTTCTTTATAAAGATCGATCAGAAAGATATGTTAATGTTTTTTTTTTGTGGGTTTTGTTTGTTTTTTCTTTTAAGTTTGTATCTTTTTTTCATTGTGTAAACTCGCAATGGTCTGCAACGGATTCTGGGTTCGTTTGAGTGTGTAACTCACCGTCACGCGCCAAACCGTGATATTTTATCAATCTGAAGTATAACTTAATTAGTTAGATATTAGTATCGGTAACTTAAAAATTGTGATTGATTGATTAATACAATGAAAATATAATGTTTGAGAATATAAATATTAATTTAGTTTTTTATTTAATTCATTTATTATATTTTTAAAATAAATAAATAATAGTGTAAAAATGAATTAAATTTATGATAATATTTTACTTAAATTTTTTTTATTTATAATATACTTAAAAATAATTTTTTATTAAAAAAAAAAGAAATAAATTTAATATTTAATATTTTTTTATAATGGATTTAATATGACAATGTAAATAGTAATTATGATTTTTTTTTATATAGAAAATATAGTAATTATGACATTAAGAAATTTCAATACCACCAAACAAACGACCACCCGTTTCGGTCTTTCACTCTCGATATGATGTAATATTTATTTAAAGATTAATAAGAAAGGTAAAAACGACGTCGGGGAAAGGTGAGACGCAAGCGTGTGCAGTTTTTATAATAATGGCATTTATATTCTTGGTTTGGTGTGGGTAGTACGTTTGGTTTTGCGGTTTCGGCAATTTCAGTAAGCTATAAATTCCATCTATTTTTTTTTTATATCATTTTATTTCCTACGCGTTCGACCGGCGCGTGGTGTTTAACGAAATAATGCCCGTTTGTTTTGTGCGCAAATTCCAAGTAAAAGTTACCACTTCAAATTTTCCTCGTTCTCGGCTTCGCCGCACGCCCTCGTTTTTTTCATTTTTTAAGTTTTGGAAGAATAATAGGTGATTTAAATCTTTAATTTTTAATTTATCAATACAAATACAAAAATCAATATCATATAATATAATTGATTTTATTAACACACTTCAACCAAAAAAAAACAATATATTGAGTTCATCAGCAATAAAAATAATGGCTAACCATAAGTGTCGAATAATATAATAATAATTTAATTATAAAAAAATATTTAAATTGATTACATGTTGTAGTTTTTGTTTTAAATTGATTAAATTTTCTTTTAAAGTTTTTTGTGCTAAATTCTATTTCTAATATTAGTTCAAAAGGGTTAATTATAATTGTAATCTCTCAATTTCTTCTATTTTAGTCTCTTTATTTTATCATTTTTATGCATTAGGTCCTTATAATTTTAAAATACTTTTACATATTTCATTATGATTTTTGGTACTCCATTTACTCTATTTTTTTTCTTACACCACAAATAAAAAGTTGTATTATCGACACAACTAAGGTCATTGTAGCAAAAATTGACAATACATTGTTGGTGACTTTATAGGCAATTGTAGCTATTGTCTACGAATTTTGTTTTATCGACTATAGCTTTTTTATTTTTAAGAAAAAATGTTGCTAACGACTTTATAAATGTCGTCGACGATACTTGTTTATAATTAGTTAAAATAGTATCGCCAACGGTAATGTTGTGGGGTGAAATTGGATTACACGTGGAATTTTACAACTTGACAAAATTGGTCCAAAGACCTAGTCCAAGACCCCGGTGTAAAAGCCTGGTCCAAAGCACTGGTCGAGCAAGCCAGTGTAAAGCACCTGGTCCAAGACCTGGTCCAAGCACCTAGTCCAAAGCACTGGTCCAAGACCTCGTCTCGACCGGTGGTACCTAGGCATAAAGTCCATGCACTGAAAAAAGAATCGCTCACGTGATCTTCAACACCTGGACCTACATATCTAAACCGATTACAAGTGTCCAATCGAGAAAATAACACGTGGCGTGACCCCAAGGCGACACGTAATTGAGAAGCAACACATGGCCCAATCCCTGACACGACACGTGGCAGGATGATGTCATCAACCTAATCTCCTATAAATAGGAGAAGAAATTCATTCATTAGGTAACTAATCTCTACTACTACTATCCTGGCACACTAGCTCGCTTGCTCCGACTTTAGCATCGGAGGGTGTTAGGCAGGCACCACACCGTGCTCTTTCCTTTTCTGTGCGGTACCTACGTAGCACGCTGGTCAAGAAGACACTACCTCCGACTCGTCCAGATAAATTAAGTTCGTTGCCTACGTGGAAGCTATCCATTTTTATGCAACAACATTTGGCGCCGTCTGTGGGAAAGAGTATATAACTAAGTGCTCTACCATTAAGGATGAGTCGTAGAAGTCAGCAACACGGTGATGATATAGATGACGGTGAAAACCGTAACCCCCGTAATACGAGATATCAAACTCGTAGCACTAGAGAAACGACAACAACAACGGTGATGAAAATCAAGAAGTAGTAAGAGTTGTGCCAATGCAGACGGAAGGGTAGATGCTCTAGAAGAGCAAGTTCGAGGGGTGAATCGAGATCTTGCTAAAGTACTCGAAATTCTTACACAAAAAACTGATCACCAAGCCGCCCCTGCTCACTACCAGGAAGTGCAATCCAAGAAAGACAAAGAATCTATAGAACGTATAGGTGAATCACGAAATCACGAGAATAATGGTTCAAAGGGGAGGTCAAAGTTAAATATCCAGGACAGTTCCTCTTCCTCTCGTAACTCTTCTCGCAACAAGCAACATAGTAAAAAACGAAAGTTCGACCTCAGAGAAATTCTCAATCAAAAGAGAAAAGAACATCAGATGTTGTGAAGTCTACTGCAGAAAGTGCCCAGCCTTGGGCACCAGAGTTGAAAAAACTCCAAGATCAACTTGGTCATATGAAGAAAGAGTATAGAGGAAAGACTACTCTTGCACTAGAAGATCTACTTGAGCAAACTGAGCCTCCATTCACCGATGATATAATGGAGGTGGAGCTTCCAACCAAGTTTAAAATGCCAACAATGACTACCTACGATGGTTCAAAGGATCCAATCGAGCATGTTGATACATTTCGGACCTGGATGGAGCTCCAGGGAGTCCAAGATGCTATCAAATGCAGGGCATTCCCTCTTACATTAGGAGGCTCTGCACGAGGGTGGTATAGGCAGCTCAAGCCAAGGTCTATCTCATCATTTAAAGACCTCACTCGATCTTTTGTAACTCAGTTCCTTGGTGGAAGAGATCATAAGAAACCGGCCACGCACCTTTTGACTGTACGTCAGAAGTCAGAGGAGAGCCTCCGAGACTATATAGTAAGATTCAACAGCGAGGCATTGAATGTGGAAGGTTACAGTGACGACATAGCTCTAACTGCTATGATGGCTGGTTTGAAAGATGAAAGGTTCTTGTGGTCACTAGGCAAGAAAACGCGCTACATACATCGAGCTTTGCCATAGAGCGCAAAAATATATGAGCGCAGGAGAATTGCTTAGTGCAAGAAGGACTTGGATGAAGGAGGTAGTAGTAAACGATCGGAACACAAGAAGAGAGATCGAACAGAAGAGTTTGTCTGGGGGAGTGATCGTCACGAGGATGACAAGAGACATAAGTCGGGAGACCAATTCGATAAGCTAAGTCTTCCTCCTAGTAAGTTTAAAAGATACACTCCTATCACGGTCCCAATTGAACAACTACTCATGGAGATCCAAGACAAAAACATAGTGAGGTGGCCCGCTAGGATGGTTGCAGCGTCAAATAAGAGGAACAAAAACAAGTATTGTCTATTCCACAAAGACCACGAACATACCACCTCTGACTGCTTCGATCTCAAGGAAGAAATTGAGACCCTTATTCAAAAAGGGTACTTGAAAGAATTCGTGAAAAGTAAAGGAGATAAGAAAGACCAAGACTGTGATAATCAAAATTTCCCATATGGAGAAATAAGGACCATCTTTGGAGGTCCGACTATTGAAAAAGAGCCCAAGCCTTAAAAAGTACCATGTTAAGTCACCGAGGTATTGGTCAAGGCATCAACACATTGATTGATCTCATCAGAAAGGCTCTACTACACCCATGAGGATGTCAAGCAACTTAGATTTCATTTTGTCAATTTTATTTATTGCAATTTTCATTTCCAATAAAGTCTTCTATTGTAAGAGTTCGAAAATGAAATGAATAAAATTATATTTTTTCTACTTATTGCATTCATGAGGGTTAGATCATTCGAGAAAAATTAAACTCGAGCTAGACTTCAAGACATAAAACTCTACTCGAGTGGGGGCCAACTATGTGATTATACTACAACAAAATGAAAAAAGTTCTAAGTCCGCCACGGTGGAAGAGCTAAATAAAAAAAAATTCTAAGTCTACCAGGGAGTGCAGGACTCGCACAAGCCGCACCTGGTAGAAGAATTTAAAACGACTAAAATGTTCTGAGTCCATCAAGGTGGAAGAGCAAAAAGTTCTAAGTCCGCCACGGTGGAAGAGCTAGATACAAAAGTTCTAAGTCTACCAGGGAGTGCAGGGCTCGCACGAGCCGCACCTGGTAGAAGAATTTAAAACGACTAAAAAGTTCTAAGTCCGCCACGGTGGAAGAGCTAAATAAAAAATTCTAAATCTACCAGGAAGTGCAGGGCTCGCACGAGCCGCACCTGGTAGAAGAATTTAAAACGACTAAAAAGTTCTAAGTCTGCCACGGTGGAAGAGCTAAATAAAAAAAATTCTAAGTCTACTAGGAAGTGCAGGGCTACCACGAGCCGCACCTGGTAGAAGAATTTAAAACGACAAAATAATTCTAAGTCTACTAAGGAGTACAAGGCTCGTAGAGGAATTAAGGAAAATTCTAAGTTTACTAAGGGTGTAAGGCTACTACACCTACAAAGCAACACTTAGAAAATTTAAAGAAAAATCAAACCATATGAAGACTCAAAGAGAAATTAACTCTTTGAAACGAAGTTGAGTTTTTGAAAAAAAAAAAGGAGGAAAAAAAAAAAAAAGAGGAAAAAAGAAAGAAAGAAAGAAAAGAAAGAAAAAAAAAGGGGGGGAGTAGGGGCGCGGGTCAAAACCGACCGCGACCCCACCCTGGGTCGATTTGACCATGGGTAAAAGACCCTGAAGGTCAAAAAAAAAAAAAAAAAAGAAGTATGGGGCGCGGGTCAAAACCCGACCACAGCCCCCCGCCCGTGGTCAGGTTCGACCGCGGGTAAGTCAAAAAAAAAAAAAAAAAAAGTTAATTAAAGCTGCTGCGTCGACGACGCAGCAGGAATTTTTTTAAAAAAGGCTGCTGCGTCGATCGACGCAATGAAAAAAAAAAAATTTAATTTAAAATTTTTTCATTCTTCTTTTTTTTCCTTTCATTCCCTCTTCTCTATCAAATATTTTCCTCTCTACAAATCTTTATCAATTCAATTCTTTTTCAAATTTTGTAAACTTTTCTTCAATAAAAGATAGAAAATTTTAATGTTTTTGATTTCAAGAGAATTTTTACTCTTACTCTTTAAATCAAAGGGGGCGAAGTATGTGATGAGTAAGCGTGACAACTCGGACATACAACTCAACTTCAAAACGACCAGAGACTGAAAATTCAACCTACCAAGCTTCAACACTTAGTATTTTCTGAAGTATGTGATGAGTAAGCGTGACAACTCAGACATACAACTCAACTTCAAAACGACCAGAGACTGAAAATTCAACCTACCAAGCTTCAACACTTAGTATTTTCTCAGAAAAAAATTTATGACAGAAAATTCAATTACAAAGGAGAAATACAAGCTACAAACTATCAAAATTTTGACGAGTGCAACGGTGAAATATTCAAGCTACAGACCTCAACACTTTGAATATTTTCAAGAAATTGACTAAGGTAAAATTCCGCTTTGAAAGAATACTCCCAAGTAGCATTGAACTCGCGTCTCAACTCAACTCGGGAGTAGGGGGCCTCTGTTATGGGGTGAAATTGGATTACACGTGGAATTTTACAACTTGACAAAATTGGTCCAAAGCACCTGGTCCGAAGCACCTGGTGTAAAGCACCTGGTCCGAAGCACCTGGTCCGAAGCACCTGGTGTAAAGCACCTGGTCCGGCACGCCTGGTCAAAGCACTCGCCTGGACCAGTGGTACCTAGGCATAAAGTCCATGCACTGAAAAGAAGCTGCACGCGTCTTCAACACGGACCTACATATCTAAACCGATTACAAGTGTCCAATCAGAAAATAACACGTGGCGTGACCCGAAAGCGACACGTAATTGAGAAGCAACACATGGCCCAATCCCGACACGACACATGGCGCGATGATGTCATCAACCTAATCTCCTATAAATAGGAGAAGAAATTCATTCATTAGGTAACTAATCTCTACTACTACTATCCGGACACACTAGCTCGCTTGCTCGACTTTAGCATCGGAGGGTGTTAGTAGCCCACACCACGGTGCTCTTTTCCTTTCCTGTGCAGGTACCTACGTAGCACGCCGTCGAAGCAGCACACTACCTCCGACTCGTCCGATAAATTAAGTTCGTTGCCTACGTGGAAGCTATCCATTTTTATGCAACAACAGGTAATATTTTTTTTAACAAAATATTGCTACAACTTTATAAATGAATACATTACTATATATTGTCCACGAAATTATCTACCTCTTTTCTTCCTCTTCCTCTTCCTCTTCCTCTTCCCTCCACGGTTTCAATTTCATTTTCGTATGGTATATTTGTTGTGTAACATCTTATTTTCAAATCAATGATTACACTGATATTTTGACAACATAACATCAAATGTAACGATGATCAGGGCCGGCTTAGGGTTGGAGTAATTGGAGCGATGGCACTGGGCCCCTAAATATTGGGGGCCCCAAATGTGTATGGTATATATATATAACTAAAAACATATCCATTCATGCTGTAAAAAAAAAAAAAACAAAAGAAAAAAAAAACTTTAAGATTATATCAATGGCTAGATGAAACCTCATAGATGAGATCAGGAAGATAAAGGTATAAAAAATTAAAATTTCTCAAGAATGTAGATCGAAGAACGGGAAAAAGAGAAGAAAAAAATTCCTAAAATAAAAAACTTAATTGGAAAAAGGACGGTGGCAGAGATCGAAGAACATGAAAGAGAGAGTCTCAAGATCGGTGTGGGAACTCAGTGTTAGAAACTTGATATTTTTTTTTTAACTTTTTTGAAATTCTTATTAGGAAAGAAAATATTGTAATCATTATCATCAAGATACAATTTTTTTATTTTGAATTTTTGTAATTTTTTATATTAAAGTCATACGCTAGAGGGCCCAAAAATATTTTTCGCACCGGGCCTTTATTTTCCTAGAAACGGCCCTGATGATGATATTGGTTTTTTTAGAATTTATGACACAATGTAATGTAATGCTTAATCTTTTACCCTGTTTTTTTAAAGAAAAATAAATAATTTTCATCTTCATTATTAAAAACGACAAATAATCAAACAATGAAGAAAGTTTTAAATATTTCACAATATTTTTAAATCGTCAAATAATGCATAACAATGGGGCGTAGGAGGAAACCGTGTTTTTTTTTTTTTTTTCTTCCTTTCTTTCTTTCTTTCTTTTAGAGAAAGAAACGTGCCTTTTTTTTAAGAAAAGAAAACGTGTTTTTCAATGGATCGTTTTTTATTCTCCAAATTATAATAGGTAAAATTATTATTTTACAATTAAATAAAAAAGATTGGAAAATTATGCGTGGTAGCCAACTTTTGAGTTTTGTTTTCACATATGCCACACTTTCATGTTTATATCAGTTTTACCCATTTTTATATATTCTATTAATTTAATGATATATCATTGATGTAATTTTACAACAATAATTTATCAATAATGTAAATTCTAGTATTTAATTTATATCAATAATATAAATTTATAAAAATAATATATCAATTATAATCAAATTTTCATAAAAAAATTATGGGTTAATTATGTGTTGGGTAATTTTGATATTTTTCAATGTTTGTGGCTTTTTTGAAAACTGAGACTCGATATTGGGTATATGTGATAATAGCCCAAAAAGATTTGTCTCAAATAGCATAAATCTGCATACTAATTATTATAATGTCATAAATTTTTAAAAATTACTCAAATAGCATAATTATAGTTCAATAAATTATTGAACTATTTTTCATAGGTATTTTTAATAAATTTGTTTGTTTTTTGGTTTTTTAAGTTCAAGTTCAATCATTTATTGAACTATTTGATCATTTTTTATTATTATTTTCAATGAATTTATTAAAAAATTTAATTTTTTAGTTCAATAAATTATTGAACTATAATTATGCTATTTGAGTAATTTTTGAAAAGTTCTGACATTTTAGTAATTAGTATGCAAAAATATGTTATTTCATTAATTGCCCCTTAAATAAAAGATAATTACAAAATAATTGTTGTTCTAATTTACCATTCAATTCCTTCATATTTAAAACAAATAAATAATTCAAACATTACGTACTTGTTAAATTTCAAAATATATATATACATTATTTTTTAAATATTATTATTATTTTTCTGGTACATGTGATTCGATTATAATCAATGTTTATTAATTGCATAAAACTTAAATGTTAAAGAATATTATCTATAATTTGAAAAAATAAAATATAATTTGAAATACTTCAAAATATAATTAAATGTAATTTAGGGATAGTTACTGAAATAGCATATTTTTACATATTAATTCTGAAATTTCATATTTTTTTTATAAAAGATATACTCAAATAGCAGATCGATAAATTATTGAAGTATAATTAAATATTTTATTGAATTAAATAAAGGTTAAAAAAGGAAAAAAAATGCATTAAAAAATAACAATGGAATATAGTAAAATATTTCAATAAATTATTGATACTAATTTATTGAACTAAAAAATGTCAAAAAAAAATCATTGAAAATAACAATGAAAAAAAATAGTTTAATAAATTATTAAACTATAGTACAGTAATTTATTAAACTGCTATTTGAGTCATTTTTAAAAGGTCCTGACATTTCATTAATTAGTATATATAAATATATTATTTGGGAAAATTACTTCGTTATTTAGAGGTTCTTTGTATCATAACCCTTAAAATCAAGGGTAGAAGTAGAACCTAAAATAATGAAAACGATAATTTCCAATAAATTAAGAAATTGAAATGAATCTATATATCTAAAAGGGGGTCCACTAGATATTACGAAGAAAAGAAAGGGCGGCAAAGCTTAAAATCAAACAATCATGATGAAAACGAGCGCAAAATCCAAATAAAATAAGATTACAAATATTTCGGCATTTTTTTTTTATAAATAAATAAAGTGGTTAGAAATTCCAATGGGCTAGAATGATGGTTTGCTGACATAGTTTTTTTTTTTTCTTTTTTTCTTTTTTTTTATAGTTTTCATGAAAATAGATATTTAGCTTAGGTTGCTTAAATTGCATAATATTGAGAGGGAATTGAAAAAGGAAAGAAAAAGAAGATTTTGTAGAATCCAGGACGAAAGAAAACTGCAGCCACTCCCTATTTAGCTTTTGCTTAGCCTATTTTGGGTTAAAAGATGAGAAGTCATATTTTCCCAATTTCAAATACAGTGCCCTTTCTATATGCAATTTTGGTCACACCTTCATCAGCACAGATTTTTTTGTGATATTCTTCACCCTTTTCAAATTTTGATGGGATGGCTAAAAAGCTCACAAAGCATTTATATTTAATAAATAACCAGAAAATAAAAATAAATATAAAGAGGAAAATACCTTTTTGACGACCGGAGTTTCTTAAAATATGAATGAATATAAACCTGAATTTGTATGGTAAGTGGTATTTAATTGATGGGAAAAGATTTTATATTGGATGAGAAAGTGACGGTAAATGGTTTTATAAGTTCATTCTCGTGTTTGTGTTAAATATCACACTATCATCATTTTTATTATTTATTGCATGACATAATTTTTCCAACCCCAACTAAACACTTTTTAACTATTTTTTTCAATGACTAGATTCTTACCACGTGCGTCGCACGTGATATTCTATCTAATATAAAAAATTTAAAGGTTTTGTATTTTTTTTTGCTATAAATCTTTTTTAAAATAATTTTTCTTTTATTAATTTTTATAATTATTAAACGTATTATTATTTTCTATTTAAGATTTAAATTATTGTATATTTTTGTCACAACCCAAAATTTCCCAAAACATGGAAATCGACTAAATGCAGTGGAAACTTATATTTTACAACATCTCAAAATTCAATACTTATCATTTAATGTCAAAAACTAAACATACTTTATTTTGTTCACAGAAAATGTCCACAAATCCAAAACCATCAATACAGTTTAATTGAGCTCATTTTAAAGCAAAACAATTCAAAACAATTATTCAAAGTTTGAAATAATCTGAACATGAAATCCAACATAACAAATAAAAACATAAACCCAATGATCCATTAACATGAACAAAATAATATTCGCCGGCTTGTAAATCCAAGCCCAACCAATCACCGCCCACGACCAAAATAGTTTATAATTATAAGAGTTCCGAGAATAAAAACATTAATTTGATAATTAATACATTTAAGAATACAAATATGTATAAATTTACAAAATCAATAGATAGAATATAAAAAAAAAATTAATATAGAGATCTTAAATCGATGACTTTCATATTCAATTTAATCGAACTAAATGATTCAATTTGATCAATTTGATTCGGTTTCACGTTAATATGAGAATTGAACTGATTACCAGCTCTATCCATGTGAACAAAAAGATGAATTTGATGGCAAACATATAAAAATTCATTTTGTTTGTATGTATAATATTTAATATAATCATAATATTAACTTTTAGGTTAGATTTTTAAATTATTGTAGTTTTTAAAACAAATGAGAAAAACGGTGTACATTTGAAATCTTTTAGAAAAGCGTGATGATATGCTGATGTGGCAAAGAAGAAAGTGAAGGGATGATTTACTAAACTAGCGGAATTTGATTTAGTAAACTAATTAACATTTAATTATGGATCTATTAATATCATGCAATTTGTGAAAAAACATGTAGATTCATGCTTTAAATTTCGAAAATTAAAATCAAAACTTACATTGAGTAATAAATGGAGAATCGGTTGGAGGTTTCTTTACAGCATCAAATCCTCATCATTTGCCAGATTTCTTCTTTTTATTACCTGAAAAAAAAAACATTGTAGCATCATGAGGCTACGCCCAGTGAGAATAAAGTTAAATTAAGAGCAATGCCATGAGAAACTTTCTAAATTCCTTAAGTCCATATTCGACCTCATAACTCCCAATAACTCTCAACTTCCAAGGTACATTCTCAACTCTAGAGAAAATCTCATTCCTTTAAGTTTTATCACCCAATGCCTTAGCTCCACTTTATTCACAATTAAAGTGAGCCGTACACTCAAGGTATTGAACCCGTGTCACCACGATTCGACCTTTGAGTTATTCTTCTTATGAGTTTGCAAGACTCACAAGCGAACCTACAAGTTTATTCTCTCCCATTGATCAAATGGAATGAACCTACCCCGTTAAGTGTAATTAAGTTGTGCACAACTCTAATTCACCCCTTAACGGTTTATTCTTCATTAAGTATGGCCCTACTTAATGCGAACCTACAACCACATTATCTAAGGCATCGAATAATGTGATTTAAACAAATGCATCACTACCAGAATGCATGACAAAGCCTAGGTCCAGTTTCTAGCTCAGAAAACCCGTTTCCCCCTAAAACTGACCTTAATATGGCTAATTCTCAAAAATTCCAAATTCTGGAAAATGAAGGTAATTACAGCATTTAAAGGATCTAAAAATGCCTAAAATTAGACCTTTAACTCACGAGATGATCCCCCGAAGAAAACCCACCCTAAAAAGCTAAACTAGCTAAACTAGTGCGGTTTTACTTCCTTTTTCGGCGACAACCAGTAAGGGAATTTTATAAAAATATCCAGCAGCTTTTTAGGCCCCTGATCAGTCCCAAAATCACCTAGACATACTCAAGAATGAACTAAAAATAATTTCCCACCTATACTCCCAAGAAAAGGCCTTCGACTGAACTAATCTCCACCTAAGGTTTCATTGATCCTATTACATCAAGTCAAATTCCAGCAGCTTTTTCTAGTCTTTAAATTCTCAAAAAGGTGACTAGAAATCATATACTTATCTCCTTAAAATCATCCAACTAGAAAATACAAATGTGTCAACAAGTAATATCATCCAAAAAAACATGCATGCCATTTAATTATTAGCTTCCTTAACTCCAATTTAAAGACTCTTACAATCATTTAAATCATGCTTAGATCATCACACCAAATAGTTACTCCAATCACACAACCCAGAATCAGTCACACTTATAAAGAAACAGAAAATTAAACATGTCAGTGATCAAAGTTTAACTAAATTCTCACCTTAAACTCCAAATTGAAACACAAGTAATCTTCCTCTCCAATGGTTTTCAAGACCCTGAAAAACCATCCAAACAATTTAAGACCTATTCTAAAATTTTACCCAAAAGTAAAATTTAACAATACACGAAAAGCGACGCCGGAAACGACCCAATAAGCAAGAGCAGCCCCAATAAGGGGCTGCCCTTGCCGTCGGCTAGCAGCTGACCCTTATGGGTGGTCAGCTGCGGCTGCTATGCGGCGGTCCCTTTTTGTTCGGTATTGGTCGATTAATGACAAATTGTAAGATAGGGTTTCTAGGGTTTGATTCAAATTAAATCAACAAAGGGTTTGAGAAATTGGTTTCAAGAAAACTCTAATTCAAAAATCAAATTCTTCAAATTAAGAGGAATTGTTGAAAGAAAATCCAATTTACCTTTCTTGAATTTCCTAGGAAACCAATGAATCTCAACTTCGAACCCTTGAATCGAACAACCTCCACAATCCACACCTAGATCAAAGAGAGACGGAAAGAATTGATCAAATTCCGGCCTATTCCCATATAAGGGGCGACAACAATGGAAGAAGAAGAAGAAGAAAAGGATGAACCCTACCTTTTTCCTTTTCTCTGCACGTTCAAAGCCCCCTTTTTTTTTTCTTTCCTTCCTTTCCTTCCTCTTTCACGCCACTTCACCATCCTTTTTTTTTTTTTTTAAACCAAAAGATTAGATATTAATTCATTTATCTTTAAAAGAAAAATCATTAAATATCTAATTACTTAAAAGAAATCCTAATAATTATTAAAATAAATTTAATAATTATTAAAATTAACAACTTACTCGGGAACGGGTCGTCACAATTTTACTAATTCAATGAATTATATGTAGTTGATTTTCTTTTTTATTTATGACATTTTTTTTTCATATATACAGTGTACTACCAAATAAAAATAAACCGTTTGTTCTAAATATATATACTTCTTTTTTTATGTTAATTTATTCATTTCTATTTTTAATTATAATTCAAGAAATTATATTAGTTTTTTCCCCTTGATTTTAAATTTATAAAATTTTATAAATATTTCTTATTAAAAATATAAAGTTTATTTTAATATTATAAAATACTATACCCTTACAAATTCAATAATTATATTTTGTTGTAATTGTTTTTTTATATCAACTTAAAAAAACAATTTATTTTTTTAGTTATTTTAAAATTACATCACTATCACCTTTATTAAATCATTTAATATTTAAATACTTAAATATAATTTTTTTTTTTATGAATGGGTGATAAATCTAAATAAATAATAGTTATTCTAATATCACATTCAATTTCACATGTTGTACTTAATTTTTTTTAACTATTTTGTAATTTGATGTCGTGAAAGCAATAAAAAGCCAATGAACTAATTAAAAAAATCGATATTTTCTTATTAATTGATTGATAAATATTTTAATATTATTATATAAAAAATGAAAAAAAAAATAGGTTAATATATGAGTAAAGTAAAAATATGAAGAAAAAAAAATATCATCATTATGCAAAAAAATATCACTTTACAATGTAAATCTATTATTTTTTATATCTCCAAAATTTATTTTTCTAAAAGTATATGAACGTGGCATGTAATGGAAGATAAAAAGTGGGCATAATAATCTAAAAATGTGATATTTATTAGAAAGTGGAGTATTAATAGAAATAGCATATTTAGTAATTTTGAGATTTTAAAAGGGTATTTATAATGGCATTGTAGTAATTTCAAGATTTTAAAAAGGATATAATTGTCCAAAAATGTTTCTCAAAATTCCCCACTTTTATATATTAGAGATGTGTGAATTTATATAATTTAGATTTAAATAGTGAGTTGGGTTAGTGTTTTGAAAGAAATTAATTAGTAAACTGTAAGTTTGACAAATTTAATAAAACTAGTTTCTTATAACGTACGTCGCACGTGATATTATATCTAATATAGAAATATTTAAAAGCTTAACATATTTTTTGTATGATTTTTATATAAATATTTTTTTAAATGATTTTTCTTTTATTATTATTTTCAATTATTAAACGTATTATTATTATTTATTTATAATTTAAATTATCATATATTTTACTAATTCAATGAGTTATATGTAGTTGATTTTATTTTTATTTAAGACAATTTTTTTTTTCATATGTAATACCAAATAAAAATAAACCGTTTGATCTCTCTATAAATAAATATATATTTCTTTTATTTAAGTTAATTTATTCATTTCTAATTTTAGTTATAATTCAATAAATTATATTATTTTTTTCTAGTTGATTTTAAATTTATATATTTTTATAAATATTTCTGGTTAAAAAATATAAAGTTTATTTTAATATTATAAAATACTATACCCTTACAAATTCAATAAATTATATTCTGTTGTAATTATTTTTTTTCATATTAACTTTAAAAAAACAATTTTTTTAGTTATTTTTAAATTAAATCACCATTGCCTTTATTAAATCATTTAATATTTGAATACTTAAATATAATTTATTTTTGATAAATGAGTGATAAATCTAAATAATTAATAATTATTCTAATATCTCATTCATTTTCACATGTTGTACTTAAATTTTCAACTATTTTATAATTTGATGTTGTGAAAGCAATAAAAAACCAATGAATTTATATAAAAAAATTGACCATTTCTTATTCACTAAAGATAAATATTTTAATCATATTATATAAAAAGCGATGTAAAAAGGGGAAAAAAAATCAAATTACGTTAATATGAGAAAAATATAAATATGAAGAGAAAAAAAGGTAACATCACTATGCAAAAAATGTCACTTTACAATTAAAATCTATTATTTTTTACGTCTCCAAAATTATGTTTCTAAGAGTATATGAAATGTGACATGCAATATAAAGATAAAAAGTGGGTATAATAGTCTAAAAATGTAAATGCTCATTTAATAGAAAGTGGAGTATTAATAGTAATGACATATTTAGTAATTTTATGATTTTAAAAGGTATATATAATGACATTTGTAGTAATTTCAATATTTTAAAAAGGGTATAATTTTCCAAACATGTTTCTCAACTATCCCTCCTTTTATATATTAAGGATGATTTGTTAAGCCTTTATAAAAATAACAAATTAAATCTCACTTCTTAAATGTCACTTAATTTTCTTTTTAATTTATGTAATAAATGAGTATTAAACTCGATAACTAATTATAGGTTTAAAAAAACTTTACTCGAGATCGGTTGCACTCATGTCATGTCTATTTATTAAATATGAATGAGTGAAAAAAGAGACAAACCCCTCATCTTAAATTAATCTACAAAATAATTCACAATAATCAACACAACATAACTTAGACACCTGTTTCCTTTTCATGAAATGAAAGGTTCGAATCTCTCCTAATTTAATGTAATATCTCAATTTAAAAAAAAATGTGTACTAATCAAAACAATTAACAGAATGATTTTAACTCTAACAAAACAATAGAGTGAAGAGAATCAAATGTATGTCATTACCCAAAAATAAAAAATAATAAGAGAGAGAGGAGAGGGAAGGGAACACGCAAGAGTGGTGCGGATGACAGAGGGTTCCACCGAATTTAGCGTCATCACTGAGAAAAGCCAGCATCAGCTTCATCGACGCTGGCGCTGGCACTGGCACTGGGGGGCTGGGTTACTGTAAAAACTAAACCAGAACCTGGTGCGTGCTGCCATTCCACACCTGCAGTTTGCCCAGCCGTCATTTCAACCTATCTTCTTTCTCCATCCTTCCTAATCCTCATCACGTGGTCCCCTCACACTTTTTTTTCTTTTTATACGTCTTTTCAAATTTCCTACACATTTTTTATTCCTTTATTATCAAATCATGTCATACCATACCATACCAATAACTCTAATATATTGTCCTTGTTTCTTTATTTTTTTTAAGGAAAAATATCATTTTATACTCTTAAATTCGGGTATTATTGATTTAAAACCATTTTAAATGTCATTAACTTTACTTTAAACTGTATAAGTATTTGCAAGTTTAATCTTTTATTAACTTGGCGTTAAAGTTTTCATGTGTAAAATGTAAGGGTTTGCTTGTATAGTAGTAACAATAAATTTAGACTATTTATTTAAGTCGAATAAAGTATTATCGAAACTTGTAGTATGAGATTTTACAAGAAAAGGGTGGCAATTAGTAAGATGAAGATACGATCTCAGGTTTATTTTCAAAGAATTTGTTTCAAATATTTTAAATTTGCATACCAATTATTAAAATGTCAAAAATTTTAAAAATTACTCAGAGAGAATAATATAGTCCAATAACTATTTTTCATGAATTTTTTTTTAAGAATTTATTAGTTTTTTACTTTTTTAAGTTCAAGTAATTTATGACGCTATTTGAATATTTTTTTATTAATATTTTCAATGAACTTGTTAGTTTCTTTTTTTACTTTTCTTAGTTCAATAAATTATTAAACTATAATTACGTTATTTGAGTAATTTTTAAATTTTTTTGACATTTCAATAATTAATATGTAAACCTTTATTTTAAACTAATTGGTAAGAAGAATTGTGACCCAAAACATTCTTTCTGATTTGGGTTATGTATCTGTTCGCTACGAAGAAATTTCTAAGTAAAGAAATTAAATGCGGAATGAATATAATTTGTATTTGATAAATTGAATGTTACAACCTCTAATGAAAATATTTCTCTGATGCTTTCTCAAAACTATAAACTTTGATATGAGGGCCGGTTGGTGTATTTCTTGGATCAATGGGATGGCTCTTCGATTTTTGAGCTTGTGAAGAATCAACCAATTTGTTGTGATATTGAAACTTGAACACTAAAGTCTTCGAAACTTGTGGGATTTTAATCTTCAACAATTTATCTTCAAGATGGTCTTCAAAGAAGTTTTAAAGTCTTCAAAGAGTGTTTGGTGTTCAAAGAGTATTTGGTCTTCGAAAACTCTTCGATCTTTGAGAAGTCTTCAATCTCGATTTCGAGGTCTTCGATCTTTAAAGTTTCGTTCTTTAAAGTCTTCAATCTCGATTTCGAGGTCTTCAATCTTTAATTAGTCTTTGAGAAGTCTTTGATCGTCGAACTCTTTAATCTCAATTTTGAGATCTTTGATCTTCAAAGTCTTCAGTCTTTTCTTGAATCTTCTCCTTTCTTTAAGGTCTTTGATCTTCAAAGTCTTCACCCTTTTCTCTGAATCTTCTCCGTTGTTGACCTCTTTAATGAATGAATGACCCCTCTATTTATAGAGTTTTCTATGGACCTTTGGTGGATATGGGCTTTATTTGATTTTGGCCCAATTGCCACGTGGCATATTTTCATTGGACTAATTTATGTCATCCAATAGCCAAGAAAAAGACATGTGGTATTATTTGATTTGTCAATTTAATGTCTTTTAATTTAATTAGAGGCACGTGTCAAATTTGAATTGGTCTCTATTTAATGACATGTAATTTTGTCATGGAAATTTATAATTTGCCGAATTTTTTATTCAACGGTATCATTTTTAAATAGTTGATTTGTATAGTTTTATGAGAACTTTTATTGGGTGGCAGATTTTTATACAATATTTGTAAAAATATCAACTCAATTTTTTTTTTTCAAATAACAATTTTATCATGTTTATCAGTGATATACAGTAATTTATGTGTTTATCAGCTGTAAAATTAGTGTAAAAATATGTAATTCAATGTTTATTATTGATAAACTCGATCAAAATTTACTATATTTGCAAATATTTTTTTGAACTTTTATTTTTATAAATATTATTAAAAAATTTACTAGATTTGCAAATGCCCATAGTTTTATGGTCAAATCTTAAAATTAAGAGAAAATAAGAAATCTATGGGAATCATCACGAGAATATTTAAAGAGATTAAACTTATAACTTAACTACAAATATGTT
Organism: Gynostemma pentaphyllum; assembly: GCA_028015215.1. NCBI lineage: Eukaryota > Viridiplantae > Streptophyta > Magnoliopsida > Cucurbitales > Cucurbitaceae > Gynostemma > Gynostemma pentaphyllum. The sequence goes on along the minus strand of CM051346.1, from coordinate 41,438,462 downwards.
AACTACAAATATGAATTAAGGTTTAAAATTAAATTGACGATACCATTTAAATTTAAGAATAAAAATTGATTTTGTTTTTAAGAGGGTCCACTCTCCAAGGCAAAAAAAGAGGCGTGGGGTCCAGGCGATTAATAGAAGGGTGGCATGGTGAGACCGAGACGTGTGCGTAGGTTTGGTCCGTACTGAGTAGTGGTTAAGGGTAATGGATAGTCTGTCTACTCACGAGTGAATCTGTCGGTAGCAGAGGCGTCACGGCGGCCTAACCTCGCCCCCACAGACACTACCCGCTTCAACTCCGTGATTTTGTCGCTAACGCCGTCCTACAATCACACTCCATTTCTTTTATATATATAATAATAAATCAAAGTTTCATTTTTTATAGACATTTTATCAATTAAGAAAGAGTGGGACTCATACATTCGATATTATAAAATAAAGTATGTATGTCTAACCGATCAATTATGTTTAGATTGATAATCGAACTTATGTTATTTATTATAAAATATTTAGGTAAAATACCATTTTGATCCATGAACTTTCACTTCAATTTTATTTTCATCCTTAAACTTTAAAAAATTACATTTTACGTCTCTGAATTTTACAATTTGTTTCATTTTAGTTCTATTGTCTTTATTTTTCTTTCTAAGACACCAATAGAGGGCTTATGTGACATGTAATTGATAATGTGACATTATAAAAATATATAGTGAGGTTAAATACCATGGAAAAATGAATATATATTGAGTTTAATCTAATTTTAGTCTTAAAGCTCACTGTATATTCGTTTTTCCACATAATTTATTTATATAATATCACATCATCAATTACATGTCACATAAGCCCTCTGGTAGTGTCCTAGACGAAAAAACATAGATGTAGTGACTAAAACAGAACGAATTGTAAAGTTTAGGGATGAAAAATGTAACTTTTGAAAGTTTGGGGATGAAAATAAAAACTGAGTGAAAGTTCATGGACCAAAATGATATTTTACCCAAAATATTTTGTTGTGTTCACATGTTTCAAACATTTTCTTACTCTTCCTCTTATAAATTTTAATATACTATTCTCTAAATAGTGAGCTCTATCATTTTCAATTACTTCTTTACGACTCAGGATTACTACGAGTCATTAAAAAAATTAAAATGTATTTGTAAAACTCATTTCAATGTTTGTTATTAGAGAAATTCTAGTATATGACACCTTTTAAATAACTATTTTCAAAACTAACCAATAATTTTGAAATCTTCAAAAATGATATTTTCTTAAACCATGTGTAGGTCGAGTTTCACAAATATTTTGGTCTATAGAAGTGTTGTTGCGTAAAAATGGAGAGCTTCCACGTAGGCAACGAACTTAAATTATGGGATGAGTCGGAGATAATGAGCTGCTTTGACGGCGTGCTACGTAGGTACCTGCACAGGAAAGGAAAAGTGCATCGGTGTGGTGCCGGCCTAACACCCTCCGATGCTAAAGTCAGAGCAAATAGAGCTAATGTGCCAGAGAGTAGTAGTAGAGATTAGTTACCTAATGAATGAATTTCTTCTCCTATTTATAGGAGATTAGGTTGATGACATCATCGTGTCGCGTCGGGATTGGGCCATGTGTTGCTTCTCAATTACGTGTCGCTTGTGGGTTGAGCCACGTGTCGTTTCCCAAGTGGATACTTGTATTCACTCTTAAGTATTAGGTCTATGTTGAAGACTGCGGTCAAACGAGGTGCTTTGGACCAGGTGCATGAACTTTATGCCAAGGTACCACGGTCAGACGAGGTGCTTCGGACCAGGTGCTCTAGACTTGTCAAGTTGTAAAATTCCACGTGTAATCCAATTTCACCCCACAACCAGAAGAAATAATATTATTGAAACTTTTAAAACTTATTCTATTTTTTGAAAACATCACTTCCTCATTTTCAACTTTTAAAATCCGTATCCAACTATTTCAACTTTTAAAATTCATATCCCACTATATTCGCATTTCCTCTATTGATTGAATGAGCATGATTTTTTTTAAAACTATTTTACCATTTTCCCTCTCTTGAATTCAGATAGGGGTCACAAATTTGCTAGCCAATTATAAATCCAACTTACTCATACACATTATGTATTATAAAATAGTGTTACGTAATTTTTTTTAATTAAAAATAGATAAAGAGATAATGTGTGAGACTAAAACAACATGTTAAAAAAGAGTTTAAAGAATACAACTAAAATTTAAAGGAGAATACTTGTCTCCTAATAAATCAGGAGGATCTCCTCCTCATCTCTATTTCTATTGGTTAAAAAACAATAAGAGATAATTAATATATATTTTTATTAATTACGTGGGACCTATTGATTTGTTTTTAACCAACAAAAAATTAACACATAAGGGATTAGGAGGAGATCCTTTTGAGGAGACAAGTATTTTCCAATTTTAAAAGCCATTAGACCAAAAGAGAAAAGTTTCAATTTTTAGAATAAAAATAGATAGGCCAAATTTAAATTTTATCAATTTTAAACTTCAAGTTAAAATAAGCGTTAAAAGCAATACCCTTCAAAAATTAAAATTGAATTAAAATCGATTCATTCAACCAATTCAATTTATCTCTATATTTTAAATCTCATTAAATTTTCAAAATTTTAAAAAATGTAGGGCCTGTTTGGTTTGCAATCCAGATTCAGTTTTATGAATCTGGATTGAATGAATAAAATGAATCTGCTTTGTTTTGTGTTTGGTTTACAATCCAGAAAAAAGCAATTTGGATTCAATTTCTTTTTTAGGCTAAAAAATGAATTCAATTAAAACAATAATCCAAAATATCCAACTCAAAAACTGAAAAACACAGATTGACGTCACCCACACAATTTAATCCACGGGTTTGAACACATGAGAAAAAAATACGAGTCGGGCCCATTTTCTGGATTTGGGTCAAGTCGGGCCCGTTTTTCGAGGTTGACCCGGTCCGTTCTAGCTTTTATTTATTTAATTAAATTTTTAATTGCATGTTTTTAAGCTGATTTTAAACTTAAACTTAATTCTAAAGTGATGGAAAAATAGTTAATTTATTTTTTCACTATTTTTTATTTATACTTTTTTTTTAATTATATATAAGATTAATTTAAATATAAAAAATAAAATAATATATATATATATATGTTTTGGAGGTTGTTGCTCACATTTTCTCTACTTATTGTTTACTAATGTATGTAGTACTATTTGAATAAAGATATTGGAGGTTTTTAATGCCCAAATGGTCTCTCCATTCTGTGTGAAAATATTTTTTCAGATTCTCTTTTATTGAGAAATTATCTCTTTGGTTGCACTAGGTTCTTATGAATTTTAGAATGAATCTCATTGTGTTTTGTATAGTTCTCCTTTTGGAAGAAACTGAGGAGTTTATTTGATAGACTTGCAATGCTTTTATTATCTTTATTATAATTTTTTTAAAAAGAAAAATTTATCCTAAGAATGAGAATAGTTATAGTTGATGCGGATAAAGATGTTTTCAATTTATAAGTTATGAATTATTAGTTTTTTCAAACTTAAAAATGAATGATTTAAAGTTGGAAGTATTGTTTTCACACTGTTCTGATTTTAAATTTTTTGAGTAACCAACCAAACACATATTTCAAATTTCTGAATCTCAATTATAAATTCTGAATCTGTTACCAAACACAGTTTCAGAACCAACAAATTCACAGAATACAACTCTGAATTCATTAGAATACACTAAATTCAAATTCTGCTTTTCAGATTGCATACCAAACAGGGCCGTATATTTCACATGACAATCCATGTCAGTTCCGATTCTGATTGAACGCCCAATTCAAATCCAATTTAATAAAGAAGTAAAAAGAACAAATGGAAACGTGTATTATTTTTGAAATTTGACTACAATTATTAAAACTTAATCACGACTCGATAAACTTTAATTCAAACACAATTCAATTTACCATTCATCGGGAATAACATGTGAAAAAGTGGGTGTGTTTGGTTACGCCGACTCGGTCCGTGGCAGTGGGGACCTATCAAGTTTCCACCCTCTCTCGTTAAAAGTCCATTTCCATATAATTTATTAAAAAACATTTTGGTATTGAGAATCCAGAGTAGTTCATCTTGATCTTCCTACGTGTTCCTTTTTTATTCGATAAAATATAATAATAGATAATAAATATATATATTTTTAAATGATATGAATATTTGTTTTTAATAATTTTGTGATGATATCAATTTAAAAGTATGTTCATGATTATTGAGATGAGAATGATAATATCATTTGATGGATCAGAATTTAAGTATATTTTTATTTATTTATTTATTAAACGAAAACGAGATAGAGGTCAAGGAAAGCCACGTTTTTTTCTGTTTTTTTTTGGGATAAAAAATTAATTTTTTTTGTTGAAGATAGTGACACCTAAAAAAATGGAACGAATATTTTCTCCTATATACTATTTGACTCGTTCTATTCAAATAATACATTGAACTTATCCTAAATAATTCTTTAAATGGCGAAAATCATATCCAACCAATCAGAAAAATTGACATCCATCTCTATATATTATGTAGTGTATGAGACCGGACGAATCTCCAATCTCCTTTTCAAAAGAGGTCAGAATCCCATTGGGGACAAAGACTAAGATTTGCCAACTCCATTATTATATGTGAAGGCTTTGAAAAATAACATTGGATTTTTGTAGTTTTGAAAAATAAGATTCATTCCCCCTTCCTTTTGATGTATGGGATATGTTTTTTGGTTGAGTTGATGATGAGTGAAGGAAGAAGACGGCTATGAAATGAAATATCTACCAAGTCAAAAAGGAAGGGCAGGTAAAGGTGGAGTTTTGTGGGCCAATTTTTTGTCTCATCAGCTACTCTACACTACATGTCTTACTTTTAATGCGTTTTCGACACTTTCTTAAGGTAGGGTAGGGGTAGTAGTAGTAGCTGATGATTTTGGACTTTGGATTGGATTACGTTTCAATTTTATTATCATTTATTAAAACACCAATACATAGGATGTTGGATGTGGTATATCAATGTTACACATTAATTAAGGGTGTTTGAGGGTAGATATTGTTTTGTCTGAATTTGTGAACGTGGAAGATCGGGAAATATGTATTTAGGTAAGGGGTAGTTATTGAAATAACATATTTTTTATATTAATTATTGAAATGTCGAAACTTTGTAAAAGTTACTCAAATGATAGTTTAATAAATAAAATAATTTATGGAACTAAAAACGGGGAAAAAAATAACGAATTAACTAATTGAAAAATAACAAAATATTTACTGAAGTAAAAAAAGTTAAAAACCAAATAATTCATTAAAAATAACAATGAAAAATAAAAAAAAATAATAGTTCAATAATTTATTAAAATGCTATTTGGGTCATTTTTAAAGGTTCTTAATTAGTTTGCAAAAATATACTATTTGAGACGATTTCTATTTATAGAATTTAAGATTAAATAATAAATAACATGTGTTTAAATCTGTAAAGAAATATATTTCAGAATTCTAGCTATATCTAACTTATGTTTGAATGCCAACCATGACAAAGCTCATTGATAAAGGTATTGTAATTACACCTTCAATAGATCAATGCTTCAATGGTTCAATCCTCACCCCAACCCTGAAAAAAAAACCCTCATGTTTAAATAGTTAGTTGAATTTATATTTTCAAAGGACAACTTGGTAAACTATGAGTGGGCAAACTCCCATTATTTTTTATTGCTCAACTAATTAGTTTAGTCAAACCCAATCCCAGAATTCAATAATGATCTACCTAATAAACGACATCGAATCTCAATCCAGCCCCATCCGAATGCCTCCTGGGGGAAAATTATGAGATTATAAAAATGATAATATCTTATAGGTATAGAATCGAAATCAAATCCATATACATTTACGATGTTATTCAAACTTTCACCTTTATTTACAGATTTAAGTTCAAAATGGACAATCTCATATATCGATATAAAGATTTTATAACCAAGAGCCGAGAGGGCGGGGTTCTAACCCCAACTTACCACATCCACATTATCAGTTATCACGTATAAAATAAAAGTATTATCACCTAAATTGAAAGCAAAATTATCTACAACGGAACATTCTTTTTTTCAAGCTTCAATTTTACAAAATACATATCAAATCGTCCATTCAAATTCATGCCCTTCCTTTCTAATGGATGGGAAGAAGCCCTTTCATCTGTGTTATAAACCTTTTGGGTCGTTTAGTGCGATTGGAGTTCTACAATCTCTAGCATTGTTTACAGAACACTTAACCATATGTATTTCAACATTTACTCGTTCCCTTAATATCTATCACAACTATGCATAATCTCACTAAGGATTCTCCACATCGCTTGAACTAGGATGAGCATCTACATTTAAATCCTCCGTAACCTCCTCGACTATTCTCCATCTGTAAAGATGCATAAACTCGGGACCGATAATATATTTATAATATATTTATAATATATTTAATGTTATTTAATAAAAACAATGATAGAAGTGAGAAGTCCAATTACCTCTCTAGAACAAACTTCCCTTCCTTGTACTTTTGGTATTTGTCATGTGTAGTTACCTATTAAAATCCAGCAACAATAATTGAGCTATCTAATATCGCAATCAAAAAATCAACAGAAAATGCTTAAACAAAAGCACACAAATCCACACACTAATTTAATGGAACTTCAGGTTTTAAAGCATATTTTCATTATAAATATTTTATTGAAGAAGCGTTCTAATTATTCAATCTTGTACCTGGGAAGAAGATAGATTTTCAACTCCAAATAAGTACTACTGGAAAACTTAAAATATGCCACTATGAGCTGCTTCAGACAAGTCTAGCAGCAGCCACCCATGATCAGCATGCGGCACAGGGAGTATTGCATCTAACTATGATGCTTATATTATATAACATTGTTCGTTCTAACTGTCCGAAAAAAAACGAGCATTACAAGTGTCCTTGGCGTGAATTAAATAATTGGCCAAGTAGGCTCAATTTTTATATTTGAAAAAAGAGGGGGCCACTCCATCCACTAACCAATATTATTATTGTCATCGTAATTTTAAACAATACTAACCCACAAACCAAAACAAAATACAACTAAAACCATGAAGAACTAAGGCGTATAAAAGAGAAACCCCCTGTACTTGAAGAGAGAGAGAGAGAGAGAGAGAGAGAGATTTTCCGAGGTCTGTGGTGGCTGTCTAGTATTCAAGTCTATGACAGAGCATTTTTTTGGGACATTCAGATTTCTGGGTATTGTGTCCTTGGCATAGCTAGAGAATAAAAGAAGGAAGACGACGCCACTTTGGGTTGGGTGTGTGCAATTTTTTAAGTGATGATGTTAAAAACTCAAGTCTACAGCATATTCCTTTGATCATTTTGGCCAACTCATGATAGTTTTCACGAAGCAGATGTCAATTTAATCTATATATAGTTGGACAACGAGACCACTTTGCAAAGATAATCGGATGAAGAAAGCTTACATATCTCCACCCAAGAATTTGTCCACAACAGCAACAAAAGATATCTTCCACAGTATGCATGCCAGAAAGCATCAACCTCTCCTCCTTGGGTCCAGCAGTCACATTCACCCTAGCAAAAGATTAAAATAATAATTTAATTTACGTTAAGGAACAAGTATGCACTGAGGTTCATTCGTTATTGCACATAACATGCTTGCTGAGTTTTCAATTATCAATATTTCTCATTCATACTTAACAAATATTTCAACTGCACAGCACAAACATCGCACATCCATTTAACACCAATCCCCTGTAAACGCTTTATCTCTCTCACACAGTCTTAGCTAAAGCCAGTAATAAATCGAAAAGTGTCCTTTGATCTTTAAGTTTGTAGAACCCTACCCTACTACAAAAGAGAAGAGGTTTAGAGACTAACAATTGTATTAAGACCATTACAAAGTATTTGGAAGCTCGACATGAAGACAAAAAAATAAAAATAAACAAACAACAACAACACTTACACATTGCTGAAAAGAAATGCCCTCCCTTGGCGGCAATTGAAAGTCTGGAAAAGGGAAAACAATAGAACAAATAAAATATCAAATAGACATCATTTAGCTTCATATAGTGAATTAAATAGGTGATTAAACGAATACAGGATACACGAAACTATAACAAACTAAAAAACAGCTAGATATTGCAATCTCAAAAATGAAATTGACATGATTCAAAGACAAATTAAACATAACATAATAGGAATTTTCATTCAAGCTCCATAATTGAGACTCAATGGCCTCAAATCACCTCCAAATACTAGCAAATTAACCATGCAGTAAGATATGTTCGATAATTAAATCCGCAAAACCCACAAAACATGACATAAAAACGAGAGTAAAATGCATAATTCAGACAAAAAGATCCAATCTTTACACAATTCTACGACTTGAAAACAAAATTAGCTGCCAATTAAAGCAAAAATATTGGTAAGGAACAGAAAAAAAGAAAGAAAAGGAAAGTACCCGAGAGAGAACGTCATCAGCAAGAGCAACATTGTTATTACAGAAGCGGCATCTATAAGACCTACCTTCCAATTCAACCACAAAAATCCTACCCATCTAAACCCTAAAACCCCAAATTCAATTCATTCATTCCCACTTTTCCTTTTGAGAAAATCAAAGTTACGAACTTGAAAGGAAAGCATGGCCATGCGTGATCGGTTTGGGAATTGCTTGTCAATACTCAGTAGCCGTTTCAATTACCGGTACCGGTAAATACCGGTGACGTTCTTCCTCTCTTTTTCAAGGATGGGCTTCCTCTGCCGATGAAAATTTGGGCCTCAACTTTTTTTTTATCCGAACGCAAATTTAAAGAAAAATTATCAATTTTTTTAAACATCCACACACAAAAAAAAAAGGAATTTTAATGTTTCCTTAACTTCTATCTCACGACTTTTAGCATGACATGAATTAAGGTAGTAGATGATTACTGAGATTTTGATTAATATGTTTTTAAAATGGGTTCTTGCATATATAATATTAGAATCTGGTCTAAAATTTAAAAAATAATAATTCAAAACTTTCTTTATATAATTATTACTAATTTCTACATATGTAATCACTGGTTTTGGTCATGTAATTATTGATTCACTTTTAACATTACTGATTTTATTGGTTCACAATATTAATTTGTAAATCATCAATTCAACATAAATCTAAATGACTGATTTATTGATTACGAGAGTGAGTGTTTATAAAAATGTTATATTTATAAATATTTTTTTTACTCTATATATTTATAAATGCCAGGTAAAATTCTCCTACCTATTAAAAATTCCGTTTTCAAAATTGAATAACGATTTTAAGTGTGCACAAAAACTTAATATTTGACAACCCACTAAATCATAATATTTTTTAAATAAAATAATCTCCTAATTTTGTTAAGATTTCAAAATATTTTTAAAGGAATTTTAAAAACATGAAAAAGAAATAGCAATTAATCAATCTTGTGTGGATGCAAAATGAAATAGTTATGAGATGATTCTTAAAATGTCAATTCTAATTCTAAATATAAAAAGAATGATTGAAAGCAAACAAACAATCTTGTGCTTGAATATTGATGACAACGACCGAGGATGAGGAAGAGAAGCTACCAAAAAGCGGCAGCCGCGTTTTCCCATTTGCTTTGTATCATCAAATCCTGACCACATCCTCGTTGGTTGGTAAGGATAGCTTCCCATCCTCGAACTCGTGAGAATTTTTAATCCCCATATCCTATCATATCCCTTAATTAAAAAGTTGGGGGCTGGTTCGAGAATTTCTTGTTCGGAGGTCGGGTTTTTCATGGAGAAATTATTCATTTTATATTTTAATTCTTATTTAAAAAAATATAAATGAAGTATATATTTAAATATATATTTTAAGACAAAAAGAAAACATAATACTAAATATTTTATAATTTATTAGTTAATATAACCATATTATATATTTTTTTTCAATAAATAAAGATAAAAATAAACAAAATATATAAGATATTATTAAAATATCGGGTTTGAGGTTGGGGGCAGGGCGGGGAATGTATTCCCATCCCCGTACCCTAAAACAATTCGGAGAAAATTTTCTCGCTTAACCCGCAGGGAATTTTGCCATCCCTATTAGTTGGTGCTACTTATGGTTCATTTTATACACTTTCCTTAAAAGTATTTTGCGTGAAACATTATAAAATAAATATTATTTAAGTGTTTCATTTAAAAACACTTAAGTTTTTGTTCTTCCATTCTCACATAAAAAAGAGTTAAAATCTTTGTATTATTTTAAAGGGAGAATAAATATTTTTTTTTAAATTGATTGATAATTTATATTTAAAACTAAACATTTTGTAAGTAGCCATAAATATTTACTCATGCTAAAAAATATATTTAATATTTGTAAATAAAGGACGGATCTACACTTTGAGGATGGGGTGGTTGCCCCTCATGTTTTTTTAAAATGATTTATTTTATGTAAATACTGAAAAATGAGGTGAAAATTTGAATTTTAAATATATTTTATCTATTTTCTTTTAAAAATAATAGTTTTATATAATGTTTTTACTCCTTACCCTAAACCCTAAACCTGACTGCAAAACTTAACATATGCCATATACTTATATTTTAGTATATTATGTAGATAACTTTTTCTCTTAAAAATGTTTATATTCAAAGATTATTATTATACTACTTGCTCTCTTAAAAAGTATACGGTGAAAATGTAATAATTAAAATATCATATATAGAATTAATTAATTAAAAGAAGTGGTATAAATTTAGAGAATATTATATGGGTAGTTTGATTTATGAACTTGATCATTAAAAAAGTCTTGGAATATAATAATGCAATGATATGTCAATGAATACGACTTTTTACATGGTTGGTTAGCTTATAATTTTGGAAAACTAACATATTACTTACCAATGAATCGAATACTATACGTTTGTTTCAAAATATATCAAATCTTAAAAACAGTAACCTTTTTAAAATATTATTATTTTGTTTTTATTTTTTTATGTATTAGGTAAGGAATTTTCATGGTGTTGGTGAGTGCTAGGGGTGCGAGAGGAACTGGACGAACCAGAACCGAACCGAAATCGATTTTCGGTTTGGTTCTCCTTTTTTAGAACCGCTAAGCTAATGGTTCGATTCTTATTTTATAAAGTTAGAACCGATAAGGAACCGGAACAGGAACCGAAGCAATATACATATAATTAAAAACAAAAAACAAAAATATAGGAACCACATATTGTTTGGATTGATTTATTTGTGGTATATATAATTTTGGATTGGATGAACATCAACATATATATGAATTTTGAGAAAGGATTTTATGAGTTTGAATTGAATTATTTGTGAAAGATTTTGGATTGTTGCTATGATGTGAATAAATTTTATGATTTTTGAACTTTATATGAATTATTTGAAGCAAACTCCATGTTCTACTCGAACCGGAACCGAATCGTTCAGGAACCGGTTTACTTATAAGTTGAGACCGATAAGAAACTAGAACCGAAAACAGATTACAAACCGATTCCGATTACTTTTTTTTATTACAGTTGCTCACCCGTTCAAATTCGGTTCTTGTCAAAAACCGACAAGAACCGAACCGGTAACACCCCACAATGAGTGCAAGTGTGTTTGGAGAGAACTTTGTGAGAGAGGAGAGCATATACATATATTATATGTGGTGAGTGAAAGATCAATTTAGTTAGAAAGAAGTGGTAATAAATTAATGCGTGTGTATAATATAATAGAGAAAAGCAGGGAGAAAACAAATGCATGAGAGAAAATTAAATGAAAAAAAATGTGCGTATAAGGAAAAAAATGTCGGAATTCGAAATAATTTGGCTTACATTTAAAACGATCAAAATATGTTAAAAAAAAAATCAATAACCTTTCATTTATATATGAAATATATTTCAATGATATTTTTATAAAAATTGTTCATTTACTTTTTTAAGTTTGTTCTCATAAATGATGCTTTTTTTTAAAACATCCGAATATTTTATTCTTCTAAAATTATGAATTTGTAAATATTGACACAAATATATAAAAATCTAGCTATTAAAAAAGTGTTCTTTAACAAATGTTTAAAAAAGCAAAAGAAAATATATTTGGACAAAATAACCAAATCACTTTTACTTTGTCATTATTATTAAAATCAAGTGGGTTAATGAAGAACAATTAAAATCGATTAAATGTATTTTGTTAAATGAAGTTGACTTGACAACCTCTAAAAAGAGCCTTTATCTAAAGGATTATTAAGTGGAGCCTCTAATACTAAAAGAAACGTAGTTTGACATTCTTTTTCTTTTCCCATTAACAAATGTAATTTGGAGTGGGAAAACTTGAGATATTTCAAATTTATTATTTTTTATATGTTGAGTAATTTATTTAAGATTATTAATTCTATATTTAGGGTAGTCCACACTTCCAAAAACTTTCCAATTTTATTAGGTATTTTCTCGATGTTTCTTAGCAAATTAGAAAATAAACAGTCGGAATAAAACAAAAAGGAAAAAAAAAAAATCTACACCAATTATTAAGTAGGAGTTTTTTTAAAGAATTTGTCTCAAATAGCATAAATTCACATACTAATTACTAAAATGTCAGAACTTTTTAAAAATTACTCAAATAGCATAATTATAGTTCAATAAATTATTGAACTAGTTTTCATAGGTATTTTTAACGAATTTTGTTTGTTTTTTGGTTTTTTAAGTTCAAGGTCAATAATTTATTGAACTATTTGATCATTTTTTATTATTATATTCAATGAATTTATTAAAAAAATTAATTTTTTTAGTTCAATAAATTATTGAACTATAATTATGCTATTTGAGTAATTTTTGAAAAGTTTAAACATTTCAGTAATTAGTATGTAAAAATATACTATTTCAATAATTGCCCCCTTTTTTTATACTTATTTTCTCGTATGATTTGCTTAATTTATATAAGATTTTTAATTCTATATTTAGGGCAGTCTACACTTACAAAAACTTTCCAATTTTATTAGTTATATTCTCGAAGTTTCTTAGCAAATTAAAAAATAAACAGCCGGAATAAAAAAAAAACAAAAACAAAATCTACACCAATTATTAAAGAAATAATTACACTAAATAATCACTTTAAATCACCATAATTCACTTTTAACGGTTGTTTTAGATTAATATTTGATGAACCCTAAAACCACCGTTTATGGAGGTGTGTATGGTGGTTTCCAAATTGTATGTTTACATATTTACCCTCATTAACTTCATCAACAACATTGATTTCCGTCTTTATTTTTTTTTTCCTTTTTTATTTTGTGTTTTAATTTCTCCTTAATTTATGGGATTTTTTTAAAATTAATTTATGAATTTATGCTGATTGATTTGTTTATTATGCGTTATATAATATTTACTAGGAAAAAAAACCTCGAGGAACCTGATGGTGGTGGTTTTTACCGGCGACCATTACAAAAAAAGGGTCCTTAAATCGTCGTCATCAGTCATTTTGAAAATGGGTAAAATTATATTCTATTTGATTTTGAATACTCACTCTGTCTGTATCATATATCGAAGATCTGCGTTTTTGCAGCCGAGCTGATTAATCAAAGTTAACAAGGTTTTAGATTGCTTTTCTTTGCGCTGATTTTAATTGATTCAAGGTTTGTGCTTGAAGGGAAGATTGGACAAGGCTGTTAGTCTTTTGGATATAATGGTTTCAAGTAAATGTGTTCCCAATGAAGTCACTTATGGGACAATCATTAATGGACTTGTTAAACATATGTTTCCACGATGAATTCGGTAACGGCCTCATCGTTTTGAATCCAGAGAAGCTTCTTACGACGACGGGCATTGACGTAATTCTTCGTGTTATTCATAGCTGTTGCTTCTGCTACAAGTTTTTTGATCTATAATACATCGTTTATTAAATATAAACAATTTATTATATGGTTGTTGCTATAGATGTTAAGGATGCTGCAGGTTGGTTTATCAATAATATACCGTTTATTAAATATAAACATGTTAAACTATATCTTTTTTTGTAATTTTTACAAACACAACCATTCATGGTCGTTCTTATAGGTTGTTTTTTCAATTTTACACAGTTTATCAAATATAAACGTGTTTGATTTGGTTTTTCTAGTATTTTTATGTTTTATTTTTAATTTAACCTTGTATTTGGTTTAGTTTTGTTAAACATTTTTTAAGAAAATAAATACTTATTACTTTTTGTTTATTTTTGGTTTATCAATTAATTATACACGGTTTAACATTGTTAAACTAACGGTGATTCTCTTTTAAAAATTTCAGAGTTTGAAGATGTATTAATGGCGGTTGGTTGGAGGATAATCAAAGAAAGAATTTCAAATTTTTGGGAACAAAAAACTATTCAGAAGCTTTAAGATTTTTTTAGTTATAGTTTTAATTATTTTTAGATTTACATTTTCTATTATTTTTACAAAATTTAAGAAATTTTATAAATTTCCTTAAATCTTGCACAAGTTAAAGAAAATTAAATCGGGGTATGTTTTTGTCTTTTCACAATATAATTTAATTTGGCTGGTGGTAGTTTTGGGTAGTTTGGATATATATATAAAAGATTGTGTTTTTCTGTAATAAAAAACATTAATTTGTCTATTACTGAAATTAACATAACTTATATATATATCAAAACTACCCAAAACCACCACCGACCAATTTAAATTATATTGTGAAAAGATGAAATATACCCCCAAATTTTTTCCTTAATTATAAAATCCCTTAAAAAAATTAAAACTATAACAAAAAAAATCTTTAAGCTTCCGAATACTTAGTTTTTCTAGGAAATATCAAATTTCTTTCTTCTTCGATCATCCTCCAACCACCATTAATACTTTTTCAAGCTCTGGAACTTTAAAAAATATCACCGTTAGTTTAACAATGATAAAATGTATATAATTGATAAACCAAAAAAGAAACAAAAAGTAATAAGTAATCATTTTCTTAAAAAAATGTTAACAAAAATAAACCAAATACAAGATTAAATTGAACATAACACATAAAAAAACACAATGAAATAGATGACGAATCAGTTCCATCCTCATACCTTTAAGATTGTTATGAGTAATCAGTTTTATTAAAAGCCTATGTTTATATGTGTTAAACGAAATCTTCTGTTAACTCTCCTTACCAAATCACAGACAGTGAGTATTAGTAACAACTTTCGTCAACATACAGTGCGTATCAAAGTTAAATAGAATCTTTTATAGTTCGAGGCAAGTAAGGGCTGGCTGCTCGTGAGGGGGAGGCATCATCACTCTGTCTCAAAGACAGGTTAAGTCAAGTGCCAAGTCAAGGTAGTGCATTAAAGAGCTACAACTATCACATCAGCTAGAGCTTCGTTTAACTTTGTTAACCAACTCGAGGAATTCTTGATTCTTCAACAAAATCATTGTCTTCATCCCAGGAACCATGAAAATGAACGAAGAACAAGATATGGATAAACAACAAATTGATCGATGAACTCATTCTAGACAAAATGAAGAAAGAAAACGAAGTAGAGAAAAAGAAGGAAAATAAACAAAGGATAAAAAAACTCTATTTGGGTTTGTCCGCCATTAATGAAAGCTTTGAAAAGAAAAAAAAATGAGATGAGATAGAAGAAGAAAACGTGTTCTAAGAAATTAAAACAGATTGAGCGAGATATGTTGAAGGAATTTCCACAGAAAGAGATGTGAGCTGAAATTAGAAAAAGAAAGCGAAGAGTATATAGGTAAAATATATAAACGAGTCCACTGAATAACAACCAAAAATCGTTATTCTTAGGTATATTCGAAACTTATTATAATTTGCTATTAATTTTGAAATTAGGTGAATTAAAATGAATATATCTGTAATTAATTAAAAATTAAAAGTGGTTAGACCATGTATAATCCCACAAAATTCTGAAAATTAATCCAATAAATACAACACCATAACCATATAAAAGAGAGAGAGAAAGACGTACACAATAGAATTACTCTTTGGAAACAAAATATATATATATATATACCAAAAAAGCAAAAACAGAGATCAAATAGAAAAAGACCCATGCATCAAGTCAACGTCCTTGTAGCATTCGCACTTCCCCTCATTATAATTTAAAAAAAAAAAAAAAAAAAGACAATGAAAACTTGTGTTTTTGTCTTGTCTTATCCTTCTCCTTAAATTACGTTATGAAAATACGTGGATCCCACGTTCATTCATTCATTCATTCATCGGAAAATCATAATCTTTTTCTCTCAGTGTCAGATTCCATTTTCCGGTTGAGTTACCAACTAATATATCTGAGCTCAAACAAAGACATAAAACTTAAAGGAAAAAAAAAAATTATTTATCCTACGTATATTTACATCGTACTCCAACATTTCTTTCTCGGAAAACCCTAAGCTGTCTCCAACGGAGGAGGGTAATTGAGATCAATATCCAATACTCGTCCTCCTGATTTCAACTCATCTTGATTCAAATCTATAACCGATGACGAATCTGAATCACTCAACGTTCCTGATCGTAAAACCGGATCGTAGTATAAAAACCGAACCGAATCGAACTGAGAAATATTGAGATCAAGAGGAGTTGATGATTCAACGGTACTACTTTGGCTGGGACTATGTTTGATCAGGTCGTTACTTTTTTGGTTAAGATCAATCTTGAGATCTTGGCAACTAAGAAAAGGAAAGTTGGTTTTAGCCTTAGCGCCACGGAATTCTCTCGCGGCTTTGTCGTAAGCCCGAGCTGCATCTTCGGCCGTGTCGAATGTACCTAACCAAACGCGTGTTTTTTTAGCTGGATCTCTTATCTCAGCCGCGTATCTTCCCCATGGCCTCTTACGCACACCTCTATAATGCATCTCTACCCCGTTGTTGTTGTTATCGTTAGTCACAACCCGATCTTTAGTCTTTTCTCTCCGCGCCATGTCTCGGAATCGAGTGATTAAGAAAAGAGAATATATGAAAACGGAAATTGTCAAGTGTTTGTTGGTTGGGGGAGAAAGTGGGGCGAATTGGTTTTGGTTTTATAGAGAGAATGAATAATTGGTTGGTTTGATTTAATGGAGAGATGAAATGGCTTAGGAGTCAAAGTATAGATTTTGACTGTGGGTGGCAGTTTAGGAATGAATTAGGAAATATCATCATCTTACGTGGCTTACCGCGTCACCAATCTGAATGCTGATTTTATTATTTTTTTTTTATCATATCGGTTTCGTCGTTTATCAAACGGCTCCAATTCAACCACTAAAACTCATGCAGTATATCTAAGGAATTAGGGTTTTTAAATCTTCAATTTTTTATTTTTTTAATAATTTAGCACGATTTTATATTGATTAAATGAAATATATATTTAGTTTATAATGTTTATTTTCTTTTAACATATGTTGATTTTTAATTAAGTAATGAATATTTAAAAAGTTATAATTTATTAAGTTCAATTTTAATCTTTACTATCAAATCTCTTAATGAATAATATCAATGTTGGTAAGTTCTATTATTGATTGGTTTGAACATTAAACAAACATATATATTATTACATAATTTTTTTTAAAATGAGTATCTCATTACTTTTTAAATAAATAGTCATTATAACATACTTAATTATTAATATCGAGATCTTCAATACCCTACTAATAAATAAAAAATGTGCATTTTATTTAAAAATACAATGATAAGAATCAAGACTAAACCTAATAAAACTACTAGAGATTAGATTATAAATTTTCAAATATTAAAGACCAAACTATAAATTAGAATAAATATTATCAACAAAAAATAAATCTCTAACTTTTATTTTTACAAATATTTTACGGCATTATTAAATAAAAGCAAAGTCGGCTTTTCATAAGGTTACTTTATTATAAATTAAATAATAAAATCCGGTCCGCCCCCGCGTTTTGGATCGTTTTCGAGCCGCTCAGTGGGGTCCAGCAGGTACTACCGACCAAGGATTGACGCGTGTTTCTGTTTCCTTATTCGTCGATTGTACACAACATTAGGCGACAGCAGCCTAAGGGTTTTTCTAGGGTTACACGTCTGTGCTATAACACTTCTTCCATCACCGCACCCTTTGGCCCTGCCTGCGGCCGCGTGTACACTTTTATTTTTTAACATTAAGAAATGATAAAGTGACATACTTTTTATTTATTTGGTTAGCTATTTCAACAATAATTGAGTGATGTGCAGCCACCCCCCATATAGTATAGGTATAGTGTACCAAATTAATTTCTTTTAACTTTGTTTGGTTTAGCGTTTTAAAAAACTATGATTTTATTGATTGACAAAAAAAACATATCAAGTTTTAATTTTAATAAAATTTGTTTTAAATGACGAGATTAGAGTTAGATAGTTTCATTAGATATAATAGAGCCCGTTTGTTAATATTTACAGTTTCTGTTTTTTGATTCTTAATGTTGTTTTTTTAAAAGGAATAACAACATATTTGGTAATGGAAAATTATGCGTGGTAGCCAATTTTTGAGTTTTGTTTTCACATATGCCACACTTTCATGTTTATATCAGATTTACCATTTTTATATATTCTATTAATTTAATGATATATCATTGATGTAATTTTACAACAATAATTTATCAGTAATGTAAATTCTAGTATTAAATTTATATCAATAATATAAATTTACAAAAATAATATATCAAATATAATCAAATTTTCATAAAAAAAATTATGGGTTAATTATGTGTTGGGTAATTTTGATATTTTTCAATGTTTGTGGTTTTTTTGAAAACTGAGACTCGATATTGGGTATATGTGATAATAGCCTTTTGGTAATTGCTTCTTGTTTCTGTTTCTCATTTAAAAAAAATAAAAACATGGTTGATAATTTTTTAATGTTTCTCATTCGTAAATAAGATATATGTTTTGTAACTATTATAATTTTACAAGTTAAAATAAGACAAAGTAACAATTTTATTAATATAATAAAAAAATGGAAATGAGAACAAGAAACAAGAAATTAGAATTTGTTTTTTTTAAAATTTCTACATAGTCTTGGGAAAATTTAATAAAAAAGGGAGGAAAAAAAAACATAAAAGAATTACTAAACAGTTCTGTTTCTTAATGAGAAACAAGAAATAGAAACTGAGAAAATTACGAAATTAACCTGGATAAATTTGTTCTCTCACTTTAGAGTAAATGTATGTCTTGGAGTATAAACCTTTAATTTTCTTAACTCATTTTCTCTCTCACTTTCCTCTTTTTAAACTTTTTGATAAGGCATATACTCCTTTCTCTTGAGGTTGAAGGTTCGAATCCCCCCTCCCCATTTTGATGTAATAAAAAAAAGCCTTTGATATTGAAATTAAAATGCGAGAATGGTATTACTTTCATTTTAATTAATGATTATTAGCCCCTTAACCACTTAGAATATTTTGGGCTAACAAAATGCACTTTAACAATTTGACAATCCTAAAATCCTCCTTTTATAAATAAGAAATATGTGGTAAGAACAAAATATAATGATATTATCTTTGAACATTGGCGAGATTTGAGAATTTAAGAGTTCAATTTATCCTTTTTGCTTGATGAAAACGGAAAACATTTAATATCATTATATTTATAAAAGCAATGACTCGTTGAGGTTCTCTTTTTCTCAATTAGGAACTATTAATAATCTTCATAAGATTGACTGGGTAATTCCTAACAACAAGAAGCATAATTACCCTAATGTTTCTATCCTTATTTATGACTGATTTTGACACTGTGATCAAAATCCCCCCTCTGTTTTGAATGTGTTCTAACGAATTTCAACTTTGTTTCTTTGTAAGGTGAAAATTTGAGAAGAAACACTAAGAGTCAATTTTGATAAGGTTAAATTTTATTTTGTAAGAAGAATATGAACGATAAAGCTTATGATTCAGTCAAATCTAGGTTGAATATTATGTATTTTTATTTTCATTTTTATTTTTATTGGATAAAGAAATATGAGAATAAATTATTCATTTATACGTTGATCATAACTTAGATTTTCATGAGTTTTCTTTATTCAATATTGCGATCCTAATTTCTTTTATATTCTTTTTCAAGGAACAATAGGTAGAATTTGATTAGCTTGAAATCGATTTAGGAGTGACTATGTTATTTTTAGGTGGTAGTATTTAATATTACCAGCTCAAAATAAAGCCGTAGAATATTAAGCTTAAAATGCAATAATATATCATTTGTAAATACAAATACAATAAAATTAGTGTAATATCATTTTCTACTTATTTAATATCGACTCACCCTCGTTCACTCATTTCTTTTTTTCACCTTTTCCAACCAACTCCATTTTCTCACTATATTCTCATCTTGGTTTTATTTTTTTAAGTTTTGCTAAACCACATCAATTTTCTCACTAACATGTGTCTCTATATGAACACTTTCTTATAGTATCATTCTTTTATATATTTTTTCAACCACCACATTTATTGTTTATAAATATATAAAATATGATATTTTTTTTATAAATGAGATTTAAAACGATATTTTATACAGGAACTTATATATAAACTTGGATTTTTGGCGTTTTATAATACTTTAAATTTAAAAAAAAAAAAAAGTGGTCAACATACAACTTTAAAAAAGTAGGAATAGAAAACATAAATCAATATCATTAATTTTTTTGAAATAAAGTTTAATAATGACTAATACCTTAAGCCAAATACATAAACACCATAAATTACATAGCATCTGAAATTTAATAAAATGAAGCATTGGTTTCGAGATTGAGATTGAGATTCAATGGACTAATAAATGGGAGGGACCAATAAAGACTTAGTGGCCAGCTGTAAGTTATCGGCGGCCGACCCTTTTACACTTCTCGCAGTCTTCATGACCTATGTATAGGGCAACAAAATTTGACCTAATTTTTCGGATTGATTGTCCTAAGAATGGAACGTTTTAGATTTTTTGTTTATTCAAATTATGTGTTTTAAGAATCTTTCTTTAAAACATCCTATTGGATTGGTTGCTAAGATATATTACATCAAATTAGGGCACGAGTGGTTCGAATATTTAATCTTATGAATAGTAAAATAATGATTCGTAATTTAGTTCAACTATATTTTAACTGATAAAGTTTTATATATTATAAAAAGATATTGAAGAATTAGTTAATAATCATCTTATTATATATATAGCGCTCACCTTTGTTTGATTTCTATTTCTTAAAATTATATTTGAAGCCTTTGGTAAAATTAAAAAAAAGAGTATAATAAATATGATTTATATTCTTATTTAATTACTATCTTTAATCTTATTATATATTCATCATTTTAATAATTGTATAAAATAATATAATTTTTTTCTTCATATAATATGAGGATTCAGTTGCTTTCTTTCTCTGTTTTATATCAGCCTCTCTAATTTGATTGGTCGGAGTAATTTTTGACAAATCCCATATTGTTGTTTGTTGAATATATTTTAAATTTCTTTGTTGTTTTATCGGTTGTCAAACATTGATGGTAGATTTTTACAATAATAATAATTATAATAATCAATTATGATGTAGTAAATAAACAGTGATAAGAAAATTCAAGAAAACCAACGTGTTTGTCAATCTGAATACAAGATCTGTTTGGTAGAATGGGAGCACAGAATTCAGATGAAAATCAAAGCAGATATTTCTCATAAAGAATGAGACTAATAAATTAGAGAGCATAAATTAAAAAAAAATAAAAATAATAATAAGTGGTCAGCGTAAAACCTTCAATATAAAGATCAAAGAGCAGGAATAATAGAAAACATAAATCAATAATATTAATCAATTTTAATTTTTTAATTTTAGATCAATTATAATACCTCAACATCACTAAATATTACTACAACATCAAACACCTTACAAACCATATAGGTATATATCGTAAATTACATGGTATCTGAAATTACCGAAAAAGTCCGAGACAAATAAATTAGCGGGATGCCCACAAAGACTTGGTAATCTTACATGTTTTGACGTTACATAATGTCACACCACAAGCCAACCTTTCTACACTGATGTTCAGTCTCCATTGGCTCACGAATAAGGCAACAAAATTTGACCTAATTTAAGAATTCTGTGTATCCTAAGAAGGGAAGGTTTCATATTTTAGTTTATTCAAATGATGTGTTTTAAGAATTTTTATCTAAAAGTCTACGTTTTTGAAAGTTTTTAAGGTTTTTTTTAGAAAGTACATCAAATTATAAGAAGTTGTAAGAAGGGAGACTCGAACGTTCAAATTCAAAGAAAGGAAACAGATGTCTGACCACTTAAGCTATATTATGAATTGAGGTTTTATATGTTTGGAAATAATTTAGTGAGGAAGTTGCAAATATAATGTGGCTTACAAAATATTTATATATATAGCAAAATTTTCTATGTGGATTAGTAATTAACGGTGACCAACTTTACATGAGATAACTAGCACTGATTCACACAGAAAAAATCTGTTGTATTTATAAATAAATTTTAATTATGCTACCCATTAAAATTCCCCATATTTAATCATTTTAATTGTTTATTTAGTATGAGTTTAGAAAAAAAAACAAGATTTGGTTACTCTAGCACTTGCTTTTTCTCTCTCTTAAAATGTGTTTGAAGTCTTTTGATAAAACTAAAAAAACAAAAAACAGAAGATATGATTTTAAAAATATATCAAGAAAAGCTCACGTTTGTCAGTTATATTTATAGTAAATGAATAGTGATAAAAAAAAACACAAGTATAACTTATGTGGTTAGATATTCACTCTCTATTTATGATGTCGAAGATTCGTATAATATCTATAAAAAAAATACTACCTGTTATTATTAATAATCAATTATATTTTTGTAGTAAATGAATAGTAAGTGATAAGAAAAATGAAGAAAAGGCCGTGTTTGTGAATCTGAATACAAATTCTCTGTTGGGTAGTTGAGTGGGTGAGAGCACTAAAGTCAGATATGAAAGTAGATATTTCCTGGAAAAAAATAATCATCGCCACAAAATTAAAAATTGCAAACCAGCCAAACACAGCCTTAGCCGCTTTAATAAACGGCCACAAATTACTCGTTTAAATAAATAAAATAAAATAAAACTATTATAAAACACTTTTAATTGGTTATATTAGTATAGCTATAGACTTAGTAGGTTTGGAGCGACATTTGGGGACCGCGTAGGTTTTTGTCTGATTCTGAATGAAAGAAGAAAGATTGACTTTTCTAGGAAGCTTCATCCCAAATGGCACTTACCTTTCATTTGTTTGTTTTTTTTTTCGATGCTATTTTATTTTTAATATTATAATTTTTTTTTATTATATTAACGAATTCATTTTTCATAATTTATTTATATGGTATTGTTATATGATTATTGTTGTTTTCTTAGGATGTTAGTAGAAAGAAAAAATCTCACCATTATAAATTGTCACGTAATTATTATACTCAATAAACAAAACTGCATATTAAAAATTTGAGATCAAACATAATTTGATACATGTCTCTAAATTAATTTAAAAGACATAATTTTGACAAATCATATAATGCAACATGTCATGGTCATTAATTGATGAAATAAATTAGTCTAATTATATCATAATATGTGGTGATTGGACCTAAATCAACTGAAGTTCATACCCATCAAAGGTCAAGTTTTCTATATTTTTAAAACTAAAATCTCACGATTTTAAATAGTTTTAGTATTCAAGTTTCAAGACTACAATAACTTGATTGAATTATTTACAAACTGAAAAGTATGTTGATTGACCCTTAAATCAAAGTTTATATCCTTAAGAAATAATTAGAGGATCTTTTTCTATTAGAGATGATAACTACTCTTAAATCATCAATAAAAATTATATTTATCCTATAATTTCTTTCATCTCTTTGAAATTTTGTGTGAATAATAATTATTGTGATGTTTTGAATTATAATTTATAGATTATTTTTTTTCAAATTTTATTTAGTTTTTTCTTATTTTGATAATTTCATTTTTAATACTTTCTTGGATATTAAAAATTTGTTATTTTTCTAAATCCTAAAAACTTTTGTAATGTTTTAAATTTGACTATTAACAAATGTCATTTTAATAAAAAATTATTTAATATTAATATTAATATTTTTATTTTTATTCATATTCTAACTTTTTCTCCAGTTACTTTGATTTACTTAAATCAAAATATTTATTGTCATTTTCAATAATTTGAAAGGATTTCTTGTTCCCACGTTCATGCAAGAAAGGAGTCAAACACGTGAAAGTGGCCTTTGACATGTCAATATGTGGCAGAAAATGAATGATTGATAATAAATAAGAAAATCGAGAGCTGAAGAGTGGGAGTGACTAGCCCCACCGTCCGAGGGGTATGTGTGAAACTTTGAAACAAAGGAACAGATTAAAAATCTGTTTTGCTTGAAAATAAGTAGTTTGAATTTTGGCCAAATTATGAAATAAGGTTATTAGAATATATAATGACTCTTCACTCGTATTCATTCGATCTGCAGTTTTAATAAAAAGAAAATTAGCAGTTGTGTGGAGATCCGATTATTATAAACAAGGGAAGACATATTATATAATGGCCATACTAAATAATCTATCAAAATTTTAGTGGATGTAATTTGTTAGGGATGAAATTTCAGATGTTAGTGCGCTCACGTGGTGTGCATCTAGGAAATCACATGGTATAATCTAGACTGTTCACGTTATCCACGGGATGGACTGAATGAGTACACTAAAGGTGAAATGGGTAACTGTTGTTGAGATATATGATTAAATTTACATTTATTTATAAGTTTAATTTTTTGGGTTTAGTGGTGATTTAACATGGTATTAGAGCAAAATATCTGAAGTTCGAACTCTTGTGATTACGTTTTCTTCTCATGTTTGGATTCTGTGTAAATATTCAAACTCACATGTGAGAGGGAGAGTGTTGATGTATAAGATTAAATTTGTTTTTACTCTTTTCCTCCACGTTTATTAAAAATTCCACATGTTTTGGTCTTGTGCATGCAGTTATTCAAACTCACATGTGAGGGTGAGGGATAAGATTTGTGATTAAATTTACCTTTACTCGTTACTTTAAGCTTTGAGGTTTAGTGGTGATTTAACATATTTAATAGGTGCTCACCCTAAAAGACCCCTTCAACACATGTTTAGTCATAGAAAGATTCCAGAAGACCTCTTCAGGAGGGCTCGACCATGGGAAGAGCTGAGGTGACTTATTTAGCAGAATGAGCGCATTGGAATTAGTAAGGTGCGTGCTCACCCTTGAAAGATCTACTTGACCACCTTACATTGGTAGAGCAAGTGACTACCCTAATGCAAATTGAGTGAGGATGTGCTCATAAGCCGGATGGGGCATGAAATAAATTGGTCCAATCATATTATGACAGGTGGTATCATTTCAATGCTAAGACGAGGGGCTCGACAACTTTTCAAAAAGAAGAGCACGACCACCGATGTCTACCTTTGGATGAGGCAACCAAACCAACTTTAGAAACTTACGCACTTGCAACCAATTGAGGGTCGACACGAGGCCTACATCTAAAACCTAGGCAGTAAAGTCATTATTGTACCCTTCCAACAAATACTCAAGTGAGGATCACTGTTGAGGTATATAACTTATTGCTTCTCTACTTGCCACTACTTCTAGTTTGACTTAGGCATCAGAGTGGATAGGCCAGCACCACACCAGTATCCAGTTGTTTCTTGTGCAGGTTGCCTATTGTCTTTACTCTCTTATTTTCTCTCTCCCTTCGAGTTCGTTGCACGAGCCTGGTCTGGAAAGAGCTAACTTGGATCAGGTCAGTCCTCCGATTGACCATTTTTATGCAACAACATGATTAAAAAGAATATAAAAAACATATAAGGTAGGATGACATATCATTTAAAGAAAAACCACAACATATTTACCACACCAGTAAGTTACCAGTAAATTAACAATTATTCAACTAAAAATATATTTACCTTATTTATTTTTAATCAATTGCATTCAATGCAATTATCTACATTGGATACACATTGTGATGTTTTTAAGAAAATTGAAGAAATTAAAGAAGGTAAGGGCAAGAAAGTTGACCCTTGGTTTATTATTAGCTCAGCTTACAAGGAGTTACATTCGGTCACTAGATTTATTATTTAGGTCAGCTTAAAAGGAACAATGGACTTCTACATAGGCATGATATTGTCTACTTTGGGCTGCATGACTTGCTTTTGATTTTACTCAAAATGTCACATACCAACAGAGAGATGTGTTTCCTTCCCTTTCATATCCATGATTTTCCCCATCTTCTAATCGATGTGAGATTTTGTTTGCATTCCAACAATCCTCCCCTCAAACAAATATCTATCGAACCTCCCATCCATCTGTTTTGTCCATGCCAACACCCTATCTCCAAAATGCACCACCTGTGTGATAGAGCCCACCACGAATCAGGGCTTTTCGAGGTTTACCACTTTATTTGGCACTGAGAAATCCATCTACATGATTAGGATTGGGGTATGGCTCTGATACCACTTATAAAGGGAACAACGGGACTTCCACAATTCCACATTGGTATGATATTGTCCACTTTAGAACTATACCCGCATGACTTTACTTTTGGTTTTACCCAGTAGAC
Source organism: Gynostemma pentaphyllum (assembly GCA_028015215.1). NCBI lineage: Eukaryota > Viridiplantae > Streptophyta > Magnoliopsida > Cucurbitales > Cucurbitaceae > Gynostemma > Gynostemma pentaphyllum. The sequence goes on along the minus strand of CM051346.1, from coordinate 41,411,928 downwards.
TTCATACAAATGAAGATGTGTTCCCTCCCTTTATGAGATTTTATTCGCACCCCAATACTGAATGAACAAAATAGAAAAATACAAATTCTCTCTCAACCTCTTAGAAGTTTCTCGTTGATTAAAAAAATGATCTCAGAATTACAACTTGTCTCTAATCAATTAAATGTAAATTCACATTCATGAATCATAACAGCAATCCTGATTATAGCTTGAATTGAAACCCTCAATCTTCAATTTTGAATTAGTCAACAGCTCGGTCGGTACGGTAAGTTGATGGTTGGTATGGGTAGTACTATTGAAGTAAGAAGCTTTTGAATTTTCGGAGATTTTGACATCTTCAACTCTGTTTTTAAAAGATCAAGTCCTCTCTATTGACACTCACCTTTTTAAATTAAATAAATAAAACTTTGAATTATAATTGAATTGGGCATCATTGTAGAATAAAGTTGGAGACCAAATTTTTCTTTTTTAAAAATATTACAATAAATTGGAGGAGGCGAGACTCACAATCTCACGGAAATGGAGCAGAGGCCTAACTAATTGAGCTATGTTCGTGTTGGCAGTTAGAGATCAATTGGGAACCTTTCATTCGTTATTGTTAATACTATATACTTTTATATAAAAATTAATTGGTAATATAATGAATAGTTAATATAATATAAATATTTTTAGATTATTTCATTTGTCTGATGTACGATCTAACAATTTTATATTAAAACTATAGGAATAGTAATTTAGTTTTTTTTTTCTTTTTGAGAAAATATAGTAATTTAGTTTTAAGAACTATAAAAACAGAAATCTATAAATATCCGTTAAAAAGAAAAATAAACATATAAAGAAGTGTGTAAACATAGAGGTTTTTTTGTCCTTCCATTTAGAGCAGTATAAATAAATTAATTTGAGGTAAAAAAAAAAACTAATATTGCTACTGGACTTAATTTTATAAACATATTTAGTGTACTACCTGAAAATCTTTGATATATTTATTAGGACATGAAAGTCTATAATCAATTAAATAAGATTTTTGCTAATTAACCAATTTATTAACTTAAATTCTCTTCAATTTAGTTGGAAGGATCATCCTCCCTTCAAATTTATAGAATTGACAAAAACCTTTATTTCTTAAGACATAATAAAAAAGAAAAAGCTTTCTCCCTCTTTCGATTGATTAGTTTAAGAAGATCAATTTTTCTATCCAGACAAAAGAAGAAAATTTATGGATAAAATCGGCATTTAAAAAGGTCGTATTTAAAAAAATATATATATATTAATTTATTTATTTTTAAATATGATTTTTTAATTTGGGAACGTTCAATGCAGCGCACCGAAGAAACTGAAACCTGAAGACCGATCGAACGATCGAGACTTGGCCTTGCATCTCACGCAGTGAAAACTTTCTCCAATTTGACTGTTTTTTTTAATGAATAAATTTGAGATAAAAATTCAATTGTTAATCTCAATTTGAAGCTTAAATTGTTAATTTATTTAAATTCTTAACTTTATTTAGTGGTTTGATTTTTTACTCTTATTATTAAAATTATTGTTATTTTTAGAGATACATGTAGTCAATGTTTTCATAACTGGGTGAATGTTTTTTAAATAATGTTTTTTATACTTTTGTAGAACGTTTTTAATGGCTCGATTTTGTTATTTTGGTATTGATTTTCTTTTTCTTTTTTATTTTATGGTTGAGATTACATGTTCTTGTGATTAGATTTGTTATAGGTGAAAATATCGCTAAGGGTAAAATGACCACGTGTCGGGCATACGAAGAGACACGAGGTAATTTCAAACTCTTTCGGCCTACGCATGTCAACCTGGTTATATGAGCGTGCCACGCATGACGGACCCGACCTCCACCACTAGCGGAGGACATACCATCGAGAGAGGTGCGTATAGACGCGGACTCATCTTAAGGAAATATAGACCAAGTGTCCAAGAAAAGAAGCTCAGTTATTGCGGCCGCGCGTGTCTACGCCCACCTCGAGAGCGTGAGGTGCGCACCACCACCTACGCACCTACACACCTACCAACACACCCACACACCTACCTACACACCTACACCCATTCAATACCCAAACACATGGACCAATCCCGAAGTGACACGTGGCGCGATGATGTCATCAACCTAATCTCCTATAAATAGGAGAAGAAATCCATTCATTTGGTAAGATATTTCTATTACAATTCTACTTGAATTCTCTCTGGCACACTAGCTCGACTTAAGCATCGGAGGGTGTTAGAGCAAGACCGCACCAGGTGTTCTTTTCCTTTCTGTGCGGTACCGCCTAGAACGCCGACGAAGCATCGCACTACCTCCGATTCATCTTACAAATTACGTTCGTTGCCTACGTGGAAGCTTTCCATATTTACGCAACAACAGATTGGCGCCGTCTGTGGGAAGGAGTATATAACTAAGTGCTCTACCATCAAGAATGAGTCGGAGGAGTCATACAGAGCATCTTTCCGGTAATGAAGGAGTGGAAAACAATATTCCTCGTCTTAGAAGGTACCCGGCTCGTGGGGCAGAGACCGGGTTCAAGAAGAGGAGATCGAGAGAGTTGAACCCTTGCCTAGGATAGGAGGGTGGATGCCTTGGAAGAACAAGTTCGAGTTGTGAATCGAGACCTTTCAAAGGTACTTGAAATACTTAATCAGAAGTTCGTAGTCGACCGCCAAGAATCAAACCCCGGTAACGGCAAGGGCAAAGAACATGTGGAGTATGTAGATGAGTCGCGAACCAACGGAGGAGGTGGCTCGAAGGGGAAGCAGAGGACAAACAATCAACGTGCTTCCTCGTCCCGTCCTGGACCTGGACAATCTCGGTTGAAGGGAGGATCCGACCTCCGAGATGTTTTGAATCAAAAGAGGAAAGAGCAAACTGAAGTTATGAAGTCCACCGCTGAAAGCACCCAACCTTGGGCGCCGGAGCTAAAAAAGCTCCAAGACGAGCTCGGTCACATGAAGAAGGAGTACCGAGGTAAGGCTCCCCTTGCTTTGGAAGACCTCCTCGAGCAGGCAGAGCCTCCATTCACCGATGACATTATGGAGGTAGACTTACCCGCCAAGTTCAAGATGCCAACCATGCCTACCTATGATGGCTCTAAGGACCCGGTTGAGCATGTTGACACGTTTCGGACCTGGATGGAGCTCCAGGGAGTCCGAGACGCAATCAAGTGTAGGGCATTCCCTCTCACTTTAGGAGGCCCCGCACGAGGATGGCACTGACAACTCAAGCCGAGGTCCATTTCCTCGTTCAAAGACCTTACGCGGTCCTTTGTGACTCGGTTCCTCGGAGGAAGAGATCACAAGAAGCCGGCCACGCACCGTTAACTATTCGTCGAAATGGGGGGAGAGCCTACGTGACTACGTGGTAAGGTTCAATAATGAGGCTTTGAAAGTAGAAGGTTATAGTGACGACATAGCCCGGATCGCTATGATGGCGGGATTGAAAGATGAGAAATTCTTATGGTCGTTAGGCAAAAAGACCCCAGTTACATACACCGAGCTTCTTTCTAGGGCGCAAAAATACATGAGTCTTGGGAGAGTTGCTCGGTGCAAGAAGAGCTCCAGGAAGAAGGTGGTAGTAGCAAACACTCGGAACATAAAAGAAAAGACCGAGCGGAAGATGCTACCCGGAGGGATGATCGCCATGGAGATGATAAGAGAAGGAAGATCGAAGATCGACTTGGTAAACAAAGTCTTCCTTCTAGCAAGTTCAAGAAATACACCCTCCACCACCATACGCAGAAGCATTTCTCATGGAGATCCAAGATAAGAACTTGGTTAGGTGGCCGTCGAGGATGAAAGCGGGATCAAACAAAAGAAATAAAGACAAGTATTGTCTTTTCCATAAGGATCACGGCCATACGACCTCCGATTGTTTTGATCTTAAGGAAGAAATTGAAGCTCTAATTCAAAGGGGGTACCTAAAGGAGTTCGTAATGAGGAGAGAAGGAGGTCGGCGCGACACCGGACCGAAACAGAAAGACCAGGACCGAGGTGGTAAAAAGCCCTTGGGAGGTGACATAAGAACTATATTTGGTGGACCAGTGGCGGAGAGTCAAGCGAAAAAGAAAAGCAAGTGCCCGAGAGGCAAGTCACGCCCACATAGGTTCAAGTCTTCACCACCCATACAATGCCTAGACGGGAGGTAAAAATTCATTTCGATGAAGATGAAGTCGCCGACATCCACCAACCTCACAATGATGCTCGGTAGTGGTAATCATTGTAGCTAACTTGAGAGTGCACCGTGTCCTGGTCGATGGCGGTAGCTCGGTAGACGTACTCTCTCTGAGCGCATTTGAAAAGTTAGGGATTGGAAGAGAAAAATTGAAAAGAAATCTAGCACCCTTGGTGGGATTTGAGGGAAGCCAGGTCATCCCGGAAGGAAGTATCGAGTGCTTAGGTCACTTTTGGAGAAGAACCCAACACCGTCACTAAGATGGTAGAATTCCAAGTGGTTGAGTGCCCGTCAGCTTATAATATCATATTGGGACGCCCTACTATCCACGCTCTCAAGGCCGTACCATCGACTTATCATCAAATGATGAAGTTCCCTACCGCAAATGGAGTAGGGGTGATCAGAGGGGAACAAAAGGTCTCTCGGGAGTGTTATTACACGGCTATGAAGGGTACTTCACCGGTAAACGTGATCGCGGTAGAGCATACTGAGGAAGAGGCGCGCTCTGCTACAACCAACTTGGTAGAAGAGGTGGAACAACCTCCCTTAGTAATACTACCAGAGAAGTTCGATCAAAGAGCAACACCCACAGAAGACATGGAGTCTGTCCCGCTTCTACCTGAAAGGTGTGTCAAAATCGGGACTAGACTGGGGGGTGAGCAGAGAGATGACTTAATAAAATTTCTGAAGGAAAATATTGACGTGTTTGCATGGACTCATGAAGATATGCCTGGCATCGATCCAAAAATTATGGTGCATCGTTTAAATGTCGATCACACGTTTCGACCGTCGGCCGAAAACGTAGAGTGTTTGACCAAGCCAGGAATGGAGTTATAGCCGAGGAGGTAAGAAAGCTCTTAGAGGCGGACTTTGTCCTGGTGAAGTGCATTACCTGGATGGCTATCCAATGTTGTTCTAGTGAAGAAAGCTAACGGAAAATGGCGGGTATGCATAGACTTTACTGACCTTAACAAGGCATGTCCAAAAGATAGTTTTCCCCTACCTCGAATTGATCAGCTGGTAGACGCCACTGCGGGACATGAAATGATGACCTTTATGGATGCTTACTCGGGATATAATCAAATTAAGATGTATGAGCCCGACCGGGAGAAAACTTCCTTTGTGACAAGTCAAGGGCTTTATTGCTACAAGGTTATGCCATTCGGGTTGAAGAACGCAGGTGCAACCTACCAACGAATGGTGAATAAAATGTTCGCCGGGCGATTGGGAGAAACATGGAGGTTTATGTGGATGACATGTTGGTCAAGAGCCAGCAGGACCAACATACCTCCGATCTAAAAGAGACATTCGATGTACTAAGAAGGTACCAGGATGAAGCTCAACCCAGGACAAATGTGCATTTGGAGTAACTTCAGGAAAATTCCTGGGGTTTATGGTCCACCAAAGGGGTATATAAGCGAACCCTGACAAGTTGAAAGTCGTCCTGGACATGGAGTCTCCTAAAAACCTTAAACAATTGCAAAGCTTGAATGGGAAGGTAAGCAGTACCTGAATAGATTTGTATCAAGGGCGACATGACAAGTGTCTCCCATTCTTTAAGGTTCTCCGAAAAGGAAGTAAGTTTGAGTGGACGAGGAGTGCGAGAAAGCGTTCATAGAGCTAAAAAATTACTTAAGCTCCGCACCTCTACTCTCCAAGCCTGCCTGGGTGAAGAGTTGTTTTTGTATTTAGCGTGTCGAGAGACACGGTGAGCTCACTCTAGTAAGAGAAGAAGGTGGAGTCCAACTACCTACATATTATACGAGCAAAGCCATGGTGGACGCGGAGACTAGGTACCCACAAATGGAAAAGTCGGCACTAGCCTTAATAACCTCAGCTCGGAGGTTGAGGCCATATTTTCAAGCACACATGATTGTAGTTCGACAAATCACCCATTGAGGCAAGTTTCTAAAAAACCTGAAGCATCAGGTCGATTGATGAAGTGGGCGGTGGAACTTAGTGAGTATGATATTCAATATAAGCCAGGAACCGCAATAAAAGGCCAGGTCGTGGCTGATTTTATAGCAGAACTCACACTGAAAAAAGAGGAAACACACTTAACCCCCGAAAGAGAGCTTGCTCCGGACCAGGGACTCATCCCTCCACAAAGAGAAGGGTCCACTTGGACACTCTACGTGGACGGGTCTTCCAATATGAAAGGTTGCGGAGCAAGCCTTATCCTAGTCTCACTCTGACCAAGCCCACATTGAATATGCTCTAAGGTTTGGGTTTAAGGCTTCTAACAATAGGCCGAGTATGAAGCGCTTCCGGCCGGATTGCGGTTAGCAAGGAAGGTGGGGGTAAGCCGGTGTCAAAGTCTTTAGTGACTCTCAATTGGTTGTCAATCACATAGCGAAAGAATATCGAGGCGAAAAGGGGAAAGAATGGCGTACCTAGCAAAGGTGAAAGAACTTCTTTGCACATTCGAGTGGTGGGAAGTTAAGCAAATACCACGCTCGAGAGAATGCTAACGCCGATTCGTTGGCACGTCTAGCATCCGCCTACGAGACCGAGTTGAATCGTGCAGTCTTGGTCGAATTCCTCCCTAGCTCAAGTATAGATGAGTTAGAAGCCATGGACATTGACAAAGCAGCACAATTGACCACCTCTTCCTGGATGGACCCAATCATAAAATTCTTAAGAGATGGTGAATTGCCTCTTGATAAAGTAGAGGCGCGACGGCTCCAACGTCGGGCAACACGTTATATAATGAGAGGAGATATATTATACAAGAGAGGTTTTTCTCTACCACTACTAAGGTGTCTCCTACCTGATGAGGCAGACTACGTCATGAAAGAAGTTCATGAGGGAGTATGTGGTAACCACCTGGAGGAAGGTCGTTGGCACATAAAATCATAAGGCAAGGATATTATTGGCCAACCTTGTACGGAGATGCCAGGTCATTTAGTCGAAAGTGCGACCCGGTGTCAACGTTTTGCTACCAATCCGGAGACAACCACCTGAGTATTTGACTAATATCACAAGTCCTTGGCCATTTGCTCAATGGGGGGTCGACCTGATAGGACCCCTTCCTCAAGGAAAAGGACAGACCAAGTTTGCTATAGTGGCAGTAGACTATTTTACCAAGTGGGTGGAAGCCGAAGCACTAGCCACAATCACCGAACGTAAAACCACCGACTTCATGTGGCGGAACGTGGTGTGCAGGTTTGGCATTCCACATGCCATAGTCTCAGATAATGGCAAGCAATTTGACAATGAAAAGTTTAAATCATGGTGCACTGAACTCGGTATCAAACACTTCAAGTCTTCTCGGCTCGCCCACAGGCTAATGGCCAGGTCGGCTTGTGAACAAAATCATTAAGAAGAACTTAAAGAGCAAGCTTGAAGGTTTGAAGGGGCTTTGGGCGGAAGAGCTTCGAATGTCTTATGGGCGTATAGAACAACCGCAAGGACCTCCACCTGGGTGAAACGCCTTTTTCATTGGCATTTGGAGCAGAGGCGGTAGTACCCGTTGAAATAGGACTACCTTCCCCTCGAGTTGAACACTTCAACCCAGAAACTAATGAAGAATGCCAAAGGTTAAGTCTTGACTGTTAGAGGAACATAGAGAGACCTCCTGGTCTCCAGGTGTGGCCGAGTATAAGAATAGAGCGGCGCGCTACTACAACACTCGGGTCAAACCACGCAGACTTTAAGGTGGATGACCTCGTGCTAAGAAAAGTACTACTTAACACGAAAGACGCAAGCGGCGGAGCTCCAGGACCTACCTGGGAAGGTCCTGTACAAAGTCACCGAGATCGTGAGACCTGGCACCTATAAGTTGGTTGATCTTAGCGGCAAAGCATTGCCCCACCCATGGAATGCCGAGCACCTCAAAGCCTATTATCGGTGATGTCAATGTATTTTTCTTTATGTTGAAGTTTTATTTTTCATGTTGTATGGATTTCAACAATCAAAGAAATTAGAACATGACTTTTCTACTTCAAAAGTGATTTAGATTCAAAGATTATAAGGGAGGAGGCCTAAGCTACTACCAAGGGTACACCCTGGTTAAAGCCTAGGTCGAACCACTCTAAAATCTGAACAACTCATTCGGGGCTTCAAGCTTTGTAACTGTTTGGGCGGGGAATCAACTACACGAACATACATGATTAAAAGTTCAAAAGAATCGACCACCAAAAAGCTCAAGTTGATTAAAATTCTAAGTTCAACCAGGATGTAGGGCTGCACAGCCGCACCTGACTAGCCAGACTTAGAAAATTAAATCTTAAATTCACTCAGGATGTAGGGCTGCATAGCCGCAACTAACGAACAAAGCTTAAAATTCGAATGTATAAACTCACGGCATTACTACAACCCTACATGTTCGGATGTTCAATAAAATCAACAAATGAAGAACTTAAGGTAAAAAATTCTAAGTCTGCCAGGGAGTGTTAGGCTCGCACGAGCAGCACCTGGTAGAAGGATTTAAAACGAGAAAAAATTCTAAGTCTACTAGGGAGTGCTAGGCTCCCACGAGCAGCACCTGGTAGAAGAATTTAAAATAAAAAATTCTAAGTCTACTAGGTAGTGCTAGACTTGGCACCTGGTAGAAGAATTTAAAATAAAAAAATTCTAAGTCTACTAGGTAGTGCTAGACTTGGCACCTGGTAGAAGGATTTAAAATGAAAAAATTCTAAGTCTACTAAGGAGTGCTAAGACTTGGCACCTGGTAGAAGAATTTCAAACGAAAAAATTCTAAGTCTACTAGGGACTGCTAGGCTCTCATGAGCGGCACCTGGTAGAAGAATTTAAAACGATAAAATCCTAAGTCTACTAGGGAGTGCTAGGCTCTCATGAGCGGCACCTGGTAGAAGAATTTAAAACGATAAAATTCTAAGTTTACTAGGGAGCGCCGGACTTGTACGAGTCGCACTTGGACAAAATTTAAGATAAACAAAATCTTAAGTTCATCCAGGACGCATGGCCACACAGCAACATCAGACTAACAACACTTGAGAAATAGAAGTGAGGAGGTAGAGGCAACAAAGGATAAAATTTTTATTCACCAAAGAAGCCAAATGACTGAAGTTATATTCAAAAAAGCATGAGAATGCAACTAAAGGCGATCATACGCCTATACCAAGTCAAAAAGTTAAAGAAACAAACATAAATAAGTTAAAAGATGGACATGCCCCATCGAGCGGAGAAAAGCATAGCAGGAGCAACATCTCGGAAAGTCAGTCAAAGCTGCAAGGGAGCGTTAACGTAGGTCATTGACAAAGCTCAGGTCCAAGTCCGGGATACTTTTTAGATATACGGCCTACGATAGTCGGCCCCATAGACGAGGATTTCTTTTTCCGGATTGTCATATTCTCCACAAGCTCTAAGCATTTTCTTGACTCCTCTTTATCCCGAGTCCTTGCCTCCAAATCATTGAACTTGACCGACATCTCATGGAAATATTTTTCTCACGAGCTAAGTCGCTTTCAAGAGATTGATTCCTAGCACAGGCCTCTTGCAGCAAGCGGGCTTTTTCGGCTAAGGAAGTGTCACGGTCACTTAACTCATCTTTAAGGCGTTCACAATCACTCAGCACCCTCAGGGCAGCCAGGTTCGCTCTAGCCCCCGCCTGAAAAGTTAAGATAATGTGTGAGCACACACAAAAAGAATGAAAAACGGAAGGGAGAGGGAATCATGAAGTATGTCAAAGTTTACCTTGAAAGACTCATGGATGGAAAGACCGAACAACTGGGTCGTACTCATCGAAATTGCTTCCTCCCGGTCATTAATCAAAACTTCCCTGAAGTTAGTAGTAATATTATCAATATACCTTTTTAGTTCATCTTCACTCTCTCCTGGTGGGCGTAAGGACCTTCAAACTCAGATAAGGAACGACGGGTACCACGAGAAGAGGAAGCGACCGCAACCGTGCCTGAAGGCGTATGAACCTCAGGTGACCTGACGCGCACTCGCTGACGACGATGCTCCTCGTCGGGCACATCACCAGAGTTAGCCTCACATATCAAAGCTTCCTGAGCTTGGCGACGATCGCTCAATGTACGACATGGCACGCGACATATCTAAAAAAGGAAGTAAAGTATTATGGTATGATGAAACAATGTGAAAGCAGAGTCAAAACAAACATACCGGCTTCCTCAGAAACAGCGTCCTCAGAAACAGGTTGAAAAAGTCCAGTAGAGATCAGTCGTCTTTTCGTGAGAAGAGCAGTGGTGCTGCGCTGCGCGATAGGAATATTCAATATCCGATTGATCACCAACTGAGCAAATTCGGAAAAAGGAAAAATCTCCCGGTTGTTTCCTGCGATGCAACGTGGTAGAGATGAAGTAAATTATTTGGGAAGTTAACATAGACACCTCAAAGTGAGCCTACCAGGAATCCGGAATTTTCTAGGAACGCGGTATACGTAATCATGTCCAGGAACATTAGACAACCAGTCACCACCTACAAAGAACCATTGATTCTTCCAGTTCCTGACAGAAGAAGGACTTGCCACTATTGGTTCCCCACGTGCCGTAAGGTAATACATGAAATTCCCTCCAGGCAAAGAGTTTAGACGGTAAAGACCATGTAAAGTTTTGTAAGATAGAGGAGCCCCACCACTACTAAGGTTCCAAAGAACCCAAAGACCCGAGTAATATAGTCCACCCATTCGGCCCAAGTCAGGCGGGTGCTAAGCGCGACAATAATAGAAATTTTTGAGGGAAGTAGTGAAGCGGAGTCTAACCCCACACTTGAACATTTTCAAATAAAAGGCTACCTCCCCGGCAGGAGGGTTGAAGGGCGTCTCCCCCTCTTCAGGACACCGTAAGCTAATGGATGAGGGGATGTCATATTTCACCCTGATATACTCTAAGTGTTCAATGGTAATGGTGGATGGGTAGGGTTGAATTGCGATATCTTGAGAAGGAGAAATGTTGGTCTCGAACTTTCCCCCATGCTCAGTTGCGCTCCCGGTATAGTAACTAGATTCTTCGTCAGACATCCTAGAATGAAAAGGATCTACCTTAGCTACTATCAAAACTCTCACTAGGCTACGCTACTTGAATGAATTACAATAAGGGAAAGACCAAAAACATACCTGGACTCTTAGTAAAGAGGAATGGGTTGTCTCTGGTTCCCTAAGTAAGCAGTGTAGCTGTGAACATTCAAGCACGTCAACAACGGAAAACAATAATTTTGTTAGAAGCATCTGAGAAATTTATGGATCGACTGAGTAAAAACATTGTCAAAAATTGCTAAGGGCATAGTGGAAATTAAATTCATTACCTCGAGTCAAGAGTGGAATTTAATTTACAACCTCTACTCAAGGGTGGAAAGTGCGCGGCCCTGCAAAATCGAAATTAGTTCGGTTAATTTATATGTAAAGATTAGCAATGCAGTGCAATTTAAAAAAAAAAAAAATAAAATAAATAAAAAAAAAAAAAAAATAAAAAAAAAAAAAGGTGAAACGGCCCAGCCCAAGTGAAGGGGCTGGCCCTCACCAAATATGAAGCCCAACAAGAGGGTCTTGGTTGCTTTAAAAAAAAAAAAAAAAAAAAAAAAAAATGAAGACAATGGGCGTTAACGGCCCGGCCAAAGGAGAGGGCAAGCCACGCCCATATCCAGCCCAAAGGCCAACAAAGCAGACTGGTCAGGATCATGGAGCCGGTCCGGGTTCGCGGGTAGACGGGTAGACGGGTTGTGAGGCGGACGGGTCGTAGTTTAAAAAAAAAAAAAAAAATGAAAATGAAGTAAGGCGTAAACATTGTACTTGGCCATTCAAAAGAAAATTGGGCCACACCTATCCACGCCCAACGAGAGCCAAGAGAAACGCGGATTCGGGTCGTTGGAAAAATGGATCCGGGTAGACAGGCGGAAGAAATATGAAATGGGTGGTCTGCATGTAGCGTAGCGAGACCTCCCACACTTAATTTTTTCTTCTTCTCTCGATCTCCCTCTCCATCTCTCGTCTCTCATCTCTCGTGGTCGCCATTGACAACCAAGGTAGAGCAAATCCAAGACGAAAGCTTCATGCAAGAGTAGATCCGAAGGCGAGTTCGAAGAAATCCACCTCCATGTTCGTATTCATGGCGGCCATTAAAGAGGAAATTGAGGAAATCATTCGAAACGGTGAAGTAATTCAAGCAACATATATCGATTGAAGACCCATTGTTTTCTTGGTGTTTTCCTCATAAATCGAGAACCATGAACGAGAGCCGACCATCGAATTTTAAGATGAAGCAATAGTCACGAGTGGGTAATCTCTCCCCTTGTCTGGTCTCACCACCGTGAACCGGCTATCGCGAAGAGGGAAATTTCAAACGAGATCAGGGAACCCACCTCCATGCCTGATCTCACGAACCTTCGAAGGTTGAAGCCATCGGTTTGTATTTCAACCCCACCGAGAACTCTACCATTTGATTCGAGAATTCAACGTCAAGAGGCGAGGGGAGGAAGATGGTCGGCGTGGAAGTGGATGGATTCTTGGTTCACAAAAATTCGCACTCGATTCTTAGCTCGCGAATCGGAGTTGAAGATCAAATCGAGTTAGAGAAGGTGAAGCTACCCTCGATCTCTCTCGTATAAAGCCATTAAAGCCGAATCAAGAAGGGGTGGGGTAAGAGACGAGGAACAAGCTGGGATTTTGTTCAAGCCATATGGGTCTTCGTTTTTCCGTCTCACTAAGAAAGAACGAATGGATCCGGTGACTCCATTGATTTTCTTGAGTTTATTAAATCAAATCGCTATATTCTCTCATGAACCTCCTACTGGGAAGTGAGGAAGAAGATGAAACCAGAGCTCTAATGGGGGTTCGTAGCATCGGCGTTTTGGGATTCATCTTCCACAGTTCTTGTCTTGATTCTCTCTTATCTGAAATTGGACCGGTTTGCGAGCAAGAGAGAAGGGATTAGGGGCGATTTCCACGAAGCTCTTGAATTTCCTTTAACTTTGATCTCCCATGGCTGGTTCAGAGAGAGAGGATTTAGAGAGCAAGGGCGGTGATCGGCTAAGTTCACGATTTAATGCCAAGAAGAAGATGAATTTCCTTGACCCTTCTCATTTGGACAAAGGCGTGAACATGGAGTACCGAGCAAGTAGAGTTCTTTGCTTGAAGCACTTAGTTGTCTTTAATGGCTTCATCTTCCACCTGGTTTCCAATTCTCTAGCCATCTCCACGTGACTCATAAAGCTGCTGGGTTTTACTTAAGAGACGTGAGAAAGAGAGGGAATGAGATGAGTCCATCAAGCTACTATGAACGAGAAACTAAAGCTCACCTCTATTCGGTCTTCACTAAATCAATGAAGCGAGATATATTCTTGCCTAAGTTCACGGTGAAAAACGAAGCTATCAAGTCATGAAAGTTTCTAGTGAGCCACTCAAACAAGAAATTCCAAGTTCGCATTTAAGAATGAAAGCTAAATTTGGTCCGCTTCACCGGGAAGGAGAAATGAATTCTCTTTGAATTTGTAGCTTCAAATTGGGTGAATACAAAAAAAAAAAAAGAAGAAGAGAAAGGTCTGCTATGTAATCGTCGAAGAGGACCAACGTTAATTTCGGGATTTCAAGAGAGATTGTTATGTAATCGTGCGGAGGACCAACATTTGGATTCTCAAAAGCAAGTATGTGTTTGTGAAAGGATGCTCGCTATGTATTTTTCTACGGTCTCTTTGTGTAACTTGCGGAGGATGCTCTGATTTGATAAAAACTTCGAAGCTCTGGGTTTCTTTGTGTAACGTGCGGAGGATGCTACATAGTTTGATAAGAACTCGAAGTACAGTCCGCTCTGTCGGAAAATGCAAGCTTGGAAATTTTTGACAAGAATTTTGTTGCTCTTTGTGTAATTTTGATTATGAAGAATTGACATAAGGAAAATAAGAGGTGCTATGTGTTTTTGGCGAGAAGTACGGCTGCTATGTGTTTTTGGCGAGAAGTACTTTGCTTTCGTGAAGAGACTCCTTTCTTCTAAATATAAGTTATGCTAGTTTGCTAAAAGATCTCTTAAGTGAATGTTTACGATAATTTCAAAACTTCCTACCGAGTCCGCCATGTGAGTTTGGAGTTCCTCATTTTAGGAAAATCAAAAGCGGATCTACTATGTCTACTAATAAACAACAAACAAGATTGAAGCTACCAAAAATTAAGTCCCAACCACATTTACCAAAAGAGTCAAAGCTACGAGGTGTGAGAAATCGAAATTACTGGCTGCTTTGGTTGAAGACTTCATAACATAGATGGCTTGGTTTATCAAGCACTTGTGATTCCAAGCATTTTTTTTTTTTTTTTTTCAAAAAAAAAAAAAAAAAAAAAAAAATCGAGATATGTTGTTTGATTTCAAGAGAATAGAATCCCCGTAAAATCAAAGGGGAAGCAAGTCTGCTATGAGGGTCTCGAATAAGGATTCCTAAAGCTACATGTCACTTGTGTAAAAGTATTTGAAGACCAACAACATAAAAGTTCAAAAAAAAATAAAAGAGAAGAAAAATGGTATACTCACTTCTATAGCCCGTTTCTCTTCCCGAGCACCAAGCTTCCCGACACCAGGATGAAGCTACAAATTGAAGTTGAGATGAATAAAAAGTTAGTAAAAATAAAATATAAATAAATAAATAATGTGATTGAAAATTTTCTACAAAAAAAGAAGAAAGAGAGGTGAAAATTTGAAAATCTTACAAAGTTGAAAGCTTCTCCAAATTACCAAGTGTGAAAATGAGAAGTGTGAACTCCTTCTTTATTTATAGTGGGATCAAGCCTTCTCATAGCCATTGGATCGTGGTAAGTAAAATTAACGGCTTAGATCGCTGACAAAAGTACAATGGTAATAATTGTTCTACCAACCAAGTGCAATAGTAGACTTGAATTTAATGAAGAGTTGAATAATGGAGGTGCATGGTAGTAGTGATCATCCATGAGAACACTTAGAGAAATTTCACCCTCAAGAGCACTCCCAAGTGGTCATAAGCTACCCCAACCCGACTTGGGAGTAGGGGGCCACTGTTATAGGTGAAAATATCGCTAAGGGTAAAATGACCACGTGTCGGGCATACGAAGAGACACGAGGTAATTTCAAACTCTTTCGGCCTACGCATGTCAACCTGGTTATATGAGCGTGCCACGCATGACGGACCCGACCTCCACCACTAGCGGAGGACATACCATCGAGAGAGGTGCGTATAGACGCGGACTCATCTTAAGGAAATATAGACCAAGTGTCCAAGAAAGAAGCTCCGTTATTGCGCTGCGCGTGTCTACGCCCACCTCAGAGAAGCGTAGGTGCGCACCAGCCACCTACGCACCTACACACCTACCAACACACCCACACACCTACCTACACACCTACACCCATTCAATACCCAACACATGGACCAATCCCGAAGTGACACGTGGCGCGATGATGTCATCAACCTAATCTCCTATAAATAGGAGAAGAAATCCATTCATTTGGTAAGATATTTCTATTACAATTCTACTTGAATTCTCTCTGGCACACTAGCTCTGACTTAAGCATCGGAGGGTGTTAGCTAAGACCGCACCAGGTGTTCTTTTCCTTTCCTGTGCAGGTACCTGCCTAGAACGCCGACGAAGCATCGCACTACCTCCGATTCATCTTACAAATTACGTTCGTTGCCTACGTGGAAGCTTTCCATATTTACGCAACAACAAGATTGATTGGAGTTATTTAATACTTATGATTGGAATAGCATGTCATAATCTTAAAGCTATAATACTATTTAGGGGAAAAACTATATAAAACCCTAATTTTTTTGGGTAGTATCAATTTAATCCCTAACTTTTTAATTGTATAAAAATAAAACTTTAAACTTCTTAAATCGTTGCAAAAGCCTACCACTATCACTAGAAAAATTATTGGAAGTCCCTCCTATGATGTCACTGTATTAATGAAATTTCTTTGCTAATACGGAGTAAACGAAACGAATTTACTGTTATATTTTACGCATTGAGAAGTATGGAAAATATATAAGTTAATTCTCATCACTTTTGACGCCAACTTCTATATGAAAATCTAATATTAAATATTAATGCTTTTGTTTCTTTCACAATATCACTCTTATAATTTATTACAATAATTATTAGCATATAATATTTTATATTTAACTAAATATTGATCATGGCAATTTTTTAAACTAATAATTGTAAATATAATAATTTTGAAAAAAAATTATAAATATAATATATATATTTTTTTTATAGGAAACATAGATATATATATTAATAAAGAAAGAGAAATTACAAAAAGGTGATTAGGACTCTTCCGAATTTCAACTAATAAATCACCAAAGGTGGATTGTTTCTGGGACGCTCACTGTCGTGCCTAGGACTTAAACTTCACCAGAATCCTTACAGATAGAGAGCTGGAGGATTTTGCTGCTCTTATGTCCTTGATTCACACTGTCTCTTTGAACCACGAGCCTGATTGCTTATCCTGGTTGCTGGAAAAGGATGGCAAATACACGGTCAGGTCTTTCTTTGCCTATCTTACAAACAAAATGTTTGTTATGGATTACAATCTCTATAAATCAATTTGGGATAGAGGAGTTCCAAAAAAGATTAATTTCTTCATTTGGAATCTAACTCTGGGTGGTCTCAACACCTCGGATATTCTACAAAAAAGGAGGCCCGATCTCTCTATTTCCCCAAATATTTGCTACCTCTGTCTCAGAAAAGATGAAAGTCATAGCCACCTTTTCATGCACTGCCCTTTTGCTAGAAACTTATGGAATCTTCTCTTCTCTACTTTCAACATTGAGACTTGCCTTCCTCAAACAGCTGCTCTGTTTATGGACAATATGCTGATGGGTCATCCTTTTAAAAAGAAGGCAAGAATTTTGTGGGAATTTGCAGTTAAATGCATTGCTTGGGAAATTTGGATGGAACGGAATTCACAGATCTTTAACAACAAAGCTCGGAAAGTCATGGAAGTTTGGGAGATTTCGAAATTTAAAGTCTCACAATAGAAGCTCCCTTTAATAGATTTTTTTGTAATTATGATAGTTTCATGATTAATGCCAATTGGAGGAATTTTTTGTAATCCTTTGGCTTTGGTGTTTTACTAAATATAATATTTTTTCAAACTATTTATAAATATAACTTTTTTTTTCCAAAGCTAACGATGGTAGGCTTTAGGTTTTTGGTGAAAATTACAGGTGAAAATTAATTAATATATTTCCTATACTTCTCAATGCGTAAAAAATAACAGTCTAACTCCGTTTCATTTACTCCATCATCGCAAATAATTTTCAATAGTAAAGTGACACGTGTCATTCATTGAAGAGACAGTCACATTGAGGTCACCGCTTCCAATAATTTCTCCTACAACCGTTAATTTTTGTATCAAATTAATATTTTTGTTTTCTTTTGAGGTAGTATCAAGTTAGGGTTTTAATTGCTCATACGAGAAGTATAACAGAGTTAAACGAAAACTAAAGTTGGTATGTTTGTTGCAACAATTTAAGAAGTTTAAGGTTTATTTTGATACAATTGAAAAATCAGGGTTTAAATGATACTAAGGTTAGGCTTTTATTTCATTTTTTCCCAACCATTTATATTAACATCTTAAAACCCACCACATTAAAAATAATATTTAATTTAATTTCTTAATTTTAATTATTCATCTTTAATTAGAAACAATTCATTTAAAACTTATCATGTAATAATTTTTTTTTAAAATATTGATAGATTTAATCTAATATTTTACGTTTCAATTAATAAAAAAATATATATATAAGATTCTAGATAATATTTAAATTTAAAATAAAAAAAACTATATTTTACCATCTCATCCCCACATAATAATTACATGCAATATATTCTCAAACATCTTATTCTAATTCTTATGAATAAACATTCTCTTGAGGCTTCTTTTGAGTAAATTACAAATTATTCCGAATACTTTGAAGTTTGTTATAAATCATACCCCATGTTCCAACACAGTTTTATTGTAAATCATAGTCACATAATTTTATTACGCCAATAATCGTGCTTTTAACTTATGACACACCATCCTATATTAATATCACAGTTAAATGTTAATATTTCTTTTTTTAATATTAATTTACTTGTTTTGAATTAAATAAGAATAAATATTATAATTTAATTAAACTACTCACTCGCATGTTTTTAGTAGAGTTAATTTCACTAATAATAAAAAAATATGGATATATCAAATATACCGGATGTTTTTATTAAATATCAATAGTACCTAAAACTACCACCGGTCAAATTAAATTACATTGTGAAAGGACAAACATACCCCCGATTTAATTTCTCCTTAATTTGTGCAAAATTTAAGGAAATTTATAAAAATCCCTTAAATTTTATAAAATTAATGGAAAAATCAAATCTAAACAAAAATTAAACTATAACAAAAAATAAAATAAAAATCTTCAAAGTTCTGACTTCTTCTTATAGGAAAATTCGAATGTCTTTCTTGTTCGTCCTCCTACAAAATACAGAGATAAAAAATAAACATTTAATTAAAAGTAACTTATTATACTAAAATACAGAGAAAGCGAGTTTGCCGGAAAATTGAGTTTTTAAAGATATGTAAATAGAAAATTAAAATAAATATTGAACAAAAATAAACATTTTAATAAAATCTTTCAAATCTGGATAAAAAAATCAAAAAAAAATCATCAAATATATAAGCGAATAAACGATAGATCTATCACCAGAACCCTAGATCCGACTCATCTGCAAGAAAAATCACTAGCAAGATCGAAAATAAACATTGAACAAAAATAAACGTTTACTTAAAAGTACCTTCTGCTGCTGCTTTCTTCATCGATTAAACAGCAACACGAGCCACAACAACGATCACCTTTGTCGATTTCTCAGATACAGATAAGGCCGATTTCGTTTCGGAGGAAAAACGAGGATCTGAATAGAGAAGGAGAATGTGAAGAATCCAGCAAATCACAACTTCATTGATTTTCGAGTATATTTCTTTGATTGTGACGACGAATAAGGATGAGATCAGGAGGATCTTCCTATACTCAAGAAGGAAATCACAATTGAAACTTTATTTGACTGTGATGACCATAACCTCACCATTGTTTTATATAAACGAGGATTTGAAGTATAGAGACGGTGAAAAAAAATCTTCATTGATGGCCGTGGTCGAATAAGGAGGAGGAAGAAGAAGATGATGGGAGATATTTAGGTTAAAAATCTTTTTCATTAAATAAGAATTCAATTGATTTAAATTCAAAATAAATAATTAAATAAATTATAAATTTAAATGATTTGCAATTAATAAGATATGATTATGAAAATTTAAATGATTTGCAATTAATAAGATATGATTATGAAGAGAGATAAAAGGGTAAGATGGTAAAAAAAAATCGGAAACCACCAGATCACCATCATAAATGGTGTTTTTTTTGGATAAAAATGAAATAAAATCATAACCACCAACATTATTGTAATTGAGTGAATTAAAGTGGTTACTGCTATAATTAATTCTTTTTAGTATTATAAACTTTGAAGAGCTAAACATAGAAGGAAGTAATTGAGAGAGGGAAAAAGAAAGCTCTTTTTAGGTAAAAATTTCAAGGAGCACTAAGAGAAGAATTGAGAAATGAGACTTGAGAAAGAACAATTCTTGGCTGATTTTGTGCAGCTATGGCTCACCAAGCCTATAAGGTATAGTTAAGTGGTAAAAAAAAAACAAAAGATGTTTTATTTTTATAAAAAAACATGTGACTACATCTTATTGATTTGATGCAGGCATGGCTGCACAAGTATTTTTTATTGAGAAATGTTTGAATGTACATATCTTATGTAGTTTTTCAAAATCCCTAATACTAATACTAGAACCACATGGATTCTTTAATTATATTAAAACATAAGATTTACCATTAATTGATTCGATTTGAAATATATAAAATAATATTATAAAACATTAAGACTTTAAAGGTGATATTATAGAAAATGTTACAATTTCTATAACGGGACGTTGGTTCACGAGTTCAGGTAAGTAGTTGAGGTTACACTAGCCTAACCGACGTTTGATTCCAACTTTTAAAACTCAGCTTGGTAAGTTTCTTAACTCATCATCTTAAATAAACTTATTATTTTTATAATTTCAATTCATTTTATACTAATTCGACTTAACAAACTCACTCTTTTACACAATTTAAACACAATCTCAAGTCCTAACATTCGGATTCAAACCAGAGAATCAATGTGCAAAAAGTATTAATGTAATAAAATCATTATGAAGATATATTTTTTCACCAATTGTAAAGTACACCGGTATAATAGTTAAAACAATTTTACTCTTAAAAAAAAAAAAGGAATACGCGGTTTGAGGTTGACACGTGGTGTTGACAAGAACAGCCGCCATCTAGAGCCGCCTACTTGGTTCTTTCTTTCCAACAAAATATAATTACAATCGACAGTAAAGTCAAAGTCAAAGTTCGGTGAATCAAAACTCAGTCTTCTCTTCATCCCCCCTTTTAAAAAAAAAAAAAAAACCCAATTTTAATTTATAACAATTCCTTTGCTTTATTTTTATTTTTGAATGCCTTTGATTTTTTCCTCTTCGGTCAGCTGCATTTTGCGAAGACTTTGAAAAACAAGAAACTTTTGAAACAAAGGAAACCAAATAACACTACCCCATTTTTTCAGCAAAGGAAACCAAACCAAAAAACAAGACTCAGGTGGCCGGAGCAATGTCTGTAAACGTGAATCGGTTTGATCCTCAATCGGCAGCTGAAAAAGCGGTTTCTGTAATCGGGTTTGGGTATGATCTTTGTAGTGATATTAGGCTATCTTCATGCAAACCGGGTCCTTCCGGGTCGAAATTGATCGATATCGACTTGACCCGAACCAAAGACCTCGTTTTTCCAGGTGGGGTTGTTGTTAAAAATGTTTCTACTTCCATCAAGTGCGATAAAGGCGACCGTACCAGGTTTCGCTCCGATGTTCTTTCCTTTAATCAGGCAAGTTCCCTTTTTTTCTTTTTTAAATCCCAATTTTTGTGTTAAATTTGAGCTTGGAGAAGCTGAAAATGATTTTTTTTTTTTTTTTGTGCTTAATATGAATGAGAAAGTTTAGATTTTTATAATTTACCTACCTGAGTATAACTCGATTGGTTAAGTGTTATTGTTTGTGTCGGTTCGAGTCTCCCGTCCTCTAATTACAGCGAACAAGAGGGGTGTGATTACTGATGAGTTATTAATTTTTCAGGAGATTTTGAAATTTTTAGTTGTTTTTGTGTGTGTGTGTAAAAACAGATGTCGGAGCTATTTAATCAGCAAGTATCATTATCTGGTAAAATTCCATCAGGATTATTCAACACCATGTTTGACTTCAAGGGTTGCTGGCAAAAGGATGCAACTTCATCAAAAAATCTAGCTTTTGATGGTTGGTTCATTACACTTTATAACATTGGATTAGAAAGATCTCATATAACTCTTTCTGACCAAATCAAACGAGAGGTGCCTTCTTCATGGGATCCTGCTGCCCTTGCAGAGTAAGCTCTTACTCTTTTAGCTGAAATCTGAATTAGTTTTTGTCAAGAATGTCGTGTTCTAAATCCATCAGCCATTTCCTTTGTCCCTGACAGTTATATTGTTTTGTTGAGATATATGATTAAATTTACCTTGAACCGTTGGCTTAAGCTTTTGGTTCAATTGGTGATTTAACATATTCAATATGGTATCAGAGCAGATCCTGGGATCAAACCTCCATTATGTCATTTGCTCTAATTTCCTCCCCATTTAAATATTCCACATGTTTGGGTCTTGTGCAAATATTCAAGCCCACATGTGAGGGGGAGTTGATTAAATTTACCTTGAACCGTTGGCTTAAGCTTTTGGATCAATTGGTGTGGAGGTTTGATCCCAGGACCTCCTGCTCTGATACCATATTGAATATGTTAAATCACCAATGGTTTGAGGTAAATTTAATCATATATCTCAACATTTTTCAATGTATTTTGAATTTCAATTTTATATTTCCTCTTAGCCTAACTTCTAACTTACTGAATGGTATGATCAACATAACTTAGATTCATGTGTTCTCCGATAGTGATCCGTGCTTGTGGTTTTGCTTATTGAAGATGAGTTCTTGTGGTTTAGTTTATTCTAGCATTCCCATCATCCATTCGCCTTTCATAGGGTTTCTATTTTTAAACATCCTTTATCACACTCGTTTATGTAGTTAATTGTATTTTTTTTATTTCTCTCT
This sequence comes from Gynostemma pentaphyllum, assembly GCA_028015215.1. Lineage (NCBI taxonomy): Eukaryota > Viridiplantae > Streptophyta > Magnoliopsida > Cucurbitales > Cucurbitaceae > Gynostemma > Gynostemma pentaphyllum. The sequence goes on along the minus strand of CM051346.1, from coordinate 41,389,591 downwards.
TTAGAGGATATCTTACGTTTTCGTTATCTCTTGCACTCATATTTATCGATCACAAAATTAGTGTAGTATTATTGTTAGAATACATAATCTGCAGAAACATTATGAATAATTCATTTTTTTCTCTCAGCAGTTTGTTATTGTGATTCTCTGCTTATTGATACTTAATGTCTTGATTTCAGGTTCATTGAGAAATATGGTACTCATGTTGTTGTGGGTGCGAAAATGGGAGGTAAGGATGTAATATATATGAAGCAATTACGAGAGTCGAATCTAGAACAGACAGAAGTGCAGAAGACACTAAAGGAATTAGCAGATGATAGATTTTCTGAAGCCGCACATGGAAGTTTCACGTCGAAACCTGTGGCAGAAAACTTCCAGGTACATACTATGAAAGAGCATGAAATCATAATCACCATTCCAATGCTGATGAGTTATTGTGTCGAATCTATGATACGGAATATAAGAAATGTAGATTAGCAACGAACAGAAAATTGAATGTGATCAACGGTGAAGGGTAGGGTAGTAAGCATATCGAGTAGAAATTTATCCTCCATTTTTTTGCAGAGATTGTAGCCCTAGATTTTTTTCTTTTGCTTGATGTTAAAAAATCAACATATTTTAGTATGGGAGAAGTTGTGCCATCTTTAGAATCCAAAGCTATGGCCTTTTATTAGCAAAATGTCAATTGCCTTTGTCTTCAGATGGGTTTGCCTGTACTCAACTTAGACTAACGTAAACTTTATAAACTTCACTAGAGTTTTCTTTATGAAATTTTCAAAACCATAACTTTTTTTAAAACCATGAGGTTTATAATTTTATTTTATTTTTTAAAAAATTGTAACAACGGTATTTCTTCTTCTACATGATAGGCAATCTTTTAATGACAGTTTTGGAAGGATGAATGGTATATTTAACGTCTGGTGTATTGTTAAGATAATTCCTCTACATTGAGAATTCAATTGTAATTTTCTGGTTTAAGATTGCATCTATTAACTGCAAAATAAAACTTGATTCCATTGGTTATATTGATAATTTGGTATCTTGTGTTCAGGATGAATATTCTTTACCGTGGGAGCTTCGTAAAGCTTTCGCTGCATCCAGCAAACCACCAATAGTCAATCATTCAAAGAACGATGTTAGTTCCTTGGCATCTGTTCATTATTAGCTATATAACTGTAAATCAGGCTTAAATTGACATGATTTATGAATTGATGCAGGAGTTGGTGAGAATTTTCGTTCGAAGGGGAGGTATTGATATCGGTCAAGGTCATAATCAATGGCTCTCAACCATATCTCAGTCTCCGAATGTCATATCTATGTCTTTAGTGCCTATAACATCACTCATGAATGGCGTCCGAGGCAATGGATTTCTAAGCCATGCAGTTAATCTGTACCTAAGATGTAAGTATACAAGACCTCCTCCTGTTAAATTTTTGCCCCGCTATTTTTTTGGGGTAATAAACTGGACCCAATTCATTGATATATGAAAGAGACTAGCATTATTACATGATATAGTTTTTGATAATTTTTGTCTTAATTACTTCCCCAAGTAAGTGTCAATATCTGAGAAGCTGTTACTGTTATTTAGAAGATTTTTATCTCCAGATTATTGCCAATAAGGTGACATTGACATTAAGCCTCATGTTAGATTTTGATCATTGATAAATTGTGTAGATAAACCACCAATTGAGGAGCTCCAGCAATTTCTTGAATTTCAGCTGCCTAGGCAGTGGGCACCGGTGTATGCGGATCTTCCTCTTGCTCCCAGGAACAGGAAACAGGCCTCACCATCTCTCAAGTTTTCTTTAATGGGTCCCAAACTTTATGTAAATACTGTTAAGGTAATTTTCTGAATCCAGACTTGAAGTCGTTGAAATGGTGATTTCTTACTTGAGGGTCTGAATTTAAATGACAAAGCTCTTCGGAAAATCTTCCTTCCCCCCGCCAATTGAGTTGTTAGATACAAACTGCAGAATATTTCATGTCATTACAATTACAATTGCAGGTCGACACGAACAATCGTCCAGTTACAGGAGTTCGCTTGTTTTTGGAAGGGAAGAAAAGTGACCATCTGGCAATCCATCTCCAGCATCTATCAACTGTTCCCCAGACCCTTCAACTCTCAGATGATCATAGTTATGAACCCATTGATGAGCCAGAGGAAAAGGGCTACTTTGAACCTGTTAAGTGGAGCATATTCTCTCATGTTTGTACTGCTCCAGTGCATTACAATGGTTCTCTAATTGATCATTTTGCTTCCATCGTTACAAAGGCTTGGTTTGAAGTTAAGGGTGTTGGAATGAGAACAGTGTTGTTCTTGAGGCTTGGATTCTCAGCGGTGGCCTCGGCAAAGATTCGTCGATCAGAATGGGAAGGAACTTCAACAACATCGCGGAGATCTGGAATCATATCCTCATTTATCAGTACAAGGTTTAGTACAGGGTTGAATCCACCAGAAAAGACGCCAAAAATTGAGTTGAACTCAGCTGTTTATCCTGATGGCCCGCCTTTGACATCAAGGGCATTGAAAATGTTAAACTTGATTGATACCAAAGAAATGGTGCGTGGCCCAGAAAATTCACCGGGATATTGGGTGGTCACCGGCGCCAAGCTTTGCGTGGAAGATGGCCGGGTCTCTATCAAAGTGAAATACTCATTGTTAACCATATTGTCAGAGGATTCTATGATCTCGTAAGAGAAAATCGAGAAGGGAGTAGATACAGCTATTTTTTCATAAAATTAAATGTCTTGTACATCTTCCATCTATAGTTGTCCTATACACATGATCATTCTTATTAAATCAACTGTAGTTTGAGAATGTAAATCCTATTGTATTAAAAATTCTCTAAATTTTTTGGAGTGAGAAAATTTTGTGGCAAAGCTATCTACGCGAGAATTTGACAGAAGTTTACTTTCCCCTTCATGGCTGTTGTATGCTGTGAGAAGTGATCCTGGCCAGTTTTGCTACATCAGCATTCTCATTTTTCATATAAAATAAAAGACTCAAGGCAACAGATATCTTCACCTTTGGCCATTGCACACAACCATCCAACAACTGGCTTTATGCAATCAATTCATTATCACGTTTGATTCAATGATTTTACTGTTAGACAGGCTTCTGAAATCCACCTACATCGTATGCTTAATTTTTCTCTAACATCTGAAAGCCATCGAGTTCGTATGGTACTATATGCATCACATACTAAAACCTCCAGGAATGACTGCATATAAAATTTTGAATCTGTACATGTCGATGTTAACTAATCAAAACCGGGTCAAGTAGGGGGATTTCCTGAGTTAACTAAAAAGTAGGAAATAGCTTGCAAATGCTCGTATGGCATACCCATTATAGAATACAAGTGGTATGAATATTTCACTCAAATGCTAAAGTTTACTACGAATATCTAGACTTACTCATAAACAAAACCACCATACCCAGATTGGAGAATTTATCTGCTGGCAAAGCAAAGCAATCAAAAGTATTAGGAGAGTCGGGAACAGACTGCTCACGTATAAGTTCGCCCTATTTTTTTAAGGTGGGCCTTCGCTTTACTTGTAAAATTGTGATGAGATCAAGACCCAAGCACCCAAAATTGGGAAGGTAACTAGAGCAGAAGCCTGGAATGCATAACACATGATTAGATTATGCAAGCAAGCAAGGCACTGGTAAGGAAAATTCTAGATGGATCAAAAAAAAGTTTTGTCCTCTTACCACAAAGAAAATAAATTCCTTGTTGGCAAGGAGTGAAGTATATTCACATTTTTCCAATTCTTGCTTAATCAGCCCTTGTAACTGCAGATAGAACAATATTCAAACTTCACGGTCATCATGGTAAACGGAAATATAACTGAGTTGGCAATGCTATTGAACTGCAATGTCTACATTCATGTTTGAAATAAAAAATGTCAAACTATAGATAAAAGAGTGGAAGAATACATTATAAAATGATCAGATAGCAAGCTATATTGTGTAGACTCTAAAACCATGGCTTTGCAGAAATTAACAAACTTTATGCTTCATGCTGCATGCTGCCAAGACAAACATACCTCGTGATGATACTTTTTTGCTTCTCTAAAGACTCTTTCAAGATGATGCATGGCTCCTCTAATCATGTAAATAGGGGTCGGCACCTTACTGAACAGATGTATGTTCAATATCTCAAAAGTCCTCTGAAGATGATTGACAAAAAGTGTGTTGACCAACTATAAACAAGATGGAAATTTTGATTAGCATTATGAGAAAAAATTATTTGGACAAAAAGATAAATTGTTAAAAATTCTAGATTCTGACATCCATTATATTGCATGGCATGATATGTAGGTTTAGGCAGTCACAACACATTGGTAAGCCAGGGTATCTGACTAGAAATATGTTCATCCAATGTGGTTTTAAAATACCTTCAAAAAATTGCATTTGGTCAGAACAACTTGCCTTCGAACCTTCAAAGCTCTTATCTAGACAGAAGACAATGGAATTGGTGAATGTATTTTAATCACTAACGACTCAGATGGAAATAAATTTCAATCATTTCACCCACTTCAGCAAAACATACTTTTGTCATTTCAAGAGCCTGCTCCAGATGTTGAATATGGATCCATTGTTCAGAGACTATCTCCGACATCTGGAAAATAAAGCGGTAAAAAAGTAGGCGCATTTACCTATGCATACTTGCACTAAGAGACATTACATCAATAGATAATTGCTTATAGAGAAGAAAACATAAACATGTTACTAATATGGAAAAATAAATTCATTCTCAATCAGGTCCAGCACAATAATATTACACCACATTTATTCAGTTAAATATACTTGAATACAACGTTTCATAGAAACATGCAAAGAGGGAGGGAAAGTGACAAGATGTTCAAACTTCAAAGAATCATCTTTGCTAATTGGCTGTCTTAATGCATTGCATCAATAATAATAGCTACTAGATATTATCACGTCTGCAAGAAAACATATCATAAGCAAAAAGAAACAAAATAAAAAACATCATAATTATAAGTGGAAAAATATTCAACCAATGTTTACAAATAAAATAAAACAAGTTATTTTTCCCGTAAAAACTGCAGACCTTCTCAACTTGTGAGGTAACCACTTCCAGTTTTTCCTCAGCATCCTGCACCTTGGCTTCCAACATATGAATATCAAAGTTGTTCTTTCTCGATGCCGCCCAGAGAAGTCGTACCTATCATGTCAAAACCTACTGAGTGGATCAGATACTTCAACAAATAAATTGTCTATCATATCATAATCTAAATATGTGACTCTTAATGTAAAAAAACGCCATAGCATAAAATAGACAGAAACCTCATCCTCCAGAGCAGCAAGTCTTTCATCATTACTTGATGGATTCCTCTGCAAATTCAGCTAAATTAATATTCACCTCAACAACAAATATCGACATTTTCTCATCGTGATAAAGAAGTCACATATTATATGATTGAAAATTTTCTGCCCATTGTTATGCAAACAAGAATCAGATGCTTGAATTTGCAAAATAAACCTTCAAATCATAAAGAGCAGACTCCAAGAATTGAATCTTACGGGACATCTCCTCGATCAACTTCTCCCTCGCCTCGAGTTCATAGCCTTTTTGAGTTAAATTTTGCGTGCTCTCCTTAAGAACAATTTCTGCATTGGATTATAAATAAGAACAAGGCAATGACATAAGAAAAGGAAATGTCTCAGCATGAAATCTACATATTGCAGAAACTGTAATCAACAAAACCCTAAGAAAGAAGTGTAAAATTCCAATGAAATACAGACCTAAATGAGAGATTCTGAGCTTGATTTTCTGCAATTCGTCGATTAAATCGTCGTTAATTGATTGAGCAAGAGAAGGGGAAGGAAAATCGCAGAGAGTGAGAAGAGGAAAGAATGTGGCGGGAAAGAGAGAGAGAAAGAGAATCAGGATTGGATGAATCGCCATCTTTGAACAGCTTCACGATCCCCCTCTAGCTCTACTCTAGAACTCGCGGAAGGAAGAAGGCCACAGATAATTTCTGGTAATATTCGTTACTTCACTACTACTTCCATTTAATAACAACTGATTCGAAGCCTAATTTTTTTTTTTTAATCATTGAATTATGTAAACTTTTATAAGTTAATGTGAAATGATTACTTCTTAATAATTTAATAAGTGTGCAATATAAACGAGCTCAATTGATTAACTTTGACGTAATATTTAAAAAAAAAAAATTAATGTGATTATTCTGATTTTTTTTCCGAAATTGAAATTTGGAAAGAAAAAAAAAACGCTTTAAAACATAAAGGTTTAGATCTCTCTTTTTTTTTTAAAAAACTGGCCTCCAAAAATTCATCTTAAGATTTGTTGACCCTCCACTCACTTATTAAACTTTATTGGGAAATTAGGAAGTTTATTGACCCTCCTCTCACCATTTTTATGTTTGAGACCTTATGTTTATGTCATTGTGAACTAAGAAAAGATAAAAATATCATTGTCTATCTTCCCCTCCTTCTCACATCTCAAACTAACTCAAGTCTGAAACCCTAATTCCTCCAACTATCTCCTCGTTACACAAGGGTTGTGATGGCGCCAGCGATACTCCATCCAACCAAAGTTGGTGATTAGTGAACGATTTGCGATTTGTGAATCCTTAATGGCAAGTTGCGAACAGTTCTTGGGCAATTTTACAAGTTTGAGTTACGATTTTGTGAGTACCTTCTAACCAAACACGATTTTGCAAAAGACGAAAAGATAAGAGAAAAAAAATGCCATATCGGATCAAAATTCTAATCTCGAAGCAAAAATGGCGATCTCGATCCGAGATCTCAGACCAAAATTCCAATCTCGAATCCGAAATTCTTCAAAAAAATCTCGTATCCAACCAAAAATACATATCTCAACATTAATCCCTTGAAGCTATATAACATAAAAGTTGAGCGAGAGTGTGTGTGTTGAGGATAAAGCAACAGTGTATGATAATAATGAAATAGGGAATATAAGTTGCTTAAATGTATAAGAAGTTAAAAGTTCAAGGGTATTTATGTACTTTCACGTTTTAAGAAGGTTTCTGACGTAAAAATGCCACGAGTGAATAGAAAGTTGGATCTACATTGGATCTCACCCGAATCGCCCCATCTATCCTCCTGGATTTTTGGAGGTCAATTTTCCCAATTTCCCTACTTTATTGACTTATGATGATGTCATTACGTTATGAAATTCTAAAAATATCCTCTCTTTTTTTTTTATCTTCCCTCATTTTTTCCATTTTCCCTTCTTTCCATTTATTCGTTTCTTAAATTAGATAAATACAATATATATATATATATACTATCAAGGTCTATCTTATTATACTAGATAGAGATAATTTGTAGTACTCATATTGTATATAAAAAAATCATACTTTTTATCTTGATGGTATGTCTCATATGTTTATTATCAATAATACATAAATAATGGAGTTCACCACTTTTACCCACTTTCAAGTGACTTTTAACGAGTAGGAGTACCGTGGTACAAAAAATTTCACACAAGATACACATTAGTAGAGTGGTAAAAAATCACTTTTTATAATAGTGAGTTTGAAGGTCACACATCACACTCCTCAAAATTGTTAAATCCTGTCTTCTATTTTAGTAACAATTTTGGAATTGTTAAATCTAGTCTTCTATTTTAGTAACAATTTTGGTGCATTGACCTTAGAAGCAAACAAGTTTAAGAATAGAAAATGCGGTAAGAGATTGAAACTAATCAATTTTCTTCATTTTAAAAATTTAATTCCTATTTTTAAAAACAAAATTACACAACATTCAATAATAACAATTAAAATCATTGTTACATGAAAAGAAAAGCATAACTTAATATCAACCATTAAAATTTTAGTAAAAGCTTCCCTCAAATATGTGTAGTTTTAATAACATAAAGTTCAATATAAGAACAATGTAACAATACATGCAGGCAAGCGAATTCTACTTGTACATGTAAATTCCTGTCAACTTGCACCAAGTAATGCATACTTTGAGAGATGGAAATGAGTCAAAGGCTTTCAAGTTTCAAGACCTTCAACTTGCATATTACACTTTCCCTAGCATCGTTTTTAAAGACAGCATTCCCCCACTTTAAAGCACCATTTACAGGTCAGAGTTACAAACTGTTATGAAAAAATTATACAAAATTCATAGGATAGACTGCATGAATTTCATCATGCTTTAAGAATTGGAAGTTCTGGTAGTCCTCACTATTGTAAGTAAGAGAAGACTTCAATTAATTTTTTTAATTAAATTTCATCTGGTCCTTCAGTATTTTTTGGGTTATTCTGCTATCTCCATGCTGGTCGTTTTTCCTGTCATCTTTTATAGGGAATGTGAGATTACAAAGGACATCTACACGGTTCAATTCCCCAAGCGTTCTCGGCATACTCTTGAATGGTCCTGTCACTGCTAAATCTACCCGAACCGGCAGTGCTAAGGATGCTCATCTGTGTCCATTTCTCTTGATCAATAAATGCTTTATCTGCCGCTGCCTGGAGTTTTATACAATTAATCTTCGTTGTTGTAGAACATATTACAAGAGCAAGCAATTAAATGCCTATAGTCATGCATTCATATCTAAAGGAACTAAAGATTTACCTGTGCCTCAAGATAGCTCCCGAAATCAGATCCAAGGAGATAATAATCATTACTGCCCTCCACAGAGTCACACAATGATTTGAAATAGTCTTGAAAGCCAAAATAACCGTCGCGAACCATTCTTAAGGGCATTACAGAATACATAAAAGAATTTAAAACTATGAGGGGAAAAGCTTATTATTTATCCACCAGAAGATAATAAGACAGTGGAGATTGAGTGATACCTAACAACACGAGCAAATTGCAGAGGCACTTTAAGGGCCGATACTTTTTCACGCAATAGTGGAACATCATGCACTTTAGCTCCAAATAAAAACTGATTCAAATAAATAGAAACGATTAAAAATTCTAAATTCCTGAGTTAAACTAGAAGCATTAATGTTCTTTGGCATCCAAACCAAAACTTCACAAAATTCAATTTATAATTGGGATGATTGCAAATAGCAAAAAAAAAATCTATAATATTTCACATTAATCATTGTTAATCACTAATTAACCTAGTAAAAATTACTATATTTGCAAATAGTTTTAAAGCGATGATAGATTTACAAATATTGTATTAAAATCTGCTCCTAGTGAAATTTCCATTTATAATTCTTGAAGTTATATGACGCTATTTTCAAGGAAAAGATTGATTTAGTCATGTAAAAGAGAAAAATAAAGCACACGTTTGATTGTAAATGAAAAACAAAGTGTTGTACAGTACTCTTTTACCAGGGCCATGTATACACCCTAGTGCTGAAAAAGTGCATCGTACCAGGCAACATAATAAAAGAGTTAAAAATCAAATAACACAAGTGAAATGTGATGGTGTCATTTGCATATGAAAAAAATAAGGAAATATTGATAATAAAAGATCAAATATGAAACAATTAATACTTCAATGAAGACATTAACTTCTAATTTTACCATTATCTTTATTTGAGATCCATGCAATTCGCCAAAAAAGCAAGTTAATTTTTTTTTAATAACAAACCGCTTTCATTAAGAATAATGAAAGAATACAAAACACAGGCCATGGTGAAAATGGAGCCATAAAAATCACAGATAAAGGCTCCACCCGTTAACTAAAAAGGAAGCTGATTTGGTTATGATATTTCAAGACAGAGAAACTCAATTCCAACACTAAAGGCAAGCAAAATAATTGTATAGATATACTTACCATGTTCTCTTGCCCTACTTCTTCAATTATTTCAATCGTAGATCCGTCCGCTGTAGCCAATAGTAAGCAACCATTCATAAGGAATTTCATGCTACTAGTGCCTGACGCCTCATGTCCAGCAGTACTACAATATTTATTACATGTTATCTAGTTGTATGGACATAAATACTATAACATCAAGGAACACATAAGTCAAGGAAAAAACGAAGCTCAAGGGAGCCTTTTGAATATATTTCAATTATCAAATAGATGAACACTTGGTGACCTTTTTTTTTAGATGAAAAAACACTTGCTGATTTCAAACTTACACGTTTGAAATTCATTTTGAAATCGCTTTTTTAGAACAATAATTAACTGAGAAATAAATCTGATTGTTTCATAGATGAATTGTCTAGAATACTCCTTTCAAATATTTACAAAACATAAAAGAATTTGATTAAATTTGATAGGACAGAAAGGAATCATTATTTTTCACTTTTTAGAGTATCCTCGAGTAACTTTTAGAAGTAGTGTTTTTAATGACCAACTTTATCTATAAGCACTCCTAAAAAAATACACCAATTTAATGTTTTCAAAGTGGTATTACACTTTTGACATGTAAACAAACATCATTAAAAAGATTAAAAGTATTTTCAATAGTCAAAAACACTTTTTAGATATTGAAAAGATATCCCCGACACAATATTAGTAGAATGCCATGGACTTCCAGTTCCACTTTTCCACCTTTAGAGATATCCCATTATTTATTATTCATTGTGAATAATGAGGAGCATACTAGTAATGAGGTGGTTTTGTGTTGGAAATGTATAGATTTATATTGTCTTGTTCTTTGATGCTTTGTTGGGGCTGTTTTCTAGTTTCTTGGCATTTTGTGCTTTCTTGTATACTTTAGTTTTCCTCAATGAAAATATTATTTCCTGTCAACAAAAGAAAAGTAAACAAACCTTATGTGCTGTGAAAGGTCAGCACCTGGTATCACCAATTCAGCAACAGAGACGTTGTAATCAGGGATAAAAACCTGCATTATTCGACCGATTGTAAGGATTGGAGACCAGTCATTGCATATGGATGTACTTACTACTAAGAGCAAAGAGATAACTATTGCTCATTTGCTTTATTGTGCTTTGAGCGAGCAGAGGATTTGAGGTATCTCTGAGAAGAGCATATGAATGATCTCTTACCAGCTTTAGAAGATCTCCCACATCAGTGTCATTATTAATCTTTTCTGCAACTGCATGACAAAGTTTGATAATCTTCTTTGCCATTTCATAACCAGGAGCAGCTTTTCCTCCAATTATGCAGACACGAGGTACAACTTTCCTCCTGTCATTTTCTTCCATATTCTGCAATAATGAAAATATGAAAAGAAAATTAGTGGCAACAAAATTATAAGTTAATGGAAATCTAAAAAGCTATTAATTAGAGAAAAATGATCAGGTTGGAGCACGACCAAGAATAAATACTAGTAAGGTTTTTTTTCCCTTTATTTTGTAAAATACAATTTTGGTCCCCTTCTAATTTGGGGCAAGTTCTCATTTGGTCCTTGTAGTTTATGAAATACTAGCTTAGAGTCCCTCAAGTGCTTTGATTGTTAATTGACTTCACACTTAGTTATTAATTTAGTTATGTGCCGAAAAGGATGTGGTAAATATTAAGAGTCTAGAAACATAATCAAGTAAACAGCCACATCATCCAAGTCATTAATTCAATTAACAGACAAAGCTCACAAGGGACTAAAAGCAAGTATACAATGAACTTCAGGGCTAAAATGTTGGTTTTAAAATTGAGGACAATAATTTAGATTTTGGCTTTCCTTTTCTAGTCATGTATGGTTTTCTTTTATTTGAGGATTTCTCATTCTCATCTAGGTCACACAGAACAAATGAGACATTACCCAGACCAAGTATATTTTGCCTTTTTTTTTCTTCTTAATATAAAACCAACTTTCATTAAAACAAATGAAAATTCAAGTGCACGGGCAAACCACTAAAAACAAGCCCGGAAGATGGAGCCCCAAAAAACAAAACAAAAAAGCAAAAACTACAACATCAACATAGTAAAGGTAAGTAATGGCATATATTTGTAAACCTTTAGCAATATCAATTAACATGAATGAAAAAATTAGTCATGTCCATTGTCAAGAATAGAACTCATCTTCTCCAATCAAGAAAAGAAAGAAGAGAAAACCAAGTCTTCCACTCAAAGAAAATCCCATCTACCTTTATGCAGTCATATCTATGGATAATGCCTAATATATTAAGCAGCTGTCTTTTGTACTCGTGTATCCTCTTTATCTGCACATCAAACATTGCATCTAAACTAACCTGCATAGACCACAATACTTCAATAAGGAAGACAAGAAACATGATATAAGATGGAATATATAATCTCTCTTCAAAAGACCTTGATTCCACTTGTTGCCTCAATGTATTCAGCAAGCCTCATTTTATTAATCCTTCTCACCTAAAAGTTTAAAATACAACTATAAGTACCAAAATAATCCACAACAGGTAGTAAAAAAAAATCAAGAGAGTAGGGCAATAAATTACCAGTCGCCATTCTTGCTGTAGAGAAATATCAGCTGCATATTCACGCAAGCCAATTAGAAGGTCAATATCACGTATCCAAGACTCTGTCCCAAGCCATTTAGAGATGAGAGCACATAGACTCGGGTTGCTTACCACAATCCAGCGACGCTGAGAAATCAACCATTAAACAAAACATTTAAGCGCTTACATGCAATCCACAATGATTTTTTCTCAGCAAGCCAAAAACAAGAAGCACAACTAATAATGGATGAAGACATAAATAAATAAGCAAATATGCATCAGTTTATTAGAAACCGATCCTCAATTTTTTAAGGCCATAATGATTTTGTCCTTCTCGGATACCAAATAAAAAAAAGGATATTTGGCATATATATAAGAAATATATTTTCCTTACGATGATGAACTTAACTAAATACTGGAAAACCAAATAAGCCTATCTATGGATTTAGTCATCAGGGTGGCACCAAAAGAGCATTGAAAGTTCGTAAGTTAAAATAAATCGGGAGTCAAAATCAATATCTGATGAAGAATTAAATATCTTTTTGATAAGAAACAAGACTTTTCATTGATATATAAAAAAGCCCATTTAAGATCCCAAAGTTATTGGAATAAGCAGTGGCAAAAAAAATTCACATTTTTATAAATGTCCAACATAAATTAATATATAGGTCAATACATATTTGGGTAAAGTACTCATTTGGTCCCTGAGATTTGGAGGTCATGTCTATTTGGTCCGTGCGTTTTCAATTTGTGTCTAAGTGGTCTCTGAGTTTTCAATATTGTGTCTATTTGGTCCCTATGTTTTAATTTGTGTCTATTTGGTCCCTGAGTTTATTGTATTTATTTGGTCCCTGAGTTTTCATTTTGTGTCTAAATGGTCCCTGGATTATTAGAAATAAGTTTACTTGTTTCTTAATTTGTTAACTCATTGACATAATATCGACTTAATGGTGACATAAAATGTTTAATTGACAAAAATACTGACATGAGATTAATTATTATGTCAAAATTTAGGCCTAGATTGATGAAAGGATTTGAAATAATTTAATCATATATTCGTATTTTGACTAATTAAACATCGTTAAGTCATTAATCTGGTAAGAAGTTAACGAATACGTTAAATTAAGGACCAATTAAACCTATTTCTAATAGTTCTTGAAAATATAGGGACTAAATAAACACAATATTCAAAACTCAGGGACCACTTAGACACAAATTGAAAACGCAGGGACCAAATAGACACAACATCTAAAACTCAAGGACCACTTAGACACAAATTGAAAACGCAGGGACCAAATAGACACAACATCCAAAACTCAGGGACTAAAGGGGTAGTTTAGCCTACATATTTTCATAGATTCGAAAAAATAATTAGAATAGTTGCATTTGTACTGTTTCCAATCAGGTTAGTTTCAACACATTGAAATAAAAAGAGTATATGTTTTAGACACACGTCTATATGTACCAGATCACTATAATCTTCCAACCTGGGTTACTCCATTTGTTTTGTACTGAAATTTTTCTGGCCACAGCTCATAAAAATCCTGCAAAGATGTTTAGGTGTCAACTTCACAACCCTCCTAAAATCAAGCATCAAGTTTGTCAATAGCTGATGAAGTATTCATTACCTTAAATACCCTTGTTTGCAATAGTTCTGAATGTGATCTCGACACACCATTCACAATATGGGAACAAAAAACTGACAGGTTTGCCACACGAATACTCTGACATGTGAAATAGAAAATAATAAATTTCACTTTCAACAACCATCCAACCATCAATGAAGAACATTAAAAGAAAAATGAGGGGAAAAAACATCAAAACTCCATAAAAATCGCATCAAGAGGCATGAAAATGGATTAAAAAAAACTGGTTGTTTATTACAAAAAAGAAAAAGGAAAAAAAAAGTTTGTGTTGGAAGTCTCCCATGCACATAAGCACAGAGGAACATCGTGAAAAAAGAGGCACTACAAACCATCAGATGATTTTTAAAATAAATAGAAGGAATTTGGAGAATTTAACAATACCTTTACAGCACCTTCCTCTACAATTGACATCCGTGACAACCTATCATAGTCTAAGCCAATCCTCTTCTTCAACTCTTCCATGAAATGCGAGTTTATGTCATATATAATCTGACAGGAGTAACTCCATGTAAGCACATAAACAATTATTCAACTGGAAAAAGAAATTTACTTGATAAATATAACTCTTATTATTAAGATGAACCAGAATCATTCGTGGAAAGATAAATTCAAATGAGTTTTCAGAACATACCTGTAAATGCCGTGGTAGAAGACTTCCAAGCAGATCAACAGGGATTTTCTCCAGCGCTTCAGCTAATACAGTGTGAGTTGTGAATGAAAATATTTTGGGTACCATGTCCATCACTTTATTCCAGCCTAGATGCTCTTCATCAACAAGCACTCTCATGATCTCAGCTATTGCAAGAGCGGGATGAGTATCATTGAGTTGCAGAGCAACCTAATATATAAATGTAGGCATAGTTAATAGTACAGAATGGACATACCTGCAGTAAAAAATTTAAAATATAAATAAAACTTCAAGATGGAAAGTTTTTCAATGAAAAACTAAACTGGTAGGAATTATATATATTAGAAAAGACAATGGGAGAGTAGGAGTGGCTCTTGTGAACACAGGCATAGAGGAAAAGAGGGAGATTTGCAATTGGGTAAGCTTGGTCATTTTGTTTAGAGTTAATAAGGAACAGACAAATGAAAGTTTGATGGATTGAAGAATATGAGCTAGGAGATTAGAGGAGAGAGATACGCATAATATAGTAGCTATCTAGAGGAATACTATAGAGAGTTCCAGACCTCTTGAAAATCTGGAGTGTGTAACACTCAGATTTATACAAAATTCACTCTATTCCATCTTATGTTTGTCTCTTCATGATTATAGTTCATCTTTCAATGAAATGAGAAGAAATCACAACAGCTAAAGAAGTGATTGAAATTCTAACCTTCTCAGGAAATTGATCGAAGTTATCATGGACGTCTTTAAACCTGCGAATGATGTCTTGTAAGGATGCTGAGACAAAGAAATATTGTTGTTTCAGCCTCAGTTCCTTACCCTGAAACATAACAAGCTCATAAAGTGAACATATTTCAACAACGGAAGTTTAGACATGAGATGAAGAGAATGCAGGTAAACAACAAATTTCAAGAAGCAATAATGTCAAGAAAATTATAGCCACATCTAGAATTCAGCGTTGATGTCTTGGTTCCCCACAATAATTGAATAGTATAACCACAGTAGAAAAATATATATATATATATATATATATATATAAGTAAAACAAAAGCAAACCAACCTGATGAGAGCGGTCATCAGGATATAAAATACTACTGATTGTTTCTGCCCGTTGCCTATTGACCACAGCATTAATGTAATCCCCTGTATTATATGCTTCCTGTAAATTACGTAGTCTGCAGTATCAGATCCATAAGTTTCTAAGAAATATATAAAAAGATCGCAGAAACAGCTGCAGAATGGTGTATAATACATTTCAATATCTTAATTATTGGTATAAGAAATTAAATTTTGTTTGTAGTAACGAAACACATATAAGGAAATTTATAGCGGGTAACCATGTTTACACCATGTGTTTAAGAAAATAACAGTTCTTCTAACAGGTTGCAAGCATAATAGATGTTTTAATTTCAAATAATGTCAATCAGTGATTTACTGGTTGAATGTCAATCGGTGGGGAAATGACTGGTTGATATAATCAGCGGTTCACTATGTTAAGGTCGATTAACATAATAAGAATAATAAAATAATTATTCAATAATTAATTTAATGATAAAAAAGCAAGTTAGTCAATGATTTATAATTGATTGAATCAATCTTGATGTACTAAAGGCTTTTTTGACCAAAAAAAATATTAAATTGCTTTATAGCACCTTGCCCCTTAATATAAAGCTAACCAGTGTGAAAGCTACATATTTTTCATAAGTATAATATTAAAAAAATGCTTGGAACTATTTGGGTTGTATATAAGCAATCAGTAATTACCATATCGTATTGATTACTTGGTTTGGCAGCCCACAGACGAAGGGTAATGGTATTCCTTGTTCCATAACCAGGTATAGGATTGTCATATGCCACGGCTTCAACCTAGAATAATAGTGACAAACAATTCAGAATGATATAGGCCTATGCTCTAGTTCTAAAAAAACAATTTATAATTTTTCAAGGGAACTACACAGTCTGAGGCATTAAATAATATTACACTTGAAGAATACAGCAGAAGAAATATGCTGACCCTGAAGCAGGAAAAAATGTTTCTTACCATTTCACCAGGGACCCATACTTTGTACTTCTCTCCGTTCAAATGTTCCTCTTCTACAGTACCATAGAACTAAAACCACGAATAGCAAATTGGAAATTTTAGGCAATATTTAACCAAAAAAAGAGAGGAAAGGCTCAAAGGAGATGGAACATGTAACACTCAAACCTTGACAGTATACGTTACGTGAACTCGTTCTATTTCCCAGGGATTCCCAAAGTTCAACCAATAATCAGGTTGCTCATGTTGAAAGCCATCGAGTATGACTTGGCGAAACAACCCATATTGATAGCGTAGCCCATAGCTACAAATAGATATAGAAATACATAAACACACACGCACACACAAAAACTTAATTTAACTTGACACACAAGGGTCTAAAGATTATGTAAAAGATTGTCTTGGGTTCATGAGATGATAAATGTGAGTCTTCATGCCAAAGCTTTCTTGTGACTTGTGAGAAATTTAAAAAATTGAATGAAATTACAAATCCTTACTTTTAGTTTCAGTAACATATCCTCTATGTTATAGTGTTATGTTTACTAAAACTACTTATAAACATGAAAATGTAGGAGTTTATCTCAAGATGTAATACCCCCAAGCAGGAAAGTCTAAAGTTGCCAGAGACTCCATTTGACATGCTGAAAGACGAGCTAGGCCACCATTACCAAGAGCAGCATCTCCTTCCTGGGAACATCCGGTACCACTCAACATAAGAAAGATGGGAAAGACTGTATGGTAAAATGCAATGAACGAGGATATAGCATATGATGTCTAAACGAGGAAAATGCTTGGAACTATTTAAAACCTCAGGCGGAACAGGAAATAGGAACCTCATTCCTATTCCCTGCTAATAGTAATAACAGACTTAGAAAGCAGAGATTTGCAAGAACACGTGCCAGTCATTTCCTATTATATCAAGTAGAACTCAAAAAAGCTAAACTGAGCAGTATCTGTGAATAATGTTTCACTGGAGTAGCTTAATAAGGTATAAGTTAGCCATTTTAAATAGGGCGTGCAACTTCAAACTTGATTTTGAGCTAACTCAAAAGAATACATGTTAAAATTTAAAAGTGCGAAAAAATAAAAGAAAGGGATCTAGCCAGAAATTTTAAAAAGAACCGTACAAGAAGACTGGTACTTAAAAAGAAAATACATTGGTCACAATCACAACTAACTAAAAAGTACAGACTAACCTGCTCTGCCAGAACTTCAAACTCAAAACCAAGTTGACTCAGAGCATCGGCACATTGGTCACGAATACCAAGGTTGATGACACTATTTGACAAAGAACGGCCTGTCTTCCAAATAAACAATTATTTCAGCGTCAAATGGCTTATATTCCAAGGACTAAAAACCACAGACAGGTAAAATCAGACGGTAAGGTTATCTAAAATTCAAATGCAGAAAGATATTGTTTGTTGAAGAAGACAATAGGAAAAGATGAGAGAGAAGAAAGTCAACTACAACTACGGCTGACCATAATGATCCTCCACAGCATGAAACCAGATAAATGGTAAGGTTTGTATATTAAATCAAAGTTTCACAAATTCATATTAATTATAACTGCAATTAAAATTTATATGCACATTGAGAAGGTATGAAACAATGAATGTGGAACTAAACTAAAAAAATGAACCCATAATAATGTGTTATTTGGTAAGCTGATCAATTCTGCAGGACACATGTCCATAAAATATGCAGATTAAAATTACAACCATATCCAAATGCAAGGCTTTTTGTAATTATGCTCCCTCTACTATTGCCTCTCTAATTGGAAGGCTTGTAACTTTGTTTGGCCTCTTTTTTGGCTTTTTCATACATCATTGAAAAACAGTTGTTTATTATAATAAAAAAAATAAAAATAAAAACTCTATAGCAGGTTAACCATTTAAGTTTGATATTAATATGATTATAGTGAAAAATAAGGCAACACTTCTGAGAAGCACCAATTTTATATAATGAATGAGGACGATTCTGCTATGATTATGTATGATCAAACTAAATCTGAAATTTTTTTATGATGGAACAATCTAAAAAAATTTGCCAACACAAAACAAAAATATATTAAGAATGGGTTTAAAGACTCAATAGCAATAAATGTTATAAATGTGTTTAAAACAAATATGATGAGTTTTAATTATTCAATTGCTCCAACCAAATGGGAAGGCTGTTATTTATACAAATGTCCAAATTGTCAGTTAACAATTATCTAACGTCGCCCACAGCTAACACTAACAAACTAACTAACTTTACAGGAGAAATCAGAAAGGAGTTACGTTAGTACTACATCATTTAAATCCAAAGGTTGACATCTCTCTCAGAAGTCCCCTGAAAGAAAATGTATTGCAGAACCCATGATCATCGTAATAATAAGAATCTACTCATCAAATTACCAGGTGAAAACAACACCAGAATGCAATAAGTAACTCATTTAACTCCAGAAAAGTGCATAAATACCCATAAGAAACTCGAGTGAGAGGAAGTATACGCGCTTAGGATCTTTCCTCTTGAAGCACAACTGCGTATCATGCCAACGTTCAATCAACCGATCCCTTACGCTATGAGATAAAGCCTGCAAATACCATTATTTGAAATCAAATTATGTCAAAGACAATTATAATTTGACCAAAACTAGCACAACATAACTTAAGATTTTGGATTGTGATTTTGTAGGGTGATTATGTCTGTTGAAAAAAGTCTCTCCTTACATGTCACAAAAAATCTATCATATGTTCTAAGATTTATTTTACATCCAAATAAACTCAACAGCATTACCTGATAAGCTTCAAAATCATCGAAATTATAGCGCGATCGAGCAACCGTATACTCAACGTGATCGAGAATATCTTTCTGAAGACTAAACGGATCGTTCTTCAAAAATCCATCCATCAATTCAAACATCCTTTCAGCTTTCGCTGTTCGTTCTCCAGTAGCAGACAACAAACCAGGCTTTCTCACCACAATGCCACGAGTGGCCGGTGCGGCGGTGATAGTCATATCATCGCCGTCAATCGCTTCCATCAATGCCTTCTTAATCCTATCAATACTCTCCTGATTTTCAATCTTATTTCCATGAGAATCAACGACGAAAAACCTCTTCGTGAAGTAATCACCCTCAAATTCCACAGTAGCCTTGTCTATACGAAGGCCGAGGACCTTAAAAACCCTAGTAATGATGTGGAGAAGGCCAATTCGATTGCGAGCACGAATCACGAACGCGGTAGACTCATCCTCATCGGAATTTTCGACGAATATCGTCGAAGCAGCGGAAATGGTCTCGATGTCATGGTTTGTTCCATTGGAAGTTTTGCAGAGAATCGAACGGGGAGAGAGATTTGTGGAGCGAAATGAAAATGGAGGGAAGAGAATAGTGGGGGATGAGAAGGAGAAGCTTCTTGATCGAGGAAGAACATTGAGAATCGGCAATGGAAAAGCAGACATTGGAGAGATTCAATCGAGCTCGCCGGAATTACATGGAAACGGACGGAGATGGAGCTGTGACTTCGCGACGGGGAGAGGAAAATGTGGAGTCTATGGAAGGTGATGAAGTGGCATAATCTGGACGGTTGGAAATTAAAAAATGGGGATTGGAGATGTTTTTTAACGGTTGTGATGAGGTTTACTGTATTGTAAAGTCCACATATCGATAGTTCATACCGGCTTTGGCAGAAGCTTCACTCAGATCTCGTGACTGTGAACTATTCTATAGTATGGTAATAAGAAAAAAAGATATTACAAATTATACCCGTGTAGTTTGTCTAAATTGTAAATTGCATCCTTATGATTTGAAAATGTTTGTAAATACCACTTTAGTTTGGTAAATTGTAAAACGCACCCTCTTTCGATTTGTTTTTCAAATTTTCAAATATGTGTTTATTCTATAGATGTCATGTGTTCCAATTCCATTCATTTAATTATAAATTTTTCAATAAATGAATGTAATTTATATAAAATATCATTATCAATAAAGTGTAAAAACAAAAATTCGCACTCATATATTAAATTTTTTTCTTATTTGAATGACATTAGAACATGTGACATATATAAAATAAATATATGTATGAATTTTCAATAAACTAATTGATAGAAAGGTACGTTTTGTAATTTAGGCAAACCACAGGGGTATTTATATATATTTTTAAATCAGATTGGTGTGATTTACAACTTAAACAAACCACATGAATGTAATTTGTAATTATCCCTAATACAAATTACAAATTCAACACTTAGAAAAGCCTATTGTTTTATTGGAGAAATTAACAATGATAGTCGAATTAAATTAAGAGAATTTTTCAAGAATTTTAGTGATGGTTTTTTTTTTTTTTTACGTTCTTTAATTTAAATGAATGGTAAACGCTAACCTAACTTAACAAATTAATGGAATATGTCAACATGATTATAGCTTAATTTTTTTTAATTGATAACTTAAATAATTAGGCATTTAATTCGTGAAATGTTTGAGTCTCTCGTTATAATTTAACATAATATCTAAAAATAAAAATAAAAACAAATCAAGGAAATATAATTCAAAACATCACATCAATCATTATAGAATAATAAAGATGATGTTATTCATCATTTTCCTGTGAGATTGAAAAAAATGAATAAAGACGGATTCATTAATTTCAGGAAAGTGAAAAATATCATATTTAAAAATAAATTAAAATTTTGATATACTTAAAATTAGATGGATAAAGGATCATTGGATGTAATTTTACTCATCTTTTATTTGTTAATCAATCTTTAACAAAAATAAATGGTGATCATATTTTTCTAGAGGGAAATTATCCAAAATAGCAGGATAAATGTGTAATTATTCAAAAAACACAATTTTTTAAATTTTATCAAAACAACATATTATTTACATTTCAATAAAAAATTATTGACTTTTAATATTTGTTAGCTTGACTTTTATTATTGGATGAATAATTATCTCTAAATTACTTTTTTAAGAACTAAAACTTTTATTTTATTATATAGTAAATTATTAATGTAATTTTTATAATTTATTCCTAATTTCAAAATTTATGGACTTAATTACAATACGTTATTGCATAATAAATCTGTTATTTTAAGAAGAAAAAAACCATGACATATCTAAAATAAATTCTACAATGTGAGAAAATCTCTATTTCTTTTAGATAATCGTAATCATATTAACCTAAGTGATCAATATTAATCACAGTCAATTATTAATTAATATGTAACAAATAAAAAATAAAAACTATCTCAAATAATATATTTTTACATACTAATTATTGAAATGTTAGAATATTTTAAAATTTTCAATAAATCTATTTATTAAGTGTTTTAGTTTAATCAATTATTTCATTATTATTTAAATAATTTTTAAAATATTAAGATATTTTAGTAATTAATATGAAAATATGTTATTTAAAAATAAATATTCATAAAGCATTGAATTAAAAATAAAATGGACTTATATATGTCTCGTTCTCCATGCTTTCACTGATGGGCTCCATCCTCAACGCCGTAGCTTGTCTCTCTTTCTGTATCCGGGATTTCCCTCTCATCGATCTCTTTTTCTCAATTTCTTCGACGTTTCAAGGTTAGTAAGCTTTATTCATATCTCGGATATGAAAAAAAAAGACCTCATTTTCCAACTACTGCCTCTTTCTTCAATAACAACTTTCAGCTCTTGCTTCTCTTGAAACGGGAAAAAAATTTCCTCTTGTATTTATCATTTAATTCATTTTTTTTCAAAGTTTGAGCGTCCAATTGTAGAATTTTAAAAAACTTTGAAGTTCTACACTGGGAAAAACCAATACTTGGAGGATTAAATTATGCAAAATATATTGTTTAAGTTTAAATTTTCCATTTTGATTTGGTATGAGAGCAAAGAAATTTACCCCTTTTGGGGTTGAATTATGTTTAAATATTTCATGTAATCTACTTTTAGATTTGACAGTGTTTTTTTTCACCAATGGATAAGACCCTTAATCTGTTTGATGAAATGCTCATTAGAGCTATCTATTATAAGCAATGATTTTGGTAATGTGAGTCTTTGAATTGGTGCATTTGTTCACATAAGAGTTTATATGCACTGCCTTCTTTTTGTTCGAATCAGGGTCTGTTAGAAGTTCATGACTTTGATGCTTTAAGAAAGAGAAGTACAATGGGCAGTAAAGCTATGTTTAAGTGGACAAAGAAACTCACGCCTTCTCTTGTTGAGCAGCTGATACGAACAGAACGTGACATAAACAAGGCAATTCTTATATTTAACTCTGCAACGGCTGAGTATAAGAATGGTTTTAAACATGATCTCAATACTTTTAGTCTCATGATTAGTAAATTAGTTTCTGCAAACCAGTTCAGATTAGCAGAGACACTTCTTGATAGGATGAAGGAAGAGAAATTTGATCTCACTGAAGATATTTTGCTAACAATTTGTAGGGCTTATGGTCGTATTCATAAGCCACTTGATTCTATACGAGTTTTCCGCAAAATGGAGGATTTCCATTGCAAACCTACAGAAAAATCTTACATTACAGTGTTTGCCATCCTCGTTGAAGAAAATCAATTAAAATTGGCTTTAAGGTTTTATAGGTATATGAGAAAAATGCATATTCCCCCTAGTGTAGTTTCCCTGAATGTTCTAATCAAAGCCTTTTGCAAGAATAGTGGAACCATGGATAATGCAATGAACATTTTTCGTGAAATGTCTAACCACGGGTGCATGCCTGATTCATATACGTATGGAACTCTGATCAATGGGTTATGTAGATTGGGAAAAATCGATGAAGCAAAGACATTATTGTCAGAGATGGAGACCAAAGGCTGTTCACCTTCTGCTGTCACCTATACTTCACTGATACATGGATTGTGTATGTTGAACAATGTGGATGAAGCCATGGGATTGCTTGCAGACATGACAGGCAAGGGTATTGAACCTAATGTATTTACTTACAGTTCCCTAATGGATGGATTTTGCAAGGCTGGTCATTCTTTGCGAGCTAGAGATCTCTTGGAGTTGATGGTTCAAAAACGCTTGAGGCCCAACATGATCAGTTATAGTACTTTGGTTAATGGACTTTGTAAAGAAGGGAAAGTCCATGAAGCTCTGGAAATTTTTGACAGAATGAAACTTCAAGGTTTGATGCCAGATGCTGGGTTGTATGCAAAAATAGTAAATGGCCTCTGTGATACTAGCAGATTCCAAGAAGCTGCAAACTGCTTGGATGAGATGATCCTTAGTGGGATCAGGCCTAATAGACTAACATGGAGCCTTCATGTAAAGACTCATAACAGAGTAATTCATGGTCTCACCTCCATCAGTGATTCAAATCGTGCATTTCAGTTGTATCTTAGTGTGCGGACACGTGGTATTACAATCACCATTGATAATTTCAATTCTTTGCTAAAATACTTCTGTAATAAAAGAGACCTACAAAAAATTTCTAGAATTTTGGATGAGATGGTAATTGACGGATGTATTCCGGGGAGAGAAATGTGGAGTACAGTAGTCAATTGTTTTTGGGATGAAAGAAAGGTTTGTGATGCTATTGAATTGTTGCAACTCGAGTTGATGAATTAATCTTTTGGGTTTATCATATATATAAAAAATTGCCTTTGGTGAGCACGTTTGTTGTTGTGCAGCTACAGCCGTACATTGGATTAGACAAGTATGCATCACTACGTCGTTGCACCTTTTTTCCCCTCAAATTTTTTATCTTGGAAATATCATCAGCCAGCATAGCAACATTTTCATCTCCAATTACTCAAGTCTTGTTTTATTAAACGGTATTTTCTTTATGATCATAGCATTCACGATAAGCCATGCAAAGCATCAGCATACAATTAGGATGATTTATATACTTCCCTTTATTTCCTACCATCCAAACTTTGTTGTAGTGTAGGTATATGATAGATCACTGGTCACATACAAGAGAAGGGGTAAATTAGGGAGTTAGTTTTAAAGAGAGTGAATGTCCTTGTTAAATATGGTTATTGTAGGGTAGAGGGTGGCATGTTTGTACTGTGTAGGTGTGCCTCTGGAAGGATTGGGTAAGCTGTCCTCGTTTTGTTATCTTGTTTGGAAGGTTTTCTTCCTTCTTTTGATAATATAATAATAAGAGCCATCAGTATACCATTTGGTGTACTGTGTATGGTGAAATTCATCTTTAATTCTGAATATTCTCGACCATTTTCCCCCCAAATTACAAACAGTGCCTTTTTTTAATTATTCACTCATTGCTTCTATACTTTTTACTGCTTCATTTTGTCATCTGGTAGTAGTTGGAAGTTGTCAAATATAATTCTGAGGTTTACAGGTGGGTACTCTCTGGTGTACTGTGTATGGTGAAATTCATCTTTAATTCTGAATATTCTCGACCATTTTTCCCCCAAATTACAAACAGTGCCTTTTTTTAATTATTCACTCATTGCTTCTATACTATTTACTGCTTCATTTTGTCATCTGGTAGTAGTTGGAAGTTGTCAAATATAATTCTGAGGTTTACAGGTGGGTACTCTCTGGTTTCATCGATGCACTGATTATTGTTTTATTTTGTTAATTTCAATTTACTTTTTCATGGTTTTACAGAAATTGCAAGGATTTATACAGTTTATGAACTTCATACTTCATGTATTATTTTTAATCTAGGTTTCTGACTTTCTGTGTTCATTTATTAGCATATCTAAAGAACTTACCTAATGGGGTGTGTTACTTTCTATAAGTAGCTAACATTATCAATCATTCTAATCGAGGTGCTTTTCTTAAAATCTTGAGGTTATTAGTTCAAACTATATATAGTCACCTACTTGATATTATCATACAAGTTTCTCGACTCCAAGTATTGTAGGGTCGTGTGGTTGTTTCATGAGAATAGTTGAGATGTGCATAAATTGACACGGTCACCAAGGATATTAAGAAAATTTCTACAATACAATTGATCAGGATGAAACTATGGGTTCTTTTATAAGTGATTTGTAGATAGGCTCAAGACCAAATGGCCCTGTAACCATGATGAATTGCCTTTCTGTTTACTCTGCTTTCTTAATGGACATTCAATGGAATATGACTTTCAAAGAAGAAAAATTTAAAACTGTCACAATGACGGTACTGTTAAGATAATGAATTATGTCCCCTTTTTTTCCTTTGGGTCCTGAGAATAATCTTTGAACTAGTAAACTGAGGAACTTGGTCCCAATGGTTAGGTAGCTGTCCTAGATCAATATTGTAAAACTGGCTCCAATATATCTATTTTAGAGAGGGAATGCCGGACCATTCATCTCTTTATCAAATTATTACCAATCCAATAATTAAAAATATCATTTGAATTCTATAATTTAGGGGTTAGCTTGTCCATTTTAAGGATATGTAACCTTCAACCTACTAATGATAATTCAATATAAAATTCAGTTTGTTCATAATTTTCACTTAAACTTCAAATCTTCTTCTATAATCCAGTCTTTTTCTCCTAACCCAAAAAAAAATAAAAATAAATAAAGTGCCTGGTAAAATTTTAACTTAGGGATCAAATAGACACAATGTCCAAAAGTCAGGGACCATTTAGACACAAATTGAAAACGTGATGACCAAATGAACACAACATCTAAAATTGAGGGATCTCTTAGACAAATTGAAAACGCACGGACTAAATAGACACGACGTCCAAAACTCAAGGACCAAAAGGGTAATTTAAAAAAAGAAAAAGAAAACCTAATCTTTGGTGGTCTCACTATGGGCTGAGTGGGAGACCTCATTATGCAGTCATGTGCTCTCCCTCATAAGGAATGCCCAAGAAAGTTTTAACAATTGTTGGCAATAATTAACCGTTCTTTGTGCTTTTTCTGTTTTGAGTGATGGTGTGCCAAAATTTCAACTCACAATATCAATATCTAGAGAGAGAGAGGGGGGGGTGTCTTGGTGCCTTTTAAAAAGAGGGAGAGAGGGTGTGTGATGATGAGTTGTCTGAATTGGGAATGGGAATGTGCAACACTTTTATCATGTACTAAACCATCTGCACACACAAACATGTTGATGCAGTGTGAAATATTTGTGAACATTCTTACCTTTTCCCCCCACTCTCTTTCAATACTCATAATTAATTTAGTCACCATACTTTTTTCCTCATGTTAGTTCCTCTTTTTTGGTGTGTTTGGTACGTTGTAATGGAAATGTGACGCCTTATTGGGAATAAGATAGATAGAGAAATATAATAGACGTGTTTGAATTGTATAGAAATAGGAATGAAAAGTGAAAACGATGTTAGTGTGTGGGAATAAGATGTCGTTATCAATAATAAATACAAGAATAAATGGAGATTGTAAAACTCATTCTCATGTATCAAACGACCCGATTTCGATCTTTAGTTGCAATCAGTTTGTTTGTTGCTTGCACTGAGCACTTTCCCTCAATTTAAGGATTGGTTGGCCATTGGCAAACCCAAAAGTGACCATCATCACTTATTCTTTTATATTCATACAATACAATCATAAAAAAGATACAGCCTCCTCCAGAATGAAAGAAACATATTTTTTTGTTATTTGTCATGGACATTATCTCTGTGCTTTGCTAGTTTAGCTAATTTGTTTGCAAAAGCCGTACATATTTCATTCAGCTTAATTTTTTTTTCTTTTGTTATTATTATTATTCAAATGATGGACATTCATGATTACAGGTCCCATTATAATCATTTATGTTTTGTTTTGAAAATACCGATTTTTTATATGTAATTTATTTTTCACAAAAATTTAATGAAATTTCAAAAGAGGGGAAAAATAGTTTTTTAAAATCAAAATTTTATCTATATTTTCAAAAACTACTTTTAAGGGATAGAAAACAAGCATGGTTAATTAAAAAAAAAAAAAAAAAAACCTTATTTGCTTAAAAAAAGTAAATATAAAATAATTTGGTTATAAATTAAAAGGATGAGAAAGCAAAAACCTTCATGAATGAGTTTTCGAGAACCTCAAAACATCCCAAAACAAATGTAGAGTTTATCAAATAAAATTCTCGAAAACCTTTTTTTTCCATTGATTTCTTGATTAAGATCCAAATATATAAAACAACTAAAAAAATCCTGAAAAGTTAAGGAACGCTATCACAAAATTAAAACATTAATAACTAAATCTAAATTCAAATAAAGATATTAAATAAAATATATGATGATATCACAAATAGATCCTAACTGTAAAATTATATAATTCTCTAATAATAAATTGCCAAATTTGTTGGCACAAGTTTTGGAATTAAAACAAAAGATGTGATTAAGGTAGATCTATGAGACACTAAATCAGTCTGATAAATTGTCGGACTTTGCTCCATTCCAACTTCTAATTAATCGTTGCGGTTCTTATTCCAACTTCTAATTAATCGTTGCGGTTCTTGTTCATTTTCTCTGCCTCTTTTCCTACCGTTTATATATAAAAGTAGTCAATAACACATAGTTCAGTTGGTAAATTACTTACCCTCTTTTTTATAAAGTCTGAAAATTTGAATCTTTCCTCCTTCATTAATTTGCTGTAAATTTAAGTCCCTTAAATTTGAATTGAATCACTAATTTGTCTTTGTAACAAAAGTTAAAAAAAAATAAAAATAAATAAATAAATAAAGCAAAATGGCATTTTTATATCTTTAATTGTTTATGGACTTTGAGATTCCTCTCTTCCACCCTTCTTTTAAGTTAACATTACATCATTCTTGTGTTGTGTTATTCAGACTAGAACCATCCATCAATCACTAACCCATCAAGAATTTTGGAATTTTTAGACTCAATTTCTTCCCTTTCTCTACCAGTCAAATGACTTTATCTTGCCCCCAACTTCTAATTTGGCTTTGATTTTGACACCACAAAAACAAAAAATAATGGTTTAGCCTACCCCAAATCTTAATTTTGTCATTTCATTGGCTACTTTTCATAATAGTTTATTTATTTTAAGTTGGTCATTTTCAGTAATTTTTTTTATATCAGTCAAATAACATTATTGTGATTTGTTAATATTAATAACGTATTAGAGAGGTACAAGGTGCCATTGTTTTTCATTTATTATCCCAAATTCTTATAATTTTTTAACCCTTTCCATTTCTCTCTGTTATCATTGAAATTAATTTCTACTTCAAGTATTATAAACAATAAAAACATTAATGGAAAAATGAAAATAAGATGTTTGTGGTTTTGGACAAATGCAAACACACTTCCAATAATTCTAAAATTATGTAATTTGACCCATGCTCACCAATGTTGTTAACTTTTTTGTAGTCTCAACTTTTTCTTTTGAACCCCGATTTAGATTATTCAAGATGTTATGAAATTTTTCGTTTTGAGCTCTACGTTATAGTCCATTCAAAACTTTAAAATCGTCAATAAATAAAAGAATTATCATCATCAAGACATTAGATATGATCGAAGTCATAAACTCTTTTAGTTACTAATGATTTCGAAGTTTTAAGGGGGATCAAATTGCATAATTTTAGAACTATAAGTGTTTGCATTTGACCAAACCAGAGTTATTATTTGCATTTTGACCAAATATTAATACTATCCACTCTTATTCCAATTTCAAACTAATTTCATTAAACATAATAATAAATTTCATACTTTCCTAATTCACCATTTATATCTTATATTATTCATAATACAATAAATATTATATGTTTAATTATAACATAAGTAAACCATATGATCATAATATAATTAAACCATATGTAGAATTCAAATGTGCTTTGGGAAGATTAAAAGAATCCCTTTTGTATTAAGGCAAGTTCAGAAAGAAAGTTAAAAGAATATTTTGGAATCTCTCAGGTCTACCACCGACAAAAATAATTCAGGGAAGTAGGAGGGAGTCAAGAAAAGAAAAGGCCCTAATATTCAGAAGTGAGAAAGCAATCATCGGTCAGTCTAGTAGAGTTTTCTTTAAAATCTTAAGATCGCAGATTCAAAATACGAATGGTCATCTATTTAAGATATTACCCCCATAGTTTTCTGATACCAAATATTATTGGATCATATGACTGTCCTCGTAAAATTAATCGAGGTACGTGTAAATTGACTCAAACATATATATGATTGTGGGGGGATTGGTGGAAATGGAAGAAAGATAAAGAGATGGATGAACCACAAGAGGACAATTATGATTGTGGGAAGGAACAGACTCAAATGGGTTGGAGCCACCAAATGGCTTTACCAATCCTTTTCAGATCAATCAACCTTATTATAATGTATTTTAGAGGCCCATATCACTGCCTCAAAGTTTGAAAAAAAAGGCTTAATTTGGCCCCACAAATCTTGGCTCATGGGCTCCACTGATAGCTTTTCAAATTTTGAGAGTGAGCAACTTTCTTATTCTCAAGATCCAATATTTTAAATTTTTTCTTTCTTTTTGTCATATATTTAAGTAATACAAGTAGCTTAATAATCATCATTGAACAAGCTGGGAAAGTTCTTGTTAGGTCTTTGTTTTTTGGACCACTAATAGTTAGTCCCATCTCCATCTTTAAAAAAAAAATGAAGCTGAAAATTCTAATTGGTTATTTAGAATCAGAAACAAAAAATTATATAAAAAAATAATAATAATTAAAACTATGAAAGATGAGATCAATCAATAATTGTGTTTGGTTTTCCTTTAAAATATTTCAAATTGGTTTAACTTAGACCCATCTCTTCTTTTTTTTTTAGCTTAAGAGATTTTGGCAATCTCATAATAAAATGCTGAAATTAGTATGCTGGGCCATGTGAAAGCAGTGAATTTTAAAAACACATCATTTGGTTTAAAATAGTGAAATCTTTTATGTTTGTTCCTTAATAACCTTTCTCCCACGAACAACATTCATGTCCTTGTCTATCTTTCCATCAAATAATCAATTCCATCATTTGATTTGTCAATTTTGTCATCTAATATATATGGGGATAGTTGAACCGATAAAAATTAGTTAATTTAAAAAATAAAAAAACAAAAATAAAAACTTATTTATGGATTCAAATCTCTCTACCTCAATTACCTCTATTAAAAAAAATATATATTCTTGTCTCGAAATTTATCTACATAGCGTGTAACATTTTCTTACTATATCACTCGAAATAATAAGACATTTGTTAAATATGCTTTTTCTCTTTTAGTTGTATTTTAACTACTAAAAGGTGTTCTTTTCTAGTGGGTAATGAGTTGTCATTTTAGTTTTTTGAGAAAAAATGAGTTATCATTTTTTTCATTTTTCTAAATTTAACTAGACGAAAGATCTTTTATGATCTGAATTATTATATATATATATTGACGAAAGAATTATTATATTTTTTTTTTGTATGAAATCTCTTTTCTAATGATTTTTAAGAACAAAATTGAATGTTTAATCACAATGATCGACATAAAAAAAAGGGTAAAATATCTTTTTGGTTTTCCCAGGTTTTGAGAATTGTCTATTTCTTTCCTAAGTTTTCAATTTTAATCTATTTCATCTTCAAGTTTTGAGAAATATATCAATTTGATTTGTGCTGTTAATTTTTCCATTCATTAGTGTTGGTGTAAAAAAAATTCTTTACTGATGGTTGAAAAACTAACTCTATGGATCAAAATAAACCTTATTTCTCATAACTCATAAACAAAATAGACACATATTGAAAATTTAATGATCAAAACAAACTTATTACTTAAAACTCGGGGACTCGGGGACTATATAGATACAAGCGTCAGAAAAGAAATTTAAGAAGAATCACGAGGTACGAAGGAAGAAAAATAGATGAAAAATCTTATCTAGAAATGCATGGGAAAACGACAAGGAAAGCACGGATGGGGGAAACAAAACAAGTGGGGCTGTTTATTCAGAAAGGCAAAGGCTCATGCAAATGGCTCATAATTGAATTGTGGGTAAAACTAAAAGAAAGAATGAAACAAAGAAAAAGGAAAAGGAAAAAGGAAAAATGGAATGAATTAGGTGTGTATTGAAAGGCTGATATTATAGATGAATGATAATTAATTGTGTATATTTTCAGAGAATGAGAGCTTCCTCTTTTCACGCGGGTGACATTTTTAATCATTTAATTTCACTGTTTTTTTAGGTACCCTTCAATAGTTGTCTTTCAGGCTTTGTCAAGTACTTACTATTCATGAGTTCTAAAGAAAGAAAGAAAGAATTGATAAATAGAGCAAAAGCCTACCATGAAATGATTGAGATTTTGAGAATCTCCATTTCTTTTTGTTATACAAATGGAAAATATTTTTTGTTTTTAACTTTTTGTACTAGATCAATATTATACTTTGGAATTTCTCTTTCTGTGTAATTTATTTTACGGTTGGTCCTGATATGTTCGAGTAAATATTACTTTTTTTTTAAAAATGTTTGAGAATATTTTTTTTTCATTTATTTATTTGAAGCAAAACCATATAAATCCTATTTTATTTTTTTATTAGGTTAAATCTATAGAGAAAAATTATTGTGATTTGTCTTTTTTAAATCACTATCAATTTTATTCTTTCCATTATAAGTATATTTTTTTCACCCTTTTAAACACAAATATTTATGGGAGGTTATGAATGAATATTATAATTTTTAAGGATAACCCAGAGAGAGAGAAAATTGATTTGGATGAGAAATAATAAGGGGCAATTACTAAAAATAGAATATTTTTACATACTAATTACTGAAATGTTAGATTTTTTTAAAAAAAACTAATATAGCATAATTATAGTTCAATAATTTAATGAATTGTAATTCATTAATTTATTGAAAAAAAAAGTAAAAAAAAAACGAATAAATTCATTGAAAATAATAATGAAAGATAATCAAATAGCTCGATAAATTATTGAACTTGAATTTAAAAAAGTAAAAAAAACATAAAAAAATCATTAAATACCCATGAAAAATAGTTCAATGATTTATTGAACTAGTTCAATAAATTAATGAATTATAATTATGTTATTTGAGTAATTTTTTATAAAAAAAAATCTGACATTTTAGTAATTAGTAGGTAGATTTATGCAATTTGAAACAAATTCTTTATAATTTAATAGAAGAATACTTTTTAAATTATAGTATATAGATGATTTAAAAAAGTTTAACTACAAATTCAATCTCTATAGTTTGAGATACGTTACGATTAGTCTCTATTATTTTAAAAGTTTCATTTTAGTCTATATATTTCGATGTATATGTCATTTTAGCCCATATAATTTTAAAAGGTTCAATTTAATTCGTAAATTGGATAAAAGTTCATGAAGAATTTTTGTTGTAACCAAAAAGTTAACATATTACTAATATGTTAGTTTGATGTGGATGTGACGACCACATGGTAAAGATAAATAATAACATATAAAAATGTGAGGTTTTTGATGTGTAATAAGAATGATAAACTTTTATAAGTTTTTATCCAATTGTAAAGATTCAATTAAAAAATTTAAAATCATCTAGATTAAATCAAAACAGATTTCATAGAGTCTAGATTTATAATTAAACCAAAAGATAATAACTTCCTAACAATAAAAGTACGATAAAATCTTGGCTTTGGTAGCTGTTTTATGTCCTTTGCTGGGTCTTCCCCTACTTGGTGAGATAGAGCCATATCAACAATATCACATGGGTTTGGTTAATTAGCGTGGACCCCATTTTATGCATTAACACATCGAATCTTCATTTACCATAAATGAGAGTTCTAATTTTCGAATTTTATATAATGCAATTTTTTCCCATGTATTTTAACAAATAGTATAGAAATATAATATAAAATACTTCTTTGAAACAGTTGTTTTGAAAAAGATTAATGTTTTGGCGTGCATCGTGTCGTGAAGAACATATTTTTGTTTTTCTAATGATTCTTAACTTTTAAAAAAACACTCATATTTGGCCACTAAATTTTTAAAAGTTACCATTAAATCTAGTTAAAAAATAATTAAAAAAGATTAAGATATTTTTTTACCTTTCTATATACTTACAACACTCCGTATATGTGGCTTGAATATGACTTAATCGTGTGGAACATTAATGAATTGAGAGGAAATAATAATGGTGAAATTTATACTCCTGACTTTTTACTCTGATACTATATTAATCATCAATAGACAAGATATTTAAACTATCGAGCTAAGGTTCATTATATATATATATTCTCAACTGTTATGGGTAAATTTGGAAAATAAAAGAAAATAAAAAAATAATTATGTGAATGAGGCCTCAATCCGTTCAGCCCAATTTCAGTGTGGTTGAGCCCACCTACTTCAGCCTATTTTGAGCCTGTTGAGCCCAGCACTAAGGCCACCGTCTTGAGCTTACATGTGAGCCCACCTTGAGCCTGTTGAGCCCATCTTCAGGAAGCCAACCACGTGACTTTGAGCTTAGTGAAGCGTACACGATACGCTTAACTCTATCACTACCATCTAGTTGGCAGATAGGTTAAGGCGCTCATAGGGTAGCCTGACGACGTGAAGGTGACTTGATGTGTGGCAGTTGACTCGACGTATGGCAGGCCAACTAGTGATGGGCGAGAAATGAACAAATGAATGGCGGGAAACCATGAACTCACCCTCTATAAATAAAGACACTCTGATCGATTGAGGTATGCCCTTCGACCTTACTAAAACTCTGCCAAATTATCTACTGACTTGATCGTCGGAGTGCAAGTGGCCGGCACCACACCAGTGTCATTTCCTTTACAGGAGGTATGCCCTTCAACCTTACTAAAACTCTGCCAAATTATCTACTAACGTGATCGTCGGAGTGCAAGTGGCCGACACCACACCAGTGTCATTTCTTTTACAGACTCGTAATTTCAGGTGATATGTTATCTGCCTACACCTTGTTGGAGTACATGTGGAGCTGACATGTTGATCCAATCAGTTTGACGAAAATACACAACTATATCAACAATTTTGTAGCTGATTTATATACTTTTTTCTAATTTGAAGTAAACAAAAGTATAGAGAATTTGATTGAAAACTTATAAATAATGTCTCATCCTCATTCAATACCCAATCAACTTTTATACAATAATGTTATTAAAAAAAACTTTATATAATAATAACCAATAAAAAAATTTACGACAAAAACCATTTTTACATCTCACAAGTTAAATTGAAACTTTTAGTTAAAACTTAAGCGATGTTTGGTAGGAGGATTTGTTAAGCTCAACTTTGTATAGTTTGTATTTGGATTTGTTGAGATATGAGTTTAAAAATTTTGTGTTTACATAGCCTGCGTTTAGTACATGAGTTTTATGTTGTCTAATTTTTTTTTTCAAGATTTAATAAGCTCTCACATTTTACTATTCGAAATTCATGGTTTAAAAAAGTCATATCCTAGATAATTAAGCCTACTTAACAAACATGTACTAGACTCCCCTTAGGATCAAAATTAGAATTTTGGGGATCTAAAATTGTTGGATTTTACATCCTTGAGAAGTGTAAAATTTAAGTGGTGAAAGTAAGGGAAAGGGTGAAGAAATGTGCATAGTTCAAAGTGTGGGAAAAAATGAAAAAAGTGGTTGTCCCACATTGGAAAGAACTCATTTCTACCAACACCATATATACCAATAGGTTGGACAATGGGTTGGGCCCTTAAGGGTACCAAAGATTTTGCGAGGGCCAGCGCGCACTCAATGGGCCTTAGTCCACACGCGCGCGCCGCCGCCGTCCGACCCACTCGACCACGACCCGGCCCGGCCCGGTTCCTTTGATAGTAAAGTATATTCTTTTTGTTAAAAGAATATTTATTTTTTATTTGAATTTAAAACCGAAACCGAAAGTAACAGTCGTGATTAATGCTGCGGTTTATTACAAATAAACGTTTCCAGCAACGGCGAGCGGTTTCCGGCGAGACTTAATTTTTCCGTTGGCGTTTCTGACCTTTTCCGGCCGTTTCTGGCCGTTTCAGATCTGCCATAATTCCAGAATTAAATTTCTGAATTAATTCTGGATTTGAGAGTTACAGAAATGGTTTTCTATAAATAGAAAACCATTTTGCCTCTCTTCGTCATTGTCTGAAATCTGCTCTCTCTCGTTTTTCTTATTGCATTTTCGTTTTCTGAGTTGTTGGAGAGTCCGTTCTAGAGAGTTCTGCTAGGGTGAACGCTTCAAGTTGCTGTTCGTTCATCGCGTCGTCTTATCCTGCGAGACATATCGCCACTGATTGCAAGCAACCGGGTGCAGGCGACTATTGTCTTAAGGACAGTACAACTGTGCGATTCGGAGCTTATCGGGAAGTTCATTGCTACTGTCATTTCAGTTTAATTCTTATTTTACTAATCTGTTTCCTTGGTGTAATCAGTATCGAATCAATACAATATTGTTCTTCTCCATCTCTTTTTTGTGTACTCCGGAATTTAACAAAAATAATTTAATATTTGTTACCGCCCTAATATAATCTAGATCCAATAATACAAATAATAGTTAAAAAATGGGTAAAATGTAAGAATGACCCCTACCCTGACTTTCACTCAATTTCAAGTATGACCATTGCACTTTATTTTTTTCAAAATACACCCCTGCACTTATCAAGAAGCCATCATCTATTAAAAAACCATCAATTTTAACATTGAAATATTATTTCATTCTTTCTTTTTTTAACTTTGTAACAGAATATTAATATTTCTTAACCTTTATGACTAATCTTGGGTAAAAAAAACCGGGACCCCCTATGTTTACATAAGCATTCAGTCATCCTTTACTTAAGAAAAATTACCATCTCCTTCGAAAATAACAATCTACTTATCAAGATTTCTACAATAGCATCCGACCTATGTTTTTCGTTCTCTACACAAATAAAATCAGGTAAGAATCAATACATGAATCAGACACAAACTTCAGTACGAAACTTTAAAAAATTGTGGGTCCCAACTTTTTGACCCAATATTAGTTGAAAATGTTACTAAATATTAATATTCTATTAAAAAAATAAAAAATAAAATTGTAACTCAATGTTAAAATGAATGATTTTTTTTTAATAAATGACGACTTTTTTATAAGTGCAAGGGTGTATTTTAAAACAATAAAATGTAGGGATCATTTAAAATTGGGTGAAAATGCAGGGGTCATTCTTACATTTTACCCTTAAAAAAATAATAAATGTGACATTCTATAACATAGAATGCATATCAATTTATATAAAAGTCAATTATCAATTAGGTAAATAATAATTATCGTAAAAAGTAAAAACAAGTAAATATCATATTTGGAAGATAATTTTTTTTGATGTACTTAAAAGCATATGTTTAAAACAAATGTTAAAAAACTACAACATTTTAAGGAAGATTTGATTTGGTAGCAGAATTTTCTTCAATATTTATAAATCTGGCAGTTTTAAAAAGTATTTATAAATACTAGTTAAAATTTACGTGCTCTGCACGTGGTTTATGAATTTTTTTAAAAATAATAATGATAAATTATAAATATTATTCAACCGTGTAAAATAAATATGTTAATTAATATGCTTTAAAATCTAACAAATCATCATACATTTAAAAAAGCATGTGATTACTTGTTTAGGTTATTTTCTATATAAGAAAAAAAATTACAATATTATTAAGATAAAAATAAATTAAAGCTGTTTGTGTCTGTCATATAAAAATCGTTTTTTTTATAATAATAATAAAATAGGGGTTTTTAGAGAATTTAACAGCATATAAAATATTCAAAAAAGGAGTGATAAATGTTAATATCAGTTAATATGGATTGAAAGTTTGTTTATTTAACATCCTTATAAAATTGGGAATTTTCACTTGATCACATATTTTGATGCAATATTTATAAATATATAATTGTTTAAAATTATTTGTAAATACAGTAATTTTTACTATGTTTATCAGTGATTAACATTGACTAATGTGTAATGATTAACTTATTTTAAAAATATGTAATTCAATGTTGATCATGGATTAACCCACTCAAAATTATTATATTTATAAATATTTTTAAGAGTTAAAATTTGTTAGATTTGTCATCATCCCAAAAGAGAATGTGATGTATGTATGCACGAATAATGATGTTTTTTTTTAAGACCACGAATAATGATGTTAGTATTTATTGACGTGTAAGTTCAAATGCTGATTACGTTATTTTAACATTTTGTATAGAAAGTTATCACATTTAATGTAGAAAACTCGAGCTTTTAGTAGACTAAAACAATTTAAGCCATATCAAAAGTGAATGATTTTAGTTTAATTAACTTCTTCTTGATTGATGAACTATATTATTCAATGGAGTTTGTTTTTTGAAAGAAAATCTTTCCTAAAGGGAGACAATAAGATAACAAAGAAACTAAGTCAAACAATTACAACAAAGGTTTTACTTCTTTTCTCTGTTTGATTGGCTTTGTTTACCTCTTCTGTCACCCATACTAACGTTGATATAACTTTTAAAAGTGTTTATAAATAAAAAAAATTAGAAACTATCTCAAACTCTAATTTAGAAAAATATAGCAATAGAGGGATCATGAAATGGATAAATATATTTTGTACTCGATACATTCCATGATTTGAACTTTAAAACAAAAAGAAACCCGATTTAAATTGTTGCATCTTGTTGTCTAAGTTCTATAGGTACCTCATTTGCTACAGATAATCCTTGCAAATATTAACATTTTTTTTAAAAGAAAACCCAAAACAAACAAACCAAATTTAACAATACTTCCATAAGAATTAAGAACCCATGTTATTCATTTTCATGGCTTCAAAGTTTCTGCTTCACTATTTACTATGCCGAGAAAGTTGAGAATAAAATAAAAAATTGAGAAAATACGCATTGCAAGCAACATATTTATATCCAAGAGAAGTGTAAAAATCAACAAACTTATCCAATTGTCCATGCGAATCAAAGAGACCCATAATACCTCTTTAATACCCAGCCTCGTTTTTTTCCCAATCATTCTTCATTGCACACGGGAAGCAAGTTTTCAAAAATCCTTGAAACCCTAATGTTCAAGGGAAAGGGGTTAAAATTCAAATCCAATATTATAGACATAAAATTCTACCAAATTGAAGAAATAAAACAACGTACCTTCATAATCAGAGACCCATTGATTGGTAAATTGTCATAAAATTGGGATGGACCCTTAAATATAAATTTGATGGCCACACTTTTTTTCAATGACTCGAAGAAGATTTTTATAAAATGGACTGGAAATGAGCAGTTGGCAAAATTTATGAGTAAAAAGAAATTAACGCTTGATAGAATCGAGATAACTGTAAGATTGGGAACTGGAAAAGGCGCCTACGAATAATATGAATATTTTGAAATTAAAAGAAAACTAAAAGATAAGGGTAATTTGGACATAAAACATTAAATTGGGGGAAAAATTGGAACCTAATGTTTCTCCCTACATAGCCACTTTTATATATGTTATAGATAGATTATAGATTATAGATAACAGTTTTTTAAAGATGATCAGTGATAACTTATCAGGAATCAACTACCTCTGTGCGAAAATAAGTGATTACTTATGCGAAAATAAGTGATTACTTATATGAATTAGTGACAATATTGTAATATTTTAAGAGTGAATTTGAATTTTTTGTTATTTTTACAAATAACTTTTTTAGCTGTTATTTTTATAAATATTAAGATTTTTTCAACTATATGTATAAGAGCCTACATTTTAATCATACAAAATTATGATCTTAAAAAAATAAACAAAAGAAGAGAGAGAAATAAAGGAGGTCAAATTCGAATCGGATCGTTGAGGAGATATGGATTTACGTGGAAAATGTTTTTTGTGAGAAATTTTTAATTACCATGAAATGGTTGGAAAAGGAAAACTTTGGAAATGATCTGACAGCTTTTACTTTTTTTTTTATTAATATTTCATGGGAAATTGTGTCGTACATCTGAAAGTTCTTTGCTCCTTACTTCTGTAAAGCTTCTTGGAATCTTTTGTTTGAGATTCTTTATTGGTTCTTTTTATTAACTTTTATATATTGTAGAGTCTTTACATTATTATGGATGACAAAATGCCCCGCGCAAACCTCACTCTTATAGGGGCGGAGAATTCCTGTTTGATACGGGTTAGGGTTAGGGTTAGGATTAAGGTGAAAATTTTTCTCGCTTTGTTTTAAGGTACCCGATATTTTAATAATATCTTATGTATTTTATTTACTTTTATATTAACTAATAAATTATAAAATTTTAGTATTATGTTTTCCTTTTGTTTTAAAAATGTATATTTTAAATATATATTTCATTTTTTTATTCCTTTTTAAATAAGAATTAAAATATAAATCGGGAAATTTTCTTCGCAGAAAACCCGGTCCTCGAACGGGAAATCCCTAATCTGCCCGATTTTTTTTATTAGGGGATAGGGTAGGGTATGAGATTAAAAATCTCCGCAGGTTTTAGGGGATGAGAAATATATCCCCGACCCCACCCCGCCCCATTGTCATCCCTAATCTTTACTGATTATTTAAGTTTACGAGATCATTTATTCCATTCACATTACATTGCATCAAATATTTTTAGGATACATTTATAGTATACCTATGATTTTTAAACATTCATTTAATTTTTAAAATTCTAAATCACATTCATTTATCAATTATATTTTGTGTCTATTTGGGATAATTTTTTGAAGTGTTTAAAATTGTTTTTAATAAAAAATGTATTTTTTAATGCTATCCCAAACAGACCATTAATAAAATTGGGACAAATATTTATTCTACTTTTATCACACAATCCAATAGATTAAAAATAACTGTGATTTTTTAATAAATGAGTAATTTGTTGAATAAATCATTTTTGTAAGGTGTACAAAATCTACCATTTGCATTCATATGTTAAAAGAATTTAAGTTATTTTTAATAAAATAGTAACACATGACAAATATAAAATAAATATGTGATTCAAATTCTTAGAATTAATCAATAGATGGCTGTAATTTACCATCTTATAAACCACGAAGTGTTTAAAATCATTGTTTAACCATAGAAGTGTGATTTACAAATCAGGTAAATCGCATAGGATTTGTTATTGTATACTTTTTTATTTCTCTAATTAATATGTCATATGTATTTATTATTAAATAATATAAAAATATGTGGCTTTTAGTTTCAATTATTTTTATCTAACTTATTATTATTTAAAAGTTAAATTATATAAAATACTCATAACCTTTGGGTGGTTTCAATTTTCCCCTAACATTTTAAAAGTTTTAATTTTATCCTTCAATCTTTTAATTTATTTAAAAAAATACCCTTTGGTGAAGAAATCACCCTTAAAAAATACTCTTCATGTACAAATTTTGGTTAAGTTAAACAAAAATTAAAAGATTGAGTGTATTTTTGAAACAAAAGGATAGTTTCCGAAGAAATTATATTTTGAAAGAGGTAATTTTTGTAACGAGATATTTTTGAAATAAATTAAAAAGTTAGAGGTATAATTGAAACTTTTAAGACGTTAGAGATAAAATTGAAACCAATCATATAGTATTGGGATATTTTATTTTATATAATTGAGCCTTATTAATAAGAAGCCCTATTAATAAGAGTGCTGGATTAACTATAATTTTTTTCGAAGTTTACCCAAAAGTAGTTAATATTTCTTTTTACTAAAATTAAATAAAAGGAATTTAGGGTGAGTTTGAGATGGATTTTCAAGTGTTTTTCATTCATTAAAAATATTTTTTAATTTTTATATGATGTCTGACTACATCATAAAAATATTTTTAAATGTTTTTAAAATATTTAGAACACTTAAAAGTGTTTTTAGAGAAAACACTTAATTAATATTTATCAAAAGATTGTTTTATAGGAAAAATGTATCTCAAACTCAACCCTATAAGTGATAATTTGATGGAATGAAAGGACACAAAACAAGTTATTTATACATCAAGATAAACAATTAATTACTCATACATACATTTAAGATAATATTTTTTTAATTATTTGTAGAGTGCACATGAACTAAAAACATTTATTAAAAAATCTAAATTTTGTACATTCAATCGAGATAACAAGTCTTGATAGATTAAAAAAAGAAAGAAGTAGACAAACATTTTGGCTACTCCGAGGGGAAGTTTGATATATTGAGTCTGTAAAATACACTCATGTACTTTGAGTTATTATTAAATTATACTCATATATTTTTATTTT
Source organism: Gynostemma pentaphyllum (assembly GCA_028015215.1). Classification (NCBI taxonomy): domain Eukaryota; kingdom Viridiplantae; phylum Streptophyta; class Magnoliopsida; order Cucurbitales; family Cucurbitaceae; genus Gynostemma; species Gynostemma pentaphyllum. The sequence continues at coordinate 41,347,947 of CM051346.1, read as the reverse complement.
GTTTTCAACTACTCCAGTAAATTTATAAATCACATCTTTCAATCGATTAGTTTTAACGAAATTGAGATATATTTTTATTCTGCGTATGTCATGTCTTATGATTTCATGAAAAATAGCAAACAAAAAAAAATTGACAGATATGTAGAATTTTATAATAACTTTTATGCTAATAAGATGTAAAATCTATAGATCACATTCAAATGTTCGAATTTTTAATGGTTTTGAAATACATTGTATGTGTATAACATAGATGTATCTAAATTTCGTGAAAACTAAAAGATAGAAGGGTGTGTTTTGCAATCTTCCTAAAGGAAAGGGGTATTTTAAAACAAATAAAAAAAATAAAGAGGTATAATTTAACAATAACCCAAAGTGTAGGGGTGTATTTTACATTCATCTCTAATTTTAATTCTTGAAATTTGTGTCTTTAAGACTTTGCGAGTCATGCTTTGGTTTATAGAATATGTCTTATTTCTTTTCTTTTCTTTTGGAAAAGAGGAAAAACAATTCTTTATGGAAGATAAAGTATAACATTCTAGTAAATTAAGAGAAATATTTATGGAAAGTGAAATGAGAAAAAGTGAGCTTAGGGAAAACATTGTAATTGGTGGTGTGAGGAAATATGCACAAAAATATAATAATAGTATTGTGCTTGATGAGAGTTTAGTGGCAGATTAAAAAAAATTGTGTAAATTTATGTCAGATATTTTAAATTGACTAGTAATTGTTTACTAGCAAAAAGGTGTTTCGGTAATAAAAATATGTATAAGGTTAAAGAGGGATTTGGACATGACCAAGCAAGCACATAGAGATATGGTAATTGAAAAAAAATAAAAAAAAATCAAGACGTATTATATATATTAGGGGTATGTTTAAAACTGACATTTTATAAATGGTAAATTTAAAAAATAGTAATAGTTTTCATAATTTTGAAAAAATATTATTTTTCTATAATAAAATGGAATTCGTTATATATTAAATTTATCAAAATCGTAAAAACTAATAAAATTAAAAAAATAATTGGATTTAATTTAATACATCTCAATTAATAACATAATTAGAAATTTTTTCAAAAAATATCATTTTCAGTCTTTAATTTAAAAAATATAAACCGAATCTCCCATTAGGTTATCATTCAACCATATAAAAGGAAAAAATTCTATTGGTTAGTAGTTATATAATTTGATATATTACAACTTTTTCTCTAGTTTAAGTTTAAAAAATTTAAACGTTACAAGAAAAACTTAATATTTTAAAAATATTTAGGGGTAAAATTGAAATCTACTCTTTTGTTTTTCACTTGATTGAAGATGGAATTGAAACTTTTAAAATACTAAGGATAAAATTTTAAAAAAAAACTATTGGTTAGTTGTTATATAATTTGATTAAAAAATATAGGGTTAATTTCATATTATACCATAATAAATAGGTATAATAGCATTAATACTTATATGTTTTATAAATTAGCAAACTTACCCACTTTAACTCCACGCGCCGTTTAAGGGAACAATGAAAAGACGTTTTCTGCCCTCTATTTATTATGGTCTACAACATTTAAGGAAATGGCGTGATGGTAATTGTTCAAAACGGAAAACATGGGATTACCGCCATTTATGGTGTTTTTTGGACAAAATTGATATTAAAAAAACACAACCGGTGTTAATAAATAAATATGAATTAATGTGGATATTCTTGATAATATTTCAAAAATATATAGAGTAATTAATGTAATTTAATTTGTTTTTATAGAAGAGAGCAGAAATTTGACCTGAAAAGTGAGCATATAAAATAGAGTTGAAATTGAAATGAAATGCATGATAGGAAGGAGACACAAGAAAACTGCAGGAAGAAGGACAGTCAACGGTGTGGTTCATATCTGAACACAGTAAAACCATCACTTCAAAACGCAACATCACCCATCCGATCATCTCTTCCCTTCTCTCTCCCTTTCTTTCCCCAATACTATCTGTATTCTGTCCCACTCTTTGATTCCCTCCTCTCTCCGTATAAATGAGATTGCTTTTGAAATTGTTTAAAAATATTAATAGTCGTGAAAAACACATAATTAAGAAACACTATTAAACACTTTCATAACTTATCAATAGGAGTGCAAGTTGGAACCGAAAAATTGAATCGAATCATTCGGTTCTGTTCCGTTCACACAAGAAAACTGAAAATACTATGGGTTCGATTTACGCTAGACAAACCATCTAACACCCAAATTGAAGTGATAACACTGAATTATAAATAAATAAAAAACCTAATTTAGAGGCAAAGGCTTCGCTTCATTTCGTAAGAAAAGAAGTCCTCACGAAGCCTCTACCTCTGCTCTGGTCTAAAGCGAAAGAAGAAAAAAGCACCACTATTGAGAAGAACTCTGTCGTTGCTTCGCTGATGTAGTCTCACTTTCTCCGGCGATCTCTTTATCTCTCCGTCGCTTTGTCTCTCTCTGAATCCCTTTCTTTCCCTCTCTCCTTTTAATTTTGGCGAGAAAGCTCAAAATTTGGCTTCTCTCTCTCATTCTCTTAGATTTCTATTCTCTTTATTATGAATTAGGATTTGATATGAATTAGGGTTTGTTGTGATCCCTCTATTTAATGAATTAAGGTTTTTGTGGTTTTGATTTTCTGAAATTGATGAAGGTTTTGATTTGGCTCTCAATGGTTTTCTTCCCATACCCGACCCGCACCCACTTGATTCGGCCCAACCCGAAACCAAAACCGAATACCTATCGATTCGGTGGCTATCAATTTGTGAAACTATCAGTTCGGGGTCGGTTCGCACGCAAATATCCCCCTTATTGGTTTGGTTTCGGGTTCAACCCAAAACCGACAAAACCCGAACCGATAACACCCCTACTTATCACAAATGAAAACAAAGTGTATATTAACAATCTTATTTTTTAAAAAAATTAAAGAGAATCGACAAGGTTTATAAATGTTCAACATCATTCATCTTATTACCGGTTGATTATAAGATGCAAGCTCATAATTATTAAGATTTTTATTTTTTGATATATATATATTAAAATAAAGGGTAAAATATAAATAATATCTTTATGTTTTTGGTCAAATGCATGACTTCTATAGTTTGAAAATAACAAATCACACTCCCGTAGTTTCAAAATTATGCTAATGAGTCATCTCCTTTCAAACGACGTTAACTTTATTTTATCAATAACTTATTCGTTTGAATTTGATCAATTTAGATGATTCAACATGTTTTGAAATTCTCATTTCGAGCTCTACGTAAGGGTCACTTCAAAACTTTAAAATCGTCAATAAATAAGAGAGTTTATTGTCATCAAAACATTAAGTATGTTTGAAGCTGTAAACCCTTTTATGACTAAATGAATCTATCCTTTTATGACTCATCGAAATTCAAACGAACAAATGATGACTAAATGAATCTGATGAGAATACAATCCAACATCCTCTGTCCATACAAAGAAGATAAGAAATTCTTTTAAAAAATACACCACTTTGACGCAGTCGTTTCAACATCTTAGATTTATCAGTATTGAACTGGGACTCCTAGATATACCACGTATGTAGGGGTGTTCATTTTCCCCGCGGGGACGGGGCCCCGTGGGGACCCGCCTCGATAGTGATGGGGATGGGGACAAAAAATTCCCCGTTCTAGTTTCGGGGACGGGGAATGTGGTCCCCGACCCCGATCCCCGATAAAATCCCCGAAAATAAATAAATATATAATTTATTTTAAAATATTTTTATATAAGCTCAATCTTTATTTTAGTCCAACTCTTCTACTATTTTTATTTTTACATGTGTTTGAAAAAGTGTTTTTGTTTTTAATTTTTAAAACTGTTTTATTAAACATTTTTTATAAAAAAAAAATTTGAAACTGTTTTATTAAACATTTTTCAAAACTGTTTTTATTAAACATTTTTCAAAACTGTTTTTATTAAACATTTTTCAAAACTGTTTTATAAAAAAGTTTGGAAAAAAATCAATTTACACCCCTGAACTTTACATGTTGTGTCAATTTAAACCCTAAACTTTCAATTGAATCAATTTACACCCTGAACTTTTTTAAGTGAATCAATTTAAACCCACATAATACTAAAACTATAAAATTAATCAAAATTCAATTACCAAATCACCGAAAGATAAAAATAACAAAACGTCTATGACCTCATCATAAAAACGCCCAACCTCAACTATGAAAAAACTCAAATCCTAGTTACCAATTTAAACGGTACAAAAATGTTCAAACCCGACACCAAAACGGTCAAATTTAACCATAAAAAATATTTAACATAAACTTAAAATTAATTTTCAAAAAATTAATTTTATTTCGATATAAAAACGCCCATGTCTAATTAAAAATTTTCAAAAATAATAGTAAGTTTATTAATAATGGGTGTAAATTGATTCATTTATTAAAGTTCAGGGTGTAAATCGATTCAATTGAAAGTTTAAGGTTTAAATTGACACACCATGTAAAGTTCAGGGGTGTAAATTGATTTTCTCCCAAAAAGTTTTTATTAAAACTGTTTTAAATATTTTTTTTAAATTTGTTTTGTTTTTTTTCTATTGATTTTTTTATTGTAATTTGTTGTATTTTTATTTTGTTTTAGGTGAAAACTAGAAAATGTCGATTGTATCAGAATTTTATCAATTGAATAGGTATTTCATTAAAAATTTTAACGGAAAAAATTCCCCACTAAAATCCTCGTTCCCCGTGATTTCCCCGTGGGGAATCCCCGTCCCCGACCTCTTTGAACGAGGAATTTACCGGGGACGGGGAATGTGAACACTCCTACTCGTATGGTAGATGCACTGGTAGATGCTCTATCAAGGGATGGTGGAAACATTCTCTCTAACTTGCAAATTATGACGGCGATCTCCTAACTCAATGACTCGACAGTGGCTTGGGACAGTCTGCGCATATTAACTCTCTAAAGAAAACGCTCAAATGTGCCAACGGTTCCCAATGTTTCTGCTCAAGGAATGGTCTGAATGCAGCTGACATAAGTCGTTGTATGAATAAGTGACAATCGTGACTTTTCATCCCAAATATAGTATGACAATGCACGTCAATGCACCTGCTCAGATGTGTGGAGGTTTTATTTGTAATTTACCTTAAATACTATACAATTTTTCCTAAATACTACATAATTGTCCAAATTTAAAAAGTAGAGGAAGTATATAGGATGAGTAATTGTTGGTTGGTATGAACAAGGATTGATCCGTTAATGTACTGAGCTTAAGCTTGCTCTAAAATTTTGTTATGTGACAGAAAAATTGTATAGTATTAGGGTGAATTGCAAATAACAAACAGGTGGTTTCGATCAAATTTATGAATAGTTTATGTAGTTTAAAAATGGTGAATTACGTCTCAGTATTTTCAAATCATGCCAATAAGACCTCTGTCCTCCAACGTTGTAAACCTTCTTTTAGCCATAACTTCTTCATTTGAACTTCGATTTAGATGATTCACGAAGTTTTGAAATCCTCATTTCGGGTTCTATGTTATGGTCACTTGAAAACTTCTAAATCATCAGTAAACAAATGATTTAATGGCATCAATCTCTACATAATATTTTGATGATAATAAACTCTTTTATTTATTGACAGTTTTGAAATGACTATGACGTAGAGTTCAAAAATGAGGATTTCAAATCTTGAATAATACAAATCAGAGTTCAAATGAAAAAGTTGGTGAAAGAGGGCAAAAAAAAAAAAAAGAGTGTGGGAGAAAAATTTAAAAAGGAGAGAAGATTTCGTCCACCAAACAGGACAGAGTCATGACTAAAAGAAAGTTTACAACGTTAGAGTGGAGGGGTTTCATTGACATAATTTAGAACTACGAGGGTGTGATTTGTATTTAAACTACATGGACCTTTCAAGAATTTGACCGAAACCACATGAGTGTCATTTGTAATTTACTCTAGTATTTGTTTTAATATTAATAATAATATGGAGAAATTGTATAGTATTTTTTTTAATAACAAGATATATCGAAATGAAAAATGATGTACCTGAAAATATGATGATTATACTATATACTATTCTTTTTTTTTTTGATAAATTATTAATTGAATAAAGCTAAAATAAATTTATTGATGATATTTCGTTTTGTAAATTGCTTCTTAAAATCTAAAATAATTATTAATGATTTAAAAATAAATAAAAGAATCAATTAACTAATGACTTTTTTTTTTTTGAGCACAATGACCTTTTGTGTTAATTAATAAGAAGGTGTTGGTATGCATAATTGTAAAATGTTTGAAATTATGTATCTATATTTGATAGAAAGAATAAGATTTGTAATAAATAATTTAATTATTATTTAAATTTTGATAATATTTTTAATTGTATATAATAAAATAAAATTTATTGGATAATTGTATCATCCCAACTCTATAATTTATTTAATTTATAGCTCTTTATGGTTAGACATATACCTCCCTTCTCATGAGGTTGAAGGTTCAAGTCTTTCATCTCTCTCCTAATTTAATATATTTTTTAAAAAATATTATAAATCATTCATGTATTTTAAAAATATTTCAGTACACTTATGGTACACAACTTATTTTCAAGTGTACCAATTACATTAAAACTTAAATTGTTCCAAGTTAAACATGTTTTATTATAAAATTCTTAACAATCAAGCTCTCATAAAAGAATATGTACTTTGTTCTTATTGATATAGGTAGCACGTATTAATTTTTTTAAACATTCATTAATTGTATGGTCTCATACTAGCTCAATATTTAGAATCACCACCCATCCTAATGTGGAATTGGTTCCTTCATCCATATCCCCTTATCTAGAAGTCTTGTTAGGAGCTGCTCATTATCTAAATTTACACTGATAATCACTCTCTCCCTCTTTGACCTCAGGTGTCACAACCATGAAGTTTTATTCCCCTATCATTCTATTCTCACAATTTTTTTGAATAATTTTATTCTAGCATATAAAACACCCGATTGTAGTAGTTTTAGGCAGGGGCGGAGCCACCCTTTGATGAAGGGGTTGAAAAATAAATAATAATAAGTAAAAATTTATTTTTTTTAAGTAAAAGATTGAAATTTTAGTATATTTATCTATTTTGCCCTTTTTTATTTCTTAATATTAGTTTTATATAATTTTTTTTTTCCCTTTCAATTTTATTAAAAATGAAAAAGTATATGTAAAAATTGAAATTTTATTATAATTTTTCTATTTTACCTATGCTTATTTCTTAAAATTAGCTCTATATAAATTTTACCCCCTTAAAAAAAATTTCTAGCTCCACCCATGGTTTTAGGATGTCATACGAATAAATACTATTGAGTTTTCCTATTCCACATCTAAATATCAAATGATAAAGTTAATTTAAATATAACTCAATAAATTATACATCTATTTTGATATAAAATCTAAAGAAAAAAAAAAACTCCATCTTGATTATAATTTGAACATATAAGATCAAAACCTTCCTCAATTCTCGTCCATTTTTTTTTAAAAAGAAAAAAAATTTCCCATCACCACCTCTCAAACATTTTTACCATTTACCTTTACCCTTCAAAACAAAAACAATCCTTAAAAAAAAAAAAAAAAACACTCAAGCTCTCTCTCATGGCAGCTGTCTCAATAACTGAGAGACCCTGAGAGACAAACACAAAAACCCCCCATCCTTTCTTCCCACTCTCACACTCATACTCACTTCCCCATCACGCCTTCCCTCTCTCATAATACCCATCTCTCTCTCTCTCTCTCTCTCTCTCTCTCTCTCTCTCTCTCAAATTCATTCTAAAAACTCTTCATTTTCAGTCTCTTCCCAAACCATAACAGAGAAAAGACAAACACCATGCTTCTCTTACTCTCCCTCTTCTTCTTCCTTCTTACTTCTCCACCCTTCTCTCTCTCTCTTACCCAAGATGGTCTTTACCTCCATAGCCTTAAGCTCTCTCTCGACGACCCTGATTCAGCTCTCCATTCATGGAATGACCGTGATGACACTCCCTGTTCCTGGTTCGGTGTTACTTGCGATTCCGGTAACCGGTCTGTTACCGCTCTCGACCTCTCCAATTCCAATATCGCCGGCCCATTTCCTTCTCTCATTTGTCGTCTTCAAAATCTCTCCTTTCTTTCTCTTAACAACAATTCCATCAATGCTTCTCTTCCTTCTGATATCTCTTCTTGTTCTAATCTTCACCATCTCGACCTCGCTCAGAATCTTCTTACTGGGAACCTTCCGACGACGCTGTCGGAACTTCCCAACTTGAAGTATTTGGACTTGTCGGGGAATAATTTTTCCGGTGATATTCCGGCGAGTTTTGCTGGGTTTCCGAAGCTTGAGGTTTTGTCTCTTGTTTATAATCTTCTTGATGGGCCATTACCGTCTTTTCTCAGCAACATTTCGTCTCTCAAAATGTTGAATCTTTCGTACAACATGTTTGTTCCGGGTCGGATCCCGCCGGAGTTCGGAAATTTGACGAATCTTCAAGTGCTTTGGTTAACTCAGTGCAATCTGTTCGGAGAAATTCCTGACTCGTTGGGTCAGTTGAGACAGCTCACGGATCTTGATTTAGCTATTAACAATCTTCATGGTCCGATTCCGGAATCGATTACTGGGTTAGTTAATGTTGTTCAAATTGAATTGTATAATAATTCGTTTTCCGGCGATTTGCCATCTGGGTTTTCGAAATTAACTTCATTGAGACTGTTTGATGCGTCGATGAATGAGTTAACCGGGGAAATCCCGGATGAGTTATGTCAGTTACCGATTGAAAGTTTGAACCTTTATGAGAATCAGTTTGTGGGAAAGTTGCCTGAAAGTATAGCGAATTCACCGGGTTTGTATGAGCTTAGATTGTTTAGTAATCGGCTTACTGGGGAGTTACCAAGAGATTTGGGGAAGAATTCGCCGTTGAGATGGATCGATGTTTCGGATAACCAGTTTTCAGGTGAAATACCGGCGCATTTGTGCGGGAAAGGGGAGTTGGAAGATCTCTTGATAATTAACAATCAGTTTTCTGGACAGATTCCGTTGAGTTTAGGTGATTGCAAGAGTTTAAACCGGGTTCGGTTCGGTTATAATCGGTTGTCTGGCGAAGTGCCGGCTCAATTTTGGGGGCTACCTCATGTGTATCTGTTGGAGCTTGTGAGTAATTCATTTTCTGGGGAAATTTCGGATGCTATTGGCAATGCCGGGAATCTTTCCATTCTTATTATCTCAAAGAATGGTTTTTCGGGTTCGATACCGGAGGAGATGGGAAGGTTGGAAAATCTTGTGAAGTTTCTAGCGACTGATAACAAGCTTAATGGGTCATTACCAGGGAGTCTTGTGAATCTTAGAGAGCTTGCAAGTTTAGATCTTAAAAATAATGAACTCTCTGGTGAACTTCCTAGTGGAATCAAGTCATGGAAGAATCTGAATGAACTTAATTTAGCCAACAACAAGTTTACTGGTGAGATCCCTGTAGAAATTGGTAACTTGCCGGTTCTTAATTATCTTGATCTGTCTATAAATATGTTTTCTGGGGCTCTTCCACTTGGATTACAGAATCTAAAGCTCAATCTGCTGAATTTATCGTATAATCACTTATCGGGTCAACTTCCCCCGTTTTTAGCCAAGGGAATCTACAGCAATAGCTTTCTGGGAAATCCAGATTTATGTGGATATTTGGGTAGTTTGTGTGATGGAAAAGGTGAAGCTAGAAAAAGCCAAGGCTATCTTTGGTTGCTTCGTTCCATCTTTTTACTTGCTGCTTTCGTGTTTCTCGTTGGTGTTGTCTGGTTTTACCACAAGTACAAGAAATTTAAGACGGCAAGGAGAGAAATGGAAAAGGCCAAGTGGACATTAGTATCTTTCCACAAACTGGATTTCAGTGAATATGAGATCTTGGATTTCCTTGACGAAGATAACGTTATAGGCAGCGGAGCTTCTGGTAAAGTGTACAAGGTTGTGCTCAACAATGGAGAAGCTGTTGCGGTCAAGAAGCTTTACGGCGGGATGAGAAAAGAGGGTGACAAGGGTGACATAGAGAAGGGTCAAGTTCAAGCTGATGCTTTCGAAGCGGAAGTTGAAACTTTGGGAAAGATTAGGCATAAGAACATTGTGAAGTTGTGGTGTTGCTGCATCACAAGAGAATACAAGCTGTTGGTCTATGAATATATGCCTAACGGAAGCTTGGGCGATTTGCTTCATAGTAGTAAAAAAGGATTGCTGGACTGGCCGACAAGGTTTAAGATAGCTTTGGATGCTGCAGAAGGGCTTTCTTATCTTCATCACGATTGTGTTCCTGCTATTGTGCATAGAGATATCAAGTCTAACAATATCTTGTTGGATGGAGATTTTGGAGCGCGAGTGGCTGATTTCGGTGTAGCTAAAGTGATCGATGCATCTGGGAAGGGTCCTAAATCCATGTCGGCCATTGCCGGATCTTGTGGTTACATTGCTCCAGGTTAGTGATTAGAAGTAGTTCATCCATTCTCTTATTACATAATTAGATAATTGATTTCTTCAGTTACTAAACGTAGTTAAAACACCGAGTTTGCTAATAATCTGTTCTAACCACTTTCATTTAGAGAAATCGAACCTCTAATTCATAATTGAGATGTCTTTTTGTTGTTTCCATTTTCATTCTTATTCCTAGACATAAATTCTAACATACCTCCCATTTATCAACTTTTTGTAGAGTATGCTTACACACTGAGAGTAAACGAGAAGAGCGACATATACAGTTTCGGCGTGGTGATCCTCGAACTAGTAACGGGTAGACTCCCAGTCGATCCGGAGTTCGGGGAGAAGGATTTAGTGAAATGGGTGTGCTTCAAATTGGATCAAGAAGGTATAGACAAAGTGATAGACACCAAATTGGACAATTGTTTCAAGGAAGAAATATGCAGAGTCCTAAACATAGGACTTCAATGCACAAGCCCTCTTCCAATAAACAGGCCATCAATGAGAAAAGTGGTGAAAATGTTACAAGAAGTTGGGGGAACAGAGAATCAGTGTAAAAACTGCACAAAAGATGGGAAATTGACTCCTTACTATTGTGAGGAAGCTTCAGATCAGGGAAGTGTAGCTTAGTAAAAAAAAAGAAACTTTTAAAATTATTTGGTGGATAGAAAAAAAAAGGAGCTTCTTTTTTTAACATATAAGTTTTCAATTCCCTATGTTCCCACTTCTTAACTTTTTCTGGAAAAAAAAGTGGGGAAAAGAAATTAAGCTGAAAATAGGGAAAGGATAAAAAAGGGTGGTTTTTTTTTTCCACAGTGAGTGAATGTTTTCCCCTCCCAACTAAAGCTTTTTAAGAAGATGCCAGAATTAGCATTGTTGAGGGCTATTTGGTTACTGTTTCCTTTGCTCATCTCTCTCTCTTTCTAACATTACTGTACTGAATTTATAATTATTTACTATAAAAACCAGTTACTTTATGGGTTTTGTTCTAATTGATCTATTTTTTTTTAATTACATATTACACGGTTGTGAATTTTCTGATTTACAAATCACATCTTAAGATTTAAAAATGATTTTAAACACTCATATGGTTTATAAATCATACTCTTCTATTGATTAGTTTTAATGAATTTTAATACACATTTATTATTCGTTTTGTCATGTGTTTCATTTTCATTTAGAACATGTGAGGTTTTTTGTTTTACATTTTGTTAACAATGATGTAATCTATAAATTATATTCATATGTTAAAAATTTTCAGGTATTTTTAATGGAACAAGAACAAGTAAATGTGGAAAGTATTGGTACGAATTTCGTTTAATAACACCAACAAAGGAGGCGTGATTTGTAATTTTACCAGTCACGTGTTTAAAATTATTAATAAATTTTAGAAATGTGATTTTTACCAATCAAATAAATTCACCGAGTTTATTAAGATCCTAAGAAGAATCTGTCCCATCCCAAGTAATTCCCTAGAATTAAGATTGATATTGCAACCTCAATTAGGCTATGGACCATATATTTAGCTGCCCTTTAAATGACTTCAGAATCTTGAATTCATTTTGGTTTGGACAAAATCAGTGAGTCTAGATGGAGGCAAATCCCTTTTTTAATAGGTTCATAATCCATCATAGTTGGTCCATAGATGAAAAAGCATATAATAAATTTAAAAATTAAAAAAATCAAATTCCATGAATCTATGATATCCATTCAAAGTTTTGGGGTGCTTTTAATTTAGAGATGAAGATGGTTTGGTGGGTCTGTTTTTGATGTGGCCATAAGCTTTTAAATGAAGAAAACCTGCAATTTGCAAAGTTGGTTGGGTTGCAAATGCCAGTAGTAGTGGTAGTAGGTTGATTGTGTTGATTATGTGTGTTTTTTAAAAGCTTGGAGGAAATCAATTAAATTCAAAAAAAATTTAGTAAGTAATAAATATTTATTTATTTTTAAATGTGAAATTGTAAAACTGTAAAAAAAAAATTTGCCTCCTTTAATTTGACCAGAAATGGAAACTATAAGAGTATCTATATTTAAAACTTTTGTACTAAAGGTGAGGACTGAGGAGCAGGAGGGGAGGGTATATCATTTTGGACTTTTCAATAATTACTTTATTTTTTTGTTATTTTGTTTTAAAGGTATGTTTATTTTTGGGGCTCTTGCAAAAATAGTAAAATTAAGTCTAATATTTATAAAAATAGTACTAAAAAAACTTATTTACAAAAATAGCAAAAAAAACTCAAATTCGCATCTAAATTATTACAAAATTGCCACTAGTTTTGCATGATTAATCAATGATTTTCTTATAAGTAATCACTGATTTCCACACAAATAATCACTGATTTTACTAATATCCTAATATTTTATGCATGAATCACTGATTTACCCTAGACTTTCCAATTTATTTTGTTTTGATCTTTCAAGACTGTTTGGTAGACTGGTGGGTTGGGTTGGGTTGAATTGGATTTAATTAGTTTAATCTATGTTTATTAAATGAGTTAGTGAAATTTTAGTTTAGGTTTTTCAACCCCATGATTTTAGAAAAGTAAACTCAGTAGGTTATAGAAAGTAGAAACCTATACTCCAACTTCACAATCTCATTTCTATATACATATAAGTTTTTTAATGAGTTAAAAGGTAAAATATACCATTGTATTTTAAATTATTGCTAAATCATACATCTACATAATTTTTTTAAACACCCCACACAGTGGTAAAATTGTAAATCACACATTTCTATCAGTTAGTTTTAATAAAATTGAGACACATACATATTCTACGAATACCACGTGTTCCAATATCGTTAAAAATAACATAAATTTTGAAAATATAGGTGATTTATAGATTTTAGGGAAATTTACATTAAAGTTATAATTGGGTGAAATATTTACAAACTTGTTAGAAAAAGAAATGTTTACAAAACTGTTAGAATTTCAAACGGCGAGTATATCAGTCTATCACTATTAGTATATCAGTCAATAACTAATAGTATATCCGTGATATATAATAATATATCAGTGATAGACTATTAATGATCGACTGATTGATATACTAATAGTGATTGACTGATATACTCAAAATCTTTGAAATTCTAACATTTTTGTAAAAATAAATTCTAACAAATTTGTAAATATTATAGTTTTTTTAACATATTTAAAATTGCCCCTAAATTTTACATCTTAGTAATATTACAGTTTATGCTAAAATTTATGCTCACCTATCCATTTTTTTCAGGAAATTGGAATACATGACATGCGTAAAATATGCATGTCTTAATTTCGTTAAAACTAACTGATTTAATAATAATATAAAGTGCAGAAGTGTTTTAGAAAAAAGCTAAAGTGGTATGATTTAATAATAATCTAAAGTGCACATATGTATTTTACATTTAACTATTTTTAAATTTTTTTTCATATTCTTATACATCTAAATACCTACCAATTACACAAACTCAAACTTTTCAATCCCAGACTATATAAATTCAAGTTAAACAACATCTCTTATTAGTCATCGATTTTCAAAAGGTCTGTTTTTAAATTAAAGGACCCTTATAAAGTAAAGTTGTATTTGCGGTAGAAATGAGCGCCTATGTGGGATCAAACTTACCTCCATCCTATTGAAGGATTCCTCTAAGGAAAATACTTGACTGCTTAATTATAAGCATCCAATTAAGGCTGCATCGAGCCAATAAGGTGCAACCATGTGTAATTTAAATTGCTTATTTTCTCACGTGATTGCACCGTATTGACTTAGTACAGCTTTGGTTGCTCAATAATTTTCCCTCTAAACTCACTTACATTGAAATGAGTAAAAATATAAAAAAAATGTAAAAAAAATAAAAAGATAGATTTTACCTATATAACCAAAATCTATCTAAAAAAAAGAAAGAAGAATCCCTCCATAACTTGAGTTGAAAATTGAAACGAAGCCTTGGGCACATCATTCTGAATGTAATTTGTGTTAGGGGCTCACATTGTTCTAGACACCCTCGACTCGAGTCTATGGTACGTCTTCTCTCTTGTTCTGCCACTGCCCCCCTACACCTATGTGCCTGCCTATATTTACTGTCATCCTTGGCCTTGGGCTCTGCTCCTCTGAAACTCTTTGGAATTTGTTTTTCTTTTTCTCTTCAATATTAATTCCATAATAATTCCTTTTGACAGAAAGTCACAACTTATTTAATATTCAATAGTACAAATTTCATTAATTCTTTGTTTGAAATTTATTTTCTTTCTTTCTTTAAATTTACACTTCTCAATTTCATCATTTTATTTTTTACTTTCAATATTAATCTTCATTTACGTGTTGAGTTTTGGAGTTGTATGGATATAATCCTCTTAATCCCTTTATTTATTGATCAATTGAGAGCAATCATTCTCAGTGTAGTATTTTTTTTTCCGTTAAAATATAAATCACATCTTGTAAATTAATTACAATCTTAATATACTTATTTGATATTATATATTAAAAAATAACGTTACATAGATCAAATATTAGAGATAAACAAATATATAATGAGAGGGATTATGAAAAATGATAAGAACCGAACTAAAACTTTTAAAAGTTAAAAAATAAAAGAGGTTTTAAACTTTAATTTAAAAAAAGAAGAACAAATCATTGCCAATTAAAAAAGACAAAAAAAAAAATCCTTATTTTAGTTCGTTAGCTTGCATATTATGTTTTACTCTCTCAACATTTATGCTATAATTCTTGAATTTTGCATGATAAATGTTTTAGTTATTTTTAAATAAGCCATTTAAAAAACCCCTACCTCAACATGTATTTTATCCATTTCCTTGATTAGAAGATGTTGACAGGGACAGGGACAGGGACAGGGACATGGACATATGAAGCCATATGTAAAAAGTTTTTTTTATCCTTTTAAAATATATCATTAAAGAGGGAGACGGGAGGAGTAGGGGTGATTCAAACTTACAATTATATAGAAGGGAATACTTATTTTTAAAAAGTTGAGTCATATACGAGTTGACACTATATGTAATGAGTTAGTTTCCGTTGGGTTTTTAGACATCTAGGTTTTTATTAAATATTTTTATTGAAAATCAATATGATGTCAAAGATTATTTGGTTTCTCTTGATCAATTGATTTAGTTTGATTTCTATTGCTGTTTAAATAATAAAATTCATCGATTTTTAAAGTTTATCAAATCTAAACTAAACCAATCCATTATTACTCTCCCTAAAATTAGGAGGTAAAATTTTAATACTTTTTAACTTCTTTTTAAAAATAAGTTCTCTATGTAAATTAAAAAAAAAAAAAACAATCGTTGAAATTCAGGTTATAGAATACTGACAAATAGTGTTTAAATACAGGCTCCCCTACCCTACCACTCTATCCTATATAATGCCAAAAAAATAAATAATAATAATAATAATATACGGACTGTCAAAGAATTTATAATTCGAATAAATATCTTTTTCCTTCTCTTTCCCTTTCTGTTTCAATACAAATGCAAATGTCAGTTCTACTTCTACACACCACAACTTAATTTGGGAATAATTAATGTGGACTTCTTTTCCCTTCGAAAAAGGTAACCCATTTTGTACTATGGAGAGATTTCCAAATATCAATTCCTTTCACCCAAGTTAATGTCTAAATTCATTTCGGTTTTCCTTTTCAAACTATTATATCCATATATTATCATTTAATAAATAACAATAAAATAATCTACATTTTCATCAAGTATATAAAGTATAATAATTTTAATATCATATAATAAGTCTTTTATGAAATATATCTGGTAGAACAAGTTGTTAAATCTAAGTTTATATACTTTCAGATTATTAAGTTAGGTTTGTATATTCTGTGCTGGGTATAAGTTTTAGATAATTAGAGAATATCAAACCTATCTAACAAACATGAAATATGATACATATCCTTAGTTAAATTCAATTTTTAATAGTATGTTTGAAATAATATCTTTTCGTATCTCTAGATTAAGTTATTGTAATATAATGGTAATGGAAATTAATAATGCAACATGATTTATTTATAAATTGATTAACTTATAGTTAAAATGATATAAAAAGTTGTCATTTTTCTTTAAAAAAAAGTTATGATTCTTGGTTATTTCTATAGTGTGTTTTTTTTTTTTAATATATTGAATTCAAAACCCTACTACTTTGGCGCCATGTTTTAATGAGTTCACCATAAATGTGTGAAGTATCTATCAGTAAATCATTAATTGGGTCAGATTTCCCAAAAGAAAATTAATTTGTAAATTGATATGTCAAAATTGCGCCAGACCAATCTCTTTAAAATATGTTTGTTATTTTTCTTTACGAATTTTCACGCTTAACAAATTTTATGTAACTCTTAAAAATTAATTGACTTAAAATATTCATCTTGAGTAAATCTTCCGCCTCATTTATTTTCATTGAAAAGAGAAAATTTATTAAAAGAATTGTTTGAAACAATATCTTTGATCTTTCTTTCATGAAAAATATATAAATTATTGATAAAGTGAATAATTTATTATTTTCTAGTCATCAAATAAAATCTTTTATTCATCATATGATAATATTATTTTTCAAGTGTATTTAATTAATGAAAAATACTTTTGAAAATTTTAAGATGTTTGATTGCATATTAAAACTCAAAAGCGCTAATTGGTTGTGCTATTTTGGAGTGCTTCCTAGTTTTTTCATTAAATTTTAGAATATATAACATAATACTATGTAAAATGAAAATGGTTTAAATAAGTTTAAATTTTGTATAAAATTATTTAAATTTTCCCTGACTAGAACAACGAAAAATATATATATATAAATTTTAACTAAGAAATGTTTTTTTTTCCAACCATGATTCTCTCTATTATATATTACATATATTCTTAAAACTAAAAAGAATAATTTCTTTTAAAATGACTGGAAAAAAAAAATAAAGCTAAAATACTTGTTATAATTTCGAAACTAAATGCTATTCAATTTTAATGTTATATATTTGCTAATTTTTATGATTTTAAATAAATTTATATATTTCATGATTTCTTCTCATTAAATCAATGAAGGTTAAAAAGTGTGATTTTTTAAAATTATGAAATCTGTTATAATTAAAAAAAAATATTAAACTCAGCCCATAATTTTTTTTTTTACGATTAAAAAAATTACAAATTTTGAACTGGGCTACTTAAATTTGTAAATTCCAAATAAAAGTGCATTCTTCTACCTTCAATCCAGCAAATCTTTCAGTGGCCCAGTGGGCTGTGATATTGGCCATTTGAACACAGTCCGAGTAAATTCTCCGAGCCCAACAAGGATCCATTTCTACTGGATGAATTTATACCCTTTTATAAAAACAATTAATACACTTTTATTAACATACGAAATAACTAATTAAAAAAAAAACAACAACAACATACGAATGAACAAAAAATAATATTCCTAAAAAAAAAAAGTAATAGATGTAAAATTTATAAATTGAGGTTGAGTGGAAGAAACATTCCCTATTTCGTCATCAAAATCAATTAAGAACAAATACTTTCCACGTCTTGACCCATCATCCATCAATGAATCCCATCTCATAAGAATTAGGTCCCTAAAAAAATCATTTCATCCTTAACTTAATGTTGGTCGAGATATATTATTATATTTGTCTTATCAGAAAATCTTGAGTTCGAGCTCTGATTATAACGTTTCCTTTCTAATTATTATTAGAGAAATTTCAACGGATTAAATTTTTTTTATGAGTAATTTCAAAAATAAAAAAAAGTTTTAAAATATTTTAAAAATAATATTTATCATATTAAGATTCCATCAATCTCAATTTAAATTTGATGAGATCTTAGTATGAGAAATGACATTGTTTAAAAACCACCTTATTAATATTCTACGTTATTAAAAATAGTATAAATATCTTAATCTACATGTGAGAAGAAAGTGATGAGATATATGATTAAGTTTATCTTATTCAAATAATTTAAATGTTTTGGTTTATTAATAATTTAACAACGTTTGAGTTGGAGAATTTGCCGCAAATGAAAATACAGATCTCAAATACCAACTCAACAATCAAACATAGAATCGATTAAAAAAAAACAATCAAATCAAACATATAATAAGGAAATTATACTTTTTTTTTTTAAATTACAATTCCAATTCCAAAAGTAGGACTAAAATGTTAAAGGAAACTACACCACTACTTTAAATTAAGTTGATTTAAGTCAACATACATGAAACATAAATTTTATAAATTCAACCCTAAAGTTGACTCCAGTCGTCCTCTTGTCACCATCAAAGAAAGTAAGATAAAAGGGAAAAGACGTGGCTTCTACATGGATTTCTTTAGCAAATTGTGCTTTTGAATTTTGGAATTTAGAATTATGATTACTCAAACAACCAATTATCGGAGCTCTTGAACAAAAGATTTTCTTCCACAACGAGAGGTTTTCAATCCTTTAAAAGGAAAAGGAACTTAGGGGTCGTTTGGTTGTCAAATTTGGGTAGTTAAGTAATGTAACGTCTCGGATTTTCGGTAAGTTTTTGAATTAATAAAAATATTTTCTCTTTTTAATCTCTTAAATGATTTAAGGATAAAGTGTTTAAATTTAATTCTTATTATTAAGAATTAATTTTTAAATAACTTTAAACTTAGATATTAGAGAGATTTTTAATTATTAGATAAATAATATATATATATTTTTTTTAAAAAAAGGGGGTGGGGCGTGAAAAGAATAAGGAAAAAAAAAGAGACAGTCATCATTCATCCTGCTTCACGTGGATCGATTTCGGGTTAATTGATTCAAGAATTTCGCGATCTATAGGTGTGTTTTGCTTAGGGTTCTCTTTGGTGGAGTTGTGGAGAAATTTGAGAAGGGTCTTCTTTCAAGATTGAATTGAGGTAATGGTTTCTATTTTGAAACATAATGTAGAATTGATAGATAACGAATGAATCAGAACCCCAAAAGTTCTTCCTTCGTCGTCCGTCCGTCCTACATCCGTCCTACGCCATCTTACATCTGTCCCACGTCTGTCCTACACCCGTCCTACGCTGACCTACGTATGTCCTACGTCCGTCCTACGTCTGTCCTAACCCAAATCCCCCTGTCATAACCATCCTAACCCGAAGTCGAACTCGTCACCCTTCGTCCTAAGGCTGTCCTAATTGTCCTACCATCGTCCTACCCTGTAATCCCTCTGTCGTACGTTAAATTTTATGTTTATCTTAGCATAATGTTAGGTTTAATTTATTTTAGATTGTAACTTATTTTTCAGGTCGTAGTTGTGTTGTGAAAGGAATAAAGAATTTGAAAAAATTCTTGCTGTGTGCAAGGTGAGTAGAAGTTGTTAAGGCTTGAATTATATCATGTTTGTTTTCCTTTTTCTTTAATAGTATAACCTCTTAAATTTGGCATTGACCTTGGATGTTTAAAAGTATAAATGAGGTTATTTGGGTTGAATTAATAACTTGGAAAATAAATGAGAAGCATGCTTAAAAGATTGAGATGTTTAAGACGAATTCTTGGGTAATTTTTTTTATAAATGTCGTTTTGCATGATAGTGCCCAATTAGGAGAATTTAGGTTTAGGTGGCTAGTAGAAACTGATGCTGGAATTATTTTGTGCTTCGACATATTGTTTTTGGATATACAGGACTATTTGGGAGTTAAAAATATAGTAGTTATGCCGCCGGTTTGTCTTTAGAAACTTTAGATTTTAAGTTTTGAATAAGGGACGAACTAGTGTAGGTTTAGGCTAGTTTCGTCTCTAGATTTGTAATAATGATTCGAAGTGACTGAGACTGACCCAAAGTGTATAGTTGGATGTGAATGAGTTGTTTTGAGGCGAATTTAAGATTAAATTCCAAAGGTTGTAATTTAGGGAATCTTAGCCTTTTGATTGGGTTAGTTGAGGGAAGTACGATTGTTGGCTTGTTGGAGCGTCATGGTTGACGTTGTGGGAAATCATATTACTTTAAAATACCTTGGGTAATATGGTTGTAGGTTTGCATTAGGCAAGGCCTTGTCTAATGAAGAATAGTCGTTAGGGGAGCTTATTTAGTGTGCACAACTTAAATAACACCTAACGGGGCAGGTTCATTCCATCCGTACAATGGAAAACAATATCCCTAAAGAATTTAAATTGTAGAAAAAGTATGTTTAAATTCCTTATGGGCGTAGTCTCTCTTTGTTTGTGAATAAAGAGGAGATTAAAGGTATTAAACGAGAAATGATTCGATTAGTTTTAAATTGTAGAAAAATTATGTTTAAAACTAATTCGAATAGAGATAACTTGAATAAAGAGGAGATTAAAGGTATTAAACGGGAAAGGATTCGATTAGTTTTAAATTGTAGAAAAATTATGTTTAAAACTAATTCGAATAGATATAACTTTTAATTTGTTAAGATAAGATTTATGACTTCTTTGGGAGTGAGTGACTTATTGGAAGTCGGTAAGGACGTTTATGGACTTAAAGTCTTAGGAAACCTCTCATTGGCATGATTCTTTCTTTAACAATTTTCTATTCACTGGGCGTAGCCTCATGATGCTACAAATTTTTTTTTTTTCAGGTAAAGGAAATAAGAAACTCGGTGGCTGATGTGGTTCGCGGTGGTGATCAGTTGGCATAGATTTGCATGCCGGGGAGATTGATTGTTCTTAATAATTTGGGGATTTGTCATGTTTTGATTTTGTTGAACTAAGTTTAGTAGTTCGGTTTTTAATTCGAGTATATTGCTCATTAATACTTTGAGATTTTTTTTAGTTTAAATGGTTTTATGGTTTTGAATTAAAATGATCGATCAATAATGTTTTGATGTTTTGTTTAAACTGAGGAAAAACTCTGATTTGGTTAATAAATGCTTCCGCTTTTGTTCTTTTACATTTATATGTATTTGAGATTTTGCGGGTTGTTACAAGTAAGGTGTTATTAAGTAGAGAATTGTTAAGTAGGGGTTGTTAAACAAGGGGTTATTAACACTGTGTTTGGTTTATACAAAACAATGAGGTTGTTAAGTGTAAAATGTGTTGAAATTATGAAAATAGATAGGTTTGTTAAGAGGGGTTAACAAACTCATCATATTGGGTTTTAAAACTAGGAAACAAACACTGGTTAGGGTTGTGTAACTCCCAATTAGCTACCCAAACCTGGCAACCAAACGGCCCCTTAACAATTAAGGAGAGATTTTTTTTTTTGATGGGAAGCCTACTTAAAAAAACAAAACCACTAGAGACTATTTGTTTGAAGGTTTTGTGTAACTAACATGAAGTGATGAAGGTTAAATTTGTGTAGGCTAGATCAAAATTTATAGAAGAATGCATTTTAAAAACATGAGCTAGAGGGTTTAATAAATTCACAAATTTTACTATCACCTATATGATCCTAATTAATATTAATCAATGAGCATATGCCCAATCACATACACCCTCTCTCTCGAACAATAACCAATATATTTGTCTATACAAATTACTCAAAGTATTCTCTCACATGTTTGGAGGTTAGACTTTTCCGAAACATAAGGACATGTCTGCTTTTAAACTAGTTTGGACGAGCGCCCCCTTCTCTCATATAAGTTTTATTCCTACTGAATTATAAAAGTGAACGAGACCCATATATTTATTAAATATGATAATAATTTAATTGAAATTGACCATTAGAAGTTAAATAATGTGTAGAACCTCCTCCAACTAGTTTAATTCGTGAGGTTATTATATATATATATTCAAAATTTTCAAGGTAACATTTTACAAATCTAGCTTTGGTCTAATTTTTATTAAATAAAAAGTAATATTTATCGTATAATATTTTTTTGCAAAATCAAGAAGAATCCAAAATTGTCTAAATGTAAAGCAAAGGTAGATGCTATTGGCCAAAATGCTGACACCTTAATGGGAGATTAACAAGTTGGCATAAAATTAATGGATGGAAAATGAAAAAATAAATAAATATTGTATCCTAAAGCTTAATGCTCAAGCTTTCCTTGTTTGCGTAGCTTGTTCAAGAAGGTTTTAAAGACGTTGACGTCTATACTTGGACCATTCTTTACATTTATATGGAGGGAGAGAGAGATGGGAGGGAAAGTTTTCTATACGGTCATGTTCACCGAAAATGCAATAGCAATTGCAGCTCTTTGTCATTTTCATTGAATATTTAGCTAAATTTTGACCGAGAGAAATACTTGTTGTATTTATGAGTACATTTCTTGTTACGGGTCTTTTACCTCGTGCATCGCACATGGCATTCTTTCAAATATAGAAAAATGGCTACGATGAATATGTAAAAAAAGATCATTTTACAAAATAAACCTATTATTTTTTACGACTCTATAAAATTTGACATGCAATTTGAAGATAAAAAATAGATATAGTAATCTAAAAATGTAAATGACATTTAATAGATAGTGGAGTATAAATATAATGACATGTTTAGTATTTTTGAGATTTTTAAAGGGTATAGATACTGACATATATAGTAATTTCAAGATTTTAAAAAGGGTATAATAGTCTTAAAATGTTTCTTAAACATCCCCTTTTATATACTAAGGATAAGGATAAGGATAGTTTTCCTTTTGATCTCAAAATAAATAAATATATAAATAAAGTAAAATACTTTTTTATTTATTTATATAATTTCGACTAAATTCTTATTATTGTAGATTTTAAAATTGAATAATTTAGAGCATGACGTTTATGAATTAATTATTTGTTTTGTTAGTCCTATCTACTAATTGACTTAACACTTGAGTATTGTAACCATTAACTTAGATTATATTTCTAGATTTATGATATTTTTACCATCTTTTTCATCATATAATCAAGTTGTCAGCATGAAGATAGTCCAACTGCTTAAACATCTGTTTCCTACCTTTGAAGTCGTTACTTTAATTTGATGTTATATTTCTAAAAATAATAATAATAAATCAAATAATCATAAGATAACCGATTATTTCATTCAAATATTAAGGGTGTGTTTGAGAGTGCTTTTGACCGAGCCAAAAGTGCTTTCAAATGAGCAAAAACACTTCCTAGATGCAATATGTATGTTTGGCTACATTCTATAAGCACTTTTTGTAGAAGTCAAAAGCATTTCAAAGTGCTTTTTGAAGAAGTAAATATTAGGTGCTTTTAAAATGCTTTTGATTTTTTAAATCTTGTATTTCTAATTTCTTTTACACATTTTATCTCTCTAACTTCTCTCTACATATTTTATCTCTCTAACTTATCTTTACACACATTCTCTCTCTAACTTCTCTCTACATTAAACTTTCTCTCTCTAACTTCTCACACGTTTCTCGCTCTATCATCTTACACATTCTCTCTCTCTCTCTCTCTCGCTTATTTTTCTGCACTCTCTTTAACTTCTACATATATACTTTGTTTCACTAACTTATTTCTACATATTCTCATATCTACACACATTTTCTCTAAAAAGTACACTAAATATGATTCAAAGCACTTTTAAATATTAGAACCAAACAAAAAGTTAATATACCACTAAGCACTTTTTATCATAGTAGTTATAATAAAAGTAGTTTGATTAAAAACACTTATTTCTTAAACACTCCCAAACAAACCCTAAATCAATTAGTTAACATTGAAGCATTCAAGAGACTAAAAACTACTATAAACTATACAGACCGATAAATACTAGTTTTGAAAATATTAAGATTAAAAATATATTAATTTTACCAAAATAAACATATTTGTATTGACGATGAAACATCATCATTGGCACATATTGATATTGTGTAATGGACCTCAACAGGATTTTACCTCACAAGAGATGTTCGTTTTACCTCGCTCTCTCTTTATAAGGGAAACATGTTTATTGCTTAATTGTTGAGATATATATGCTTAAATTTATCTTTATTCAATAGGTTTACGCATTTGAGTCTTGTGGTGATTTAACATATCTAATATAAATCATCTCTTACATGGTGAAAATATTTGACTAGTGTACAATAGTCAACTTCCTTGATTCCATTGGATAAAAAAAGACTTGGTGATTTGGCTGCTGCCAAGACAACAACCAAATCTTTTTCTAAAATATAATTCTATTGAAACTTATTAAACATGTTAAATCATCACTAGACCCATTAGTTTTGTAGCGCCCCATCACCAGGAAATTAAAAATCAATATTATTTTTTTAAATAATATTAATCAGCTTGATTGATTAATTAGAACAGAAATATCGTGTTATTTCAAAAAGAGTATTATGGTAATTTTTCCCGAAAAACCTCGAAAATTGAAACTTATGATTTGATTAATATTTTGACATAAAATTGATCGTCTCGATGTCACGATTCCAACGCAACTGACGGTTTGTCATTCTGAGACCCGGTGATCAAGTTATGGACGTTTTAAGGTGAGTGGCAATTTCGTAATTATGGCAACTCGGGATTTTAACCTAAAGGAGGACTTCTCATTATCAATTTTTAGAATTTTCCTCATCTTCCCCACACCCTTGCCGCCGCCCCCCTTAGAGAAAGAGAAGAAGAAGATCCGTCAATTCGTCTTGTTTTCGTTCGATCGTGCATCGGGTTTTGGATTTAGGCGTTTTGGAATCGATTTTGGTCACGAAGGTAACAAAATTCCTCTCTTCTCTTTTCCTTCTTGATGCCGTGGGGTCTAGGGTAAATATTGATGAGATTTTCGTCAATTGTTAATTAGGAGATCGGTGAAAATTGCACGGAATCGAAGAAGGAAGATTGGGAGCCTTTTTCTTGAAATTCAAGTGACGAGTAAGCTTTCGTGATTGATTTTTCAACCATTTAAAATCTGGATTTTAGTTAATTAATATTCTTATGAACACCAAGAACCCTAACCCTTGTTTCGATCTCCATAATTGTCAATTTCCCAAACTATGGCTAAACACCTAATCGATCTTGATTACCGACACCTAGAACCATCAAGATCGATCACCCTAACTACGAAACCGCGACCGAACCACGTCCCGATGACCATGGCCAGCCGCGGCCCACACACACCCCCACACCCCAACCATAGCCAATTCCCTTCATCGTTTGTTTTCCGTTCTTTGATCCACCGAACCCCAAACCTTTTGTATAAATTTTGTATATTTTAAATTGTATTTTAAGTTATTTAGGATCTCCGTTTCAGGTCTGGTTCGTCAAGGGAAGTAGCTTTGATTTTGGATTTAAGCAATTTCGAGGTGAGTTGACGGTTTATTTGTTGGTGGAGTTTTAGAGAAATCTAAAGCTTCTACCGTAGATTTTATGTTTCGTTATATTCAAATATTTTATTCTGGAGCTTTAGGAAGTGAATTCATATTGGAAACATCGAAAAATTATTTGGAGAAAGAATTTTTCGGTTAGAACTAGTTTAGTCATTTTTCGGCAGTTTTTGTTGTTTTTCGATTCCTTTTGTTTCTGATTAATTTGGGAGTCAATTCTGGAATATTATGGAGTATTTTATGATGATTTAGTATGAGATTTGAGTTGAGCAAGATTGACAGTGAATAGTTGGTTTGACGGTTTTTCGGCAGTTTATCGTAAAGTGTATTTTTACATGTTTATTTAGTATCTTTGGGGCTGCTGTATTTTAATTGCCCTTGATGATTATGAGTGAGAATTATCAAGAGGATAATGTAAAGAGATTGTGAATTGATGGCTTGACAGGTGTGTTAAACTAGTATGAGGCTACGAGCTCATACTAGTAAAATATATATAGTTATGAGAGTGAGCTCATAACAGCTAATGGACGTTGCTCGTATGAACGATCCATTAGGGGTTAGTTATGGTTACGACTATAACTAAGTACCTAAGAATGGTTGTAGTCCTGAGAGACCGCCTTCTTAGTGGATGGTTTGAATAATTGTTGGATTGTACTTGTTAAATTAGAATTGGTTATGTATCGGATTGGGATGTGTATTGAAAAGATGATTATGAATGTGGGTCTTGAATATGGAATTTAGTTGACAATTGCCTATTCATGTAAAGAGATTGAATGTGAGGTCTAAGGGAAGTTTTGTGTGAAAGAGACATTGGAGAGTGTTGAGTGTTGGGACTCGGTTTAAGTTGTTAGAGACTATTTAAAGCTTTACCTTCGTTTAGATCGTTTTCTCACTGGCTTTAGCCTCACAGTGCTATTTGTGGTTTCTTTTCAGGTAATAATGGACCGAGAGGTGGCGGTTGATGAAGTGGAAAAGATGAGGGGTTCATGTCTTGGTGGCTAGCCAATGCATCTTTATTTTCTTTGAGATTGGGATTTAAGCTCTTGAATTTTAATTACTATGTTTTGTTTTTGTGAGATTTGAGACTCATGTTAGTTTTTTTTGAAATACTTTGTTATTTGATTTGGTTCTTTATTTCGTTTTTTCTTGTTTTAAAGAATATAACTCCGGAGTTGTTGATTTTATTTAGATGACTATTTGTTTGAGGAAATTTTCATATTTTTCAATAAATTTCATTTATTGAGTCTTCCGTTGCATTAATTAAGATTTGTTTAAACTCTGAAAAGTCGGGTCTTTACAAGTTTAAGTTAATGGGTAAGGCTAAATTTAATTATATATCTCAACATACCCCCTCACATATGAGCTTGGACGATATTTGTACAAGACTCAAACATGTGGAATTTAAATGGGTTGATTCAGTAAGTAGCCTATTTGTTTACAAAAATAAGGCTAATAAAAAAGCTTTTTGGCCTATTCTGTGGGCAAATACCCAAACAACCCTTACAAACTTAATTAAGAAGGAAAAAAGTGAGAGAATTGAAATTTGAAAACGCTTAGATCAAGGAATAATGAAGAAGAAAGAGATAGAATGAAGATTCGAAAAAACATTAAAGAAAAAAACACTTAGGATTCAAAAAAATAAAAAGAATTAACACACATGATAGTTTTTTCTAAAAAAATCTTGATTTCATTTTGTGAAAAATGATTTTTAAAAAATGTTTAGTGTATATTATAATGTATAGTATAAGATCGTACAATGATGTGTAAACTTTTAATTAAAAAAAAGCAGATGATGATATACAGTATATATATGTATAAAAAAATAGAGTTTATTTGTTTATACAATAAATATATTAATATACTGAAATAAAAAAAGAAGTGAAAATGAAAATATTACACTAGTGTATATATTATGAACAATATATATTGTATGTAATATAAAATATTTATATATTGTGTATAGTACAATACATATTTGATAAATTGTATCAATACACGGACTATACATTTTGTGTACAATATGTACAAATATTGTACATTTTATCAATATGTATATATACTATATGTAATTCCAGAATGCAGAAAATTGCAAAAATGCATAAATGCCATGAAAAAACTTGGAATGGATCAAAATCATTTGAGATCGAAATAAAAGGAGAGAGACAATAAATCATGAAATTCATAGTTGAAAAAAAAATGAGATTTCAAGATTGAGATCTCAATCTATAAACCTTAACGAAATTGACTTGAATCAAAGGCAGAGGTTGAGATTATGATAGAAGCCATTTGAGGAGTAGAATATTGTTGGAAAACCACCGAAGAATGAAAAGCAATTGAAAACGAAATGTAACGAAACATGAAAAAAAAAACAAGAAACCTAGAGAAAAAGCCAAAGGCGAAGAAGGAGGAGGAAATAAGACGTAGTTAAGCCTCATCATATGGATAAAGCCCGTGGGCCGGTCCAAGTCCGACCCGGTCGTAAGTCAACGGTTGACGGGCCAGGCCAAGCTTTAGGCTGGACATGGATAGTACATTTGAGCCCAAAGCCGGCCCGCAAGCTTTATCCATAAGGCCCCCATCAGGCCCGACCCGAAGCCCGGTTCGAGGCCCGTTAAAAAATTATTAAAAAATATATATAAATTTAATATATATATATATATATATATAATTATAAAATATAATGTTAATATTTTATTTTATTTTTTATATTTAAATATAATCTTATATATAATTATAAAATATATTATATTATATTTTAAAAAAGAAATGGAATAATCTTTACTTTACTTCATTATTATTTTTTTATCCATTTTTGTTTGTCTCTTTTTAAGTTAAATTTTTTAAAAAATTAATATAGTCAAATTAAGCTAAAAGAATGATAAATAAATTTAATTTAAAAGTTTAATAAATCATACAAAATAAAGTATAAATAAAAAAATATATAGTAGTAAAATAATAAATTAACTTCATCAAATTAGAGTTAAGTTTAAGTTTAAGTTTAATAAACATATAAGAACAAATATAAATAAAAAAATGAATAAGATAGTAAAAAATTAAATTAACTTTTTTTCATCACTTTAGAGTTAAGTTTAAGTTTAAAAAGTTAAAAATAATTTTTTAAAAATACAATTAAAAATTTAATGAAAATTTAATTAAATAAATAAAACTTTGAACGGACTGGGCCAAGCCCGCAAAAACAGGCCCGACCTGGCCCATATTTTATCTCATGGGTCCAAGCCCGTGGACTGGGCTTGGGCTTACCATTTTAAGTCAGACTCGGGCCATTTATTGACCAGGCCTTGCAAGCCCGGGCCCATTCATTTAAGGGTCGGTTAGGCCCGACCCATTGATGATGCTTAGACGTAGTTAAGATTATGAAATTCATTTTAAAAAAACCATAAAGATAAATAAGGGATATGAAAATCAATTTTAGAAATTAAAAAAAGAAAAAGAAAAAAACAATAAATGCTAAAGAGGATAGATCAAGTATTAAGAAAAGAATGACAATAAAAATGGTATAAAGAGTATTAAAATTTTGGATGGGTTAAAAAACCATGCATATAACCTATATACGGGATTATTTCAATTTAAATGGGGAGGAAATATCGTCACAGGAGTTCGAACTCACCTCCAACTCTGATCCTATACTAAACATGTTAAATCATCAGTAAATCTAAAAATTTAAATTAATGGGTAAAGATAAATTTAATATTATATATTTCAACAAGACCCATCCTATCAGAACAATACGTGTTGATGGCAACATTTCGTCATCAACAATTATACATATTTAAAAACATAGAAAAACGATTCGTAAAATTACCATTAATTACTACATGTCATCATGAAACATATAATAGAATTTTGAAATGTGTGGTTGCAAAGAAAGAATTTAAAAATTATACGGTGGTAACGGATGTAGGGAAACAAATCTCCTAGCTAATAGATTAGAATTGTGAATACTATCACAAATGAATTCGTGAAGCTTAAGCTAACACAATCAATCATAGTCATCATCATCTTATAATAATCTCTCATCTAATTTTGCAAACTTGAAAAATCTCTCCTTTCATATGAATTTTCAGTATTTTGATTGAAAATCAATATATATTTTCCAGATAGAAAGAGAGATACTTTGCTTGGATTTGAGAAGTGGACGTAAAGGAAAGGAAAGGATTAATATTGAAGGGTGTGTGGGAGTTTTTCAGTGTCTTAATATTTGTTGGTACGTATTTTTCTCTGTATTTTATTATTACTAATTCAATTTTTAGAAAGCTTTAAGCTTACTCCAAGTTTGACACAGCATCTGCTTATTCCTTAAAAAAAATTAAAAAAAAAAGGTTAATTGATGGATTTTTTATTTAGTTTTCTCTTTCTAAAAGATGGTGAAACGTCGAGTGAAGAATCAAGGATTGCCCCATCTCCACTCTTGCCATGCCATGCCATTGCACTTTCTTTTTTCCCTTATTAGGGTTTTTCTTTGTTTCTTTATAACGCACATAATCCCTCATATATCAATCTTGTTTCCATATAACAAAATCGATTCAAATTAATAAAAAAAAATATATTTTATATATATAGAGAGAGAAATAAACTTCACTCTTCCCTATTGAATCATTATAGATTTGTTTGGTTTACGTCTTATGGATTTGAGTAATTTAAGTTTATATAGTTTTTAAGTTATGAATCGCAAGTTTTTTTTTTTAGAATTGATAGGAGACTTTTAACCAGAGTAGAATTTGAACCTCTACCTTTATAATTAGAGAGAGAACTTTTGTCATTGAAATTTATATATATTTTTAGGAAATTTACATGAATCTTATAATTGAGTGAAATATTTATAAATTTGTTAGACAAAAAAATATTTACAAAAATGTTAAAATTTCAAAAGGTGAGTATATCAGTCAATCACTATTAGTATATCAGTCAATAACTAATAGTATATCAATGATAAACTATTAATGATCGACTGTCATTGATATACTAATAGTTCACTGATATATTAATTGTGATTGACTGATATACTCAGAATCTTTGAAATTCTAACATTTTTTTAAATATTTTTTTTCCTAACAAATTTGTAAATATTATAATTTTTTTTTAACATATTTGAAATTGCCCCTATATTTTTGGTCTTAGTGTGGCGTGAACAAAATAGAATGTGAGGATGATTATGAGTATATATAAGGGAAGATGTACATTTCTATTGGTATAGGTCTTTTAGGTGAAACTAAAAGAAAAGTCATGCGTGCCTCAACATAAAATAAATAATATCATACTAATATAAAAATTGGGGAAGAAAATTGAGAAATAATTGTACGAGATAATAAGTCGGGTTTACGAGAGACCAAGTCGCAAAAGAAGAAAAGACCAAAAAGAATTTAGTTTTTTTTTTCTTTCTTTTAGTTTTATTTTGTCTACAAGTCTACATACGCAAGCATTTTCAAACTTGACGTCCAAGCAACCTTTTTCTATTTCTAGAAACTTTTTCTTATCTCTTTTTTCAATTACATACTCTAAACAAAATCTCACTTCCTTCTCTCTCTCTCATCTGAAAAGCCAGCACACAAATTCAGAGCTTAGAAGCAACAAACACAACAAAAAGGAAAATAAATAAATAAATTCCTTTCCCCCAACACCAACAAAATCAAGAATAAGAAGTTTTTTTTTTTTTTTTTTATTATTAAAAAAAAAACATGCTTTAAAGCCTTTAATTCTACTCCACATAATCATTATTCTCCTTTTTGTTTTTATGTTATTAGTTTTTCTGCATGTTTCTTTCAAGAGAAGATCATGACTTGGTGTAATGACTCAGAAGATGAGGAGTCTTCAGCCATTGAATTAACCAAAGTCGCAGATTCACGAGACGAGTTCAAAGCTGATGATCAATTTCGAGCCGTTCGATGTCCATCATGTGGTCATCATATTGAATTACAAGACAAGGTACAAAATATTTATATTAGTTATTCTATTAATTGATTATTTTGCATGGATAATTAATGTAATTATTTTATTTATTATTACAAGGCTGGAATTCATGATTTGCCTGGACTACCAGCTGGAGTGAAATTTGATCCCACAGATCAAGAGATTCTTGAGCATTTAGAAGCTAAGGCTATGTCTGATGTTCCAAAGCTTCATCCCCTTATTGATGAGTTCATCCCAACACTTGAGGGAGAAAATGGGATTTGCTATACTCACCCCGAAAAGCTTCCGGGTACGATTTAGATCCCGTTTGATAATGATAATGATGATGATGATTTTTTTTTTTCAAAACAAATTTAATTTTTTAAAACCAAAATATCAAAGACATAATTGGGAGGATTAGAATATGTTTGGTAACATTCTCATTTCTCGTTTCATATTTTTTAATTCTTAATAAGAAAATTTGAAACATGTTTGATAAACATTTGCAATTCTCGTTATATTTTTTTTTATGGAAAAAAGAAACATAAATGCATTTTCTCATCATTTCTTATTTTCTAAATTTTTTAATTTTGTTTGAAGACAAATGTTTAAATATGAAAATTATTAAGTCATTTTAATTATATATATTTTATAAATGAAAAACAATAAAAATATTGATTTTACTTACCGTATGTGTGAATAAAATTTTACTGTGAAGTTTTGGAACTAGAACAGAAATAAGAAACTATGATTTTTATCTTTAAAACTTTTACACAATTTAAAGGATGTTCCTTAAAAATAAAAAATTAGAAACAAAAGAAACACATTTAGAATTCAAAAACTACAAACGAAAAAAAAAACAAAAACAAAAACGTTACCAAACGACACATATATTTTCAAATTTGGATTCTGTAAATTCTACAAATGAGTAGAGATCAATGATCAATTAAATGCAAATTTGCTTCATTTAGTGCTAATTCTCTCTTTCACTGTTTTTAATTATAATTTCTTTTTAATTTTAATTTACTTTGAAGTGAAAGTTTATAAGTAAATATGGGTGTCCAATCTTTCTCGTACTGAAGCGATGTCTTTATTTTAGACATAGCAAAGCCATTTGAAAGAAACATATGACCACACATGCATGTCTAAATCTAATGTCTTGGGGATTGTTTCACGTTTAGACAACATGTTTAGTTTTTTTTTCCTACTCAATAAGATTATTGTTTTTTTTACTTCATTTTTCAGAATATTCTTAAATTTGTATTTTAAATGAAAAATAGAAAGAAGGAAAAAATTGTATACTAAATTTCCTGATGTTCTTTTCATTTTTAATTTTTCTTTTATAAGAATTAATAATAATAATAATAATAATAATTGATTTATTTTTTACACTTGAAAGGTTTTAGAACCAACGACACCATCAAAGAAAGTTCTTTCTTTTCCTTTAAAATATTGGATGATAATATATAAGAAAACACACCGAGATATTATATTTATTTTTCTTTTAAATAACAAAACCAACAAAATTACTAGAAAAAGGTATTTTTAAAAATATATATTTTTTTAAATTGTGAAATTTAAAATATCAAAATTTCCAAAATTTTCAAGAATAAGACTTTTTTAAACTTTAATTCTATAATAAATTTATAAAAATTTAAAAAACTAATAAAATTTGAAATATCTCAATTAAAATTAAAAAAAAGGAAAATTTTAGATTTTGATACAATATTTGTAAAAATAACAATAGTAAAAGCTATTTGCAAATATATAACAAATGTTAATTAGTGATTAATGTATGTATCAATGTTAAACTTACAGTAAAAATATGTAATTTAATATTTATAATTGATTCACTCAATCAAAATTTTCTATATTTACAAATATTTTTTAGAGTTATTATTTTTACAAATAATACTAAAAAAATTGCTAGATTTGCAATTACCCCTAAAAAAATTAACAAAAACAAATTCATTATATAAGGAAAGAAAAGTACTATTGTTTAAAAGAAAACAAACTATTACTATTTATAAAATTTAATTAGAAAAATGTGTTATTGATCGTTGTAGCGAGCAAACAAAATTTCATATCATTAAATATCATGTATATGAGGACTTTTAGGTGAAATGAAAAGTTAACTCATGACTTAGGTTCAAAATATATAATATCATAATGTGGACATCATGGAGAACCGAGATCACAACCACTATAATTTCTTAAAACGGAGTAAACAGAAATTTTAAAATTCTATATATTTTTTGGTTTTGGTATAGGAGTGAGCAAAGATGGGCAAATCCGACACTTCTTCCACCGACCATCAAAGGCATACACAACAGGAACAAGAAAACGAAGGAAAGTCCACACAGACGAAGAAGGCAACGAAACGAGGTGGCATAAAACCGGCAAGACAAGGCC